>OX418218.1:64813581-66075050 GCA_948455865.1 Conomelus anceps
AGAGGTGTTAAATATGCCACAAAACTATTAGTAGTTAGGGAGAGCGACATGATTTTTAATTAAGTACAAAGTTAGAAGTGAAGCTTCTGAAGTAGTGTGAGCAACAGTCAAGGCGGGCCCTTTAGTTGGGTGGTGAAGTCGGTAGTTCGTGCTGTTGCAGTGTCAGGCTCAACCTGCGTCAATGTATTTTCCCTCCAGAAAAAAAGAGTGTCCCCATCTTTAAATTGATCAAAATTCCTTTTAATGCTTTAAATTTATTATTCTAAATCAAGACGCCCGATAAGATAAACAGACACGATAGCAGTCGGCTGCTTCCCCAATAGCTCAACTAATTCAGTTACTAGTATGGTTCAGAGCAATAAAGTAACATCACGCTCGCTTACTCGCTGTGAAACCTCAATATTTCAATTACCTTCATTTACCTCATTATGGGTTAAGTGGAAGAGGGGGCTCTTATGCCTCATCTACGCCCACAGCACTTTCATTACTTGTAAAGTGCACAAATAAAAGTCATTTATCTATCTGTCGCTCCCCCCCCCCCCCCCTCCTATCAAACCGCAGGTAAAAATTTCCTAATACTGTATTTCACCAACCAAAATAGAGGAAACATTTAGGAGAGTGTCTATCTTATTCATTATGCTTTAATAATTTATTATATAGACCATAATACCAAACGCACCGCCCCCAACACTATACGTATCTAAATAAGACTTCAGTGTAGCGGAGGTCTTCAATGTGGTTTATAGCATTAAAAGCAATTTTGAAAATTAATCAGTTGATTAGGTTTGACATCATGATTTTAGAACAATTATTTTTGCTTTAGAAAGTTACCACCTTTCCCCTGGGCTCCAATTCTCATAGAAGATAGAGTCACATCTCGTAGATGGTGAGTAATCACCACAGATCGCAAACAGAGTTTGCTCTGAACTACAATCTTATTATCAGCAATGGGGCATGAGGCAGCAGGGGTTTTCGGTTAATGCTGTTGGAGTACCTAGGGACAGTGGAGCATCCAATATTTGATTATAATCACTACCACAAAATCAAACACATGCTGTAGAATGATGGTATTCATGCTGCTCCAATCTCTATCTATAAAAGGATGATACCCTGACTCACTCATCAACGCAGAGCCAAAACTACTAGGCCTATGAACTTGAAATTTCGTATGAACAATCCTTATAGGATTTCACCATGCAATAAGAAAGGATTTTTCAAAATTCGCAATTTTAGGGGTGTTTTAGGGGGTTAAAGTTTTGCCTATGCAAAGCACGGGTACATGGCTAGCTAGCTTACTGGGATCTTTTAATCATATGGAAAATAATTTGAAATTTTTCGATCTGCTGTACACGCTGTTTCGATGGACAAGCTGTTTGTGTGTTTTGCAAATCATCATTCACCTAACCTACTGAACTTGCCGGCCAAACAGCTTAAAGGAACAGCTGATAGAAGTCAACAGTCTTTAATCATATGGCAGGCCCCTTAGCGGCGTTATTTACGCTGTCTGGAACGCAAAAACTTGGCATGTAGGATACCGTACAGTCGGAGCCTTGCAGTATGTAGGAAACATATGACTGGGTATGATGAAATGTAATTATGCCGGGTTGATGACATTTGTTAACCAATGCAGCTAGAAATTTGAAATTTGATTCTCAGTAGGAGGTGGCGAATAATAAAATAAAAAACCTAGCTTCTACCCTAATAGTCGTGGAAGGTTTAAATTTGAAATGTTCATTGAGAGGTAGTGAGTAAGGTCTTACTGTGTAAGAAAACAACGAAGGAGGCCTCTCTGATCAGCTGGGAGAGCCCTAGGACTAACTTTTTGCCTAATAGTCCTAGAAGGTTGAAATTTGAAATGTAACCTCAGTGGGAGGTGACAAATAATTAAATCAAGAATTTTTTATGAAAACGCAGCAACGCGCGTCGGGCCAGCTAGTCTGCTATACACCATTCCATTCAATTTTCTATTTGAAAATAATACCATTTCTTATCAAGCCTCGGTTTCCAATTACGCGGATTTGGACGAATGGACAGCGCATGAATACACTACAATATATGATATGAATATGATGCTTTTGATATACGTTCCTAAACCTTCTTACCTCAAGCATCAATTAGTGTATAATTCCTGCCCTGTTCGTTTGCCCAAATCCGTGCAGTTGGAAACCGAGGCTTCAGGATTTCTCCTTCAAGATCCTAGTGAATACTGCAGAGCAGGATGTATAATCGTCTACTAACTGTCAGGTATATACAAAGTAACTGAAAATTAATGAAAACCCAGACAGAAGGCGGAAAAACAAGCTAGCAAGCATCAGAGGTGCCCATCCCTCCCAAGGTCAAGTCCTTGAAAGTCCTTCCCCATTTCATACTGCCCCTTTTTTCACGCCCCCCCCCCCAAACCTGGGTATCTGCCCCCTTCCCAAATACAGGAGACACTATTAGGTACTAATGAAGAAATGAAATTTAAATGATTTTCAAATTCAAATTTATCTCACCAATTTGATACGATAATAATCATTTAATTCGACATATTTATATACATATGCACATATTACATTCTTCAATATAAACACATATAATAATACATTGAACATAGATAAATTAAAAAAATATTTGTGTACGGCAAGCAAACTAGGATAATTGTGTGCTAGATGCATTTAAAACAAAATGAAAAATCTATTCCTCAAAAAACAAAGTAATAAAGTTTTCTAACTGAATTATGCATTACTTTTATTCAATTGCAATGTGGGTTTCACAAAATACTTCTGTACATTAACACTTTGAATTTCACAAAATAAGAATTATTTCTTTCAATATTGAAAATTAAATTCATTTATTAAAACATCACAGCATAAATCTGGAAATTTCAGATTAACATGAGAAATTGAAAGTGTAAATATTCTACACAAAATAAAATGAAAAATATTGCAAGAAATTTGCTTGTTGTGAGTTTTAAAATAGTTATTTCACTATTGATGAATTCCATTTTTATGCAATTCAATTACATACTACCTTTATTAAGACACATTTGTTAGGGATTGACATTAAATATGAAATTTCTATCTGTCAAATGACTCGCTTGCTTCCCTAGTAAGAGACTTTGGCCATTTAGCTGAAATTTTCCCGGAAATAAATAGTCCCTCTAAAATCGTATTCCAACAGATTCTAGACTCATATCTAGAAAAGCTTAAATCCATTCATTTTAGTCCTCATTATGGAATTTTTTAAATTTTCGATATTGAGAGCTTGATTTGAGGCTTAAAATCAGTAGTTTTATATTAGTAGACTATTTATCAAAATGAAGTTCATAAATTGGGTAAAGTGAAAGCTTAAATTCAATAAATCATTGCTTTTATGAATCGTTTGTCTAAGAACTTGAACCCACTTTTCGTATATTGTTAGTTCACTAATTAGTTGTGAACAAATTTTAATGTATAAAATATAAAAAATACTACTTTTCTAAAGTCATTTTAACAAGTTAGTTATAGTGGTTTCAAGTTATTATTACAGGGCCCTCAGAGACATTTTATTTAGTGGCCCAGGGTAAAGTTGCGGCTGGAGGCTCCCTTACACCTTCACCCTAAACACCAATTTTCAATTAATGACTCGATTTCCCATTAATAATGATTAATATTTATTTTAATATTTATAATATTAATATTTATTTTAATATTTATAACATTGATTGTCTTTCAGCTATGCCTAGTTGCCGACAGTACTAAAAAAATCTGTTTAACTAATTTGAATTGTTTTTTCAATTTAAAGATGAAATAATGGAGTGTAGGCCAACTGAAAACCATTCCATGTAAAAGCTGTGGAAGCTAGGGAAAAGGGCAATAAGTGGCACTAAAGAGATAAACTTCTCTTCTATTTTTGTTAATCTCTTGAATTCGCATCGAACTACACTAATACTGGAATATGACTGAATGGAACTTGATTCAACTTGCAGAGAGAATAAATTATTAACACATCCAATTCCAAACTTTGACTTATAATAATTTTGTATTTACATATTGATGGTGACGGAACCCCAAAACATTGGGGATTCTGAGGGTTCTCCACCGGAGAAAAGGATTGTTTTCCAGGTCTTGAAAGTGCGACTAAGCTTTTTTTTGTGGTTATCAACCTCTTCCCTCATATTATTTGTTTCATGGTGTGACAAATTTCACGATCACAATAAACTATATGGGGTATCAGATCTGAACAGCACCATAAACGGTAACAGAAATTAGGATTTGAAGACCGTCTGCAAAAATATTGAGAGACCTTTTCTCCTTTCAAGCCTACAGCATCAACTTCATTCAAGTGGTCTGGGGGACCTTCAAACCATGTTTGGGGGTTCCGAAAATACTGGGACCCACCAGCATCTTGTGGCCTTTGATGGCCCAAAGCCGAGGCAATCAAGGAACCTTTGTTTATAAATGTAGAAATTTGAAATATTCTAGGTGCAGCCTACTTGAATTTCTACTTCTCATGACTATAAAAAGGGGCCCTGGAGGCCCCTAGTTGGACAATTTGGGGCCCCTTATTAAATTGTTTTGGTCACTTGCTTACATTTTGAAAAATGATGTGGCCCCTTGACGTTGAGGTCCAAGAAAACTTGCCTTGTTCGCCCCATCCCCTCTGTTATCTTGATTAATTTATTTTTTAGTTAATTTAAAGTATTAAAATTATAGTATTTTTTCTAGCTGTAACAGTTCACGTATGAACACTTTTTTACCTCCAGTAACCAATATTATCATTATTTTTATTGATGCCTCCCTACTCGTTTTTGGGGCCTCTTCTACAGGATCAAGTATGGGGGTTAGTAACCCAGAACCCCCCCCCCCCCTCGTCATTACGCCAATGCAAGATACATGACTTTACAAATCCTCTCAATATCCACTGGACTAGCTTAATTTTATCATCATTTTCAACTGTTTCTTCTTTGTCGCTGCTGTCTTCTTGAGTGACAGGTTCTCCTTTTATATTTAACACATATAAAAATATTCCCTAAGAGTCAGTTTATTATTGAGGAGAATGTTTCTAGGTCTGAAGCTACAAGTATTTCATCCAGCTCTTAATACATGCATTCTGCAGGAAGTTAAACATTACACTTGTAAATAAATGAGCTTCATAGACATATACTTTCAGCTGTAAATGAGATAATTTGAGTTTTTTTTTTAAATTAAAAATCGTGGTTGAAAAGTAAAATCTTATGCAAAAATTAATGTGGGGGGGGGGATTTAGGGTCTGGTCTGCCCCCCCGCCAATCGGTTATTGAGGTGGCCGAAAGTGACTTGACTTGCTCCCCCCCCCCCTCCCTAAGTTGGTGTGCTACTGGTTGCAATGATCTATGCGGGAAGGGCAAAAGCAAGTTAGCACTGTCTATGTTTGGTATCCCTCGTCACTGCTTGCTAGCAGGCAGCCATCTATGAAAAGCACAGTATTGTTGTGACGAACTGTCAATGTTAATATGAAAAGCAAAAATTCTTTCTTAATAAATTATAAAAAACAAATACCGTATTTACTCGTGTACGACACGCACCCCAAAAACGAGAGTAAGTTTTTATGAAAAAAAAACAAAATATAGGTAATATTAGAGCTTTTATTAAAAACACCGTTTGATGATTATTCATCTACAAAATATTTAATTGAAGAGTGATAAAACGTGAATTACCGTATTTAGAAGTTAGCATACATTTAACAAACATATTAGAAAAGGCTAACTTAATGATAAACCTCTACTCTCTACTTAATTTTCGTCGCTGCTTGAATCTCCTTCTTCAGATGGAACATCGTCTTCTTCTTCATCGTCTTCGTCATCCCAAACGGCACAATCTTCGTCTCCATCTAGGCTATTGGAGATGCAGCATTTCTTGAAGCTCTTCACTACCAGATCGGGTGAAATAAAGTCCCATGCAGCTATGATCCACTCACACATTAATGTGAGAGTTGGCGTTTTTAGCCTTCCTGTAGGAGTTGTTTCATGCACCGTATTCGCCATCCATTCCAAATAAAAATGTTTTAAACGAGCTTTGAAGGGCCGATTAATAATATTGTGGGCTTTGGCCACAATAATATTGTATTTTGGTGTTGGCTACTCTGCCAGCGAGTACAAATGTGACCAAATTCAAAGTAGACAGGCTCTCAAATTTGAATTTGGTCACATTTGTACTCGCTGGCAGAGTAGCCAACACCAAAATACAATATTATTGTGGCCAAAGCCGATACTAAATCACGCAGGCTGCCAGCATAACACTTCAGATGAGATATATTGTATATTGTTTTGATGAAATTCTATTGAATAATTGTTGGTAAACTTCATCTTTTAATTTTGTGTTGCGATATTATTTATTGTCTTAGAAATTCCATTGTATGGAGGTGATTCTAGAAATAATTTTTTTAATATAATTTGACTTGGTATGCTGAGCTGCTGTAGCACGGTCGGAAAGTAACGTCCTACTCGCTACTCGCCTAGCGAGTAACTATCCCAATGTAATCAACCCATAAACAAACTGTACATACCCACATACCGGCCTAGTGTATCGATCCAAAATGATTCGATATTTTTTTCGTTGTATCGATACGCACATCACTAGTATTGTGTCTCCATTTGGAAAACCCCGCGTATGACGCGCACCTACGAATTTCGCGTTGGATTTTCAGAAAAAAGGTGCGCGTCGTACGCGAGCAAATACGGTAATACTCCCCAAAAATCCCCCCCCCCACAATTATAAAATATCAAGAAAAAAGTGTAAAAAAATCCCCCCCCCCCTAAAAGGCCAGGAGCGCAAACTGCGCACCTGACCACCCCTCTTGGCACCCCTGGCAAACATCAATGTATCGATAATTCTCTAACAGCAATGTATCGATTAATTCGAACCATTGATGACATGATGAAGTAAAAATATCGATAACCATAGCCTACAATATTTCAATAAAAATATAAAGAAGGCCTACAAATTAAAAATTGGAATTATAATAATTTTACTATATCACATCATTGTTAACTGATTCATGCGTGGTATTGTAGTATTTTCTATTTTAATTATATTTTCTACTTTGGCGAGAGATGAAAAATAAACTATCATGAATCGTTACCGTAGCTTTTTTTATTTTTACTACTAATTTTTTCATGTAAATTGTAACCGATTTCACTTTTATTAAGTTTTATTGAAGACTTTCTTGTAACCTTACAGGAAAATTATTTTGAAAGAATACAATGAACGGTATTTTAAAATTCTAACCTATACGATCTGAGAATCTTGTAGGTTAGTTCTTAGTTGACAATTTCTCGTATTCAACACAAAGTAAAATAACACTTCGTTTCTCACTTCTATTCTATAGAAAAGTATTCTGATTCATAATAAACTTAATTAGATCATTTCGTAATCGGCTCGATGAATGTGAAATAACTTAGAAATAATTTGTATTCTTTGGCAGATTCCATAAAGTGCTTTTTGATACGGTAAGTATTCAAATTTCTAATTAACTTATTTTTATGGTATATTAGCCTACTATTATAATTAGTCAAATATTTAATGTCAACGATTCATCCTTTATTAAACCTATCATTATTCGAATATTGAGGTAATATTAAATATCAAGTTTGAATTAAATTTAATATATTACAAGAAACTACAATCATTTGTTCAATGCAAATGAGCATTAGAAAGCACCAAAAAATAAGAAGCTTACTCTCGAGTGAAAGTGGATTTGGAATGAAAGCTACACCAAACTAGAATGAGAGTAGACTATAAACTAGACGCATAAATTCGATGAAAAATTTGAAGTTTGAGTCATGAATTTCTGTGTAAATGCCTCTGACAGTGTTAATGCCCAGGCTGACAGTACTGACAAGGCTATTGCAATTGATATGCTGAGGTCATCCAACATAAATGGATCAAAAGTAAGAATTTTCAAATGGGATGTTGTAAGTCCTTCTGATATTCGGAAAGCTGTGCACAAGCTGAACAACTCAAAGTCTGAGGATGTATATGGACTTTCAAATTTTGTTATAAAAAATATTTTGGAAGAGATTGTGTCACCTTTAACTTTCCTAATGAATTGGATACTTGAACTTGGTATATACCCACAATGCTTGAAAGTTACTCAAACTATACCTGTATATAAAAAAGGTGACAAAAAGAATGTGAATAATTACCGACATATTTCTCTAGTGCCTATAATATCCTAGTTGCTGGAGAGTATCATCAAATCGCAGATTGGGAGATTTTTCGAAGAGAACCGATTGTTCTCAAATGCACAATTTGGCTTCAGGAATGGTATGTCCACTGTCAAGGCAGTAGAGAGTGTCGTATCTAGTATCATCAATGGTTTTGAGAATAAAGTGAGTGCTCTGCTTTTAGACTTAAGCAAAGCTTTCGATTTAGTGTCCCATCAGAAATTAATCGAAAAGTTGAGCTACTATGGAGTGCAGGGTAATGAATTGAAAGTTTTCACCTCATATCTATCTGGCAGATTCCTACGTGTTAAAATAGCCGAGCAGAGGTCTGATTTTAAACGGGTAGTAAGAGGGGTCCCCCCAGGGATCTGTTCTAGGCCCGTTCTTGTTTACTGTATTTATAAATGACCTACCTAGATTTTTAACAAATAATTATATACTATATGCCGACGATACTACCCTCGTCTTCAAACTCACTCCCAGAAATAAACTCTGTCATAACCAATTAGGCCTATATTAAAGAAAGGTCCTACCTCTGGTTCTCTGCTAATGACTTAATTGCAAATGAAAATAAGACAGAACTTATTATTTTCAGTTTGTGTGCAGCTGTTGGAGAGGATGACCGGGCAGTCAAGCTACTTGGAATAAATCTAGATTCCAGGCTGTCCTGGAAATCCCATACTGAAGCTCTCTGCACTCGATTAAGTAGAGTTAATTTTTTACTGAGAAAACTCAAAAATTGTGCCAGCTCTAGCCTTATGCTTAAGGCTTATTTTGCCTTGTTCCATTCACACCTCTTATATGGAACTCTTCTATGGGGGAACTCAAGTGGAGCTAAGGAGGTTTTTTATGTCAAAAGAGAGCCCTGAGAACAGTTTTTAATATGTGTAGAACCGACTCATGTAGACCAATATTTATTGAGCATGTTGTACTCACTTTGCCTAGCATTTTCATTTTACAGAGCTTAACTTATATAAAAGAAAATCTCCCAACATTAGACCTCAGGTGTGCAACTCATAATTATAGCACAAGAAATCGAAACCTAATAGATTCAAAATACGCTAGGCTTACATAGACTCAAAACGCATATTCCCACATTGGAATAAAATTATTCAATAAATTACCCGTGAGTGTTAAAGAGACAAGTATAAAAAATTTTAAAGCTGCTATTACAAAATGGCTAAAAGAGAAAGCCTTTTATTCAGTACAAGAATTTTTCTCTGGAAGTACTAATGCTATCAATGTTTGATATTATTGTTACATATTCTATGTAAATGTAATTTGTTAATATATGTAAGACTATTAATTTATGTATGTTTGTTGACTATTGTAAGATATGACTATGTCAATGCTCTTGAGCGGGACGACAATAAAATATTTTGATTTTGATTTTAGGAATTTGGAACAATATAGAAAAATTCTGCCATATTTCAGAATTCCATTTACTTGAAACAGCAAAAACTAAAATCACAGCAAAATTAAATATATGATTAGTGCACTCTCAAGAATATTACCCCATTTCCCATTAATTGCCCACATATATTTGAGATTTTATAAGTGGGAAATGAGTGGATGATAATGATCTTATGGATAGACGTACAGTTTTAGGTGGGTTCCAAACTACCAGGAAAGTGATAATAAAGTACTGTAGTATTCATATAACTTGGCAGCAGTATGTTGGGTTCAGATATAGCATGTCCCATCTGCTACACGCTGCCAAGTTATATGAATACTACAGTAGGTAACGTTACGTCATCATTAATTATCATCACAGACATGAAAATTAAATGTCTACATCTAAATTACATGTGTTTACTTCAGCCCATATAAGACGTTAGAGTGAATAAACATTTTTGGAAGGGACTGAGCCGAAAAATTAACCTTCTTTGAGCGGGATCTGTCACTGTCACTTATCACATTACCGTTTGAATCACAACTGACTGATGTTTATGCGACCTTCTGCTTTATATACATTTTTCATAATCCAGAAAGAATTAGAGGGCTCTCCATTTTTCTATCAAATTCTAAAGTAAACAGAAAGGATATTCTCCATTCCTCGAGACTTTTCTATTTAAACAGATGATGCATTCTAAAGATGTCCCGATAAACTGCAAGGCGAGGAGAGAACGGGGATAGTAAACAACACGCTAACTGTGTACAATGGTAACCAGAAGACAATATTGACACAGCAGTACGCTGAAAATCACTGTTCCTTCTTTCTTGCCTTGCCCATAACAATACAATCTCTTTGTCCAATATAAATACATTTAAAACACAAAATACATAAGCATAGAATATTAATAGTGGGTAGTACATACTTCGGGATTCTTAAAACAACTAGAAATAGCCAGACTTTGATAGAAGATTTTTACTCATATGCTGGATGAACGCATTCCACTTCTGAGGTTGATGAAGCTTCTCCTGAGAAGCAAAATGCATTCCTCCAGTGAGTATAAATCATAATTTAAATAGGAATTCAGTGTCAGTTTTGGTATTAGATTGTTCTTCAAGTATTTCGTCATGGAAAACATCACAGATTAAATGAATATATCAGATTATTTACTCTCTGGGAATATATATTAATAATTATTTTAATAATTCATTACTTAATCACATCTGGAAGGTTATAATTGATAATTCTTGATGTGTCTCTTTCTATTTATAGATTTTTCCTTGGACCGGATTTCGGAGTCGCAGAACATTTTTGGATATTGGCTAACCTCAGAAGTAGTTGTTGAGGCTTTTCAGCAGTATGGAGAATGGAGCTCAAAAAAAGGTAGAGGCGCTTGACATGAAAAAATTGAGGTATGAAATAATAAAATTTGCAAGATCGAATGTGAGGCACTCTACAAAACAGAAAACCGATAGACAGTTGGCTTTGGAACTTGGAGCTCGTCCCTTGACTAAGCGTAAAGCAATTGACTATCCATTGTTGTTGGCAAAAAAACAGCGTGCCAAGGAAAGGAAACAGCGCAAGGAAGAAATAAAGAAACTGACCCAGAGAAACAATGGCAAGTCATTGTTCAAGAAGAATAAGAAACCTGCCAAGAAAAATAACACTAAAGATAAAGATAGTATCCTTGATATTTATGGCACAGTAAGTACAACAGTTCTTGACAAAATTTCCTGTAGCATGGCGTAGCTTATTCATGTCAGTATCTAGGCTTTCTTAAAGCTCACTAACACAAACTTTGATGTGATATTTGTATCAGACTAATGCACTGTCAAACGTTAATGATGAAGAATAGATGAAGAAAGTTGTGGACATGATGCCTAATAAAGACTGATATGTTGGTATGAACTTTGGAATTAAGTCTCCTACTTGCACGAGACCCGTCTTCAAGAGTCGATGCAGCGTTTACACAATCGTACGCCTGAAAACGACCTTACTTTTTAATAAATTGGCGTTTTTATCATTTACTCACATCATAATAATGAACGTTTGCACAATAAACGTGTCTAATAAAAATTAATCTAATGGGCAGAAATAATTCACATAATTAAAACCTATAAACAACTCAATTAAAATTCAGCTCTCAAAAGTATGTTCTAAAAATATTGTATTCATAAAATTTAGCATTAAGTTCTTCATTCCAACACTATAGAGTACATACCTAATGGGTAATTTTGAAGCAAATAAGGATCACAGGGTGACTAGCGACCGGGAAAACCGGGAAAAGTCAGGGAATTTTTAAATTCTGTAAAAGTCAGGGAATTTGAAAAAATATCGGGAAAACTTCGTAGTAATTATATACCTGATAATAATTATACTAGTGAGCCCTACGGGCGCTTCCAAACAACTAATTTTGGAAAGGGAAACTCATTTGCGAAGCTTATCGTAGGGGAAGGAGGTAACGAAAAACGGCTGTTTTGAAGATACTGATTTAGTTAAAATTCACAAGACATCTATCACTTGAAGTTCAGGTTTATCGTTGCTCTGATACACAGATTTATTTTCCACAAAAAAGACCTACCGTACACGTATACTTATACAGGGTGTCCCATGTAAGGTGTAAAACCCGGTTTCCAAGGATGACAAAAAATGTTCAGTGACGTTTTTGAAATGAGGCCTTTGTTTTCGAGATATTTTGATATTATGACTTTTTTTAGATATGCTCACTTCCCGCCATTAAATGCTCAATAACTCAAAAACTACTGATCAGATTAGAATTATGATGACATTGTTGGAAAGAGCACAACATTTCGCTGAAGATCCACCTATTTACAATTTGTAACCCAGTAATTTAGGGGGTGTTTTTTAGGGGTTTAAGTACAAAAAAGTGGATTTTTCTAAATTTCGCTGAAATTTCAAAGCGATTTTTCTCGATTTGTGTTTAGGGTGACATAATGAAAATTTGACAGAAAGACTTCATTACTCAAGCTCTAAAATGAGACTAAAATTTGATAAATTGGTGATTTGCAAATGCTTGAAAATTGTAAAAGACTGTCACAAACCCACAAGAATTAGTGTGTAAGGGACAAGAGCTAAGAGAGTAGAAATTTGATTTCAAAATCTTGTTGTAATCAGATTATTTCCCAAAATGATTAATCTCTGTTGAATCACTGCTTCCCAATAAAGGTAGATCGGATGAGAGCACGTTCACAAGAAGTGGTGCTGTCAATTTTCATAATACACATACTTGGGCAACTGAAAATCCTCACGTAATGAGACCAAACCGGTTACAGCACAAATTTTTGGGTAATGTGTGGACTGGAATAATCGGGAGTATCTCACATCGTCTAGATTTCAGATCGTCTAGGTGCTATTTTAAAACGAATCTGGAGTATGTGAGACGGCTGGAAGTATCATGCGCTGATCGTCTCAGATCGTCTAGTATTCACATCGACTAGCGTCTCACTTCCTCTATATTTCATATCGACTAGGTTCCATAGCAGCCAGGCCGGTACAGTCAGCTACCGACTAAAATAGAGCCCGCCAGCTGTAATCACACGTTCTAATTATTCCATATCGTTTCACAATGCCATTTCACTATCTGAATTCCAACGAAAAAAAATAATTTTGGTACACTTGACAAATGGTATTACGTGATGTTACGGGAAAGTTGTAGATAGAGATCTTATCTTGAGTTTATATTTCAAACTTTCATCTCTATCAGGTGAACCTTCTTCTCTTTGAATTAGGAGCAGAGTTTACAAGTTGGATAAATAAAACTAAGCACTTAGTTCCTTTCAAGTTGTTTAACGATTTAGTTTTTCTTCTACAGTTATTCACTGTTATTCTTTCAATGTTATTAATTGCTATAGTGCTATATTTACAAAGTTTCATTTTGATGTACAGTATACAACGTTTTCAATATAGGCCTACAGCAATATTTAGCTTAATTTATAACAGAAATATACAATGCCGTGGATAATTACTATCCTATAGCCTACACTGGATAAATATACTGCAAATACTTTCAATAACTTACAATAAGAATAACTATTTATGTTATAATAACTTACAATTAAGGGAAAGGCTCCGTTGAGCCTGCCTTTGGTTAGAGTCAGTTAGAGACATTATATTCTATATCATATGTCAGAATTGAATTACTTTGATTTCAGCTCTAACTGAAAATCATAAATTCAAATCGATTTTTCAAATACGAGTAGTTTTGGATAAACTCTACATAAAGAAATATTTCTTATTGATTTCATAATTCCTAATTCATGCTCTTTATTTTTTATTAATCTATCCATATTGCAGGAATATTTGTCTATCAAGTCTCATTTTTAATTATTTTTGAACATGCAGGGTTTTCTTCTCAAAAAATTTCACGAATTATGGAAGCTATACGTACATAAATCATTTGATTTCAAAATCAATAGACATTGGAAATTATGTTTTTACTATCATTGCCATAATGAATATCTATATCATGTCTTAACAGGAAAATGTCGCAAATTTTGTCCAGTTTTTTTTTTTATGGACATGTACTCCATTTTTGTGAAATTCAAATTCGAGTTATGGAGTTCGCTGTATCCACTGCAATCAATAGGAGAGGGTTTGGGGGGGAAAGTTTTGGGAAATGAACTCTCAAAAACTGATTTTTAGCAGTTTTTTGCGGAGGATAATATCAACAAAAGTTTAAAGCTTGTGCGTGTGTAATGTGATTGATGTTGATGAAAGATGAGAGAACCTACAGTCTCAGCTACAAAGGTAAATGGCTGTAAACAATATCAGAGCAGCTGGAAAAGTTGAAAACAGTCAAACGGTCACCGTTTTAACCGCTGTCACGAGTATTACGTGACTTATCTTCTATTGCTAGGAAGACCCAACGATTTCTATACATAAATATTTATGTAGCCCCATAGAAATCGTTGAGTAGAACACGTTAGCAATCATAGAACCATCCACTACTCAAAAATAAGTTCTTGATATGAGTCGGTAGTGTTTTCAAGTGAATTTATTTCATTTACCATTCAGGGTGGTGATTGGTCATGCGGTGAGCGTGGTGTTCAAGTGATCGTGATGTTCAGTCACGACTGCTCAAGACTGCGCTTGGATGGGTGACCGTGCTTCAATGACTTGATGTTACAAGCTTTATTATCACTTACCCGGTGGTTCGGAACCCACCTAAAACAGTAGGTCCACCATGCTCCCCGTAACATGGCACAAACGGCGAGGTGGAACTACCCGTAAGGGTCTCCCCACCATTAAAAGCCATACGCTTATTATTATTATTATTATTATTTACCATTCAAGGAATTTTGAGTGGACCGGACCCCCGGAATGGAGAAGTCTCGGTACACAGGCTAGACAAGTAGGACAAGGATTCATGATGAATCATTCTGTACAAGCAAGCACAAGTTCCCTATCTTCTTTGTCTAAATCCAAAAACTATTGTAGGCTACATGTTTTTCTGGATTGTACAGCGATGTGCAATGATGAAAAATTATTATAGAAGCACAATAGCCTATAATTAGCTCATAATTATTATGTCTGAATTTAAGCCAGTATGATTTTTACCAAGAGTTTTGGTGAATTTTTTAATAAATGAAATGTTTGTAGAATCCTATTTCTGCTAGATTGTGTTCATATGAAGGAAGACTCGAAATGAAAACCCTCAAATCGAATTCAACATATTGAGAAGGTATTTGAATAAAGTATGTATTTAATGAAAAATCGTAACTTTCTATTTCTCCTGTGTTATTGATGAATTGGTAGCCCTTCTACAGTTTCACTCTGATACAGCGTCAATAATATTGATAATAAATGATGTTATAACTAAGTCATACTGTATTTGTTTTACGGAATCACAGTGAGCTCTATTTAACTTTCATTGAACTGAATATTGAGACCATGGAAAATTGACAGTTGATAAGGCCCCCACCGACCCCGTTGCGCAAAGGTAACGAACAAGTAAAAAGGAACAAACTGTTTTGATAACTTTTTTATGAGTTTGTGATACAGTATTTCAGTGGATCTCAATGATAGAAAAAATGAAGGATGTAGTTTTATTCAAGTGAATCAAAAACCTAGGTAGCAAGAGTAAAATCCTATTACATTAAGTGAGCAATTTCTGTATCTGTATACCGTATTTCTATCCAAAATTTAAGATTAGCACAACATTTGTGAGTCAGAAATGATTTCAAATGCAAAATGAAATTGGTTTTGTCCAATGTTTTTCTATGAAACACTTGAAACACAGCCTCCCTGAGCGGAGCTCGGTTCATTTCTTCCATTTAATAATGATGTTATTCTATGGTGGAAATTTTCCATATATAATGTGATTAAGTTATAATAATACAGTACTAGAAATATTTTTCTGCCACTCTAGAATGTCTTTTTTATTGGGTGAAAGGTTGAAACACATACATTTCACAGCTAATAAAGAGAACTTCCTCAATTTCGAGTATTTTAGATAAATGGGCTAGTGTGTGGCCACGAATCTGGAATCTGAATTTCTTCCTTTTTTGCGCGATTTAGGTTCGGGTGGAAAGGATGAGTCATACATAAAGTTTGTAGAATTATTTATATAAAAATGGCTAGTCTCGATACGGCAATATTTGTTTAGTGTCGCCGGGCTGTCGCGCCGGTAATTGCTTATTTCCTGTCTAGTTCATCCCCTCTCTATTTCTCAAATACTGTTTTTCAATCTCATACCAAAATTTAGCATCAGTTACTGCTGCTAGTACAGCAATAAGGCTGTGCAGGCAATTGTGAGTCTGTGAATTATTGACAAAAATATTTTCCCCACCAATCCAAGAAATGTCGAAATGGGCTATTGTAATTTATTTTGAATCTTTATGTAAGTATAAGAATGTTTCATATCAATTCAAGGGTAGCCCTAACCAATTTGAGCAAGAAAGGTCCCATGATGGGGGGGGGGGGGGATAAAATTGCGTTTATCTACTGGAAGAGACATAAGGGCGAAGCTGGTCTCCCCAGATCCCGATCCCTTTCCCCTTGGCGATGGACAGTTTCCAAGTTATCAAATCGAGTTTAAAACCGATTAAAACCAGTTGAAATTTATTTCAAATTGGTTATCGATTTAAAAAAATCAACACTTCCCTGCTCACGACTGTTTTCCCTGATGATTGGAAATTCTCAATTGTTATCCCCTTGAACGAAGTTCCTAATCCTATTTCTCTTTCTGATTATAGGTCTATTAGTATCTCCTAGTGCTTACCAAAGTTTTAGAAATTCTTGTTCATGACCAGATGAGTAAGTTCATTGCTAGATAAGGTTTGATCAGTGACTATCAGTCTGGTTTTAGAGAGGGACTTAGTAGGTACCCTTCTGAGAGTCACTGATGATATTCGTAGGGCATTGGATGGGTAAGAGTTGAATCTGATCATTCTAGTTGACCTCAGTAAAGCCTATGACTACATTTTTCACCCCATTCTATTTTATAGATTAGTAAATATGAGCGTCTCTCATTTCACTATCCCTCCACGGTCCCGATCCCTACCTCCTTGGCGATGACTCAAGCACAGTTTTCACAGTTATCAAGCACTATTAACTTTAACCCGTGAAATGAGTTAAAATAGGAGGATTTTAAGTCTAGAAACGATCAAAATTTGGCTATAGATAGGTTACTTTTTCGGAGGGAGGGCCCCTGGACCCCCTTTTGAGCATGAGAGCCACATATTTTTCATAATAATTGTGAAAAGACAGCTTTGAGATATGGGCCTACTGTGAAGGTAGACTATAGAGTTTGTCTGTCACAATTAAGGGCAGGCTTATCGGAACCGTTCACCAAGTTATAGTATTGTGTTCGAATTCACTTCTTTTATCTTTTGTGACATACATTCATATGATAATTTATTACTTTGATAAAAGCATTGAAATTCAACAAGAAACATATTTTTAGAATGAATTTAAGTGGCGAGTCTTGGAATGAAGAATGAAAGATAATATCTGATTGAGGTAGTACATTATCATTGTTGTTAGTGAGGGGGGAGGGCTAGTTTGTACCCCCCTCACTAGAAATTTCTGGTCACGCTTACGGGCGGTGGGAAAGAGAGGGTGGAGGGGAATTTTCGCAAAAAAGGTCAGCAAAAACTCATTCATGACCCCCCCCCTCAAATTTAGAGCTGGGACCACCCTTGTATAAGATAAGAAGTCACTCATCTCAAGTGTTGAGGTAGTGTAGTGATAGCTGCTTCCAGTTCTTTGTCACTTTCAAAATATATCCTGCCAAAAAGTCCTTCAGTTTATATGTGAAGCATGTTTGTCAAAAAGACTTGGTTTTTTCAAATTTCAAAACGGGTATTACTTTCCGGATGCCTAAGTATATTGAACAGCATTTAAAGAAATTTGAAGGACTCTATAAAGCAATTTGACAATACGTTTTAACTCTTTCATTTGATGGAAATAAGATCGTAGAAGCTTTAACACTGATAAACCTATTCATATTTCATGAATGTTTTAGTCATATTGATCATTTAATTTAACATTTTTCATTGTTTCAAGCTCGATTTATGCAATGAACTTTTAAAAATTCCAAATAAGTAGGTTGTAACTCATGATTTGTGATTTAGGCTACATTGAAATGATGATGATGTGAATTGGATTGATTAGGAATAAACACAAGAAACAATTCAGTATACTTGTGATTTATTGAAACAAAGTTAAAAGGAATAGCAGATATTGAAATAACTACACAGTAGTTATTTTCAAACAGTTTGTTTCTCATAATTTTTACAAAAATAATCTATTTTGTTCAGTTTGATCAATTGAGCAATTTATTGATATGCTGTAGTTATATTTTTAAAAGAACTGCCATGAGTATTCCGTCAGGAGGATGGTCTTTGAATAAAATTTTGTGTATTACTAGGCTAATTTATACAAGAAATTTCAAGTACTTCAATAGAGAATTCTTGTTATTGGACCCTATCATCAGAGTTGTTAACAATTCATTAAGAAATCAATCTTCTACCTTGTATTAATTAATTGAGATTGGGACACTTATTATATTGGACCTTATCATTAGAGTTGTAATCAAATCATTGACAAATAATTATTTTGTACAATGACATTTGTAATGTTTCTGTTTTTTTATGTGGCAATAAATTCAATGCAATTCAAATCAATCTATCAGCTTGTTTCATGCTAATTGAGACAGAAGTGATGGGAAATACTGAATCATATCTTATGGCGAAATTGAACGCCACTGTGCTGGGCGTAGCGAGAGGAGTCCACTTTAATTGGAACCGAGCATACTAGACGAAGTGAGAACTGGACGGTTTGAAAACTAGACGCTCTGCGACAGCGTAACGCAAGAAACTAGAGGGTCTGCAATCTAGACCACCTGACACAGAGAACTAGATGGTTTGAAAACTGGACGCTCTGACATACTAGACGCTCTGCGACACTAGACGGTCCGAAATACACCCGAATAATCGATAATCACATTCTTGGGTCATATTTATTTAACAAGCATTTGAATTGTGTTGTTTTTAATTTTTTTATTGGATCTCAAATAAAAAATTTATCAATAAAATATTTTTCTAAATAAAATATTTTAGATCTCATGGAAGAATTGCCTCTTAATGCTTTGAGGCAAGGAATGTGGATACACTGTTGTCCGGCGCATTTTGCTGGAAATGATTTTTATTTATACTAGCCTGATTCACGTTATGATGAATAATATTTGGTATCTGTTTATTCTTTTGTCAATGCTCTAAAAATTGAAAACTCTATTTTCAATCTATTGTGAAATAGATAAACTATACAGTAGGCAATTTCGAATACACCATAGCACACCACAGTCATCAGAAATGAATATGTAACACTCATTTTTCTTCAGTTGATCCTGATTTTCAATCTCATCCAATGAAGCAATCTTAGAAATATTCAACTTAATTAAGGAATTACTTCTTTTTCCAACAATGACTTCAGACCTGTGATTCGGTAAGAAGTTTCTGATAAGAGTACTGTAATACAGTACTTACTGTAGATCAGTATTTTTACAGTTTGCCTTCAACGGCTTCCTGCGGTCACTCAAGGACTACAGTGATTGATAATTTATTTTGAAAAAACATCTGTTTACAAAAATATTTATAAATCAAATTTCTACTCTTTCAGCTCTTGTCCCTTAGACACTAATTCTTGTGGGTTTGTGACAGTTTTTTACAATTTTCAAGCATTTGCAAATCACCAATTTATAAAATTTTAGTTTAATTTTAAAGCTTAAGAAATGAGGAAGTTTTTAATGGAAAATTTTTATTATGTCACCCTAAAAACAAATCGAGAAAAATCGCTTTAAAATTTCAGTGAGATTTAGAAAAACCCCATTTTTGTACTTTGACCCCTAAAAAACACCCTAAATGATTGGGTTACATATTGAAAATACGTGTATCTTCAGAAAAATGTTGTGCTCTTTCCAACAATGTCATCATAATTCCAATCTGATCAGTAGTTTTTGAGTTATTGAGCATTTAATGGTGGGAAGTGAGCGTATCTCGAAAAAGTCATAATATCGAGATATCTCGAAAACGAAAGCCTCAATTCAAAAATGTCACTGAACATTTTTTGTCAGAAATTTGGTGTAGAATCCTTGTTGACCGGTTTTTACACCTTACATGGGACACTCTGTATATCGGGGCAATGGAATTAGTTAATCTATAGAGTAGGTGAGAGTGTTTTACCTTGGAGCACATTAATAATTTGGCTTCTAATGACAAAACTATGCATTTTTCAACGGAAACAATATTTTTCTTGACAAGTGCATCATGTTTTCTATCAAATATGATACAAATTCAACCTTATCCTTTGGTAACAAAAAATAAAATAAATGAAATTTGTAATTCTTACAAGTGCTCCAAAGTAGGCTACATCATGTTGATGATGCATCATGATGTACCTTGGAACCCTACCTTTTGTACCTTGGAACTCTCATGTTATTTGGAGAAATAATAATAGCCTACTTGTCAATACTTAACTCATTTATTAAAATTTTTAATTATTACAAATGTCACAAATAAATTTTTTCTATTCGTTTTTCTCACATCCTGCACAAATTTCATGTGCCCATCTCTTGTAGACTGTGCTGTGCACCTGATCCAATTTTCTCCAGCTGATCCAGTGCATATTGTTCATTACAAAATAGATATTCTTCTACAGCACTGTCTTCATCATTTGTGTCAACTAATGGAGCCATATCATTGTCAGAATCATAAGATGAAGGAATAGGCCTACTATGCGTCCTTTTCACACGTTCCGAGGTTTTTTTTTTGTAGATTACGTCTTGGAGACTCCAGTTAAGGAGTATAAGACAAGTCAGATCAACAATATTATACACTAGATACCATAATTACTTCAATTAGTTGAGGTGAGGCTTAATTTTGATGTGAAAGGAACTCTTGTACACTATAAAAAGCTTTATCAACTAAATATTTCTTCAATTGTTTTTTAAATATTTCTATATTTTCAAGACTCTTCAAAAACTGCGGTAGCTTGTTGTAGAATTTCCTACCAATATAACTAGGTTTTTGTTTGAATAAGCTACTATTGTGACTCACCAAGTGATAATCTCCTCGGCTTCTTGTATTATAATCATGTACATCAAGATTTTGGTTAATATCATTCGTTTTTACATATAAAGTAGCTTCATACACATATAAGCAGGGTACAGTTAGGAGACCAAGTCTCTTGAACAACGGCCTACATGAATCTAATCTATTTACTCTTTCTATACACCTAACCGCTTTCTTTTGGATCTTAAACACCCTATCAAGATTTTGTTTTGATGAATTACCCCATACTAAGATAGCATACCTAATATGTGACAGTAAGAGCCCATGGTAAGCTGTAAAAAGTAACTTTTTGTCATTCAATCTAGCGAGCTGTCGCAGGTCAAATACCCCAGATGAAATTTTACTACATATTTTCTCAATGTATGGAGTCCAGGTCAATCGTCTATCCAACATAACTCCTAGAAATGCTATTTTTTCTTCCTGGTCTAATTGATTATCGTTTACAAACACGTTTATAGCCCTATCTTAATTTAAATTATGTTTGTTTTTGAATTGAAGGTATTGGCATTTTTTACTATTTATAGTTAATTTCAACTGATTTAAAAATTGGACAATGGACTGCACACCTATATGGGCACTTATTTCTAAATTATCTAGAATGGAATTGCTGAAAATGAGTGATGTATCGTCAGCAAATAAGAGGGCTCTACCACTAATTATTAATTCTTTAGGTAAACGGTTGACATATAACAAAAAAAGCAATGGACCTAGTATTGACCCCTGAGGCACTCCAGCTTGCACCTCTAATTTATTAGATTTATTCTTTACTATACTATTACCAACTACTGTAGTTAGTTCTACACATTGTTTTCTCCCAATAAGATATGATTCAAACCATTTCAGTTCAACCCCATTTACACCTACATTTTGCAGTATTTCCAATTAAGTTCTATGATTAACACAATCAAATGCCTTTGACAGATCTAAGAAGATTGCAGTAGCTTTATCACCTGAATCTATTATATCTATTAGTTTTTCAACTAGAGAAACTATGGCTGTTTTTGTTGATCTCCCTTTCTGGAAGCCATGCTGTTCATCACAGATAAAGTTAGCTTCTTGAAGGTGCAGAAGTAACCTATTTAGAACTACTCTTTCAAAAATTTTACTTATTACATTTAAAATACTAATGGGCCTATAGTTTTCTACCTTTTCTCTATCACCACTTTTGAAGATTGGCAAGATCTTCCCCTCTTTTAAGTTATCTGGAAAAACACCTTGTTCTAATGAATGATTGATCAGATGAATCAAAGGGTCTAACAATTGATCTTTACATTCTTTCAGAATTTTACTGGATACCCCATCCATTCCTACAGTTTTTTTATTATTTAAACTATCAATGATATTTGACAACTCGTCTTGGCATACTGGGTGGAATTTTAATTCGTTCTGAATCCCCTCAGTATTCCTCATGTTTGCATCACTAATACCTGTATTAAGAGATTTTTGAAGATCCTTAGCAACCAGTTGATAATATCTGTTAAAGAAATTACAAATGTCTACACTATCATCAATACATTTGTTATTTTCGTTAATTATTCTGGGGACACTAGTATAAGCATCTACATGAGCTACTTGCCCATTTTTGTTTATTTCATCCCACACTGCTGTGTTAAAGTACACACTATTATTCAAAATTTCAGCTGTTTTCTTACATTTCGCTCTTTTTACTTCTCTTGTATAATTTTTCTTTAGAGCTTTGTAATTATCTTCACTTAACATATTTCTAGATAGTTTGAATTCATCATAATTATGCATCTTTAACCCTATTTCTTTCTGCAAGGATATCATCAGTTATCCACTCTTCAATATTGTCTAATTTGTTCTTTACAGGGACTTTTTTAACTGGACAACTCATAGTAATATGAAACCTTAAAATATTAATGAAACTATCATATTTGTCATTTAAACTATTGCTATTGTAAACCCTACTCCAGTTTTCTTGTAGCAGATTCTGCTTCAAACAATCGATATTCCCCTGTTCACATTGTTGAATTTCTTTCATTACTCTACTCTTTTTAATTGGTTTATGACCTTGCAACCCCACCTCTAAGATTTGATAGTCATGATCAGATAGTTCCGAGCCGCCTAATCTTGTTTTAGAGTAATCTATATTAGTAAGGATGTTATAATTATTGTTTGTGATGTTCTTGTGACTCTGGTATATTCATGAACTTTTATTTCCAAGTTATTCATGTATATAATATCCTTTAAATCTTCTGTCATTTTATTCTGTGTTGCAAAGTCTGTATTGAAATCTCCCGCTACAATAACGTTTGTAAAACGAGTAGTAGTAATCTCTAAAAGCCTATTGAATAGTTCACAAAAATTGTTCCATTCCCCATTTGGTGACCTGTAAATACCTAACACCGCTACTTCGAAATTATTGTCGATTTTTACTCTCAAACCAGTAACTTCTAAATCCATTTCCACAGCAAATTTCTCTACATATTCTAAATTAAATGTTTGCATATTCTTAGCATTTTTAGTGAAGATAGCTACTCCCCCACTTCGATGAGATGTCCTGCAATACGACGTTTTCAATGAATAGTTTGGAATATTACGTTGTGACAATTCATCTTCTTTTAAACCATGCATAGGTACACTATGTGGTTGTGTTCCCTGGTACAAGAGGTCGCCATTTTAAATAAATCCATTAAAGGTTTTGTTTAAGAGCATTATGAATAATGAAGTTTCACTCACCAATAGTTGTAGAATCAGTTGTCACATGAAGTTGAAAATATACAGCTCTCACAACATAAGAATACCAAAAAAATAACTTTGAAAAATTTTTCTTTTGACTAGTTGAAATTTTGTTTGCTTAGCATACCTTTAATAATCATCTGATGCTGCTGATCTTCGAACTATACGAACATCTAGTGTTGAAAATCATAAAATTAAACCACTAAATAGCCCCACTGGTAGAAAATCTGAAGTGTTCCAAGGTACATCATTCTCCCCTAGATATATTTACCACATAAAAAAGCTGTTTATATATTCATTTATCAGGGCAATGAAATTAGTTTATCAGCTGATAGAGATTCTATAAAAAGCCTGATCGCATTTATTCACCCGCAGCTGATGATAACTCATTAAATAAATTAATATATTTTTAAATCTATTGCGAATTCCATATGGTGAAACAACTATTTTCTATATACAGTAATATATAGATATATTAATGAAGGGCTGTGAACCTATCCTTTTGTTTCGCTTCAAAAAGGATGAAGGAGTGGGTCAATTTCTTTGGCAAATGAACTTGATCTGTATTAAGGTTCCAAGAATGTGTGTTTAAATTTTGAAGTTGTCACACAAACCCAAAAACATACAGAAAAAGCTGCGAACCTCCAGTCACGAATCACAATTCAAAACTAAGAACTCGCTACGCTCGTTCAATAATAGAAACCCTCACATGAAATGCTCTAATATCGAACTTGAAATGCGTTTTTAGATGGGCAACCAGATAAATAAGCTACATAGGTAGGTTAACAAACATAAAATTGTTTTGATTATTCGGTAAGGTCTTTTTGTTTTTCATCTATATAAAAGCCAAATACCCCTGATTCACTGAAGTTTACCACTCATTCATCAGCGTTTCTCGAAAACCACATGGCTAATTAAGTTGAAATTTGGTACACATATCCCGTTGGGGCTCTAGATGCATGCTAAGAAAGAACTCTGAAAAAATCCAGAAAATACGGTCAAAAGTGAAAATTTGTAAATTATACACAAGAAGTATGGAGTTATGAATTGAATACTGTGCCCGCATTCATGACAACAGATGATCAACAAACAAAAGTGCTGGTTCGATTCACGATTTTGTACGAATTTTAAACCACCCCCCGGGGTTCAGGGGGGACTCTGCCTCCTGGCTAGACGGTTAAGGCGAGCGAAGACGGCCTGCCGGCTAGTACCTTATATTGGTCAGGGAAAATTGTAGAAAAGGTCAGGGAATTTTTGTAGCTTACTTTGCTAGTCACCCTGGATCACCTCCAATTTTCTTGAAGTTTACATTATATTAAGTAGTTTTCATCCCCATGAAAGTTGGAGCACAGAAAAAATAAAATTAAGTTTCACAAACACCGGGAAGAGTGCAGAGAATGCATTCAAAGTTGCGTTTTTGAGCCTATAATAGAATAGAATGACGTTTTTATTTGTTGACGTGGCGAAGTTTGGACTAATGTCTACTTTACCACTTAACCACGGGTTTGCTTCATAATAGTAGCATAAACTAAGACTTCATTCAAATTTCTGCTTATGAAAGCTTTTTATTAAAAGCTTTATACTTTTGCTTATATACTTTATACTTTTCTGCTTATACTTTTTTTTATTGCTGATGATGCCCACATGAGTCCGAGACTTGTGCGTGGGTAATAAGGTGAATGATAACACATAGATGTCAGACGGAGGAGCGCGATTCGAACCCACAACCACTTGAACGACAGCAAGCTGAAGTTGTGACGCAACCAACTGCGCCAAGCGACCCGCCATTGAAATTCACATACATAATGCAGAATGAAATCTGAATGAATTTGTAATACAGCGCTTACCATCATAGGCTCAAAAACGCATCTTTGAACGCGTTTTCGCACACTTCCCGGTGTTTGTGACACTTATTTCTATTATTTTTTTTTTTGCTCTACATAGTGACCTACACAATATAATTATGTCAATTTCAAGAAAATCGGGTTTGCTTCTGAATTACCACTTAATGTCTATTTCAAGGATCAAGCTTGCGCATGTATTGAGGATCAATCCTGCGCATGGATTGAGTTATCATTTGAGGATGTCATACATTAGGAACTGATCCATTTCCTCGGTTAATTGTGGAAATATTTCAATGGATTCCGTATTACTTAACAAATAACTTAACTAAGTGAATTGAAGTTTCAGCTTATTATAATAGGAGAGAAGACACTAATGTCTTCCGCATGCGTTTATGAATCACCAACGCAATAAAAATATCGAAACGATTTGCTAAAACTCTACATTAATAAGCATATCGTTTTTATTTTCAACTGCTGTAGCGTTAGCAGCATACATATTCATAAATAAGAACCTTTTTGATATATTGAAAGGTTCTATGAGTTTCTCAATCCCAACAATCTGCAAGAACCAAGGGCGGATTAAAGGGGGGGGGGCGGAGGGGGCGACCGCCCCCCCCGAGGGCTTGGACATTTTAAAAAATTAAAAAGGGTAACACTTGTGACATGCACACGGTTCAAATTTTAATTCCGCCACAGACGGAATACCTCCAACTTGTCTTACCATTCCGCCTCCGCCGGCCGGGAATTAATGTTGTAATACTTATTTTGTCTTATTTTGTATATTACCTTTACTTTATCTTTAACTGTTGATATAATTTTAATTCAATGACGAATTAACAAATGACAGAGAATGAAGGAAATCTTATATCAAGTGAAATTAGTCTGAATAAGATTAATCTTTTATAGAATAGGTAGGGGCATATACATCTCTGTTTGTTTTTGACCTAATACGTCCTATTTATTGTAGTACTGGTATTATGAAACATGAAAGAATGTTGAGGTTAATTTAAATATATATATAGGTCTAAAAATCATCACGATCACGAATAAATTGCTTAGACTCTGTTCATTTCTCTGTAAATTTTGATAAAAATTAAGCTAGCAAAGCAATTTTTGTTCAAGACATATTGTATTGTATAAAAAAGTTGTATTCCTAATTCCACATGAATATACAGAAATAAACTACTCTAGCTAGGGGAAATTTGATTGTTCTTAATCACGAAAAAATTATATTTCTACTACATTTTAAGTGCTAGAATGGTGTAAAATGCGGTTAAAGGCTATTTCCAAAAATATTATTCCATAACCCCCCCCCCCCCCCCCCCCCGACCGACGGGTATTTTTGGGGTATGTCGCCCCCTCCCATAAAAATTCATTAATCCGCCACTGGCAAGAACTATTTATTTAATGTGTTTGCATATTTTTAATATTTGTACATTAAATTTTGTTCTTTTTCAGGTTAAACGAAATGGCAAAAGGAATAAAAAATTCTGACCATTTTATTCTTCCTTCTTCGTCGATTTGTTCCGATTATTTTGTACCATAAGTGTTAATGTAAATACATTATTATGTTATCAAAACTACTGGTGACTCTTGATCTGTCAACCCTATTCTCTGTCATCGAGTCTTTGTTATCATGGTTTCATTACTAGCAAGCAAAGAAAGGTATGACATGTTTGTTACCGTACATTACTAGTAATATTATATTGAGTCTCGACTTTAAGTTGTATTTTTTATGATGTTTAAGATCCATCTTGTTTCCACTAGTATATAATAAGAACTTGAAAAACACTTTTGTGGAAATTATGGCTCATGTTATGGCGTGACGGCCGTTTTACTCTAATGTTAAGAGCATCGTCAGATGACCCACAGTACTCCACAGAGCATAGAATATTTATATTCTATGCTCTGTGCATTACACTCAAATATGCAAGAATTTATTTAAAAAACAACCGCATACCTGCTCAAAAAACTGTAAAACAGGATCAATTATTATTCATCAAAAACAGCATACATAATCTACAGACAAAAAATGAATTCAACAAAAAAGCATATTATCCACATTTAAAACTCAGCTCTACTCTCCACTACGCTGAACTACAAGAAATAATCGCATGTACAAATAGCATAGTCAATCTCATGAGTGAAAAATTAAAGCAGGTCTTCTTTTTATGTTGATGTAAACTATAATTTTCCAAAATTGAAACTTTCTCCAGGGATTATAATATATATTACAAATTTAAATCGTTTAGTTTTTGTACTTTACATTTTATAAAATTTTCTTACAAAGAAACTAGAAACTTTTGATTGGAATTTTAAATGTCATTCTATGTCATGATAATGAATGGTCCAATAAAAGTATCAGGAGGAGGAAAGTCACAAGGTAGGTTGCCTACTTCCAAAAAAAACTGAAAATTGTAATTTTGAGGGTCCATATTTCAAAAAATAATTTTTGGAAAACTATTTCAAATCAGTGACCAAAATTCGAGTGCGCAGACTTAAAATGAAGCACTTATCTCTTCAAATGATGATCAAAAACATTTTCTACTTCATACAGATTAAGCATAAATATCAGGAGTGGCCGTAGCCGAGTGGGCTAAGTGCTGGTTTGCTAGCCCAGAGGTCCCGGGTTCGATCCCAGTTCTGACCGAAAGTTTTTACCTCGGGCCACTCCCGTGTTTCGGAGGACACGTTAAGCTGTCGGTCCCGGCTGCCTAAAAACAGTCGTTAAGTCACGTCAGAGGCCCTGAACTTATTCAGGTGCGACCTGATAACTCTGACACCAGACCTGAGCCAGCCAGGTCACACGATATTATTAATATTATTATTATTAGCATAAATATCGTAAATAATAGTAAAACAATAAAGGGTTTGTTTCCTACAACAAATATTGAGCTTGGAAAATAAAATTACCACTGTTGGAAGTAGTGTGTAGTAGAGTGGACCCCTCAATAACTTGAAACGGTTCAATATAGATCACTGATGAATCTTTCAGGATAAGGGCTTGGCCAACTTCACTTTCTTCTTTAGATAAAACAGAATTTCAACCAATTCTTAAGAATTTTGACTAGAATATTTGAAGTGAAAACACTTTTCAGTGGTAAAATTTCTACAATACTAATATACAAATGATAAGCGACTGAATCCATTGGTTTCCATATTAATTTATAAGTAGTACCCTCAGCAAGTCCAAAAACTTACTCTTTTTGCTGATGATGCCCACAGGTCTGAGACTTGTGAGAGGGTAATGAGGTAAATGATTAAACCATGTATGCCAGGTTGGGCGGTAATCGAACCCGTGACCGCAGGAGTTGCGAAATGATGCGTTGCCATATTTGTGGTTGCCAAATGTTTCATTAACAATGCTTTAAATTTAATATCCTTCATTAACTTTGAGGGATTAGAATTTGAAATTGATATTCAGTAAACACTAGATCCATTATACGTTTCTACTGTGGATGTGAAGTAGCGTAGAAATGCTTTCAGTTTTTATTGTATGAAAAAATCTAAAATTATGTGACTTTAAAAATATTTATGATACGGGTTCAGGATAATTTTATCATAAAATTCACAAAAATTAGTACAATAATTGCTTAAGTTTTGAATTTATTAATAAATGTAGTTTTCAGAATGTATTTTTTATGTATAGCATTTTCCTTTTCATAACAGTATAAACTTTGATAATGTTTCAAGTAGTTACAACATTACTTTTAATATCATCATTATAAAATAATAAAATAGTCTATATATTATAATAATAACATATAGTTATAATAATATAATAAATAATATAAAATGTAACTTCAAAAATATTGATATGGGTTCAGAATAATTTTATTATAAAATTCATAATACAAAAATTGCTCAAGTTTTGAATTTATTAATAAATGTAGTTTTCAGAATGTATTTTTATGTATAACATTTTCCTTTTCATAACAGCAAAAACTTTGATAATATTTCAAGTAGTTACAACATAACTTTTAATATCATCATTATAAAATAATATAATAGTCATCACTATTTTTATGATGATACATGCACTGAATATAACAGTTTAAAATCGTGTTTCAAAAATGATACAACCCAAATGAATTTTCTGTATCCTAATCGATATTTAAGCAACATTTACTTTAATGTCAACTATCTGAGGTAATTGGAATGTACTATATGTACGCTCTTTGGACTAAAACATATCGTTGATTGTCGAATTGGCTATGGTACTATATACATACATAGTCGAGCACTAGTTGTCACAGCAGTCGTTTCGTTAAATTGGGTCAGCGCAATTTTCTCAAGATGTTGCTATTATTGAGATCCTTAGCTTATCCTGTCTGATGTTTTCCTATAGGGCTCTTTGCATTACATAGTTGATAAGTTGCCACAAATTTGTTGAAATTAGTACAAAGTTATTTTACAGATACAGGGCATCTAAGCCGACACCCAACTCTCCCTAACATCAGTACAAGATTGAATTTTAATCATGTGCATGTTCAATTTGTCTTATATTATATCTCATGGACTGTGTCACTTTTGAAACACTGTACTTTCTAAAAATCTCACAATGAAATAAAAATCTTATTAAATAATAACAACAAATTTCATGCAATCATACAAGTATTAAGCTTAGTTTTTGTGAACTTTATTTTTGTGTTCATAAATGGATTAAAAAATGGTTCAAAGACAGATTATGTTTCTCACTTAACAAATCTTGAATTGGGGTTTATTTGAATACCTCAAAATAAATATGCAATTGAGGAGCTTTCTGCAAAAAGGGCCTTTGGACACTAAATCCCCTTTTGCTACAATAAGTTAACATCATTCCTTACTATTTTATTGAACTGCCAACAAAATTTGCCATAAAAAACTGTCATCTCTTCATCTTCAAAACTGACTGAGTTACAGAACTTTTTGTGAAGCAGTGTTGGCAGTTCAGACACAGAACCCGTGATATTAGGCTACATCTGCAGTTTGATGCCGTGAATAACTCTGTATTGTATTATTCGCACTACTATTGAGTATTTTGAAGTTCAATTAATTAACTAATATTATGAAGTAGCAGTAAAATTTCAACACACAACTATTAGTACACAAGTGAACTTTCAATAAACTTTATCATCTTTTTCGTGAAAACGTTATGTACAAAAACAATGTCTGCTGATAGTTCAATTAAGTCAGAATGTGATGATTTACCTACGAAGAAACTTAGTGTTGGAACAAAAAGGGAATATAATCCTGATAATTGGGCAAGAAATTGATCTAGAAACGCGGGCGCTCCACCACAGCCTAGGGATAGACTTTAGGAATACAGTATTTCTATTAAAGGACAGACTTTTAGTTTGCAGTGACTGTCTCATCAATATTTTCAAATGATCCATCAAGCGCTTACGAATAATCCAAAAAAAGGTCTCTGAAGGATGTACCTTTGAAGAAAGAAGAAGAAAAAAATTCCTGACAGCACTTGGGGTTTGGTTAGTCAACACTGGTCAACTTTTTCACACACTGCAAGCCACTATTCAGCAAAAAAAGCAAGAGGCTCTACTTTTGAGAATTTAGAACTATCAATAAAAATGATTTATAATCTTTTTAAGGACTATTATAGAGGTGAAACTGGCATTACACTCGAGGGAATGGATTATACCACCTATTCAAAATATTGTACTTCAAACATCATTCACCATACTCTTTTCGACGACCTCAGACAGACACCTGTGATCACTGCACAAAATTACAATGTAAGTTGGAAATGAACCCAAAGTGAATTAAGAAAGGAATATGATCACTTAGAAAATAAAAAATATAATCACTTGAGAAAATTCAAAGCATATAAAATTCTGAAGAAATAAATTCTCACCTCAGCAAAAACCAATAAACGACAGTGTGTTCTTGAATCCGATTTTACCCAAAACTTGCCTCTTCCAAAGTAAACTAATAGGCTCAATTTTATAAATGATTCTTGTGGTTTAATATTCATGATCATTCATGAATAATCAGTGCATGGACAATTACAAGGAAATGAAAATCAGAACATTCCAGAAGCGTTTAAAGAGCTATATGTATTGTTATTTAGAAAATGATTCAAAATAGAACTTAGATACAGTTGCCTCTTTCTTGTATGACTATGTACTAAGACGGTTTAATGAGAGTGAGTTTCGTTTTGATGCAATCTATTTTTTTTTCTGACAATGCTGGTGGGCAAAATAAAAATGCTAGTATGTGGGCCTTCAGTTCCTTTCTTTACCAGCAGTTGAAGGTCAACGTTCAACATATTTTTCCAGTGAGAGGACAATGTGACAGAAGCTTTGGAGTTTATGGTAAGGCCTTGAAGAAACTGAATTTGAGTCATTGGTCATTTATTTGCTGTTATTGATGGTAAAGGATTCATCATACACTGGAGTGGATCATTAAAAATGTTGGGTTATGGCAGTCAGGGACCGCGCTACCTGTCCTCTGGGTATTTTTATAAAGGTTCGAAACTGTCCCTACGATTTCTCTTCACTACTCTTCTCCATTGTTCTTGGATTCCGCTTGACTTCACTCATTAGTGGGCCCTTCTCCTATACTGAGCGCACTCTTAGTGGTGTAGCAAGTATTAGATAGGGAATACAACGTACTTTGATTTGTAAGTTACATATTCAAGAACAGTATTAATCAAGTATTTAATGTGCACTTTACATCGCTACATCTGCATGTAACTTATGTTTTTTTACTGTATACTCTAAAACTGTGTTTATATTACTCCCAATGGTTTTTTTGAGAAAAGTTACAATATGAGAAACTCAAAATTAGGTTCAAGTAGTTTCCAATCACAGTTAATATGGGAAGATTGGGTGATATGCAGAGGCGGAGCTTCCATAAGGGCCAAGTGGGCCGGGCCCACCCAAATGAAACAGTAAAGTAAATTTTTAAATAACTTACTTAAGGTTATGTATGTGGTTAATATTATTCAATAAAATACGATGTAAATTAATTTTGAACTGTCAACGGGTCAAAACTCGCATTGAAATACCATGCAATCATCACGTAACACATTGGAGGGCCACGGATTTCAGGCCCTTCTAGCTATCATAAGAACGTAATTGGCAAGGCAACGCAAGCTGGCGGCGCTGGACTGTCTGGGAGCAATGCATCGGTATATGGAGCAGGGTGGGCCGATTTGAGCTGGCCCATTGGACGTTGATTCTCAATATCCTCGCTCAGAGTGCTGAGCGCTAGTGTAGCTTTGTTTACAAATAGCTTTGAATTGCACACCGATTGGCAAACAGGTTGTTTTATAATTTTATAAACTTTTAGTTACTTTTGTGCTAATACTTGTATAGATTTATTAGATTAGCCATAATCCAATTGTAGTGACTGTGAATTTAAAGGCGTGATTTTATTGTGAAGTGCTGTGTTAGTAAGTTGTTGTGTGATAGATAGTGATCATGATTTAAATGAGGTAAGGCCTACTTTGACGGTACAATCTTCAGAATTGTGAGTTTGTTAATAAATATGCCATGTTTTAAATAGTAAATTTGCATGCTAATTGTATGTTTGTAGATAGTTTTCAGCAGGCCAATTCCTATAGTTTTGTTCAATATTGCAACTACATACGGTAGTCGTAGATCTAAAGAACTAAAAAAATGAACTAAAGAAAAAATAATGTAAAAAACAGAAAGAAAAACCTCTAATTAAACATTTTCAAATAGAACATAGAAAACTCAAGAGAATGCTACGCTTACCAGCTGTTGGAAAACATTTTTGACGGATTCAATAAATAATTTTGCAACTTCTAATATAATATACAATAAATTAGTTCGTTTTTCTAGCGCCTACAATAATAAAATTACTTCTTAGCTCTTCTAAGACCCTATATCTTCTGGGAAAATTTTTATTGCAAAGAAAAACTCTATATAAACTGAATTTGGAAAACTAATCTTTTTTATAACTTGGAGAATGAAATTTTATAAATCAAGCAATGTTATTGTAGTACCTCGTTACATCTTGTTGTTGGACCAGGTGACTATGAACTATGACTATGTAGTCTTAAACTCTAAAATTTTATTTTAGCTTTTAAAAATGAATGAAGTGGATAATCATCTGACATTAAACTTTTCTAAATTTGTTCTGGAGGAAAAATTAGTGTATAAAAAGCTAAATTCTCACCAACCTAAAGACTTTACATTTTCTCAAAAAGTTGAACCTAAGAAAACTAGAACATTTTGCACTTCTTGGTTTGAGAAAAAACCTTTGCTCACGCCAAGTGTAAGCAAAGGGAGTCTTTTTTTTGTGTATTGTTTGGGAAGGAGAGTAACAGAGACATGTGGAGTAAAACCGGCTATAAAGACTTGAAGCACCTGGGAGGAAAAAATAAAGAAACATGAAGAGTCAGCTTGTCATATGACTTTCTTTCAAAACTCTTGGAACTGTAATCATAGCTGCTGAATTGGACAATTCTGTAAAAATATCCATTAAAAAGCATAACGAACAGGTTTCTAAAAACAGGCATGCTTTAGATAGAATTGTAACTTGTCTTACATTTTGTGGAGTTCACAAGATTGGTCTTTGGGGTCATGAGAAATATGTCTGTTGGTGAGTTACATGTCATGTTGTTTATTTAGTTTATAGGATAATGACATAGACTACCTGCGTAGCTTGTAAAGTTGAATATACTTCATAAACCCCCTTCCCAGCCCCACCCACAACAAGTCCCATCACTGGCCCACCCTACTGTTCAGTTCAAGCGCTGCCACTGGTGATAGGTATTGCGTATTATACCCAGAAGATTCTGAACAGGTTTTCTACCTCAACAATCAATTAAAGTGAAGGAGTAAAATTTTCTGAGATGCATTTGCAGGCGGTTATAACTGCGAGCAAAACCATGTACTCATTCATTTATAGTTAAAGTTCATGTATAGTTTTAGTATGGTATGTGTATGTTTATCATAGAAGTTGTATGTTTATCATATAAAAATGGAACGGATGTTCCAAAAATACATTCTCTGTGATGGGCTTTCCCATTCAACTCTCTCACGGCTCAACTCCTCCCTCATTGAGGGATGGATGCATACCAGTACGTTCCAGTATGTATTAGTACTTCAAATTGTTTTTAATTTTATTATATTATGAATAAATATTTGATAGTATTTAATGAAAAATGCTTGCCTGATTATTAATACAAGTAATTATTTCTAATTTGAGCTGTTAATACAAAGTATGTGGTCTGAGTGTAACTAAATTTGCAATTTATCTGTATGCTAATCTATTTGCTGAGCTGCAAAAGTGCCCTTAGACTATCAGAGTGGTCCACCAATAGTGTCTTCCGTGTGGGAAAATTGTAATTCTACAACAATAGGCGGTCGCAGAGGGTGTAGCACATCTACCTGTCCATCTATTGTTGTTGGAGGTACCTTGTGACTGCTTTTACCCAAAATGTTTTTTTCATAAGAAACCTATATCTAAAAATGATGTATTTGCAATAAAAAAATTCAGCTAATAAGTATTCACACCACATGGTTCCATTGTCACAAATAAAACCTACAGTTCCATTTATGAACCACTTCCATTCATGAAAAGATCTGTTACCTTTGGAGAAGAATTTGTGTATGAAATACACCTGCACCAAAAAATCAATCAACCCAAATAAATTGAAAGATATTCGAAGTTTGTTGGAAGATTTACTCAAGAAAAATGAGGAAGAACAGGTACCATAATGCTAAAATGTTACGAACCCATATAAGTTAAATTAATAATTATTTTACAAAATAATGATCACTTCATTATTTTGTTCTCATTTATACAAAACTGTTATTCTGATAAATGATAAGTTAGATTGAGACTCAACCAGATGAATAAAAGGGCTTTAATGCTATAGAATTACTTTTATGAAATCTGATGCCAGTTTCATTAATACCAAGAGCATTGAAGACCTAGGTGCCCTACCTTTTTTCCTTGAAATTATTTAAAAAAATGCAAGCAAACTGCTTGTGTGTAGGTGTGGACTGATACTGACTGGCATTACTGCCCCTCTAGCTGTCAAATAGCCTAAGATACAAATTAATTATACTGTACATTATTATAATTAATTAATTATACATATAATTATAAATTATATATACATTAAGGACAGAAACTTGAGAACTTGATAGTAACATTTAAAACTTCATTGATTCGAAGTATTTTGGGGACAGAGTCCCCTTCTTCAGGGGGAATCAATGTGAGTCAAGTTTTAAAGTTTCTGTCCTTCATAAATATTTAAAACAATTTTTTACAAGTATATATGAATTGGTGTTTTTAGAAAGGGCGTCATCAACATTTTTTTCACATTTTCACTTTTTATAATCACTTTTGTGATCTCTGCATATAGTGCTGCTTTTGTATTGAATATGCAAGCATTCTCCATGTTAAAATTTGATTAGAGATATTCGAGTTTCTTTGAAAGGGTGGGCGTGCATCACCTACGAACTATCAAAAAAATGATGTTGTTAGCAGCAATGGTCAGCTGTTCAGTTGGCTTGACAATGTCGAGCATAACCTAAGCATCCTGTTAGCAGTTTGGTTTTGTTATAGCCTTATTAATGTGTTAAAGTACAGTAGAGCCCCGATTATCCGCGAGTGATAGGGCAACAAAATAAAAGAAAACAGGGTGTAATGTAGTTTACAGTATGGAAAAACTACAATTTTCTTTCTACGGTTCCTTCTGAGTACAAAGTATTAAGAATATTTAGTGATAACTGCAGTGGTCAAAACAAGAACCATACTCTATCAAGATACTGCCTATATATTATATAGATTTGATCAAGTAGGCGACTTTGTCTATCAAGATGAGTTTGAGCCAGCTGAAGAGACTAACCCATTGCAAGTTGCAGACACAATGCAGAACTTCACTTGTTTTTCCACTTTTTTGGTTAGGACTTGTACACTTACAAGTGTACAAGTTCAGCTATCAATATATCAACAATTATACAGTCAGCAGTGGCCAAAGATCAACTGTGAAGTTCTTGAAACTGTGTCTTTTGACGTTAGGTCTGACATCTCTTGCAGTGCATTGTTTTGGATAATCTTGTAGAGTTTCAGTAATACTTCATGGATTGATATGCTCATTTTATGATAATAATAATATTATACATGGAGAGACTTCCTATTGCTGACATGAAATATAGAGACCTATAAAATTTGTGTAGGCAAGGAATTGTTCCTCAACAATACCACAGGGAGTACCAGATGTTACCACGCCGTATTACAGTACCAGACATGTTGATGGAAACAGATGAAGAAGACAACACAGTGAATGATGATGTGGAAAATGCTTGATGAAGTCCAGTTTTTATTGAAAAAAGCAAGTAAGAACATTTCTTCTTTTTGAAAAAATTCAGTATGTTTCTCTAATAAATAAGTAAGAACATTTCCTCTTTTTTTAAATTCAGTATGTTTCTCTAATAAATTCATGAGCAATTTAATGGCTACAGAATGTTTGTCATGACAATGTAACCCACACTTATATAATTTTTACAAAAGTAAAGTGACTTAACCCACATTTTCAATTCAAAATATTTTTTAAAAATTTATATGACTAATGAATGTGTAAATTTTTCAGATGATTACATTATAAGTGAGGTGGAGAACCATTAAAATACATTTTTATTCAATTAACTATTTAAAAAAAATTGTAAACAGAAAAAATTGTCTCCTGAAAAAAATCTGATTTGTGGGTTAAGTCACTTTACCCAAACACCATCGATATACATAACAGTTTTGCAATATATTCATTTGTTTGTGAAAGAAAAGCATAAACATTGGTTTTATTTTATGTTTAATTCCATGTACAGTATAGTGCACATTACAACCAGGTGAACAAATGCCATCTCTAGAGCTGTATCCTTTTCCCAAGCTTGCCATAGTTGAAAATTTTGAATGTTTAGCCTATAATGAATGGATGAACATTTACATGATAAGGACATTCTACACCTCATAGGAGATGGAAATTTATCGGATATAGAATTGTTCAGTGATGATGAGGAAGATATGATCGACTCTGATACACAAGTGCAGCCAGGGATTGATAGCTCCCCTGAAGATGAGATAATTATTGACTTTATTGTGGACATTACATTGATATGGAACAACTTCAAGGTGTTTTCAGTGAAATAGAAGTTATCTCAAGTGCAACTCATGAAGCTGAAAATAATGAAGAATTGTCTGCCATTTCAAACTCCCAATCAGATCCTCCATGGTCAGATGTTATCACAAAACTGAAAGATGTCACTTGGAGAAGAGACAAATTCACTACCAGAAATCCACCAGATTGGGATAGGCCTACAGGTAATATTGAATTGGAGTCACCTATAAATTATTTTCATAAATATGTTCCATAAACTTTATTTCAATCAGCAGCTCATTTCACAAACATGTATGCTCTACAGAATGGTACTAGAAAATTAAAAAATTGTACAGATCTAGAAATTGAAATGTTGTTTGGATTGCACATTGCAATGGGTGCCATCAAAATGCCTAGAGTGAAGTTGTATTTGAATAAGTCTCTAGGCATATCAATGTTTACTGACAGCATGACTAGAGATTGATTTTTCCAGTTGAGGAACAATTTACATTTCATTGACAATCAATCCAGACCAGATGACTGTCATGACACACTCTTCAAAGTCAGACCAATTTACAATTATTATGTTGGGAATAGATGTTTAAAATTAGAACTTGAAAGAGACCTCAGTATCAACAAGCAGATGATACCATTTACTGGTACCACCTGAGTGCTAAGCAATATTGTCCCAACAAACCTGATAAATGGGGAGTAAAAAATTATGTCCTTTGTGACAAAGATGGGCTTGCTTATGATTTTGTTCTCAATCATTTCAATAAACCACTTTTAACCAATGATAAGGAAAAAAAAATAAAAAAAAGAGGATATGCAGAAGAATGTGTAAGTGCTGATGGAGATGCTGTAATGTGTAAATGGGCTGATAGAAAGTCAGTGATAATGGCATCAAACTATTTTTGGTATTGGGGAATCAGATGAAGTCAAAAGATGGCATGAGAAAGCATATGTGAAAATAAAGAGACCTCAAATAGCCAAAGAATAAAATAATACAATGGGTGGGGTAGATCTGTTCAATCAGCTTATAAGTCTGTATAGAATAAAAGTTAGATCTAGGAAGTGGACATTGTGCCTTATTTTTCATTCTGTAGATATGACAGTTGTAAACTCTTGGTTAGAATATAAAAAAGCTTGCAATTTGAATAATGTTCCCAAACAGAATGTTATGGATTTATTACTGTTCAGACTTGGCTGAGGAATTGATAAAAACTGGAAAACCAATCAACAGAAAGAGGGGAAGAACATCAGCACAAGCACAAGAGGAAGAACAACCACCAATCAAAGTTACAAGATTTGAGACTAGGCCACCTGCTGAAGTTGCAGTTGATACTGTTGATTACATTCCAGAGCATGATCCAGTGCACATCAAAGAGCCAACATGTTGCAACAACAAAGGATGTGGACAATATCGATCTCACTGGTTTTGTGAAAAGTGTGGTGTTCATCTATGTATGACAAAAACAAGGAACTGTTTCAAGGTTTTCAATGTTTCAATGAATTTAATCAATGACAAGGACTTTCATTGAAAAATAATGAGATTAATAGACTAATTAGTCTATATTACATTCAAATATAACTTTTTAAAATATTTCCACATGTGACAAATGAAGATGAATAAAAAAATATATCAGAATGGTGAGTCTCATCTTTTTAATTCTCTTATCATTTTTTTTTCTATAGTATAGTGAATTTATTATATCTACACAATGTAAGATTATGCTTCCTTAACAATTTTACAGTGCACACTGATGCAATGATGTCATAATCCATTCCACCAGTGATGCCATGTTGTGTTGCTAGGGAAATGTAGCTCTACAGCTGGTTGATCTATCATAGTGAACCGGAATGTACAGTATAGTGTACATCTCATATATACTAAATTAATGATAAAATTAATAAAAATTCAATTTTTAAATGATTATAAACTATGGATAAGTGAGAAAAAATGTGAAAATAATTTTTTAAATGATTCTAGAGAGAGCTTGGACTGTGGTAGTATGATACCCATATGTACACTATACTGTACTCTGGGTCTGAAGAGATTAAACACAATGCAGAACTTCACTCCAGTTTCTGGAGCAGCTTCTAACCTGCCAGCTGAGAAGACCACCTTTTTCAGTAAAACTGATCCAGCTTCTAAACTAAGTCAACCCAGAACTTCTCTGGCTCATACAGTCAATGGCATAATAATTGATTATTTCAATGGTCCTGAAAGTCGCTTTCATGAAGTAGGCAACTTTGACTATCAAAATGAGTTTGAGCCAGTTGAAGAGACTAACCCATTGCAAGTTGTAGACACAATGCAGAACTTCACTCCAGTTCCTGGACCAGCTTCTAAACTTAGTAAACCAGGAACTTCTTTTGGCTCATAGTCACTGGCATACCCAGTCCATTCAAGAGGCACTTGTTTGGTAAGAAAAACTTATGATCCCTCCAAAAAGAAAAGAGAGCTACACAAGAAAAAGTTTCCACCATTGTATCAGGACAAAAATTCCAGGAATATTTCAAGAAGAAGCAACAGATAAAGGAGGAATCAGAAAAGTCTAAATTTGAGTTTTTTGCTGTGAGGGAGAGAAAACGAAAAGAGAAAGAATGCAAAAAGTAATTGAAGAAAATAGCAAGACAAGAAAAAAAGTGAGTGGTTGAATTTTAAGACAGCTCCAACTCCAACAGTGGGGCTATTTTGCATACAGAAGAAGAAACAATCAAACAATCTCCCATAGATGGGAAAATTGGAGAATTTGTTGTATTCTCCTACAAAAAAGCCATATACCCTGGAGTTATCACTAGGTGTATCTGAAACCAGTGCTACTATATTGGCAATGGCAAGATGTGAACAGCTATAGAAATGGCCAGAAAGGAAGGATAAGCTGGAATACAAGTGGAAGGCTATACTCTTCCACATCAGTCAGTGAAAATGAGTAAAACCAGGTTTTGAAATTGGTCAATACAGCCTTGAACAGTGTATAAGTTTGTGCACATAATATATTATATTAGTGTTTCATTCTGACACCAGAGCGATCTGTCTGTGATTTATATGAAATATTGTAGTCTTTGTTTGCTCGTTTTTGGGACTTGTCAAATTCCCAAACACATGATTCTATAAAGCTTGTTAGTTTCTATAAAATGTAACTTATAGCTATAATAAATAATACTTTTTCCATAAACTAGACATATTACTCTACATAGACAACTTGTTTCCAAAAGCATTTTTCGAATTATTGTGTTGGTACTGATCAGCTGAACTAAATGTACCAGTTTGTATCCATGGAGTTGTGGACTTTTCATCACACATCAAACCCCAACCAGGGGGGTGGCCTGTTTAGACATGATTGCAACAAATTTAGACTTACAATTTTTTATTGTAAACTTCCACTTTTTTAAGCTTCTTGAAATTCTTTATGTAGATTCAAATAGTAAATTTTCACATATAACTGACAAAAAAATATTGACTTATGACCTGTTCATGAGATTCTACAGGCATTTAAGTATATGGCTATTTTTGTAGCCAACTGGTCTGAACCAAGTTAGACAAACCTCAATATTAGTTGAGCGGTTTGTCTACACTTTGGTAACAAGTTCCAATTCGTGCTTACTATATTTTATTGTGTTATTTTTGTGTTGTTTGTTGTGATTTGTTATATTCCTTTGAGATATATCTGTAGGAATTCCTTATTGACAAAAAAAGTATCAGAAATAACATATGACTGTACATAGGTGCTAGAACTAAACTTTTCTCTATATTTAGGCTATTTCAATATTTTATATATACTTTCACCTAAGCAATTTCCCAATAAGTTATGGTGCATAAATATAGAGACATCAAAGTTAAATTAGGAGTTAGTAATCTGTTCATCTTATTGGAAATTGAAGGAGTACAATAGAAAGAAAGATTTCATTTTGTCTAACATAACAGTAAATAGCATTCAATGTCAAAAAGTGAATGGTAATAATAATACAGAATGGGCGAAAAGTCCCTACCCACTGCTGCAAAGTTTTACCAGCCCCATACCATAGTACAAACAGCACATTATAGATGGAGGTGGGTCAGGAGCACGAGTCAGGTGTAGCCGAGGTCAAGCCACAGTCTGCCAGTCTGGAGAGCGACAAGATGGCGGATACAAGTGTGTTCACTATTGAGGAGCATCTGGTGGCTTGTGTTTGGGTTCATGAACATTGAAGAAGTGGAAAAACGATGGATGAACTGATGGACGACTTTGTTGTGCATTTTGGAAAACCATCACCAAATCGAAAAACTTTGTTGACATGGGCAAAGAAAGCTTTTGCAATGGGAAGTGTTCTTGATGCGCCATGTAGTGGGAGGCCAAGCATTCATGTTGAGAGTTGTGCTGCTGTGGAGGAGTCAATTCAGCAATCGCCAATGAAATCTATGCGTAAACATTCAGCAGAGTTAGACATTCCACGGTCGACAATGAGAGATCATATTCGAAAAGACTTAAAAATTAAATGCTACCATCCAGTGTCAGTAAATGAGTTGTGACAGTGATTTGGAAAAATGTGTCGAAGCATGCCAATTGATGCTCCAGCATTTCCATACAAATGCAGCTTCATGTAACGTTTTGTTCTCTGATGAATGCACAATTTATCGAATTGAAACATGTATTTCTGGGCAAAAGAAAATCCTCATTTTTATGAAGAAATTGAGAACAATCCACCACATGTGATGATTTGGGCAGGAATTACAGGCAAGCATCTGTTTGGCCCTTATTTTTTTGATGGGTCCGTAAATCAAGAAACTTATCTGAGGATGCTGAATGAGTGGTTGTTCCCACAACTGACTGCCTTAGGATTAATGTATACTGTTACATTTCAGCAGGATGGTGCTACACCGCATTTTGCATTGGCAGTTTGAAGGCGCCTTAACCAAGTTTTACTGGACCACTGGATTGGTCAAGGGTCAGATAACGCCCCTTCCCCATTGCCCTGGCCCCCAAGAAGTCCGGACCTTACCACACCAGATAATGCACTCTGGAGTATTATTAAAGAAGAGGTGCGGAAACAATGATACACCACAAATGATCAGCTGAAGGAAGCAGTTCGTGCTGCCTTTACAACAGTCACACCAGATTTTTTGAAAAGGATGAATCAACAGACATGGCGCCGAATCAAACTGTGCGTTGACAATGGTGGGATGCACACAGATGTTTTGGATCCCTAATAATGTAAGCATTGTAAAATGGAAAAAAAGTTGAAATATAAATGTTATTTTATACTACTTAACTTTTGTTTTATTTATTAACTCCAGCAGTGGGTAGGGACTTTTCGCCCACCCTGTAGTAAGAAACAACAAAGTAATGCAAACATGTATTTCTTTAGAATAAATGACAAACAAATCAGAGAATGTAAGCAATTTTTTATGAAGACACTCAATATAAACAATGGTCCAATAATAAACACAGCATTTAAGAACATGTCAGAAGTAACAACATTATTTGCAGGAAGTGATAACAGAAGAAGACACACCCCTTCAAATACAATTTCTGAAGAAATTAAAAAATTAAAGAGCATATTGAGAAATTCTGTGATGTTTTCCATGATGAAATACTTGATGAACAATCAATGACCAAACACAATAAAATTCAACACAATTTTCAACTATATAATGGCCACTCATCCTAACCTCAACAAAACATGACCCCTGGCAGCAGGCTGATGAAGCTTCTTTTCAGAAGTGAAATGCATCACTCCAGACATAGACAACTTCAATAGCCTCTACAAAATTAAACTGGTGTATTCCAACATAGTAAGTGATATAGGTTTGTAGAGAATTTCTTAAAGTTTATGTTGGTACAACTGTTGCTGGCTATTGTTGTCGGCTGCTTCCTACAACAATCAGTTTAGCAATATGGTCACTACTCAAGTGGAGAAAGCTTATTGTGTTCTTGAATTAGCCAAAACAAACTCTGTTACTGTTGTGCAGCATCATTTCAGAACAAAATATGGTAAACCACCACCAACAAGGCAATCAATTTATGACTGTTATAAACGTTTTGAAAGCAGTGGATGTGTCTGTAAGAAGAAGAGTACTGGAAGACCTTCTGTTACAGAAGAAAAAATTGATAGTGTTTCTTGATTTTTTTGTACAAAGTCCAGGAAAATTGACTAGATCAGCAAGTTTACAATTGCAAATTCCTCAATTTACTGTGTGGAAAATTCTGTGGAAACGTTTGAAGATGACACCTTATAAATTACAGTTAGTGCAAAGTTTAAATGACAATGATAAAGCTGTGCATAAAACATTTTTGTCAGGAGATGCAAAATTCTCTTGAAAATGATGACACATTGTTTAATCACCTAATTTTCAGTGATGAATGCACTTTTCACATTAGTGGAAAAGTTAATAGACATAATGTACGAATATGGGGAACAGAAAACCCAAGAGAGACTGTACAGCATATACACGATTCTCCTAAAGTGAACATGTTTTGTGCTTTATCTTGTGAAAAGCTTTATGGGCCATTCTTCTTCCAAGAACGATCAGTAACTGGAATAATTTATCTGGACAAGTTAACAAAATGGTTAATGCCTCAACTCCATGAAGATAGTTGTAACTTCATTTTTGTACAAGATGGAGCTCCACCTCACTGGCACTCAGATGTCAGGACCCAGGACAGTATGGATGAGGAGAATAACAACTCAAAAAATTCAGAATTGAATGTGAGTACAATATTATTTATTAGTAGTTATTGTAATGACCAAAAAGTTGCACAAATTGCATAACTGCTGATTTGTTGCTTAACAAAATGTTTAAATCATAAATAATTCTGCTTCAAGTACTGGTCTTGCCACAGAACAGATCTGTTGCATTCAGAGCATTGCTCAAAACCGAATTTCTAATGTTTTTTTTTTGAGCTTGAAATGGAAACTCCTTTTGTTGTCTCACAAGTCCAACCAATACATTACCCATCTAGACCTAGCTCTGTGGCTACCTACCTCATCATCTGGGCAATACATGGAAACAGCAGTACAAGATAATATCTCAAGTGCTAACGAAACTGGTGACCTGAACATGTCAGACCTGATATTATTTCAAAACTAATTTTGTACTGGTATTTCAGTAGACTTTTATTTTTGCAATAAACTGAGTAAATATTTTCTACTAGTGATCTATTATTACCATCGATTACCATAACTATTACCATATAATTACCACTTATTATCATTAATAAAAGATATTAATAAAATACCATTGTAAATGCATTGTGAATGTATTACTTACCTTTTACATAATATTTCAAAACGTGTGTAAAAAACTTTGCAGTTTCTGGTACAATAATGCTGATGCTCTGTACTGAAACTTTGAATAAATAAAATGAACTTTTATGAGTCTCCTGTGACGAGAAACCTGAGCATTATGAGAAGCCTGGTTTCTGGAGGAATTGCATATTGCATTACAGTGTCCTGTTTAGAAATGAATAATTTCACTTTTTCTAAAATTATCTTTAGAATTAGTCTTTTAGTGACATTCCTGTAAAATAAATATTAATTCCTTTTAAATGATATTTCTCCATCTACTGTTTGACCAGCGAAAGAAAGTCCCTGGCGAACTGGAGCAATATTAGGCTCGACTAGCTGTTTCATTCTTTGCTACAAACATCAGCCATAAAATAAAACGTATCTCCAATAACTTCAGAAATATCGAATTAAGGATGTAAAAAAGGTTAGGAATCGTTTTTGTTCAGTAACATTTTTTGATAAATACACTCATTTTGGAGATAAATTCAATTTTTGTCAATTTTTATAAATTATTTGTTTACAACTCTCCTGTTTAATAACTACTGAACGGAATTAATTTTTTTGGCATGCATATTCCTTGATGCTTCTTTGAACCGATGTTATGGATATTTTTTCGAAAAAGTTTTGGTTTTTCTAATAATGGGTAATTTCTTGGATCAAGTTCGTGAATTTTAATTGTAAAACATGAAAAAGTTGTTGATCGACAAACTTTTTTTCTCATTGGAATAAACCTAACACATGTATCGTATGAAAGAACAATAACATTCCAAATTTATTTTTTATGAAAGAATCACTAGGATTGAGTAATGGGTTTTCGAGTTATAAGATAAAATATGTTGCTCAAGTTTACTGGAGTTCTTTCTCCGCGCAGCTCACATTGCATATTATGGTACTAGCCAGCCATCAGTTATGCGTAAAACAAATATTGGCGTGCTTCTGTTGTTTTGCTTTTCAGTATTTAGACTGCAGTATTAGTCATCGATGTATAGAAATCCTGTTTATAAATAGAGGCATGTTTTCTTAGTTCATTGTCATTGTCAATAAACAGCTCAGTTCAGTTCGTGAATCGAGCGCGTGCACATTGTATAAAGCATTTTGAATTTAATTTGTTATATTACCTAGGTTTAAAATAATAATAGTTATAGTTACTGTGTAGTTTTTTATAACAATGTCAGGCATTTGAAAAATGGGGTCAAACAGTGCATAGTGAAGGGCGTAATATCATAAGACACGTGATTGAAAAATGTGATGAGGAAAGAAATTCCATACCAATTCCACATACACAGGCAACCAAACGTGCAGCTAATTATTGTGGTGTATCAGAGACTTTGATTAAAAAAATACGTAGTGAAACTAAGTGTTAGGCAGACCCAGAAACGTCCATACTGTCGACTCCAGGGAAAACAAGATCGCGCTCCGAGAATTCTAGTTTCAGTATAGACAATTTCGATCTCAATGTGATCAGGAACACTATAAATGAATTTTACTTAATCAAGAAAACTGTACCGTCAATTAGAAATTTACTACCAGTCTTGAAAGAGAAAATCAATTTCAAGTGGGGCAGAGAGACATTACGTGAAACTTTTAAAAAAATTGGATTTAGGTGGGTGAAATGCCAATCAAAACGTAAAATATTAATTGAACGTCCCCATATTCTTTTTTGGAGGTCCTAATACCTTAGAAAAATTAGTAACTTCCGTGACGAAAATAGAAATATTTTTTATATGGATGAAACATGGGTTGACAGCAATATGATCTTTCAAAAATGCTGGCAAGATCATGAAATTACTGGATGCTTGAAAGATTCGTCTTCATCCAAAAGGTACATATTGCTACATGTTGGCTCTGAAAATGGGTTTCTTCCTGGGGGATTATTACTTTTCCGGTCAGGGTCAGCAACAGGGGACTATCATGGTCAAATGAATGGGGATAATTTCATGAAGTGGATCAGAGAGAAACTCATTGCTAATTTTTTTTCACATTCTGTATTAGTGATGGATAATGCCCCTTATCACTGCATTCAAAAAGAGAAACCCCCATCTAAGAATTCCAACAAAAATGAGATGATGAACTGGTTGATAGGAAAAAATATTAATTTTGAAAAATCAATGAGGAAAGGCGAGCTCTATTCTTTGATTGAAAAAAATAAACCAAATCAAAAAGTGTACCATGTTGACAGTCTATTAGAAGAACATGGCCATACTGTATTGAGGCTTCCACCATATATGTGCGATTTGAATCCCATTGAACTTGCTTGGGCAAAAGCAAAACGCGGGGTAAGGGCAATGAATGTTACAGGGGAGTTTTCAGTGAACTACTTGAAGGACGTCATTTTGAACGCTGTAAATAAAGTTAGCGCGGCTGACTGGGAAGGCTACATTGAACACGTTAAAAAATTAGAAGCCAACTATTGGGAGAACGATGGGCTAATGGAAAGTGTTGTTGATGAATTTATAATTTCTTTGAGAGGTTTAGAGGAAGAATGTTCGGACGATTCTGAGGCTGAAAATTCCAGTGAAAGTGAAACATCAGATGACAGTGACTTGGGCTGTGCAGAGTTGGTCGATGTGTAACTCAATAAGAAATAGAATGCAGGTGAGTGATTAAAGTTGTATTAAAAACAATTTCAATGTTGATTCAACTACATAAATTTATACTAGCAGGTCACCCGTGCTTCGCTACGGGGTCTCAGAAATCCTGTTGAGGCTAAGGATATTTGTGTGAAATATCTAATCACTACGTGCACGTTAACTGTTAGAGGGAATTTTAAAGATATATAAAACTCAAAACCTACTATATTAATTTTGCATGTTAACTTTGACATAGAGCCCGAGAAACATTGTTAGGCCTATTTGATATAGATGGAAATTTTCGTCCAAGTTAAATGAGGTTACTGATAGAAAATTTTGGGTAGTAAACAAAAAATTACGGGTTTTCAAAGCAGTATGCAATGTGAGCTGCGCGGAGAAAGAACTCCAGTAAACTTGAGCAACATATTTTATCTTATAACTCGAAAACCCATTACTCAATCTTAGTGATTCTTTCATAAAAAATAAATTTGGAATGTTATTGTTCTTTCATACGATACATGTGTTAGGTTTATTCCAATGAGAAAAAAGTTTGTCGATCAACAACTTTCTCATGTTTTACAATTAAAATTCACGAACTTGATCCAAGAAATTACCCATTATTAGAAAAACCAAAACTTTTTCGAAAAAATATCCATAACATCGGTTCAAAGAAGCATCAAGGAATATGCATGCCAAAAAAAAATTAATTCCGTTCAGTAGTTATTAAACAGGAGAGTTGTAAACAAAAAATTACGGGGTTTCAATGAAAATACTTATTTTGACAAAAATTGAATTTATCTCCAAAATGAGTGTATTTATCAAAAAATATTACTGAACAAAAACGATTCCTGACCTTTTTTACATCCTTAATTCGTTATTTCTGAAGTTATTGGAGATACGTTTTATTCTATGGCTGATGTTTGTAGCAAAGAATGAAATAGCTAGTCGAGCCTAATATTGATCCAGTTCGCCGGGGACTTTCTTTCACTGGTCAAACAGTACTTGCGATTCTAGCAAAATTTTGTTTTCCCTACGTTTTAAATACTTTTTCTGCCAAATAATTTTTCTTCTCTTTTTAGCTGTTCGAGTAATAATATAATATGCAGCACAACCCCCAGCAACAACTACATGATTGACATACATTTTTCAAACTGAACACTATGCGCTAAACGCAGTGTGCGGACACTCAAATAATTTTATGTGTTAAAAGGAATCAAGAAGTTGAAAGCAGCAGAAGTTGAATCAGATTTATCAACTGATGTAGACAATAAGAAAAAGAAAAGCAGGTTTGTCAGAGCATGAAAACGCATACATTCATCATCTGATGAAGTCGGGCAAGAGGAAAATGTTTTGGATGATTTTCAAATTTATCCGAAATTGGCAAATTTGTGCAAGCTGCCTGCACAATCCATTGATGTTGGCTTGCATGTCAGTACATTGCTTCCAAGTTCAACTACTTGTAGATATTCTTCAAGCCTGTCTCCTAGAACATTATCTGCTACTGCATTGTGACCAAGGCCCCACAATACTGCATCTTCAAGTCCAATGTGAATTTTTCAAAAGCAGTGAAAACTTTGAATAATGTAATAATTCACATTGTGTACTTTGTATATACAAAGTATTGTGTCAAAAAAAAAAAAAATGGGATTTGGACCTATATTTACATATTTATGGTGATTAATTTGAATTGTGGTTTATCCAAAAATATTATTTATCAGCATAGCCACTACTTTATGAACATTTAATGTTCACTAGGAAAAATTATATGTGAGTATTAAGGATATTGAAATTGGTTTTTTAATGAGTATTTAATTATGTACGGAATATGGATCGTATATGCCAGAAATGTTCGTGATTTATGCACTATGAAGTTTCTGATGAGAATTTATAAGATTTCCTCAACTATTATAATATATCTGACACAGCAACCTCTGTTTAGATAACTTTTAGGTATTGTGTTAATTATATACAATGTTTTCTTTGTAGAGAAAAGATACAAAAGATTGCCATTGAGTGTACACTATTTTTAATGTTTATTCCAGATTTAGAAGTCATGCTCAGAAGAGCAATAAATGGAATTCAAGTTTAGTGGAAATATTAACCTGCTTACAAATTCTTACATGAACATTTCAGCAAGGGATCAAAAAGTTGAAAGCAGCAGAAGTTGAATCAGATTTATCAACTGATGTAGACAATAAGAAAAAGAAAAGCAGGTTTGACAGAGCAAGAAAACGCATATTCATCATCTGATGAAGTCGGGCAAGAGGAAAATGTTTTGGATGATTTTCAAATTTTTCCGAAATTGGCAAATTTGTGCAAGCTGCCTGCACAATCCATTGATGTTGGCTTGCATGTCAGTACATTGCTTCCAAGTTCAACTACTTGTAGATATTCTTCAAGCCTGTCTCCTAGAACATTATCTGCTACTGCATTGTGACCAAGGCCCCACAATACTGCATCTTCAAGTCAAATGTGAATTTTTCAAAAGCAGTGAAAACTTTGAATAATGTAATAATTCACATTGTGTACTTTGTATATACAAAGTATTGTGTCAAAAAAAAAAAAAATGGGATTTGGACCTATATTTACATATTTATGATGATTAATTTGTATTGTGGTTTATCCAAAAATATTATTTATCAGCATAGCCACTACTTTATGAACATTTAATGTTCACTAGGAAAGATTATATGTGAGTATTAAGGATATTGAAATTGGTTTTTTAATGAGTATTTAATTATGTACGGAATATGGATCGTATATGCCAGAAATGTTCGTGATTTATGCACTATGAAGTTTCTGATGAGAATTTATAAGATTTCCTCAACTATTATAATATATCTGACACAGCAACCTCTGTTTAGATAACTTTTAGGTATTGTGTTAATTATATACAATGTTTTCTTTGTAGAGAAAAGATACAAAAGATTGCCATTGAGTGTACACTATTTTTAATATTTATTCCAGATTTAGAAGTCATGCTCAGAAGAGCAATAAATGGAATTCAAGTTTAGTGGAAATATTAACCTGCTTACAAATTCTAGAAGACACTGTACCGGGGAACAACCATAATAGTGCAGAACAAGATGATGAAATGGAAAATGTGAGAGATTTCTTTCCATTGAGCCATGAGGAAGACCTTCAGTATATGGAGAACAGACTCAAAGATCATCAATTCAGGAAAAAAGTGGTATGTTGATGCCATAATTTACCTAATTTTAAGCCTATTTATTGTGTTGATTCTCATTATCACTTCTCATGAACTCATCACCTTCCAAAAAAAGCTTGAAAGAGGGTTTTTATTATCTTATTGTTAGACCCTAATCCACTCTTGCAATTGCACTCTTATGTGAACATTTCAGCAAGGAATCAAAAAGTTGAAAGCAGCAGAAGTTGAATCAGATTTATCAACTGATGAAGACAGTAAGAAAAAGAAAAACAGGTTTGTCAGGGTAAGACTGTTTTAAGCCTACTACAAATGTCATTCAAGTTTAAATGACATGCTTAAGTCCCAGTATGGGGACTTAAACTGGCCTGCACGCTCGCCTGATTTAGCTCCCTGTGACTATTTTCTGTGGTGTTATCTGAAGTCTCGAGTTTATAACGATCGCCCACATACCCTGGAGGACCTAAGAACAGCATCTGAGCCGAAACTGCCAATATACTGGTCGATATGCTTGAAAGAGTTGACCAAAACTTCAGAATTCGACTGAATCAGTGTATTGACAATGGAGGGCAACACCTGTAAGATCTTATTTTTAAAACAGTGTAAAGCAAAATCTCCCACTATGTGTAACAGGAAACAGGTAACAATAATTTGTTTAAAGCATGTACAGTTTTTTTGTCATTTTCACAAAAGGAAGTTCCCACACTCCACCCTGTAGCTATTCTCAAATGACTGAAATTATTACTAGAACGCATGTGGAGAGTTATAAAGATTTGTTATTCTGTTCATAAACTATCATTACATTAAAAAAAAAAAACTGAATTTATTAACTTTGAATTCCTCAGCGTGCTATGAATTTATACTAAAGACTTCTGCATTGGTGGATATTGACAACAGCATTGAATAGCTGATGGAAATCAATGAATGCTACTGTACAAAAATATCAGTCACTGCCGGGAATCGAACCGCGGACCTCCCAATTATCGGTCGGGTGTCTTAACCACTAGACCACAGTGACCGTTCTGCACAGTAGCACACATTGTTTTAAACTTGGCCTTAACGGCTAGTATCTCACAAGTTTTAAGAAACTGACAATTTAACAAACTGTGAAATATACAGAAACAGGATTTCTTAATTTCGAATTCCTCAGAGTGCTATTACTGTAATTTAAAAATGCTGTTCCTGTAGCCTATATTTGTCAGTTTGTTGAATTGTCAGTTTCTTAAAATTAATTTTTTTCATTTGATAACATTCTATTGTTTCAATATAACAATAAAACAATATATTGTTTTTTTACTATTATTTTATATTTTGGCTTTCAGACACAATATGGGAAACAGTAAAAAATGCAACAAATTCTGAAATGGAGGTGACCATAAAGAAATGACCATCAAAGGCTAAGGAGAGAAAGGATAGAGAAACAAAGTAAGTTGATGATATACTGATTTTGATTCACCTTGAAAGCTTATAGACAAATAATGAAATATTGTAATCCCACTCAATATATGGATCATTTCACAATAGCAAACTTACTCTGCTCTTGAACAGAGTTTTTTATTACTTTTATTGTCTCTTATTTTGCCATAGTTTAATTGGGAATGGTGAAGAATCATTCACTAGAAAAGGAATATCCAATTGGAAAAAGGCTTTAAAAAAGTTTAGAAAGTGTGAAAAAAGTGAGATGCATTTAAAATCAGTTCAATTTTTGTCTGAATACAAGCAAGTCAGTGAAAGTGTTGCAGATCAATTATCATCAGCACAACAAAATAAAGTACAAGAAAACAGAAATTATGTTAAATTTATAATTAAATTTATATTGTTCCTAGGGACGCAAACTCTGGCAGTAAGGGGTCACGTAGAGAGTAGTTCGCCATTTAATCAGGGAAATTTCCTTGAACATATCCAATTACATTGTAAAGACAAAGGGGATGAATTCAAGGCTCTGGCCAACTCAGCTGTTCATTCTTATCTAAGCCCACACATACAAAATGAAATTATTGTACTTCACAATAGTTCAAGGCATTGTTCAAGAAGTAAATAGTTGAGCTGCATATTCAATCATCTGCGATGAAACCACAAATGTTTCAACTCATGAGCAGTTGAGTTTTTGTGTTTGACATACAGTAAGTGATGAACAAAAACTGAAATAAAAAATCTTTTGGGTTTCATTGATGTAAGAAACACAACCGTTGACAATATATACCTCGCCATTAAAAGTTTTTTACAACTGATAGGAATAAATGCTGGAATTTATAGCACAAAAACAAAATAGATGAGCGTCTTTCATATCAAAAACATGGGATCCATGAAAATACCCATTTTCTAGGAAACCAGATCAGTTTAGCGGTGAGTGCCGTATCCGTTCATTCAGATAACATAAGTAACTAGCGCACAAGACTCTACTTGTCTGGGTGACCAATCATCGCTGACACTTATCTGCTTTAAAATCACTTCCCAGTGGTTCAGAACCTACCTAAAAATGTAGGTCCATCTCATCACTCATTATCACCATAAAATCATCACCTTCAAAAAAACAGCTTGAAATAGGGTTTTTATTATCTGATGCTTACATTGTTAGGCCCTAATAATCCACTCTTGCAATTGCACTCTTACATGAACATTTCAGCAAGGGATCAAAAAGTTGAAAGCAGCAGAAGTTGAATCAGATTTATCAACTGATGTAGACAATAAGAAAAAGAAAAGCAGGTTTGACAGAGCAAGAAAACGCATATTCATCATCTGATGAAGTCGGGCAAGAGGAAAATGTTTTGGATGATTTTCAAATTTTTCCGAAATTGGCAAATTTGTGCAAGCTGCCTGCACAATCCATTGATGTTGGCTTGCATGTCAGTACATTGCTTCCAAGTTCAACTACTTGTAGATATTCTTCAAGCCTGTCTCCTAGAACATTATCTGCTACTGCATTGTGACCAAGGCCCCACAATACTGCATCTTCAAGTCCAATGTGAATTTTTCAAAAGCAGTGAAAACTTTGAATAATGTAATAATTAACATTGTGTACTTTGTATATACAAAGTATTGTGTCAAAAAAAAAAAAATGGGATTTGGACCTATATTTACATATTTATGATGATTAATTTGTATTGTGGTTTATCCAAAAATATTATTTATCAGCATAGCCACTACTTTATGAACATTTAATGTTCACTAGGAAAGATTATATGTGAGTATTAAGGATATTGAAATTGGTTTTTTAATGAGTATTTAATTATGTACGGAATATGGATCGTATATGCCAGAAATGTTCGTGATTTATGCACTATGAAGTTTCTGATGAGAATTTATAAGATTTCCTCAACTATTATAATATATCTGACACAGCAACCTCTGTTTAGATAACTTTTAGGTATTGTGTTAATTATATACAATGTTTTCTTTGTAGAGAAAAGATACAAAAGATTGCCATTGAGTGTACACTATTTTTAATATTTATTCCAGATTTAGAAGTCATGCTCAGAAGAGCAATAAATGGAATTCAAGTTTAGTGGAAATATTAACCTGCTTACAAATTCTAGAAGACACTGTACCGGGGAACAACCATAATAGTGCAGAACAAGATGATGAAATGGAAAATGTGAGAGATTTCTTTCCATTGAGCCATGAGGAAGACCTTCAGTATATGGAGAACAGACTCAAAGATCATCAATTCAGGAAAAAAGTGGTATGTTGATGCCATAATTTACCTAATTTTAAGCCTATTTATTGTGTTGATTCTCATTATCACTTCTCATGAACTCATCACCTTCCAAAAAAAGCTTGAAAGAGGGTTTTTATTATCTTATTGTTAGACCCTAATCCACTCTTGCAATTGCACTCTTATGTGAACATTTCAGCAAGGAATCAAAAAGTTGAAAGCAGCAGAAGTTGAATCAGATTTATCAACTGATGAAGACAGTAAGAAAAAGAAAAACAGGTTTGTCAGGGTAAGACTGTTTTAAGCCTACTACAAATGTCATTCAAGTTTAAATGACATGCTTAAGTCCCAGTATGGGGACTTAAACTGGCCTGCACGCTCGCCTGATTTAGCTCCCTGTGACTATTTTCTGTGGTGTTATCTGAAGTCTCGAGTTTATAACGATCGCCCACATACCCTGGAGGACCTAAGAACAGCATCTGAGCCGAAACTGCCAATATACTGGTCGATATGCTTGAAAGAGTTGACCAAAACTTCAGAATTCGACTGAATCAGTGTATTGACAATGGAGGGCAACACCTGTAAGATCTTATTTTTAAAACAGTGTAAAGCAAAATCTCCCACTATGTGTAACAGGAAACAGGTAACAATAATTTGTTTAAAGCATGTACAGTTTTTTTGTCATTTTCACAAAAGGAAGTTCCCACACTCCACCCTGTAGCTATTCTCAAATGACTGAAATTATTACTAGAACGCATGTGGAGAGTTATAAAGATTTGTTATTCTGTTCATAAACTATCATTACATTAAAAAAAAAAACTGAATTTATTAACTTTGAATTCCTCAGCGTGCTATGAATTTATACTAAAGACTTCTGCATTGGTGGATATTGACAACAGCATTGAATAGCTGATGGAAATCAATGAATGCTACTGTACAAAAATATCAGTCACTGCCGGGAATCGAACCGCGGACCTCCCAATTATCGGTCGGGTGTCTTAACCACTAGACCACAGTGACCGTTCTGCACAGTAGCACACATTGTTTTAAACTTGGCCTTAACGGCTAGTATCTCACAAGTTTTAAGAAACTGACAATTTAACAAACTGTGAAATATACAGAAACAGGATTTCTTAATTTCGAATTCCTCAGAGTGCTATTACTGTAATTTAAAAATGCTGTTCCTGTAGCCTATATTTGTCAGTTTGTTGAATTGTCAGTTTCTTAAAATTAATTTTTTTCATTTGATAACATTCTATTGTTTCAATATAACAATAAAACAATATATTGTTTTTTTACTATTATTTTATATTTTGGCTTTAAGACACAATATGGGAAACAGTAAAAAATGCATCAAATTCTGAAATGGAGGTGACCATAAAGAAATGACCATCAAAGGCTAAGGAGAGAAAGGATAGAGAAACAAAGTAAGTTGATGATATACTGATTTTGATTCACCTTGAAAGCTTATAGACAAATAATGAAATATTGTAATCCCACTCAATATATGGATCATTTCACAATAGCAAACTTACTCTGCTCTTGAACAGAGTTTTTTATTACTTTTATTGTCTCTTATTTTGCCATAGTTTAATTGGGAATGGTGAAGAATCATTCACTAGAAAAGGAATATCCAATTGGAAAAAGGCTTTAAAAAAGTTTAGAAAGTGTGAAAAAAGTGAGATGCATTTAAAATCAGTTCAATTTTTGTCTGAATACAAGCAAGTCAGTGAAAGTGTTGCAGATCAATTATCATCAGCACAACAAAATAAAGTACAAGAAAACAGAAATTATGTTAAATTTATAATTAAATTTATATTGTTCCTAGGGACGCAAACTCTGGCAGTAAGGGGTCACGTAGAGAGTAGTTCGCCATTTAATCAGGGAAATTTCCTTGAACATATCCAATTACATTGTAAAGACAAAGGGGATGAATTCAAGGCTCTGGCCAACTCAGCTGTTCATTCTTATCTAAGCCCACACATACAAAATGAAATTATTGTACTTCACAATAGTTCAAGGCATTGTTCAAGAAGTAAATAGTTGAGCTGCATATTCAATCATCTGCGATGAAACCACAAATGTTTCAACTCATGAGCAGTTGAGTTTTTGTGTTTGACATACAGTAAGTGATGAACAAAAACTGAAATAAAAAATCTTTTGGGTTTCATTGATGTAAGAAACACAACCGTTGACAATATATACCTCGCCATTAAAAGTTTTTTACAACTGATAGGAATAAATGCTGGAATTTATAGCACAAAAACAAAATAGATGAGCGTCTTTCATATCAAAAACATGGGATCCATGAAAATACCCATTTTCTAGGAAACCAGATCAGTTTAGCGGTGAGTGCCGTATCCGTTCATTCAGATAACATAAGTAACTAGCGCACAAGACTCTACTTGTCTGGGTGACCAATCATTGCTGACACTTATCTGCTTTAAAATCACTTCCCAGTGGTTCAGAACCTACCTAAAAATGTAGGTCCATCTCATCACTCATTATCACCATAAAATCATCACCTTCAAAAAAACAGCTTGAAATAGGGTTTTTATTATCTGATGCTTACATTGTTAGGCCCTAATAATCCACTCTTGCAATTGCACTCTTACATGAACATTTCAGCAAGGAATCAAAAAGTTGAAAGCAGCAGAAGTTGAATCAGATTTATCAACTGATGTAGACAATAAGAAAAAGAAAAGCAGGTTTGACAGAGCAAGAAAACGCATATTCATCATCTGATGAAGTCGGGCAAGAGGAAAATGTTTTGGATGATTATCAAATTTTTCCGAAATTGGCAAATTTGTGCAAGCTGCCTGCACAATCCATTGATGTTGGCTTGCATGTCAGTACATTGCTTCCAAGTTCAACTACTTGTAGATATTCTTCAAGCCTGTCTCCTAGAACATTATCTGCTACTGCATTGTGACCAAGGCCCCACAATACTGCATCTTCAAGTCCAATGTGAATTTTTCAAAAGCAGTGAAAACTTTGAATAATGAAACAATTAACATTGTGTACTTTGTATATACAAAGTATTGTGTCAAAAAAAAAAAAAATGGGATTTGGACCTATATTTACATATTTATGATGATTAATTTGTATTGTGGTTTATCCAAAAATATTATTTATCAGCATAGCCACTACTTTATGAACATTTAATGTTCACTAGGAAAGATTATATGTGAGTATTAAGGATATTGAAATTGGTTTTTTAATGAGTATTTAATTATGTACGGAATATGGATCGTATATGCCAGAAATGTTCGTGATTTATGCACTATGAAGTTTCTGATGAGAATTTATAAGATTTCCTCAACTATTATAATATATCTGACACAGCAACCTCTGTTTAGATAACTTTTAGGTATTGTGTTAATTATATACAATGTTTTCTTTGTAGAGAAAAGATACAAAAGATTGCCATTGAGTGTACACTGTTTTTAATATTTATTCCAGATTTAGAAGTCATGCTCAGAAGAGCAATAAATGGAATTCAAGTTTAGTGGAAATATTAACCTGCTTACAAATTCTAGAAGACACTGTACCGGGGAACAACCATAATAGTGCAGAACAAGATGATGAAATGGAAAATGTGAGAGATTTCTTTCCATTGAGCCATGAGGAAGACCTTCAGTATATGGAGAACAGACTCAAAGATCATCAATTCAGGAAAAAAGTGGTATGTTGATGCCATAATTTACCTAATTTTAAGCCTATTTATTGTGTTGATTGTCATTATCACTTCTCATGAACTCATCACCTTCCAAAAAAAGCTTGAAAGAGGGTTTTTATTATCTTATTGTTAGACCCTAATCCACTCTTGCAATTGCACTCTTATGTGAACATTTCAGCAAGGAATCAAAAAGTTGAAAGCAGCAGAAGTTGAATCAGATTTATCAACTGATGAAGACAGTAAGAAAAAGAAAAACAGGTTTGTCAGGGTAAGACTGTTTTAAGCCTACTACAAATGTCATTCAAGTTTAAATGACATGCTTAAGTCCCAGTATGGGGACTTAAACTGGCCTGCACGCTCGCCTGATTTAGCTCCCTGTGACTATTTTCTGTGGTGTTATCTGAAGTCTCGAGTTTATAACGATCGCCCACATACCCTGGAGGACCTAAGAACAGCATCTGAGCCGAAACTGCCAATATACTGGTCGATATGCTTGAAAGAGTTGACCAAAACTTCAGAATTCGACTGAATCAGTGTATTGACAATGGAGGGCAACACCTGTAAGATCTTATTTTTAAAACAGTGTAAAGCAAAATCTCCCACTATGTGTAACAGGAAACAGGTAACAATAATTTGTTTAAAGCATGTACAGTTTTTTTGTCATTTTAACAAAAGGAAGTTCCCACGCTCCACCCTGTAGCTATTCTCAAATGACTGAAATTATTACTAGAACGCATGTGGAGAGTTATAAAGATTTGTTATTCTGTTCATAAACTATCATTACATTAAAAAAAAAACTAAATTTATTAACTTTGAATTCCTCAGCGTGCTATGAATTTATACTAAAGACTTCTGCATTGGTGGATATTGACAACAGCATTGAATAGCTGATGGAAATCAATGAATGCTACTGTACAAAAATATCAGTCACTGCCGGGAATCGAACCGCGGACCTCCCAATTATCGGTCGGGTGTCTTAACCACTAGACCACAGTGACCGTTCTGCACAGTAGCACACATTGTTTTAAACTTGGCCTTAACGGCTAGTATCTCACAAGTTTTAAGAAACTGACAATTTAACAAACTGTGAAATATACAGAAACAGGATTTCTTAATTTCGAATTCCTCAGAGTGCTATTACTGTAATTTAAAAATGCTGTTCCTGTAGCCTATATTTGTCAGTTTGTTGAATTGTCAGTTTCTTAAAATTAATTTTTTTCATTTGATAACATTCTATTGTTTCAATATAACAATAAAACAATATATTGTTTTTTTACTATTATTTTATATTTTGGCTTTCAGACACAATATGGGAAACAGTAAAAAATGCAACAAATTCTGAAATGGAGGTGACCATAAAGAAATGACCATCAAAGGCTAAGGAGAGAAAGGATAGAGAAACAAAGTAAGTTGATGATATACTGATTTTGATTCACCTTGAAAGCTTATAGACAAATAATGAAATATTGTAATCCCACTCAATATATGGATCATTTCACAATAGCAAACTTACTCTGCTCTTGAACAGAGTTTTTTATTACTTTTATTGTCTCTTATTTTGCCATAGTTTAATTGGGAATGGTGAAGAATCATTCACTAGAAAAGGAATATCCAATTGGAAAAAGGCTTTAAAAAAGTTTAGAAAGTGTGAAAAAAGTGAGATGCATTTAAAATCAGTTCAATTTTTGTCTGAATACAAGCAAGTCAGTGAAAGTGTTGCAGATCAATTATCATCAGCACAACAAAATAAAGTACAAGAAAACAGAAATTATGTTAAATTTATAATTAAATTTATATTGTTCCTAGGGACGCAAACTCTGGCAGTAAGGGGTCACGTAGAGAGTAGTTCGCCATTTAATCAGGGAAATTTCCTTGAACATATCCAATTACATTGTAAAGACAAAGGGGATGAATTCAAGGCTCTGGCCAACTCAGCTGTTCATTCTTATCTAAGCCCACACATACAAAATGAAATTATTGTACTTCACAATAGTTCAAGGCATTGTTCAAGAAGTAAATAGTTGAGCTGCATATTCAATCATCTGCGATGAAACCACAAATGTTTCAACTCATGAGCAGTTGAGTTTTTGTGTTTGACATACAGTAAGTGATGAACAAAAACTGAAATAAAAAATCTTTTGGGTTTCATTGATGTAAGAAACACAACCGTTGACAATATATACCTCGCCATTAAAAGTTTTTTACAACTGATAGGAATAAATGCTGGAATTTATAGCACAAAAACAAAATAGATGAGCGTCTTTCATATCAAAAACATGGGATCCATGAAAATACCCATTTTCTAGGAAACCAGATCAGTTTAGCGGTGAGTGCCGTATCCGTTCATTCAGATAACATAAGTAACTAGCGCACAAGACTCTACTTGTCTGGGTGACCAATCATCGCTGACACTTATCTGCTTTAAAATCACTTCCCAGTGGTTCAGAACCTACCTAAAAATGTAGGTCCATCTCATCACTCATTATCACCATAAAATCATCACCTTCAAAAAAACAGCTTGAAATAGGGTTTTTATTATCTGATGCTTACATTGTTAGGCCCTAATAATCCACTCTTGCAATTGCACTCTTACATGAACATTTCAGCAAGGGATCAAAAAGTTGAAAGCAGCAGAAGTTGAATCAGATTTATCAACTGATGTAGACAATAAGAAAAAGAAAAGCAGGTTTGACAGAGCAAGAAAACGCATATTCATCATCTGATGAAGTCGGGCAAGAGGAAAATGTTTTGGATGATTATCAAATTTTTCTGAAATTGGCAAATTTGTGCAAGCTGCCTGCACAATCCATTGATGTTGGCTTGCATGTCAGTACATTGCTTCCAAGTTCAACTACTTGTAGATATTCTTCAAGCCTGTCTCCTAGAACATTATCTGCTACTGCATTGTGACCAAGGCCCCACAATACTGCATCTTCAAGTCCAATGTGAATTTTTCAAAAGCAGTGAAAACTTTGAATAATGTAATAATTAACATTGTGTACTTTGTATATACAAAGTATTGTGTCAAAAAAAAAAAAAATGGGATTTGGACCTATATTTACATATTTATGATGATTAATTTGTATTGTGGTTTATCCAAAAATATTATTTATCAGCATAGCCACTACTTTATGAACATTTAATGTTCACTAGGAAAGATTATATGTGAGTATTAAGGATATTGAAATTGGTTTTTTAATGAGTATTTAATTATGTACGGAATATGGATCGTATATGCCAGAAATGTTCGTGATTTATGCACTATGAAGTTTCTGATGAGAATTTATAAGATTTCCTCAACTATTATAATATATCTGACACAGCAACCTCTGTTTAGATAACTTTTAGGTATTGTGTTAATTATATACAATGTTTTCTTTGTAGAGAAAAGATACAAAAGATTGCCATTGAGTGTACACTATTTTTAATATTTATTCCAGATTTAGAAGTCATGCTCAGAAGAGCAATAAATGGAATTCAAGTTTAGTGGAAATATTAACCTGCTTACAAATTCTAGAAGACACTGTACCGGGGAACAACCATAATAGTGCAGAACAAGATGATGAAATGGAAAATGTGAGAGATTTCTTTCCATTGAGCCATGAGGAAGACCTTCAGTATATGGAGAACAGACTCAAAGATCATCAATTCAGGAAAAAAGTGGTATGTTGATGCCATAATTTACCTAATTTTAAGCCTATTTATTGTGTTGATTCTCATTATCACTTCTCATGAACTCATCACCTTCCAAAAAAAGCTTGAAAGAGGGTTTTTATTATCTTATTGTTAGACCCTAATCCACTCTTGCAATTGCACTCTTATGTGAACATTTCAGCAAGGAATCAAAAAGTTGAAAGCAGCAGAAGTTGAATCAGATTTATCAACTGATGAAGACAGTAAGAAAAAGAAAAACAGGTTTGTCAGGGTAAGACTGTTTTAAGCCTACTACAAATGTCATTCAAGTTTAAATGACATGCTTAAGTCCCAGTATGGGGACTTAAACTGGCCTGCACGCTCGCCTGATTTAGCTCCCTGTGACTATTTTCTGTGGTGTTATCTGAAGTCTCGAGTTTATAACGATCGCCCACATACCCTGGAGGACCTAAGAACAGCATCTGAGCCGAAACTGCCAATATACTGGTCGATATGCTTGAAAGAGTTGACCAAAACTTCAGAATTCGACTGAATCAGTGTATTGACAATGGAGGGCAACACCTGTAAGATCTTATTTTTAAAACAGTGTAAAGCAAAATCTCCCACTATGTGTAACAGGAAACAGGTAACAATAATTTGTTTAAAGCATGTACAGTTTTTTTGTCATTTTAACAAAAGGAAGTTCCCACGCTCCACCCTGTAGCTATTCTCAAATGACTGAAATTATTACTAGAACGCATGTGGAGAGTTATAAAGATTTGTTATTCTGTTCATAAACTATCATTACATTAAAAAAAAAACTAAATTTATTAACTTTGAATTCCTCAGCGTGCTATGAATTTATACTAAAGACTTCTGCATTGGTGGATATTGACAACAGCATTGAATAGCTGATGGAAATCAATGAATGCTACTGTACAAAAATATCAGTCACTGCCGGGAATCGAACCGCGGACCTCCCAATTATCGGTCGGGTGTCTTAACCACTAGACCACAGTGACCGTTCTGCACAGTAGCACACATTGTTTTAAACTTGGCCTTAACGGCTAGTATCTCACAAGTTTTAAGAAACTGACAATTTAACAAACTGTGAAATATACAGAAACAGGATTTCTTAATTTCGAATTCCTCAGAGTGCTATTACTGTAATTTAAAAATGCTGTTCCTGTAGCCTATATTTGTCAGTTTGTTGAATTGTCAGTTTCTTAAAATTAATTTTTTTCATTTGATAACATTCTATTGTTTCAATATAACAATAAAACAATATATTGTTTTTTTACTATTATTTTATATTTTGGCTTTCAGACACAATATGGGAAACAGTAAAAAATGCAACAAATTCTGAAATGGAGGTGACCATAAAGAAATGACCATCAAAGGCTAAGGAGAGAAAGGATAGAGAAACAAAGTAAGTTGATGATATACTGATTTTGATTCACCTTGAAAGCTTATAGACAAATAATGAAATATTGTAATCCCACTCAATATATGGATCATTTCACAATAGCAAACTTACTCTGCTCTTGAACAGAGTTTTTTATTACTTTTATTGTCTCTTATTTTGCCATAGTTTAATTGGGAATGGTGAAGAATCATTCACTAGAAAAGGAATATCCAATTGGAAAAAGGCTTTAAAAAAGTTTAGAAAGTGTGAAAAAAGTGAGATGCATTTAAAATCAGTTCAATTTTTGTCTGAATACAAGCAAGTCAGTGAAAGTGTTGCAGATCAATTATCATCAGCACAACAAAATAAAGTACAAGAAAACAGAAATTATGTTAAATTTATAATTAAATTTATATTGTTCCTAGGGACGCAAACTCTGGCAGTAAGGGGTCACGTAGAGAGTAGTTCGCCATTTAATCAGGGAAATTTCCTTGAACATATCCAATTACATTGTAAAGACAAAGGGGATGAATTCAAGGCTCTGGCCAACTCAGCTGTTCATTCTTATCTAAGCCCACACATACAAAATGAAATTATTGTACTTCACAATAGTTCAAGGCATTGTTCAAGAAGTAAATAGTTGAGCTGCATATTCAATCATCTGCGATGAAACCACAAATGTTTTAACTCATGAGCAGTTGAGTTTTTGTGTTTGACATACAGTAAGTGATGAACAAAAACTGAAATAAAAAATCTTTTGGGTTTCATTGATGTAAGAAACACAACCGTTGACAATATATACCTCGCCATTAAAAGTTTTTTACAACTGATAGGAATAAATGCTGGAATTTATAGCACAAAAACAAAATAGATGAGCGTCTTTCATATCAAAAACATGGGATCCATGAAAATACCCATTTTCTAGGAAACCAGATCAGTTTAGCGGTGAGTGCCGTATCCGTTCATTCAGATAACATAAGTAACTAGCGCACAAGACTCTACTTGTCTGGGTGACCAATCATTGCTGACACTTATCTGCTTTAAAATCACTTCCCAGTGGTTCAGAACCTACCTAAAAATGTAGGTCCATCTCATCACTCATTATCACCATAAAATCATCACCTTCAAAAAAACAGCTTGAAATAGGGTTTTTATTATCTGATGCTTACATTGTTAGGCCCTAATAATCCACTCTTGCAATTGCACTCTTACATGAACATTTCAGCAAGGGATCAAAAAGTTGAAAGCAGCAGAAGTTGAATCAGATTTATCAACTGATGTAGACAATAAGAAAAAGAAAAGCAGGTTTGACAGAGCAAGAAAACGCATATTCATCATCTGATGAAGTCGGGCAAGAGAAAAATGTTTTGGATGATTTTCAAATTTTTCCGAAATTGGCAAATTTGTGCAAGCTGCCTGCACAATCCATTGATGTTGGCTTGCATGTCAGTACATTGCTTCCAAGTTCAACTACTTGTAGATATTCTTCAAGCCTGTCTCCTAGAACATTATCTGCTACTGCATTGTGACCAAGGCCCCACAATACTGCATCTTCAAGTCCAATGTGAATTTTTCAAAAGCAGTGAAAACTTTGAATAATGTAATAATTAACATTGTGTACTTTGTATATACAAAGTATTGTGTCAAAAAAAAAAAAAATGGGATTTGGACCTATATTTACATATTTATGATGATTAATTTGTATTGTGGTTTATCCAAAAATATTATTTATCAGCATAGCCACTACTTTATGAACATTTAATGTTCACTTGGAAAGATTATACAGGGTGGGGGAAATGTTTGGAAACGGCTTAATATTTCATATACAAAGGTGATTTTGCGGTAGGTATGATTGAGGATCCTACTCAAATTGAAAATACTATTTTACTGTGACTTTAAAAATCTGGTCCGCCATCTTGGAACCGCCATTTTGAATGTAACTTTTTTTTTTAAATAGGAAGGGGGTCATGCGATACATGATTTCAATACGGAATTTTAAGACAAAATGAATGCCGAAAACCGCACATCGATATGTCAACCCGTTTCGGAGATATTTACATTATTAATCGATACCATGAAAAGCAGAAATGAAATAAATAAGTACATTAAAATCTTACCTATCAAATTTTTTGTTAATAGTGTTTGCTAATAAACATTAAAACCCAATTATTTTAATAAATGTTCAAACTGTTTTCCTTCAGCTGTTTGACAATGTGCTAATCTTAAATAATAGCCATCAAGCACATTTTGAATCATTTCGCGTGGAATTCTGTTAGCCACTTCAGTTATACATTCTCTCAGTTCATTAATTGTTGCTGGTTTCTTTTTGTACACATTGTCTTTCATGTAGCCCCAAAAGAAATAATCAAGTGGAGAGAGGTCAGGTGACCTAGCGGGCCACTCTATTGCACCTCTACGACCTATCCAGCGTTGGGGAAATGTTTGGTTCAATATATCCCGCACTCCTAATGCATAATGAGGGGGCGCCCCATCTTGTTGAAACCACAAGTTATGTAACTCTTGTCCGTTGATGTTCTGGATGGCTGGAACGATCAAATTTATTAACATGTTCTCATAAATGGCACCTGTTAAATTATTCTCGATAATAAATGGTCCTACAATGTGACCATTTACCATACCAGCCCATACGTTTAATTTTTCAGGATACTGTGTATGACCCTCCTTCATCCAGTATGGGTTGACATCGTTCCAGAAACGATAGTTTTGCTTATTTACATTGCCGTTAAGCATGAACGTAGCTTCATCCGAAAATACTACATTATTAAAGAAGTTTGGATCATTGTCATACTTGTTCATCATTATGTCACAAAACTCTACCCGGCGGTCGAAATCATCCTCATTCAGTTCTTGTAATACATGAAGCTTAAACGGATGGAAATGAGATTCCTTAAGAACTTTTCTGACAGAACGAGTAGACATACCATGTTCCTTGGCAACGCTTCTAGTTGATGTATGCGGATCTTCAACAAATGATTGCATTACCTCTAAAGATTTTTCATTGTTGGTGGCAGTATTTGTTCTTCCAGTGCGAGCACGATCAGTCACTTTGCCCGTTTCTTGAAACCGCTTTACTGTCTTAAAAACAACACTTTTACTAATTGGATTTCTGTTGGGAAATGTTTCGTTAAATAAATCAGAAACTTCTTGGTAAGACCGTACTCTATCTCCATAGCCGCGCATCATTAACAAAGTTATTCTCTCGGTTTCATTTAAAAATGCCATTGCGAACGACTTTAAACACACTCACTACTTCATGATTGAAAAAGAATTCATTAAATCAGTTGGATTATTACAGATGATTTTAGGTTGATATCATGATTATTGTTGATATTATGATATCCAGAGTCAGATGTTCATCACGCAAAATGATTCAAAATGTGCGGTTTCATTTAAAAATGCCATTGCGAACGACTTTAAACACACTCACTACTTCATGATTGAAAAAGAATTCATTAAATCAGTTGGATTATTACAGATGATTTTAGGTTGATATCATGATTATTGTTGATATTATGATATCCAGAGTCAAATGTTCATCACGCGAAATGATTCAAAATGTGCTTGATGGCTATTATTTAAGATTAGCACATTGTCAAACAGCTGAAGGAAAACAGTTTGAACATTTATTAAAATAATTGGGTTTTAATGTTTATTAGCAAACACTATTAACAAAAAATTTGATAGGTAAGATTTTAATGTACTTATTTATTTCATTTCTGCTTTTCATGGTATCGATTAATAATGTAAATATCTCCGAAACGGGTTGACATATCGATGTGCGGTTTTCGGCATTCATTTTGTCTTAAAATTCCGTATTGAAATCATGTATCGCATGACCCCCTTCCTATTTAAAAAAAAAAGTTACATTCAAAATGGCGGTTCCAAGATGGCGGACCAGATTTTTAAAGTCACAGTAAAATAGTATTTTCAATTTGAGTAGGATCCTCAATCATACCTACCGCAAAATCACCTTTGTATATGAAATATTAAGCCGTTTCCAAACATTTCCCCCACCCTGTATGTGAGTATTAAGGATATTGAAATTGTTTTTTCAATGAGTATTTAATTATGTACGGAATATGGATCGTATATGCCAGAAATGTTCGTGATTTATGCACTATGAAGTTTCTGATGAGAATTTATAAGATTTCCTCAACTATTATAATATTTCTGACACAGCAACCTCTGTTTAGATAACTTTTAGGTATTGTGTTAATTATATACAATGTTTTCTTTGTAGAGAAAAGATACAAAAGATTGCCATTGAGTGTACACTATTTTTAATATTTATTCCAGATTTAGAAGTCATGCTCAGAAGAGCAATAAATGGAATTCAAGTTTAGTGGAAATATTAACCTGCTTACAAATTCTAGAAGACACTGTACCGGGGAACAACCATAATAGTGCAGAACAAGATGATGAAATGGAAAATGTGAGAGATTTCTTTCCATTGAGCCATGAGGAAGACCTTCAGTATATGGAGAACAGACTCAAAGATCATCAATTCAGGAAAAAAGTGGTATGTTGATGCCATAATTTACCTAATTTTAAGCCTATTTATTGTGTTGATTCTCATTATCACTTCTCATGAACTCATCACCTTCCAAAAAAAGCTTGAAAGAGGGTTTTTATTATCTTATTGTTAGACCCTTATCCACTCTTGCAATTGCACTCTTATGTGAACATTTCAGCAAGGAATCAAAAAGTTGAAAGCAGCAGAAGTTGAATCAGATTTATCAACTGATGAAGACAGTAAGAAAAAGAAAAACAGGTTTGTCAGGGTAAGACTGTTTTAAGCCTACTACAAATGTCATTCAAGTTTAAATGACATGCTTAAGTCCCAGTATGGGGACTTAAACTGGCCTGCACGCTCGCCTGATTTAGCTCCCTGTGACTATTTTCTGTGGTGTTATCTGAAGTCTCGAGTTTATAACGATCGCCCACATACCCTGGAGGACCTAAGAACAGCATCTGAGCCGAAACTGCCAATATACTGGTCGATATGCTTGAAAGAGTTGACCAAAACTTCAGAATTCGACTGAATCAGTGTATTGACAATGGAGGGCAACACCTGTAAGATCTTATTTTTAAAACAGTGTAAAGCAAAATCTCCCACTATGTGTAACAGGAAACAGGTAACAATAATTTGTTTAAAGCATGTACAGTTTTTTTGTCATTTTCACAAAAGGAAGTTCCCACGCTCCACCCTGTAGCTATTCTCAAATGACTGAAATTATTACTAGAACGCATGTGGAGAGTTATAAAGATTTGTTATTCTGTTCATAAACTATCATTACATTAAAAAAAAAACTGAATTTATTAACTTTGAATTCCTCAGCGTGCTATGAATTTATACTAAAGACTTCTGCATTGGTGGATATTGACAACAGCATTGAATAGCTGATGGAAATCAATGAATGCTACTGTACAAAAATATCAGTCACTGCCGGGAATCGAACCGCGGACCTCCCAATTATCGGTCGGGTGTCTTAACCACTAGACCACAGTGACCGTTCTGCACAGTAGCACACATTGTTTTAAACTTGGCCTTAACGGCTAGTATCTCACAAGTTTTAAGAAACTGACAATTTAACAAACTGTGAAATATACAGAAACAGGATTTCTTAATTTCGAATTCCTCAGAGTGCTATTACTGTAATTTAAAAATGCTGTTCCTGTAGCCTATATTTGTCAGTTTGTTGAATTGTCAGTTTCTTAAAATTAATTTTTTTCATTTGATAACATTCTATTGTTTCAATATAACAATAAAACAATATATTGTTTTTTTACTATTATTTTATATTTTGGCTTTCAGACACAATATGGGAAACAGTAAAAAATGCAACAAATTCTGAAATGGAGGTGACCATAAAGAAATGACCATCAAAGGCTAAGGAGAGAAAGGATAGAGAAACAAAGTAAGTTGATGATATACTGATTTTGATTCACCTTGAAAGCTTATAGACAAATAATGAAATATTGTAATCCCACTCAATATATGGATCATTTCACAATAGCAAACTTACTCTGCTCTTGAACAGAGTTTTTTATTACTTTTATTGTCTCTTATTTTGCCATAGTTTAATTGGGAATGGTGAAGAATCATTCACTAGAAAAGGAATATCCAATTGGAAAAAGGCTTTAAAAAAGTTTAGAAAGTGTGAAAAAAGTGAGATGCATTTAAAATCAGTTCAATTTTTGTCTGAATACAAGCAAGTCAGTGAAAGTGTTGCAGATCAATTATCATCAGCACAACAAAATAAAGTACAAGAAAACAGAAATTATGTTAAATTTATAATTAAATTTATATTGTTCCTAGGGACGCAAACTCTGGCAGTAAGGGGTCACGTAGAGAGTAGTTCGCCATTTAATCAGGGAAATTTCCTTGAACATATCCAATTACATTGTAAAGACAAAGGGGATGAATTCAAGGCTCTGGCCAACTCAGCTGTTCATTCTTATCTAAGCCCACACATACAAAATGAAATTATTGTACTTCACAATAGTTCAAGGCATTGTTCAAGAAGTAAATAGTTGAGCTGCATATTCAATCATCTGCGATGAAACCACAAATGTTTTAACTCATGAGCAGTTGAGTTTTTGTGTTTGACATACAGTAAGTGATGAACAAAAACTGAAATAAAAAATCTTTTGGGTTTCATTGATGTAAGAAACACAACCGTTGACAATATATACCTCGCCATTAAAAGTTTTTTACAACTGATAGGAATAAATGCTGGAATTTATAGCACAAAAACAAAATAGATGAGCGTCTTTCATATCAAAAACATGGGATCCATGAAAATACCCATTTTCTAGGAAACCAGATCAGTTTAGCGGTGAGTGCCGTATCCGTTCATTCAGATAACATAAGTAACTAGCGCACAAGACTCTACTTGTCTGGGTGACCAATCATTGCTGACACTTATCTGCTTTAAAATCACTTCCCAGTGGTTCAGAACCTACCTAAAAATGTAGGTCCATCTCATCACTCATTATCACCATAAAATCATCACCTTCAAAAAAACAGCTTGAAATAGGGTTTTTATTATCTGATGCTTACATTGTTAGGCCCTAATAATCCACTCTTGCAATTGCACTCTTACATGAACATTTCAGCAAGGGATCAAAAAGTTGAAAGCAGCAGAAGTTGAATCAGATTTATCAACTGATGTAGACAATAAGAAAAAGAAAAGCAGGTTTGACAGAGCAAGAAAACGCATATTCATCATCTGATGAAGTCGGGCAAGAGAAAAATGTTTTGGATGATTTTCAAATTTTTCCGAAATTGGCAAATTTGTGCAAGCTGCCTGCACAATCCATTGATGTTGGCTTGCATGTCAGTACATTGCTTCCAAGTTCAACTACTTGTAGATATTCTTCAAGCCTGTCTCCTAGAACATTATCTGCTACTGCATTGTGACCAAGGCCCCACAATACTGCATCTTCAAGTCCAATGTGAATTTTTCAAAAGCAGTGAAAACTTTGAATAATGTAATAATTAACATTGTGTACTTTGTATATACAAAGTATTGTGTCAAAAAAAAAAAAAATGGGATTTGGACCTATATTTACATATTTATGATGATTAATTTGTATTGTGGTTTATCCAAAAATATTATTTATCAGCATAGCCACTACTTTATGAACATTTAATGTTCACTTGGAAAGATTATACAGGGTGGGGGAAATGTTTGGAAACGGCTTAATATTTCATATACAAAGGTGATTTTGCGGTAGGTATGATTGAGGATCCTACTCAAATTGAAAATACTATTTTACTGTGACTTTAAAAATCTGGTCCGCCATCTTGGAACCGCCATTTTGAATGTAACTTTTTTTTTTAAATTGGAAGGGGGTCATGCGATACATGATTTCAATACGGAATTTTAAGACAAAATGAATGCCGAAAACCGCACATCGATATGTCAACCCGTTTCGGAGATATTTACATTATTAATCGATACCATGAAAAGCAGAAATGAAATAAATAAGTACATTAAAATCTTACCTATCAAATTTTTTGTTAATAGTGTTTGCTAATAAACATTAAAACCCAATTATTTTAATAAATGTTCAAACTGTTTTCCTTCAGCTGTTTGACAATGTGCTAATCTTAAATAATAGCCATCAAGCACATTTTGAATCATTTCGCGTGGAATTCTGTTAGCCACTTCAGTTATACATTCTCTCAGTTCATTAATTGTTGCTGGTTTCTTTTTGTACACATTGTCTTTCATGTAGCCCCAAAAGAAATAATCAAGTGGAGAGAGGTCAGGTGACCTAGCGGGCCACTCTATTGCACCTCTACGACCTATCCAGCGTTGGGGAAATGTTTGGTTCAATATATCCCGCACTCCTAATGCATAATGAGGGGGCGCCCCATCTTGTTGAAACCACAAGTTATGTAACTCTTGTCCGTTGATGTTCTGGATGGCTGGAACGATCAAATTTATTAACATGTTCTCATAAATGGCACCTGTTAAATTATTCTCGATAATAAATGGTCCTACAATGTGACCATTTACCATACCAGCCCATACGTTTAATTTTTCAGGATACTGTGTATGACCCTCCTTCATCCAGTATGGGTTGACATCGTTCCAGAAACGATAGTTTTGCTTATTTACATTGCCGTTAAGCATGAACGTAGCTTCATCCGAAAATACTACATTATTAAAGAAGTTTGGATCATTGTCATACTTGTTCATCATTATGTCACAAAACTCTACCCGGCGGTCGAAATCATCCTCATTCAGTTCTTGTAATACATGAAGCTTAAACGGATGGAAATGAGATTCCTTAAGAACTTTTCTGACAGAACGAGTAGACATACCATGTTCCTTGGCAACGCTTCTAGTTGATGTATGCGGATCTTCAACAAATGATTGCATTACCTCTAAAGATTTTTCATTGTTGGTGGCAGTATTTGTTCTTCCAGTGCGAGCACGATCAGTCACTTTGCCCGTTTCTTGAAACCGCTTTACTGTCTTAAAAACAACACTTTTACTAATTGGATTTCTGTTGGGAAATGTTTCGTTAAATAAATCAGAAACTTCTTGGTAAGACCGTACTCTATCTCCATAGCCGCGCATCATTAACAAAGTTATTCTCTCGGTTTCATTTAAAAATGCCATTGCGAACGACTTTAAACACACTCACTACTTCATGATTGAAAAAGAATTCATTAAATCAGTTGGATTATTACAGATGATTTTAGGTTGATATCATGATTATTGTTGATATTATGATATCCAGAGTCAGATGTTCATCACGCAAAATGATTCAAAATGTGCGGTTTCATTTAAAAATGCCATTGCGAACGACTTTAAACACACTCACTACTTCATGATTGAAAAAGAATTCATTAAATCAGTTGGATTATTACAGATGATTTTAGGTTGATATCATGATTATTGTTGATATTATGATATCCAGAGTCAAATGTTCATCACGCGAAATGATTCAAAATGTGCTTGATGGCTATTATTTAAGATTAGCACATTGTCAAACAGCTGAAGGAAAACAGTTTGAACATTTATTAAAATAATTGGGTTTTAATGTTTATTAGCAAACACTATTAACAAAAAATTTGATAGGTAAGATTTTAATGTACTTATTTATTTCATTTCTGCTTTTCATGGTATCGATTAATAATGTAAATATCTCCGAAACGGGTTGACATATCGATGTGCGGTTTTCGGCATTCATTTTGTCTTAAAATTCCGTATTGAAATCATGTATCGCATGACCCCCTTCCTATTTAAAAAAAAAAGTTACATTCAAAATGGCGGTTCCAAGATGGCGGACCAGATTTTTAAAGTCACAGTAAAATAGTATTTTCAATTTGAGTAGGATCCTCAATCATACCTACCGCAAAATCACCTTTGTATATGAAATATTAAGCCGTTTCCAAACATTTCCCCCACCCTGTATGTGAGTATTAAGGATATTGAAATTGTTTTTTCAATGAGTATTTAATTATGTACGGAATATGGATCGTATATGCCAGAAATGTTCGTGATTTATGCACTATGAAGTTTCTGATGAGAATTTATAAGATTTCCTCAACTATTATAATATTTCTGACACAGCAACCTCTGTTTAGATAACTTTTAGGTATTGTGTTAATTATATACAATGTTTTCTTTGTAGAGAAAAGATACAAAAGATTGCCATTGAGTGTACACTATTTTTAATATTTATTCCAGATTTAGAAGTCATGCTCAGAAGAGCAATAAATGGAATTCAAGTTTAGTGGAAATATTAACCTGCTTACAAATTCTAGAAGACACTGTACCGGGGAACAACCATAATAGTGCAGAACAAGATGATGAAATGGAAAATGTGAGAGATTTCTTTCCATTGAGCCATGAGGAAGACCTTCAGTATATGGAGAACAGACTCAAAGATCATCAATTCAGGAAAAAAGTGGTATGTTGATGCCATAATTTACCTAATTTTAAGCCTATTTATTGTGTTGATTCTCATTATCACTTCTCATGAACTCATCACCTTCCAAAAAAAGCTTGAAAGAGGGTTTTTATTATCTTATTGTTAGACCCTTATCCACTCTTGCAATTGCACTCTTATGTGAACATTTCAGCAAGGAATCAAAAAGTTGAAAGCAGCAGAAGTTGAATCAGATTTATCAACTGATGAAGACAGTAAGAAAAAGAAAAACAGGTTTGTCAGGGTAAGACTGTTTTAAGCCTACTACAAATGTCATTCAAGTTTAAATGACATGCTTAAGTCCCAGTATGGGGACTTAAACTGGCCTGCACGCTCGCCTGATTTAGCTCCCTGTGACTATTTTCTGTGGTGTTATCTGAAGTCTCGAGTTTATAACGATCGCCCACATACCCTGGAGGACCTAAGAACAGCATCTGAGCCGAAACTGCCAATATACTGGTCGATATGCTTGAAAGAGTTGACCAAAACTTCAGAATTCGACTGAATCAGTGTATTGACAATGGAGGGCAACACCTGTAAGATCTTATTTTTAAAACAGTGTAAAGCAAAATCTCCCACTATGTGTAACAGGAAACAGGTAACAATAATTTGTTTAAAGCATGTACAGTTTTTTTGTCATTTTCACAAAAGGAAGTTCCCACGCTCCACCCTGTAGCTATTCTCAAATGACTGAAATTATTACTAGAACGCATGTGGAGAGTTATAAAGATTTGTTATTCTGTTCATAAACTATCATTACATTAAAAAAAAAACTGAATTTATTAACTTTGAATTCCTCAGCGTGCTATGAATTTATACTAAAGACTTCTGCATTGGTGGATATTGACAACAGCATTGAATAGCTGATGGAAATCAATGAATGCTACTGTACAAAAATATCAGTCACTGCCGGGAATCGAACCGCGGACCTCCCAATTATCGGTCGGGTGTCTTAACCACTAGACCACAGTGACCGTTCTGCACAGTAGCACACATTGTTTTAAACTTGGCCTTAACGGCTAGTATCTCACAAGTTTTAAGAAACTGACAATTTAACAAACTGTGAAATATACAGAAACAGGATTTCTTAATTTCGAATTCCTCAGAGTGCTATTACTGTAATTTAAAAATGCTGTTCCTGTAGCCTATATTTGTCAGTTTGTTGAATTGTCAGTTTCTTAAAATTAATTTTTTTCATTTGATAACATTCTATTGTTTCAATATAACAATAAAACAATATATTGTTTTTTTACTATTATTTTATATTTTGGCTTTCAGACACAATATGGGAAACAGTAAAAAATGCAACAAATTCTGAAATGGAGGTGACCATAAAGAAATGACCATCAAAGGCTAAGGAGAGAAAGGATAGAGAAACAAAGTAAGTTGATGATATACTGATTTTGATTCACCTTGAAAGCTTATAGACAAATAATGAAATATTGTAATCCCACTCAATATATGGATCATTTCACAATAGCAAACTTACTCTGCTCTTGAACAGAGTTTTTTATTACTTTTATTGTCTCTTATTTTGCCATAGTTTAATTGGGAATGGTGAAGAATCATTCACTAGAAAAGGAATATCCAATTGGAAAAAGGCTTTAAAAAAGTTTAGAAAGTGTGAAAAAAGTGAGATGCATTTAAAATCAGTTCAATTTTTGTCTGAATACAAGCAAGTCAGTGAAAGTGTTGCAGATCAATTATCATCAGCACAACAAAATAAAGTACAAGAAAACAGAAATTATGTTAAATTTATAATTAAATTTATATTGTTCCTAGGGACGCAAACTCTGGCAGTAAGGGGTCACGTAGAGAGTAGTTCGCCATTTAATCAGGGAAATTTCCTTGAACATATCCAATTACATTGTAAAGACAAAGGGGATGAATTCAAGGCTCTGGCCAACTCAGCTGTTCATTCTTATCTAAGCCCACACATACAAAATGAAATTATTGTACTTCACAATAGTTCAAGGCATTGTTCAAGAAGTAAATAGTTGAGCTGCATATTCAATCATCTGCGATGAAACCACAAATGTTTTAACTCATGAGCAGTTGAGTTTTTGTGTTTGACATACAGTAAGTGATGAACAAAAACTGAAATAAAAAATCTTTTGGGTTTCATTGATGTAAGAAACACAACCGTTGACAATATATACCTCGCCATTAAAAGTTTTTTACAACTGATAGGAATAAATGCTGGAATTTATAGCACAAAAACAAAATAGATGAGCGTCTTTCATATCAAAAACATGGGATCCATGAAAATACCCATTTTCTAGGAAACCAGATCAGTTTAGCGGTGAGTGCCGTATCCGTTCATTCAGATAACATAAGTAACTAGCGCACAAGACTCTACTTGTCTGGGTGACCAATCATCGCTGACACTTATCTGCTTTAAAATCACTTCCCAGTGGTTCAGAACCTACCTAAAAATGTAGGTCCATCTCATCACTCATTATCACCATAAAATCATCACCTTCAAAAAAACAGCTTGAAATAGGGTTTTTATTATCTGATGCTTACATTGTTAGGCCCTAATAATCCACTCTTGCAATTGCACTCTTACATGAACATTTCAGCAAGGGATCAAAAAGTTGAAAGCAGCAGAAGTTGAATCAGATTTATCAACTGATGTAGACAATAAGAAAAAGAAAAGCAGGTTTGACAGAGCAAGAAAACGCATATTCATCATCTGATGAAGTCGGGCAAGAGGAAAATGTTTTGGATTATTTTCAAATTTTTCCGAAATTGGCAAATTTGTGCAAGCTGCCTGCACAATCCATTGATGTTGGCTTGCATGTCAGTACATTGCTTCCAAGTTCAACTACTTGTAGATATTCTTCAAGCCTGTCTCCTAGAACATTATCTGCTACTGCATTGTGACCAAGGCCCCACAATACTGCATCTTCAAGTCCAATGTGAATTTTTCAAAAGCAGTGAAAACTTTGAATAATGTAATAATTCACATTGTGTACTTTGTATATACAAAGTATTGTGTCAAAAAAAAAATTGGATTTGGACCAATATTTACATATTTATGGTGATTAATTTGTATTGTGGTTTATCCAAAAATATTATTTATCAGCATAGCCACTACTTTATGAACATTTAATGTTCACTAGGAAAGATTATATGTGAGTATTAAGGATATTGAAAATGGTTTTTTAATGAGTATTTAATTATGTACGGAATATGGATCGTATATGCCAGAAATGTTCGTGATTTATGCACTATGAAGATTCTGATGAGAATTTATAAGATTTAAGAAATTGGCAAATTTGTGCAAGCTGCCTGCACAAACCATTGATGTTGGCATGCCTGCCAGTGATTTGCTTCCTAGTTCACCTGCTTGTAGATTTTCTTCCAGCCTGTCTCCTAGAACTTTATCTGCTACTGCAATGTGTCCAAGGCCCCTTTAAATCCAATGTGAATTTTTCAAAAGCAAGCAAGTTTAGTGAAAACTTTGAATAATTTAATAATTTGCATTGTGTAATTTGTATAGACAAAGTATTGTAAAAAAATGATTTGAAATTTGGGCCTATATTTACATATTTGAGGTGATTAATTTGTATTGTGGTTTATAAAATTTTTTTTTTATTTGCGTAACCAATACTTTATGAACATTTTATGTTCACTAGGAAAGATTATATGTGAGGATTGAGCAATGGAAATTGGTTTTTTAAATGAGAATTTAATGATGTAAGGAGTATGGAATGTGTATGCCAGAAATGTTTGTCATTTATGCACTATTATGTTTCTGATGAGAATTTAAAAAATTTCCTTAATTATTATAATATGTCTGACACAGCAACCTCTGTTTAGATAACTTTTAGGTATTGTGTTAATTATATACAATGTTTTCTTTATAGAGAAAAAATACAAAAGATTGCCATTGAGTGTACAATATTTTTAATATTTATTCCAGATTTAGAAGTCATGCTCAGAAGAGCAATAAATGGAATTCAAGTTTAGTGGAAATATTAACCTGCTTACAAACTCTAGAAGACACTGTACCGGGGAACAACCATAATAGTGCAGAACAAGATGATGAAATGGAAAATGTGAGAGATTTCTTTCCATTGAGCCATGAGGAAGACCTTCAGTATATGGAGAACAGACTCAATGATCATCAATTCAGGAAAATGGTTTGTTGTCATAATTTACATAATTTTAAGCCTATTTATTGTGTTGATACTAATTTCAAGTTCTCATTTTAGAAATGATGCAATTTTCAGACTTTTCTAAGCCTACTACAAATGAGGGGTTCAAAGCCAGAGTGAACAAAGTCCATTTTTTTTTTCATTATTTATTTTATCATTCCAAAAGGTGTATTATATTGGACTCCATTCAGTGCCAAAACAGATCAAGTCCATAGTTCTTCTTTCACTCAATAGAGCACATCAAAAATCGCCCATGCATACAAATATGCTATTGCTTCCCAGGCAGACTGAACCAAGTCCAATCTGTCCAATTCGTAGGTTATGTTATGGAATGCTGATGCTGTGTTTGGATCAGAGAAAGGTATTTCGTGATTATTCCATAGAATAATGTCATCTGAAGAAAATAATATTGGTAAGTAAATTTCATTTATTTTATTTTAGTTTGTAACCTAGATCCTACATGCTATTGTTATTGAACTATATGTTGTATGCTATATGCTATATTGAACTATGCTATATGTTATTGAACTAGCCTATTTCCTGATTTAGTTTTTTGTCTATGATATCAAGTGTTATTGTAGTACTCAATCTAATTAAGTAATACTTGTATGAACTATTCAAGATTAGTGGGCAAAGATTAACACACATATAAGGTCAATGAACCTTGATATAGACTAGGCCGTTCTGTAAGAGTATGTCAGGTTGATAGTTCTTACAAACATCTCATCTACTACCTATTGGAATGATGAATTGATTGTTTATCTTGATCAATATGTTTAAATAAAGGGGATGTTGCTTGTTTTCTTGTCTTTATTATGACATTATTCCATAAAAACGTTTAGCAGTGGGAATTTCATCTTTGTTATTAATTTTACAGCAGCTGAGATCCGAGTTGGTCTCCCACAAAATATTGAATGAACAGGAATCATCATTGTCAGTGTCAGCTATAATAGTCATTCCAGAAAAAATTAAACCATGAATGATAAGAAATGCTTTGTGAAAATTGAGAAAAAAATGTGAATTTTTCTTTTATTATATTGATATCATTCAAATATTCTCAGTTCATATCTTCAAGAAAATCAAGATTGTTTGTCAACTTCTAGTATTCAAATGCTCATTTATTCATTCAAATTGAACTAATCAGATTTGGTGTTTAGTTTGTTTCAGACTGGAGAGAAGAAGATGAAGCCCCACAACAGCCCAGCCCATCTATTGAACCCTCAAGAGGACGGAAAAGACCAAGAGATGAAAACAACTGGAAGAAGAACGTCAGAAAACAGCTCAGAAACCAGGGCAAAAGCTACCGCACATCATCCACAGGAGCTATTGTACCAGATAAGACATTTCCATTGAATTTTGATTGTCAATGCAAACGACGTTGTAGTGAGAAAATTGGCAATGATGTAGGGAAATCTTTGTTTGAATCATTTTGGGGAATGGGAGATTTCTCAAAGCAAAATGTTTACCTTCGTGGCCTTGTGCAATTGAAAAATCCAGTTAGGTCCCGTAAACGATGTGGTGGGGGAGTACCCAAATCTGTAATATATGAATATAATTTTAGATTGACAAACAACACTGTTTCTGTATGCAGACAATATTTCCTAGCTATTTTGCAGATCAGTTGGGGTAGGCTATATAGATGTTTGAGCAAAGAAGAGTTCTCAGCAGTAACAGATTCAAGAGGTCGACACACTCCTGCCAATAAGCTTGATATCTCAGGTATAATGGAGCATATAGTCTTTTCCAGCTTACCGAAGTCATTATTCAAGGAAAGATAATCCTAATCGTAAATATTTGCACCCTGATTTGACCATCAGAAAGATGTACCAGATGTATGTTGAAAAATGTAATTCAGAAGGTCAAGTTCCATTGAAGGGGAAACTATACTACAAAGTCTTCTCTACTAAATTCAATCTACATTTCAAACACCCCAGTACTGATACTTGCAAACTTTGTGATGAATTGCAGATGCAAATTGTACATGAAAATGATGAACATAGGAAACAATCACTCATTGCAAAAAAGAACTACATTTCGATGGCTTAGAAGTGAAACCTCGTAAGTCGATTTTTTTCAATATTGGGATTTTGATGTGTAAATTTGTAGAAAAATCAGCTGCTTCAAACTAGATTAACCTCGTAAGTCAGAAAAATTATTTTGTCTAAAAAAAAGCAATCTAAAAACACCTCGTATGTGAGCAAGGCAACACTAGATAGACAGGCCATAATGCTCCCCTCCACTCCAGACGCTACGTCATCGTACGCGATGGCAGTGCTTGCCCGTCGTCTGTTAATTAGAATGATGAGCTGTTTGTTCCCTCGCTTTGCGAAAACAAAATATAACCTTTCATAGACATCAGCTCCTGTAATCTGATAGTTATTTTAAAAATTGATAAGTGTGCTGTTTGCAATGGTTCACTGCAATTATACAACTATAGCCTAATAGTAGTATATAGTTGTACTAGTTAACTTGTAGTAAGTAATAGCAGTTATGCCTTCTACATGTTGTGTTACCGGGTGTACCAGTAATTATTCTTCCAACCACTCCACAAATATTACTGTATTTCAATTCCCAAAGGATGAAGTTCGAAAACAAATATGGTTAACAGCGATTCCGCGAGCAGACTTTAATCCTTCAAAGAGATCAGTGGTGTGTATTTTACATTTTGATGATAGATTTATTGTGCGGGAAGATACTGTTACTCGAGCAGATGGCTCCACTTTGACTGTAAAACGCGATCGGTTAAAATTGACACAAGATGCCTATCATACTCGTTTTGAACATTTACCGTCGTATTTATGAAAAGAGTTACCTGTTCCAAGAAAAGACCCTATCAAACGAAAACAAGAGATCGAGACCCGAATTGAGAAGAAAAAAATGGCAGAAGAAGCGGAAGACATCATTGAAAACTTTGATAAACTAAAAGGTAACTGGAATGATAAATTTAAAAAAAAAAAACACAAATGTGTTTACAACATTCAACCATGATAGCATATATATTTTTAAAATTAGATCGACTAAAAAAGATACACCGGAACTTGAGTCAAGTGTAGTAATTGACAATGAACTGAAAATAAGAGCATTCAGTAATGGAATTCTTATCAATGACAACCCATCGCTGAAAAATTTAGTGAAAGATGGAAACATAAAAAAATGGACCCAACTGCATAACGTGTGTTCATTGATATTTGATTCGACTTGTTGTTTTAAATTGAGTATTCAAAACATTTTAGATGAAATTAACTGTTTAGTTGATGATATTGCAGACAGATTCGAGGACAATAAAATAATAGACAAACTAATGTTTTGCAAACAGCAGTTAAAATTAGCTGTGAGTAGTAAAGTATCTTACTGTGCAACTACACTTGCTTGGTTTGCGTCAGTATTTTTTGCATTTCCTGGTGCTTATAAGAAAATAAGGGAATCCAATTTTTTGACAATGCCCCATCCTGCCTACCTAAAAACATTCACATCTAAGCTTGGTGTGGGAAAATCCGGGATTGACAATTCTCATTGGGAATATTTGAGGAAAAAAGCAGCATTGCTGAGTGATAATGATCGTGTGTGTAATCTTTTATTAGATGAGGTTTATGTCAAACCGGAGTTGAGTTATAGAGGAGGCAAGCTTGAAGGTGTAGCTTTAAATTCTAATGTAGACAAAAATGATGTATCACTGGCTACTACAGTACAAACTTTCATGATATCTAGTATTGTCAAGAAAAACAAGGAAATTGTAGGTTTGTTTCCTTGTACAAATTTAACAGCAAATTACTTACATGAGACAGTGTTGGAAATTTTGAAAATGTTACATGAAATAGGGTTTAAAGTATTAACCATTATTTCCGACAATAATAGCGTTAACAGATCAATGTTTCAGTTACTTTGTGGAGGTAGTTTAAAGACCTGTTTTGAAAATCCTTTTGACAAATCTGAATCTATATTTCTTCTTTTTGATACGGTACATCTTTTAAAATGTATTAGAAATAACTGGTTAAACCAAACTGACTCGAATCAAACCTTTATTGTCCCTGATATCGAAGATTTAGCATCAGAGAAAAAGCAGTTTGCGTGTATATCTCATCTAAAAATATTATACAGGGAAGAGGAAAATAATTTAATTAAACTTGCTCCTGCATTGAGCAAAAAAGTGTTGTTTCCTACTTCTTTAGAACGGCAAAATGTCAGCCTATGCTGTAGGCTTTTTGACGAAAAAAATATCGCCGCTCTTCAGGAGAGAAGTAGGGCAAAACAAACTGATGAATACAATGGAACAATAATGTTTTTACAAACTGTCTTAAAGTGGTGGAAAATAGTAAACGTTAAACATGCTTTCAAAGGAGATAGGTTTAAAGACCCAAATCAAGATGCTATCTTCAATCTAAATGATGAAAACGTTTCATATTTAAAGAATTTTCTCTTTTGGGTGAATAAATGGAAACACATTTCTTTTCAAGGCGATTCGTATTTAACTAGACCAAACGTCAAGAACCATGGAAAACTGACTGAACAGACACAAATCGCTTTGAGTCACACTTTACAAGCATTATTAGATGTTGTTAGCTACTTGAAAAATAAATTAAATTATCACTATATATTATTAGGAAAATTTCAAACAGACGATTTGGAAGAAAGGTTTGGACAATATAGATTAATGAGCGGGGCTTGCTACAGTATAAGTGTTCAACAAGTTCTAGAATCTGAAAAGAAACTTAAAGCTCTTAGTATAATTAAGGCTTACTCCTCTATGTATGATGAGGTTCCTCTTAGCGAAATGTTTAACTTTGAGTTGGCAAACAAGGCAGTTAATGATGTACCGTTATCCAGTAAAGTTATAGAATTGTTTGAAAATGTACAGTTTGAGGCTGATGAAATTACTATTTGTGACGAAACTATGTTAGGATTAGCGTACATTGGTGGGTTATATATGTAAAACTATTTGTAAATATGTTAATTGTAAAACATGTATGGATAAGTTGGTTTCCAATGGCAATATTTCCTCCAATGTAATTCCCAAAGAAAGTAATTATTATTTCAATGTGATAGACAGGGGAGGCCTAAAGTATCCCTCAGATCGAATTGTTAATATTATACTAAGTGGCTTTAAGGTTTTTTGTGTTCTTATTGGAGATAGATATGAGCAAGATTTTTTAAATTGCAATTCCCATCGAAGTTTACTTATGCATATTGTGTTGAATGCAGTGGGCAGTTTTCAAAATGAGAAATGTAACAATTGTGGAATATATTTCGACACTCTTGTAAAAAAATGTGTATTTCACTTTAGCAACGTTTTATTGAACAATTATCGTAAAAGAATTACAGAAAAACAATCCAAGAAAAAAGAAAAATCACCTTCCGTGGGTAATAATGCTAAGTCATGCAAAAAAAGGAAAATTGCAAAACTGAGTTCATAATCATTTATTAGACTTTAATTTCAAGAGTTTGTAATTTTCAATTTTTCAAATAAATGTATTGTAATATTTCTATGATTTATTTCTCAAGCATCCAATATTGTTGATTGCCCAAGTGTTTGGTTACTTCATTATTCTTCTACTAATATGTATTCTATGTGAGGAAATAGAACATAAATGCGTTCGTAGCCATAGCGGCGCGGGCTGTAGGAATGCTGCTGGCCGTCGCGTATCGTGACGTCACGGCAGCAGTGCTACGGCCTGTATATCTAGTGTTGCCTTGATGTGAGGTATCAAGAAGGCATTGCAGATGAATGGAGTAACCTCGTAAGTCACCAAAATCTAATGGTGCAGGTGGTGTTCTGATGTAGCTGCCCGGTTTTTGTTACATTGCAAGCCAATTTCGTCAGGTAAGTGTTATGAGTGGAGCATTAATGGTAACTGTATTAGTCTCTTTGATGCAAAAGTATTGTAATACTAGCCTAAGTTGATTATTGCAACAGCAAAAAACAACCTTAAACTTTAATCTGACTTACAAGGTTTCACTTTTTATTTGAGTGTTGGTTACAAGGTTTCACTACACATTTTCAAAGTAGTGTAAACCTCAATAAAGGGTTGTTTTTCAGAAAATGGATCCTTTTGAAACCAGTCAACCGCTGAGTGAAGACCCGGATAATGAATGGATTGATGAATGGATGCATGATTTGCAAAATTACTTCCCTTCTGCTCAAATAGAAGTCGTTGTCGCCGGACCTTCAAGAGCAGCTTCAATCCCAACACTGTCGACTTCTCCGAGCAGTCATGGAATCTTTGTGGAATCTTCGAGTTCTATTGACATTGAACACAGTTACAGCTCGAGCCCACACAAAACTTGTGAAAATAACGTCATCATGGAACAAAATATGGAAGAAGCTGAAACTGCCTGTTATCAAATTGTCAACAATGAAAATAACATCATCACGGAAGAAAATATAGAAGTTGAAATAATTGCCTGTGACCAAATTGCTTGCACTCCGCCACCAGGAATTGTCAATCCTCAAATAGAAGTCATTGCCACCAGACCTTCAAGAGCAGCTTTAACCCCTACACTGCTGTCTAATTGTCCTAGCAATTGTGATGAAGAAAACAGTCATGTCAGTACTTTATTTGTGGAATCTATGAGTTCTATTGACATTGAGCACAGTTACAGCTCAAGCCCACATAAAGCTTGTGAAAATAACATCATCATGGAAGAAAATATGGAAGAGACTGAAACTGATGCCTGTTATCAAATCGTTATTGATGAAAATAACATCATCATGGAAGAAAATATGAAAGAGTCTGAAACTGCCAGTTATCAAATTGTTATCAATGAGAATAACGTCATCATGGAAGAAAAGATGGAAGAAGTTGAAACTGCCTGACCAAATTGCTCCCACTCTGCCACCAGGAATTAATGTCAATCCATGTCCAAGTGATAATGAATATGGTAGTGATGATGAAGGAGCTGATGATCCAGATTATGTTGAATCAGAACATAGTTCTATAGATGAAATTTTTGATGTACATACTACTGAAAATCAAGAAGAAGAAGCTCTTGAAAACAATGTTGTTTTGGGTAGGATCATCAATAAAAGGAAGAAGAAAGGACAAGCAAAATGAGAGGAGTGGTTTGATTCCAAAAATAAAAAGCTACATGAACAAGGAAAACAATACACTGGATGGAAAAGAGAAGAAGGTGGGAAAAGTAAAAGAAGAAAGGAAAGAAAGTCAAGAGAATTAGGACCAAGATGCCAAGGTAGGGGATGTCTAAGATCTGGACGAACTTGTAATGAAGTTTCTAATGACGAAAGAAAAGCAATCTTCAGAGACTTCTGGGAAAATTTATCATGGGATCAAAAAAAGACCTATATCGCCTCATTGGTGAGTTGTCAGGGGAAGAAAAGTGTCAAAAATCCAGGAGCAGTTTCAAGGCGGAAGTCTACTTTGACATACACTGTCAAAACCACTAATGGAAAAGTGCATAAAGTTTGCAAAACCTTTTTTTTGAACACCTTTGTTTTAGGGGAGTGGACAGTTAAGAATTGGGCTGCAGATTCCACCAATGCCGCTCAAGGTCATGCAATCACCCCTGCAAAACTATCTTGGCCTAGAAGAGGGCTAGGTGAGACTAACCCAAGAGCTGCAGCAAAATTGAATGAATTTTTGGACAGCATGCCTAAACTCCCAGCTCACTATTGTAGAAAGGACACTTCGAAACTGTATATGGAGCCAGTATTTGGCAACCAAATGACAGATGTGTATGCCGAATATAAAAGACAGTGCGAAAATGAGGAAGAACCAATCAAACCTTTGTCTACATGCATGTTTCACAAGATTATTCATAGCAAAAACCTATCATTCCAACAGCCAAAGAAAGATAGGTGTGACACTTGTGTTGCAAAAGATGCGGGACTTGTCAGTGAAGAAGATTATGTTGAACATGTTAGCTTGAAAGATAGGGCCAGACAAGAAAAAACTAATGACAAGTTGAAAGCTGATGAAGGAACTTTATTTGTCATTTGTCAAGACATCCAAGCAGTAAAAGTGTGTCCAAGTTTGAATGCATCGGCTCTTTACTTCAAAACGAAATTAGCCTGTCACAACTTTTCTATTTATGAGATGAAATCTCATTGTGCAAGATCTTATTGGTTCAACGAAACACAAGCTGACTTAACAGCTCCGACCTTTGCCAGCTGTGTAGTAGACTTCTTAAAAGATAAGTGGAACAGCGATGAGAAGACTCCTATCATTATTTGGAGTGATGGATGTACAAACCAAAATAGGAATGCCATCATGGCAAATGCTCTTTTATCGTTTAGCAAGGAGTATGATGTTGAGATCATGCAGAAGTATTTAGAGAAAGGTCATACCCAGATGGAAGTGGACTCCATACATGCAATAATTGAGAACAAAATTCATAACCAGCCAATCCACCTACCAAGTGATTATATAAGGCTAGCGGCAAGTGCCAGATCTAACCCTAGTCCAATCGAGCAGAAGGAACTAACGTTTGACTTTGTGAAGAACTTTGCTCAGCCAGATCTTCAGATGTTTGATAGCATTAGACCAGGTAAAAAGCCTGGTGATCCTGTGGTCACAGATATCAGAGTGATCAGGTACAAAGATGGTGAGATAACTGTAAAAATCAAATCATTCGATAGTGAGTTTGTTGCTATTCCTCAAAGGAAACGGAGGAACAATGTTGCTAGACTGGCTCAATTCAAACAACATCACAAAGCATCTCTTAAAATAACAAGAACAAAGTGGACCCATCTGCAGCAACTCAAGTCGGTGATACCCTCGGACTGCCATCCATTTTATGACTCTATCACTTACGAATGAACTACAACTATTAATTATTTATTTTTATTTTCTTCTTTGTTTAATGGTTGAATGTTTGGCTGAGCAAAGTTCTTCACAAAGTCAAACGTTAGTTCCTTCTGCTCGATTGGACTAGGGTTAGTTGAATGGTTGAATAGTTGTAGGGTTAGTTGAATGGTTGAATGGTTACTGTATGAGACCTTTCGCCACCAACAAATCCTGCTAAGGTTTAGTTTTGTGTAGTCCAACCATGAAACTTGCATTGATGTATCATTATTTACTTGACAGTTTACCAGTTTAGTATCCAATAGATGTCCATGTTTTACTTTATACCTAATACTATTTCATAATTGACATACTTCCTTTTATATTAACTGGAAAATATTCTAATTTTATACATTTTTATTATCATAACTATGTGCATTACATTAGGTTACTGTATGAGGCCTTCCGCCACCAAAAAAACGTGCTAAGGTCTAGTTTTGTGTTGTCCAACCATGAAACTTGCATTGATGTATCATTATTAATTACTTGAGAGTTTACCAGTTTAGTATCCAATAGATGTCCATGTATTACTTTATACCTAATACTATTTCATAATTGACATACTTACTTTTATATTGGCATACTTCTTATATTAACTAGAAAATATTCTAATTTTTCTACATTTTATTACAATAACTATGACTGTGCCTTACATACACTGTATTCTGTGAATTGTAGCTTTAGGTATCTAATCTGTGTATGAATAAATGTTTCATTACCAAATCTTCAATAAAAATTGTCAATTTCAACCAACTTGTATTATTAGAAATTTGCTCTATTATTAGAAATTTTACCATTCAAATATTTAATATTACTAAGCAAGCATGTTTTGAATTACATTGTGGTTCCTCGTAAGTAGAGTCAGGTAAAAAGTGAAACCTCGTATCACTTCGTAAGTCTACATTTTCTAAGATGTGATACCTTGTAAGTCATCTAGATAATATATATTATTACAATATCAATATCAAACATTATGAGTTAATACTGTGATAGCCACTTTAAAGTGTGAAATACAAATCAAAACGTTCAATGGACATATGTTTTTTTAAAACGTTTTTTTCGTTTCCTGAAAAATTTACTTTTGCTGACTTACGAGGTTTCACTTCTAAGCCTCGATTTGAGAAAAGCAGAACAAGCAAGAAATTCGCTTAAATCAGAACAGGAAAAAGCGTCTGCAGATATTTATACCTGCACTTTTGATTCCCAAGGTCTCTACTTCTGTAGCTTACTATAAAAGAAATCTCTATATTTACAACTTTGGTGTGCATTCGTTCAATGAAAATACAGGTTACATGTACACCTGGGATGAAGTTCAAGGGGGCAGAGGTTCTCAAGATATTGCTACTATGGTTAGGAAACATGTTATAGACAATGCTGCAACACACAAGCACATTATAATGTATTCTGATGCATGCACAGGACAAAACCGCAACATCAAAATGGCAATCACATTATTGAAACTTGTACAAACAAATGAAATAGAATCAAATATCATTGATCATAAGTTTTTAATCTCTGGACATTCATTTCTCCCCAATGACAGTCAATTCGGGATTATAGAGGTCAGGGGTAAAAAAAAGAAAACATTTATTCCCCAGCAGATTGGGTTGATATAATAAAAAATGCAAAGAAGAAGGCCCCCCTTTCAAAGTTTTTGAAATGAAAAATACAGATTTCCTCTCTACTAAAGCACTGGAAGAATCCATCACCAATAGAAAAAAGACATTCACAATGAGCCTATCAACTGGTTACACATCAGGTGGTTGAGAGTAGAGAGGTGAGCCCTTCAATCTGAAATTTAAAGAGACTCTCAATGAGGAAATATTTTTCAGAGAGATAGATTTGAGGAAGTCAGGCAGGGGAAGGAATTTACTCTCTTTGGCAAATATATTCCAATCACCTCTATACTAAGGTCCTCGTAAAATTGCGGCGAATAAGAAGGAGGACATGATGGATTTGTTGCCTTACATACCATCAATCCATCATTCATACTTCAAAAATCTACCAGTAGATACAAATACACGCAGCAATAATACTGCTCCAGAAGAAGCAGGAAATTATGAATTTTTTTATGACAATTAATATTTTTGTAATCATGATTTTGCATTTTTCAAGTCAAGTTGAATATTTTGTAATATGAGTATGAATAATAATCAAATCTCATTTAAAATACAAAGTATGTGACTGTCTATGAAATGACCCAACTACCATTTTGTGATTTTGTTCACAGCCATAATGAACAATGTCCAAATTTTATAAAAAAAGTTCATAAAATTTGAATTTTTCACCAAAATAAAATAAAAACTGATTTTATACATGACATAACTTATCTTTATTCAAGTTCATTCTGAAAAGATAAAAGTTTTGCCCCACAGAATTAATTTGACACGGAAACATTAAACCACTGTTTTTGAAAAAAATAAAAAATGGACTTGGTTCACTCTGGCTTTGAACCCCTCAAATGTCATTCAAGTTTAAATGACATGCTTTCCACAAAATTCTCTTGAGTACGAGGATGAAGCCCACATGGGTCTGAGACCTGTTTTTAGATGCGTACCAAACCAACTTACAGTGGCAAGTGATTTTACAGCAGAGAATTGAATTTTTTTGCTGCACAATGAGAAGTCAGTCACTCTTACAACAAGAGTCCTAGTACTTGTGACTTATATTATCTGCATGAACAGATACAAGACACCCCATGCCACTTCCCCAATATCAACTTTCCACAGATTAGAACCACTTAATTTTATAGTTCGAAAACCCATTAACCAATTTCAGTAATTTTTTCAAAGAAGATAAATTTAGGATGTTATCATTCTTTCATACGATTCATGTGTTTGGTTTACTCCAACCATAAAAAAGTTTGTCGATTTAGAACTTTTTCATATTTTGCCATTAAAATTCACAGACTTGATGCAAGAAATGACCCATTATTAAAAAAACCAACAAGTTTTTCGTGAAAATGTCTATAAAATTGGTTTAAAGAAGCATCAAAGAACATTCATTGCAGAAATCATCAATTCTGTTGGATAGTTATTAAACAAATGAGTTGTAAACAAAAAATTACGGGTTTTCTATGAAAATCATTTTTTTCAACAAGTTTATAACGATCGTCCACAGACCCTGGAGGACCGTAAGAACCGCATCTGAGCCGAAACTGCCAATATACTGGTCGATATGCTTGAAAGATTTGACCAAAAGTTCAGAATTCGACTGAATCAGTGTATTGACAATGGAGGGCAACACCTGAAAGATCTAATTTTCAAAACAGTGTAAAGCAAAATCTCCCACTGTGTGTCAGGAAAAAGGTAACAATAATTTTTTTAAAGCATGTACAGTTTTTTTGGTCATTTTCAAAAAAGGTAGTTCTCACGCTCCACCCTGTAGCTATTCTCAAATGACTGAAATTATTACTAGAAAACATGTGGAAAGTGATAAAGATTTGTTACTCTGTTCAAAAACTATCATTACTTTGAAAAAAAAAACAGAATTTATTAATTTTAAATTCCTCAGTGCTATTAATTTATACTAAGGTGGTTTTGACAACAGCATTGAATAGCTGATGGAAATCAATGAATGCTACTGTACAAAAGTATCTGTCACTGCCGGAAATCCAACTGTGGACCTCCCAATTGCCGGTTGGGTACCTTAACCACTAGATCTAAACCATCAGACTAGCAGTCGTCGAAGTTATAATAATTCTAAGAATGGACAATATTATCATGAAAATCGTCAAAACTACAATCAAAATAGCAGAGGTTATCACAGCAATGGTTATCGCAACATTAATAATTACATAAATAATCATTTTGATAATAGAAATCAGAACAGGCATTCAAATTTTACAAATAATAGAAATCAAAATGGGTATTCTAATCCATTCTATCAAAATTGTCAGCGACAGTCTGAAAATGCTTCAACAAATTTGATCACTACCACTGCAGAGGTAGTACAGGGTAATTTGAACCAAGCTAATAAAGAAAAACATTTAAACTACATATTGGGCAACAAAGATTATTTCCAAATGGTCCAATAGAAGGTGGGTTAAATGACCTATTTGATAAAGATCTAGACTTGAATTTTATAACTTGACGTTATTGATAATGAAAAAGTAACGACAAATGTAAGTGTTATGCATGAAAATGAAATTACAAACAATACTGATGAAATTGATAACATTGACAAAATTTACAATACTAACAGCATGTTCGATGAATAATTGGGAGAAGAGAGAGTAGATATTTTTCATCATTGTATGATGTGACTACAAAACGCAGAATAAGAGATTTGAAGCTTCTAGGAAAGAGTCCTGTAGATAAAAGAGGCAAAGACATAAGTTTTTCTCTGCCTATTGCCTCAATATCCAAAGTGAATGAGCATATAGCATCTTTTCCTTTGAAAAAGCCATTATTTGGGGAAAATGTTGCAATACCTGAGTGCTGAACTTAGCATTAAAACAATGTATCTGCTCTTCAAGGAGAAATATCCAAATATGAAACTAAGCTACAGCACATACAATAAAGTGTTTAATGAAAACTTCAATCTACAATTTGGTCAGCCTCAAGTTGACTGTTGTTGCACCTGTGAGGGGTTGAAACAGAAAATAAAGTTCCCTCATCTCAGTGAATCTGTAAAACGTAGTGCAGTTGCAGAACTCGCAGTACACAACCGAAGAAGTAAGAAATGTTATCATGCTCTGAAAGAAGAAATTTCAGATGAACTGAATGATGCAAATTGTAATGTTTTGTCTATTTGGTTTGACTATATGCAAAATATACCTTTGCCAAAAGTGCCAGTTCAAGAGCTTTTTTATCTGCGTCAATTAACAGTCAACGTTTTTGCATTCATAATATTAAAAAAAATGAATCAATGTTGTATATATACCATGAGGGGCAAGCTAGAAAGGAGCCCAACGAAAAGTGCTCTTTTCTGTGGGACTATTTGAGGGATGTACCAGCAAATATTGATAAAATCCGTCTGTTCAGTGACAACTGTGCTGGGCAGAATAAAACCACCCTCTATCTAGATTCCTTCTAGCATTGACAAATACCAAACGATTCAGAAAAATTCAACATTTTTTCCCAGTCCGAGGACATAGCTTTCTTCCTTGTGGTAGGGATTTTGCTATAATCAAGCGCAAACTGAGCAAGCATGATAGACTTTTCAGTATCCATCAGCTCACTGAGCTGATAATAGAGAACAGCAGCTCTAGAAAATGTTCAGTAAAAGAAATAGTGACTGATGATATTTTAGACTTCAAGTGCTGGTGGTCAGAATATTATTAAAAAAATGTAGTGTCTGCTGAAAGCGCAAAGAAGGAAAGAAACGATCATATATATTTCGGAATAAGTTCACTCAGCCATTTTATTTATGACTCTGAAATCCGAGGACATGTCACTGCTCTGCAGTTTATTAATGAGTAATGAAACATTCGTTTAACTTGCAATCTTCTAGTGCCCAAATTAAACTGCCAACAAATGTGGCATACCAGTCTGGGAAGGTACTATTAAAGCAACAAAAATTCAAGACATCAGAAAAGCCATGCAGTATATCGAAGATGACCACAAATCGTTCTATGAAGACATTTTGAACTGGCTTGTTGAAGCTGATGACAGGAATGATGAAGATGCTGTTTTGAGGAATTTAACCATTGAAATATTCAATTTTTTGACTTATTACACAATTTCTAGTAACTGACTGATTTTAACTGCTTTTTAAAATAAAAAATGTAATTAATTGAAACCAGAATGTTGTTTTGAATCATGTTTACTACCATTACCCATTCAAAAAAGTGCAATTTGTTAAAAGAGCACAAGTCCATGACTTTTGATGTAGTGGGGAGGGGCAGGGTCGGTAAAAATTTGCAATTTTCTGTCTCAATCTATTAGCTATAAAGACAAGCTGTACAGTGGTGAAAGAATTTCAAGTTTTAAACTCGCGGTTTTTTTGGAATACAGTTTTTTGTAGTTAACTGAAAATTTGGGTTCCTGGACATCTGCCCTTTAAACAAATGCCTATTCAAATATTTAATTAGGGACTATACTGAACCAGAACCAGTAGACAATATTCTAATTAGGTTCAATAATACTAGTTTCGATCTTACACAAGGGTTCAACCAAGTTAAGCTATCTGAGGAAAGCAAACAATATGTTGCGTTTAATGTTTTTGGCCAAGGCCAATGTTTTTAGGGTGTATCAGTACACTCATCTTCCATATGGGTTATGTATAAGCAGTTCTGAATTCATAGTGTCTTTACAAAATATTGGGGGGAGAGGTTTGCCAATTTGTCATTGCATACATGTCAATGATTTAGCAATCAGCAGCAGTACATTGGAAGAACATATCAATCAACTTAGATGGTTTATGTCATTTTTATAGAAAATTCCAAAAGGATTATTCTAGCTTGACAAGTATGTTCAAACGCCCCATTAAAAACAACAAATTTAAAACAGTTGCAGTCAAAATCATTACAGGACAACATAAAATTCAGAAAAGAATTTATACTATACCTATTTAGGATATTAGGTATGAAGAAAAACTAGTGGAATATCTGTGCCTGATGTCCCTTCATTAGAAGATCCTTTTCTTGGTCGAATAGTTGACAAGCACACCTTTGTGTCGTCTTCCAAAGTCTTCAGCACTGAACGATTTTTTGTCCTGATGGCATTCATAGATGAAGGCGGTCTCACAGATATATGAAGTTGAAAACGGGAGTATTGCTTTCATTGAGATTAACGGATACTCATTTATCAGAGGGATCCAAAAGGATGCAATATCTACATTTAATATAAGTTTTCTTCAATTTCGACTCCGCTTTGGCTTCTTAAACTAATTTACAGTACTGCAATTTAAGACCACGATCATTTTTTACATCAATCAGTTCAGTCTTTTATCAGTACTAAGAGATGCAGTTTCATATGGAGAATCACTAAAAGGATTTCTCACCCAGTCCATTGAAGATACATCAAGAGATGGAAAATATCTGCTTATGTTGTTTTCAAGCTGATGAAGGCTTTTCAAAATGATATCGGAAAGATTCAAATCAATGCGGCAATCTTTTGTGAGATCAAATAAATCCCATGTTTCTTGTGCTTCTATTTTGGATATCCAATTGAACTACCAGAAGCGACTAACACGATGCTGAGCACTACATGAATGAATACTGAACTATGGTATAACTATTCAAAATAGTTACTATTGTGAAACATAATAGAACATTATTATTCAATGAACAGTTATAAGGTTATGTATTGTAGATTGTTCATGACATCTTAACCGAGTACACTTTTAATCCACGATCCAAGTTGTTTAAGTTGCAAAATTTTCACGTCTGATAAATTAGGAAAATAATTAAAAAAGAACGGTTTTGATGTACCTTTTCAAACCAAACCAATTTTAAAGAATTTAATCGGGTGTAGTAAAGACAAAATTGATATCTGGGATAAAAGTGGGGTTTATAAATTGAATTGCGGTGATTGTAATGCTTGTTATGTGGGTCAGACTGGTAGAAGTTTCAAATGTAGAATAAATAAACATATCACGGATTGGAAAACCCAAAAATGAGATTCAAATTTTGCAGAACATCTCATTAATAATGGGCACAAGTTCAAGGCTGAAGAAAATGTTGAATTTCTGCATTTGATTGGCAAATGCAGACAATTGAACATTTTAGAAGCTTTGGAGATAACTAGGTTGGTAAAAAACGATTCCAATACAAGTATAAATGACCAAATTTATTTTAACCAATTCAATACAACTAACTTGGTTTCATCATAATTCCAGCCTACATTTAAAAAACAGTTCTTGCGTGTATTTCTCAGTTAACCTTGACTGCATTTCAGTGAGCTTCTAAATTTTTAGTTTTAATTTGATTCAATTCTAGCCTTACTACGTGTTTTTTCTTCTTTGTTGCTTTCTTGATGTTCACAGTGTTTAGTTATTGATTTGACTCGTATTTTTTATTGTTACTCCTCCCACCAGGGGGCGTGACTTGACAGCGAATCACAACGTCCGATTAAGGTCAGCCTCTTTCCCGCTTAGCCAATAGTATCATTTCATGTTGAGTATATATTAAGCTTTTCTGTACTTTAGTTTTAGTTTGATTGAGATTGATGATGGTGTAACAACCGCAACTAGTTTCTCAAAGTTTTAATAAATGTGGTTGTGACTATTTCGCCTTATTCATTATGGATACCTTCCACAATATCACCTTCGCCACTACAAAGAAAGTTAGAGATGAATTATACATTCCAAAACTTTGCACCTTCTTTCCACCAAAGTCAAGAAGATTGCTAGGATCTCCATGAGCTACATCAAAGATGCTGATAACATGGATGATACTGTCAGGAACGCAGAAGAAATCGAAATGTCAAAAGGAAATCAGTCAGCCTACTGCTTTAGCTCGTAAGCTGTCATCGAAATTCTTCAAGGGACGCTGGGCAAAAAAAGAATTGACATGAACTAGACTCAAAGAATTGACATCTAAGTCAATGAGCAGAGTTTAGAATTTTTGAAGATAACCGTTTTGCGTACCTACTATCTTCCCAGTCAATATGAGCCTTAAAGGTCTGTACCATCACCAGACAATGTTGTCCCAAGGGATCTGGCCGTTTTTGGTCTTTCAAAAATCTGCTCATCTAATTAAAATGCAGCTAACAATACCAAAAAATTCATCCAATTTTGTGGTTGACAACAACCAGTAATTTGAATACAATCCAAAATTTTATAAATTTAGGCTTTATGCTTTAAAAATAGTACACTCTTTATATATAATGAGTTCTCAAATACAAATTTACAAGAAAAATCAATAAAGTAAATTTTTGTGCTTAATATCTAGTAGTTGAGGAATATCGCTTGCTGTTTAACAGCTTATCTTAATGATGCTTGGCATCAAGAACTTAGATTTACTTTGTAATCCAAATTTCATACGTAACTTAATTCGTTAAACTACCATATCACTCCATTCAGCACCAATCTTTGTGAACCCCAAGCTCATTTAATGTGTAACAGTAATCTTGTTAATAAGCTTTCATGTTACACATTCACAGCTAGTAAAAATAAAGTAAAAATAATAATTTCAAGTTTACAATACAGAACATAACTTTGTTTTAGAAAGTAACATTATTTTGAGAGAAAGAAAAAAGTAGAAGTAACTAAAGAAAAGAAATTAATATTGACAATAGAAGCTTATTATCAAGTTACAGTAGTATGTTATGATTTATTCCAGTCAGGTAAATTCATTCACTGAACTGTTCATAACGTGATGAAGCTATTAATAAACAAATTGAAAGAGATGTCTTATAAGAGAGCGATACTGCTGTATTTCAAGATAATAAATCTTACCAATCCAAGGCTCAACTTATTCAATATCTTTAAACCATCCGTTATGTTGGTTAAATTTTGAATCACCTGGAATGTTTTGGTTTTCAATTTAACATTTTGAGAAGACGTCCAAGATTTTCAGCATACATATCAGGAATCCAATCCGCTCTGGACATGTCGTTTGATATCTTCCATTCAGAAACTTGAGGAAATGATGTTACGCCTGATAATACCAGAAGCGTCTGAAAGCCACATCTTTTTCCAAACAGAATGTCAGTGTTGCACCTATTAAGAAATAAAAATTATTTTTATTATTTATAAGAAATTAATATTTAAATAATTTTTTTTAAATTTAAAAAAATAGAAATAATGTGATGAAATCAATGCTCTTGACCAGCAAGCCTTTATTCATGATTCGAAAATACATTCCCTATCTATAATTATAACAAAAATAAAGAAAACTTTCAAAATACATAGATTCACATCAATCCACTGGTGTCACAGTGTGACATGTCCAAGGTTTTCTGAATACTTTCTATCTATCTAAATAAAAAATGAATAAACATTTTTCAAAAATAATTTTTTTTTAGTGAGGAAATTTCCGATTTTGATAGTGTAGTTTATGAGGTTCTATGGTTTTTGAGTGTGAAGTAAGGTATATATGTTGAGAATCTGGAAATAGGAACTTTTGTATTTTTTGTTTATGAAATATTGACTTTATGGTTGGTGGTGGATATTAAAAACAGGCTGATGCTAGAATTACCCCTAAAGAGGGGTTTCATATGGGTGACACAATTTTAAAACTTTTTGAATATTGAATTTTTGCAAATTCTATCATTAAGGGAAAATTGAGCAATAAAAATTGAATCGAAAGAGCTTTCAAAGATTCTTTCAAAAAATGATCGTCCTATTTGAGTGGAGGCTGGAATTAAATTATGTTGACAAATTAAAATTTTGGAAATTTTATAGTTGCTTATTGAATAACTTTTCCAAGTTACAATGATCGGAAATGAGAAGTAACTCAAAGTGCAACACAACACTTTTACATTTTCACGGCAGTGCTGTGTAAGGGTAAAGGGCCTACGGCAGTAAGGGTAAAGATATTGAAATTTGAGATTTTGAAAAAATCTTGCTCTCTCTGTTGAGCTTCAAAAAAGTTAATAATTGAGCTTCAATAATTTGTTAATTATTTTTTGTGAAAAAACTACCTCTTCTACGTTACTATCATTTAAATTACAAAAGGCAAAACTAATAAATCGGATTTATTCCTCTTTTTGAATTTTTTAATAATATATGAGATTGCTATTCACAACAAACATGCAGCTAAACCAAAAAACACATAGCAACACCGTAACTTCAAATTGGGTAGTTTTTACGGGGTTGCTAAAACAGTCAATTAATTTCTCAAATCTGAATTCTTTTAAAACGTTTCACTTGGAAAAAAACACCCCTTAAAAAGTGTAGGAAGCTAGGAAATGGCACCAACACTTGCAAAAAATCGCTAGGAGCCTTATTAATTGCCGAATTACACCAGTCGGTTAAATATGATTAAAAATCAGCTGTTTCTGAGTCCGGGGTTTGTACTAGCTGGTGTAATTTAGCCATAAAAGTCACGCGCGATGGCGACTAAAGTGGCTCTGTATAATAAGGCTCCAAGTATCTAGCGAATCTGTGGCGAAGAAAGGCACCACTGTGTGGTTTTCTGCAAGTAAATTTCACAGAGGGTGTTGATTACACAGTGGTGCAGAGGGAATAAGCCCCTCCGAACGCGAAGTGCGCGCAATAATAAAAATAATAATAATGAATTTTTAAAATATCTTTCACATCATGTCGAATAAATTTAAATTCTATTTTATTGAAAAAATGATTTTTTTATTGCTGGAGAGACTGCCATCAAGTTGATTGAATTCTGTCCTGGAGCAAGATATACAGACAGTTCAAGTGTAATCTAAGCTGTCAATATTATACAAAATCAGATATCAATAAAGCAAATGCATCCAAATTCAATCAGTCTACCACAGACCTAAGCTCTAATATTAAAAAAGCATAAATATATGTGTATTTTGTTGAGTTCTGAAGAGATACACACATCCGGAATCGGCTTAATGTACTGTGTACAGTGTACACGCAAGAACACATTTGTGGGTCATGAAAAATATGAAACTTCCAAATTAAAATAGGAAAAATTCATCTTACCTATCTCCAATCATCAGGGACCGTGCAGGATCAAGTCCGTTCTTTTTGATAATTGCATCACAAATATATTTAGCTGGCTTTCCGATAATAAATGGTAACCTTTCAGCACAAGTACTAACTGCATTTACAAATGTTCCAGTACCTGTGTAGAGGATAAATTTAGTTGACACATTTTATAAAAACTTTTAACTTTATAGCACAGATGAGAGAGTATAATCTCCCTCTTCTCCCTCTTCCACAGATGAGAGAGTATAATCTCCCTCTTCTGTGCTAATAGAAATGTATGAGCAATGTAGTGAATACCGATAAATTATGAGATAATATCCAATCCGTGAAATAGCTCAAAGTCTCATATAACTTGGAAGTTTTATTAAATTTTAAGATTTATCTACCCAGAAGACGAGAATAAATTATTCCTTGAGTGACTTCTCTCAAAAAATGTTATTAAAAACACATCAGAAGTTTTCATTTATGCACATGTAAAAGCACATAGAATACTCACTCCATGAAAAGCCTTATTTAAATACAACAATTTGAATAAAGATTTCACAAAAAGAAAGATAAAATGAGACAATTCTGACATTGGCATGTTATGAGCTTTTATAGAATTAATTTAATTTTTCAAACAAATGTTTTGCTATCACAAATTCCAGATACTGTACTTGCAAGCTCACTAGAAAACTTCTTTTAGAAGTAATTTCCGCTTCTGAGATGTGATCCTCTTGATGAGTGCGGATGGCAAATCTTAAGAATAAGATCGATACGAATTTATTTTTTGGGTAGTCAGAAGAGGCATGGTGCTGGATAAATATGGAGTGCCAAGAATAGTTCATGAAAATATTAAAACTATTATTGAAACATCAATCACGACAAAAAAAACTCAATGAATTAGAACTTGATATATAGAAAGTCTTAAAATTGATACCTTTAAAAGTAAAATACATCTTCATTTTAGCAGCTCTGGGAACAATTTTGCTGCAATATTTTTTCCATTTTGTGATGATACCCATATGAGACTGGGACTATGTCCATGTGCGTGTGTAATGAATGGATGAGAATCCATAACGATAGATCTGGATTAACTGTAGGTGGACTCCGAACCACCCGGTATTGATAATAAAGTAGATAACGTAATGTTATTTTTGCCGGTCGCCCTTCCAAGCGCAGTCCCCAGCGCTTATGACTGAACATCGCGATCGCCCCGTCACTGCATGCAGCAAGCGGCCAATCACTCATTAATTTATATTATGTTCGTAGTACCGTATTTTAAAAGTCAACAGGACATTTTTACTCCAAATTAAAATTTCAATTTATCAATTGAAACTTTAAACTTGCACATAGATAATATGCAAAAATTAAATAAAATTACATAAAAATTTACCGAGAAAGGTCTTGGTAGGACTTGGAGTTGAAAACCCCCTATCAACTATGGATACCCACGTACTAGGATAAGTTAAACTTTACATATTAATTATTTTGATTTACTGAATTCGCTCTAAATGTAGCCTACCTCCTCTAAAGATTTCAAGTTCTATTTTTCTAATACTTGAATGAATGTGTTTTATCGCCGATCGCAAGAAATATAACAATATATCAAGCATTGTACATAAATTATAAGTGATGCATAAAAACTAGAAAATATTTGAATACAATACAAACTAACTGGTTTTTTTACTGTATTATTATGTACAACATAAATTTATAGCATTAGCTTAATACTATTATTATTATTATTTATGGCAAAAGTTCCATGCGCAAAGAAAATAACTTTCTGTCCACGCACAGGAGTCCATCCGTAAAACAATTTGAAAAGTGCAAAGTGAAAGTGAAAAGTGATTGCATCTAATAAATTTAAAATTGATAAGTTGAAGTATTTTCCTACCTGGTACTATGAGTTCTGAGCTGAAAGGAAATCGCTCGTCTGTGTTTGTGGCGATGAAAAGGCAGTCAGGGTTGTTGAGGTAAGAAGCCGCCTTCAATGCTTTTGGCACACTAAAGTGCTCATCAAAGCCGACAATCACAGCACCCACATCTTTTTCTAGTTGAACTTCCTTCACCAATGTCGCCATATCTGCTTCAAGTACATCTGGCTGGGCAAATACCAACCACAAAAATAAAATTTCAACATTTCCACAAATATTAATGTCAAAAATATCTTAGGATGATAATATAAACGCTGCAACTTTGAATTAATCGTTATTTTGTCTTTATAACAAATTCGAATTGATATTTATTCAGTCATGCGAATAACCAAGCTGTTGGAAATAAATTTGATCTAGAAATTTCATTTCTCATAAACAGTACTAAACATTGAACGTAATCCTATTAGAATGAGAACTACATTTTAACTCCCGAGTAAACAAAAGGTTTACATGACTATTTTCCAGCTGGAGGGCTTATAAGTTCCAAATTAAGATTATTGCTTTTTGGGTAAATTTACTAAGTAATAAGCCGTAAGTGTATACCATAAGTGTAACTTACTAGTTTTAGTTACAATTTTATAACCGTAGATATTTTGTTATTATACTATTCAAATTATAAGGTATTGTATGACATAACCATTTGGTTGGCTCAAGAAAACTGGTAATAAAATATTTCAGAATTCGTGAATGTGTTGTCCTTGGCTTGTTTTGTTGAGATTCCTCCCAAAAAGATAGTACAGTAATTTCATTAATATTTCTAGATTTCTATCTAATGAGACATTATTACGATTAAAGCCCGTCGAGTACTCGGAATTGAATTGGAAAATTCATTAATCCAGAGCGTTGTAAACCCAGATCGGCTCTGAGAGCATGTAGGACGTAGGAGTGAGATGTCTCATAATAATGTACATGTATTTATTAGGCGGCGTTCACACCGGCACGATATGCGATTTATCTTATTGAAAACATCGTTAAGATATATCGCAAGGAAGGTTCATACTGCAGGCGATAAATCGGCGCCACCTCTGCGATAAGAATGTGAAGGGAGGGAATATCATGAACCGTAAAAAAATGTTGAAGTGTGTACTGTTTTATTTGTATAAAATTGATTTTCAAAATAACCGAACTTCCTCGTTCTTTATATTGTATGTTCTTAATACAGTACCTATATATTCTCTATATGTAATTATTCATACACACAAAATGATTGAGTTCTTGAAGGATTTATAGAGATGATAATATTATAATGAATCATGAATATTGTAAATGCCTGATGTTTTTGTCTCTGATATGGATAGAATCTTAAACGATGAGATAATGACGAAATTGTAATTCTTTGCCAATTCAACTAGAAAAGTTTGAGCTATTTCTTGTATCAGATTTAAAAAATATTCACATTTTGAATTTGTAATATAACAATTTGATTACTTGTTTGTCTTTTACATACTGAATAATATAAACAATGCATTTACTTGTGTCTTTCACTTCTGATGCAATTTCCCTCCATGCAGCACTGGTCACATCTGTCTTGATGTATTCGGCAAGGGTATAGTTCCAGATGCACTGACGAGATTTTACTAAATTAATAAAATGTAATACAGCCTTGTCTTCTCTTCCCGACATGTTGACTACTCGAAGTCAATATGCAACTAATCGTAAAGACCGATAGAATGAAGGAGAGTGGAGAAAGAATATTGGAGTAGTATATTGTAGGCTTGGTATGATGCTATGTCTGTTTACTTAACAAATTCTTTCCTCGTATCGTATGCAACTAATCGCAAAGACCGATAGCATGCAGCACTTGGTGCGATTCATCGCTTACGATATATTGCACAATCGCCTCGGTGTGAACCATTTTTATCGCCTCCCTCTACATTTCAAGTATCTGTCCATGCGTGTCGCGTCTCACGTATCGTTTAAGATGAATCGCATATCGCATATCGTGCCGGTGTGAACGCCGCCTTACAGATTCAAATCGATATCCCACCCCCTGAAATAATCGCAGGAGTTTCGATACCGGATGGAAGTAACGAAACTGTCTCTTGCTTATCGACACACCTGTTCTATATCATACTGTTGTGATCACGGAAAGAAGGATTTACAGCATTATCGCTTGTGTCAACAAGTCTTGGTCAAAGCAATTAATTACTCTTCTTTTGACACTTTTATGATATTTACATGGAACTTTGTAGAATATTCTAGGTGTTTAATTAGAATTTAATGGAATCTTATAGAATATTGTGGAAAATGCGAGAGTCATCTGTTTATTTAGAAGTTGATAGAAATATGGAGTTCTTTCTAGATTATTGAAAAACCTATTTAAGGCGAACGCTTTTGTAAAAGTTCAGTTCAGCTGTTGTTCTACATTGACAACAAGTGGCATTGTACAGTGACAGTTCCCGTTTCCGTTAATACGGACTGTGCAATCACGTTGGCGCAATTACAAACTGTGATAAGGAGCTTTCGTTGTCTGTAGAGTTAATTGCGGTGTTTTGTGACTGTTGTTCGGGCTTACTTGACAGTTTTGATTGCTTATTTTTGTGTAAGAAATAATTGAACAGTGTGAGTTGTAGATAATTTGTGTTAATAAAGTGCGAGTGATAAATTAAAGTGTTGCCAGCTTTATTTTAGATATAGAACCCGTAACAATACGAATGGTACGAAACAGCTGATAACGTTGTACGTTTTATTTTTCTGTTTAAGCTGGGCATTCACATTCCGTTTTGCAGTACAACTTGTGGTCCAACCTCAAAGGTTGAATCCGATATCAGGACGTGAATGGGCATCTTGGATAGTTGGATGTGTAGATGGAAGAGTCGGAACATCTAGAAGGACGACTGGAAGGTCCAACTTCCGACTGCCGACGGTGTTGGAGCATGAATGGGGGAGTCGGATCAAAGTCGTCCAACTTACCTCAGTCAGTGCTAGACCTTCGGGCAAGTTCGGACAACTTCGGTTACATTATTCGGCTCGAGAGCGATGTTCATAGCTGTGAAAACAGACTAGGACTAAAGTTGGATCGCAAGTCGGAGCGTGAGTGGAATCATTATCCAACTAGCAGTCTTACTAAGTCGTACTGCAAATCGGAATGTGAATGCCCAGCTTTATAATATTGTGAAGATAACAATAATAAACTACATTTTGTTCACAATACGATTCCAGACATCAATTGATGCGTTGAAATTGCTGTTTCATACAGGCACTCTGATAGGCGGGTTACCAGTTGCCCGACCCTACCAGTTGACAGACCAAAACAAACTTTACGAAAGAAGTAAAGCCTCCTTTTCGTAACATTGTCAGGCTAGGCTAGGTTAGATTAGCTGGCTTGGGGATCTGTGATGGGTCCACATTTATTTTCTACCTGTAGTGTACAGGGCAACAGGTTGTTGGGTTGTGGGAGAGTACAGCTATTGTTCCTAGATCTATGAATGCCCATTGTTGATGACTAGTATGAGAACTGGACTCAAAGGTGATTTGCCATCTGAAGAGAGCACGATTTGGAGTAATGTGACAAAACCTCAATAAAGTGACAATGGTTGAGAGTTGATTCTCTATTAGTGAAGATTGTAAGCGATTCATGATTTGCTTTCAAATCAATAAAGAAGTGCCGAAATGTGGTTATTGAATATGTGCAGATTATTTTGTCTTTACATACCCTTCTTCAGGAATTTACAGAGTTTTCTTGTAACTGAATTGGAACAAAATATGAAAGACTTCATGTCAAATACAATTTCAATATTAGATGTTAATATTGCCTATTAGATTACCTATTTCCTATAGATTCAGTTACCTCAAGGGAGGGCAGTAGCTCCTACCCCCATCCCCCCCCCCCCCGTATATTGATAATGTACTATCTTCAGTACATTTTGGAATTCTCCAAAATTGAATTATTTTGTTTACACAGATCTACTACACAGTTTTGTGAGATATTTCACAATATCCATCCTAGACATGAGCCTAGAATCTCTTGAAATACGATTTTAGAGGGACTATTTATCAAAATTTCCATACCCCCCAGGGCAAACCAAATCGCTATGCTACTGGATGAAGCTTTTCTCTTTTTGTAAACTATTCTTAGTAGACTATTTTTCTTCTCCTACCTATCCATTCCGTAGAACCTGAAAGGACATTGAAATACTTACAAGTTCCATTGATTACACAACAGTTTTTGTCTCACAACTCCACAAAATATCTACTCCATGTCTATATCTACTCGTGCTCTATAGTCAACACCAACAAGGAAAGCTCAAAATCAACAAATTGGTCAAACTTTCAAACATATAGAACAATAGAAAAAGGATGAAGGAAGGAATATTTCCGAATACGGGAAAAAAGCGACCAGCGAAAAAAGGGACCATTATGGAATGCTTGAAATAAGCGGCTAAACTACCTGAGTCTCGCCCACCCCCCCGTTCGAGGTCATTCAACCGATCTTATGCGCGGAATAAGCGGCCAAAATTATTGATGGTAAATCCGTCGGAGGGTATATCCAAGGAATTTGTGAAAATCCGTTCCACTCTATAGTGGGGTTAACATAACCTAACCTAACCTAACATTCTGTAAATATATGTTAATATATCTGTAAATATTATTCATAAAATGTGAAAAAAGCATAACAATTTCAAAAAGAATAAAAAAATTACTGACGACGCTATCTTCTAGCTGATTTTAAACACGCCTAAATGATAGAAATATCCATCTATCATTTAGCCAGTCCAAAGCCTGGATAAAGTGTGATGGAAATCAGTATGCCAGAGTAAGTGTCAACCTCTTAGGACACAGGTAAAAATCAATGATGGTCGCTTTTTTCGCAGGTCACTAACTTCACTCAAGTAGTTACCTCACAGGTGCACATACTATTTCGTGATAGCCGCTTATTTCGCTGGTCCCTTTTTTCGCGACACCATATTTCCATCTTTACAAACAATAGGACAACCCTTTCCGATCCCATCAACTTGTTGCTTCGTCAACCTCCAGGTAGAAAATAAATGTGGACCCACCACAGATCCCGAAGCCAATTAGCTTAAATCGTAAATTTTTCTTTGTTCGGTCAACTGGTAGAGTCGGGCAACTTACATGAAGGGCGACTGGTAACCAATCCTTTGATACGCAAACCATTTGATATACAATTGCAATCGATGGTATGAAGTATCGATATTGTCAAGTATCGAAACTCCTGCGATTATTTTGGTGAATGGAATATCGAACTACAACCTACCATATTTTTCGAACCGTTCAGTCTCTATTTTGCAATAAAATAGATTCCCAAGCGCCATATATCCTCTAGTCTAGTCGATACATTAAAGCATTCTTTGTATTGGAAGAACCTTTGAAAATCCTGAATTACTGATTACTCAGAAATCAGCATGTGTCCCGGTTGATCCGGATTAACAATGCTCTACAGTATTAAATAATTTCTGTCATATTTTTTTACTACGGATAAGATCAAAATTCCAGAAATCACAGTTGAATAAGTAGCCAATTATTGTTCAGAGAAATTCACTAGCATAAATCCTTAATAATAATCTGATAGGCTAACTCAAAAAATTGATATCAAATTTTAAAAACTTACAGTTATGGAATTTACCACAAAGATGTTTTAATTCAGATAGTGGTGAAAGAACAAGCTTACCCCTACTCCAAAGTGTTCGATTCCGACCTGATCCAACTCTTGAGCAATTCCCTTTGTACCAATGATATACGCTTTCCTTTTAAAGCCTATTTCTGATAGATAAAGTGCTGTTAGATAAGCTGTACTAACAATTTCTTCCTGAGGAAAAACAAATTGTAGAATTAAATAATATGATTTTTTTAATGATCATACATGCAATGAAAATTTGAACAATTTTTCGAATTATCTAATTCAAGTTCTGACAGAATACAAAAGGGCAAAATATATTGGAAGAATGACGTTTTGAAGCTATTGATGAAGAGATTCTTATAACATAGGCAAATAGCAAAGTGTAAAAATTCGTGGAATAACAACTGAAAGTAGTAATGCTCACCTTTTCAACGTTGAACCCCAGCTTTCTGAACTTGGTGATGAACTCATCTCTTGTTCTTGTACTGTTATTTGTGATGAAGAAAACGTGTTTACCCATTTCTTTTAATCGATTCATTACCTCCACTGAGCCTGGAAGTGGCTCATTATCAACCCATAAGACGCCTGGCAACACAAATCATCAACCTTGCACATGAAAAAGGAAAAACTGTTTTGTATAACAAATGATTTTATAAACTAAGTTCAAATTTGAATGCCCCAGGAAAGCTTTTAACTTCTTTAATGATTCACAGTATCTTTAGTAATTTATAATTTCATTATTCAATGTTGGAAGTTCAATCACAAATAGCTTCCCATTTGCACAACACTGTAGGCAATATGCGATTTAATCAAAATTTATATATTAAATTATGCATAAAAACTAATAATACTGAATATGAATTTCTCAATTCAAAGCATAAAACCCAATTATTATAAACGATGCAAGATATAACCTAAATTCACTTATTAAAAACCCTTCAACAATTCATGAAATTTGTTTTGAGAGACCTCGAAATGTTCTAAGGTCAAAAAAGTGTGCAAGAAAATAATAGCTATAACCAGACCATTCTTTAGCGTTGAATTTTTAATCACGATTCCATGTACTCAAGAGAACTTGAAATAATTTCATACAAACCACAAACTGTTATTGTTATTGAAAAAAATAGAAACAGAACTAATTTTTTTTTTTTAAATTTCACGTTAAAAAGAAACATATTAAACACACACTTACCATCACAATCAGTCAAAACCGTATCGAAAGAATTTAAAAATGTATCAAAATCTTCATCACTGAAGTCTTCAATGCACAGAAGAGCCATTTTTCTATAACCAGGTGAAGAATATCTGTAACAAGAACAGTAATATTGCATCGATAATTAGCTCGAAACTATAACCTTTTAACCTACTTCGCTTATCTAGAAAGTCATAAGCGTATGTAACAATGTGTGAATTCGAATTTTATATGATCACAATAATTAATTATCACGCATGAAATTATCGGATAATATGGTAATGATGAACAACCGATTTTTATAATGATTTTATGAAATATTGCAGTCTATTCATGTTATTCCCTATTGATGATGATGTATGCTTATATTTGACCAAGACTAAATAAAAAAATAAAATGTGTAATTAAGCTTTTGAATTTTCATTATGCAGAAATAAAGATATTATTATTATTAAATATTTCATTTCCAATAAAGACACCTAAAACTGCATGTTCATAATACAAAACTACATTTTAACTACAAAATAATTGCAATTTTTAATGTATTATTTGAAAGTATTGTTTCTATATTCTGTTTCCCTTTTTCAATACCCATTTACTACTGTGATTTTGAATATTCTGTAGTGCAGTACCAGGAAGTAAATTGCAAAATGTTGGTGCTAAATGGTTGCAGTGTCTCTGGTATATGGCTTTCCTTCCTATGAACATCAGCAATGAGAAGGTGCCTATTTATTATCATATCCGTGGTTCCTGTTTTGAAAAGGTGCTGTGTTTCTATGTAATCTACAACTGATTTACTTGGAGTGTAGTTGTCTTGTTGAATCACACCAAACTCTTTGAATAGCTGATGTAAAGCAGTGACTTCCTATTTATTACTTTATTGATCAGCTACTGAAAATTTATGAGTAACAAGTTTGAAACTCGCTCCACCCTATCACACATGTCATCAGGGACTGTACTATGGAATAGTAGATTATTTTTAAACACTTCAAGTCGACTATGACCTCAACATTTTGAACTTATAAATGGTTTTCAACTTTTGAATAAACAATCTATATGTTGATCTTAAGGTATTCAAGTGCCCTCCTTTTGTGAACTATGAATGAAGTATTATACAAAGAATTATCAAATGATTCTGTGTTAGTTGACCATGTTGTGTAGATGAGAAAGGTATAAAACTTGCTTTCTGGTAGTACACAGTCAGAAGATTTCTATCAAGAAAATGTGACACTTCTTGCAATTCGTATCACAAGTTGGTCCATAAAACAATAGAACAGTGTCGTCTCCAAAACCTACGATGGAAACCAATTATTGGTTTATGTAGAGTAGACCGAGTATTAGTATTAGCAATTTTCCTTTTGGGACTCCATATTCCACCCTCAGCTTGCTCATCATGACACTGTATTCGGTATGATAAGTTCCATGCTATTCCTCTGATATCATAGCCGTTTAGTCTGGTCAGTAGAATATCATGTGGCGCGGCACCAAAGGACTTCTTCACGTCTAAAAACACTGCCAATGGATTCTCTGGAATATTATTATTTTCTGTTATCTATGAGGTAACAAGCTGGATGGCATGATTGGTACTACAACTGGATCTAAAGCCATATTGTTTGGGCGATAAAACGTTATATTTTCAAGAAATTTAAATTGAATTATTTTTAAAAACTTCTTGTATGTTTAATAGTGAGTAACATTAATATGTAGCAATTTAAGCTTCTTTATCACCGGACTTTAAAATTGGACAAATAACGGCTTCTTTCAAAAATTGTGGAAAACACCATCTACAATAATACTATTCGCAATCTGTGTCACGGGTTTAGCTCGAATTGTACTATTTTGTGTAATGAATCCTGGTCTGAGACAATCCGGATCTGATGCACTATCTGCTTTAAGATTGTTTATTATTCTCATAATTAAGGACCCGACAGGGCCTTATTGAAATCGTGCCGTTGTCCGTCCATCTGTGCTCTAGAGCTTGGAAGGAAGATTCTAGACTCTTGAAACTTGATATATAGCTTTCTCACAGTCCATGTGAGATCGCTAATGATTTTGGAGTTTTGGGATCGAATATAGGAATAATTATGATGTAAAACTCATTTCCACTATAGGCTCTTCGTTAGTTTTGACTAGTTAAAATCAAAACATTGGACAGCTGGTTCATTTCGAATACAGAAAAAAGAAGAATATTACGAAGGTTGCTGTAAGCCCAATTATTCAATTTATTTTTACTGTGCAAGCGTTGACATTCATTTTTCATTGTGTTAAAATCTTTTCTTAAACTATATCAAACAGTCGGAAAAATGTCGTTGCGTGCGACCGCGAATGAAGTGGCTGTGTATAATAAGGCTCTAAGGTTTGACAAATGCTATTAGGCTCATCACTATGATGCTGATTCTTACTCAAAATATTTTTTCCAGCTCAGATACCAACATACCATAGTACTGAAGTTTCATAGTTCAATTAATCCGTAACGTCCACATCATTCTCTCCCAGTTTCAATCCCTTACTTGTATGTTCATTTACTTTTTTTTTGTAGATTACGTCTTGGAGACTCCAGCTAAGGAGTATAAGACAAGTCAGATCAACAATATTATACACTAGATACCATAATTACTTCAATTAGTTGAGGTGAGGCTTAATTTTGATGTGAAAGGAACTCTTGTACACTATAAAAAGCTTTATCAACTAAATATTTCTTCAATTGTTTTTAAATATTTCTATATTTTCAAGACTCTTCAAAAACTGCGGTAGCTTGTTGTAGAATTTCCTACCAATATAGCCTAACTAGGTTTTTGTTTGAACAAGCTACTATTGTGACTCACCAAGTGATAATATCCTCGGCTTCTTGTATTATAATCATGTACATCAAGATTTTGGTTAATATCATTCGTTTTTACATATAAAGTAGCTTCATACACATATAAGCAGGGTACAGTTAGGAGACCAAGTCTCTTGAACAACGGCCTACATGAATCTAATCTATTTACTTTTTCTATACACCTAACCGCTTTCTTTTGGATCTTAAACACCCTATCAAGATTTTGTTTTGATGAATTACCCCATACTAAGATAGCATACCTAATATGTGACAGTAAGAATCCATGGTAAGCTGTAAAAAGTAACTTTTTGTCATTCAATCTAGCGAGCTGTCGCAGGACAAATACCCCAGATGAAATTTTACAACATATTTTCTCAATGTATGGAGTCCAGGTCAATCGTCTATACAACATAACTCCTAGAAATGCTATTTTTTCTTCCTGGTCTAATTGATTATCGTTTACAAACACGTGTATAGCCCTATCTTCATTTAAATTATGTTTGTTTTTGAATTGAAGGTATTGGCATTTTTTTACTATTTATAGTTAATTTCAACTGATTTAAAAATTGGACAATGGACTGCACACCTATATGGGCACTTATTTCTAAATTATCTAGAATGGAATTGCTGAAAATGAGTGATGTATCGTCAGCAAATAAGAGGGCTCTACCACTAATTAGTTCTTTAGGTAAACGGTTGACATATAACAAAAAAAAGCAATGGACCTAGTATTGACCCCTGAGGCACTCCAGCTTGCACCTCTAATTTATTAGATTTATTCTTTACTATACATTACCAACTACTGTAGTTAGTTCTACACATTGTTTTCTCCCAATAAGATATGATTCAAACCATTTCAGTTCAACCCCATTTACACCTACATTTTGCAGTATTTCCAAAGTTCTATGATTAACACAATGAAATGCCTTTGACAGATCTAAGAAGATTGCAGTAGCTTTATCACCTGAATCTATTATATCTATTAGTTTTTCAACTAGAGAAACTATGGCTGTCTTTGTTGATCTCCCTTTCTGGAAGCCATGCTGTTCATCACAGATAAAGTTAGCTTCTTGAAGGTGCAGAAGTAACCTATTTAGAACTACTCTTTCAAAAATTTTACTTATTACTAATACTAATGGGCCTATAGTTTTCTACCTTTTCTCTATCACCACTTTTGAAGATTGGCAAGATCTTCCCCTCTTTTAAATTATCTGGAAAAACACCTTGTTCTAATGAATGATTGATCAGATGAATCAAAGGGTCTAACAAGTGATCTTTACATTCTTTCAGAATTTTACTGGATACCCCATCCATTCCTACAGTTTTTTTATTATTTAAACTATCAATGATATTTGACAACTCGTCTTGGGATACTGGGTGGAATTTTAATTCGTTCTGAATCCCCTCAGTATTCCTCATGTCAATAATACCTGTATTAAGAAATTTTTGAAGATTCTTAGCAACCAGTTGATAATATCTGTTAAAGAAATTACAAATGTCTACACTTGATTTGTGTACTCGGTCGCTGTACTTCTGTTAAGTTATATCTTTGATTACTCACCATGTTTTTGAACCTGACAAGTTTCTTAGCTTGTCTGAGAAATACTGTTTTTTTTTTGCTTTTTCTATCGCTGCAATTAATCACAGCCCTTAGACTTTCAAACTAAAAACTGAGCATCTTTCAAGTAGTCAAAAGCTGATTTACGGCAGATAACTCATTTGTTTTTTTGTCTTGAAAATAGCCTATGTTTGAAAATCGTTCAGAAATTAAGAATATTTTATTAAAAAATTAAGGGGCTGTTGTTTAGTAGGGAAACCCTAAATGGTGACAGGTTTTCATATAGGGCCTAAGCTTCATTTTCGTGACTTTTTTGTGAAGAACAACCTTCTAGCTCAGTCCCAACATGGCTTCAGAAATGGTCATTCAACAGCTAGTGCTCTACTAGCCTTGACAAATAAAATACAGAGTGCATTTGAGCAAGGTGATTCTCTTGCGCTTACACTGTGTGACCTAAGCAAAGCGTTTGATTGTGTGCCTCATGATATATTGATTGGGAAACTCAGAAGGTATGGTGTCCAAGGTACGGTTCTAAGCACAATCAAGAGTTACTTGGAAAATAGGAGGCAAGTGGTCTCACTAGAGGGAGCTACCTCAGGTGTTAGAAATGTGGAGCATGGTGTACCACAGGGTTCTGTGTTGGGTCCCCTGCTTTTCATCCTGCTCATGAATGACTTCCCAGACAGCCAGGGCTCCATTCTCTTTGCAGACGACACCACACTGACTGCAAGAGGAGAAACAGTGGATCAAGCATCAGAAAGGTCAGTTGAAGCACTGAACAATGCTAAGGCCTGGTTCACAGCCAACAGGATGAAACTTAATGAAGAGAAAACTAACTTCCTGATCTGTAGCCTAAAGGGTGGCAGTGGAGACCGAGCCAGTTAAGTTGCTTGGCTTCTGGGTGGATGACAGGTTGAGGTGGAACTACCATATATCAGAGGTTTGCAAGAGACTGTCCAGGGTGGTATACCTTCTCAGGAAGCTGAGATACACTGTCTCTAGGGAATACCTTGTCACAGCATATTACTCTCTGTTCCATAGCCACATTATGTATGGACTGCTGCTGTGGGGTCATGCACCTGCTTGCCATGATGTGCTGCTACTTCAGAAGAGGGCAATCAGGACCATCACTTTCTCAGGACAGAGAGATCACTGTAGGCCACTCTTCAGAGATCTGATGATACTCACCATACATGGTCAGTATATCCTGTCCTCTCTGATGTATGTCAAGGATAATCTACAAACGCTTGTGAAAAGGAATGAGGTTCACACCTACAACACCCGTCATGCAACAGATTTGGAGGTACCACGCAGCAGGCTAACTGGTACGCAGAGAGGTTTCCCATTGGCTGCCATAAGATATTTCAACAGACTCCCAGTGGAAGTGAGGAATGCGCCACGCACAAGATTCTGCTCTCTCATCAGACAGAAATTAAAAAATAGACCCATCTATTCATTGACTGAGTTGGCTGATGAGCCACTATTTTAAAAAAGAAAAAAAATATTCTGACACAGTCTGTCTGGTATCCCCAGTCAAGGACGACGACATCAAGTATTCAAGTAAGTATTCAAGAAGGATGTAGACACAGGCAAGTATCGTAATTCTAGTCACTAAAAATGTCTCTACAAGAAGCATTACCGGGAAGTCCAGCAATTAATCTGATAGACTTTTTTTGCCATACAAAGAAAGAGGTTAATGAGATGTTATGTTAGGTTTCAAAAAGGGTTAGCTACACAAAAAGGGTGGTCCTTGAGGCTTTGGGGGCGCATGGGTTACACGCCCTCACAAAAGTGAGACCGGGGGTCCTTCCCCTGAGGTAATGTTGAAATTCTCACATGAAAATGGTTTCGAACTGAGTAAGAAATATATTGATAATACGCCAGGAATACATATCACTCATGCAAAGTAATATATTGGACGTTGAAATGAATCGGTTTAATAGGTTAGGAATAGGAATGCATGTCCAAAAATAATACACGCTTCACAACAATGAACAAATTATTAGGAATTAATTTGTCTACTAACAAGTAACAATAATTAAAAATAGTATGAGAATGAATCCATTTGCACTTACTTTCTTATACAAGTAACTAATTCTCTAATTCTTCCAATTCTTACGATGACTTTTTCACGCCGACATTTCTATATTACTATTTCTACGTAAAAGTACAAAATACGAATTGTCTCACAGGAGGGCCAACATAATCTTTATGAAAAGTGTTTTCTCATATATGTAATATACCAATAAATCACAAGTTAAAAGAAAAAATAATAAATAGTGTGTACGTTTCTTTAGAACTTTGATCGAATCTATATCTATGATTAAATAAATTCAAGTCATACAAGGTTTTCATAGCAAATTACAGGGGAGAGCGCCAGAAGTGGTCAACGACAAACGTGGACGATTTTCAGACTACATCTGACGCTGCCATTGATATAGGCAATCTGGAGATCGACCGACAGCGCTCCGAGCGGAGGATCTTGCACTAACTTAGTGAGTCAAAATCTGATCGCCATTAATTTGTGTGCTAAATTGTCTCACTTCAAATACGTTTTTTCAAAAAATATTTCTTTACACAAACATACAAAAAAATGCCCAAGAGCCATATTATGTGTTGTGTATATGGGTGCAGTAATACCTATGAGAATACAGAAGGAAAAGGTGTTTCATTTTTTTCATTTCCTGGTCGACCTTACAAAAAGGATAGACAGGAGAAATGGATCTCTAATGTTCGAAGGACTAAGTGAGTTATATTATATTTACAAATTATTTCATGTGTAAAAGATTGCTGATTGATGAAAATTAGACGCTTTCTATGCACTTGTGTGATTGATATTTGTAATTAAAGAAATCAATCCTAATAACAGCTTTGAGGTTATGTTTTTGTTATTGTTGCAAAATATTAATTTATTGTAAGCAGAGGCGGATTCAGGCAGTTGACTTTTGAAAAACAAAGTGGAAATCTTTTGACAAAAATATTGTAAAACAGGATTGATGCTAGTTTGTCTCATCAATTTTCCATGTATAATACCCTCGCACTCCTCCACATCAAAAATATGATTACTCTCTACAAGGTTTTTCCCTTTTTCTAGATTAGATTTCCTTAAAAAATCGCAATTGACTTCTTAATCCTGTTTTTATGATAAGTTTCCCAATGTTAGCCATTATAAACAATGCAACTAACTCACTACACTGCTGTCGACTTATGCCGCCCAGAGTTCGCGACGATTGATCTTTCGGCCAACTTCTGATCGCCTATATACAACTAGATGCGTAACTCTAGGCCTCTAGGCTATGGCATAGTGAAGCCACTTTTTTCTGGCGGGAAAAGGCCAAATTGGGCAAAAGTTCAAATTTAACACAGGCTCTTATGGGAAAAAGTCAATTTTCATTTATCGATTTCTCGCAGCTCCCTTGATGGATTTTAATCATTCTTTTTTTGAAAAATAGCTCATGATTTTGTCTTACATATAGTAGTAATCATTTGACATTCCAGATTGTTTCTGTCTCAAGCCAACTTCAAAATCAGAGCTGTGCATAAGCAGTATCATAAGTATGTGTTGGCAGGAAAAACATACAATAATTTTTTTCTCAGCGTATTACTATGTACTTTGACCCGCTGAATCCGAATTTGAACTCTGGCATCTCAAAAAAAGCTTGTTTCACGAGATATTTCCAAGATGGCGGCCAAAATTTCATAAGCTAATTTTCTCAATCTCTGATGAAAAAAAATTCTAGAGTTATATTATTTGTGGACTGTGATTCCCTGATTTCGAATATATGATTTTTATTCTGAGAAAATTCGTGATTAGAAGATATTTTCAATAAAGCAAACATCAAAGTACAAGAGGAACATTTACAAGCATTTACAAGAGGAACCTGTTGCTCATGCCAGCCTGTTCAGCAATTTGAAGATTCTAAGCCTACGATCCTTATTCATATACAAAGTACTTTTACAATTTTACTGGGCTAGTGGTAATCTGGGCAACACAATTGATTCTGCTGAACGGGGGCGACTGACTCGAGGGGCTGGTCAGGTTAGAGTGCCAAGACCAAACTCAACTTTTTTCGTAAATCTTTTCTCTTCTTAGAAGGAAAATTCTTCAACAAATTGCCATTAGTGATTTTGCATATAGGATCACCTCATCTGTTCAAACGTAAATTGAAGGCTTTTCTAATTGATATGAATGAACAGGATTTAGAAGACATGTACAATATCATTGTGTAATCCCTTCTCTAAGCTTCTCCAATGTTAGTGGACTCTCCTGTGGACTGTTTAGATTATAGTGTCAACATCAGATCAGGAATGAGTTTACAGGAATGAATGTATTTTAATTATAGAGCATATTAACCATTGAGTTTGATTTTGTCAAAATTAGAATTATTTTATTATTTTTTTCTTTTAGGTACTGTTATCATGGAATGTCTTGAACTATAATAAATATAATATACACCCATATGCGGTCATGCTCAACTAGAGCTTGCATATGTGTAATTCCATCAGAGATTTTATTAAAATTATTTAATAACATTTATTGTAATACACTGTTTTTTTATGGATTATGTTTTATTGAATTATAAGTTGTATTGTTTGTTTCTGATGAATAAATCATTATTTCATTATTTTCAAAGTCCAGCTTTTACTAATTTTGACTAAAATAACAATAATAGGCTATCTTGTGGAGCAGACATAATGAATTATGTTAAATTTATTAAAACATAGTAAACATTATTCAGCAGTAGGCCTCCAGTCGTGCCTGAGGTAGCATTACAACAATGCGAAATTGCCATCACACACAAATATGTAAATGTTAAACTCTTTAGTGAAGAATTTTTAATACCATTAATGTTTAAATATCAAGTGAAAAGTAATAGGCCCTATTATGGAACTGCAACACCAAAGGAAATATAAATGTACTGTATGAATAAATGTATATATTTTTAGATACTGCATGCTTCAAAATTCAGTAGGCTTCTATATAAATCCACATTGAAAATGCTCACCAAATGCTATTGCAGTTCAAGCAAAATCGCTTTGATCAAAAGAGTTATTCAATAATATTACTGTATGGTATATCACGAGTAATTAATGCTTATAAGAAAAAGATTGAAGTGGTGAATATGGTAGTACATTATTTTTAATAAAAAAAAAAAAAAAAACAATAAAAGTGAGGGAGCAGTAAACTCCTGTGAAGCTACGCTTGCACATAGACAATAAAAAGATAAAATTACTTGTTTGAAAAGAAATATTACCACCAGACTTGCACTGATCGGTACATCCATAATCACTACATGAAGCAATCACATTAAAAAATCATTTCACATCACAAAACAAGTCATTTTAGCGCTTAGAAATACGGGTTTCTTCCATTACCACTATACAAATTTTCCCGATGTTGCCCGATTTGGAAGCGGGCGACGCTAGCGCTGTGACTTCACAGCGGATCCCGGAGTTACGCATCTAGTAATATATATCAATGGACGCTGCACGCACCCGACAGAGTGGGTCTTCTCAGGAATGTGGTCGACTCTGTCGCCGATAAACTTTGTCGTTTGGTGAAGAAATAGAAATCGACCCACTCTGTCGCTGCACGCACCCGACAGAGTGGGTCTACAAAGGAATGAGGTAATTATATCCATTCTCTTCTATCGATTCATTGGAACTAATCGATATGATATAAACTTTGGCGACCCAGAAGATTGGTTGTATAACCTGGCTTTGCCTCGAAATGTGAATCTTATTGCTCATGGTGTTAAAAAGGTGTTACTTTTATACAACTTCTTTGTGGATGTTGTATCTCTCATAGGTTAAAATTCTTTGTGAATTTCCACATATTAGTTTGGTTGCTCCAGTTTTTACCTTCTTTGTGTCATTCATAAATGATTTTTATTGCAGTGTTATTCCTAATATTATGTTATACCTACATTTTATTATAATTTGATAACAGTTGAAAATAATTTAAACAATTTTGATCAAAATAATAATAATAATCATAATTATAATACTAGAACGAACTCTGATATTACTCCTTATATAAGATTGTTAAAGACTCATAAAAGCCATGTATACCATGTTTAATACCATAATTTCTAATAAACTTCCTCTTGAAATAAGAATGTTACCAGAAAAAAGCTTCTTCTTGAAATAAGAATGTTACCAGAAAAAAGCTTCAAATCAGTAATTAACAAATGGTTAAGAAAAAAGCCATTTTATCATTTGAATGAATACATGGAGGCTGACGATGCTTCTTTTCATAATTAACAAACTCTGGCTTAAAATGTAGTAATGATAGACATGAACAGTTGCTAAACTATTGCGTGATCACACCTAATTAAAAACAAAATTAGAATCATCACTAAAAAAATCTGAGGAAGAACGGATAGGGTTTGTGAATTTCATAAAATCTCTGAAGGTTATTGTAAAAATGCAGCAGGAAGACCATATAATTGAAATTCTAATTCTCACAAGTCAATGTATGTCAGAGGAAATTGAAATATTAAACTAAAAAATAAACGAAGCTAATGTAAGATCTGAAAATTATTTAATAGTGTTATAGGAATCATAACAACAATAGAAATAATATATTTAGTTGAAACGTTTTATAGTGTACAAGAGTTCCTTTCACATAAAAATTGAGCCTCACCACAATTTATTGATACAGTAATTTATGGTAACTATTGTAGAAGATTGTATAATTGTTGATGTGACTTGTCTTGTACACCTCAATAATGGCACAAACTTGAGGCTCCAAGAAGACTTCATTCATCAAATTATACTTTATTCCAGTGTTTATTATAGAGCCTCAAACCTACTCACAGAGGAGAGGACAGAGCTGCCAATCTCATAATCAAGTTTTTGAGGTCGATTAAGTGAAATTTAACTGTCGATATTTTGTATGTATCGATATTGCGAACCCTAAAGGTCTCCTCTGTCGCAGGCCCACTCTGTCGAGAGGAGAAGGAATAAGAATAGCATGCACCCGTCAGACTGGGATTACTCAGGAATGTGTACCACTCTGTCGTCAGCGTAAAATAAAAATCGACCCTCTCTGTCGTCAGCGTAAGATAGAAATAGAACTATTCATATGTATTATCTTGCTGTGCAGAACTGACCTTTTTGAGTCGCGGCGGACGCGTTTCGAACTATGTTGTTGTTCTTCTTCTTCGTCTGCAACCAAGCGCCGAAGAAGAACAACATAGTTCGAAACGCGTCCGCCGCGACTCAAAAAGGTCAGTTCTGCACAGCAAGATAATACATATGAATAGTTCTACTGCAGTTCACGAAAAATGGATAACCACAACAATAAAAGAAATAGACCGCATCTGTCGTCGACCGCTTTTGGCGTCGTCCCACCACTTTAGGCTACTCTAGTGATCTCTATTTTCTCTTCTGCCTGTCGACTGTCGAGTTCTGTTTCTGTTCTGTCTTCTGTGATATGTGATATCGATTGTCCGGTCGTACGATTTTTAAAGTTTAGCTTTGATGTAACGATTTATTTTTGGAAAAGTTGTAAATCATCATTGATAACAATTGGATATGATTTATTAGCACTAGAATTAGATTAACTCCAAAATGATGCACCATATGAACATTCGTGGTAAATTTGGGTAAGTTTCAATTAACATTACTTAACCTCAATTTCTTCTAAGACTGGTTCTATTGGTTTTCTACATTGATTGCCATAAATATGAAAATCTTGGGCTCCCTTTCTCTGATATCTTACATTTTACGAAGTAAAATACAATATAAATGAACGTTAGTTTCCGAAGTACAGGGGCTTCTTGACTACCATGAAATGTTGGCCTTATACATTATAACTCAGGAATAAATTCCAATAAATAGCTCGTCCCATATCTTATAACTAACTCAATTTGCACTATCGGATTTGAAAAAATACCTAAATTAACTTGATTACAATCTTCTTGAAGTAGGTTATTAGCTTTAACTGTAGAATACATTTAGAGGGACCCTGTAATAATTTGAAATATTCTTATCTTATTTTTGGGCTCGTCGCTCCTGCGGCCCTGCGACATGTGCGATAACTTGAGTCAAACACGCCCTAGGATGTTGAATTATCTTTGTATTGCAATCAACGGATATATAACATTTACCAGCATTGCTTCGAATGAAAACTTACTCCTTTAAAATGTAGGTACTCCTTTTATAAATCGGATTACATCAAAGTGTTAAGCCACTTTGTTGTCTGCTCAATTTACCGCAAGCTGTTTCTTGTACCAAAATTGCCGACGAATTAGCCAATATAAGGTCGCCTGGATACTGAAAACTGTGTTGTGTGACAACACTGTTAAAACAACCAATGGTTTTCAGTGAACGGCGGGTCACTGATTGCGATTCTGTATTGGGCGGCGTTGAATTAATGGTTTTACTAAAACCAATGATTCGCTTCAAGCAGCTGTTGTCGCACAGCACAGATTTCAGTGGCCGGGCGCCCGTAAAGTAATAATGGGATATGGCTGATCTGAAATGCCGTAACAATAATCATTTTTGTATTGGTAAACTTATCTTGATAACTCCTTGTTTCCCCAAGTGCGATGCCAAGTCACAGGTTCTCGGATCTGCGATTGAAACAGTGGCTGAAGCAGCACTGACTGTCTTCTTTATCATCTATCTCCTTGGCTGTTTGCCTGCTGCCTACAGCTACGGGTCTACAAATGATCTATTTGTAAGCAGTAAGATTGATCGTCAAATGATCTATTTCTAATCAGTAAGATTGATCGTCTGTTACCTATTTGTAATGCCCTTTACAAACTTTGACAAGATTATCTGTCACGCCCATTTAAAAACTGCTAGTTTGCATGGATTCTGGTCTCTACCAAAGAGATGCTCGCTAGTTCTATCGCAGACTATTATGTAACAGCGGAACACACACTTTCAAACTTTATAAATCTAGTCACCATCGTGGGGAAGTGATCAGTGAAGATGATTTTATCCCTTTAATGGGCTCGACTTCCAGTCAATAAAATACATTTTAGAATAATCATCAGCTTTTACACAGATTTTTATTGATACGAATTTGAGCCTACATATAAAGCCATAACAGAAATAGTCATGATACCATAACAGAATCCATTTAAAAAATTTAACATGGTTTAATATGTTCATCGTGAGATTCTATTAAATGTTGAATTATCTTGGACCTTATTTTATCAACTAGAAACCATTCGTTACTATCGATACATGTGAAGTCTACTGATTAGTGCTACTGACTATAAACTAATAATAATTTTTTGTTTCATCTACTTTGTGCAGATAATTCTGAAACATAAATCATCTCTTATCTAAAGCAAGGTAATTTTAAAATGCTAAGAAAACACTAATAAGTCTCGTTAATTTGCGACTAATTGGAGGTGTCAGATGTTAAGTTGAAGGATTAATTTTTGATAGGTTATTTTTCAAGTTCCGCTTTCCTCACTGGATTCTATATTTCCAGAAAAATGTTTCTATTCAGGTGTATTATATTTTGTTACTATTATTTTGACATGTTATTGTATTGTATTGTAAATCATCTTACATCATATCAGAATGTCAAACACAGCTGCTCATATTTTATTTTGATTTCAGGTTCAAATTCAGACGATTTCCAGGCGCGGCACTTCTAGCTGTAATAAAATGTAGGCATGGGCAGCTGCACTTTTCGCACTGGTCTCGCAATGGAGGTCCAGCACAAAGATATCGAAGGTTACTAGTGGTTCGTCCTTTACCACATCAGACTATTGAATCTAGAGGTGCTGCGATGTTTGTCGGCAAAATCCTCAAGAATATTCTGAAAATACGATATCTAGTATTGGGAGGTGCTGTTGGAGGTGGATACACTTTTCATCAGGTAATTAGTTATTGTTTAAGGTTTTTTCTTATTTACTTCTTGACACAGTTTTCCTTAATTTGCATGCTTAAATTTATTTCTTTATGTGCAATTATTCAGGAAAAATGAATTTCAGTTGGGAGAATGAGAATCCATAAAGAACTGATTATGTAAATATGAAGATGGCCTGGCAAGCAAGGATTAGTCACACCTCTTGCAAAGAAAACTTAGGGTACACTTATGTCAAAGAGGTGAAGGTGTAGCTGTAGGTGGAGGTCAGTATCGTATGACGAGGAGGTCTATCGCGATACTTTTCTCCCACCATTTCAGTCCACAGACTGGTGTTATCAGTGTGACGGACAGTATGTCATCTGTTAACTCAAACTGTATGACGCGATAGCAATAACACGCTCTTGTTCTCTGATTTTATTTCCATTATTTATCTTCACTAATGATTACCGAAAGTAGTGATGATAGTGATGAGATGTCTGCAGCAAGTAAGTGGTGGTTTACAAGTACATTACGTAATCGAGAGTTTAGTGCTCATCCCATTAATAAAGTACGGTAGAAAGTCAGAGAATATCATCAATTTTTTCATCAATTAAGTACCCAGAGGAATTTCAAAGTACCGTACATAAGATGACTCCTGAAACTTTTTCGTACATTCATGAAAAGATGTCACCAAAGCTGGAGAATGCGTTGTGGAGGGATGCGTGGCCAATTACGAAGAAGCATCGCGCTAGACATCGAGATAAAATCAAACGAGTTTGCTCTTCAAAAGCATCCAGCTAGACCCACACATCCACCTGCTCGTTATAAGAGTGCACATAAGAGATAATGCGTTTGTTCTTCCTCGCGGTGACATCAACCTACACCTGCACCTATATCTATTCCTTCACCTCTTTGACATAGGTGTACCCTATGATTTTTATGTTGAGCTCATGCATTTTCAATTGATAACAATAGATTTAGTGGTTATTTCCGTATAAAAAAACTTGACTTACTAGTGCTGCTGAGCAAGAGCACTGGGCCTTGTTGCACCAATGAAAGCATCAAGTCAACATCATTTCAATATCAAGCTCTTAAATTTAGATCTGTACATGATTTTTACTGTATGTTTGCCTGGTTCAACAATGGATTAAGATTTTTTAAACCTGCCAAAAAAATAACACAGTAAAATGTGTTACTTCCTGTGTATCTTTATTGTTCGTGAATAATGATTTCTCTTAGTATGACATGTCTTGATTATTTTCAGAAAGTTCAGGAATGGATGGATGCAATTCCTGATACAAAATGGATAAAGGATTATATTCCAGATAATGAACGGTTTGATGCCTTTCGAGCGAAAATGATCACTTTCAAAGATAAGATTAACGACTTTGAAATAGGTATGTAGAGTACAAATGATTGTACTTTTCAAGTAGGATTTCATTGATTTGAGCATTGACGGTCTAGCGACATTTCATGTCCTGAAAAACATAGGGAAATTCCATTGTTTTCCCTATGTCTTGGAGGGTAGATTTTTTGGCCAAGAAATCGTGTGCTGAATTTTGTGTTTTGAAATATCCGATTTTTTTCTGGGTGTTCCAAGCTTCCTTAAATAAGTTAACACATTTTAAAGAGTCTAAACTAGAAAGTTGTCATCAAATTTAAATACAGTAGCTAAATTTACTACTAGCTTTGTATTGGTAGCTCCTTTGTAAAATGAACCGCAGCCGCAGGGCTTTGAAAAATAGGTAGCCTGAAATAGAAGTTTAAAATCTTTTGGGTAGCCCAGTAATCTTCAATATATTTCTGTAGTTTCTTTAAAACGACGTTTGAGTAATTTAGTACAGAAATTATGAATATTTACTTTCTAACAAGGGTTTCTACAAAATTAACCAATTTCATCCATTAGTTAGAGTACAAATAAGAAATAATTATTGTTGCGCATTAAGTGGTTAGACAATTAAAAAATCGAACATCCAAAATTCTGAAAAATCTAAATACAGTATCAGTCAGGATCTTAACCAGTTCATTCAAAACATGAACGCTCGTATTTCATGAAATTTTCACATTCAAATCTACGTTCACTTTCCGTAAATTGGTCACATATTAACATGAAATTATGGTTGCATATTTGTATGCTAGTGGTTTTTTCTGTTGATATTTTTTCAGAGCAGTAATCTCTTTCGTATAAAAATTTCTTTGGGCTGTTGTCTTGCATGTTTTTCTCCATTGAAATGCGATAACTCGTTCCCGTTTTGTATTGAGTACTTATTACAATCTCACATTCTGCATTAACTTTTAGTTCAAGAAAAGTTGATTGAAATCTCATTTGAATACATTTTTCATATTTTGACAACTTTTAACATTGTTTTTTTCTTGCTCTAGATCCTCGTCTGAAGAAGTTTAGCGAAAGTAGATATGATAAGGTTAAGGATTGGTTTGATAGGAAGCTGGACGAAGCGGTTGTGGCTGCGAATGAGCAAGAAAAAAAGGGTGAGTCCTACTTTAATAATCTTAAATATTATAAATCAAGTTCCTATCTCACTTATTGTTTATCGCAAAATCGCGCCAAATAATTTAAAAAATAATGTAAAATACTAACAATATAATACCCAGTATATTAAAAGGCTTGCTTTTACTAGACTAAAATGGAGTTTTCAAAAGTTGATACTAGCGCACGCAATTTCGTTGGAATAACTCCTTGTTGCGAGTCCTGGTAAAATTAGAAAAAATTTGGTTGAATTATAAATCAAATAAAAATTTATTAAATCGAAATATAATTACAATAGCGTGTATATAGTGTATTATTAATACAAAACAATTACTGCCAAAAACTTTCTTTAAAAACTAAACCTCCATCTTAAACTATGTTCGGGGCTGAGGCTCTAGCTATAATTTTAAAATTCTCAATTTATCAATTTGATAAAAGATTTGTTTTAAAAGTATCAGTAAATTAAAAAAGGGAAAAACGATTGAATAATTTTTATGGAGAAGTAGATACTATTCCTAAGTATTAATTAGGCAGTGTGATAATTATTATTGAAGCTATAAATAGTTTCTTCTCTAATGTAATATGGAGGGTTTGTGTTGATTCTTAACTAATTAAGTTACCAAAAGCTCTGTTCATTTTTAGGATAACTACATTCATAATTTTTAATCTAGTTTAATGTTTCTGATTCACTTCTGGTTTTTTATGTAAGAGATTAAAATTAAAATAAAATCTGTTGCTTTTTTATCATTTAATCAGTCTATTTCGCCAGTATAGTAATAAGTTTCATTTCATGCAGAAAACATACTTTCATGATGAATACAAACACATACTGCAGCAATATTTTATTGAACTCATGCCAAATAAAAACCTATGATTTATTTCCACTCATCCAATAATTTAAAAACGATATGTTGTAGAATTTGCAAATTTCCTTTTTTCTTATTTGACTGCACGCCAAGAATTATTGATAAGGAATCACCTATTTGAAGTGAAACTAAAGTTTAGACATCCTTAAAATTTTAAAAAATTCTCAAATTTCAAAAATAGAAGAACTTTTAATGTATAAAAGCTAGATTTAGTATGAAAGTCTATCCAGATCATGCAAGCATACCAATATGCGATACCTCACTTCCACTGAAGCCCTTAGATATAGTTTGTGTCAACAAAACTGACTGTTATGTTTTAAAAATACGGATCAAGTCATGAAAATGGCTTGAGTATGTTGCTCACTGTCAATTTAATTCGCCGTATTATTTTATTTATTCGACCTACTTTAAATTGAAATGAGAGCTCGAGAAATAAATGCTGCAATAATATTTATAATTTCCTTATTTATTGGGTCATTGAAGATTTAATCATCCTTACCACCATTGAAATAAGTTTATATGGCTTGAACTACTATAGTTTGAGTGTTTTCTATTTCCAATTGATATTTTAGTGAACTGATTCTTCTTATTTCTGTTTTATTTCTAAATATTCGCTTCAATTGTCTTGAGAATTCTACTTGAATCGCGATCATATAGTTCTAGATTACATTTTCCCCCTTTTTCTATTTATTAATAAAAATTTTCTCAATTTGATATTTTGTTCTCAATCGTTTCGTTGCCCTAATTAGCATTATGGTGACACTTTTCTATACTTTAGGTTTGCCTGATATGGACGAGACATTCCGTTCCGTGCTTGACAAACTTTGGGCAGGTGCGTAAAATTCTTTAGTTATGGGATGGTTTTCAGTGTAACTGTCGAGTTCAATAGCATGATAGCCCACTGAGCAAAATTTTCCCGTATTTCTCAGTTTCAAGAAAATTACTACCTTCCTACATTTTTCAATAGTGTAGGAGTGTAGTACGGGACAAACATATTTGATACTAGGTACTCTCAAACAAATCACAAAAGCCTGATTTTCTGTAGCATTCATAACTTTCAATAATAAATGCCTAGTCACTGTAACAGTCATATTATTTGCATCCACTCATGTTCAGCCATCGTCAAAGCTCATAAATGGTTACTTTGTTATTGATGCTGTTTCAGTTTTGTGGAAAACGTTTTTGGAAATAGTCAAATCAGCCAATCTGATTTTTGTATGTAGGACATCGCGGACAGCTGCATCATGCACAGTATTATTTTGTTTGTTGTCAAAATTCATGTGTGATTGGGATGAATAATTATTGTATTAATGTTCGTACAATTCTTCCAGTAATGTTCTTGCAACTTGCAACTAGTCTATGAACTTTACACGCAACTCAATATAGGATATTTTTCCATTTTTGAAATACTAACCAATATAAAATCTTTAGAACATTAAAGTTCACACGGTTTTTATGTTGGGGTAATTATAAAAGATTGTTATTCAATATTTTCTTTATTATATTTCCCAGCCTTGTGCATATGTTGAAGTTAATTTTTTCAAAATACTGTATACTGGCCCTATATTGTGGATTACACCCATATGAGCCTCAAGTTTGAGCGTGATTAAAGTGGTAATCAGGGTGAATGCGGTTAGAATTGCAGACTTATGGACTCGGAAGTCGGCTAGCGGAGAATCAGCTACAAAAAAATAGTAGGAGACTGGCAACTTGACCCCTGAAAGGAATTCGCAGTGAATATTGATAAATACAGCACATTTGAGAGCGACTCAACTGGCTCACTAACTACTCACTAACAGCAGTGATGTATATAATCCAAATACTACTGGCTCAGATTCGTGCTCTATTTAGCGCAAGGCATAGTGGAGCTATTACGCCATTACACCTTCCTTCACCTCTCCCCTTCAGGCGTCAGGGGTCATGTTGTCAGTCTCCAGCAGTATCTGTAGGAGGCTGTAGTGAGCCGACTACGAGTCCACGATTCCGCTATTCTATCCGTCTCAAGCTATGGTTACTAAAACAGTTAAGTCACAGATTACAGAATCAAGTTGTCTGTGGTTAAGTGAAGTAATTCCTGCTATCTTGAAATTGGACCCTGGACCGACAAGATAGCCCAGCCCTTGTCAGCTAAGCTAACCACTGTGCTACAATGATTGCCTGTAACAGTAATTTCTCATTACTTCGCTGATTTTTAGTCACAATTTAGATGTCCTTTTTTGGTTCCAAATTTCATTGCTGTGCTGCTTTCTTATTTTGCTATTTGCAAAACATTTTTCCTTTAAAAAATTGAATTTTTCATCTGGAAAATGTTGATTATCTAAATCTTAAAATACTGCTGTTTCTACTTGTTCAATGCAGTGAAGTTTGACTCGTCTGAATGCGATTCCATACATTATACAATTCTTGGCTTTGAGGTTCGCACTTTATTCATATCATTATCTTTTATAATTTTTATCTGATACAGAACTCTAGCTTAAAGTTTCCTTTCAACATTCTACTTTTTTACAGCCTGAGGTATGTTGTATAATAACTTACAAATTAAAATTACTAGTAAAGACTTGCGTAAGATTTTGGAGTTGTAAATACAAGCTCTAATAAAACTAGTTTGTAAATTTTTAAGGAACAAGCAATAAGTCTATTTAATTTTATTATAATTAATTTTTAATACTGTATCTACGATGTTATTATCTTTCTGTATCCTACATTTAATTAGAAACACTAGCTTCACTTTTACCAATGAAATTTTTCGCTTATCCAATTATTTTGTAATAATTAAAACAGCTGACATATTTTCTTATAAACCATCAAGCGATTTTTTTGGTCTGCAGCCCTCTAAGGACCAAAACCTGCTAGATGGACGGAAACGTTTAAAAAAATTATATTTGGGAGTGATATTAGTAAATAAATAAGCCTGCTACCAATGGCAATTGAATATTTTAAAATTGAGTTGATAATCTCTTTGTAATCAACTCCTGAATGTGCAATTTAAAAACAAAAATTTCATCTATATTTTTTTAATTCATTAGCATGAATAAGAATGAAAAAGGATAGAATAGAATAAGAATAAGGATTATTAGAAAGATAAGGTAGTATGAATTGAAATTTTATTTTGTATTGCTATGCTTTTGTGAAGAATGATGTTGTAATTTAACAGTTTTATTTTATTTTTTAGCTGTCCAGATTGATACAAAATTAGGAACTCTATCAGCTGCATCAATTCCTAGCGAAATGTCTGGGAGCAGATTTAGTAAGGAGCAATATAGGCAAGGTAAATCAATTTATTCAAGCAAAGTCAAATAAATGTTTTCTACTCAAAGTTATTACCATCAATCAATTACCATCATCTTGAAATTAATTTTCTTTTAAGCTATGTACCAACATTTTCGTTGGTAAACATGAACAGATTCGACAAAATTTGTGATGACTTTAACTGTTCATTGATCTTTCAATCCACATCCCACTAATTGGTTGATTAAAAATTCCAACAACAAAATAATGTGGAAAACATTGAATCCAATCTGATGATGAATCACAAATAACTAATACTTCATGATAGTACAGCAACATTCTGTTAAAATTATTAAGGATAATTGACAAAAAATGGACGAATTTTGTCCAAACTTCGCCGTTTTATGTACATGCCTTTTTTTAATTCTCAATATCATTTTCGTTATCTAAAAAACCATAGTTTGTTGATGTATCTGGAATTTATGTGATTTTGATAATATTGTTTTACTCGCATCGGAAATATGTAGTTTCATGAATAATGTAATCTTAGCCTATCTAATTAGTCGTCATATTTAAATATCTGTTTATTTTATTGTGAATATCATTGACTCTACAGTTCTAGAGATCCAGAACTGAATGAAAAAGAGCCGGATTGGCTGAATGTAGCTGAATGGCAGTTTTATATTCCTGAATCATTAAACAATTATTATTTGTAGTTTAATTGGGGTATTCACTCTAAATAAATAATTCAATATTTCATCTCCCAATTTTGATTATGTATAAATTAGTCACTTTTTAATAGAAGAAAAGTTTGATGGAAAAAGGGTCCATGTGCAAACACATCTATCACGGAATCATGTATCACGGAAAATACTGTCAAAAATGATCACGCTCAATGCTAACAGTTAGTTGGCATTGTCACCGTATTGTTTAGAAAAGACCAAGTTTAATAGAAAGGTTATTGAAAACGACCTTTATTAATCTGGAATAGAAACAAGGTTGCTCCATAACCGTGGCCGACCTACCTTGTCCCGTGGGTTACGCCATAACTCGCTTAAATTAGCAAAATAGAAGTCATGACGTCATTCTGTTCAGAATAAATTACCATAATAATAATAATCATTAACTAGCAAACTTCAGCGCTATTAATTTGTACTTTTATCAGTACAGTGTAGTTTTTTGCGTACCACAGATTTGATTCTATATATCTTAATCAGCTGGCATTAATATGGGAAACTCAATGCCACGAAGGTTAATTAAAACAAGTTTTTAGTTACCTTGCAATGCCATTAAACTGAAAAACGTCATACCCCCACCATTTTTCCAGTTCTTAAAAAACGGAAGAACCTTGCTTTTAATGACCTTGGAAGAGATTGTGGTATAAGATTTTTTACACATAGAGATAAAATGATGGCGAATCCAAGAAACAATTGCATGGTATTACCTATCGTCCTGTTACCACAAAAGTCCTCCTTAATAGTTGACTCAGTATATAGAAATGATAGTTGGAAACAGGCATTGAATCTTTCTCTCTTATGAAATGTTTTATGATTCCAGCTGAAGATAAAATTAACGAATTGAAAAAGCAGCTCACTGACATGCAACTTAAATATGAGTTTGAACTAATGAAATTGGAGAAAGAAAACAAACAGCTTCGACAAAATATGCTGTTGAAAAGAGCTCAGGGAGAAACGTCCAAAAAGGATATTCAAGTAAGAGTTTACTTACCTCTTCCTCCTTTCCAATGGAAATGAATGGAGAAATGATGTACCGTACAATTTTGGAAATCATGTTGTGTTCTTATTTTACTTTTTGTTCAAGATTGAAAACTTAAAATTACTTCCAATGCATATTTATTGTAACCATCCAATCATTATGGTACCAGTTTGCTGAATTATTTTTTTTGTAGGAATACTGTCTTACAACAGTTTTTCCAGGATCATTAATACTTGTGCATTATTAATACCATTATGTCACGTTCTTCTAAGACTGACTTATCATATCAGACGAATAATTTATAGAAATGTTTTTTCGTACATTCTGTATTTTTCTTCTGAAAATACATTATTAATTATTGAATTGAATATTATCTAACAACTCATTTTCGTCGAATTCTTTTAAAGATCTCCAATTATTTTCACTTTGAACAAGCATTTCACCTCTAGGATTTTTTCAATTTATCCTTATAAATAATATTTATTTTATTGTAGAGGTCACTTATTGACATGTACTCGGAAGTATTGGATGAATTAAGTGGATATGATGCAAATTATCAAGCACAAGATCATCTTCCAAGAGTTGTTGTTGTTGGAGATCAGAGTGCTGGAAAAACGTCGGTGTTGGAAATGATTGCAATGGCTAGGATATTTCCAAGGTAAGACAATAATAACTTTGTATCTACACCTGGAGCATCAATAAGTTCAATGTATTCTTCATAGTATTATAAGAAACTTTAATATTATATTATTTTCAATTCTTCATCTGTTAATAATTTTGTTATTTTCTTGTTACTGGGTACAGTTATTATTAATTAGTTATTATTATGAGTTAGTATCAAATCATGCATTTTGTTTCAAGTATATGTTTCATTTTGAACTCCTATCATGACTGTTAATTTACTAGGTTTTTAGATTTTGAACATCTTATTTTAAATTTATTAATTTTAATTTACTAAAACACATTTATCTTAAAATGTTGAAAGCTCATTGTATTTGTTGTAGAAAAATGGAAGTTTCATTCTCAATTAATGTTTTCTATGTCAGAATAATTATGTTAATAATATTTTTAATGACGTTAATATTTAATGATCTACGCATGATACAAACTTGGAGATATCACAATAAACAGAGATGATACATTGATACTTGAAAATATAGTTCATTATTTGTGATAAAAAATTGTAATTCCTACGTAGTCTTCTAGTATTCTAATCCGATTGAAATTATTTTCAATTTTGTCTGAATTCTGTTTATATGTTTACTGTTCTTATTTGCAGAGGTGCAGGAGAAATGATGACAAGGGCACCGGTGAAAGTTACTCTAAGTGAGGGTCCTTATCATATAGCACAATTTAGAGATAGTGATCGTGAATATGACCTAACCAAAGAAAACGATTTACAAGAGCTGCGAAATCAGGTATATCCCTTACTCTGGTCGTAAAAAACTCAAAATAATAATAATATTATTATTATTATTTATCATAAATTTCAAATATTTGACATTTCCGAAAAATCTATTATATTATGTATGAATCTATCATTATATATGAATCTATTAATAATTTATTATTATGTATGATCTATTATGAATCTATTGTTATATGTATGAAGCCTGGACAACCTCTTTGAAGTTAACATTATGAGGTTATTATGATGGTTTAGATAATTATTAAAACGACAGTTTAAGGTAGAAACACACTAGAAGACTATACAAACTATACCATATTAGGACCGTGCCAGACCCGGCAAGGAACGTTCCGATCACAGTGTGCTCACTAGAACTTATCAACCACGTTCTATACCCGAGTTTGCCGGGCATGGCTTGCGCACAGTCATGTGTTTGCCGGTTACAGAACGGTCTAGTGGGCGTACTCCATTTTTTCATCCCTGTATTAAATTTCATCCCTGTATCTATTTGTGCCGGTATTGAAATTTTCCAGCTCATCATAGTTTCCATAAGCGGTTAAATAGTTGTTTGTTGTTTTTTTTGTATATTCTTGTAGTTAAATTGCCTTTTATATTATATTGCCTTTTCTATTGGCACCCTTTTCATTATTTTTTAGGTAGAGCAACGAATGATGAGGAGTGTAATAAGGACGGGGAAAACTGTTTCAAATGATGTCATATCGATGACTGTCAAAGGGCCTGGCCTGCAAAGAATGGTTCTTGTTGATCTTCCTGGAATAATTAGTGTAGGTATCTCAAACTTTTTGTTTGAATTTCATTTACGCATGGCAACTGTTTTTCTCAAGCTCCAGTTTTCTCAAAAGGTTCTACAAACACCATTCGTGTGTGTTTCGAATCGATGTATTTGAGCTGAGCCTGGACAGAAAACAGCCGTTATATTGCGGAACAGTATGCTAGTCCTAGAAAACAAGAGCAGGAAGTTCAGTGGCAATCGATGAGCTTATTTTGAAAAATATAAACCCTTTGGTTGAATCTACTGTAATAGAAATCAATTTATTGTTGATTGTGTTACAAATCTTCCAGCAACTGTATTAGTCAGCTGAATTTTATTGTCAAGGCATGAGCTCATCAAACGGGGATGGAAGAAAATGTTGGTACAACATTATCATATTCATTCAAGATTATGGAAAATTATTATCATCCATGAATTACTCTGGGTACTCTAGAAAATGAATTTGGATGATTATTCCTTCACTTGACAGAAGAATACACGAACATCTCAAAGTTATTTGACGTCAATTGATGTTCAATGTTGGTAATTAAAGTAACTTTAATTAGTAAAATAGTGTGATCTATAATTGTTGTGATAGATAAATTCTCCCTCAAGTTATTCTATGAGAAAATAATATTGTTATTTTTCGATGTATTGATTTACGATAAAATAATAACTGCTGACAAAATTTTAAAAACAAAATTGAAGGTAGAAACGCATAAATAAAAAAAATTAAGACTATAATTATACAAAAAGAAAGAATTATTTCAGAATCTATTAAGTAGATTTGCCCAAACAAGTTTTTATAAAATAAAATTTTAATCTTGGTTTCTACCATTGAAACTTGGATACTCTAGTTCAAATAGTTTTAAGAGATTAATTGGTCAACAAGACTACATACATTCTAAAAGTCACTAATTCGACTAATATTTCATTTCAGCAGTCAAAATGAATGAATTCTCCGATGCTCATTCTATTTTATTTTTCAGACTGTAACTAGAGATATGGCTAGCGATACTGGTGATGCTATCAAGAAAATGACTCAACTGTACATGGCAAATCCTAATGCTATCATTCTCTGTATTCAAGACGGTTCAGTAGATGCTGAGAGGTCCAATGTGACAGATCTTGTTTCTCAGGTAGACCCTCAAGGCAAGCGCACAATATTTGTTCTAACAAAAGTTGATCTTGCGGAAGAGAATCTCGCCAAACCTGAAAGAGTGAGTAAATATCCTGGAATTGAATATTTTTTAGAGTAAGCTTTCCACTTCAGTGCATTTTGTCTTCAAAAAACTCGCCAAACCTGAATCTCACCAAACCTGAAAGAGTGAGTAAATATCCTGGAATTGAATATTTTTTTAGAGTAAATTTTCAACTTCAGTGCATTTTGCCTTCAATAAACTATCTATCAGGGGTATTCAAGGATGATCAGTAGCCGTAATTGAGGATAATAGACTAAACAACTTGGTTTCTACCATTGAAACTTGGATACTCTAGTTCAAATAGTTTTATGAGTTTAATTGGACAACAAGACTACACACATTCTGGCTTATTCATCCGTAATATCCATTCAGCCTTTGCTGCTATGTGATATTTGTATTGGCAATGCCACTTTACAGAAATATACAATACTCCATTACTCATTGCTATTTATTAAGGCACAATGTGATACATCAAATAAAATAAAATTAAATAATTTTTATTTTGACATCAAAAACAATTAATTGACACAATTTTGTTGGTTACAGGCAATAATTAAGCAAGAAAAATAATTTTAACAAAAACTGGACAAAACTGTCTCATAACAACAAACTAATATGAGGCCAAAACAAAAATACATATAATACATTCATACAATTAATTACAATACATTCATTCAATTGATTGATTATTATCGAAACAATTATTTTTCTAGGTCAGGAAGATTCTAGCTGGTGAGCTCTTTCCTATGAAAGCTCTTGGATATTTTGCTGTTGTTACCGGAAGAGGTCGAAAAGATGATTCTATTCAATCTATACAAGAATATGAGGAAGAATTTTTTAGAAAATCCAAATTATTTCAGTGAGTATTGCAGTTTGAATCAGAATTTTCTCCATTGATCAGATTATTATTGATTTTAGTATGGTTTTAATCAGATTATGCATGAACAAATTTCGAACTCTCTTTCAAGTAAGGATAAACTAAAAGGTATAATGTTTTACATTATGCATTACAGGTATTTTGTTTCTTTAGTTTGTATTGCGTCAGTTTAATAAAAATACTAATAGTAAACGGCAAGTCCTCTAAGCTGACAAACGTTTGTCTTGAAATGACAAAAATGTATACTCTATTTGCTATTACTACAATGATCTTTACTTTTATTCCAGGAATTTATCCATCACTTCACAAGTGACAACCCGTAATTTGAGTAGAGCTGTAGCTGATCGGTTTTGGAAAATGGTTAAAGAAACCGTTGAACAACAAGCTGATTCATTCAAAGCTACTCGTTTCAATCTTGAAACTGAATGGAAAAACAATTTTCCCAGGTATGGAATTATTACATTAGGTTTGGCCACAATCATATCCACCACTCATGAATCTTACATCTTGTATTACATTAACTAGGAAATAATCAGAAGAGTCTACTATTAATCTAACTGTGCTTATTACGTCATACCTAATTATTATATACCTGTGACAGAATGTATTTATTTATTTACAAAGGCAACTCTCAACAAGTATTTTAAGCCTAGGTGATAGTGAGTGGGTGAGTGATAATATAGACTTATTTATTTATGATTTTCTGATGGATGAAGAAGAGAGTGCGATAAGTCAGATGATATGGTCAACATTCAAATATAGCAATAATCAGACTAGTTTAGGCAACGGTGACTTTATGGAGACTCTTAGTTAAGGCTACATTCATCTTCTTAATTACCAATGAATCCTGCCTTTTTTTCATAATATTTGATATGTAAATAATAAGAAGATGCTATTTCAAGCTTATCTAAACGTTTTATATCAGTAATAGAATAATAGAAGAAATAATTATTAAAATTCGAATAAAGCAATCATTGGATTGCATTCATTTCCACCACTCATGAGTATTTTTTGAAAATAACTATAAAATAATTAGGGGATGCTAACATGCATTTGTGCTAGTTCTGTCTCATTCAAATTCAAAACAACTTCGAATTTTATTGCACTGCTCTTCTTTTTTTAGACGTGGTTATTGAGGGTTTATCATTGGGATAAAATATACCGTCAATGGGATACCTTGAACCACATAGTCTTATTATTGATTGGATGATATTATTAGATGTCATTGCGGCATGAATGATAGAAATCATGACTACCTATTTGATGAAAAGACTAACATAACACAACCTAACCTAACCTAACCTGAACATATTTGATGAGTCAGTTTTAGATGATGCTGTTCAAAAATATGTATGAAAAGAACATGTGAATTCATTTAATGTTATTGTCATCATGTACGGTTGAACTGGCTAGTACTGTAGTTTTCATATAACTTGGCAGCAGTATGCTGGGTTCAGATGTAGCATGTCCCATCTGCTACACGCTGCCAAGTTATATGAATACTACAGTAGTATTATCCAACGAGAAAGTATAGCTGTATGAAATTACAACTGTGCGGTATTACACAAACGAGAAAGTTGTTTCATACATTAAACGTTGACTCTATTTGTATAGATTGTATTCAATCAATAATATGTTGACGAGTTTTAAACTACTTATGATTTTGCAGGTTACGAGAATTAGACAGAGATGAGCTTTTTGAAAAAGCCAGAAGTGAAATACTTGATGAAATTGTCAACTTGAGTGAAGTGTCTGTTAAGCAATGGGAAGAACTCTTAATAAATAAGATTTGGGAAAAAGTATCTTCATATGTGTTTGAAAATATCTACCTCAGCTCTGCCCAGGCCAATGATATGAGTGAGTAAATTCTGTATTGTCCACGGATTTGACTTAACAATAGTTGAGCTTTTCTAGATATAGCGAGCGTTACCTTGTTATTTTATTGTTGAAATATTTATTGAATTGATTGATTGGATATAATAAATGCTATATATAATAAATTGAAAAATAATAAATAATAATGCATTATGAGGACTAGTAGTTGAGGGATATTGTTAATTTATAAAAGTATATTAGTTATAATCTTGGAAACAATTCACTCAAATTGTTGCCCTTTGTACATAATCTCATTCTCAGCTTAATTTATAAGCTTATACCTTTCGCGTTAGGGAGTGAATAATTCACATGAAAATATTTTTTTACAATAATTAGATTTATAAGAGAAATATTATCTGACATTTCGTTTTCCAGGAACAAAAATAATTTATTAATTATTATGCGTATGTATTTATTGACTGCAAAAATAAGCTGCTATACTGCACCTTATTATTAAAAAATTGTTGTAAACTGGTTGTTCTAGTAGTGAACAGTAGACTCCACGCCCAAGAATAAGAGAGCTTACACAGAGGAACATACTCGATGTACTCAATGATATTCACCATCGCAGAATTAAACACAATCATCAGACCTAACCCTTGATTCAATTTACGTAGTCTATTTCATGTGTGTTTTCCACAAAAAGTAACTGTATCACATCACCAAGGCTAAGTTTCTATTTTTTAGACAGCTGATTGCTCAAATCAGACCAGATTTCACATCCTTATGAATGAATCTATAAAACCATATTGATTGAATTTGTATAATTATCATTTGCTCAGTAAACATTTGTTATTATACTTAATTCAAATATTAGAAATGATCTTACTCTCAAACAAATATATTACTCTTACGAATGATAACTAGTCCATATGAAGACTCAGCCAGAAGAATAAGGACCGAGGGCTATCCTGAAATCTGATTCCAATTGCATGTGATAGAGAAGGTAATTTTAAAAAGCATGTCTACAGAAGAAGGCCAGAGTGCCTTTCCTTTTTTCCTTTTTAATATCCTTTAAATGCAAGCAAATGTTGAAAGTTCTTACACACATCGCTGAGCATTCCCTAAAGGAAGATCTATGGAAAATTACATAGAATTTGATTCGTGCGTTTAGCCGTAAATTCGTTAGACAGACGGATAGACAGACAAATGCAAAATGGTCGACTTGAAACAAACCTCTCTTCGTTCGGTCAATTAAATGTCATTTATGTATCTGGTTCTGTTCAATTGAACTTTATAAATATTTCTGTGTAGCTGGTCAACTCATTCTTCACAGTTGTGTGAATTTTTATCTCGCATATCGCACTCTACCAATGATTACTATGATTTGTTTTCACATACTTTGTCATATATGAAGAATGAATAGTTCTTAGTGCAATAGCTGTCATAAGTATGCATCACAAATTGTGTTTCTGCGCACTGCCAAGAATGAGTTCACAGATTCTACTTGTATTATTTCAAGAAAAGTTCTCTCACTATGATTTAAAAAAAATTAACATCAGCGATTGTATAAACAAGTTATCCTAGTTGTTGCTTGACCAACTGATTGGGTATATTATTGCTTTGCATTACAGAAATGTTCAATACAAATGTTGATATTAAATTGAGACAGTGGGCAAATGAACAACTACCAAAGGACTCTGTGGAAGCCGGTTGGCAGGTACTCAAAGAGGAATTCACAAAGTTCACTCAGCGCGGCATGAATGATAAAAATCATGACAACATGTTTGATGAACTGAAAAAGTCAGTTTTAGAAGACGCTGTCAAAAAACATGTTTGGGAAGAAAAGGTAAATTGATTTTTTTTTTCATCCTGCATTCAATGCAGTACTCTCAATTGTTCTAACGAATTGTTATAGGTATTGTTATTGGGATTTTTATTACTATTTCCAATATTATTCATGCGATTGGCTCTATTTATTTCTTTTCTCTAATGTATAATGACATTTGTTTATATTGCCCCCCCCCCCCCCCCACCACATATAAAATAGATGCATTTTTGTGTTAAGTGGGTAAGCATAGGATTCTCATTGTGCTCTCGTATCTACTTATGTCAAATAAATAGATAAATAATCAATTTTAAGTTTTGGGTACGGTAAACTATCATTATATTATTTAAAAGTTACTTTTGTTGCTGTAGTTTCATAGATTGCTTGTATTCAATTTAGAATAGCAAATTGAAATACGCCTTCAAGTTTGTTAATGTTTGGGAAAATGATGTCAAGCAAGCTTTCATGCCTTTAATGTTACAACTAATAAATCTTTTGATTGTAGTATTTAGGAACCTGAACCTTTTAAGTTACCTATCTTAGTTAGATGAACTAATAATATTCTATTTATTTTTGGTTAACATATTCTTAAACATTTTTGTAATAGTTTGAAAAGCGTGTTCCAAATTCCATAAAAAATATTGCTTCTATTTTTAATAAATTGTTAGTATTGAAGATGATTGAAATGATTGTTGAACTTCTGTATGAGAATGAAATTATTAACTTATTTTTAAGTGCCGCATTCAACCAATCAGTAAACATGTTTGTTTTATACATAATTCAACGTTTACGCAAAACCCACAAGAGCATACAAATGCATTGGTTCGAGTTAGCATTAGCGTAAACGTAGTTTAGGCCAAACTCTCCAATATAATTTATTCCTTTATTAAAATGAACGTTTTCTCTACTTTCAAATCTACTATCATGATTTTCATGCTTGTTGCTTGTAATATTAATGTATTGTTCAAATTTCTAGGCGAATAATGTACTGAGGGTGATGCAGTTGAATATATTGGAAGACCGTTGCATCCGAGATAAGCATCAGTGGAAAAATGCAGTAACGTTTCTAGAAAATAGTGTTAAAGATGAATTAAAGGTAACTGAATTTTGATAAACACAATAACTCACACTAGATCATACTTGGATACATTTTCATAGCTAAAGAGAATATTATGTAATATTTTAACACCGATTCTAAATTTATTTTTCAACTTGCCAAATGAATCTAGTGATAATTGTAGGATTTATATATTTTATCAGCATCTCAGGAAATTTCAATCTCTCTTATGAGCAATCATTTTGGTAATTCAGGTACAATTTTGGTAATTCAGGTCATCCATGCATCATGTTCAACTTCACGTCAATTTATGGCCTTATAAAAAATATATATGATCTCAAATTAATCAGTGATGTTTTCCATGACGAAATACTTGATGAACAATCTAATATCAAAACTGACACTGTATTTCAATTAAATATATGATTTACAATCACTTTAACTGGAGATACTGGAGGAATGCATTTCATTTCTGAAAAGAAGCTTCGTCAGCCTGCCGCCAGGGGTCATGTTTTGTTGAGTTTAGGATGAGTGGCCATTATATATTTGAAAATTGCGTTGGATTTGAATTGTGTCTAGTCATTTTTTAAGTTGGGTTTGTCTTATTTATGGCGTTTGAATATTTCATACTTACTCAACTCTTACTCTGACTCAACATTTGCAGATCACTTAATCAACACTGGACATTCACACAATAACATTCAAACTGACATGGAAATTCTACACACATTCCATAAAAACCAGAAACTAAATGCACTGGAACAATATGAAATATTCAAACACCATAAACAAGACAGAACCAGCTTACTAAATGACCAGACACAATTCAAATCCAACTCAATTTTCAAATATGTAATGGCCGCTCATCCTAACCTCAACAAAACATGACCCCTGGCAAAAGGCTGACGAAGTCAATTGCTATTTTATTTGATATATTGCTATATTACGAGATAATTTCATCTATTATCTTAATAGTTGTATAATTTAGAACAGTTGTTGCAGATTTATAAGTGTGTCCTAATTGTAATGTACATTATTTTTCTTTAAAGGCTGTTAATGAGAGATTACATGAAATGGTAGGACCTGGAACGAGGGAAAAGTGGTTGTATTGGAAATATTCAACTGAAGATCAAAACAAGAAATCGGCTGTGAAAAGTGAACTTGAAAAAATTCTCTATTCTAATAGGGTGAGTAAAAAATGTTCAAGTTGATAAATAACTATAGTTTCATGAGGAACTAATTACTACGAATATCTAATTTCTTAGATATTGCTACAAATCATTTTCAAATCTGAGCATTGATGACTTAATGTTATCTGTTATCACCTGGCTGGTAGGTATGGAACCCACCTAAAATATTTGTAGAACCACCATTTTGGTACTACATGGCTCAAACAGCGAGGTAGAACTGTCCAAGCTCCAAGTGGGGTTTTACACCAAAGCTGGGCGCAATCTGCTTGCGCACTAGATATGCAGGATTTAGATGGGAGCATTCGAATACCACGCCGGGCGATGCCGGGCCGAGTCGGGCGGTGCCGAGCGGATTTGTGCAGTCCTCCCTACGGCCGATTCGAGCGTTTTCGGCCAAGCGGATTCGCCTTCTTTCAGTTTAGTTCGGTCTTCCAACGTAGTGAGTTGCGTAATATTTTGTATTTTGAGCGAATCGGCAATCGGCTTCAGTGCGAACGCAGGCAGATTCCGCTCGGCTCGGCATCGCATCCATCCACCCGGCCCGGCTTTGGTGTGTAAGAGGCCTAAAAATGTACTGTTTTGTTCTTTACCTATAACTTATTTATTGTCTTGAACGGTGTTTCTAGTGGATTTATTGTGTAACATTCCAAATAGAAAAAAACTAGAGGTTGATCGCGGAACTAATCTTTATCAATTGCATTTTACTTCTAGAACTTTTCTCTCTTTCTAAGGCATCAAATTGCATTGAATTTATTCCTCATATTTCTTTTAAAATGTCTATTTAGTAGTCATTACTAGAACTGTATTTATATTACGAAATAGTGGTAATAGAAATCATCTATACAGGATGTTCCAGGAGGAATCTGCAATACTGCATAAGCATATTCCTCTCATAAAAATAATGGAAAAGTTCATATGAACATGGGTCTGGAAACGCTTCATTACTGAGTTATACAGAGTGAAAGATTTCGCCCAAAATGAATGAAATGAAGACTTGCTGGAATCCTAAATTAAGAGACTAATCCAGTTGATTCTAATGGTTTTCAACCTGAAAAAATGAATAAAACAGGTTTCAGAACCGTATCTCTCTTAGTTTTTGTGATATTTCATTTAAAACATGAAAAATAGGGGTCGGGAAACCACGTTTTTATGCTTGATACTACCACGTTAACTATGTTAAATAAGAAATAACCCACAAACTTGTGAAGCAAAACTTGTAGAAAATTCAATTTTCAAAATATCATTTAAATTATACCAATGAGAAACAAATAATAGTTGATGAAAGTAAATTTTATTAGTTTAAATACATGTTTCAAGTGAAATATCACAAAAAGTGTGAGAGATACGGCTCTGAAACCTGTTGAATTCAATTTTTCAGGTTGAAAACCATAAGTATCAACTGAATTACCTTCCCAGGATTCCAGCAAGTCTTCATTTCACTCATTTGGGCGAAATCTCTCACTCTGTATAACTCGGTAACGAAGCATTTCCGGACCTACGTTCATATGAACTTTATTCATTATTTTCATGAGGGGAATATGCTTATACAGTATTGCAGATTCCTCCTGAAACACCCTGTATATATTCTCGTGACTTAAGCCCGGTTTCTCAGTCGTTCAATAACTGTTTATCGGTTTGGTAACTTTATCGAGTTCATGACTCTCTCCATAAACTAGATTTAAAAAATGCAGTCCACGATATTTATCAAATGTGTAAATCTATTTAATGATTTATCAAACAACTGAGAAATAGGCCATTATTCTTCATACTGTACCATGTTAATTTTTTCAGAGTCATAATAAATGTTTGAGTGACGATGAGCTCACAACGATAAGAAACAATTTGCAGCTTAATGACACAAATGTTGATAACCAGCTCATTTTAACCGTATGGGAACAGGTCTATCGACGAAATTTCCTCAATTTGAGTCTTGCAAGAGCATACGACTGCCGGAAAAGTTTCTATTTGTACCATGAAGGTCTAGAATCTGAGGTAAGAATCTCTTAAATCTGAGTCTAAGAATATTTCTTATTTATGAATAATTTGCAATTCAAGTCTAAGAGAGACTTTATTTTTCATTTATATTAGGAATAGTTTCTAAAAATAGCGTTTTAATCTCTAGTTAATGATATACTGTAGAATTATAAATGAGGAAGAATTTTATAAATGCTACTTACACTCTATTAAGAGTGGCAGCTATCTGCCTTTAGAGATAGTGGTTCTGTTAAATATTTTATTACACTTTACTTGTCAACAATGATCATTTTATTATTTTAAACAATTTTTAATTTAATTTACTCATATACATGTCATAGGCATCTGTCAGCATTGACAATAGAACCTAATTAACAATACATAAAATAAAATCTAACAATATAAACACAGACTGTGGAACGGTGCCCGATCAGATTGGCCAGCAAAAACCTCACTGTTCTCTGCTGTAAAATCACTTCCCGGTGGTTCGGAACCCACCTAAAACTGTAGGTCCAACTCATCAATCACCATCATCCAACTCATTACCCATGCACAGGTCTCAAACCTATATGGGCTTCATCCTCAAAAAAAAAACTGTATAGAAACAGCTTCTATGATTCCACTCCTCTAGGGGGAAACACACTGACAACCCCAATAGTTTTTCACTTCCAGCATCCTTCCCATGGATCATTTCTGGGTGCGCCACTGGATTGGCGTAATTATCAACGTTTGGACTGCGAAACATATTCCTTTTTATTATGTGGGCTTCATCCTCAAAAAAAAAAAAACATATTAAGCAAGCAATTAATTCATCAACTCGGGTACCAAAATCACAGTCAATTTCAAAATAATGACTACTGCTAGAATAAATAATAGTCTATTATGATACACGCACCTAGTGAAATGTCAACACTAGTTTTAAAAAATAAATAGCCATGATTGGTACATAGTAGAGTCAAAACTTATCATTCAATAATCAGTTCACAGTCTTTAATTGATTAGAGCCTACCATCTATAGGGGCATACATTTAGCAATCAGTCCTTCTTCTGAATATGCTAATTGATTGCACTTCCTTCAACTGGGTTGGCAACGAGTTGAAAACTTTTTTATGCTCAGTGCTCAGTTTGTAAAAAGTGGTACGTTGAGGTTCCATTGTTATAGCCTTCCTGGACCTGGTATAATGACTGTGGATATTGCAGCATGTTGTCCATTTTACTTGAGATTTATTGGCAAATATAGCCAAATAATAAATATAAAGTGCAGGGACAGTCATAATTGTTGCTGTTTGAAAGAGAGAATGACATGAAAATCTAGGTGGCTTGCTAAACATAATTCTAATAAATCTTTTTTGGGCCCTGGTAGGCCCAATTTATTTAAGGTCAATTTATTGAACCTTCTCCCCCCCCCCCCCCCCATGTAGTATGCTATAAGACAGCAGAGGATCAAAATAGCCATGGTAAGCAGCAACTAATGCATCTGGCCAGTATACTAGACAGCCTTGATACAATGAAGGCTGCTGAATTGAGTTTTTTCAGAAGTGTAACTCCTACTCATGTCTTATTTATTTTATATCAGCATCAATTTATCTGAAGTTTGCTTGAGATATCCTTGAGTATTACCAGTTCAAACTTCAAATTCCTTTCAATGCCATAAGTAACTCCAGCAAACTTATTGAAACTATGCATCTTTGCATATTGAACCATCCTTTCCCATCTTTCGCTTCAACTCTTATTTGTAAGGTTGTTTCAAGTTTGTAATAAATTTCAAACCCTGGCATGTCACATAGATTCTTCAAGCTTCCAAAGAAACATTGATATTTTTCTCTTCTTAAAAAGGAATGAATAATAATTGAAAAACTACATCATGCATTTGAGTTTAAAAAATTAAAATTCGTTTAGTAGAAGATTTTATTGCTGTTTCTACGTTCTTTGTTGATCCTACATCTTTTGTGATTCTGATGTAAGCATCTCTAGAATAGGAAGAAATAACTTTGTAGAGAGGGACGATACCGATATCAAATTAATAATTTTTTGTGGAATATTCTACTGATTGCATTATTTTTAACAATTCTTTTTACAAAGTAGGCTATGTAATATGGATTACTGTATACTGTATATTCTTCAGCATGCTTTGTTGAGATTATTTGTTATTCCATGAGTTATGAACTTAGTATTTTATAACAAGATTATGCTGATTCAGATGAAACCAAACATCCAATCACAAACTTTTGTGCCATGATACTACTATAATAATTATTGTCTGGCACTTAGCACTAAGTAAAGTTTTCTCCTTTTCATATTGATTTAATTTTTATTTGAATTTTCAGGTTGAATGTAGTGATGTGGTACTTTTCTGGAGGATAGAGCAAATGCTTAAAATTACAGCGAATGCTCTACGCCAGCAAGTCATGAATAGAGAAGGTAAAGCTATAGAGCTGCACTAATTCTACTTGTTTATATTTTTAATATATGTGCAATCTTCTTGTATATAGAGTAAAAATCTTGAGAGCCCGAACAGATAACATTTCTTGCTAGTTTAATATTCACATTCAATAGAGCTTATTGTAATGCTTTACACATACTGTATCAAATTAAGATTCAGTATTCATTTTATTTGAGACCGATTTATGTAAAAGGGAAAACCAATCTAGGAAATAGAAAAATTATTTCTCAAAAATGCTTAAAGTTTACCTGCTTTATAATCATTACATTTTAACATTGGGCTATTAAATAGAGGAAAGAAAGGAAACATCCACTATTTGGATGATGGTAATCTAGTTTCTAGTATAATATATATAGTTAATGGCAGTAGATCCTTTATTAAATAGTAATGATAACACTCCCTCCACTTGTAATTGAGAACATAAGAAGTACTCAGTTTATTTATCCTATTTGCATGAATTTAATGTGTTTTGTTTTTCCAGCTCAAAGATTAGACAAAGAAATAAAAGAAGTTTTAGAAGAATATAGTAGAGATCCAGAGAAGAAACGAGGGCTTCTTAAAGGAAGGCGAGTGGAATTGGCAGAGGAATTAAGTAAGTGCTATTCACATTTGAATTTATTGCCTTCTTATCTGAAAATACTACGTTTTCAGTAGTTTTCATTGTAAATAGTTCATGCAAGACTTGGAATTACCTTGTAAGTCACAGAGTATTTCACCATGAATAATTCATATTTCACCTTGTTAGCAAGCAATACAAAGGACAACAAATGAGTGTCGTGTTGAAGTCTAGAAGTTAGTACCTTTCGTTTTGAAGCTCTTGATGTTGTTTACCAATAATTTTACCATTTATAAAAAAGATTAGGGTGCCTTCACATAGGAAGCGTGTTGCAAATAACTTGTTTGTAGGCGCTTGCTCCCAGCGCTTCCAAGCTCCTGTGAATAATTTTTGGTGTTCACAATAAATGATTGTGTTTTCAGTCTGAAGCAATCAGATTGCGAGAATGTCTTGCTCTAGTAACGAAGAAATATTGTCGCTTGAAAAAATAGACTTGAAATAGCGCAAAAAGAAATTTAGTCTACATGAAATTAACCGCGGAAGATTTCATTTCAGAAGAATTTACTGAAATTCATTTTTCAGAGCATGTGAGGAGAATTCAAGAAAACTGGAAGAATTCATTCATACCCAGAATAAAAAAAGAAGGAATATTAAGTTTTTTCACATTCGAGTTTTTTTAATGGAGTTTTAACAAATTTAATTACATCTCCCCAAAAATTGAAACAACTTTGGGCAAACTGGCATAGCAACCAATTTATCCCAAAATGCGGCTAGTTATTTGCAATCAATTGATCAACGTCCATGTTGGCTGTCAACGACTGATTGGTACTAGCAAGTCGAAGCAAGCTCTGTCTTAGAACATATAGACTTGATATCATGTAAACTTTGTCTCACGCTGGTTGGCGCTTGTTAGCAAGCAATTGCAATAAGCTTTCTTTGTGAACGCACCCCAAGATATATAAAAAGATCAGCCACAAGTAGTGATGTGGGCCAGGTAAATACCCACTGGGTAGGTATTTATAAATTGGGTATTTACCCCAGGCCCGGGTAAATACCCAAAAACTGGGTATTAATCATTTTTATTGAATTTAGATAAGATTGAGTTTTCTTTTTGCAATTACTATACTGTAAGGATTGTAAAATGATAATAAAATGTGTTTAACAATTTTTCATATGGTCCCCACTAGCATTTTACTTCTGAGCATGATCAACATAAATGGTCCTGGGTATTTATGATTTTCTTCGTTTTTTGTGGGAATTTTATTGAAAATGACAAAAAGAGTTTATAAAAGTAATTATTATTATTTATAGAGAGGAAAATTTGACCTAATATGTGTAAACTAACCCAAAGAAATAATAAAAACTCAGTCAATAGGATGGTAAGATTCAATACTAATTTTAAAAGGATTTTTGTTCAAGCTCTTGTTTAGTAACTTACTAAAATGAAACATAATTAAACTCATACAAAACATACCTTAAACAAACATAAACTCTATGACACAAAGCTTTAAAATAAAAATTAGACCAAAAGACAAGGAATTTTTCAAAAGTTTATCCAGATTGGAGTTAAGAGGCAACACTGAATACCTGCATATTTTATCTACATTGCAAATTTTTATTACTTTTAATATTTTTTCTATATGCTAGTTAGGTCTACTTCCAGTCCATTTTCTCAAATAAAAAACACTAACTTAATAACAGTAGAAGTATGTTCACTATTTTTCTAATGTGGTGCTGTCTTGATTTCACATCATAGGGAACTTTCAGTTGTGGGCATTCCAGGGTTGCATCACTGTACACCTTCCTCCCCCCTCCCCACTACCAGCCCATTAGTCTTTTTGTTGTGTGATTTGTGTGTCACAGTCTCACCAGTAGAATTACTCTTATTTACCTAGTTTCTTCTCTTTATGCCGATTTTAGACATGAAACAATCCTGTTTATTTACAAACTTTGGGTAATATTTAAAAATAATTACTAAGTCATTGAAAAAATGGTAAATAAGTTGTTGTTATAGACTAACTCAATATATCAAACAATAATAATAATAATAATAATAATAATAACATATTATCCAGGATATAACATCAATTATTAATCATGCTCGATTTCATAAATACCCAAAATACCTGGGTATTTATGAATTTTGGGTAAATACCCAGGATATTTACCACGAGTTTAAAATACCGGGGGATGTTAAATCACTAGCCACAAGTCAACTTTTATGGCTGTAGTTTTTTAGCATGTGTTTTGAATCAAACTAGAAAACCACAATATTTATATGTTTCCTTAGGTTTTTGTACACAAATTTTAATCTCATCATCTGTTACCTATTTTTCAGAACATGTGAAGAGAATCCAAGAAAAACTAGAAGAATTCATTCAAGCTCTGAATAAAGAAAAGAAGGAATATTAAGTGTTTTCGCAAGTATCTCGTTTGATTTGTGAAAGCAATCTTTGCTCCTGTAGAAGCCAGTATTTTCTACTGGCTTGAACCGGTGCAAAGCTCTGTAAGATGACAACGATCTAGAAGTTCTCATCTTTGTGAGCATTAGCTCTTCTTATTCTTCATCATAAATTATAATTAACTAATAGTTACTGGTTTTGTGAAGACTAAGAATGAGTTGGAATGACTTGAAAGGTTGAAAGAACTAATGAAAGTTATTCGTATTGTAGTTTACTGAAGAATAGAAATGTAATTGTTATAATTTTATTGTTTGTTAGATCTGTTTTACAACACAACAGCATTATAAAGTACATTTTTATAGAGATGTATTTCTCCCATCATCATCATAACATATGGGTTTTATAGCATTATTATTCAAGATGTACATAGCCTTATTCCATTTATTAAAAGTCAGCGATTTTTATAGAAAGCGGAACTTTAATGAATGAGATGATCGTTTCATCGCTAGTCATTACTATTTTATAAGAAGCTTAGTAAGATTTAAAAACAATAAAATATATGCATAATCATCCAATAGTTTCTTGTTATCAACATTTATGATACATAATTACAGCAAATGAACATGTATTTTAAATTATCAGAAATTTTTACTATTATTGCTGTATAAATATTTTATGCATTTCAATAATATATTTCTAAATAATTATTCAGCATTAAGCTCATACACTATGAATGATTTCAAATTGCTGATTGAATTGGCACGACAAAAAAACTGTATTTTGTTAAACTTGAAAAAATATTTAAAAATTGTATATAAAATTCATTATTGTAATAGCAAACTGTCTTCACCCACTTGGCTGGTATCAAAGTTTCTAGATAAATCTGTGTACCAAAATTGAGTTGGTTAAGGTCAATCGATTCTATAGTTTGTCTGTATTCGACTATGAAAGTCTCAATTGAATGCTGAATTATATTAAAATGTTGAAGCCATATTCTAAATTTTGTCCAATTACATAGTAGCCAATTCATAGTCAATTTCATCATTCTAAAGTTTTATTATTCTTTAAAAAGGGTTTGATGAACCTATTTCTTCAATGTTTAGTAAACTCTTGACCTGCAATACAAGTCTAAATCATTTCAAACTTTGCAAAAAATGTCACATTGTCACTGCAAGGCTTCAAGTTCAACACAATTTATGTGAACAAACAAAAAATCAAAATCATATTTTCAGATCTTGTTAATATTTAGTTCATTTCAGAATCCAGCATGAAATTCATAGTAAAATAGTAATTAAACTTGAGTCTTCAGTTTTATTTTCTTTGCAAACTGAGATCAAATTATAGTATCTGCAGGCCCGTAGCTAGGTCTCGGGGGCCCCGGGGATGGAAGTCCCCGTTGTCGGAGTTCCCGGCTGCCCCAACCTGGCTGCGGGTCTGAGTATCTTTATTTCCAGTTGTGGTGAAAAGACCCAATATGGAATGGTAAATGGAATGGGAATACTAATAGAATGTAGCATACTAACCTTGATAAAAACCAGCCAGCCATGACTTCGAAAAACCTTATTATTAAATATAATTTTTAAATTAAATCTAAATCTTTTTGTTCTCGTCAAAATGTTCCTACTGTATTTTATTATCGCTGTAATTTACTTTTTAAGGAAGAGATTCAACAGTCGCTGTTATTGAAATCGAAAAAATGTACATCTTCACTGAAAATAAATTGTAATAATGACGTTATTTAGTGGTATTCAATGTCCTATTTCATCAATTTCGAATTTATGGTTAGGCCAATCGCCCCTGATTTCTAAGTTCCCTTACAAGACTAGAGCTGGTATCATGAGCGTAGTATGCCATTTGGACCAGAACATGATGTTGAGGTCTGAAGAGTCAGTCACCTAAAATCGGAATCAGCTAAAGGAATAAGGAACTAAACTTGGCAATCTTGGAAAAATTAAATAGTATGATTTTTTCAATTAATTAATAATCAAGTCAGGTAGTTTGACGATTATTGAAAACTGCATTATAACTAGTCAACTCACTTTTGACAGTTGTATAAATTTGCCTCGCGCATGTTGGCACTCTACTACTACTACTTCTACTGCTCTATGCTGATATTTCTCTCATACTTCATCATAAGAAGTATCACTATACTCTGTTCACGCAAACGAGAGAAACCAAAACAAACGTTTGCGTTTGTGTGAGTGAAAAAGTGATGACTCATATCAGCTGTAGACCGATCAATTAATTTCTACCAGTTCACACTGAGTTCAGTATCACATTCGCTGTCACAGTTAACGGTTCACTTATATACTGCGCGTTAATTGTATTTCTGTAGTTAATTGTGAATCGGTCTTGTTGTTCGAAGATACACTTTCTCACGCGCATCGTTGTTTACATAGTCTCCCCTTTCCATGAACAGAGTATAGTTCTCAGACGCCTGGAATAGTAGTAAACTAAATATGTTTCTGCACACTGCCAAGAATGAGTTGACATACTACTTTTTTTTTATCAGTAACCAATCTTTTTTATACAATGTTTAATTTAGGAAAAAAGTAAAAAAACATTTTTACAAAGTCATATTTCAGATTTTTTTTCTTTCAATATTGCACTTTTCTACACTGATTGTATTTAAAAGTCCTGTATTTGGTTTCCAGCTGCTTACAACCACTACCAAGTCTTCTTTGTCAATGAAGCCCAGATGCTCTCCATACTGCAATCCAAAACTAAGACTCCTTTCCAAATAGTCTTCCCAGTCTGTGCCAATCGGCTCATCAAACAGAACTGGATTAAGTGACCGATAGAACCGCACTTCACTGATGGGCTTTGCATTCCTAGAAACAGCTATCACTGGACATTGCGGTCGAAGTTTGGATATGAGCTTCACCACCCTTCCAATTACTGGAAGCGTCACAATTGCACTTGCTTTGCACATCATCGATGACTGGACTGCCAAATAGGCAACTGCCAAGTTGCATTCTACTGCCAATTTAACTGATGTGAGTGGTAATACGTTGTTTTCATTCGAAATGTTCTGGCAGGCGTCAGCTTGGCAGCAAATCTTCTCTATGAATTTTATCGATTCCAATAAGTATCGAACATTATCATTGGACAGCATTAGGCAATCTACTCGCAGCAATACAAGATGGCCCAAATCACTCAAATCGGTAAATTCGGGCACAGGAGATTGATTCATTGACGGCAGTATTCTGTCATAGCTTACAAATGGCTTACCAAGCTGGTTACAGAAATCCACTATTGACTTGTGATGATAAAATACTGATTCACTTGCAAATTCCACAGAAAGATCCATCCTTGAAACAACAATACCGTCTGCAACCTGAAGTATTTCTTTCAATCGTTTTGCACTAAATTTGTTCTCAACTTTAGCAAACACCAAAATGTCTCCAGTCTTCTTATTATCAAACAACATTTGCTTTATCTTGATTATTGATTCAGCAGTCATGGTGTACGAATTCATAATACAGTCCACTTTCTCGTTTATGGCAAATTCCAAATCAGAAATATCTTTTGGAGTGAAGTCCAGTTTCTTCCTGAATATGCCTTGTCCCTTCACATCTTTGTAACTACCAAGCCAACCACCATCAACTATTGTACAAATCAAATTCGTCTCTTCCACCCGGTCTATCACTAGCATTATGGAGCAGTGATCAATGTAAAGCCTCACTCCAGGATCAACAACGTTCGTCAGGTCCTCATAATCTATGTACAATAATTTTGTATTGCCTTTCAGTTTGAATTTTTCATCTGTTGTTAGGGTGATTACAGCTCCACTCTCAAGGAATACATGTGCGTTCTCACCTTTCTCTAGAGCTCCTGTTTGTATTTCTGGGCCTTTAGTGTCTACAGCAATTGAAATGTGAACAGGAAACTTTGACTTGGCGCTCACATTTTTGGAGGCTTCTCTTACGTTATCAATAGTTTTCTTGTAAATACTGTGATCGTAGAGAGAAAATTTTATGCGTGCTATATCCATTCCTGCTGCAATCATTTCTTCTATTTCGGAAGTAGTGAAGTCTGGATGTATGGTACACATAATTTTTGCATGTCGCAATGAATTGTATGTCATGTCCGGAAACAATTCGCCATTTACTATATCTGAACTCAGAGAGCTAAAGTGTTTGGCCATTTTTATATAGGCTTTACAAATGGCTGCAAGTATTATTACTTGTATGATATATCTAGTATTTATACGTTTGGTTTTCTTGGTCACTTTTGAAACGTCTATTTCTGAGCAAATCTTTAATAATTTAATCAGTATAATGCTCCAAACAGAACAATCTGAAAAAGCTTGAATATAATTATTTTGAAAATGGTATTGAAATCTGGATTTCATTACACTCTTAAAGCTTTATGTTTATATTTTATTTATTCTAGCATACGGATGTTTGCTACTTTTTCTTTGTTATGTTTTGTTTTCCATTCTGGTAAAAACTTAGTTACCAAATAATAATAATTGTGATATTATTATTATATGTGTACACCGCCGCCGGATCAGAGCGACCAATTATTTTTTAGTAATTTATTTATTACGCTTTTTTCTTACTTGTTTAGATTCATATCTTTTTCTTTACATACATTAGACTAATATTCAATTTCCACCATAACCTTCATTTTCCCTATTCTCCTTTTCCCTAATTTCTTCTTTTTTGTAATTTGTATTATATAATTGATTTCCAGTTTGTAGTATTTATATTATGTTGGCACCGGCATGAAAAGCCCACAAGGTTTAGCGGGACCTTTATTTGGAACTTGTAAATAAATAAATGATTTATTGGCCTGAATGACCTAGCAATGGTGAATTATGTTATAATGAATATGGGCTGTCTTCATTTCTTTTCTTATCGTTGATAATTTAATTTAATCGTTAAATTATTTATTATTATTTTAATTTATTATCGTTGATTTCTTTTACTACATGAGTCATTTTCATTTTATTTTTAGAATAGCTGTCCTATTTATTTTGTATCGCAGATGATGCCCACATGAGCGCGTTACCCACTTGTGCGTGGGTAATGAGATGAATGGATGAATGCTGAGAAAAATTTATGGCTGAATGAGATTCGAACGCAAGGTTGCAAGAAACGAAGCCAGTCTAATCTAATCACAGACAAGCGTTCCTACCAACTGCGCTACCAGTGCAGCCAAATATTAGTGGTAAACCTCAACATAATTTCAACCCGATCGTTTTTTTTTTTAATGATAGCTGAGTTTGCTCGTAATCATCCTCCAAAAATCCCCATAGATCCTAACTAGGCGACATGCCCAAATGTCCAAAATGGCCATCATGTTGAGGACCAAAATATCTATTTTAGCAAAAATCTCGAAAGCGGTCGACTTTTTCGAAAAAATATTGTTTTATTTAAAAAAATTACAGTAAGTGTCTCAACCCAATCGGAATATTTTAGAACTTTTTCAGGCTCATGTGACCTCATCTATCAGTTAACCCACCTTGCGGCTCCAAAATTTTGTCAGGATGAAGCGGGGACCCACTTGGTCACCAACCTTGGATCGCCCTCCCCCCCCCCTCCCCTTTGAACGGCCAATCACATCCCACACTGTGTATATTTATTTATTTATTTGCTCATTCTTCTTGGCTCGTTTGATTTACGATGGTGATTGGATGCTCCACTGCGCAAGTTCCCAAAGCTAGCAGAGGCCCGATTTCTTATTTTTTATGTTTTATTTATTTAAATAGTCTAATATTGTATTATCAGGAGAAAGTGCACTATATGGGCACTATGGGCTAGCTATGGCATGTGCGATGCGAATTCAACATAATCATCATTTGATGTGGAAGGTTCTAAATTTGCCTATAAATACCTTATACATTTGAAGTACTTCAAATAGAGATGAATATTGTATTGATTAGCTGATTAGAAAAAACCTAATAAACTGTTTAGCCTACCTTAACCTCAAAACCCTAAACAAATGTATTTTTTCACCCTTCCAGGTATTTCCGACTAATTGTTGTTTAATTTTGTGTGTCTTACAAAATAATCTTATTTCAAGGAATAATTTACCCACCTTTTCTTCAGAATTGCATCCTCCACAGTCAAACCCAAAGATAAACAATTTTTTTAGCTAAATCTTTTGCATATCAAGACTGGTCAGTTCTCAAAATTTGCTCTGTTCTGATTCTGATTGCTATAAACAGCTGGTAAATTGAACCCTCTTTACGACTTCTATGTCAGTTACTAATAATTTGTCGGCATCAATGTTTGTAAAATGTTTTCACATGACTAAATTTTTAGAAAATTTTGAAGCTAGGTCAGTCTTTTACAGTTGGATTAACTCACTAAATAAAATTCAGTAAATTAATATAATTGGATCAACTCACTAAATATAATTTAGTAAATTAATTAATTTTTTCCACAGTAAAACTAATAAATAAATGCTTTTCTTTGGTTATTTTTCTTGCTCTTCAAATTATTTTACCATTTTCTTACTTGTCGGTTGTTTTCTGTTTAAGTGGTAGCCTATTCAGAAGGAGACTGGCTCTCAAAGCATCATCAAAACAAATTTGCGGTGATTAGAAATAATATAATTTGTGAGCTACAGTTTAACATTTTTTGGAATAACAATAAAAAAATTTTCAAATAAAGTATTGACTTTTTGCAACAATCATGTATTTTATCACATTTTTTTGTAGGAATCGATTCAATTTTGGAAGGAATTAAGTCGGGATATTGCGTGAACTTGCTGACAAATAACTTCAAATAGCTTGATATGTGGTCTAAATCTGAAATTAAAAGTCACTGTTCTACTTATTACAGTACAGTACCCCCCCCCCCCACCGAAATCCTCATCCAACACTAAAAAAGCTATATTTATGGCTTTCATAAAGAATTTCATAAAGATTATATCCTCCACCTCCCAACAGATTGCTGTCAACACCTGTCACCTAGGCGGCAAAAGTATAAATCCGCCTCTGAAATTTGTGAAAATTCTGACAGTATATCATCAAATCCTAGGAATGGAAAAGTGCGTCTGTATGCTGTTGATGTCCACATGAGTAAGTCATAAGACTGGTCCTGGGGTAACGGGGTGATGATGACACAAAATATTCCAGGCTGGACGGGAATTGAACCCGAGATCGCAGGAGTAGCAATCAAAAATCAATCAAAACTGCGGCTGGCAATACATTGGAAATGAAAATTTCAGATACTTTATTCCAGGAATTTTATTTTATTTCTGGGATTTTATTCCAGACAAAATTAGATTGAAGATTGTTGCTTGTTGAACCATTCACAACATGGCAATAAAAGAGAAAGTGTCGCCGTTTGATGGCCTCTACAGTTCTCCACTTATCAGCGGTGCGCCGGTGCCAGCCATTTGTTTCAAATAAATTTAATAATTTTATCAGAGATTCATGGGTTTAAAAACCCATTGGTGATTGGCAACGTTGAGAGCATTATACAGGAAGTCTGGAAGTATGCAGGAAGTCTACAGTCTACATCACCGTCACAATTCGAATGAGAGCCATTCAAAGATAAACCTTATTTCTCGAGGTATAGGCCTGTGTTGAGTGGTTTTAATACCTGCTGCAGCCGGAAATCCCCCGAGGGTAGACCCTTATCTTTAGACTGTCAGTGGCCTTTTTCGTTTTCACTGCCTGCTATGGGATTTTATTTGGGATTGGGATGCGAACGAACATTAGAAGTAGGCTAGTAGCAATGGTATAGTAGTTTAGTAGTGCCGTTTCGAGCGCGGAAAATTCCAAGGTCAAGTTCTTGGTGAGTTGTGGTTCTCATCATAAAAGTTATATACTTTTATATTATACTATAAAGTTATAATACGCTTCCTCTGCAGCTCTGCTTAAAAACTTGAAACTAGTTATTTCATTGCTAAGCTTTTATCAGTTTATTGATTTTTATAGGTAATCTACAAATTCAATAAATAATGATATAATTACGGCAGTCATATTCTTTAAGATGATTTTTAGCTTCTGTTGTAGGTATTTTCAATCTATAACATCCATTCCCATTGTCAACTTTTATTGATAAAATCTTTGCATCCAGACTCGCAGTTATTACAACTCATTTAGAGTGACATCTCACTGCCATTTTGCTATTTCAATTGGACTTTCTATGGTTATACTTATTAGTATGGTTATACCAGGGGTGCCCCCCCCCCTAAGCCTCATGACGCACCCCCCCCCCCCCTAAATTTATCACCAGACCCCCATAAATTAGGCACCCCCTCAAGCCTTATGATACACCCCCTTACATTTAGCACCAACCCCCGCCCCCCAAAAAATGTGAAAAAGTAAGCCCCCGTATTCTTTCTAAAACTAAAAGAAGATTTATATAGCTATTGAAAAAATTCAAACCCAGTCAATAATATGCAAAAAGTATGTATTTTTCTTGAGATTCTTTACAAAAAAATACATAGGTAATATAGGTAACATTTTTTTGTAAAGGTAAAAAAGAAATATAATGAAATGAATATATGAACTTCTGCTCAATAAACTTAATTGCAAAATACCTAAAAAAGAATGAGAACCTAAATGGTTTTTATACAATCAAATATTATTACAAATATACAATGGTTCAATAAAACCAGGGGTGCCCACCCCTGAAAAAATTCAAACCCAGTCAATAATATGCAAAAAGTATGTATTTATCTTGAGATTCTTTACAAAAAATACATAGGTAACATTTATATAGGTAACATTTTTTTGTAAAGGTAAAAAAGAGATATAATGAAATGAATATATGAACTTCTGCTCAATAAACTTAATTGCAAAATACCTAAAAAAGAATGAGAACCTAAATGGTTTTTATACATCAAATATTATTACAAATACACAATGGTTCAATAAAATTGAATAAATGCCTATAAGTTTATGTTCGGTGTACCAATTACATTAAGGTTAAATAATTCTACAAAGTTGTTCCTCTAAAGGAAGTGAAAACAATGAGTTGATTACTTCATTTGTAAAACACAAAAATTCAAAATACTAAGTCATTTACACTAATATTTATTGGACAGTAGTTAAACAACAGGTTATTTACTTAGTGTAGTATCTTGGGAGAATTTATGTATGGATCAAGTACATAAAAGACACAAATTTCATGTATAGTTATTTACAACAGACAATCGAAAGAAGCATCTTTCAAAAACAAATAAAAACATAGGCCTATCAAAAATTACTGAATTTTTAGTATTTACTTGGTAAATTTCGCTATAGCAGTTCTTACTTATTAGTAAATAGTTATTGTAAAATACTCGAAAAACATCAACAGTTTGAAGTGAACACTTTAAATTTGTAGGCTGTGACCATCTACGAGTTAGCTAGGCACCTTCTAAGCTTGTTAAATCTATCTCTTTAAACCCTACATAGGCCTAGCAGTTTTTGTCTTTGAGATGAGTAAACAGAAAACTTTTTAATTATTTCTTCGTTAGAAATAGACTCCAGTACATATTTTCTGCAGCTAGAACCATTAGATTGGACAACCATGAGTCTCCCAAAGCTGATCTGAGTCTGTTTTTGATAATTTTAACTCTACTCATTGCTCTTTCCGCTAATCAACTAGTAACTGCTAGGCCGCGTACATACCAAAAGCAACCGGTGATAGCAACGCAACAGCAACTCAACTCAGTCAACTGGAGTTTCTTTCAAGTTTACACCACGTGTACATACAAAAGAAACCCAAGTTGACAAGTTGTCCAGTCACTTGTACTGATGTCTTCGTCCGAGGAGGAGGCAGTTCTTCTATGTGTGCTTAGAAAAAAGAAAAAAAAACGTATAATGGCAGCAACATACATAGAAGCCAGTGGCATGCCTTACAAGAATTGGAAGAATATCCCGAAAAGTTTTTTAACTATTACAGGATGAGCAAGGCTAGCTATGATATGTTGCTGGATTTAGTGACCCCTCTACTGCTGAAAAAAGATACTAACTACAGAACCCCAATTTATTGATGAAGGCGAAAAATTAACAATCACATTAAGGTAAGTTCAATGAAATGTATTTATTTGTTGTTAAAGTTATAAAAAGTTAGAAGTTAAAGTTCAAAGTTATAAAAAGTTATAAAACTAACAATCAAATTAAGGTAAGTTCAATGAAATGTATTTATTTGTTGTTAAAGTTATAAAAAGTTAAAAGTTAGAAGTTAAATTTCAAAGTTATAAAAAGTTATAAAATTAACAATCAAATTAAGGTAAGTTCAATGAAATGTATTTATTTGTTGTTAAAGTTATAAAAAGTTAGAAGTTAAAGTTCAAAGTTATAAAAAGTTATAAAATTAACAATCAAATTAAGGTAAGTTCAATGAAATGTATTTATTTGTTGTTGAAGTTATAAAAAGTTAAAAGTTATAAAAAGTTATAAAATTAACAATCACATTAAGTTAAATTCAATGAAATGCATTTCTTTGTTGTTAAAGTTATAACAAGTTAGAAGTTAAAGTTCAAAGTTATAAGATTAACAACTATCACATTAAGGTAAGTTCAATGAAATGTATTTATTTGTTGTTAAAGTTCAAAGTTATAAAAAGTTATAAGATTAACTATCACATTAAGGTAAATTCAATGAAATGAATTTATTTGTACTTTATTTGTACTGCACTTCACAAGAGCAACTGAGCAACTGGCAACTCGAGTTTACAGCATGTCGTGACTCAAGTTGCCTGCGTTGCTCAGTCAAGTGACCGTTGAATCACCGTCGCATCACAGTCGCTTTGGTATACACAGGCCCATTAAACTGCTTGTGTTGTTCATAGGCAACTCAAGTTGCCGTTGCGTCGCTATCACCGGTTGCTTTTGGTATGTATGCGGCCCTAAGGAGAGTGAAGTTGTATAAACCTCTTTCAGAGCACTCGCTAAGCTTGAATAATAACTTCCTGCATAAATCCTAAACATAACTATTCTAACTAATTCATATTCAATAGGAAAGTAATAATTATAAATCTATTGTCATTAATTGGCATTCTATCTGGTCACTTCGTAATATATTTTTACACATTTTTAATCAACTTACCCCCCCCCCCCCCCCGCCTAAAAACGTTTTTGGACCCCCCCCCCCCCCCACCAAGAATTTCAATGACGCAGTCTGCGTCATAGCCCCCCCTGTGGGCAACCATGGTTATACTTGACCAAAGTAGAGCCCCGATTATCTGCGCAATTGGGTGGCAAGGGCAACGCGGATAGAAAAAATCGCGGATAACCCGAAAAAGACAAAAAAAAAAAAAAAGGGGAAATACGAAAAATATATTTTACTGTAAGAACTCTGTTTGTGTTATTGTACAAAAAACATGATTATGTTAATCTTTTAAATTATGTACAGGACAGCAGAAACCTTCGCTCTACATCTGAATCAAAAAACAGTAAAGAAAAAACAATACTGTACTGTTTACAAAAAGTGTTCAGTTACGCCTTTCTAAAAAAATCAGTCACTCGTTTTTTGCTTCTTGCTCTGGAAAATTAAAATTTAATTGAAAAATATTTTTTTGTAACACTCGCGGATATTCGGGGCTCTACTGTATTATTTTAGTTTCGTAACTTATTACGTGACTATCTTTACGTGATTGGTACTTGCGTGAGCGTGACAGACATATGTTTCAAAACTTATTGTTATACAACAATGTTTCAAAAATATTGAAACCCCTTTTCCCTTCAAAATAAATATATAATTTACAAATTTCAACTTTGTTATGTTTTACTAGAATTTCATGCTGATTTTAGATTAATTAGTCTTGTTCCGTACAATTTGACCCGGTGTTAGAAAATCTGGATAGGAAATTTGAGTGACAAACCTTTTACCCGATCATCTCCAAATCAAAATTCTATTTTATTTTGGATTGTTCCATTCCAAATCTCCTGTAAGACAGCCCCCTTAATTTCTCATGGTCAACTTTTTTATATTCGTGATCAAGGGCTTACACAGACTTTTGGGCTTCCTACAGTTTTCATCCTCTTAAATCTGCGTTATTTCTTAATTTAACGATTTTTTTTTAAGTTTATCTCTCAAATAACTTGGCCGAAAAAGTTTTTTTTGTTAAAGTTCAAAGACTCATGGTGAGAAAGGGTTCCAATATGTTCCTCAAAGATACGCCAAAAACTGTCATTTCTTGAAAATCTATAGTGCTTTTTAATATTTGGGCCCAGAATAAATCATTTTCGAAAATTAAGTTGATTTCTGTTTCTCAAGAGCCACGTGGTCTAGGAAGTTCAGTATCTAGGATCATTCTAGATATAGCTTACAAATTTTCAATTGAAAAGGGAAAGAATTAACAATTTTGAAAATTCTATACAAACTCCCCTTTCCATCACTGGACCAGTCGGATTAAAGAGTGCCTGCTGACTCAAATTTTCCCCTGGAGGTCCAGTGTACGCAGCCGCCTGGCTAGGTCATTAAAGGTGAGTCAAGTGAGCTAGGTGCCGGATGGTTGTTTAAAAAAAACAAACCGACAATTTTTCCAACAAAATTTTCCTAATTTTTGCATGTTTTGTAGAATACTTCAATGGTCACGATGTTTAAAGACTTGTCACAATTTCTTATTGGATTTTTTAGCTCTTTTAACAGTAAACCCATTCAATTCACCACATGAATGGAGATTCACAATAACTAACTTATTTAATAAATATACCTCCAATAATCCGCTATCTTTACAGCTTTGCTAGTGACTTCAATTTTTTGGTGAATGTTCAATGCTGCTAGGCCGTTTTCATCTATAGCATTCCTAAGACACATTTTTTAGAAGTGTTGTGACTATATTGTTATAAACAATTCTATTTGAACAATTGTGAAATCATGAAATGTACTAATAGGCTACTAATCAGCCTGATGTTGCACTTTTAATTTGCTTGGAAAAAACAAATTATTATGAAGACCTCATGTCCTTGCGGGGGGGGGGGGGGTCTTAAGCCCTCAAAGCCCCCTGTTCGTAATTCGTGATTATTAATAATTTTTCGAGAGGAAATGGCTTTATCACCTCAGGCTACTGCAATATTTAATAGCGATAGGAACCCGGAAAATTTCATTTAAAACTTGTAATAAAATGGTAAAAGTAAATTTTATAGGTAAGAGAGATCTTGCTTCTTAGATGAATAATCATTAGAGATTAGAGTAGTCTATCTTTATTCCTGTAGCCCCTTTTGGTTTCCATATTCATTAATGTTTGAATCTTCCCTGGATACATTTCCCCTGATATCAGTGTTATTTATCGTAGACTGCGAGTTTCAGTTAGTTATATTTAGTTACATTTGTCAGCGGATCAGCGGTTTGAGTTTCGACCGTGAGTAATCACACACTGAGTCACTGACAATTTATCAATGTAGGCTACTGAAATAGCTAGTCTGCAATTTTTATTGAATAAAACAGTTTTGCAAATCAATTTTCATTATGTTTATTCAACCCCAATTTAATCGGATTATATTCTTTGCCCCTTCTTCTTTTCCTTTCTACTCGTTTCCTTTTTGTATATCTTTCTTTTATTTTGCTTTCTTCTTTCTCTTCTTTTATATTTTATCATCTCCTTCTTTTCTTTTTCTCTTCTTCTTCAATCAACCAATCTTCTTCATTCCTCCTTCAATCTTCCTTCCTCTCCTCCTTCTATTCAATTATTCAATCAATAACATGCCTCATTCTCCAGCGCTAGAGTTGAGTCGACAGAGGACAGCATCAATACGTTTGTATATTAAATATCACATTTCATCAAGCACTGTGTCAGAAGCAAAAAGTACCTGAATACTAATTTTATTACGGTTCCAAAATTGTAAAACACGAATGCTATATATCAGAGTGCTGGAAATGCCTGTATGATACATTTTTGATTTGACGCACGCCATTTTTTGTCACGGAAAATTCGCCGAAATGTAAGCGGCTTTGATGCATGATTGCTGGGGGAGTGAAAAGGGGCTTAGCTGTATCTGTGTGGTGTATGTGATGTTGCGAGAGCGCGGGTGCCGGCGTGGGCCGTGGGGTTGTTTCGATTCGGGCTCGGCGAGTTGAATTCGACAGGAGGCAAGATGGCGACGGGCGGTGTCAGTGCATGCACCCAAATGCAGCAAGGGGAGTGGCTCAGGGAGGCCCCTCGTCCCCTTGGTAGACCAGCTGCACCGCGTGACGCCTCAAAAATGTATTCACACGCAGCAGACGTCCACTAGGCCTAAACTAAATACACCCAGACCTTACATCTTATTAATGACGAGTTTCATTCGGAGCAGACAGACCATGAAAGGAGCACGAGCCCACCTTTGTTTGCACGCATGCTAATTTACTAGCAGACAGGCGTATAGGCCTACCCCGACCCCGACACAACTTTTTAGTCGGATCCTTCCGATTTTGAAATTTACGTCACGATCACTGTTACGTCTTTTGTCAACAGCGAGTGCTTGCCACTTTCGATTGCCTGAGATGTTCTACGGGGAGAGAATCATCCTGGTAGTTGAGTAGAACTGCGAATATTTTGGAAAATCATTCCCAATTGCCTCATTTCGAAGATATAAGTTACGTCGAAAGAATTATCGAAACTTAATGAATTTCGGTGACCAATGAATTGAGGATTGGGGACCTCCACGCAAAAAGCATTCTGGGCCTCCATCTTAGCTGGAGTCCAGTGATACATTTAACAAACATTCAGAAAGGGGAAATCAAAATCACTTCTATTTCAAATAGGATTAGGCTAAGTGCGGAATATTAATTTTCTATTATGATTTATTTTTTCGGACAGTAGCAGTCAATCAAGAAGGGAAGTACATAGTATTGTTTTGGAGAGGGTCAAATATGTCTTTTATGAGAATCATAGTAAATGATTTGGAGTAAAAATGTTATACTCTAAAAGGTTATATATGTAGAAATGGGACCCTAGAAGCGCACCGCCCAGCGCAAGTTGATATTATTTAGATTTTTGATCTGCAATCTCCAACTACTTCATAATAAATTATTTATTAATTTCAGTTTATAAAAAATCGTTTTTTAATAGCAGCTCAATGCTCAGATTCATTTGATGTAGGCAAGTCAAATTTTCGGTGCTTTCGACCCCCTAGCCATACTCCTTTCCTATTTTGCACGAAGATGATTTGTGACATTTGTGGTAAAAGTTTGAAGACATTTGAATTTTGAAAGGCAGTTGATTAAATAGTTTAATTGACTAACAGTTGATAATACAGATATAGATAAAACATATGTAGAGATTTAATGGGAAAATTGACACGAAGAGGTGGAAAAGGTAACTTCTGAAGAAATTACCACATAACTACTGTAGAAATTACCACATAACTACGGAATGTCTTGCTTATAGCATGAAAACATTTTTTAATTATAACTCAGATGGCAAGTCATTAGTGTGATAAGTATCTCTCTCTACACAAAAAGGAGAGTAATTTTGTGTAAATATGTAATTTTTTCTATGCTTTGGCCCACACACACGTTATTACAATACATGACATCTCTGGAGTTATTAATATGTAGAATCTCGCTGTGCTGAACTGACGTTTTTGATTCGCGGCGGACGCGTTTCGAACTATGTGTTTGTTCTTCGGCGCTTGTGTAGAACTGACCTTTTTGAGTCGCTGTGCACACGTTTCAGACTGCAACCAAGCTCCAAAGAAGAACCACATAGTTCGAAACGCGTCCGCCGCGATTAAAAAAGGTTAGTTCTGCGTAGCGAGATTCTATAAATTAATAGTTATACTGCAGTTCACGAAAATGGATAATCACAACAATTATCTCTGGAGTTTTCAGAGGTAACCAGAAACGGTTAGGACAATGTAGAAGTGGTCCTTTTCAGCTTTTCGATTGTGGCATCGCGAATATAAAGGAAGAGAGATAAAATAGAAGAAAGAAGGAGAAATTAAATGAATAATAAGAATAGGAAGAGAAAAAAAAGAGGAGCAAAATAAGGAAAATGCAAAGGACAAGTAGAATTTCTTTCAAACAATTAAACCATTGTGGCACTATATAGTGTACAAATGATTCAGCATATTGTTCGGCTGGTATTGTTTAAAAAATTCATGGTTTTGAACAAAGGTGCTTGAGTTTTCTGAGAATTAGAAATATTCTCAAATGACAGGCAGTTAGTCAGGTACGGATAAAACAACCAGTGTGGTACGCCCCGCGTAAAACCGCGAAAGCCTCAAGTATCGCACTTTTTAATAGCATTGTCGCACAAATTATCTTCTGCTATTATTGAAACCCTAAAAAGCGATTTTAGATGACCTTATCAGAAGTATCGATCCTATTGGTTGACTTACGTGAAAGAGAAAGGGTCGGTCTCCACATGAACGCAAAAACTGCACTCTCAAGTAGAAGAGATTTTACCTGACTTGGTTGAGCTTCAAAGTCGGACTTGACAAACAGAACAACAGACTCATTGTAGTCATATTTTACAAAGGATTTGACGATCATGCTGATTATTTCGTATCTTGTGAAAATGTTCTTGTTTTCCACTAAAGAAACTGAAAAAGTAGTTCGTAGCAAGTGTGATGTACATCATATTAATTCAATTAGAAATCAAAAATTGAATCCCACTATCTTCGAAACGTACAAAAATATGAATTTTTATTCCATTGACAAATCAACATCATTTCATAGAATTCCACTATCTTCGAAACGTACAAAAATATGAACTTTTATTCCATTGTCAAATCATCAACATCATTTCATAGATATTAATGTTTTCTAGGCTTTTTTAAACGTTCTTTTCATGCTATTCCGTTTTTTGTTGGTCTCATCAACTGGCTGTTTCTGTAATGGAGATGGCTTATGAAACAAACTAATTTATTTCCAACCAACCCATTTCCCGTATATTTCTGCACTTTCCCATTAATTCTCTAATTCGTTTAAGTTTATCACGGTTTGCTGACTTCTATTTCTTACCGCTCTGCCCAGGAATTAAGTGGTAGACTATAGGGGCCTCATACGTAAAAACAGCTATGTAAAAAGAAAAAAAAATTAAATTTATCTATCTATCAGATTACACATTCTGCGGAATATATGAATGAAAACATTAAATACCCTTCAGCAATCTTGATTTTACTTGTAGTAAACAATACAAAATTTCCTGAAGACTGAAACTATTAATAGACAAAACTCTGTAGCTCTTATGATTGTCGAGTGGTTGAACTATATTGAGAATTGAACTGATTCATAATTTTATAAGCTTATTGTGAAATTAATGTTAGTGACCGCTGTTTGTAAGCTGCGAACTCGTTCTTGTAAGTTACTTTAGGTGCTACGGAACAATTTCTTACTCCTTATATTGTTTAGCATATTTGCATTACGTAGAATTTGCTAAACGTCGGGTTCTATATCGGTTTTCTCATTTTTAAATGAGAAAATATTGGTATAACAGGGGGTGTGGGGGTATGGAATCCCCTCCCAGTCGATATTCTGACTTTCTTCCCCTTCCCCGAATTTTTCATATTTATCATTTTTATCATGATTTTTTGAGCATTTTAAAGTAATTTTTACTTGGATATTTCAATCAAAGCAATTGTTGATTACCTATTTTCTTCATAGAATTAATCTAATAATATAGTTTTCTCAATTTTTTCTCTAAGGAATTTAGTACAGAATTTCAACAAGATGCCCACACGAGCAGTGGCATAGCCAGGATTGAACTTCGGGGGGTATACCAGGGGGTGTGGGGGTATGGAGTCCCCTCCCAGTCGATATTCTGACTTTCTTCCTCTTCCCCGAATTTTTTATATTTATCATTTTTATCATGATTTTTTGAGCATTTTAAAGTAATTTTTACTTGGATATTTCAATCAAAGCAATTGTTGATTTAAATTAAATATAAATTCCGGAACTGTTCTAATCCGGAAGAGTCAGTGACAGAAACTACTCGAAAGCACTGCATTGCCACATTTCTTACCAAACTGTACATGCCGCGGCAGAGTACCATAATAATATTGTATACTTTTTGCGATTCCCGTGACAAACTCTTGTGCTAAATAGAACTAAGGTTTATCTTTGTATTAACTCTTTTAATTTAATCTGTAAGTTATTAGTATTACAAAAGATGACTATACAACATTTCGGAGGGGAAATGTATCCCGGTATCCCCCTGGCTACGCCTCTGCACATGAGTCTTGAGACTTGTGCGTGGGTAATGAGTTGAATGGTAATGTAAAACATGCATCTTGAACCCGGTTCGAACTCGAGGAACAGCAACCAGCCAGAGTGTTAGCTATCAGCGACGAGCGCCTACAAGTACTCATACTATTACTACCTGTAAGGGTCTCCCCACCGATAAAAGTCATACGCTTCTTATTATTTTTACTATTAATTTTAACTATTGGGAAGTGATAGCCGCGAGCCGTAGCAGGTATCTGTTCAATCAGATGGAGATAAGCTGCGTTCTCGTAGGACCTTTTTGTAGCAGTGGCCGATTAGATTGGCCAGCAAAAAAGACACTGTTCTCTACTGTAAAATCACTTCCCGGTGGTTCGGAACCCACCTAAAACTGTAGGTCCACTCATCAATCACCATCATCCAACTCATTGCCCACGCACAGGTCTGGGACCTATGTGGGCTTCATCCTCAAAAAAACAACTTTGTTTGGGAACATCTTCTATGGTTCCACTCCTCTGGGGGGAAACACACTGACAACCCCAATAGTTTTTCACTTCCAGCACCCTCCCCCCTGGATCATTTCTGGGTGCGCCACTGGATTGGCGTAATTATCTACGTTTGGACTGCGAAACATATTCCTTTTTATTATCTAAGCATCTAAGGTATCTCCAATAATTGAATCGGCCTGAGGAGAAAGGGAACATGTCAAAATTTCCAATTTTTTTTATGGTCATAATACGTAATTTACTGTGGAATACATCAAATGTTGTTGAAAGGGAACATGTCAGCATTCTCTTATACGAGAAACAGATGTTGTAATAACCAATAGTTTTATCTGCATTCAGTTTTTTCTCTCCCCTGTAAAACACTGATTTTTGCCATGTTCCCTTTCTCCTCAGGCCGATTCAATTATAAAAAAGATAACTTATAAAATAATTATAAAAAAAGAAAGAGTAGAGCGAAGCTAGAACCTACGCAACGAGAATTTGTTGAAAACTGCGGAGAAAATTACAGTTAAAACGCAATAAGACTTGTCGGAGGTCAGTTAAACCGTCACTCAAAATAATGCCTTGGCCATCAGTTCTGCGAGATAACTGTCGTCTTCATTCAGTACACGCAAAACGTCATTTTTAAGGGCCACACACAACCTTTTAACTGATACGTTTTAGCGGTACAGTTAAAACCTATCATAAGTCCTAGCGTTTAGACCCTTCTTTAACTGACTGAACCGCGAAGCCGACATTCCTTCATAATTAATCATTCATCAGAACAATTATGTATCATTCATCAGATTCTGAAATTCATATCACTTATAAACAACATTGCTTCCACAAATTGTGTTTTTTCCATTGCGTAAAGCTTTCAACTTTCAACAATAGAATTGTTACGTGAAATCGAATCGTGCGCAGTAAGTACGTAAATTTCGATTTCGATATCGTACAGATTATATTAGCAAACCCTCCTCGGACACATTTTGACAGCTACGGAGCCCAAACGTGTATGCCTAAGTATTGTATAATAATAGACACACAATTTTTCTTACTACTATTATTATCCCGGATAAATTTAATAATTATTTATTTTCTGGCGACTGGTGTAGCATGTGGCTTTAATTGAACGGGAGAACTTTACGAGTAGTTCACCTCGCTGTTTGTACCGTGCTATGGGAAGCATGTTGGTGTTTTACGTATAAAATACGGGTTTAATTATGGAATTTAGAGAAAATTCATGTGACAAGCATCATCTCATCGTACTGTAGAACTTTCTTGAAACATTTTTCATTCTTTGAAGTGAAAAATTACACTTTAATAAAATGAATATGTGTTTTGTGTTGTATTCACATTGTATTTTAGTTAAATGAATAAATAAATAAATAAATAATGATTCTGATTTTTGGAACTTCCTGCTGGCAGATGATAGTTGTGATTGTCTTACTTAATAATATTACAGTAGTATATTTTTAATTGAAAATCTTCTCTCCTAATTGAAGCTTTGCAGTTTAACGACAGGTATAATTATTGTCATATTGAGAAATCAGACTCCCCGAAACAGAGAAATGGATCTCGGGATTTTCCGGATTTAAGAGTGATTGATTGATCAGTTGCTTTTATTAAGGGCGGAGTTAGGATTATTGATCCTCTCTTCCATTCAATCGTAAAGAGAGACGCCATTCAGAATTTGTCAAATTTAGAAACTTGTGTATTTGATTGCCCGGAGAATGTTTAAAAAATTCTAGCTAACACTATGAGAAATAATGATCTGATGCGGGGCACCATGATAGAAAAACATCAATTTAGAAACATGGAATTTAGAGAAAATTCATGTGACAAGCATCAACTGTAGGTCTTTCTTGAAACATTTTTCATTCTTTGAAGTGAGAAATTACACTTTAATAAAATGAATGTGTGTTTTGTGATTATATAGATTCTGATTTTTGGAACTTCCTACTGGCAGATGATAGTTGTGATTACTTAGGCTAATATTATTACTGTAGTATATTTTTAATTTAGTAGAAAAATGTTCTCTTCTAATTGAAGCTTTGCAGTTTACCGACAGATAAATTGCCATATTGAGAAATCGGACTCCCCAAAGGCCCAAGCAGAGAAATACAGTAGATCTTTTAGAGATATTGATTGATTAATTGCTTTTATTAAAGGTGGAGTTAGGATTATTGATCCTCTTGATTATTGATCCAACCGTGGAGGCACCATTAAAAATGTGTCAAGTTTAGAAAACTTATGTATTGGATTGGATTGCCCGGAATTGTTAAAAAAGTTCTAGCTAACACTATGAGAAATAATGATCTGATGCGGGACATCACGTCAGAAAAATATCAAGTTCAAATAAGATTATTTGACAACGTTAAAGACAATCTTAAATGTGAAAAAGCAGCGAAGAGTTTTGTTCCCATGTTGACCGGAGACGATCGGTTTGGGACTCTAGATTCGGTCTTTAGTTACAAAAAACGTCTCAAGCTTTCTCAATCTCCACGTTTGGAAAGGAAGGGACCGAAGGTCCTGTTTTTGAGCAGGTAGAAAATGTCCTAGAAAATTCCATAGCAGCGTTCCGGACCATTCATCACCCGTTTGAAAGCTTGAAACTCAGTGTTTCTTTCACAGCAGGCCAGATAGGCACAGCTCGATAATAATCAGACGCTCCTTGTTGAACATTTTTCGAAAACAGACTCCAGCAATGGTTGAATGGTTGTGTATGGTTCTGGTGGTGGGAGAGCTTTGTACATTTGAAAGCGCACAAAAGACCTTTCAAGCTCTTCAAATTTTAAATGAGAAGATAAGAAACAAAAACACTAAACACATCCCTCTAGGAAAGGTTGAAATGAGTGAAGGACGCACATAATTCCTACACTAATTAGATGCTAATCCTACTACATGATTACAATGTGGGTGATGAATGTCTCCTTGTTTGCCAGGTCTCAAACTAATCTATTGTTCTGGCCCGCCATTTACTTCCCTTCAGTAGTTCATTCGTCTTTCCACTGACACATTCAACATCATTGAAAGGATGATTATTAATTGGCCAAGAAATGCCATTGATCTATTGTTAAATACTATTTCTAATTACATTATTACACTTCCATGAGATTTTGCAGTAACGACAAACAAATGCAAGTACATACTAATAAAGCCAGTTTGTAAATCGTTATGCAACTGGCCCTTGTACAAATACAAGACAATTACTGAGGGTAATTGAAATTTAATGAAAAAATCATTATTATCAAACATTTTAAAGATATTTGGTTCATTTGTATCTTAATTTTTCATGGGCTATCTTATACCTATACTACTAGTAATAAAAAAATGGATAATCTTATATGCTTCAATGTTTGCAATATCTGAGTAAATGCAGTTCGTATTTCTCACACTCATTTTCTGCTCCAGGCTGATTTTAAGCTGGTTCTCAGTATGACCTAAATCTTAGAGAATAGTATTTTTTCCCCAATTTAAATATTGAAGATTATTGAGAAATATCATGTAATTAACACTGAAGACTGCAGAAGAATCATTAGACATGAACACAGCCGTGAGTGTTGATTTTATAATTCTCAACCCTAAAAATTCAAAAACAGAACTCTAGACTCTCACATTTGACTTAGCAATGAATTCAATACCATTTTGACTCATTAATCCAATTAAAAGACAACTCATTTACAATAACTAACTAACTAACAATAGTATTTGAAGTATGTCACTCATGGTAAGGTAAGAAGTTTCCTAATTAGTAAAACCCACCAAAAGAATTTTAAAAATTTTCGAAATGATAATTTTTGATTGATGAAATAGTTTAAATGATGAATTAATCACATCAATAAGCAATTAGCAATTGTTGCTACTACAATAATATCGTGATAATGTTTCAACACATTTGTAGCAACTTTTGTTCAAATTTTCTTTGTTTCTCTACTCGAAATAATCTTTTGAATGTTGATTGAGTTTCAAGTCAATCTATTATATTGTATAAGAATTTTTTATCAACTTCGTAATGCAAAGAGCCCCTATTGGAAAACATTATACAGGGCAAGTTCCAAGATCTCAAGAATACAATCATCTTGAAAAAACACCAATTTTAAGACGTTATGTCACTCATGGTGAGGTAAGAAGTTACTCCCTTAGTATCTCCCCCCCCCCCCTCTCACAACGAGAACATTTTCAAAATCATCGAAATGATGATTTTGTTATGATGAAACTGTTCAATTGATGAATTAATCACAACAATAAGCAATTAGCAATGTCTGCTACTATAATAATATCGTGATAGTGGTTGAATTCCTGGGAGCCTTACCGGTATCCGGTAAATGTTACCGGTGGCGTCTGATTGGTCTATTCAAATTCATAACCGTTGAAAAATTTGAATAGATCAGACGCCACTGCGGTAGCATTTACCAGTTACCGGTAAAGTTTCCATGAACTCGACCATTGAGAACTAAGTATCTATCCGCTTCAATTCAGAAACTTCGTAATGAAGTTCGTAATGAGATGGAACTCATGATTGATTGAATCCTGTCATGCTTAAAATTGATTTTGATACAAGATTGAATCACCTCTTCTGGTATTCATCATTCATCTCTTTTGAAATCGTGATTGATTGAATCGTGAATCAAGTTTATAGATATTTTTATACAATATTGAATCATCTCCATGATTCAAGAGCTGGCCAGTAATTTTGGGCTGTTATCTTTAGCTTTCTTGTATCAACTACTCACAGCGTAAGCGTAACTCCTAATAACTCTATACTGTATCACTTTTCATAAAAATAGCTCTTGTTGAATTATGTCAAACACAACTTTTAGGCTGTTTTTATACAACGCGCCGAATGACGGTCGTCTGGCGTACGTCGGCTGACGCAGAAAACGTTTCTCGCGTCTTCCAGCGTCACATAAGGCCAAATGTTTTAAGCGACGCACGTCGGGCTCGTCGTCTATCTCATTATTGGGACCCGACGCTATGTCGTTCAACGCGTTGTATAAAAGCGGCCTTTGTTTCTCTGAACATCTGAGTTAATTTCGAAAATGAATACCATTTATGAGGGTAAATGAATCATCCAGTATCAAAACTGGCACTGATTTAAATTATGATTTTTACTCACTTATTCTGGAGGGATGCATTTCGCTTCTAAAGAGAACCTTCGTCGCTTCTACTTTTACTGGGAGGTACAAGTAAGTAAAAATCATAATTTAAATAGAAATACAGAGTCAGTTTTAATATTAGATTGTTCATCAAGTATTTCATCATAGAAAACATCACAGTAAATTAATTATTCAATTATCTTTTTGTAGTCAATTTTAGGGGGATTTTCCAGAGAATATTAAAAGAATATATTTTTAAAGCTCGAATACAGTGCCGGGCTCACCAAAAAATCATTGTCCTGGAGCCGCCTCTTGTGGTGTAGACCAAGTCACAAATTCAATGTAGTTAAACAAATACTTTTTTGTAGAATGTAGGTAATAGTTATCATTCAAATCATTTACAGAATTGAAAATGAAGGCATTGAATGTACATTAATTTGCGAATAAATTATTTAGCGAATAGTGTTAGAGTACCGATGGGCCTACTGCCTCAAATTTACGATTCAAAATATTTTGAATGTTTCAATAATTCAAAAATATCTGAAGTTCGGTTTTTGAGCGTTACGAGCGCTGCGGAACATTTTTGGAAGTATTTGTGGGGTTGTATTCGACTGCAGAAAGTGGGGAGAATAGAAATAGTTTTGCCGGGTGGTTAGAAATAGTTTTTCTTCTATTCCAAAAGGGAGAGTTGGGCTCACTCTTCACGGCAATGTAAAAAAAGGGGAGGCCAAATGAAGGGGAGCGGGTAAAATTAGACTTTGAGGGATGACAGCAAAGGCTGATAGTTTGATAGCGCAAGTGAGTGTGTGTGTGTTTGTGAGAGCGCGCGCGCGGAGAGGGTAGCTGGTTCTTGAATGCTATTGGTCGAACTGACAGCGGCCATCTTTATTCAGCACGCTTTGGCGGGAACACTAATATATAGATATGTATCACAGTGAATACAATGTCTATTATCTTTTCATCGTAATCCAATAGAATTAAAATTCTATGCCTAGTTCAAATTATTCAAAGGTTTCTACTTATCAAGGACTGGAAGTCTAAAATTGGAATATTTTTGATTACGAAATAGATATATATTATGTTGGTTGTTAGTGCTTGAAGCGGCATTCCCGCCATATAGCATGGGAAGCACTGCTTTTATTGACCAATTTACTATTTGAGAAAGGAATAATCTCTGAAAAATATTCCATCTATTCAGTTCAATGAACTAGCTGTAAAGGAATATGTTCAAATAAGAAAAAATGTTAATTGAATCTTGTCCCCTTGACCAATTGACTGTTTGAGAAAGGAACAGTCTCCTCCTAAATATCTAACTTCAAATGAAATTATTGTGAATAAATATGTGTAAATTAGAAAAATCGTTGATTCAATCAGACCGCGACTTTGCCACTTATATAGTTTAGTTTCATGTTAGTTACTAGGGAAACACGTTGAGTAATCTGCTCTGCTATTTAGACCAAAGTTTTAAAAAGCTAAAACATAAATATTATTGATTTTGGAATTGAACACAAACTTTAAAAAAAGTCTTCGTAAAAAAAGTGATTTTAATCAAAATCTTGACGTACATGATTATAATACAAGAAGTCGAGGAGATTATCACTTGGTGAGTCACAATAGTAGCTTATTCAAACAAAAACCGAGATCTATTGGAAGGAAACTCTAAAACAAGCAGCCGCCGTTTTTAAAGAGTCTACAAAATAAAGAAATATTTAAAAAATATTTAGTTGAAGTTTTTTATAGTGCACAAGAGATCCTTTCACATCAAAATTAAGCCTCGCCTCAACTAATTGATATAGTAATTTTTATTATTTGCCATTTTTATGTATGTATTTGAAATAAATAAATAATTATGGTAACTAGAGTAAAAGATTGTATAAGTTTTAATCTGACTTGTCTTATACAAAGACAAGGAATTCAGACCTGGAGTCTCCAAGACGTAATCTACAAAAAAATAATAAAAATATGATTGCTCATTTGGAATTGGATTGTTTGGAGAAGAAATAGTACCGCATGAAACCACATCTTTAACTGGAGTACAGGCACAAGGGAATCGGCTTTCCCAAAATGTAAAGTGACCAGACGACCCGTTTTTGAGAGGCACGTCCCGTTGTCCCCACCATACTTGTCGGGACACCCATTTCTCCCGTTTTGGCAATATTAGTTACTAATATTCTACTTTATGAATAGGTTCTTTTCATTTATTGATAATTATTATTGCTCGAAATGATCCTAAAGCTAAACTTAAGTTCCAATTACAATTGAGCCTTAGCTACAAAATCCCTCATTATTATGAGCGGACTTTTATTATTCTTCGGTCGTCTTCGGGTGGTAAACATCGATGGCATTAAAAATTTCGGTCACGTTATAATATAAGATGTGTGAGAATGACTACAAAAATATCATCTTTGTATAGAGAAGAAATAAAGTTTTTCCCATCTTCTGATCAGTTTTCAAACACCCCCCCCCCCCCCGCGGGATACGTCCAGTTGTCCCATTTCGGGGTATCAAAAATCTGGTTATAAATGAGGACGCGGTACTACTTCTATTTTTTTATGACATGGACTTTTCTTCATGGACTTTTTTTATGACATGAACTATTCCACTTCTAATTCAAATATGTTTTAGATATGAGAACTAAACTCACTAATAAAGAATTTTATTGCAATTAACAATCAGATTGTTAAACAATAGTACGTATATATTTAGACAGTAGTAGGGACAAGAAATTGGATTCAAATACAACTCATAATTCATAGCAAGTCAGTATTAAGAAAAACCTATTACAATATTTCATGACGATTTTGAACCAATCAAACAATAATGCTTATAAATTGTTTCAGGGGATGAAACATAAAATGTCCAATAATTATCCAATAGATATTTTGTTTGATATCAAATACAGTGATATACTTGATTCTGGTATCGTGGTATCAAATCTCTCACAAGTTTGATTCATACCTTCTAATTCCCCTGATCAGTACAAAAAAAAAAAAAAAAAATGAAATGACATGAAAACAGTAGACATGAGTATTCCATACCCATAATGGAAAGTTGGAAGATCGAATATAATACTATGAATATAATATTTAAATCGAATATACGTACTATTGGCTTATTTCTTTAAGGTTATTGGTATAGAATTTTTCAATAATATTTTTGAGTGTCTGAATAGAATAATCTTGTGTAGACCTGCACTAAACTATTCAGCTTGTCTGGATATTGGCAGCCAGGGCAAATCTGAAGAGAAAAGTTCAACGCAGGTAGAAAATGCATCCAAAGAAGACCTAACGGTAAATACTCATGACCCAACATCCCCTTTACAATACAGGACTACCCTCTGAGATATTCCACTCTTCTTGCCGAAGAAATTGTTCTCAACAACACTATTGGAAGATTTCTGAAGTATATGGGTCCTCTTTTGCCAAAATCAATCAATAAGAAACACGTCCACCCATTATTTTTTATTTAGAGGCCGTACATGTAATTTTTATTTTGTTGTGGTATTGAATACAGTGTGGAGAAGCGGTAAAATCATGAGAAGCGCGTGATTTTTAACAACAGTAGGTGCTCAAAAAACATCCATTAATACATTTTATTTTTTCAAATTCTTGTGTTTTCAATTCCTTACATTATCTACAGTTATGCATCTAATATTGATAGAAGTGTGGTTATTATTATTGTTTCTCGTGGTTGAAAATCTCAAATTGTCTCAATTGTATCCTGAAATTTTGTGCAGTGTTCACAGTATTAACTACGCCAGCTGTAAAAGTACGCTGTAAAAACCGATTAAAACATACTAATTATTGAAAGAATTAGTGAATGAATTAGTGAATAAAAGAGTTTATTTTGTCCAACCACAGAGGTCAATATTGAGTGATATTAATTTGATGTTTTAATGGTTAAAATGGTTAATGGTTTTATTGTTATTATATATGTTAAGCGGGGTTATCAGCATCAAACTCTTTTATCCATTATGTACAGATATCACTTCTACTACTATATTTATAACTGTATTATTTATAATTAATATTTTGGAAACATGAAACATTCAAATACAGAAAACAGTAGACCTACATGAAAAATCAAAGATAAAAATTATAATTAATCGGAGGAATTTTCTCAGTTGATTCCTTCTTTTTCCATTTAATCGCGGATCTTTTCCCTATAAAAAATTCACAATCCATTGAATGTTCGAAGTTCTCTGCTTTCAGCTGAATCCACTACAGTAACCTCTCTCCGATTCAAGTTGACATGATAGTGAAACCATATACATCTCTCCGAAAACACAGGAAATGACTAATTACATTGTAATCCAGACAGGAATTTTTCTTGGAATCAAAGCTATGATTCGGCAAAATTCTACTGCGATAAACAGGAAATGCCGTACGGGATCATCTTGTCTCTTCTGAGCTTTTAAAGGGTGAATTATTTATTACATTGATTCTATCTTGGTTGAATCAAATTAAATCCTTTTCGTCTTACATAATTGGTGCTTTTCTCAGAATTACCGTCGCTGATTCAACAATAATTTTTACGTATTCGAGCCTCTTTAAAAAGTGCGCCTCCAGGCTTCATTTTAACAACCTGTTATCCAACAAAAGCGAGATTGCGAGATACGTCCATCTTTTCAACATTCATTTTATCCTTTCAGATATTCAAATTTTTTAATTATGTTTTATAAAGCTGTTTAAATCCTCGAATAAAGTCGGAGTATTGCCTTATTTTTTAATAGAATTCCTCGCCTGCTCATCTGTCAAAATTTGTTATAGTTCGCAGGTACAGTAATTATCTCGTAGCTTCCAACTTCCTTTTCAAAACTTCCAAATATTTTTCCAATAGTATAATAGTTCATAGTTGAGATATTTGTAACGATATTCGCTTTAGAATTTCGTAGAAAAAATAGTATGAATGAGAAGAGTTTAATGCCCGAAATTTCAGACACATTTGATGAGAAGGAATAATGTGTATGCAGAATTATTAGTGTTGTATCAATATTAAATACAGTCAGTCGTAAGTCGCAGCACAAAATATTGTTCAAATAGCACTGAAGAATATACCAATGCATGAAACAAAGATTGGTTCTAGAGTCGAGATATTTTGAACTTAATGCTGGAAAAGTCACATTGTTGAATTGTTGGTTCTCTTCAATCCAAATAAATCTAAGTTTCTTATTCACTTTGAATAATCTGAATTGAAATTGTAACTCTTAATTTTGAAGAAGTGATTACTCCAGCTCTTGAAGCTTGAAAGGTAATCTTCCTCTTCCCCTTGACGGATTTCAACTTTTATAATAATTCCTCCTCAAGTAGAAATTATAAAATCCTCTATAATCCATTTCTTTTTTCATGGAAAAATCTAAATCCTACACAGATTGTCAGGCGTATTCACTGTTTTTAAGCTTTCAGTTAGTAGAACCATCAACAACATAATTTACGTCTGTTCCTAGAGGATTCTTATAACAAAGACTTGAGAAAGTCGAAAGAAATTTTAATGTTATCATTAACGTTTTATTAATGATAACATTAAAATTTCTTTCGACTTAACTTCATTGGTTCAAATGGTTGCATCTGCCCACTAGCCTACTACTAACATGTTGGTATTTAACATGCGACTACTAATACTGACATGTTGGTTACTAACTCTATTATCCATTAATAAAATTTAAAATGGAGGTGTCAACTCATTTGAATAACTTAATAACCATAGCTCAACTCTGAAATATCAAATCAATTAGGTCATTTAGTACATATATATTTATGTAATTCCAATTACAAGTTTTTTAATTTGACTCATTCACAGCACTGACTGGGGGTAAATTACGCCTACCAGTGGTGGCATTATTATTAATCTGACAATAGCACAGACCGACTTACTTGGACACGGTGCGTCAGATTTGAGGCTGTGGCAGCCCCTCTATTATTATACCCATTTCTTCGCACAATGGTGGCGTCATATCCTCCCCACCCCCAACCCACCGCTACCATTCGCGTCTGAGTCTAAGAGAACTATGCTCATATTATATAATATTTATATGAATGTCGTTCGCTTACAACCCAGCCGTGTTTTTTCCAGGTCTTCTCGTTCCCGTCGACTTATTCTTTTTCTTCTTCAACATCTTCTTGTTCTTCGGCCTAGCCCCCTTCCTCTTGCTCCCTTGTGAATAGCTTACATTAAGTTATCAATTTATCATAGCATGCGCTATGCTGGCGTGTCGTTCTGAGTTTTCTTGGCTTTTTGTTGTAGCTGCCCCTGCCCTAAAGTCTACTATTGCAGGACCCAACTCGTGCCGCGTCTGGGAAAACGCACCCGGCCCCAGCCACGGCCTTCTCAATACTTATTATTTCGGCACAATTCAGTGTCTCTCGCCCACCCAATGCCATCCTGGCCACGGCACGGTGACACGCCCTTCTCCTGCCTCTCATGTTTAAATGTTTAATCCCGACCGGTGAAAAGGAAGAATTATCGTCTCTGCACCACATACACATCCACAGTAGCAGTTTCCTGTTCCCTGGTGAAACTTCCGTATCTGGTTTCGAATTTCTATTCTTATAAGCTTTAGGTCTAACGAAATTAACAAATCCTCTACAAATCGTAGAGATTGAGCCCCTCGACGTTAGGAATCTTGATATTATCAATGAAAACAATATGATAGAAATGGTTAATTTTTTCTATGGTGTGTTGTTCTGAGTTCTCTTGGCATTTTGTTGTAGCTGTAACTTTCTTTTTCTTTGGAGGATGAAGCCCACATAGGTATGAGACCTGTGCGTGGGTAATGAATTGGATAATGGTGTTTCATGAGGAAAAGATCTAATCATATTACAATCGACTGCATAGAATGTTAATAATAAAGTTCAATATAGAAATTGATATGAAGAGACGGCGTTTGAACTTTTATGGTCATATTCTCCAGAACACAGACTAACAAAGGGATTTCTTAAATATCTGATTTTACAAATTGTCTGTCAAGCACCCTGGTTAGGAAATGTTAGAAAAGACTTACAACAGTTGAACGCAAATAAACAGGAGATACTTAATAGGGAAATGTTCTTAAAGAATGGCGAGCCGCTTAGCGCAGTTGGTTGGGGCGTCGCTTGCTGTCGTTTCAGCGGTCGTGGGTTCGAATCCCGCTCCACTAACTTGCATCTATGTGACAAATAGGTCAACCTATTGAAGGGTCCCAATTTAAGAGCCTATAGTCTTAGTTCATGCAGAGTTAACGTGAAGGTTCTTTGTATTTTAGTTTTAATTTCATTAAGACTGTATACCATGAAAACAGAATAATATTTATTAGTAGACAATGTATAGTCTATATTATAGCCAACTACTGACTGTAGAATGAAAACTGTTGTTGTATAAATTTATGGATATCCCGATGAATGGAAAGTCATTTAAATTATGTTATTTATCTAAGTACGTTCAGAAAATAGGACATGAAAATTTTTTAATTATGGAAGCAAATGTTCACTCTTTCCAGGTTTAAATTGCAGTAGTTGTTAGTAATAAAAATTCATTCAACACGACTATTTTTCTACTACATGATTTCATTTTTAAATATATATCTCAAAAACAATGATTGGCGCTATATTATCCTGACCCTTTCAATTTTTTTTTATTGCTGATGATGCTGACATGAGTTCGAGACTTGTGCGTCGGTAATGAGGTGAATGATTACACATAAATGCCTGACGGTTGAGCGGGATTCGAACCCACGACCACTTAAACGACAGCAAGCTGAAGTTGCAACGCCCCAACCAACTGCGCTAAGCGGTGGTGGGTTCCTTACGGGAAGTTCTACCTCGCCGTTTGAGACATGGTATGCGAAAATGATGGATGTATCGTTGATATTTTTATTGAATTAGCTGGATGTTGTATAACTTTATTCAGATTCACCATTTATTCATTCTTTATTCTTCCATTGAGTTAATGGGTATGCACCAAGTACTGTGTACGGGAATTCGGCCCCTGGAATAAATGCAACAAGCATTACAGTTGAGTATTGCACAAGTGCGGGTGGCTTGCAAAAAATTGCAAGGAGTTCCCCTCACCATTCTATGTCATCAGACCGAAGATGCGCTGACTAATAACATGGTAACTTTCTCGTAGTTTGCGTTAGTCCATGAAAAATATTTCAATTTTATGACATTTGTGTTTCGTTGAAAATATTCTCAACACAACAAAATTATGAAACAATCGTGTACTGTACTTGGATTTGGAAACTATTTTCAAACAAATAGAGAATTGGATTCAAATTATTTAATCCTATTTTGACATGAATTTTTAAGAATATAAATAATAAAATGAAGAGATACTCCTCTAAATATTCTGTATTATTCTGGTGTATATTCTGTACTCTTTCAGGAGAATTTGTCATTGACATTGACAACAATCCATATGAAATGGATAAGTGTCGACAGATTCAAAGAAGACTAGAAAGGTGAGTGGGGATCGGTCATCGAACTTGGGACAGTGACGCACTCACGCATGATGAGTTGGAATTCCGAAGTGAAATTCCTCAACCAGCTCCCGACAGCGGTCCTGAATCTGAATAGAGTTCAACTCCTTTGAAGCAGACGGCGTGAGTCCAAGAATCGTCACCTCACCTCGCCTCATCTTCGTCTTCGTCCTCATCCTCAGGTCCAGCCGTCTAGGCATCCGGACATGGCGGTCATTCAGCTTCCAATCTCCTTCGCTTCGCATCATCATAGAGCGAGACACGTCATTTACTACGCATGCGCATAGCAAGTTGACCAGTTCATATCTTTGTTTCACAGCTACCTGCATTCTCTCAACAGCCTCCAAGTGGTATCTCATCATGCCTGGAATGTGATTACAGTACTTAAAAAATTACCAAAAGTTATTCCTTAGACTGGGTCCAAATTTGTTCAAGCAAACTGCTAGAGAATGCTGATGAAAGTACCCAATCTCACAATTTGGTAGGACACTCATTAGATAAAGAATAGATAGAGTAATTAATAAATTAAGAGCGAAGTTAGGATTAACTTTTTAAGTGAATTCAACGACTTGCAGTCGAATTTTTATTAAGAATAAGTAGAATTTACTTACTCTGTAGGCCGAACGTTTTCGAATCTTTGAGATCCATTTTCAGAGGCGTCCTCCTTGATCATCGATGTCAGTTTTTTGGTTAGAAGAATTGTGGTTTTTGTAAAATGTGATCAATACAGAGTAAGTAAATTTTACTTATTATTAATGAAAATTTGACTGCGAGACGTTGAATTCACTTAAAAAGTTAATATAAACAACGCAGTTCGTCATGGAACAAGAAATCCAGGAACGAAGTTAGGAAAAGAACCTTTCGTACATTCAAGCTTAATAAAAAATATAATAATAATAATAAACGAATGGCTTTTATTGGTGGGGAGACCCTTACGGGTAGTTTAAATACAAACTTTATATTTCATTAAGATTACATCACAGACTACATATATCACGGATTAATTTCTTTCAATCCTCTTTGCTAGTCATAAATGCTGATTACACTATAACTAATCAATTATATAAATTGCTCATTTGGATTTGGATTGTTAGAAGAAATAGTACCACGTGAAAACACATCTTTAATTGGAGGAAAGGCACAAGGGAATCGGCTTTCCCAAAATTTTAAATGAGGCCACGGCAAGTACTACTTTTATTCTTTGAAGATGACCGTAAACTCTTTCACTTATGAGTCTAATTCAAATAAGAAGCGTATGGCTTTCATCGATAGGGCGACCCTTACCGCCGGAGGAGTTCCACCTCGCCGTTTGAGTCATGTTATGGAAAACATAGTGGACCTACTATCTAGCGTGGCTTCCGAACCACCGGGTAAGTGATAATAAAGCTTATAACATGAAGTTATTGAAGCACGGTCACCCATCCGAGCGTAGTCTTAAGCGCTCGTGACTGAACATCACGATCGCATAAAACCACGCTCACCGCGTCATCAATCACCACCCATTTAAAATATGAAGTTAGTTAGCAAATGTAAAAGTAGGGCCATAGATACTAATTAGTTACTAAATTGATAGTAACCTGTCTGGTTGATCAATGGTAGTTGATCTGTGATTAATTGCCTGGTTAATAAATGGTAGTCAATCTGTGATCAATTGTCTGGTTTTTTTGGTAATAATAGTTTCGCTGGTTTCTGGTTAGCCATTGTTTTAAATAGACTTTAGAAGCTTAACTTGGAATAATGATGAAGTCGCTAATCAGGTAATGCGTAACCGAGAATCTGAAGTGATTCATACCAGTGAATAAATAGAATGAACATTATGGTTGGTTGGTAACTTAGTATGTGAATGACATCATTCAGAGATGAATTAAATCCACTATTATTGAATAAAAATAGAATTTGAAACTCTTGTACCTTCAGTTTTGGAATCGTAGTGGAGATTTAGTCCCACCCTTACATCAATTACAACCGGAATCGTCAGCTACAACCCTACAATTCTGGTTATTTTAGAAGATATCACACTGGAATATAAATAAATATCTTCTATTATCTGAAGAAAATAGGAAAATAAGAAAGGCAAAAAAGACAATGTTCTCTCATGTATAATCACTTCCCGGTGGTTCGGAACCCACCTAGAACTGTAGGTCCAACTCATCAATCACCATCATCCAACTCATTACCCACGCACAGGTCTCAGACCTATGTGGGCTTCATCCTCAAAAAAAAATTAAAATAAAATTTCTTACAAGATTACAAATTGAAATCAATTATATAATACACATTACAAAAAAAAGAAATTAGGTAAAAAAAGAATAGGGAAAATGAAGGTTATGTTGGAAATTGAAGATTAGACTAAATGTATGTAAAGAAGAAATAAGCGTAATAAATAAATTACTATAAAAATAATTTGTCGCTTTGATGCGGCGGTGGTGCAACACAATAATTATTTGTTAACTAAGTTTTTACCAGTAATGAAAAACAAAACAACAAAAACAATTTTCAATTAAAAATTCAATTTGAATTGTAATACAATTTCATGATTTATTGTGAGCTGATTCAAATGAAGCACATTTATAAGCTACTACATGCATTCACAGGAGATTTTTATAGCCTGTAATGTGGTTGATTAATGGAATCCACATTCTAGTAAAAATGTTGTAACAGATTGAGCACTCAAAAGACGTTATCGTCTTGTAAACCATGTAGGCTATTTGAGGCACTTGTTTTCCTTTTCACAAACACTGGAAAGAACGTGAACACTGATTGAAGTCCTATGAAAAGGAGGCTAGTGATTCGCTGAATAGAATAATTTCAATGGAGAAGGAATAGTAAGTAAGCTACATGGCGGCCAAAAAACGAACGAAGGGGCCAACAAACCAGTTTTAATTTTTGTTAGGCTACTCAAGCGGGCACAAGCCACTGCTCATCATAGAAAACGCTACACAAAGACAACCCTTGCTTTTTCTGCTTCTTATTCAAATCCATGCATCTACTACCAGTAGAGTTGGTTCACTGTCGGTTTGGCACAAGGTAGAAGGTATCATCCTCACTTAACGACTATTACCCCATTTCAGGCTTGCAAATAATACAAAACACCTTGTTCTGTCCATTACAACATGCTAGTAAGAAAGTAAAATACTAAATTGTCTTCAACGGTTTAGTGCTTGATGCCAAGTCTATGATAAAACTGCAAAGATTATACTGGATGCTTTCTTATGAGAGGCAGTAGAGATGAGCTCGAAAATGATGATGTGAATTCTTCAATTTTTAATTCACTAGATTCATTACATTACGAGATTTCAGCTTCAGTTGTGAGTCTTCGTAATGTAGTGTACTTTCCCAATTCAATTCATGTATTTAATGTGCACAAAGTCAGTTGTAAAGTCGTCTTCGTAATGTAGTGTACTTTCCCAATTCATTTTCTGAATTTAATGTGCATAGAAACAATACACAAATAATAAAAACGAAACAAAATACAATAACAGAAGCAAAAAAATTGTGGAAAATATGAAGCGAGGTGTGCTTGAAGCGATAGGAGAAAGAGAGAAAAGTAGGAGAAACCCGTATTTAACTATGGTTAGGATAAGAAAGGAAGTTATGTTAGGATATGTTAGGATAAGAAAGGAAGAAAAAGAAATGGAAGAACGTTTGTAAAGGAGAGAAAGAGAAAGAAGGAAGAACATGAAGATGAGAAAATATTTTTTTAAAGCAGAGAAAAAAAAGAAGTGAGCGAGTCCACTGAGAAAATGGAAGAAACAATTATTCCAATCTTTTTCATCATCAGTTCAATTCTCTCAATACACTCACACATACATAATTATGAAATATGAATTGATGTAACTTCATTTCATTTCATATTTTTCCCATTTTTTATTTTTATTTTGACAATACAATACATATTATAATGAGATTATAATGAGCTATATACATCAACTGAGTGAAAAAAAAAACATTAAACTAAACATTAGCAAAAATTTATACAGATGCATATGCATAAAATATTCTGTCAAAATAAAAATACTACTTGCTAAATTATTATTAATTTGTAAATTTGTATGCAAGTAAAAGTACAGTTGAAAAAATATTTTTTTTGAATGCTAAATTCACACACACACTCACGCAACTTTCAAACCTTGATAATTCATGTGCAAAAGAGTTATAAATATTGAAGGAGCTACTCAACTGATAACAGCAAATAAACTCTCAATAGTTTCAGACAAACATCAAATAAGCCATTTAAAAATCTGTTTTTTGAAGGAATGTTTATTTTCAAGTCTTTTTAAAGAATCAGGCACATATGATTAAAAAATTTTGGGCTCAAAAAAACAAAAGATTTTTGGAAGGAAGTGTTATATGCCTTGGGGAGCCTCGCTAAGTTGTTAGCTACACTTCTTGTACTGTATAAATTATCACTCTCAAACATTTGCTGACTTCGATTACCTGATATCATGTAGAAAGAAGATAATACCTTAAAAACATATGTGTAGCGCAATGGCAAACAGTTGAATTGCTGATAAATTGGAAAAGAATGTTTGGTCCAACTCACACCCCTCATCGACCTTATTATGAACTTTTGTAGTACAATCAAAGGTTTTAAATGAGTTTTGTAAGTGGAGCCCCAACAGCTTAATTTTGAATCTACTAAAGCAAAATACAGCTGTCTGAGCACAACAACAGGAATAAATTTATTAAGGAAGTGGAACTTTCTGAGAAGATGGCGGAGGTAGTTTTTTAAATTATATATATGGTGAGTCCAGGTGAGTTTCTTATCCACCATTAGACCTAGATATCTAATGGAATCAGTTTGCACCACAGCGCCACAATCACAGTTGGTTTAATTACATGAAATATCATGGAATTTTAATGGATACAGTAGTTGCCAGGTAGTAGACAAAGTGAATAATATATATTTAGACTTGTCGCAAGACGTTCAAATAGGTAATCAGATCTCTCACATATAATTATTCAAGTGAATTTGTTCATACAATAGCAATATGTAGCTTAACTGAAATAACTTTTATTTGCGGCTACATGATAAAGTGTCAATTATCAAAACAGTTTCATAATGAAGCTATTTTTTAACAAAACTGTCATTTTAGACCAATGAGAATCCATCAATTCTCCAATTTAGTGTCAGAATGAATAAGGTTCTATAGTCTGCAGCTACCCGATACTGGTAAGTTAAATTAAACGTGATTTATTGGTACTCGCTCAGCTCGAGTCCTAATTTTCTTTTTACAGTTTACCATGGTCTCCTACTGTCTCATATTAGGTATGCGACGTAGTATGGAGTAACTCATCAAAACAAAACCTAGATAGGGTGTTTTTAAGATCCAAAAGAAATGTGTAAGGTATAGCCTATGAAAAGAGCAAATAGGTTAGACTCATGTAGGTCGTCGTTTAAGAGACTTGGTTTCCTAGCTGTACCTTGCTTGTATGTGTATGAAGTTACATTATAATATAATGTAACTTTTTTACATATTATGTAAAAAAGAGTAATATAAACCATAATCTTAACTTACATGATCATAATGCACGAAATCGAGGAGATTATCACTTGGTGAGTCACCAAGTAGCTTATTCGAACAAAATCCTAGTTATATTGGTAGGGAAGTCTACAACGCTACCGTAGTTCTTGAAGAGTCTAGAAAATACAAAAATATTTTTTAAATAATTGAAAAAATATTTTAGTTGATAAAGCTATTTATAGTGTACAAAAGTTCCTTTCAGTTCAAAATTAAGCCACACCTCATCTAATTAGTATTGTAATTATGGTGACTAGTGTAAAATATTGATAATATTATATACTGTAATTTACTTTTTATTGTAAATTCAACGACTTGCAGTTAATTTTAATTATTAATAAATAATATTTCTACTCACTCAGACCAATCGTTTTCGAGTCAAGGAGACTCATCTTCAAAGGCGTCCTAGATCAGCTGTCAGACCGACTCGATGACTCGAAAACGAAGAAAGATTATTTATTCACAATTAAAATTGACTGCAAGTCATTAAATTTACAATAAAAAGCCAATATTAACAACGCAGATCGTTATGGAACAAGAAACCCAAGAAGAATGTACCTACAGTATATAATTGTTGATCTGACTTGTCTTATACTCCTTAATCAGAGTCTTCAAGACGTAATCTTTAAAAAGAATTTAAATCTGACTCTTGGCTTAAAGACAGGCATAATAAAATCGTTGCATAAACTACTAATTCTAATGATTCTAATGTCCAGTTACGTAAATAAGTTTTATTACATCTTGTTATATTAGGTTGACTTCAGTAACTTGTTATCAAGTTATCTATCACACCAATAAAATAGAAACGTCGCCAGACTCATCACTGGTTTTAAAAAAGTACCTATGTGCTGATTATTGTAGAGTTTTATCAAACTATTCCATGATTTTAACGGGTCGCTATCTGTACATGAGCAGACTGTCGAAGATAATGAATAGCGTTCCAATAATGATTATGAACCGGTTTGTCAAAACTCTAAACTCTTGCTCTGTTCGGAACCTAATAGTTGAGAAATTATTCAAAACTAAAAAATCTCTATCTATGATACCCTGACTCACTCATCAACGCAGAGCCAAAACTACTAGGCCTATGAACTTGAAATTTCGTATGAACAATCCTTATAGGATTTCACCGTGCAATAAGAAAGGATTTTTCAAAATTCGCAATTTTAGGGGTGTTTTTAGGGGATTAATGTTTTGCCTATGCAAAGCACGGGTACATGGCTAGCTTACTGGAATCTTTTAATCATATGGAAAATAATTTGAAATTTTTCGATCTGCTGTACACGCTGTAGGAAACATATGACTGAGATCATACCCATATACTGGGAAATGAAATTATGCCAGGTTGATGACATCTGTTAACCAATGCAGCTAGAAATTTGAAACGTAGTCTCAGTAGGAGGTGATGAGCTACTACCTTAATAGTCATAGGAGGTTTATATTTGAAATGTTCATTGAGAGGTGGTGAGTAAGGTCTTACTGTGTAAGAAAACAACGAAGGAGGCCTCTCTGATCAGCTGGAAGAGCCATAGGACTAACTTCTTCCCTAATAGTCCTAGAAGGTTGAAATTTGAAATGCAACCTCAGTGGCAGGTGGCAAAGAATTTTATATGACCAAGAATTTTTATAAGAACGCAGCAACGCGCGTCGGACCAGCTAGTATTCTATAAAACTGAATTACTGTAACCAGTTATTGAATTTTTGGAGAGGAAATGCTTTTGCTGACTTCGAGGAATCATTCATTGTCTTGAATGATTGTTATTTACATCGAAGAATCGCACTAAAAGTCTTTTGTTGTCTGTTGACAATGACGAACTTAAATGTGGCCTACATTATTGTTACAGTGAATCAGCAAGTTTATGCGACAGTTTTAAATTTACACGAAGTAGATAGATGTCTTATCTACCAAGGAGTATTCATACTGTAATCTTAATTTAGGAAGGCCCTGAGGGGCTTCAAGATGAGAATTCTCATTCAGCTCAGACACCCACACACTGATTCATTTTCAAACCTTCGGGGCTAGCTTTCATATCAGGCCTGTAGCATCCACCAACATTTTGCTATTCAACAATGAATATTTTCTGGAAGACAGCTTCAATTCGTCACTCATTATCAAGAAAATTTCCCAATGTAAAGGCTGAGAAGTGAGAACATTGTCAAAAATTACTTTGAAGCAACATCAGAACCAAAATACAAGAATATAACGAAGAAAATTCACATATGAAAAATAATTTTGCTTACAAAAACTACTATACTTTCATAGTATAGGGACGATAAAAGGGAAGCGATAGCCGCGAGCCGTAGCAGGTATCTGTTCAATCAGATAGAGATAAGCTGCGTTCTCATAGGTCCTGTTTGTAACGGTGACCGATTAGATTGGCCAGCAAAAAAGACACTGTTCTCTGCTGTAAAATCACTTCCCGGTGGTTCGGAACCCACCTAAAACTGTAGGTCCAACTCATCAATCACCATCATCCAACTCATTACCCACGCAAATGTCTCAGACCTATGTGGGCTTCATCCTCAAAAAAAAAAAAAAAAAAAAAAATAGTGATGTTTTGGAACCATCATCTCCACACAGAAGGAATACATGCTTACATTTGTACATGCGTGCATTTGATCTCTTAGACACCGCTATACACTAAGCAAGAATCCCTTACAATAAAATAAATTTTTTTATGCAATTGAACAACTTTGAATTGCAATAAATTCAGAATTCAAATATTGATTGAAAAACTACATTTCTTGTGTAATGACCTTGCCCCTACCCTCATTCTACTTTTATTAGAACAGGACAACTCATCGCATACTGTAAATTCAGAATTCTCAAGAAATTTTAAATCCAAAAATATTTATCCTTGAAAATATTCTCGAATGTTTAGTTGCATGCAGTATTTACTATTACTGTACTTGGAATAAAAGGATTACTTTTACTGATGAGGACATTATCTTGGGGCCTACAAATTGATTACTTTTATACTTGAAGCGAGTGCACTTTCGATCAGCCACTATTGTATGTGTGTATATAGTGCCATAGCCGATTCGACTGTTTGTGACTCTTCAGACCTCAACGCTATGTTTTAGTTCAAAGAGAGTACTACACAAACGATGAGTGCGGTAGTTTGTGATTGCTTTCCTCACTGAGCTAACAGAATTGTATGCCAAGCTCACCGAACAAATTCGGAAGCTCTATGCTTGACAGTCCACTCCCACCTTTACACAGGGTCTGGCTGCACAGGTGAGTGTGTATACTATCTAGCACACCTCTGAGCTACTTCCTGCGTCCAAGCCATCATTCGACAGAGACGTTTGGCAAGCAACACAATTGATGTAGACTTTTTTGTATCTGAGATGAACAAAATTTAATTCAACTTAAGTCACAAATAGAGCCACTATTGCCTTCATCTTTAAATGATACACATGAAAAGTTAGTTATAAAATAATTGAATTGTCTATTAGTTGTAATCAAATAAGTAAGAAAACCCACCTTTTTCGACATTGCGATAATATTGAGAACCGGTTGCAAAATGATTATGCACAACCCTTTACTCAAGATTAAGTGAAGAGATCAATTTTATTCTTGGTGACTGTTGAGGAGGTTGTCATGTAAATGCGAAATCTATTGTTGCTGCGAAGGATGCGCATGCGCCCACCCCCAACCGTTGTTGGCAGGGGGTGAGGGGGACGTCGCCGCACTGTCCGCTGCCACCTATTGTGCTTAGTTGCAGCAGGTGGAGTACGGAATTAATTTGCGAAAATTATACAATTGGCATGGAGGGAAGGTGCAAATTCTATTGTTGGCTGAATTGCAGCAGCGGAGTGCAACGCGCCATTGTCACTGGGCTCGTGTCCAGTGGCGAAAAAGGGGTGGCTCGGCCTAGGGTTGCCAATGCGGTTTGCGAAACTGCACTCTCCATCCTGTCGGCCCCCTCGCTCATTGCAAAAACCCCCTCGCAAAAAACAAGCAGGGCGGGCGGACGGTGACTTGCGATTCTTGGCCGGTGGCACACGTGGTCACCACGTGCTCCCAGCTCCCCCACACTTGGTGCTGTTTTCGCGCGTGACCTCTTGTCCTTCTAATTGGCCCATCTTCACTGTACTGCACTTCACTCTTCGCTTGTCACTCCACCTACCTACCTATACTGTGCTCGCTACTTATGCCAACAATTCCATTGTTCATTTCGTGTGCCAAAAATTGCCAGCATCCTTTTTGGTGAGCTACAAGTGGTTTTGCGCGCTTTACTGTATTTCCAATTCATGGTGTGCTAATCCAAAGGTTTGATCCCAGTTCTGAAGGAAAGATTTTTCCTCAGCCATTTCCGTGTTTCAGATGACACTTTAAGCCTTGTGGTCCCGGCTGCTTAAAACCAGTCGTTAAGTAACGTCATAGGACCTGCACAAGCTCAGATTTACTGGAGAAATTGTTCGAAATCTTATTCACATACCCATAATTCTAATAGTTTTTCGACTGTATACAGGTGTGACCTAGCCAGATCAGAGCCAGCCAGATCACGCGTCATTACAATAATAATTAATTCATGACCTATTTTAGAGTTAATAATAAACGCAAACATTAGATTCCACGCTTATCTTCAATTAACGCTACCATTAACTGTGACATTTTCAATCTGAACTTTTTCTAGGTTTCTATAGGAATTAAATAGACTACAGGTTCAACGCTATGAAGAGTTTTTTCTTGTTGTAAAATTACAAATAAACTTGAAAATAATTATTGAATTATCCCCTTTACAGTTGCACTTTGTTCTATCTTATCAAAACTGACAGTTCTTGATAATCTTAACTCCAAAGAGGGTAAAATTTAAGTTAAGCCTTTACGTTCGTTATGAGGTTCGAAAATCGAAATATAAATGTTGGGGGACAATTCAGATACTTTCCTCACAGAAGGTAATTTTCTCATTTTTTAAAATTTGTCTTGAAGAGGCGCTTGGTTCAGTGCACCGGCTACCTCAACTAGCTACCGACTCAACGAACAATTATTCTAATAATTGAAGGCTATAGTCGCGTTAGGCGAATAATAGTTACGTTAGGTTAATTTATTGTCAGGTCAGAATGTTGACTCGATGCAACAATTCATTCGATCGTAATTAATTTTACTTGAGAAAGACGTTGTTGACTTTCTGGTAGAACAGTGTGGGGTTGACGGACTTTTCAGAGAGTTGTCAGCTATACCGTGAGCTGATCCCACGAAGTAGAGTTCCCAGCAGAATACAAGGAGAAACAACCACAGCACAGAGAAGTGGATTGCAATAGAATAGAATATAGAAAATAGTAAGGGTTAAGCAGAATTGACAAGATAGTTTTGCCATGGAGAGCTCGCCTTTTAAAACACAAAAGTTCAGTCTATTAGTTGCTCAAGCAACTTGTAGCAAGAGTGTAGATTATACACTCGTGCTCTATGGCAATCAGTGTCTCTGTTTGAATCAATTTTCGGAACAGTCATCTTGAAAGTGCAATGATGAACACTAATTTGTGGTGGAACAATGCAACTAGACTAGAGTAAGAACACAGCTGCTAGTTGTATCTTGTCAAGAACTCAAATAATTCCTGTATTAGCCAAACATGTCTTAATTTGCATGAGTTTAGACATTTATTACTGTACAGTGGATTAAAATGAGTTTATTAGAGAGAATTAGAGCTGTGAGCTTTAAAATTACTGTACGTCAATCTACTGAAATTCCCAAAAATTTTAAAACGCATAAGATTGTAGATGTAGATTTTATCTTGGTTCTAGGTGATCATTAGAATCCTTAGTTTCATTTTAAAAAGTAACAAAAAAGCATGTAATAGCAAAATAGGTTACTGCCATATGATCAGAAAATAATGTCTCACAAAGTAATGGAAATCATCCAAATGCAACATTAAATAATAATAAATGTTTTATTTCCTTCCTAAAAAAAGTTAAAGTAACAAAAAATTAAACTTTCATGCTTATAAAATATTAACTACAAAACTAAAAAAACTACACAGATATCTAGCAAGAGAAAGAAGAAGACGGAAATATTAACCTACTCAACTATGGTAACCCATGTACTAGAGTAGGTGTGAGTAGTATTTGGATGAGATATTTGGATGATATTTGGGTGAGAGTGCAAATATCTTGGGTGAGTTCACATATTATTTGAAATAATGCTCTCTATGTGAGTAAGTCTTCCTGTATTCACTATCTGTATTTTTAAACCAGGGCTTTGAATTTTCTTGGGGGTGTTATGTCCTTGATATTTACGGGAAGCAGATTGTACAGTTTCGGTGCTAGGTGGTTGAAGTGTCTCTGGTATAGTGCTGGTTAGTGAGAAGGTTTCTATTCCTTGTGTCGTGGCTGTGGTTCTTAATTCCTATGTTGGGAGTTTTTTGTATTTTTGAGAAGTCTGCAAATGATTTCCTGGGAGTTGTCTTGCATCTAGCACACCGAACTCATTGAAAAGCTGGTCTGACGGACAACGTGGTGGCTTTTTGTCGATGACTTTCACCATTAAAATGTTGCACCTTCATATTAGCGAAGACTTTCATTTCGATAATGTAATATGCAAAATCCGGTAATGTAAATTGCAATTCATGTAATTTCTTTCGAAATATTTTCGTTGCGACCTCACGTAGTTTTGTTATTATTCAATGCTAAAATAGGGGAGATCATGCCCAGCAGCATTCTGTAGTAGGCTACTCAGCACTTCACCCTCGATGAACAGCCAGAATAGGAGGAGTATCCTTTCGGTAATTTTAAGGCATCTCAAATGTGGGGATTATGTCTTCAAAATATCAATTGCATGAGAATTAAGATTGACACCCTCCATCAGATTGCTTAAAAACTAAGATGGACACTCTCCATCAGAATTACCTCTAACCAAACAATCAGGAATTCTTGAATCGGTGTCCTTGCTTCAGGCGATTTGCCCCGTTTTCCTAAAACCTAAAGAAGATTTTCATGGACTGAATGTTTCTCCTCCTCCTCCTCCTCCTCCTCCTCCTCCTCCTCCTCCTCCTCCTCCTCCTCCTCCTCCCGCCTCCTCATCCTCCTTTTCCTGCCTCCTCATCCTCCTCCTTATCCTCCTCTTCCTTATCCTCCTCCTCCTCCCGCCTCCTCCTCCTCCTTCTCCTCCTCCTCCTCCACCCCTCCTCCTCCTCCTCCTCCTTCACCCCTCTTTCTCCTCCTCCTCCCCTCCTCCTCCTCCTCCTCCTCCTCCCCCTCCTCCTCGTCCTCCCCTCTTCCTCTTCATCATCATCATCATCATCATCATCATCATCAACATCATCATCATCATCACCATCATCACCATCAACATCATCATCATCATCATCATCACACGGAATCCAGATACTGTGATAAGATCTAGCTCTGTAACTTACATCACATTTGCTTTTGAAAATTTTAGGTTTGGTTTATCGGCATATTTTGAATTTCATATCAGTTCAAATTTAAAATGTGAGGAGCCTACTTCTTAATATTATAGGCTTTAGACTACTAGAAACATACTAGGAACAGCCTGCGTTTGAAAGGAAAGGATTACCAACACTGCATTAAAGCGATAGCACTGATCACGAACCGACTGCGAATTTTGGAATTGCAAAAACGAGTAAAGAAGATTTTTTAAGACATAGCCTAAAATTGAAAATTATTGCAGCAGGAATGGGGATAAACTCGGCCATCCAATGTTGACATCACCCAGCGTATCCAGAATAATATATACTTTGGATTACTGCAAATGCTTTATGCCCATGTGTATGAAACTGATCTCCATTAGTCTGATCTTCTAACAGTAGCCAGTGAAATCCAGAAATTCGCCCAAAAACATGAAGAAAGACTTCAACAACATGGGAACGTGAGAACGTGGAAGAAATCCAGCTGCTTGGCATCCATGGAGTAAGAAGACTCAAGCAAAAGAAGCCCCAATAATTAGTTTGGGGTAAAATGAGAAACAAAAGTGAAGAGTTTTTTATGAATGTGAAAAGTTTTATTCATACAGTTGACATATAGGAGGTCGCACCCGGACTGTCCGCCCATGTAGAAGGCGAAGCCAATGGTTTAGGTCCTTTTTTCATATATTAGTAATTAAGGTTAGAATAAAAAATAGTTATTGGCCAAACGTAGTGAGGTCTCAGTTTTAACTCGACCGTTTGGTATTACTTCTTTCCGTCTATCTGTCTGTCTGTGTATGTTACAAAGTATTCTTAACAGCTCTTAATATTAACCTCCAATCACAAAAAGCAAAAATTATACATTAACAAAAAATTCCAATATTTGTTCAAACCCCTCCCTTATTTTCCAGTGAAATTTAGATTCAAAGGAGATTATTTTTTCAATTTTTTTGGAAATAAGTCTCTAGTCTCAACCTGATGAAAAAAATTTCCAAATGTCTCAATATTTGAGTTTTTTTTCAATTTTCTCACTATGTTCGGTCAACGAACATACACTTGGGAAGTGATAACCGAGAGCCGTAGCTGGTATCTGTTCAATCAGATAGAGATAAGCTGCGTTCTCCTGGGTACTCTTTGTAAGGTGACCGACTAGATTGACCAGCAAAAAAGAAACTGTTCTCTGCTGTAAAATCACTTACCGGTGATTCAGAGCTTACCTAAAACTGTAGGTCTAGCTCATCAATCACCATCTTACAAACGTATTACCCACGCACAGGTCTCAGATCTATGTGAGCTTCATCCTCCAGAAAAAGAAAAGAAAGAAAAAAGAAAGAACGTTCTTGATAAACGTTCTTGGTTATCAAGTTCTCGATAAATTGTCCATTTAGGGGTGGGGGTGGGAGAAAATTCACTTTTTTAAAAGTCACATTGTGGATAATTTCTATTTTCCCAAATGGAAGTAAAAGGTTGACACTGACTCACTCTAAATATTGATTGAAAGGTGATCAAGGGGGGAAGGAGAAAATGTCAAAAACTCAAATAATTGAGAAATTCTCTTTCTCATCAGGTATAGCATATAATCTCTAAAGATTTTCATTCGATAATGTTTGGGGAAAATAATCCCCTTTCAAGCTAAGAGCGAAAAACTAAACTGAAAAAATAGGAGTAGACAAATTTTGAACGTTTTGTAAATGGATACCTTTTCATTTTAACGATTGGAGTGAATACTGAGAGCTATTGAAAATTCACAGTGACCCTATATGATCCATCAATAGTTGATTCAATTAAAAATTATATTAATCTTTATAGGTCTGCGATGGTGCTTTGTTAAAAGTAAAATCAAAATTAATATTATTTTTCTGAAAAAGACTCGTGAATTATTGTGCTTCAAGGTGAAATTTTTAGTGCAACAGACCTAACCTAAGATTTCGATTCAAATTTGAAATTTTGTGAAAAGCAGTTTTGGGCAATAGTCTGTTGTATTCATATTTATTGTATGTTAGTTAAATGAATAAATAATAAATGTCTATAATAACAATAATAAATGTCTATAATAACAATAATAATGTCTATATTAGGTAAAAGGTCTACATAGGTGTCAAAAAAATTGATCTTTTCAAATATTGATTTTTGCAGTTTTTATCATTAATGATAGATTAAGCAACGAAAATTGAGTCGAAAGTCCTTTTGAACTTGATCCGAAAATATCATCTCCTTTTAAGTGAGTCTTGGGCGAGTGAGGTCTACCGCTCACAGAACTAGAATCAAACTAAGTGCTAGGAAAATAATTTAAAAAGAAAGGAAAGCAATACTTTATTTTACTTTTCACCGAGTTCGATACATAGCAGCCTGTTCTAGCCTCTAGGTAAATAGTATGAGTAAATATTATAAAATTATAAATTATGAGTATATATTATAAATTAGAATTTATAATCTACTAATGAAAAGTAATAGAATATTTATTTGTGTTTATTGTATATTGTTTATCTTAATTTGATACTTTTCCACAACAATATTTTTGAGAGCATACACTTTCCGCAATTTCCATTTCGCATTATGTTTTGTTTCTATCATTCCGTACAAGGTAATTCCAAATTTTGTTTTCAAACTGGAAAATTGTTTTCCAATCAACTGCACTCCATTATGCATCGTACAATATCTGGACATATTTTTTTTTACATTCAGTTTTTTCACACTATATCTTGACACTGATAATCACATACTTTTCCTAAGTAGACAATTCATGGATAGGAACGATAAAACTCAGTTTCGAGTGTTGCCAGTTGTCTAATTTCAGTCTCACTTGGACAAAACACATTATTTTATATTCACATCATCTACATGCTGTACATCGTTTCGTTGAGTGGACTAACATAAATAATGGGACTCAAGAACGCTCACTTGGGCCATGTTTTTTCATGCTGTCACTGATCAAATACTTCACCAGTTCCAAATATTCATGTTCTCGCTCTTTTTCTAATTCGTGTTAGACCTTTTATGTACTTTCAGTCAAAAGTTAGATAGCAAATACCAAAAAAATAATTTTCAATATTCAGTCAGCAAATATAATAACATTTGGTAACGGAATAGTATTGTTATTGAAATAATAGATAATTCATGTGAGATTGAAATATGATTTTCATTATCATAAGGAAGAGCCTTTATATGGAAATGAGGATATTTAAAATCATCCATTAAATTTGGGAGATCTGTTGAATCTATTATTTTCCCATCAATTGCCATGCCATTTTTGGCTAGGAAATAGCAGTGGAAACTTTTTGCAAAACGAATGAAGAATCAAAAATATAGAATAATAATAATAATAATAATAATAATAATAATAATAACGATAATGATAATAATAATAATAATAATAATAATAATAATAATAATAATAATAATAATAATAATAATAATAATAATAATAATAATAATAATAAAAGTAAGAGTAGTAATAATAACAATAACAATAATAGTAATACTGTAATATGTTTGGGGCGGGAGAGACGATCAAGGAAGACTTCTTGAGAAAATTTATTCAAAGCCTATCTGATTCTGCATGGTTTTTCCATGAAAGTTTACTACTACAATGACGGTAACCAACTACTAGACTAACAACTCAAGTAGACAATCAAGCAATTTTCAGGACATTGCGTGATTTACAAAAATATATAAATTTTTAATACATTAAGTATACCGTGATTGATAAAAGTGCCATTTTTCTTACGTATTCGGGAATCGAAGCAAACATTATTACTAAAATTCATTAAAAATTTTAATGTTCTTGCTATTTGTGATTTAAGATGATAGAACAAGATGGTTTTTCATCTAAAACAAGTGATAATACATTCATTACAGGTAAAGGTGTAGCATATAAATCAAAGTTATTCTAATAAGAACAGCTCAATCATTTCACTATATATTTTATATTTTCCAATTAAAAATGTTCAAAAACTCCTCAACAGAAGTTACACACTATTCACACAACTTCTTATGTACAGTATTTAAGTGCAGTACTTTTAGACTATGTATGAAGCCTATATAGTACCATAACCATAGCCAATTCGACTGTAGGTGACTCTTCAGACCTCTACATTATGTTTTAGTCCAAAGAGAGTACCACACAATCTGGAAGTGAGGTAGTTTGTGATTGCTTTCCTCACTGAGCTAACAGAATTCTACCAGTGCCAAGCCCACCGACACAAATTCTGAAGCTCTATGCTTGACAGTCCACTCCCACCTAAACACAGGGCCTGGCTTCACAGATGAGTGTGCATACTATCTAGCATGCTTCTGAACTACTTCCTGCGTCCAAGCCTTCATTCGACTAAACTCAAAATAAATGCGTTGTATCTTCAAACTATGAATGAAATTAGTTAAGAATTAAAGTTTTCCTTCAATTTTACTCCAAAATCAAAGGATCATATTTTATTTTCAATCTAAAAAGTTTTGATAGGCTGCCAGTTTTTAATATATGAAAGTTAATTATTGTTTTTTCCCCTTAGGTCAGATGTAGTAGTTTGTAATCAGACATTCAAGTAAACTGAATTGAGAACCAGTCCTTTGGATGATTTGTGAAATGAGATACGGCCGGGAAATATATGAGATGATGGCTGTTCTATTTGTACTTTGAAATGTACAGAAAGTGAACAGACATCGTAAATGGAAAACAGAAATTCTCCATGTTGCCTCACGGCCAGGTGGACATGGTATAGCCTGGAGGAGTATTTTTGAAGGGGAAGATTTCTAGATAGGCGAGGAACCCTTCTAGTCTTGTGATAGATATGTCGCGCCGATCGCGACCTGATCTTGTTATTCCCGTTGAGAATGAGAAGTCCTCTGAATAACAGTTTGCCGGTGGAAATTCCTGTTACAACAAAAAGATTCGTGAAGTAATCGGATATTTTTTCGAAAATCAATCCAACAGACCCTTCCTTTCTCCTAAACAGGCTTTTGTTTACATTACGTATGCGTATTATTATAAACATGTTGTCATACCGTTATAAGCCTACTCAAGCCTCTTGGAAAGGGGCAATAATTTTCTTTTCTGTTCTACATTGTATCCACATTGTTTCCCATTGTATTCCGGTTCATTACTTGCTAGTGCATTAGGCCTATACACTTGCCCTGGATGTCCATCAGGTATGACCAAAAGGGCCCTCTAAGGCCTGGGGCTCTGGACAAGCTAGGCTTTTACCTGCGACCCATGTCTGAACCTGTGACCCCAACCATTGTTAAAGGGAGGTCACTATCAAGAGCTTTCGCTTATCCCACGAGGAAATGCAAGGCACTCGGTGAGACGGGACATTAAACCGAAACCGCAAATGAATAAAACGTTCCCAGAATAGTGTCTGTATTTCCGTGCCCTAATTTAGCGTAATTTATGTTAAGATTGTGCGTAAAAACCAAAGACTGTTAGCAGATACTCCAAGAAACGTGAGAATAGTAATGCATTAAATAGAACGAGCACGTGTGTTCAAACTAATATTCACTCTTGTGTTCCGACATGGCGTCATAACTTACTAGCAACGAAAGGTAGAAAGGTACCACTTGATTTTCCACTACAAAGGTATTTTCCGTGAAAACCACTTTCCGACAATAGAGTTATGATCCATAAAAAAATAGAAGACTAGAAGACTTCTCTTGACTATAAGTGTGAATAAATCATATTTGCTGCACATCTGTCTACAGCAGATTAGCCTACATGCAACTCCCAAACTTGATTAAATGTATGTCTATTGAATTTCTTTCCAGTGAAATATGCATCGTAAATACTCTTGTTGTAATATACGTCAGTTGTAATAAAGAATTTCTTATAATTTATTAATAAATTGCCAGAAAACGATAGAAGTTGGCGGGAAAATTATCCTGAGAAGCGGTTTGAGTGTTCAATACATTCACTTGGTCCCGAATACTGCATTGAAATATTCAAATAATTGATTACCAGTCCAGAAAGCGCTTGAATTACTATTGACTATGGAGGCATTAGAAAACCCTTGCTTTTACCTGTTACGGCCATTGACTGTTTCACAGGGATTAGAAACCTATTGATGGCTCCTGGTGATATTGGTGGAAACACATTCACTCAATATTGCAGTTAATAACTACTAAATACAGAAGTTGATAATTTTCGAATTCTCATTTAATTCTATTAAACCTCCAGTACAATGGATGAAATTCGCATAAATGAGAATCAGAAAATTATCAAATTAGAAGCCACCTTTTCCCTTTTAGGGCTGTTGCGCCATTGACAGACATAACTTACATTTTCAATTTATTATGTCCTGTCCTCTCCAACTGTAAAATAGATCACCATAAATCACTATTCCACGGTATTCAGGGCAATTTCAAACGTTTTGAAACGCTTTAGGAAAGTAAGTTGGTAGTGGTGATTGGACTGAAATTTTCAACTTGCACCCTTGAAATCGTTTTGCCATGATTGATAGAGGGAAGGGTAGTAAGAAGCTGATACATAATCAAATAAAACCCAGGAATTTGGAATTACTCATCCAAATTAAAGCACTTTGTGTTTTCTGTCATGTGAAGTAGAATTTGAAATAGTCACCTACTTTTACATACTTCTGGTAAATTCATGTGTTCGTCTGTGACTTTTGAGCTCATGTTATAATGTTAATCTAATACTCTCAGATTGATTAATCTTAAAAGTTTTAATTAGAAAGATCTTGTTGTTTCCATGAAAAACCTATTGAAAAAATCGAAGACATAATCTAATCAAAGATTAATTGAGTTGTCTATCTTGAAGAGACGAGTCCCCCAAGGGCGAACTAAGGGTGGGACTGGGGGGCGTATCCTCCAAATTTCTTAACCGACACTAAAAAAAGTTTCTTTTGGGGTATTTTATTGGGGATGAGAACTTTTTTAAGTGACATACCCCGAACTATTTTCTCACTTGATTTTCCCGCGGAAAATTTACTTACAGACATGTATGACGTATTTAATGATACCTCATACCAAATCTCTAATATCAGTCTCCTTCTTTTCGAAGTTTTTTTTTCCAAGTTGCATAGCGTATCATTTATTAAAAACTAGAAACTACTCAGACGAATTGATGAATACATTTGAAGCAATATTTTTCATAGCTCTCTGGAAATCTTTAATAATTCATTGGAATAGAGCCAATAAAGCTAACAGAGCTTCTGAGATTCATTATTACTTCTTCAGTATTGGAAGTATTCAATAGAGTGGTCGTGGAGGGGGAGGGTCAATGAAAGTTAATAAAACTGAGGGAGAGATTAAAAATCAAAAAATGATAAAATACTAGCGATGAGCAAACTACGGCCAGCGGACCAAGTGTGGCCAGCTAGCTTGTGTCTCGGCTCGCGACATGCTTTTACAATAATCATACATGTCGAACAAATTATAATAAGTTATAAAAAATATATGCAATATTATGCAAAATATATATTTTTCGTTGCTGAGTTGGAATAACGGTTACTTATTCATTGCTTTTTTCGCTTCAAAGTACAATATAATCGCAACTGAGTTTGCACTGAGTTTTGAAAATGAGTTACAGATTACAAATGGGTTGTTCCACCGCTTACACGGGAAATCGACAGGGACAAATTTCAATTTTCGTTTTTGTATTATGACGATGGAGGCCTAATTGTCAAATGTCTATTGCAGCATAAGTTTTTCTGTTGAAACCAATAAATGCTCGAAATTGGTCAACAATTACAAAAATAAGAATTTAGTTTCATTATTGATTAGCCAAAAGTCTACTAAAAGGTTCACACATTGAAAATTATTACTATTATTATTGTTATCATTTTATTAAGAAAAGGTTTAACTTGGATGTTTGGTATCAATGCAATTGTGAAGTCATTTTAATCCAGAACAAATAGGAAGTAATTAAGAGTTTAAGGTTCTTAGTAAATAGATAAGTGAATGTACCAAAATATTGAAAACAAGCTTATTAGGCTAACTTGTTTTTAAACTGAGCATAAAAGAGAAATCAAATATTTAAAGTCATCCATTGAAAATAAATATCATTATTAGTGAAACCTCCACTCGTTATGCAAGAAGTTTCGGAATAAATTTTTTTCTCGTGAGATTCCGAGTCTAATTCTGTAAATAAAGTAACGGAACACTGTCATACACAGTGGTACATTCAAGTAATACATTGTGATACATTCAAGTAATATGAGTCACTAAATGAATTTCATCCAATTTGGGTGAGATTTAAAATTCTAATGTTTGCTATAATAAATTAATGTTTATCTAAAACTGTCTTAAAATACTGTTTTCAAGTGCCAATTTGCCAACTTTTCCCCGGACCGCCCTCCACTTTGATAAGAATGAGTTTATAATTAGATTGCATAAAAAGTATGAAAGTTACCAAAATATTGCAAACAAAAGCTGAACTTCTAAGTTGGATCATTGCCTCCCTTTGTGTGTTAAACAAGTCTTTCTGCTACATGTTTAATTGTTGAGTATAATGATCATTGAGGTTAAAAATTTAAATTGCTTACTGATATGTGAAAAATTTTATCTCATAAACATGAGTGACCAATCATTTTTTGGTACGCCTACATATTTCAAGTGGTCCTCTCCTTGAAAAGTTTGCCCATATCAGTTGGTACATACTCTAGTTACTTTTTTTAATTATTCTTTTTTTGTTTTTTTTTGTGTTTTTTACTCCTTTTCTATAATAATCAACTTTTATTGTATTATAATTTATGCAAAATGTAATTGATATTTGATGTTTGCCATAGGTCTTTCAAGACCTGGCAAAGTGAGATTATAACAATCAATCAATCATGTCTGAACTAGAAAATGAATTTACGTGACAGAACCGTTGAGTATTGGCCGAAGTGCTCCTCAACATTAGGATATTATTTGCTGCATGCTCGCTACCATTGGTCTCCCCAACTTGAAACTTGGTATTTTTTAACATTTCCAAAGAGAGTAGAGAGGGGTTAACCACACCTATGCTACACCACACAGGATAATGTTTTATCAAAAGTAGGAGTAGGCTAGTAGGTGAATGAGCTGGCAAAATGTTCGGAATACGAAATTTAGATTTTTACTAATACGCTCTAACGAAAAAAACTATAAGAGATATAATATTATTTCCGTTAAAAAGAAACAAATTGGAAAATAATAGGATTGAAGTTTCAGAATAATTGAATGAAGCTAATATCCAATAGAAACTTTTACACAAAAATTGAAAAACTCCAACACAAAAAAGAGAAGAATAAGCTTCCGCATCTTCAGGATGCAACAAACTCACAAAACAAATATTCGAGTTTTTTGAAATAGAAAAACAAAATGAAATTGGGTTTAAAACTATTAGGACGATTTGAAAGAGCTGAATATAACAGATGAGATAATAAATAACCGTAACACCCTTAGGAATATTTTTAAAAACCAAAATCAAAGGTTCCAGGAAAAGCCCAAGCGTAGAACAGGTATAGGGATGTCCGAAGATCAGAAAAAACACTTCTGAAAGAATGAAGTAGTATTGGAGAAGACGGAAAAAGAACGTAGTTGGTTCAACGTACCCCAAAGTCGGTGAAACGAAATAAACATTTCCATTTTCTTAAATCATCAAAGTAGGCTACTGTTAATATCATTTCAAGTCAAACTTTACTCCTAATCCAAGTAAACTTTACTCTTAAGTCAAAAACTTAACTCAAAACTTACTCAGACTTAGTCAAAACTAATGATAAATCAGAATCTCGATGTAGCTAACCTTCAAAGTTCTTTTAGTGTTTAGATACTTGATGAATCGTTTTACTAATACGGTTTTACGGTGAGAAAAATTGAATCTGGAATAAAATAATTTGTGTTGGTGTGGTTACACCGATGTAGAACTTACTGCCATGTAGAGCTTACATTGTTAAGCAATTACTTTTGTTCTTAATTAACAGACAAATTAATTCAGTGCTTATGCCAAATTATTCAGTGCTATTAATTCACCTATGTTAGTGCTTCACTGAATTAACTTGTCTGTTAATTAAGAATAAAACTAATTATTGCTTAACAATGTAAGCTCTACATGGCTGTAAATTCTTCATCGGTGTAACCACACCCACACAAATCATTTTATTCCTGATTCAATCCGAGCAACCAAGCGCCGAGGAAGAACTACATAATTTGAAACGCGTCCGCTCCGCAGCTACTCAAAAATGTCAGTTCTGCATAGCAAGTTTCTACATATGAATAGTAGAAAAATGCAGGTCACGAAAATGGATATTCACAACAATAACATCTGAGCTACTTCAACCAGATTATTGATTCAAACGAGAAATGTAAAATGTTTTCTTTAAAATGAACCGCAACTACTATTATTATGTTTAAGGGATGTAGGTACTTTAGGATATGTCTTAGTAATACGAACAGAACTTGAACATAATTGTAGAAAATTAGGCTACAATAAAGCAGGAAGATAATCTCTGACAATAATTCTTTAAGAAAAATGTATTACATGGATGTAAAATGCTGTGGAAGGTTTTCTGTAAGTAGGTGTAGAAGCAGCCGTGGTCACCCTCTTCCGTCACGGCTAGGGTGGCAGCCCCATCCTTGGGTGGGGAGGGCCTCCTACCAGGGAGGGTCCCTGCCAAGAGGGTGCTCACCCCCTCCTCACTCACGCGCGCTCTCAATCCAACCCTGGAGAGAGGAGTGTGCAGTGCACCTCCAACTTCAAGAAAAACGCTCTCTGTGTCTGTCCAGAGATGACAAAAATTCAAATAAATAATTTCCGGCAAATGTAGGTTTAATTATCTGTCATGAAACTGGTTTCATCGGCACTGTCATACTCCGAATAAAAACATCAACAAGGCAAAAGGGCGATCTGATTTATGATCACATCCTGCTACAGTCAGCTCACTAGCAAGGGAATAGAATTATTACTTTAACACATTTAAGGTTTAGTAAAGAATATTGACTAGGAGCTTCTTCCAAATGCAAAAATCGATTTTTGAGCGTTCAATCTATAACAATTATGACAAACTGCGAGCCATTAAAACGTCTACCAGGCTCATTCATCTTTAAAATCCTATAATTTTGATTTCTTCAATATACCAACACTTGAAAAGTTTTATTTTCAAGGGCAGAGTGACTGGTTTATTTGCTTGTCATTGACAGAAAGTAATCAAATGATGAAAATAAATTATGTCAAAGACGGCCAATGGCAATTATAGCCCTATAACAATGAATGAGTGAGCAAGAAGTAGAGAAAGTGGTGACGACATCTTACTAATCAGGGTTATCTACCTAACCACTTGGCACACAGCAAGGGAGAATGTACTCAAACTAAATTAGATAAAATGTACTCAAATGAAGTTCATATTCTGAGTTGTAATGAAATAGAATACATAGATGCTAATATGATCAGCCTGTCATGATTTTCATAACAAAGGTGACTGTTGATCGTTGATGATTGATCTATGGCTGTCATTTTACTAGAGAAATACTATGCATGTCTCCAGTGAAGCATAGAATGTTATGGCACATTAAAATGGTAAAAGTTCTAAGGAGGCTTACCTCCATGCAGACGGTAGCGAGCCGTTCATGCCTGCTCATGTAGAGGTAGCTATGTAATCACATAGTTTTTGTCATGAAGGGCACAAGATAAACTTAAGCTACTATCTAATCTCAACTTTTATTGTAAGATCTCTTGGTGAAACAGAAATGAATTTCTCCATACTCCAACCTTTAGTTTGAATTACTTCCACACAATATAAGTTGACGTTTTCTGAAGAACTCCTGCAGTGCACTCAGAAGACGTTATTCTTGAAATTCACCAGAATAACATGGGGTAAATGTGGCTCACTGTGACTTTGCTTCCTCATATCATATTTCATCTAGTAAGAGGATTCAATACAATACAATACAATAACTAACAGTAATTAGTGGATATTAATCCAATAATTAGGATTACTTGTGAGGGGATTCCTTATTCACTCTCTGATTCTTCTTGATAAAAGTACCAGTGTTCAAGTGAGTGGAAGCCGGCGTATCCACTATCTACACTATTAGGTTCGGAGCCCACCTAAAACTGTAGGTCCAACTCATCAATCACCATCATCTAACTCATTACCCACGCACGGTCTAAGACCTATGTGGGCTTCATCCTAAAAAACGTTATAGCCTTTATGTTGCAGCTGAAAAATGTGAAATTTTATTCTAGTAAGCTAGTTGGCTAGCCTAGCCATTATGGCTTCGCAAGTTCAATTGACGAAACGATCTTCAACTGCATTTATCTTGCAAAATATGCATGATTTACCTCTTGAAACAGGACAACACATTAGTCTATCTTTAAATTGTAGTTTGAAGTGCTTTAGACTAAAATTGGTAACTACAAGTTTTTTCATTATAAATACACTTTTAAGTGGAAATTGTGACTCACGTTATGGCGTGACGGCCGTTTCACTCTGTTGTTAGGTCACAATTTCCACGAAAAATGTTTTTTAAAGTTTTTATTACTAGTGGAAACAAGATGGATTTTCAACATCATATTTTCATTGCCTAAGTTAAAATTTATTAAATTGATAAGTTAGTCAATATTATCAATACTAGGAGGCTACTACAAATTTTCATCAACACTGTCGTTTCAATGTGGATTGAATGTAGATTGCGACCTGCTTCACTTAAAATAAATCTTATTATACTAAGATGGATGCTACTTTGAGCCAGGGCGCGAATCCAGGGGGAAGATACATCCCCTAGTATCCCCCAAAATTCTTAACACTAAAAAACCATATATTTATGTTTTTTATGGAGGTAACGACTTTGTTGTAGGTAATATCCCCCCGAAATCTTCTTGTCTGATATCCACCCCCAAAAATTGCTCTAGGGTATACTGTTATGTGTATAAAAAAGAAGGAACATCAGATTTAGCATATTTTCATTACTAAGAAGGGAATCACTTTAGTTTTTACAAAAACTGTATTTTTTTTAAGATAGGAGCATTGAATGCAGCCTATTTTATTCCTGACTTTGTTTATAATTTTGAAATTCATTAATATCTTTAAGGAAGCTCTGTAAGTCATCGCGTGTGAATATTTTGAATGAGTGATTCATGCTTGGGTGATGATACCCTGATTCTCAGCAATGAGCTGACCTTGAGAAACAGGAAGAGCTACAAAATCCTGACTTTATCTCTTGACAGATTCAGCTGTGACAACTACAATAGGCGAAAAGAATAAGAGACTGGTGTTTTAATGAGCGATGAATGGGGCAATTTTGAGTGATAGCTTGGCAGTACAAAACTAATAAGGAGCACTCTAGATCCGGAACGTGTGTTCTTTATGTGAGTGGGGTCGCTTGGAGCCGTGGATGTGGATGGGCTTCAGCGGCGGCCTACCCTCGTCGCCTCCTCACTCCTCCTCGGAACGGGTTCCAAGACTAGAGCAGCAGGAGCAAGATGCCAAAGGCTGTTTTAGATGCGGCGGCCGACATTACATAACCGACCTTAGGCTAAGTACCATAAATGATGCGGGAAGGGACGGGAGGGCTAAGGGCTGAGAGGCAGTGAGGCTGAGGGTTGTTGGATCTAGTAAAATGTTGCTATATAATGTACCCGTTGCCTGCAGCTCTCTCTGACTGCCGTGTTTGATACGATTCATACCATCACCATTTTGTTGTATTGCTTCATTCACAAGAGCAACAGTAGCGCGCCCCATTTTGACACACACATACACACACGAAAATGTGCGAGTGCTCTGGCTACCAATAATATGGCCAATCCTCACTATTCAAACATCCTACTTTGATGACATTCAAAAAGATGCGTTTAGTGTCTTGCTCATCGGATTTACCTAGATTGAACTCAGGATTTCTCATGGGATGAAGAGTCACGTTATTTCAAATACTGTATATCGTAGCCACAGCCCACAATCAAATGTTGCAATTAAATAATAAAATTTGAATAAATGTTATCATGAAGTGACGTAAAACCAACTTCAATTTATGGCTTTATGAAACCCAGTATGAATTTAAGTTTATTCATTAACACAATCAATAGCGTTATTCGTTAATGAATATAATTTTTATTGCTTTTGTATATATACATTTTTTCTTGCACTCAGTGTCGCGTCCTTTAATAAAACACACCAACAAATTATATATATATATATATATATAATGTAAATATAAAATACCAATGATATTATAGAACACCCCTCAAACTATACGGTAGTTTATTTCCGTGAAACGAGCTTTATCTTGCTGTGATGGAGAGAGCTTGCCAAGATGAAGCAAGCTCTCGAATCTTGCTAAGACGAGCATTATTGAAATACTTAGCTCACACCTCACACAAGTATAATCATCCATATATTATTAGTTTTTCACTTTCAATTTATTATTTTGGCTTTCAATTTATTATTTCTGCCTGAATGAATAATTTAAAGATAAATAATAAAGGAGGAAATTCATCGTTTTCTGTTTATTACTCTAACCACATAAATCTTATTTGAATCACACGCCTTGTTTATCATCAAAATAACTATACTGTGATTCTAAAGTTATATGGGAAGGTGGTAGAAGATTATGGGAAGGTAAGTTTGTACGCGTATTATAAGAAGGTAATCAACGAGGAAAATTAGAAACACATTAGAGAAAGAATAACAAATTAGATTGAGAAAAAATCGTTAAATCTCTATTTCGATAAATGATTTGCTATCCTACATAGAAAGGCAAAGCTAGAAGACTTGTCTATTCAAGTTTTCAGGAGTGAGAGAGTAAGATTTGGATGCACGTGATAAAGAAAGGGAGAGTAGAAATAGTGTGCTGATGGGGGAGGATAGATATAGCCCTAGAAGCCCTATCTTTCTTTATCCATCCTTTGACTAGGACTAGGCTATAGCATACTAGTCAAAGCTAGAGCTTCTCTCCAGCTGCCGTTTGGTCTAGGGCTCGTCCACCTGCCATTTAATGACGTCAAATCAATGGCAGTTTGGGCATTTCGAGCGATTCGAACAGCAAGATAAGAGAATGGACTGGACTGGCCTCAGCATTATTCGCAATCTTCAGCATCTGTTGACTTCTACGTAGGTCTACTATTAGGCCTATAAAGCCTACCATATTCCATGACTTCAGTCACATCGAGCTCCAAACTATCATAGCCAACAAACGGTGGGCCTAGACATAACTTAAAACCAATAATTGTAGAAAAAGCTGCGAAATAATTTTTGGAACGTCAATCGTTTGGCCACTGAATATTTTTAAGATATTAAATGTTATCAGAAACTTGACAAAGAAAACATGATTTATTACGAGGGCTATCTATAAATTTGAGGGTTGAGCCCCCCCCCCCCCCATTCCCACTACAAACCAGGGGCTTGCAGATAGTAATTATGGTTTAATTTCTAATGTATAAGACAAGGCAACATAAAATAATACAGCTGAAATAGAAACATTTCTAGAGGAAAAACGTTCTGTCAGTATAGCCTTGTAGGCCTATTTATTGGTTGCTGTTTTTTTTTATTATTATTATTTGCTATTTATTTATTAATTGTATTATATTTACATTTATTAGTTGGTCAATCAATTTTCTTACTTCAATCCTATAACATTGTTTGTTTGTATGAGTGTTGTTTGAAATTTTGGAAGTGATTGGCCACTCGCGGAACACGGTGTCAGGGCGACTGCGATGTTCAATCACGGACGCTTTAGGTTGCGCTTGGTAGGTGACCGGCTGCGATTAAATGCACGATGTTATCAGCTTTGTTATCACGTAGCTGGTGGTTCGGAACCACCTCAAACTGTTGTTCTACTATTCATAACATCATTTTATCATCATTCACCTCATTACCCACGCACAAGCGGCAAACTTATGAGAGCTTCATCAGCAAGAAAAAAGAGAACTTTTACAAAATCTGACTCTCTGTAAGGTTGATATTTTTAATATCTTATACTGTATTACAGGTATTAAGAATATCTGTATTTGTAATATCTTTACAAATTGTAAAGGGATTTATGACTGTATGTGGGATACGGTAGTTATTTGTAAAACTTGAGTATATTTCACGTTGTAAAGATATTACGGTACATTTAATTCGATATTACAGTTTACTGAGAATGTCACTCAAGATCGTTCGGTTAAAGTATTCGGTTACACTTCCTGATTCCTGATTATGTCCTTCATTCTATAAATTATGGATGCACTACACTTGAACATTATCCTGCGTTATTATTTACATAACTTAGTTCACGTCAATCAATAGAACGTCACCCGATCCATTACTTGTCATTTCCTGAACTACCCTTAAGGCTAAGATGAATATCCCGAGACCTCGACCACAAACCACAAAAATGAATAAATTGTTTAGCATGTAAAAACAAGACTACTGAAGCCAGGTAGTCGCTTAGTAGCAGAGGCCACCCTGTATTACGAGTATGAGGAGGAGTAGTGAACACCTGAAGTTGACCTTGTTCGAACTAGAGGGCAATACAAGGGAAGCTAGATCTTGTCAAAATAATATTTCCAATTCATATTCTACACTTGATCCACGGGTTGTACGCCTGTCAGTTGCATGTTAGGTCAGGGTCAAAAACAAAAGAGACGCCAAAGTGACGAGGGGTTGTTGCCATGGCAACTCTCCATCTCCTACCAGAACACAAGGACTGGCCAATCTATTAGTCGTTGTTCTTATTCACCAGAAATATAAAGTAGTAGTCCTAGTTCAGTTTTGCTGGCCCAGTTTCTGGTCTTTTATAGCTTACTAGTATCGCAGTCGCCTCTTCCGCATTGAAGGTCATTCTAGACCTACATAAGTCAACATCGAAAGATATTTTGAACACAAGACATGGGTTTGATTCAGTGACTTTCTGAATACAAGCAATCAATGATTAATCACTCCAAAAATATATCTATGACGAAAAAATTATTTTTAATGGGTGTTTTTTACACTGGAATTCGCAAAAATGGACAGTAACTGCCAACTCATTTGAAATTATTGCAGTACAAAAAAAAAAAAACAGACATGAATTTAAATTTATACATGCATAAACGCAAAAGCATAAAGGCTACTTTTGGCAAAACTGTCAAAATCTGTTACAAATGTGATGTATCCAACTTTTTAATTAGATTTCTTTTATTCTACTAGTGATGCATTTCTTAATTGCAAGTTAGTAGTGTATAGTGTATAATGCCTATAAACAGATTGTTGCCCATATCCATAACATTTTTGACGACTTAGGGTAAATAACAGAAGAAAACGCAGTTTTCCAGTATCTTTCTTTTTAAAGATACTTACAGGTTAATCTTGTATGCTACTATATTTTTTTCACAAACTCAAGTGGACTATGGGGCTGAGAATGAAACTGTGCTAGAGTTCTAAATTATTATTATTAGTTCTAAATCAACTTTATTATTATCATTATTATTTTTTTATTTATTTATTTGAAAACCACAATCGTCATCTGACCCTCAAACACAACGTGGCATCATCAAACTGTCAAGTCACAATGAAAAATGAATGAGACTGAAATTTCAGTACGGTATTGAAGTAGAATTAATATAACTCTATTTTTTCTTTAGGTGACAAGCATTGCCTTCAAGGACGTATGAAAGGAGGTGACCTGTTCCCCAAAATAAATGACAAAAGTCAGCTCAAAAATTAAAAAAATGATGGATTGTAACGAAAGCTTCTATAAATCCACCACAGATATGCCTTGTGTGTTCCAAAATAATAATAAATTAGAACAACATTTTTTTATTACATTCAAACAATATGTTCTCCAATATTTGATGGAGAATTCTTTGTGGTAGGCTTATGTTTTCTAAATGCCATTAATTTAATTTAATTTATTTATTCATTCAACAAGAATTTTCATGCTATTATTCAGAAGCAGAACCAGAAATCATTTTGGAAGGGGGAGGCACATTGACATATTTCTCCTATTTTAAAATGAATTAAATTTAATTTTATCTAGGTTGATTTCAGTAATTCCATTTAATTAATTCATTTATTCATTCATCAAGGATTTTCATTCTATTGTTCAGGAGCAGAACCAGAAAATCATTCAAGAAGGAAGAGGCACATTGACATATTTCTCTAATTTTAAAGTAAATTAAATTTTATTCTATCTAGGGTACTTTTATTAATAAGGGGAGGGGGATGCTTTCCCTGCTACCCCCTAGATCTACTACTGACTATTTCAACTTTGTCGTAATTTGAATGTTCCCGAACAAAAAATGCCTGCTGCTATCATATGCATTTTATAGCGCGCCCGAAATTCTATAAGCTGACCGAATACGAATAGTATGGTTTGTTTTGATGGTGAGAGTGTGATGGCCTTGAGAAAGGGAAAGGTCGTTGCAGGCGAGAGTATAACAGTACGAGTTCATGAAGGAGCCATTTTATAAAGGCTTTATTATTATCGGCTTAAAAATGCAATTTTTATTTTGCAATGCAGTGTACATAGATAGGGTCATACGCTGTGAGACGACCAATAATCAGAAGAGGCGGGAAATGAAAGGGTCACATGACCGGGCATTGGCCAATGACAGGGCAAAGCAGGTTTTTCAATGTGGCCGACCACGACGCCGGCTGCTCGCTGCTAGCACGAAGCACGACGAGGCGAGGCGACGAGGGCGCCACTGAAGCAGGCTGTGGATTCGCTGTGTATTTTTACCAAGCTTCTTGTCGTTTTACAATTTGTGGCCGTGTACTGAGCCTTGTCATTGTTCATATTTTATTTTTATACTGCATGATATTAGTGGACACTGAACATTGTAAAATGAGTAAGCTGTATGTAGGGAATTTACCGGCGGATGTGAACGAAGGAGCGTTAAGGCAATTGTTTACAGAAAATAGTTTATCTTGTAGCTCAATCCTAATTAAACGTGGTGGATATGCTTTTGTCGACTGTGCTGACCAATCTACAGCGGATAGAGCTATTGACAAGCTTAACGGTAAGTTGTTATAGTGTTTATTTATGGATTCAAATCGATTTACATAGATTTGTCGTAATATATTTGAAGAACGACAACTCAAAACAGTGAAGCATGTCTTGTGGCGAGGTCGTGGCATAGCAATACCAACATGCCTTGCCCCAGCCATTTTTCAATGCTCAACATGGCTGCCGATTTTTTAAAAATTGAAGGTCGTCGCTCAGAGACCGTTCTTTCTACGAAATTTTTCAATTCAAATGATGTTGTGTGATGCATTTTTGACTGTCTTCAAGTAATGGAAACTCGGGTGATATGTGTTTGTTGATATTTGAATTTCCTATTTCATAACACGGTACGTTAAGTGAATTTTGCTACTAGGTTAACCATTGTCGAGTTTCAGTGATACGAGCCAAAACAATTATTTTTTATGTGAAATATTTGGTAAATAACTGCAGCTTGTTTCCTAATAGTTATTTTATACGTATATGAATGACATATTTGTTACATGACGATGAGTAAATATCGAAACATGTCTTTTGTTGACTTGTGACTAGGTCAATGGGAAAAATACGGTTAGGTCCTGGATTCTTGGATGTGTAGATCAGGCCACAGGTTTTGAGGTTAAGCTAACTTTTTTCGAGTCACTATTATAGCATACGATACCATGAAAAGTTTTAAAATTAATATAGTATTATCCTATTGTGCAAATTCCAAAAAGTTTCAGATAAGTTAGTCGTCTAATATTCTTTATTTTATTTAACTTGAGTTGATGTCAGCTTTCTTAAAATGATGTAGATTCTTTGAATACGTGTCTCAAGTGCCGGAAAATGTAAATTTTGACCTATTGTAATATTGAAATTATTAAATATAAACTATCCGTACGATACTGTTTAAAAAATGAAATGGGCTGTAGCCTATTATTTGTGAATTAGAAGGCTTCTAGCTCGTTGTATCAGTCACTTCGGTTTGTAAATACAGATGACAAGGGGGTTAATTTAAATTGTATCTCATATGCCAAAGGAAACAAGTTTCATCTTATGCTGGTGTAAACAAAACATATTTGTTTTCGAAAATAAACTAATGCCAGTACACTTACAAACCTCACAATATTGTTTTATATTACCTAGTAAAAGTGTCTAAAACATACACATGCTAATGATCATTCTGCTTTATTATAAAAACCAGCTATAAAGGGACGGTCTGTAACACTTGTAGAAAGCTTTGATAAAATACTTCATTTGTTATTGAGCTTGTCTTTGTCTATACTATTTTTAATCAATTGGATAATTCAGAGCAATAATTTATATTGTAATCATCTCCTCTTTTTTGAATCAATAATAAATTCACTGTACTGTAGTCAATTACATTGGAAGCCAATAAATATGATCAACTCATTTGAATATTAGCTGTAGTACCTTGTAAACGAGCAAGATTTTGCTTTTTATATGAGATAGGCTACATTTAGTGAATATTTACTAAAAGCTATCTTAGTTGCTTTGATAATGAAACATTGAGCTCTTTCAGTACAAATTCTATTAAATATTTTAAATGTATTGCATTCAATACAATAACTAAGATATGTTACTTATTTTTAATAATACACTGTGTACCAACTTATATGAAATTTCTTAAAGTGCCAAAATAACATGAGACATGATGAATAAATATACAAAATTGGAATCTCGTCCTTCTTATAGATGAATCTTTCTGCTATGCCTTAATTAATTTAGTTGCAGTTTTCTTAAAAATGTATTTCTTCAAACAATGAGTTGTTCTGACACACCGCGATATGGGAACTAGTAAAACTTTGCATCACATTTTAGAACAAAAACTGCAGTTTAATTGGACTTCATTAGGACTTTTGTAAATTGTAGCTGTTTGGTAAAATTAATAATTTTATTTATTATTTTTTTTCATTTTAGTAAGAATCAGGAATGTATTTTGTCTGCCTGAAGTCTAGAATAATTCTGTCAGAAGTTGTGTAAGCTAACCTAACTAGAGACTCACTTGACTTGATAATTTTTCCATAGCCCATTTGATTATTGCTGCAAAATGCTTAAATATTTGGTTTTTCTATTCACTCCCTAAACTTTCTGAGTATCATTCATGATGCATACCATATATATTTCTCTACTTACATATTTACCATTATTATTAATTTATAATAAAATTATATGTACTTTTTAAATAATGCATATTAATTTCCATTAATGAGTCTGGAATATTTATGTCAGAAGGTTGATATTATATTATATCATGCATAGCAATTCCTATTCATGAGTCTAGAATACTTCTGCCAAGTTTGTGTAACCTAACCTAACTAAAAATTCACTTGACTCAATAATTTTTTCATTCCATAGATCATTTTCTGCAAAATCCATATTGATTTCTTAAATCATATCCTTAAACTCTGAATATCATTAATGATGTATGGGATGTTTGTTTTTATTTGTATCTATAGATGAATTGTTTGAATTAGTTAATAATTAGGTTAGTAAATTATAGGAAACTTATCATTCTGCCTATTGTTATGGAGGACTTGGAAGTCTAGTAATATAAATTAAATTTAACTAACGACTAAAACTACAGCTCTTAGATTAAACTGAAATAACAATTAGCATTATAATTATTTACAAAACAAGTCTTCATACACTCAATGGTTTTGCAAGAGCACTTATTAAGTTGTGTTTAGTTGTCTCTTTATCTATAAAAGAAACGCTACTTCAACGAACACAAGTACCGACAAGTTCATCAATTATGGAAATTAAACAAAATACTTTAATAAAAATAAATGTTATTCATGTTTTTCTAGTGTGCTAACCTTTACACATGAAATATATAAATAAATAAATATAAATAAATAAAGATTTATTCTCAGTCAAAGAAAAATACAAAATACAAAGAACACTTTCATACAAACAAAAAAGTTTTAGACTGAAAAATAATACGCATATGCAAAGCTCAAGGAGCTTGTCCGCATATGGGAGCACAGTACAATAATTATACACAAACTTTTAATAAATAAAAAGATAAGAAAAATATACCAACAATAAACAAACTTAAAAAATAATATAATTGATAGTCCATCTATCTTTCTGGATACATTATAATTAAATTATATAATGACAATTAAATAAAACACAGTTGATAATAAGAAATAGAATGAAATAGCAAAGTTCAAAAATCAAATGAACAACAAAAGGAGATTAAATTCACATCACTCAATGACTCAAAAAAGGAGAAAATTAAGAATAAAAATTAATGCACCTCCATGCACTGTACAATAGGTACTTTGTTAAATGAACAGCATGGATAGAACAAGATTATCACCATTGGGGCCTACTATATTATATGTATTCTACAAAAAATGAAACAAAGCCAAAAAAAAGAAATAAGAAGCAAAGAAAGAAAAGGGACTTACACCATCACTAGATACATTCTCTCAACCTCATCCTCAGACAGTGTCATAAGATACTTTTTGACATATCCCTTGAATAAAGAGAATAAGCCACAACTTTTTATTACATCTGGTAAACTATTATGGAATTTACCCTCAAGAAATAGGAAAGATTTCTGAAAGAACGTGCTTCTGGGTCTGGGCAACCTGACTCTCTCCAAGAAACGTGTAGCAGGCCTAAGCACCTGTGCATCCACTGTATTGCCCAGGTTACCACTTGATCTATAGAATTGAGTGAGCACTTTAAAACAAAACATTGATCTCAATGGTAGAATATTCAACACTTCAAAAATATTTCCTCCACCTCTCCCTATATGTCTTCCAGCTCCAATGCTGTGTACTAATGATTTTTGAATTCTCATTAGAGGCTTCATATGGGTAATATATGTACAACCCCAGCAAGCAACACCATAAGATAGTCTAGAGTGAGCCAAAGAGAAGTAGATCTCTCTTAAAACTGTCCTTGGACACACTCTTTCCAAGTGATAAAATCTATGGCGAAGCTGCCGCAATCCATTTTTCAGTGCATTTATATGGGCCCTCCATAAGAGATCCCTCTCCACTATAACTCCCAGATATTTAACAGAATCTGACTGCTGGATTGTACTACAAAGGCAATTCTCGGAGCTTACACAATTAATGGAATGGTACTTGAGTGGACTGTGAAAAGAGAAAGATTGTGTGAGGCCAAAATTGATGAATGTTGTCTTTTCCGAATTTAACTTTAGCTTATTGAATGTGAACCAAAGAGATAATAAATTAAGATCTGCTTGCATACTAAACTGAAGATTCTGCAAATTGGACTCACGATACGTAAAAGCTGTGTCATCGGCAAATGCTGTTATTTTCCCTTTGAAAGGTCCACCAAATAGGTCATTAATGAATACAAGGAACAGCACTGGGCCCAAAACTGATCCCTGGGGAACACCTCTATGTATAAATTGATTTGTACTCACAGCATTTTCAATACACACAAATTGATTCCTCTCATGGAGGTAAGATTGGAACCAATGTAGAGCCAACCCACGTACCCCAGCTAACTCCAACTTTTTAAGCAAAATATCATGATCAACTGTATCAAATGCTTTTCTGATATCAAGGAAAAGACCTGAAACCCTGGACACATCCCCTTGATTCAGATTATCATGAATTTCAGAGATGAATTTTCGCAGTGCTAGCTCAGTGCTCAGACCCTCTCTAAATCCAAATTGATTTGAAACAAAAAAATCAGACATATTCAGAAATGAAATAAGGCGGGATTTAACAAGTTTCTCAAATATCTTAGAGAATATAGACAACAAGGAAATAGGTCGGAAATCCTCAACGTTTGTACTATTTCGCTTTTTTGGAATTGGTATAATCTTTGCAATTTTCAATTTTGATGGAAACTTACCATCCAATAGGCTTTTGTTGAAAAGATGAGCCAACACGATATGTATCCTGGTGGAAATACTCTTTATGAGTGCCGCAGAAAACCCATCCAGGCCTGGAGCCTTGGAACCTTGCAGTCCAGCAATTACATTGGCTACTTCTTCTGGACTCACAGGTCTCCAAAACAAGGATTGTGTGTTCCTGTCGACTTTGAAAGATCCTTCAAACGTATCAATCACTTCTTCTGAAGGAAGCTGGCGATGTTGTGACCTCACTCCTGATACACTGATGAAATAATTGTTGAAGATTCCAGCAATCTCAGATTTATCTGTAACTTCTATGTTATTAGATATAAGGCGTATTGAAGAATGTTTTGTTTTTTGTCTTCCAACCAGACTATTTATAATTTCCCATTGTTTCTTACTATTACCCCTATTTTCATTAAAAAGTGCTTTATAATATCCTTCCTTTGCATCCTTAATCCATATTCTAACCCTCCTCCTGAATGACATGTAATTTTGTTTAGCAGTATCATTACTGCGATCTCTATTCATTATTTTGTATAATTTATTTCTCGTGTTGATTGCATCACAGAGACCCTGATTCATCCACGGTTTAAGCATTCTAGATCTATGATTTCCGCTGTTTCTTATAGACTTAGTGGTTGCCAACTGAATGTGAGAGTGTAATACACTCTCAAAATTTGCATAGGCAGAATCAAGATCATCACAAGCATAAACGGACCCCCATTCTTCCTCAGCAAGCAAATCGTTTAATTTATTGTAGTCAACTACAATGCGCTCAGTGCAAGAACGGTGATTACTGACCCTAGTGCAGGGCATTGATACACATACAGCACGGTGGTCAGTTATACCAGCCTCAACAACAGCAGAGAAAACATCTGAAGAGGACCGTCCTCTGTATAGAATATGGTCTATACAAGTAGAAGAAGTGTCAGTAACTCTTGTATCGACATCTATTAGGCTCTCTAAACCATACATAGCACAGATCTCAAAATACTGATCAACAAGAGGGTTATTCAGATTAATATTAATGTTAAAGTCCCCAACACAAACAACTTCCTCGTGATCTATCCCGGAAAGAAGTCCAGAAAATGACTCAAGAAATGACTGAACATTGCTGTTTGTATGCCATCTGTAAACACCAATAAGTATAAAACTTAACTGCCCATATTTGAAATTTAAAACTATGGAATCGGCTCCAGCTAGTGAGCTCTGAATCAGACTGCAATGAAAACACTGTTTATAAAATACCACAAGGCCACCGCATCTGTTCTCATTGCAAGAAGTCATTTTATTATATCCATCAATATTAAATAGGTTCATGTTATCGTCAGGCTTTATCCATGCTTCAGACAGAACAATGATATGAGGTTTGTTCCTTATGCCATTCATGTACAGCAATAAGTCATCAAAATTACAATTAATACTATGAATGTTCATTTGAAAAACAACTATGCTATCCAGCGAGAAAAAAGTGTCATTAAAGTCATCGAGCGATGAAACATATCTACATTCATTGCGAGAACTGAAATCTTCCATAGATATTTGTACCTTATTTTTATTTACTTTATGAAGTTATTTATTTTTAATTTTTCTTAAAGAAAGATATAGAGAAAAAGAAAATTTGTTACTGTATTCAGTCCAATCTCGGACTGCCATGCAAGACAACAATTAAATATGGAAAAAGTCCTAAAAATCTCGGAACTATCACATACACAATGAAACTCAATTACTCATATAAGTCTCTACCATATTATACGAATGATATATTTTTTCAATCAATAAACATAATGAAAACTGAAGTAATTTGACCAATATTAATCACAATATATCACTTATATATCAACATAAGACTACCACATTATATGAATAATATATTTTTTCAATAAATAAAACATAATGAAATCTGAAATAATTTGATAAATATTAATCACAATATTAATATCAATATACAACGAACAATTCAAAAAGACTCATAATTATTGTAGTGACTGACAATCAAGCTACTCAACAATTGGGCGATAAATTGATAATAATTATTTCCGTTATCTTTTACAACAATACAGTATTTCATGAATCCAGCAATAATTTCTAGAGATCCTTACTACCGCAATAAATTATCATTAGATGCTGCCACAAAAAATTTGTAAAAATTACTTTGTACGATTTATTATAATATTACTTATTATTTTAAATTATCATATAAGTTAAGTTATTCATCATAACTCAATCTACTTTCTATCCTCCAATATACTCGAATCAATATCAATTTGCTCTCAATAACAAAAAATAAAGCGATAGAAGATCATATCAATTGTTATAACATCAATATTATTCTCAATAATAATAGTAGTTTCGAACCTTTTGAGGAATAATAAGTCCTGAATCTCGATACTATTCAATAGAACAGATCAATAATAATTAGATGCCACAAAATATTAAGAATATTAGTTCGGACTACTCATCATCAGAAATTCGCTCATTAAATCAAAAACAACTCAAGAATGCATTAATAATTTCAATATTTCAAAATCAATAATCTAAAGACCCATGAAGGAAGAAACAAAACAGAATATCAATGAAATGAATCAATTACTATGTTACTGTCTATCCCAAGTAGCATAAACTCAGCAACTGATAATACTGTAATTTTAATGTTATATTATTTCCAACATAATAGAATACAACCAATCATAATATCACTATCAATACCGTTTCCAATATTCTAGCTGCCTACCAATCACGTTAAATGAAGTTGGATCCATCTCAATTAAATTTTTTGAGATCATCAACACTTTTAATTAAAAAGATTTCTCCATCAATTCTACGTACTTTAACCCTGCCAACATGATCGACCCAGGCATCCTTTATTTTAGCCTCTCTTTTCAACCGCCGTGCAATACCAAGAAGTTCTCTCCGCCTAGGCGACAAACTACAGTTGATGAATACTGGCTCCTGTCCATCAAAGCCCTCAATTTGATGTCTTAACAGCTTGCCGAATTTCTTTCTCATTTCCAACATTAGATGGGCATCCATTCTCCTGACGAACTTGACGACTATACCAGGTGGTGGTGGTGCTGCTCCAGGCTTACCTTTGAGCGGCCTGACACGGTGGATGGCGTCCAGCATGGCCGGAGGCATGCCGATGGCCCTGCTCACTTTCGCAAATGTATCCAATACATTCTCATTAGCAGGCTCGGAGAGGCCATGTATCTCCAACGTGTTGCGCCGCGTGTACATCTCCAGGTCGTCCAGTCGCTCCTCAGTGACTCGCAGACGTTCCTGGACACTATCAACGTCGCTTCTGAGAGATTCTATTAATTTTTGCTGTCGATCAACAATTTCATTCTGTTTAGCAATTATATCCCCCAATTTATCCCGTTTTTCCTGCCCGGCATTTACAATAGATTTCAGTTCCTCAATTGAATCTAATAATTCATCTTTCAAACCTACCAACTTTCCCTCAAAGAGCTCCATGGATTTTATTTGCTCGCCAGGAGCTGAAACTACATTTTCCCCTGAGCACTGTCTATTTATTCTAACAGGAGTAGAGTCTCCCCTAAGAGCTCGCTGGGCACCAATACACTCAGGGCAGGTCCATGGCTTGTTTTTCAAAAACGATACATCAGCCTCCTGCATATTAACACACGCAGGATGAAATAAACAATTACAGTCTTTACATAATAAATTAGAAGCATTTGAAGAACGACTTACAGGCTGCACGCACTTCCCACACGTACTCATGATGCAAATTAATAATGATTATTATAAATAGATTCAAAATAAGTCCACTTCAAACTCGATCAATTCCGTTAAACAGTTCAAAACAATTCACGGCAGTCCGAAACAGAATACAGTTAGTTAGTATTAGTTATCATGAGCGATAAGAGACCGTTCGAAAAGACAACCGTCTAGTTCGACTGCCGAACTGATACTGATATCACTGTGTTCAGACGCCCATTGCATTATTGATGTCAATAATGATAAATAGATGATTCTTAATGAGTGATCAGTCAAAATTGAATAATCTAAAATTTGAAATAATACTTTGAAGGTTTTCATCTCAATTCAGCTAAGACAAAATAAATTTCTTATTGATTTATCCAATTATTTAATAAGATTAAACTTATTATTAAATTGTTAAAAGTTCTATTTCATAGTAAATTTGCATTCGTGCTAATTGACTATATTTTTATTCAACTGAATGCTGAAAAGTTATCAGAAACTGAATATGATCGCAATTTACATTTGCTTATTAATCAAATTCCAGTCTGGCTTCCAACATCACTTTGAATGAAAAGAATATCTCTCCTTGTCAACTACAATTTTGCAGTCTGTAAAGAAATTGAATTTCAAATTTGGAATGATGAATGAGAAAATTGATACAATTTTTCTCTTCATATAATACTTCACCCAGTAATGCCCACAATGTGTAGGGATAAATTTTTCTGTAGCTTGTCAATCATGAGAAATGGCTCTATGGTAAACTTGACACAAGACGACACTAGAATTTATGGCATCCTACTGAATTTTTTCCAATTTGTTAGTCAAATATTTCGTTTACTCCTGTGTCTCAAAATTGGCCTGCATCAATATATCTCATAGGAGTCGACTGCAATTTTACAAATAAATAATAGGGCTACCTTTTATATAAATATTTGGAATTGAAAATTTCAGGCTACATAATTACTAAGTGTTAAATGAGTAAAAATTATGAATTTTACAGATTAGGATAGAAAGATGCCAGAATCAAGCTGGTCGAATCTCTTTGATAAAAGGCTTGATTTAATGTTGTATTTAAGATAGATATTCTTCTCTATTGTGTAATACTTCTTATCTTGGATATTAGCTTAAATAATAATAGAAATTAAAAAAAGGAATTAACAATCTACCATACTAGCGGCAAGGGGATTTATGTTGAGTATGTAAGAATTCTCAACTAGTATGTTACAATCCATGGTACTATAGCTTAAACATTAATATTTACTGAATTGTGTAAAATGCAAGTTGAAAATTTAAAGTAACAAATGATAACTCACATTACCCCCATTTAATTCCTTGCTCTCAGTTTACTAGATCTATCCAACAACTGAAAAAGAATGTCCAAAAAGTGTATTATTTTTCCAAAATAAGAGGAGTTTTAGATTGCCAAAGGCAAGTGGAATAGCATTTCCAACAAGCTTCTATTTGACTAGTTGAAGGTAATTTAATGAATTGTTTTAATTGCTCTAGAATTGAAAGACTTTTCAGATGTCAATAAATTAAAATATTTAAAAGTTTGCTAAATTGTTTTCTGGCCTATACCATTATTTGGAATTGAGCACTAAGAACAGTCTTAAAATAAATCAGCTAATTGAATATAATTTATTCTATTGAACTCCTTGATTTCTTAGCATGTTGTTCTGCTGTCCCAATAGATAATATGCCCTGAACTGTAATGAACTCATAAGAATAATATTAATTCTAATCAATAAATAGGTTCATTAAAACCTATTATAATTTATATATTTCATAAATTATTATTTGAACGTGTTGATACTTATTTAAACAATCTTTTTCAATACAGTAATAATAATAATAATAATAATTATTATTATTATTATAATTATTACACACACACACACACACACACACTACTCACACTTTCCTATAATTTCTGTATTTATCTTTAATTGACATAATCATCACTCTCATCTAATTGCTTTTAAAATGTAGAAAATTAATTAATTCTCTCTTCATAATTTGAATTGATTGACTGCTTCTGTCACTTATTTATCATGCTTAATAATGGAATGGATCTCATCTTTTTCCCCTCATTTGGCATATGGGTCTCAGTAGACAATAGCCTGTCAAAAGACTGTTGAAACCTGAAATTCCATTGGAATATTTCCTCTGAAAAGAAAATTGTTAAGGGTTTTAACACTAAAATAATTCTGGCAACACTTTAAATTAAAGCAACACATAAAACTTTATTTACCCAATTAATTTAACAGCAGCCACTAATAAGTAATTATCATGCAAGAAATCAATAAAACAATCAAACAGTTCAATAGCTTTCAACTAGCAAAGAATATTTCAATAACAAAATTAATTACTGTCCGAGACTAATAAATCATTTTCAGGTTGGGCGATCTATTACAGTTAATACATTTCCAATAAACTGTTCAATAACTCAATAATAAACTAAGCACTTAGTGTTTATTTCACTTGGACACTAGTACAAAAGAAGTTTGGTTACAGTGGCGCACCCAAGATTTTGGTTGTGTGTGGGGGGGGGGGGGGTGTTAGTTCGGACCTCATCCTTGACTATGTCATAAGCGCTATAGTTCACACCAGCAAAGCAAATTAGGCGGCTCTGAAAAATTGCGGTGTTGCCAGATATGAGACAATGCCAGCAGCTGATAGTACCTACTACTTGCACCGCCAAGTCTACAAGTCTGACGCTAGCAACTTCAATCAGTCAATTTATTATTCTCAAAATAATACAAATTCACTTTAACAAAATCACAATTACAAATTCAATAACAATATTTACATAAAGAAAACAAGACAAAAGTACTACAGAGGAAAATTATAAAAAATTATAACAACTTCATTTAAAACTATGTCCTTATGCAAACACTACAATGCAAAGTAGTTGATATATTTTCTATAGCTCTTTCAGTAAAATTTCAAATATTTAAAATTAAAAAATTACTGCTTAGCAGTATGGTACATGAAGTTACTGAAAGAGTTGCCAAAATTTGCAGGAGTTTGTTTTCAGCATGGTACATTTTTGTATTCTTGCAAAGTTTCTACTGCACCGATTTTTTGTATTTTTTTGTTATTTGAAATGTATGCTCAATACTTATCTGGTTCAAACTTATTTAAATTAAATAGAAAATTGATATAAAATAGGATCTGTAGCCCTAGCATTGCCTAATAAAACGTCCTTGAAACCATCCGGGAGGGGGGGGGGTCTTCTTCGCCACTGTTTCGGAATCAATAATATTCTTAATACAATTACTGTCAGATCACAGTTATCTCCTCACACTAATCGCTGAAACGCACTGTACTGTTCATAATCACAATACATGTATGAAGAGTGCAGGATGTTGTCTTGGAACTGACACAATGTAGTTCTCACCAGAGCTTCTTTATCTCTCAGAGTCCTGAATTATAACTGACTGCTGACAAATACAGCCTTTTTTACAGGCTTGTATTGTTTCAAAACCTTCTATGTATGTCCATGGTGTTCGGTTTGTACAATGATCAAGAATTTACTCGAACAACACAGAACCACATTTAACTAATAAGAAAAAAGAGAGCGTTGACAGAGAGAGAGAGAACAGTACAATTGTAAACAATGTCAATGTAAATATGAAGTGACACTCCAATGTTTACATTATGAATAGATGTTTGTGTTCCAAAGTAAACTAAGTCGCACCGTCGTCCACTCTGTCAGCAAAAACACTTGAACGCTGCTCGTCAATTCTCCTTATCGCCCATGACAGTATAAACAGAATCAAACGTTTTTTTTATCATTCTATGCTTATGAATTTATAGATCACCTTCCATGATACTTATTCAAATTCTTCTATTGGCAGCTATTCAATAGAGGGAATCATCTTTGCATCAAACAGAAATCTATACAATGAAATAGATACAGTTCGGTGTCAATTAATTGAAGTATTCGATTCTAGAAATTAGCCCGAAGCCTTATTCTTAAAATAGTAGGATATTCTATTCAACAAAAACTGTATCTTGTCAATAGCAATTCAGTTGTACAGACAGAATGCTGCATATTCACAAATTCGAAAGCATCAACTCAGCATGGCTAGCCACAGATCAGATGCTCTACTGTACAAGCACTCTGTGGAGCATCCAATACTCGATCACTATTGCGAGTGGTGATTGGTCACATGGTAAACGTAGTGTTCAGTCACAGAATGCATAGATAGATAGATTGATTGATAATTTAGCAGCCACTCACCTCCTCTTAGAGGGGTATAGGGATTTGTCAATCTACCAGTTAAAATTTACATAATTCAATTATTTTATATGCAACATGTACAGTATGTTTTAATAAATCATATTTTTAATTTTTATATACAGTACATTCCAATATTAATTTGTAGGTTTAGGAACGATTACAGCGATTGAAATAACTGAAAACCTCCTGACTTGTATAAAAACACTGCCCTTCCAGTTCTGTCGTTAACTGAACTCTCAGTTTTTCAAGCGTTTGACTAGATAATTGGGCTGGCAATGCTTTAAAAATATGAATACCTACGCTAGTCACCCCTTACGCGTATAAAGCTCTGCGATGTGTTTCATCCCTGAGTGCATGTCTATGTCTAGTCTCGTAGCAATCTAACATGAAACCCTTTTCAAGTACAGTACTCAAGACTGCGCTTGGATGGGTGGCCGATCTTGATGTTATCAGCTTTATTATCCCTCTACCCAGAGGTTCGGAACCCACTTGATATTGTAGATTCAGTTCCCCATAACATGGCTCAAACTGCGAGGTGGAACTACCCGTAAGGAGCCCCACCATTAAAGGCCATACGCTTATTATTATTATTGCCAATGCAAAAACAAACACTTGCTATTGTGGAATGGTGTATGACAAATTGGAGCTTCTTGAATGCAACCATTCTACAGCATGATTTGATTTTATCCCCGAGTATTAAATACTCCTCTGTATAAGCACCCTCAATGGTTCACACCTCTAGAATACTTCCTGCTTAAGAATAGTTATAATAAAATTCAGTGAGAAACACATCTCTTGTAACCTTTTCAGGTTGGTCCTTCCACAATATAGTTTTGTACGTTATTTGCTTGCGAAGACCCTTGTTTCGATTTTGCAAACAATCCAATATCATTTTTTTGGGCGGACAATCTAGATTTTTCGGAATTGATTATTATAATTTATTTGTGTTTTCTCGAGGAGTTTGGTCGGAAAGCTTTTGTCGGCTTGTTTGCTTTGTTATTTGAGCGAAGTGAAAACGCCACGTTGGACAGGCAATCGATAAATCACTGGCGAGTCGCCGAAAAAGAGGCAACTTATTCCGAGTGTTCCTCGCCTTGCTCTGCGAAGTATGAGAGCAACCGTAGCAGAACAACGAAGGGAGCTGATTTGGGAGAGGTGGAACATGGTCTTGGCCGCCTGCGTTTACTTGCGACCTCCGGAACACCGGCCGCCGGCTCGTGATCACGTCAGGACCTCATGGCATGCTCGCTATTTCCTCTGCTACAACCTCTGTTCTGTTCTCAATCTCAACTCTGTCCCCATCCTTCCATTCACTAGTTCTAGTTAGCAGGCAGGTCGCTCTTCTGCCACCGCATGTTGGCGCCCAATTCTTCGCATGCAGAAACTCCTCCACATTGGACGTGTTTACTGTTTCCAAGAATCGGCTTGCAATCGACGCTCTCTGTCGTCGCCCTCGCCCACGGCCACAGGACTCGTTTCTCAGCTCTGTTCGCAACACAAAGAAACCTATAAATAAGTTAACGATCATCCGCTCTCATCGCGGCATCCCCCATTTATTGCTGCTTTTTTCGCCTGTAAATTAACGTTTCACGAAATACTATATGCCGCCAACTTGAAATGTAGCTGATCACAAACTGTTTCAACAGCTTGACCATGAAACGTTTTGCAAATACTCGTTGATGTGGTTCCATCTTCTTTCCTCAAATAAATTACATTCAGAAAAAACAAATGAGAAATTAATCATATTTTCTTGTGTAACAATATTGTTTCACTCTGTTGTTGAATATCATAAGACCCTGCTGACTCCTGAAAGTTCAGCAATGTACAATTTTTTCTGTACAATGCAGGTGACAGTTCCGTTCTATTTGCTGGTACTGGTAACTTGCCTAGAACTGTCACGCAGGGACGCACCAAGACTTTCTCAGTTTGGGGGGCTTCCCCTTAGGGTGGTCTGAGATTTTCTGACATTTTTTTGCACTCCCATTCTTCCTTTCCTTCCCAGTAACCCCCTCCCCAACAGTTATCTCTTTTGAACAACCAGGAGGCTGAAAATGTTGAAATTTAGTACTCCGCATTTTCGGTTTAGGACATAGACAAATGATTTTTTAAAAATTCAGTATCACTCTAGACCAAGACTTGTAACCTTCAAAATTGTCCTCCAAAACGACAAATTGACAATTTTGTACAAACTTCCCAACCTTTCCCATCACTGGGGTCAGTCAGACAGCTGCTAGCGAAGAGAGCCTGCTGAACTAAATGCTTGAAGTTTTCCCTTGTGGGTCAAACTTATATTAGCGAGTTAGGAGCCGACTAATTGCAAAAAACCGAAAATTTTTCCAACAGTTTTCCTCATTTTTACGTATTCTGCAGAACAGCTAATTATAGTAGGTGAAGATTTGGAACAATTCTTTATTGATTTTTTCGGCTCTTTAAACATTTAACCCCCCCCCCCCTCAAACTAAAAATAGCTGCAATAATCCACTATCTACTTCTATAACGAAGAGTTTTCAGAGGAGTAAACTTTTGCAACTTTGCAGATCTGTATTTTACAACTGTATTATATACATTATCACTGTATTTTTATAGTCTATAGGCCTTTATTACTGGTTCCAGAGGTCCTGAGAAAACCAATTAAATTAATTAATAATTAACAAAATCCAGCCACTTGGTCGAATTCAAAAAATACCTCGCAGCTTTTGACTTGATTTCTCTGGTGTTAGTTCAATGCTGCTAGGCCAGTTGGCGTATTTCTATCCATGGCATTCCTAAGATACGTCTAGACGTGTTGTTATGATATTGTTATGAACATTGTTCTATTGTAATGAACAAGTGTGAATTTGTGAAATGTATCAAATCCAATCCTGATATTCACAGTTGTTGATTTGGTTGAAAAATAGCAACATTTTGATAAGCACCTCAGGGGGGCTTAAGCGTCTTTGGGGGGGGGGGGGGGTCATGGGTATGCCACTGCTGTCACGTGTCACCTACAGTTCACTGTCAGGTACCAACAGTGTCTGATGATGCTCAACAACAGAGTGGAACAATTGTCACCCATAGAAATGAATGTTTATTTCCACATCAGTGTTTTTTCTCAGTTGTTAGGGAAATGTTGTTGAAAGATGAAAACAAACTGGGCCTGACAAATATGATGCAGATGGATCGTTTCCTCGTCAGTAATGATCAGTCTTATACAGGATGAGGTGGGAGTTGAACCATTTTTGAGAAATAGAGGGAAAATTAAGCTATTCATCTTGGTAAATGATGGAGAAATTAAGTATAATGAGTATTTAGTAAATGAAGTATAGCTCGCTCGCTCAGTAGTATGTTGATGAACAGCTCACACCTTGAAGATTAGGAGGAAGTTAACTCTTTGTGTTTTAGGAGGTATTGGTCATGGGGGGGGGGAAGGCATTTAGTTTGATACTATAATTATAAGCAGTTTATCAATACTCCTGGTATTAGAAAGAATTCTTTAATATAGATGAGAATTTGTCGACAAAATATTAATTGTACAATTAACACTTTGATTACAAGTGATTGAGATGTTTAAGCAATTTCAAACATTGTGTATTGGTTTGTCATTAGCTGATGAAGGAACATTATTGTTTTGAAAATAATGAGTTTTATAAAGTGTTATAGTCTAGTGATTTGAACATTAGATTCAGTGATTTCTATCCTGATTTAGATTTCAATATTCTTATTCGGAAATCGTGTATAAACATTATTACTGCAATGTTATTGCTTTAAAATTCAACGTTGAAATAACTACTTACAATGGTTCTATGTTTTGATTAGAGTTGCATTATTTGAAAGTTTATAAATATTAATTATTTCTTCCCAAAAAATTAAAGTTCTTGTTCATTCCAGTTCTTCGATTTCCTTTCTTCATATAGAAAGATTTCTGTTCCGTTCACGGATATAGGCCTCATTATAGAAAAGGAATTCATTAGAGAAAGCCACATTACTAGTCTACTGCAATCCATAAGCTAATAATAGCTCGGCTAGATACCTATTCTATATTAGTCAAATGTCTCTTCTTGTTACTGTTATGTCCAGAAATATTACGGTTCCTGTCTGACGTCTGAAAACTTTGGTGATATCCATCTTGATAATATGATGTCTAGGTTTATTTTAGATTTATTAAAAATAATAGCTATTATTGTACAGAAAATTGGACATGAACAGTGCATCTGAAACTGTATAAGAAGCTTCTAAGTAATTAAATTGCTAATATTCCCGAAAATAATGATTTTATCTTGTAGATTGTTTGGGAATATAATCAATTTACTTACTTAAAAGCTTCTTGTACAATTTCAGATGCACTATTGATGTATAATAATTTTTTATGACTATAAAATAATGACTACCATTTAAAGAATGCGCGATACCTGACCAATTATCAATTTTTTTTTGAGGATGAAGCCCACATAGGTCTGAGACCTGTGCGTGGGTAATGAGTTGGATGATGGTGATTTATGAGTTGGACCTACAGTTTTAGGTGGGTTCCGAACCACCGGGAAGTGATTTTCAGCAGAGAACAGTGTCTTTTTTGCTGGCCAATCTAATCGGTCACCGTTACAAACAGGACCTACGAGAACGTAGCTTATCTATCTGATTGAACAGATACCTGCTACGGCTCGCGGCTATCAATTAGCTTGAAGCATCAGGTCAGGTGTTGATCTGAGAATCCATATTTATAATTCTTAATAAACTTAATTTTTAATAATCCCTCGGTAATTTAATCCACTCTTATTAATCCATATTTCATCATTATTTGGCTAAGCTTTCGCTTTTACTACATTTTTAGTAATATCATCCTTTTCCTTTCTAAAAAGTTAAACCGCTAATGGCAATGATTAACTCAGAATTTTCCCACTGAGAGTGTTATTATTTCTCATCTTCCAGCCGAAACTGATTATCGATGGGTTTTGATGATTCGGGTTTTGAGTTGCTTAGATAAAGGGGGGTCAACACCACGCTAGTCAACGCCATTGCTGCTCAATATTTGGAATTTCAGTATTCAAGTTCAGCGGAAATTGTTTTAATCTTGACACAAGGCTATGCTTTCATTATGTTACAAAGTTATAACAATGTATAATTAGCTCATTCTCATATAATAGTGCAATTTTCAATTTACATTCTCGTCTATAATCACATAGTTATTCTATAATCAAAAATAATTGTTAATTATCTTATGCTTTCAATACTGTCTTTTGTCGCCATGCTATTATATTGTAAATCAAACCTTCTTATAATTTTCTTCTCTAAATTGTCTTGTTAAAGATGACAATTAATCTATCTATTTGATATGAATTAATTGAAACTTAGATTGAGACTTGGAATTCAAATGCTAGTAGTCAACCAGGCAATATGGAGAATGGGCAGTAATAAAAGCTGCCTAAACAGATGCTTGAACTGAAATCGGAATTGTCACCCTTTGGGACCCCTGCGAAGAGTGGTACCCCTAAGTGGCCTCACGCTTAGTGTACTCGATCTGTATAAATCTACCGGTCCCCGACCTGTCGACCTCAGTGCGGTGTACCATGTATGTTACACCAAATGGAACAGCTCTAACAATTCTGCAAATTTATCCTATACCTGCATAATCGGCCGTTGACACTTTCAGACATCATCGCACTGCTATTGTCTTGGACAGTTCACGTGGTTTCAAATTTTTGGATAATTTGAAGCACGTTGTGGAGGTTCAGAGGTAAAGTCCCATTTCTTGGAAAATTGTTAACCCTCCTAGAAAATCTAGTTTTGGCATGCAAACATCATTAAAAAACTAATGCGCTCTCTTAAATTTATGGGGGTAAATAATGAGCAGAGATTTAAAATCCTCATCAAATTCTAACCGTATCGTTTCAATATGGTGAAAGATCTTATTACAGAACATTATATCCACGTCATTGTCAAACCCTTTCCGCACCTTTTCGCTTCATAATTATGCATTTGATTTCTTAAGAACTATAAATTATATATTTTTTTAAATAAAGTAAAGTAAATTCGTATGGCTTTTCGTGGTGGGGAGACCTTTACGGGTAGTTCCACCTCGCCTTTTTTTTAACGACTGCTTTTTTTATATGCAACCGGGACCGACGGCTTAACGTGTCCTCCGAAACACAACCTCTTTCTCTAATTAACATATTATGAAAAACCAAAGCATTTTCGATTTTTAAACTAATTAATTAGTTAATAAAAAAATCAATTAATCTTAATAAAAGTTTTTATTATCTCGACATCTATCTTTTATTCTATCAATTTTCCACAATTGTCCATCTAAATAAAACCGTTTATTATTCCTGCATTTGAATGGATTTTTACTGAATATTGAAAAATAAATTTTCTGTTGATACAGGATTCTATTATTATTGTGGGGTCTGTCATTGTGACGTTGAAACCAGATTTTCAATACAATATTAATAATGTCGATTGTAGATTCAGAGCAATGATCATCTATCTATTCATGGGCCTGAAATTTGTGTCTACGTAACAGACGATGAGTTTGGGGTGGCAGACTTCGCGAGCCGCCGCATCCGTGTTCTACGCGGGGTGTAATCTGGGCTAAGCCAGCCAATGGGAAGCGGCCAAACAGATTGTTCAGTAACAACGCCAGTCATTGGTTGAATGCTTTGCGCTTACTACGATGCTGCTCAAATCGGGCCTTCGCTGATACTGTACTGATGCTGCTACTACGAAATTGAAAATGATGTACTTGCTCGCTTGCCGTAGTCTTCATCGTCTACGCTCTACGCAATTCCAGTTCCATCCATTCACTCGTGCTTCATCTCAGCACCATCCAAACAACACCAACTGCGCATGCGCAGGCTTCCAGTCTATAGCTTGACCTTTCACCCCCTTCAGTATCTAATTTACCGTACCCCATTAATTTCATCGAACTACTACCGTACTTATCATACTCAGATTATTACTACTGTACATTCATTCAGTAGCTACCGTCGAAATATTATCGTTCTGTTTGCACTTAACGTAAAGGAAAATAAGTAATTATATTCTTTGAAGAAATTGAGAGCTATCAAGTGGAGTTTGACACTTGGAAGTGGTCAGCTAACCATATTGATATGAATGGCAAGACGACCAAGCAAAATGTTTTTTTTTAGTTTTTTTTTTTAGGATGAAGCCCACATAGGTCTGAGACCTGTGCGTGGGTAATGAATTGGATGATAGTGATTAATGAGTTGGACCTTCAGTTTTAGGTGGGTTCCGAACCACCGGAAAGTAATTATACAGCAGAGAACCAATTATCTTTTTCGCAAGTAACAATCCTGCAGTTCCATTCTTGTGGAGCCTGTGTTCAGCTCTTGCTTATAAGTTTTGTTAGACGCCCTATATCTACAGTAGGAGAAATCTTTCAATAATATTGTGGGCGTTCTTGCCTCGATTTACTCCATTGCATTGAAAAAATCATCTCTAGACCTATTCATAAGATTTCATACTTTTCACCCGAAATACAAGTTGGAATTCGGTTTTAATTCAGCAATTATATCGGAATTACTGTAACGTTTGTTGCATAATGTAATATATAAACGTATTCGTGCTGCCCTCTGTCGATGAAATTATAGCGCTGGAGGATAATAAGTTGAGGGAGAAGAAAAATAAAAATGAAAATAAGAAAAGGGAATGCAAGAAGAATAATGGTGAAGAAAAGTCCAGGAAGGGTAGAAGGGTAAGAGGGATAAGAAAAAATACTGCAGTATTGAATTGTTTTTATTGACTTTCATGTAGAATTTTTTTTAAATAAATGGATAATATTCTTTTCTCTTGTGAAAATGAATAGTGAAACTGTGACTTCTAGACATAACCTTTATTTGGACATTTCTGTATTTAAATTTAGGAGAGGAAGCAGTTTTGGGCTGTAAAGCCTGTTGCTTCCTTTTCATTCTACTGCAATGTGATACTGTAAATAGATTATAAATAAATAATTGAGAGCAATAATAAAATACAGGTACTCCGCTATAAGAAGGGGTATCAAGGGGTCTGAGAGGGTGATCCCTCAATAATAGGAAGTATAGTGGTTCTATACTGTATTATGTGTGTCAGAGCGACTGACTGACATTTTTGCAACATCTATCTGTGAATTGTGGATTTATATTGAGTTAATGGAGAGGGGTGTAAGAGTGTTTCCACCCCCTGTTCAAATTTACTCTTAGTAAGTGTTCAGAAGCTTTTTTCCCTTTCCAAGAATGATGGCTAAAATCAGCGAATTTATTACTTAGAGTTGTTTAAACGATGAGAGGGGGGAGGCATTTCGGTTGTAGAGCATAGAATCTGTTTATTGCGCTTATAAATCCCCCTTCATAAATTGTATACAAATTTGTAAAATCATAGTTGAATCTTATTAAAAATTGATTCTTTCAAATTATATGAAAGACCATATAATCATATCCCTTTATTTTTTATATATCCAATAAAATCTGGAGTTTTTGTCAATTTTTAATGATATAAAAAATAGCCTTTTTTGAGACATTCTAAAATTTAGAAACAACTCTCCAGAGAATCAATTGTGATCACTCATTGTGCAACCCGTAAGGGTCTCCCCACCACGAAAAGCCATACGAATTTACTTTTTACTCATTTTGCAGGATATTTTATCGTTTTAAGTATGTAGAGATCACAGTTTCTTGAAACTGGTGTTTTTGGAAGTATTACTAATAAAACTGAAAAGTCCCAAAATTGAAGTGGTTTTTCGATATTTGGAGGTGAACCTCACAATCTGAGGAACATGAAATTCGAATTCAGCGCCCCAAAATACATATACAACCGTTGAGTAAACAATCGCAAAAAGGTTTTGAAACATCAATGTATTGCCATCATGCCACCTGAACCAAGGCCACACTACATAATAGGTCCTAATATAAAGCTTAACTCTGGCAGCAGAATATCGAATAAATTTATTTTTAATTCAGAAAACTCTTTAAAATTTTCGGAAAACAAGCTAAAAAATTCTTACTACAGGAAAATTTTGGTGAGGGGAGTGATTACCCCTTCAGGCCTTCAGGGTACAGCCTTGGTTACCACGTTTGTTGCTAGCTGGTCCTAGATGTGTCTAGTCGACTAGATAATTCTGGCGTTGGTTCGGTTTGAAAGCATGCCTGCACGTGTGCGTGTGAGGATGACAGAGAGTATGATAAGAGAGAGTGAGTGAGCGAGAGAGAATATGTGTGAGTGTGAGGGAGTGAGAGAGAATGGAAAAGAGTTTCTGAGTAGGCCTAGTAGGTCCATCCACCACGAGGTGGGCCCACTAAGCCCCTACAACGTTCTAGAACAGGATGAATCCCGAATGTGCGTCAACATAGAACTATCGAAAGCACTATTTCTAGTATCCTAGTACACTCCACATTCTACTTTGCCTTCTGCTCCGCACCTCCACTGCTGTCTGCCTGTCTCAATCTCCCTACGAAATACTACACAAGGAAAACAAGATGGCTGTGCGTTGTTCCGCTGCTACACTTCTTCTACATCTTCTATGCTTTTCGTCGAAGAGACGCTTGAATAGATTCCACCCTGCTATGTCCTTCACTAAAATAGTCCTTGACTGTTACTTGTATATGGCAGCACAAAACTGTTCTCAATTGAGAAACATTATTTAATGACTTGTTTGTAGCGTGATTGTATCTCACGAAATTTGTCCAGCAAATTTGATTTCAAACTGAGCTGTATAGCAGGTATCTGTTCCATCATAGATAAGCTAAGAAACTCCTGGAAGCTCTTTGTAACGGTGACCGATTGGATTGGCCAGCAAAAAATGTTCTCTGCTGTAAAATCACTTTCCTGTCGTTCGGAACCCACCTATAACTGTAGGTCCAACTCATCAATCATCATCCAATTCATTACCCACGCACAGGTCTCAGACCTGTGTGGGCTTCATCCTTGAAAAAAGAGCTCTATTGAATTTGCACAAGGGAAAAGAACGTCAAATTGATAGATAATAGGCCTATATTGAAGAGTTTGAGTGTTCCTCTCCTCATCAAATGTTAAAAGTAAAATAAATACTGTACTTGACACTTATTTAAGAGATTTACATCTTGATCAACCTCCCCAGCTTGCTTTCCCATTTTTTAATGCTGAAGTTAGCATACCTTACCGGTCCGATATAATCATATAATGGAACGCTATAGGCCTACATTGACTTTTATAGTCTACACTTGCGTCCAACTGATCGCATAATTCAAATACATCATACCATTCAAAAAATGATACCGGAACGATATGGTAAAGCGCTATTGTTTTAGGGAATCCTCTAATTTTGTTTTTTACGGATGATTAGTCTTTAGGCTTGTGCGTGGATGATGAAGTGAATGACTACACAAAATAGACACAGATGTCTGAACGACAATCGAACACGTGACTACAGGAGTAGCAACCAGCCAGTCTTATCAGAGACAAGCGCTCCAAATGATTACGTCACCGTGGCTTCCTATACTACTATAGGCATGCTAGTTCGTAGCAGTGTTATAGCTTCTTCATCGAGAATGGATAAATCAAACTGAAATCATATAAAATCAGATAAGCAAATGCAATATTGCATATTACATATGCATAATTATGTTAATAAATATATGATGAATAAACATATATATGAATAAATATATGTATTAAATAAATGCTCATAAATTTGTGGATTGTGTCAGTGGCCTATTGTGATAGGCCTGCTTTGATTTTATGAAGGACGTAACTCGTCTGGTGACCGTCAAACTAGGCCTACCTGAGCACTATCGATCTTTCAAATCCGATAACAATCTATCAAATCGATTGAAAATTATATTTTTGACGCATGAAGGCAACATGCATTAGAAATTCAAAGTCGCAGTCGTCTGAAAGCTAGTCGTCTATGAATTCATTATTATAATCCTATCATCAGTTACTGTTGATGGAAAGGCTGCAATGGATAGCTTCCAAAACCATCCCATAAAATTGAAATTTCTGCAGGACACCTTCGACAGACAGCTTTATTCATGTCAAGGAAACAAATGTCGTTATTTGTGTTTTGATTCGATTTTGAAGTAGTTCAATACTTGTCAGTCCAGTTGGCTACTCTCAAATGTCATGTTGGTAACACCCAGATTTTCCCCACCATAACAGAAGTTTCTTTGCAAGATGGCGAGTATTTGATTAGTGAAATTATTGTAACATTCTTTCTCCTTTCTGGTTTTATATAATCACAACTAATTTGTAATATCACAGAGAAGTATTATTTCTTTATTTTGTGCTTTTAAGCTATAGCAATAAACCTTTGGAAAATTTACAAAATTGAATAAATAATTGGTTGTTAACACTAACAACGTGAGTTCTTGAGTTTCCTAAAGTTTAAATGAATGTAACAAAATTATCTTATCTAGGTAATACATACTTTTCAAACCTTAGTAGGATGTTATAAGCAGTTCAACTATGTAGTTCATATTAGCACTTTGGAAGGAGCACTATTCATTGAATATGGAATGTAGGCCTATTTGGTAGTATTTCAATTCTAACAAAATTATCACTCATTTTCTCAATTTTCTTTGAGTTTTCAAAATTACTCAAAAAGATTTGGGTTTTTGGAGTTTCATTACTAAATTTTTCTCTGCCATCACTGCATTGCCAATAGAATTTCTCTGAGTATAAAGTTGACATTGAAGTAGCAAATTGATATTACTGATTTTTAAAAAATGCTTGTTCAAATATTTCAATAAAATCATTCTCCCTCTCTTAATAACAGATGAGACTACTAATTTTCATTGAGATGGCGAAACTGACAATTGAAAGTATATTTGTATTGATAGGTCTACAATTAATGAAAAGATGACAAGAAGTAATCAGTAAATTTTTAAGAAGTGTAGTTATTTTTTATGAACTCACGAGGAGATACAAAACTCAAACCTCAAACCTGGGCTGTTCTTATCTCTATATATAAAAATGAATGTCTGTCTGTATGTATGTATGTATGTATGTGTGTTCCCTATAGACTCCAAAACTACTTGACAGATCGGCATGAAACTTTGGGAATATGTTGTGTGAATATTGGGGATGGTTTCTGACCATAAATTTCAATAGGGGAGCTAATAATTATTATTAATTAAACCATTTTATAGACCTAACCTACTGAACTTGCCAGCCAAACAGCTTAAAGGAACAGCTGATATAAGTCAACAGTTTTTAATCATATGGCAGGCCCCTTAGTGGCGTTATTTACGCTGCTGTCTTTGAACAGCAAAAGACTTTGCACTTTGCATGTAGGCTACCGTACAGTTGGAGCCTTGCAATATGTAGGAAACATACGACTGGGTATGATGAAATGTAATTATGCCAGGTTTATGACATCTGTTAACCAATGCAGCTAGAAATTTGAAATGCAGCCTCAGCGGGAGGTGGCGAATAATAAAATAAGAAACCTAGCTTCTACCCTTATAGTCATAGAAGGTTTAAATTTGAAATGTTTCTTCATTCAGAGGTGGTGATTAAGAAAACAACGAAGCCTCTATGATCAGCTGGAAGAGCCCTAGGACTAACTTCTTTCCTAATTTTAAATGTAACCTCAGCGGGAGGTGGCGAATAATAAAATCAAGGAGAATTTTCATGAGAATGCAGCAACGCGCGTTGGGCCAGCTAGTTATCGATATTTGTCCTTGCATTTGGACCAGTGGAATTCTGCAAAGATAAGCTTTTTTCTGAATTCCATTTAAAATTGCGAATTCATTTTGATTAGCTTTCAACAACTGAAGAAATATTGTTTATGCATTTTGTGGTCATTTACAAAAAAGAATTTCAGTTTAAAAATCGTGAAAATTTCTAAGAAATAGGATTATTTTCAAGGATTAGGAATACGTTCGAGTTAAAAGCAGACATTGCTCCTGACTTGGCTAATCATTTTCTTCTAGAATCTAGATGATACTGGGTTTTTTTGGGGGGTATTTTTTATGGGGCATTTACGCCAAATCACTCACAACTGACGACCTCCCCACCAATTCCTGGTTTAGATAGGGATGAAAGACATGGTCACTTGTCTATGTCTAATGTCTATTGGGTTGTCCAAAATAAATAGTTAGTCCTAGTTCTTTTTCTTTCTGGTATCGTGCAAAATGACAGACAATTCAAGAAGACTACTTATTTAATATTTAGACAAGATATTTTGATTTGTTCTTCGGCTTTTTCCTGTTGTCTGGAAAGTCGCAATAATCTGTTTAACTTATTTGGAAAATGGTCTCGTTTCTGCTGTTTCAGGAGCAAGTTTTCTGGGAGCAAATATTATTGTGGAGCCCTCTGTCGCCGTCGGCACCAAAGGAAAAAGGTGAGGCCCAAAATAATACAATGGGGTTTGAGAGCTGCTTATCAAACTCCAATCATTATTAATAAGTCCTATGCCTGCTACTTTAACGACGCTTAAAATACTATTAAAATTAAATTTAACGAAACGTTTTCCATGCTAACTGCACCGTATTTCGCCTATTTACTTCGCCTATTTTTACTATTCTTTCTAACGTTGAAGAAAAGGGCAACACAATGTTTTAATTTCGTACTTTCCCATATTTCAAGTTGAACTTCATTATTCAATTATTCATAATGTAAGTAACTCTTTAATCTACTGTAAAGACTTTTGGTAAGGGCGAAATCAGAATTTTTTGAGGGTGGCGATTTTCTAAAATAATTATAGGCTAGATATATTTAGTATATCACTTGAAAAAGGGTTCTCGCCCTCATAAAATAATACACAAATATAGCTTTTATAGTGATGGTTGAGGATTTCTGTTGGGAGGGGGGGGGGGGGGGTGAGAGGGAGGCATCCTCTGCATCATAACATTACTATCGGAGTTTTTATTTCCTGTCCTTTTCCTTCCAAACTATTCCTAATTTATGCTCTTTTTGGCTTTCCTATTCGGTAACAGTCATCTTCCAAACATCACTCCAAATTCGAATACCAATTGAATTGAAAAAAAAAAAATTATTTATAACTTATTAAAATTTTGCAATTTTTACCTTGTAATAGTAAATTGAGGTCTATCAATTCAAACGTTTAATAGACGTTAACTAAATTAAATTCCATTGAAATTAACTGTTGAAATTATTGACTTAGATATTGAGAAAGTTTAAAATCGTAGGAATTACGTTTAGCTTAATGAAACAGAAAACTCCGAGACTGCCAGTAAAACGAATAACATTTTATTACAATAGTTAAACTTTCCCCAACTTGGGCATGCCTTGAAGAAGTTGAGAAACTTTGGAAATTCCAGTAAAATAGATTTTTGAAAAAGTATGCTAAGATTTTATAAGAGGACTTTGCTAACTGTATTCGTAAACTGTGCAACGTATGACTTTTCTTCTAAGCTGGCCTTCGCGGATGTATTATAGTTTTTTTTTTACTTGATGAGGGTGTGGGGCGGTATTCCTCGTTCCACCTGTTTTGCCGCTCTTTTCTTTCTCTTCTATTGGCCGCCACACTGCCTTCTTGATTCCATCTGTGTACGCACCTTTTCAAGGGCGTTTTGTCTGGTCAAATCTTCCATCTCGTTCTCTCTGTATCAACTACCACAAATTTAATAGCTCTCTGTTGTTCCGTTCCATGAAATCATCTTCATCACACGATTGTATCTATTCATAACAGGTGTGCCAACATGATGCCAAAAATCTAGATCTTTACTGTTTTAATAGTCCGAACGAATTTCGGGGAACTAACGTTAGATGAGCTATCAATGTTCATAATTGATATATATATTTAGGATTTTACAGTAATCACTGTTTTCCTTCTTTCAGCCAGATTTTCCACCATTTTACATCCTCCAAATCACCCTCACTCAAGTAATTGATATTTCTAGTAGAGTAACTATAATAAAAAATAGAGATGAATGTAAGTAAAGCAATGACGAATAGGTGAATAACACAAATTATTTTGAAGTACAGCTTTGCAACTTGTTTTAGCCAGATTTTTCAGAGGAAAATTAACTAGCGCGAGATTATACAAGAAAATGCTCTATACTACCTGTTTTTTTTTTTGCAAAGAATTACCCCTCTAGTTAAAAGCTATTCGAGGGGCATGTATTTATTTAAATATATATTACAAAACAATGAAAATTTTTGTAATATTCCCATTAGTTTTATTTACAAAAATTAGTTACCTCTATTTCTATTTTGGAGTCTTCCTCTATTTATATGTATTTTTTTATTGTTCACCTTAAGAGGGACATTGTGATTTAGGTGGCATATCTGTCCTCTCTAACCTTCTTTCACATGCAATTATTACCATGAAAAATTGATAAAATTTAAGTAATGATCACTTCAAATTCAATTGCATAATAGATGTTATACAGATGTTCACAAATCATTTGCCAATTAAAGCCTTTTTTATTTTTTCCAACTTTCCCCTTTGTCCAATTTTCCATTGATAGATTCAGGGGCTGGAAGTTGGAATGCCAAATCTGTTCCAACATGAAATAGAGTGGGCTACCTCGTTTATATGTCAAGTGTTTAAAGTGCATGTATTCAAGGAGAGATAATTTCAAGTCCAATTTATATTCAATGTTCAGTCTTCAAGAAAGCCAAAAATAGTGAATAATAAAAAAAAGACTCCAGTATTGTCGAATGGCAAAGAAGAGAGCGAACCTCAATTTGGAAGAAAGGGAGGAATTTATTGTTGAGAGAAAACAGAGAAGTTATTCAAAATAGTTTACTCTGAAATTTACTTGATCGACCACTGATTTGGCAATCAAGTCTTTGTGTAAAAAAATGTTATTCATATTGGGATTTATACCTATCTATTAATTATTGTAACCATTGACATCTGTTTCACAGCTTCCAAGCTGCTATAACTAATAGTAGAACTAACCTTTTCTAGTACATCGATGAGCGAGGATCTTTTAAATTTTATTTAAGATTCCTCTCAAACCAGAAAATCATAGATTGTTAGTTTTCTACATTGAAAGATCGTAATAATTCACATTTCGTGCTTAGCAGCTTTATTTCTAGTGCATTTTTTTCTTTAAAAAGCTGCATAACTTGGCAGATCAATTGCTTTTATAGTTGCGTTTTTGCTATTAATTTCTTATAACTGTTCAATTTTCTTATAACTGACTTCTAGTTCTGTTTTTATTTTCTAGAGCCAAAACACCTACCAACTCCTCCAGTACTGAAATCCTACCCTCTTCTTAATTATTGTGATGGATTATGAGAGTTTTTTCAACGATTGTTCTTTAAAGTTATAACTTATCTATTTCATGCACCTATAACCGCTCACATAATACCTTTATGTACATATACTAATAAACATATCCTTATGATAGGATATATCTTATATTTTGTGATAGACTCTATTTTTCGTAAATAAAGATCAAATTACGATCTCTACAGATTTTGGCTTTAAATAGTCTTATTGAAGCTAGTTAATGATTGTGGCTGTATTGAATTTTCCAAATCCTGAGGTACTGGACTAGTTAATTTCTATTTTTTTGCTTCATTTTATCACTCTTTTTATTGTAAGGCTCTAGCACATTATGGAAGTATGAATGGTTCATTTAAAAAGCTATTCAACTGAAATTTCCGATTCACTTAATAAAAAATGTGTGCGGTTATAGGCGCATCATAGTTGAAAAACGTTTTTTTCTATTTGTTATCCAGTTCAATCATATTTAAAAGATCTGATAATGTTTTAAAATTTTGTATCTATTAAACGTTTTATTTGTTCATTCAATTTGTGTTAAACGTATTCTATTGTTATTAATTTTAGCTAGTTTTCGAGTGAATTTCTTTAAAAAAAGTTGATTAAGTCTTCATTGAATCAAATAGGCAAAATCAAAATCAATGGATATTTGAGCATTTCCCCCGATTTTTAAGAGATAATTGAAAGGTAAGTAATGTACTGCTGAATTTCCTTCACATGATTATATTCTTCAAGTAATGTCTTTCTTCATTGCTACTTTTTATTTAATTTTAATCCAGTTCTTTCAATAGCAAATTTTATTTGTTCATCAAATTTTTTGTGTTGAAGTCATACTATAAAGATAATGTTTGCCAAAGAAATTTGGACCTACACAAAAACTGTAGAAACAATAATTTAGTTGAAATTGTTCAGTAAAGATTTCAGTTTTGAAGATAGACTTAGCATATTAATTTAAGCCAATATTTTTTACGATGATTATAATATTAGTCTAATAATTCTGCTAATGCTTAACTCTCGTTTCATATCAAGTGAAACTTCCCTTGGGTTGTTCTAGCTCCCGGCATTACTACATTATTATATTAATATTATCTTAACCTATCCCCAAAAATGAATATTTTGATAGTTTGATAATTTTCTGAAAGGTTTAATTTATTTTCTGAATCGGTGCTAGGCAAGATTAAGACCACATACTTGACCAGATAATTGACCACATTTGAGCATGTAATCTTTTATAAGATAGTTAACTATTCTAACAATTATAGTACGTACGTTCTATAGATTACTTTGGGTTGAGATGGTCAAGAAGTAGTCATAGTTGTATAAATATAAAACGCGTATTGATTTGTCTCTATTTTGATGCTAAATAGTGTAATTTTCCTAAAAATAGAATGGCGAATTATTCCTTTCAAACAGCCAGTCGATGATGAATTTAGCATTTATGTTGATGTTTTTGTCGTGTACCATTTTGTTAGTGACAGCCCCTATACGAGCGTGGCGTTGCATCTGTACTGAATGCAGCGTGGCGGCTGAGGGCTGATGGTATAGTAGGCCTGTGCTCTCGCTCTGTTCCGATGTGTATTGTCGTCGGTAGGAACGCTTGAAGGTCGAGCAGCCTTGAACGGGGGTTATCTCAAGGGCGAGGCATCCGCTCTTTTTCTATTCCAGCCTGACCTACCCCAGTTGAAATGCGTTCCCCCCCCCCGTCCTTGTTACACCCTTACTATCAAACCGTAGAACCTACTACGATAGTTCATTCTGCTATCCTTCATCCCCTACACATCAATTTACCCCCTCTATACCCCCTTTCACAGTTTTGATCGCGATCAAGCCGTGGGGCACAAACAAGATGGCTGACTGTCGTTTTCCTCTCACACTGTCTTTTCATCTCCTCCCCAATAACTTTGCCTTCATCCCCTTTCTAAATTCCCTTCACGTATTTCCCCTCCCCACTCTGCCACGCCATTCACAAAAGATGTAGTCATTTTCTATTCCGAGATGCGTCTTTTAAAGATTCCTAGCATATTTGTATCGCTATGTTATCACGACAGCAGAATTTTCCTGGAACTACCTTATAAATAGGCTATGTAGGAAGTGTTTCTTTCTTTGGGTCAAGTTCAACCACTTCGTCAAAATAAAAATTGAATTTTCTCCAGCGTTCCTTCGTCAATATTGAACTGAAAGTCAGAATAAATGAAATTATTCAAGTCTGAAAGCCAAACACATTGTTGTAATAGTTTAAATAGTGCAATAGTTTTACTTTATAATGTAATTTACAAGAAATATCACTCTATTACTAGTTACTAGAAAAACTATGATTAAAGTCCAACTTGACGTCTTAAGTCGAAAGTTTCTTTATGTGGATAAATTTGAGTTGTATCCAAACATTGCATTGCCAGTAAAACATAACTTGCCGCCAATATGCCTTACGCCTGATAAACATTGAAAATTGCATTTTTCATTTGGTATTTCAGCAGTATGGAGTCCAGTCGATGCATTATAACTATTTTCCAACCGACCGATTTAAAACTTAAGGTCCGGGGTCGTTCGTAGACGCAACTCAACAATTTGTTTCATTTTCGACTAGAATTACTACTAAACTAAAGCTGCTCACTAGATCGTAAGTTTTTAAATTGAAAACCGTGCTGGTCTGTTGAACACGAAGTCTGCTCTTTTGGAAAGCAGTTTCAAGAGTCAATTAATTAATCTTTGCAATAGTTCTTTCAAAATCGAAGGTTTGAATTGAGAGTTTCTAACAAATAGTGAAATTGAATTGACGCTAAAGTGAAACAAAATTGTTAATACTCATGAATGGAATGTACTACATTGTAGCTACAGGATATTTGATGATGAAATTCGCCCCATCAAAATTTTCTTTAAGTATCAGTTTTTATTTTCGTGAAATGATTTCCATAATGTTCTCTGCAGGCACTACAACAGCTGAATTCCGCTATGAATTTTTTTCGGAGGATGAAGCCCACATAGGTCTGAGACCTGTGCGTGGTTAATGAATTGGATGACGGTGATTGATGAGGTGGACCTACAGTTATAGATTTTACAGCAGAGAACAGAGTCTTTTTTGCTGGCCAATCCAATCAGTTACCCTTACAGAGAGCACCCAGAAGTTTCGTAGCTTATCTCTGATTGAACAGATACCTGCTACGGCACTCAGTTATCACTTCCCAAATTTTAGAGGGTGGTTTGGGGATAATTATTGAAGTTATAGAGCAGTGTAAAAGCTTACAGCGAGTGATAGGCCTACATAATAGTGTAAGAAGCTGATTTATATGTTCATCTTTGCTTTCACAAGGGAACCACTAGCAGGTTGCCCTATTCAGTTGAATCGGGATATGTAGGACATTACATAACCTATTTACAAATCTAATTCAGTACTCTCTTTTTTCTAATCCCTCTTTTTCTTCTTCTTTCTCTTCTTCTCTTATTTATTTTCCTTTTTCCCCTTCTTCTTTTCCTTGTACAGTTCTTTATAATAATAATAATAAATAATTTATCTGGATTATGGAACACACATAGAGGAGTTTATTGATATAAGATTAAAGATTGCAATATATTATTAACACAGTGATTTGATTGCTAAATTAAAACATTATGATATGGTGATCATCAATAAAGCATTTTATTCCTCTCTTGTTTCTCACCTTCCCCGTGTTCTTCCCCCTTTTTTCTTCTTTGTTTTTAGTTTACTCCCCATCCTTCTTCATCACCACTGTTTCTTACTCTCTTACTTACTCTCCAGCGAGTTTCGTTGACAGAGGATAGCATGTTATTAAAAAATAATATGGTAACCAAAACATCCGTGGAGTCAGTCCATGTGACGTTTCAGACGTCCATGTAGCTAGGTCGTACAGGTTTATTTGGACTGTTTGTCCGACACGGTCGTGAGGCAGCCGGTTCATGACTTGGCCTTTGGCCGGCCATCACCCAGGAACCGGGAGATTTCTGTTGACTGAGTGAGTGAGTGAGGCATGAGGCGTGGTGGCTGTGATGGTTGTGAGGCGGAATGCGTGGGTGATAAGACAAGAGGGTGATAAGAACCAACGCAGACTGCGATCAATAGACGACACTTGGGGCGGCTCTGTCACTCTTCCTTCCTCCCTCCCACCCCCTTCCACTATCTCTCCCTCACACCTTGTACTCAGTTTTCTCTTCTCTCCATTTACTGACTGCTTCTCCCATTTTCTACAAATAATTCTTGTTTATTGTCGTTAACATCTAGCTACTACAGTAGTAAATGCCAAGCAACGTACTATACAAAACACTAGGCGTATTGTTACAAAGTTAAAACTATTTTTAATTAATTTTATTTTTTTAAATTTTTTGAGGATGGAGCCCATCTGAGACCTTTGCGTGGGTAATGAGTTGGACATAAAGATTTAGGTGGGTCCCGAACAACCGATAACTGATTTTACAGCAGAGAACAGAGTATTTTTTGCTGGCCAATCCAATCGGTCAGGGCCCAGGAGTTCGTAGCTTATCTCTATCTGAGTGAACAGATACCTGCTATGGCTCACTGCTATTATTCTTGAGTACACTGTCTTGAACCGTGATCACGAAATCAAATCATTATTTGATATATTTATAATGGACATAACTTATACAGTTACATACAGTATGCATTTTTTAAATATGAATGAGATCTTTCCTTGAAAATTTATAATTCTCACCCTAAAACTTACACAACAAAATTAATTGTTTAAATGGAATATTTTGAAAAAATGTTAATTGTGGATAGAATATCGTCAATTTTAATACTGTATATGAGTGACCGTGCTTCATGGACTTTATGTTATAAGCTTTATTATCACTTGTCCGATGTTCGGAACCCACCTAAAATAGTAACTCCACCATTATCCCCATAACATGGTTCAAACGGTGAGATGGAACGACCTGTAAGGGTATCCCCACCAATAAAAGCCATACGCTTATTATTATTATATACGAAACAAAAAATTTTTCCTCTTAAAAATTAATACAGTAGACCGAGATAAATGCATTTTCTGGTAGTCTGAAAACGTCAAATATGAACAACTCGATTATGCAATTTTTCAATTGTAAAATTCATACTGTATGTAACTGTATAAGTTATGCCCATTATAAATATCAAATAATGATTTGATTTCGTGATTGAAGAATTGTATTTTTAGTTCTTATCCAGCAAGTATCTACTTGGGTAAGTTTATAAATCAAAGGTAAACCCTTATATTGGGGTAGTGTATTGCTCATGGCTCATATGATAGGGATACTCTACTGTTTGATCAGTTATTGCCTTGTAAAAGATCTTCTGATAGCTCGCTGTTCTTTTATAGAATGTCCTCTTAAAAACTAAAGATAATCGCTTATCCCTGTACAAGTAGCAAAACAAACTTTGCTCAACGTAGAAAATCTTGTGTGGTATCCTCGATGCCGCAGTTCTTTTCAAGCCCTTGTTTGAGTACACAGTGTATCATAGAGAGGGCTAATAGTGGACGTCTATTAAGACATGCCTACTCCTTTGGAGAGCCACTTGTCCCCGCAGGCTATTAGGCGTAATTACCTCATGCGGGTATCTGTTCCGGGTTTAGGGCATGCTATGGCCTGTCACCCAACAAAAGAGTCGCTTTTTTCTTTTGAAATTTCGTGAGTACAGTTTGAGTTCCACTTGCGGGACTTGACAGTCTTGCAGCCAACGTCGGATCTCCACAGTACTGTAACCGCTCACATTATCCCCTTGAGTGGAGTGGAGTGCTTAGGACAGGCATGAGCTTGAGCTCATTTTTGTCGCTGTCATTCAGTAACAGAGACAGTAGCTTTGTGAATATTCATGATCATCTTTCAGTGTTCAAGACAGAACCATGACTGCATGTTCCATTTTTAAAAGATGTAGCATAATAACCCATGATTTATTTTTGGTCATCTATTTCCACCACATCTTTCCTTACTAACCCAGTCAAATTAGTCAAAAACAGCCTTAGGGGTAAAAATTATTAAGAAATATTTTTTTAATTGCTTTCTCTGACCTTGGGTGCTTGGGTAATAACATATCAAAAGTCTCCAAGGTGCTAACTCGATTAGGATGAAGGGGTCTGGAAAGGTGCCAATTTTCAGGTTTTTGTTTATTTATCAGAAACCGTAACTCAAACTGATTTTACTGTTATTATAAAATTTAAAGCTGGCAAAATATTCTATGGTTTTTTGAATTTTTGAGATAGAGCTTACCACAAGCGCACTACAATCTTCCCAAATTCGGGGGTTGCATGGTATTCCACATTTTGGGAATGTAAAAAAGGTTTTTACGAAGCCATTTCAACATAAATAGATTTTTTGTAGTTCAATATCAAGGATGAACAATCATACTATAACGGTTGTTTAAGGTAAAAACTCCAGTAATTTAATTGAATAATGCGTGGGAAGTGTTGGGGTGAAAAATTCTATTTAAAACTGTCCATTTTTAAAAACTTTAAAACGATTCATCATTATTGGAAGTTTTATTAAAATGGCTTCTTAAGTTCGGAGGTTCCATGCGGTATTCCTCTTTTTGGCACTGGAACATTTATTGTTCTTACGAAGACATTTCAGCATAAAAATAATTTTTTATAGTTGAGTTTTGTACTGCAAGGTTGAACCATCATACGGTTATTGAGGATTAAAATCAAAATTTAATTAAATAAACTTATGTGGTAAAGGGAGAATGGGAAAGAATTCAATAAAGGAGCAAATGTGAATTTCTATGGCTAAAGATAATAAATTAGTGTTCACCTACTGTCAACATTTTGTACAGAAGACAAATGGGCGTGTTTTTTTTTTAAATGGTCTAAATCGAAATTGAATATATTATTGGAGAGAAAAACGAAAATATAGATGCAATGTAAAGCGCTCAAAATAGAAGCTTTCCTGACGCAAGAAATGGAAATTTGTAAGTCAATGCTAGAATGTGAATTTTAGGACTAGGCTTATTTTACTATTTGATCAGCATCAAGTATTTATCTTGTGTAAGCTTTTATATTTCCCCATAAAAGATGATATCATAAATAAATTTGTTGTTCTATTTCGATGAAATGAAAAGCTGCTGAACTCTAAAAAAGAAAAAAAAATTGTAGCTACGTAAACTCATGAATTTGTTTCATCATGAGTGAAATTCATCAACTGTAAACTGAAGCTAATTTTTGGAATGAAGGATTGACCATACTACGGTATATTTGCAATTCAATTGTTGAAAGAGTAGGCGATGTGGATCTTAGAAAAGATGATTATGGGTAGGTGTAAAGGCTAGAATGGACACAATGGCTTTGTTCATTGACAATAATAAGTATTTTCCAGAAAGGATTTAAACCTTTTTTTCATGAGGTTTTGAACTTTTCTAGGAATTTCGTCAGTTCGTGATCATTTAGCAAACCAATGCGTTCGTGTCTATAGTCTTTTAGGGTTTCATACTTATGAAGTCATTGTATAAATTATTGTAAATCTAAAAAAAAAACTTCAAATTGAAACTGTTTTAATTCTAAGGGTTAGTAAGCATTCCTTATTACTCTTCCATTAGGTCCCCAGTCAATGTGATAATCTGAAATTTCTCCTCTTTTATTTTATTCTGATTGCAGGAATTGAATTTTTCTACTTGAGAATGTTATTTTTAGTACGTTATCTTTTAATATTTGATGTAAAGTTCTGGAATGAATTAATCATTTTTTGAGGTATTTACTGAACCTCAGGTTAGGGGTTCTATAATTCACCCCAGAAATTTTCCGTATTATTATTTCTTGCTAGTTTTGTGCACTTTTAATTCTAGTGGTTTATTTTGTTATTTCAACTTCAAAACATTCGTTCAAGTTCAGTTTTTCTTTCACGCCGGTCACCCAACTTGTTAACTTAGAAAGCTTATCCGTGATGTACAACAGAATAAAGAACAATGTTGACATTTTTCTTTTCATCTCATTTGTCATAGCCCCATCTTTAGCTGAACGTTTCTCTCTTTTCAAAAGGACCAAAGAAGATTCTGTTTCAGCTTATAATTTCAATGTATAAACTACTGGAGGGTGTGACGTTTTCTTCCCTTCCAAGTTTAGATTTCTACCTGGTAGAAACTCAACGTTCAGTTTTACTAGGAAATTCTTTTCAAGTTTCTAGAGTTTGGGAGAGAAACTGCCAGCCATTCAACTCTATACAAAAAGAAATTCTCCAAAAAGGGGAGGGACACTCAATAAAATGAATAGATTCTGTCACCTGTGAATTATAATCTACATTTATTTTCCATGGCTCATGGTTTCTGATCATTTACTTTTGTCATGGGTTCCAATGATAATTCCCTGTAGTAGAAAAACTCAATTTTTTCGCCGAAATAAATTCTAGCCTTTTTTGCCGTAATTGTATTATTACAAGATGAATTGCATATTGAAGATGAAGTTCAATTTCCTAGAATAAAATCTCATTTTATTAGAAATATTGTATCCGTGAGAAAGTTGCATTGTGACAGATGATACTCCTGATCAGTTTTTTGCCAATTAATTGCTTGTAGTTTCAATACACCTAGTCTGATATGTAAGTAAAATGGAACAATTTACTTGTTTATTTATTTATATGAACAAATTAACAATAAATGCAAAGATGCAACAGATCAGAGTCCAAAACTGCTCTCTTCACAAATTTTGATTGAGCTATTTCATCCAAAACTTTAGGTCAGTCCACACTAGAAATTTAGATTCACTAAAAAAACATTCGAAAAAATAGCGTTTTTCACTTGAAGACTACTAATTTTAAAAGTTCACTCGAAAAAACAAACAATTGAAAAGAATTCGAAATATAAAATTTTGATTGAAACTTTCGAGTCCAAAAGATACTAAACTTGCTATGGAAACAAAAAACTATCATTATATTGATAAGCAGACATTAGATTCACACGTGTGAAGTTATTCAGAATTTCAATCGAAATATGAAAGTTTTTCTTTGAAGCAGGAGACCAATATGAGTTTATACAGTTTATATTTTTAGATTTCAGATTTTCAGTCTACCTTATTGTTGTAAAATATGAACAAGATATTGGTGAAGAATCAACCCTTGTATAATAGGCAGCGTTTTGTGGGTGATTCTTTTCGAACATTGACCCAAAGATCGTATTTGCTGATCGCTTAGAATACTCGGCTCAATTTACAACGCTGACTGGGCTTTTCCTGTCCTCATAATGGAAGTGTCCGAAATAGGAATCGCCAAGTTCAATGCCACTGAGGAATTGGGTGCTGATGTTCTCTATTTCTGACAGATTCTCATTAGGTTTAACATTCGGGAGACAATCAACTTATATATGGTCTAGGGCTACGTGTGCGGTTAGAAATACTAAATTAGACTAACTCAATTGAAAATAGCTTTCACATTTAAATAGTGTTGTGCTCATTGCAATTACAGTTCCAAGGAGGGGTTCAGGACGCCCCCCCCCCAAAATTGAAAATTCAGAAAATTTAGTGGTGAATGGTTAGGACGAAGTCTCGCAAAAAAGTCTTAAAAATCCTATTTTGCACCCCTTCCCCCCCCCCCACCACAAATTTCCAGCTGTGACCGCTCCCGGCTTATTCAATGTATATTTTTTCTTAGAATAAATAAAACACATGGATCATGAGAACTTCGCAATTCTATTTTTAAAACTTATCCATTCATTCACTTATTTCTTCTTGCAATAGTCATATATAGGAAGTGGTTTATAAAGTAAACCCCCCTACAATAAATTGATTTAGTATTGAAAAAATTATTTTGGGTAAGTCAGTACCTACCCAGAAGTTTTATTTGCTATTTTGGGTGATTCCCACAGGATACTGCGGCTTGTGAGTGGGTTTTGAGCTGAATGATAACAGAGTTATGCAGCCTACTGCTTGTTATAATATAATTATGTCATGCCAGACCAGGACTGGGATGACCTCTGACGAATGAGTTAGAAGGACCCTGAAATAATATTAGAATGAAAAATATGTGGTCCTGGTATAGAATAAATGTGGTGACTTAAATATTAATTAATTATAATATTAATATTAATTAAATATAATATTAATTTATGATATTTGGTTAAATTCTTATATCACTATCGTAGTCATTCTGGTTAGTGTTTGTAACAGCAAAGGCATGGCTCCTCCCTACTATACGAAGAAACTAAAAAATGTCCAACGTTCCCATTCTGGCCACTTTTTTACACACAGGTTCTATCTTACAGCAGTACGGTAAATGTAAATTCATTTTTGATTCATAGGGTATCGCCCTATCTACATTTTACGATCTTCCGTATCGTCAATGGAGATAAGGGATGAATATTTTTTTTTGTATTCGTTTATTATAAATCAACCTTTTCACAGGGCTTGAATAAGTCTGCCTATCGCACAACTAGAGTATCTTGAGACGCTTACCATTGGACATCGTTCTGTAAGGTGAACGCTAGTTGGTGCCTTAATTCAATTCAGTTTCGAAAACGTGAGATCCCGTTTCGTTGGTGCATGTATAAAGCGGCAGATGCGGTTTCCCCTTTGGGCCAGTATAGTAGACAGACATAGCGCGCCCCAATGTTGATGTCGGTCGCGATCCGCCGCGGCGACCCCACCCCTTTTTTGGCCGAGACAGCAGACACGTCGTCGTCGTCTTTCCGTTTGTCTGGTTCTTTGTTTGAGGGAAGTTCGCCTTCGCCAGTAGTCGGTGTCCGTGAACGGGCCAGTGCCGCCACAATGGAAGACCTACCCCAAGCAGACACACCTCGTCGAGGGTCCGCAAACCTGTCGACTCCAGGTACCTCTCAGGATCAGGACCAAGATGACGCCCTAGAACAGCGATCGTCCAACTCACCAACCAAGAAAATGCACTCTTCCAGGTAACCGCTGAAACTTACAGTCGAATTTCGAGCTCAAATCTCTATCAACTTTTCATAGCAGTTTACAAAAGTTTGGTTCAAGAACTGTTCCCTTCGTGTGTCCCACAGTCTACATACAGTGTGATTGAATGTGTCTTGATCTTGAACCAATGAAGAAATTTCACTCTCCCAGGTAACCGCTGAAACTTAAAATCAAATTTTCAGGTCAAATCTACAGGATTGAGATATCTACTTGAGTTTCATTCAGGAACCGTTCACATCGCGGTCTACAGTGCGATGATGGAATGTCTCTTGAACCCTTCAATCGAATCCTTTAGAATTCAATAAGACGTGGAGTTTAGAATTAATGAAAGGCATGTATTCGAAGTTCGTCGCAGTTTAAGAGGCAGGAAACAGTCTTCAGTTTTATTGAAGGTTTTCTTGAAAAACTTTAATCAAATTCTGAGATCCTGTTTGAAGTAAGCCAGGCTACATGAAAACTTATCTCATGGATTTAAATTCCTTTCAATTTTAATTTCAAGCAAAAACCAATAAATTTCAGCTTTCAAACAGTCCGGAACTTACACAAAATATTCGATCATTTAATTAGACTATTTCCATACTTTTGAAACTACTAATTTTTTCTAATAATTAATATATCCAGAAGTGCCTAACTACTGTAGTGGCATTAGTTGAATCATTCAAGAGCTTAAAATAATTTTTCATTGAATTCTCTTTCGCACTGATTACCAAAAACCACTAATTGAGAAAATAGCCAGAAACTTCACAGACAAATATATACAGTACCATGATCAAATACATTTCTCAATTCAGTTGTAAAAAAGTAACCTGGTGTTTCGGAGGTTTGGAGCTCACCTAAAACTGTAGTTCTACCGTCCTTCATTATAATCATCTCATTACCCATGCATCTCAGACTCTTTGGGCAACATCAGAATGAAAAAGTTCAAGAAATCCACTGAAATCAACCCATGTTTCCAAAATTACAAGGTTATACATAATTTTAATCTTATCTCACTGGTTTGTGCTTTGCTTTTATGGATGTTATTGTGACATGGTTGTTGATAATTTATGTGAACAACTCATAATTTATAATTCACAAACCACAGTTGTAGACCAATAACAGGTAGGCCTACCTAGAATTTCAGCACCCAGAATAACTAAATAGCCTGTCATCTTCAAATAGATCGGAAAACATCACAATATCTTACTATTGTTGGAGTCATTGACTATTTTCGTTTTCTGTTATATCGTATAGATTTTTCAATGACTGATTCTCACGAATTATGTTTAGCCCATATAAAAATAAATCACATTTCCTTACACAATGGACTCACAGACGTGTATGATAGAGATCCTACAAGATACCAGCTACCACTCGAATTCTTCATCTAGATTTTATATGTATAGTTCGAACAAGAAGTGACTGAAATTCGTGACTAAACTGTGAATGATCGTAATATTGATAAGTACAACTGTTTACTGTCTCTCATAAATCAGAAATCTTTGAGAAATAAATAACTTATTTTATTGTATTGAACGACAGCGCTACAAATTGAAAGAAAATTTGACTAAACCAAAGGTTTTCAAAGCTTCTTTTGTTGGGAATATTTTTTACAAACTTAAGCTATAAATTACGATACAAGTCCACGAAATGAAGGATACTGTTTCGTGCTAGCAGTGATCACCGATGCTTGTAGAGCTGAGAAATCGAACTTAGATCCTTTTCCCATATTTCGAAATTTTAGCATTTCGTTTACATTAAACTATTTTGAAAAGTTAAGTATAGGCCTATATAACGTTTATATAAGTTACTTAATTATTTGTCCATAATTCCAAATGTCGATCTGAGTACCCTACACAGTGATATTCCAAATTAATAATTTATCTTGTCAATTTATTGTTCTAAATGACAAAAATTTCACGAATGAAAATAATTCTAGGCAAATGATAATTGTACTTTTTGGAAATCAGCGCGGATCCACCCTTTCCAGAAGTGATGTTCTAGCCTCGGACAATGTAGCATTCCTTTCTTCCATCAGGTTTGACTCATCAGACATGCTTATTTTAATTTTTTAATTATTGTTTTACATAGCATTGACCTGTGAAGTTTACAGAAGGCTATAGGAACTCAGTGATCCACGCCCCCTCCCAAAAATGATCAGGGATTAAACTAGGTTCTTTGATTGGAGTAGCTAATACAAATTTTACAGCAATCTTTCTGAACGTAAAATGGTGATTATTATTGCTTGACTGAATTAGTAACTTAGTATAACCAAATTTCTATTCTTAAATTCTTAATAGACTGTATTCTTGAATTGAGTTCTTCTATTGCGACAATCTAATTATTTAGAAGCTAATAAAATTCCAACCTAAATAGATTCAAAGTTGGCAAATAATGCAATAGCACCTAACTGGATTCATCTGTAAGACCTTGAAAAAATTTCTCTAAAGATATTTTTCACCTTTGTAATTTATTGAAATAGCCTATTTAATGCTCAAAATCATTTGTGAAAACAAAGATGATTAACATGACATAAACCTAGATGTATGATTGTAAGGATTCAATTGTGTACAAAATTTCTTGGAAACATCGTAGAATATTTCGAAACATTCACTAACAACGTACCCTACGTTACGTGGGAGGTAGGAGTCAACTTTCGTTACGTCAGTCAAGACATCCGGTCTCACATATTCTTCTCCGTGAATAGAAGGATGAATAGGACGTATTTTTTTCATTAATAGCTATTGTATAACAAACAACAAGAATTGGACGACAAATATTAGACCGTAGTAACGGCCGCATGGCAACAGTAGAATAGATAGAATGTGTAGTGTAGCGCCGGCCGGCCTGGGCGACATGATGTCGGCGGGTTGGGCGCCATTTTGGGGGGTCGGTGGTTAATGGCGGCTGCCGCCTCACCCTAGTGCGAGGTGCGTGGCAGTTTCCGGCCGCGGCCGCCAGAGCGCAGCACCTGCCGCGTGCGAGTAGGGCCTGTTCCCCCTCCACGGTGGCCGGCGGCCTGTTTGTGGATGTGGATGGGAACCGGCCCATAGCCGGCCTTGGTTATTGGTTTCCTTTCCGCGCCGGGCGTCTTCTCAGTGTGTCCGACTGCTGTCCGTGTGCCTGTGTGTTAACTTTTCTTTTGTTACTTTTCCATATTGGATTTCAAGTTCGCTCAATTCCTCCAATTTAAGTAAGTGTTGTTTAGTGTTACAATTTAAGTAATTCGCGTTATCACTAAGAGTGAATGTGTGTGTATTTGTGGAAGCTTGCGCGCGCGTGGTCTACTCAAAATCTACCACCATCCGGTAGAGCTCTAACATAAGTTTCACCCAAGTAAGCCTCTCCCGTACAGTTCGAACACTGAGACCTATCCTTTTACGCAGTACTCCTGTTTTCACTCTTCATTATCCTTACAACTCGGTCATACTTTTAATAATATACCTAATCAAAACAAGTTGGCGCCACGCCTCCGGTAAACCGCTTTACCGGCATCGAACCGGACTGTCGCCAAACACCGGACCGTACTCTGCTGGACCCCGGAATCTAGATTCGGGACTCGGGACCCGGACTCTTCTCAATTTTAAAAGAACCGGTATAGCCTGTTGCTATCATCCGAAATTATTCACCTAGTAAGCTTGTCACAATATTGGATGCCGCTTTAGATTTTGTAGTTCAACTCCCTTTATTATCTCACTTCTCTAGAATGCTTTTTATCATCTAGCCTTTATAGTACCGTATCTAGATTCTCTCAATTTAAACCGGATATGGCTCGCAAGCAGATATTTTTATTTAAAAAAAAAAAAAAATTATTTTTGAAATTTTAATTGAAATTTTGATTGAAATTTTAATTGAAATTTTGATTGAAATTTTATTTCAATCAAAACTTTCTTATTATTCATCGACTAATCTAAGCTAGTATCTTCAACTACAGTTTTGTATCATTCTGACACTTGAGATTTATTTTTTATTGCTTTTTAACATTTCAAGTTGCGACTATGATCACCTGCTAATGAAACATAATTTTGATTCTCCAACCATGAGAAAATAGAAAAGTATCTCTCGTAGAATCGTTATTCAAATGCTGTCACCAGATTTAATACAACATTTTCTAGCATGTAACTTACTGTTACCTACCGTATGTGTCTTCTTTATCGGTCTATATGGATCCATTATTAGTTAGTAGTTGCTCGGTGCTTTTTTCAACAGCCATTTTTTCATCGATAAAGCATGCTTGAAGATTATTATAATCGCCTAATTTTTACCATCAATTCATATAATTAAATAACTTAAGTTGAGTTTCAACGTGCTTGTCTGATAGACTTATAAGAATTATAGTCAAAGTAATTCAATAAAGTTTTTAATAATATAAGTATGTTCTCTATTCCTAAAAAATCCTCAGATTTTTTAGGAATAGAGAACATACTTATATTATTTTTCAGCTAATAGAATATAATATTTCTGGTTGGCGGATCTTGCAATAGAGTAATACAGTACCAATAAATAATTGTTCTGTAGACTTGAAACAAATATTTTACTTCAAGAAAAGGAAGTCTGAAAAATGAATAATTCTTGCACTGTAAATTTGTTTTTAATATTGATCTTACTTTGGTTTCAAAAATTATTTGAGAAGTAGCTATTGAAATGTTACCGAGTTCTAAACTTTTCCTAGGCAAAATTGATAACAAAATTGATAATTCAATTTATTAATAAAACTTATCTGCTATTTTTTCTCATTGCTGAAAGTTCTGGAAACAAATTATTAACTTACAATGCAACTTGACGGTAGATATTTCTCATCACCTGTACTACAACTATACACGCAGTGTGTAATTGAATAGAAAAGTTACGAATGGTTGTAGACTACCATGAAATTTGAAGAAAAAAATGTTTTTTTTCCCATGTGGCTTAGGTTCTCTAGGCAGACTAGGGTGACTTGTCCTTTATACGGTGTATTACCCTCTGTCTCTGGTGAAAGATATTGTTTCGGCCCTATTTGTAGATCAGATTTAGATAGGATTACAACTTACTGTTATTGTGCCAGGCATGATCTAAACTCAAATGAGTAATGAGTTTCATTTCCAAGAATGCCTAATAATAAATTATTATAGTCGGCTGGCATAATGATGCATTTACTCGCCTACAACAAATGACTTTATAAATAGGCTACTGTATTTATAAGTTACAAAGTATTCATTCCTTGTTTCAGAGGTGTAATTATAGTAGGAACGTTGATGGTTAACTGGGTGGGACTGGAGCTGCAGTTCTCCAATATTTTCGTTCGATAACGATCTTAGAAACTAGAATGACGTGTAGTAAAACTAATTCTTATCCTCTATCAACTTTCTAATATTTGTAATAGATTATAGAGGGTAAATTCTCATATTGAAAACCAATAAACTCAACTAAAGTTATGATTGCTCATAACGAAAGCGTTTTCCTTTTCTTATCAATTAGACTAATGTGCGGCTGATTGCTTGCTGTTACAAAGTCCTGTATGGACACTAACGGAAGTAAGCCAAGATAAGAAATAAGAACTATTTCCGGTTGTATTCGAAGCATGTAACTTTCTCAACAAATTCCAAATGAGTTTGTACACACAATTTCCTCATACAGTATTAGTAATATCAACATTTTTCTTGATTAAATTACTGAATTAGTTACTTATGGAGTAAAGCAATTCATACTTTCTGATTTATTCAAAGTTTTCATATATTTTTAGAGGAGCCAGCCAGTGAATTCCATATCATTTCTATAATTCGAATTCAATTTTTCCTTCTTCATTGAAATGGAAAAAATGAGAGAGGGGGAAAAATACTAATAATCTGAGTGTGAGTAATCATTGGAGTAAACTCCAAAAATTAAGTTCTCATATAGAATCACTTTTTTCACCGAATGCCTCGCAAAGTATCTAGAAATCCATTGCAGTGAAGTGATGAATTTTATTAGAAAAAGAAATTGTCAAATATTTTGTTCAAATAATAAATTAATAAAATTCTCTAAACAATAGAACCATTCATTACCTTTTAGCAGTATTTTTCCTCTTAGATGCATTCACAGATTGCTTTGCCAAAACAGGAATTTCTCAGGAATATTAATGTAGGCTTATTGCGATCAATTCATGTTGACTATAACGTCAAGTGAAATCTTCCTTAACCACATTCTTTCTTTGAAAACAAGTTATTTGGTTATTTTTATCTTCTGATTTCTCTGTTAATGTTAGAAAGTTGGAGATTCTTACCTTTCAATTTCTCAACAATTAGGCCCATATAATTACCTACAACAATTACCTACCTATAAAAATGATAGAGATTCCTATTCATTTTGGTGAATATAATCCAAGATGAGTTTGCTGATCGGAGTAGTTTAAAGGTTTTCTTAGGGTGTTTTTCTACAAAATAAGCGTTATTAAATAAAAAAAATAAATAAATGTTTTATTTCTCTTATAAAAATAAAGTACAATTCAAACTAAACTTAATTCTTCTAAGACAAGATAAATTAGGTTCTCCCGAGATAATTCTTTTTGGGAGTTACCATTTTATTTCTAAAGTAAAACAAACAAATTACAAACTCAAATCATTAAGAAAACATTCATTCATTAATTCATTCAAGGTACAGTCAAATAAATAAAAAAACAAACATACAAATAAAAGATGATTTGATAATAGGTTGCCAAGTCAGGAATTATGTCGCTGCATAATTAAACGGGTTTGTCATTATGGAATTCCTCGTTATTTAAGCGTTACTTAATATATTCAACTAATAAAGGAAAACTTGTAAAATGTTTAACTTTGTACGTTATTAAAGATTGAATTTCTTTGTAATTAGAGATAAATAAGTTGTAGTTTCCACCAGTGTTTACTTCCAAACTATCCTCTCTTTTATTACTTACATTTAATCCGATAGCCTAATTTGTAACTTATTCGGAGAGATTGTAGTGCAATGTGGATACTTTAATGATTCTCAATTGTAGTTTTTCTAAAGTTTATCATCCTTTCTTTCTACTTGACCGATTTTAGAATAAAAGACTAATTTCACTTGTGCCCACGCGAAAAGTAAGCGTAGTCGTCTTAAAACAAGGGAGTTTTCGTATCGATTTCCTGAAGCAAATACCGTACTTGCTTTCGCTCCACGTGTTGTGGAAATCAGCTTGAATTGTTAGTGGGCCAAGTCGCCTCCCGGTTATCGATACCCATGCTATCAATCTCCTTATCCTCCAAAAAATCCCCTTCTTCAGTAGTATTGACAATTTAAAGTGAAGTTCAATGTCTTTCTTACATGATAAAACATTTTTCTCAAGGGGTCTTCCTCCGAGTTTCTTATTCTAATTTACAACAATATAGTTCCGACAATTTTCGATCATTTCCAATCGTGGGTCTGTTTCCAACAAGCTGTTTCCTTCGTAATAGATGTTTTTCGCAAGGTAAACTTAGAATTTATTTTAGTGTATGGTTTCAATTTCTAATAATTGCCCTTTATCCGGTTTGAACTAATTATTACAAGAATTAGGATTCATAATACTGCACAACGCTCCAAATTATTTTAATTAGGATTCCCAGAATATTTCCCATGCTGTAGAAATACATGAGTGTTCCAACACAGTTATAATTTCATACTCAAGATATTATTTGAAAGACTGAAACTAGTGGGAGGAAAACTAATAAATAATAGTATCGCGCGGTTCAGGTTTGCTGTCCATTTTTCAGGTCACTTGTATAAGTTCAAGTTTTTGATTGTAGTTAAAAAACTATTAGAATCATCGGTATGTGAATAAGATTTCCAACATTTTCGCCGGGAAATACATGCTTGCGCAAGTTCGTCTGGTACACACACACACTCACGCATATTGCTACGAGCTGAGGCTGGCAATTAATCAACCGTCTTTAAATTTCAGGTTCGTGATTTTCAGTGATTAGTCCGTCTGACTGCCGTTTTAATTTGAGAACACTTTCGTAGACAATTTTAACCCTTGCCGAAGTCAGAGTGCTAATTCAGCGTAATTTCCTTGGTAACACCAGGGTAGTTTCGGGTCAGTGACTGTGACTGTTAACTAGCCGCCAATCTTCTTGCAACGCTGCAAAGCGTCAGTTTTATTCAGAACTGTACATCAACAGCCTTCAAGATTAAGCCCAACGGACTTGACATGGCGTCGCCAAATGAAGTCGACGAAGATACTTCTCCGAAGAACGTTCACGAGGCCAATGGTTTCTCCTCCAGGTATAGGACACATACAGTTGTTTACTTCTCTTGAGGACGGCTTCCTTCTTCTGTTCTCTTATTCTTTATCTGTCATTGCTAACATTTTTCTCTTTCGCTACCACTACCAATATTCTACTAATGGCTTGTACAACTCATCTTGTTTTTCCTTTCAATTTGCTAAGGTCAAGTTCAGTGTTGAATCGTCCTACAGAAATTGACTGACTTTCTACGCTACACTCATAATTAATTTCTAACTTATCGATGCTGGATTTAATTGATATAAAATCCTCTAGAGCTTAAAGATGTAATCTGTATCTCTAATAGAAGAAAATATCTTTCATTGTGAGGGATTGATGTGAATATTGAAATATATTATAAACTATATAAAATACCTATTGAGTAATTAATTGCTCGATTGAATTACACCAATGAGAGCTAGAATATTGGAAAATAGAAGATTAAAACAGACCTAAATTTAGTACAAATTGTATTTGAAAGGAAATACAGTGTTTAGATTTTTGAGGAGTTTCAAATCAAATTTTGAAGTTGAAGTCGAAGTTTTACATCAAAATAATCAGTGTAATGATGTAAATATCCTGTAATTGTCATGCTTTAGATTCATTTTTACGGAATATGGAACTCTTCTGAGTCACATTCATGTCATTCAGTGTTTATTCAATTCCAGCTCAAATCATGTGATTGATCCCAACTTGATTAAGAATTCCTTTGTTGTTTTACGGCATTTTAGTATCTATTAAAATTAAAGTTTTCTTATTATTATTTGTTCAAAACTCATGTTGAAATATAATGCTGCATCATTCCATTATACATCAAAAGTAGTCATTGTTCGAAAAAAATGTAACTCCGGACTCATCTGAAGGACTACAGATATTTACTGTCATAGATTTGAGACATATCTTTACTCTATAGAGTGACACTGCTACACTATAATTTTGTATTTAAAAGAAATTGAGTTGATAAAAATATGTTGAATATAGCAGCAATGATACTTTTTATTTATTTATTCATTCAAATTATACATATAAGAGCACAAGGATATGGTATCCCATCATTGCCCTCTTAACACAAAGGAATAGTTGATTAGTTCCCTTTTGTGGAATTGGAGTCGGTCATGAACTAAGATGACAGGTGTATCATTAAAACTGCATGCAAGCAGTCAAGTTGAGACAACACTAAGGACTGCAAATGGTTTTATGGAGAATAATAGAAGATTAAAAGGATTTTGAACTCTGTCCCGAGCTCTTATTGCACTACTCTATTAAATTTAATGCGTGTTCTGCTTTGATTAAACGCGCCCGACTATCCTAACCAATAATTTTCTTCGTGTGTATTTTATTGGAATCAAGTTTTCATCGCATGTAACATTAACATTATCAATTGGTTGGACAAGTGAAGATTTTCAGTGGGTGAGAAAATCGATTCACAGTTTCTCCATGCTTCACCGGTCAGGTGAGAATTGGTGAACGCCACTCAGCTCGGCCCAGCTCAAGTAGTCAGGCTACCTCTGTCCTTGTCCTTGGAAACTCCAACTGAGCTCCGTTCCTCCGGTACACGTGTTCTTTCTGGATGATTGAGATGGCCGCGACCAAGAGGAAGCTATCTTCCTCCCGAGTGCACTGTACTGTACTCTCTCAAGGTCGGGCCACGTCATAACTCTAATACTAGAATGAATTATATATAGTTACTACAATACACATCTATCGCCCAACTCGTAAAAATAATTCATTAATTCAAAAACAAAATGCACTTAAATTTTGTACTAATGTATAGTATAGTAATATTGTACTAGTACTTGCATAGTAATCAGGAAAAATATGCTCAAAAAGTTCATTTTCTTTTAAATCGCGAGTTCAGAGATTTTCGTACTTTTCTATTTCAAAATACGTTGAAATTATGGAGAAACCCAAAAACACCCAAAATACCACTGCTGAATTTATTCCATTGCGGTATATTAACTCTTGTATATTAACCTAACAATGTGTACAAAGTGTACTAGTACCAGTTAATTTATAGGAGAATTAGACTGCCCCGAATCAAGTAATAGATATCCACTAGGTTGAGGATAGTGATTGAGCTCTTCCTAATACATCCATGAATGCCTCTACCTCGATTATTCGAAAAGCAAAACTTATATAGGAATATAGCCCACCATTATCCTCAATTCTGGTGTTTCCGAAATTATGTAAGTAGGAGTTCAATGTTCAAAATCAACCCTTCAAATGCAATATTAGATTGCCATCCTAGCCCAGTCAATAAAAGTTTTATGTCGCAAGTTATCAGTGGAAAGCTGAGACTCCCCCTGGTATTAGACTACTACTAGGAGTGTATTTTCCCAAAAGTCCCCGAAAATCCCCTCGGTGCCTTCCCTCCAAAGTTTCAAAATGTAGGTAATTACTGGAAACTCAATTACCCAGCAACGGATCATTCGATAGGGTTGATTCTAGTTCCATTACTTCAGTCTTGTAGTGGTAGTATTAGTCATGTTAGTATTAGGCAATTTGCGACATTTTTAGACCTTTATTGACTGTGCTATCCAGTCTTCAGTCCCAGGCTATCAGTCTTCAATTCTCGATTGTCATCCACTTCACCACAATCCATCGTTCCCAAGTTTAAAGTTAATTTTATTGTGAATGACATAATTTGTATTGCAATTTCAATAAGTTTGCCACGGGAAAGTGGTTGATAAAGTCTGTTTATGTTCGTTCATTTCTCAAATTTCTCAAGTTTGAAGTTCGTTGTGAAAAAATTGTGGTTTTCACAATTTTTAATTCGATTCGCTACCGGAAAATGTAATAAAACATGTTTATTGCTATTTTTCTATGTTTGGTAAGAAATGAACGCCATTTAGAGTTAGACAGCTGGCAGTTAATCGCACAGCACAAAGCGAGGAGCGGCGGATGGCCGTAGCCGTTCATTTTCGATCCTATGGGAAACTTTTTAGCGGCGGCGGCGCGCGAAACCTGAGAAAACTGAAACTGCAAACTGTGCCGGATGTGGGCTCGTCGCGTGTCAGCTCCGTTGGTTAGCGCGCACGAGAACGTGTGCGTGCATACGCTAGTGAGCTTGCCTTAAGTTGTACTCTAATTAAAAAAGTCATCTTTACTCAACAACTGTCACTATTATATGCCTGAAATAATCATTTTATTACATGATTTCTTTATTTTAGTTCAGTTTAGTTTCAAAATAGTCACGTTAAGCTAGGCTCTCGCAGCATGTGACGCGACAAAACACTTGAAAATACAACTATTCGATGAAATTCAACACAATTGTATTATAATTAGGGGCGAATCCAGAAATTTATTGGTTGTCATGAAAAATGAAAATATATCCATGGGGAGGGGTTGGTTACTAGGCCAACCTAAATAAAGATCTTCACTTCCATAAACGACGAAAATATAACTCCTTTGTCTTGTTTGAGAATTTCGGGAGTGGTTGGATTCATCCCCTTTATTCCCTTTGGGTTCGCGTCTGTAATTAAAGTTCTCACCCTAATCTTTAAAGATTTTGGTAGCCTCCTTATTTTGTTTGATGATGCTGATATAATTACTGGAAAAAATGGAGTATTTTTGTAGTGATTAATGAAGGATATGTACAGTTATTTACAAATTTTAATTGATTAAAATCTATTGATTCTAATTGATTTTAATCTATTTGAGAAGATGCTCTTTTGTTTCTTCGTTCGTTACTGGTTTTCACGATTATCCTAACAATGTGGGCTTCAAACATATATTTTTTTTAATTCTCATGAAACCTAATGAACAGTCGAGATACAGTTCATTGATAAGAAAGGTCTAGTCGGGATCATTTCCTATTTGGCTGCCAAAAACTATAGGATAATCAATTGAGCCCAAAATACTTTTGAAACAGTTGAAGAAACCATAAAACATCCGAGTTTTATTCAGTTAGCTAACATTAATGAAGTTTGTTGTCAGTGATTTAGAGTTTAATAATAAATATTTATTTAATTTTTCATTAGGCCTACATCTAAATGCTTGGTGGCTGTGATGAGATCCAAGTTTAAAAACTTTTGCGGTTTCCACCAGAGGACTCTTTGTCTCATGATGGCAAAACAAGTCTGAGCCAACAAGCTTTAAAATGTATTTTTAACGTAAGCTACATAATACATAATATATTTTTAATATATTTCTTCTTATAACACCAGAAAATTTTAGAGGTTTCCCTATTGTCTGGGCTCTGGGCGAAACCAGATTTTACCCTAAATTAGTCTTAACCAGCATATTCAGCGTAAGTGAGGGTCCATGTATGTAGCCTTGCTGAAGTCGATTGACCTCCCGATTTCTAAGAGTAAATCCAAAATGTAAATATTGCATCTAAATTTTGTAACAAATTTTCCACTACGGTAAGCCTCACCACTACGAACCGGCCGATGCTGGCCTGACAATCAATATATGAACTTCGAGTACTCTACCTAGAACATTGATGAATACATAACACTTCACATCATCATGAAATTCATATATATATTTTATATATCATGAAATTCACTCAAATTATGTATAAAATCTTGATGGCAGTGATGAGATATAGGTTTAAAACTTTTGCGGTTTCCACCAGAGGACTTTTGTCTTATGATGGCAAAACATGTCTGAGCTAGCAAGCCATTCAATAGAAAGATTTTAAACACAAATTTTCTTTTAATAATGAATTGTCTTTTCATTATAAAATACTCAATTAGAATAATCATCCTTTTAAAAATGTGATGTAAAAACGTTTAAAATATTATTAAGTAAAGACAAGGTAATTTACATAAAACTGACGCCATACTTGTTTTAGAATTCATTTATGAACAGGTTACTGCAAATTGATTTGAATTACTAATCGAAGAATTTATTGATGTTGTAAGTGTTCGATCAAAGAACTGCCATTGTTCACATGGCTGTTTCCTGTAGGCTAAATAAAAGACTGTATAAAATCAGCTTGTTAAATGTACGGCCTATTGAGTGAATTCATAACATACTAGTTTTTATTTGCCTTCAATAATTCAGGTTAGATCTTCCCTCATTTTCCGTTTGAATCAGAGAGGGCTGAAACTGTGTTCGTTATGGAGTTTCTCAATCAAACCTTGACCGCTACAAATAGCCTACTTCAAAGACACTACATTTCTTCAAATTTCAGTTAGAAAAGCAAGAAATAAATCCTGACCACCCACTTGACAACTGAAAAGACATTCGTTCTTTGGCAATCTAGCAACTAAAACTTTGGAACACTAGCAGAGTTTCTGTTTGAAATTACGGTTCCATGAAATGGGAGTAAGATTTTCTCATTTCTTTACATTTCCTTTGTTAATAGAATACAAGGAATGTGATGTCATCAGCTAGTCTTGATGACATCACATTACTTGTATTCTATTTCTCATTGTGTCCTTGTATGAGATTTCTCATTAGTGTTCAATGGATGTAGCCTTGCTGTACTCACATCGAGCGACTTTCCATGAATCACATGTTTCAAATCTCAAGTTAGATGTCAAGACCTCATTGGTCTGATGGCAAGCTTTCCTGGTTTAAAACTTGAGATTTTTAAAACTATTGAAAGGCATATTAATTCATATTGTAAGCTATGAGCCCAAAATGCGATTAGGACAAGTCATATTAGGCTATAATTTCCTGGAAAATTTGTAGCAGAATGATAGCTAGCTAGGCCCTGCTACACTTTTTAGAATTCTACTTTTTCAAATCAATTCACACTTCACAATTCATTCATAGGGTAGACTATGTTGCTAATATTTAATCGAGAAATGCTTTAATTATAGAATGTAGCACTTTATTTTTTCAACAATCACATTGCAATGAATCAGACACATTACTTTTCAGTCCAAACTCTCATCTCAAACTGTTTCGTCACAACTGAGCTAGTTCGGATTTATGTCTCGCACATGACTATATTATTAATCTCTATTAAGAGGTGAAGCATAAATTACAGAGACACGAATACTAATATTATTCTTGTTTTGATAGTAACAGTTATATTCCATTCAGTTTTCGTTGAATGAGTGGGCGAATGATTGATGAGATTCGCACTGTCTCAAGGACATTTGTCGTAGGTCTACTTCTAGATCTATTGATTGCAGGAGCAGGTTATACTATACGCTCATCTTACACTGACACTGAAAATTGTAGTTGCTGAAGGGGTCAATATATGGCCTGTATACTGACTGTTCTTTCCTTTTTGCGTAGTTACAGTTTATAAGATTTGCATTACGTCAACTTTTGTACACTGATTAAGTTCTGATCATTCGCACAGTGGCAGTATAATTTCCCATTTCCTTACTTTATTGGCATTTAATTTAACTTCAACTGTTCATTTTATTACAACTAGTATTTAGTTTTATTCCAAATAAAGTATCTTTTCAGTTTCTTTTGTTAATTGTTATTTGTCAGGAGGCATATTTGGGCATTTACCTCTTTCTTTCATTTGTACTACAAAATAAATAAATATGCAGACTCGAAGCGTTTTTAGCGTACATTCTAAGTATGGTGAGTTCCAAAAACTCTGTGTTATACCTGTACCAAGTCTAATAGAATAATAATCAATATTTGAACTGGTTGAAATCTGATTGGTCTGTCCAGTCTTACGAATCCAATGTCGCATTGATAAATCTATTTCGTCACATCATAGCATGGACGTGTAAACTAATAATAATAATAATAATAATAATAATAATAATAAAAGAAATGACAGAAATAGTGCATTTCAAAAGTAGAACGAAATAATTCCATTCGACAATACACTTTTGTTGTTGAACCTATCTCTGATTGTCTCTGAGTGTTTTATCTTATACCACTGCATGAGTTATTAGGATGTTGTTTTTGGTACGAGATACGTTACCCTCATGACTAATGGTGTTTGATATAATTTACTTTGCTTTTGTACTTCATCAATAGGTTTATTCAATATCAATCATGCTTTAGCTTTATCTAAACCGATTGAGCACGAGAAAAAAATCATTCTGACTCACTGATCGCGAGCATTTGGGTGACACGTTTATATTGTATTAATAATGACTCATATTTGATTGAGCAGGCTAAACAGACGTTTTGATATGTGACGCAGTTATTATTCCCTTCGAGATTGAAAAAATATTTCCGTCAAGTTCAAATAATGAACGCTGTCTCTTCAATTTAGCTGTGAGTTGGCGGTTCGTGCTGAGTTCAAAAGGAGGATGGCGAGTCTAGACGACGCTATTAAAACCAGCGGCTGTTTTAAGCGGCGACTTGGATTCGGATGCGTTTAAAAATAGTGTCGCCCCGATGCACTAGCGTTAATAGAATAGCAGAGACACAGCTTGTGTGCTGGTGTGTGGTGGTATTTTAGTTCACTGCACCCATTTACGTACGCACAGGCGCCGCTGAGCGCACCTGCACCGGCAGCAGAAGCCTAGCAGTGATGGCTTCTGAGTTGTGAGTGGCAGAGCCACGCCTAGCCGGTTATATTATGTGCTTGCACTTGGCTCAGGCTACTTACAGCTGAGGCAACAACGTGCCTGGTTCTGTGTATAACGGTCTTCTACACACTTTACAACATCCAGCATGTACAGGAAGCTGCAAATACTGCACTGAATCACGCTGATCAAAGTTTTGTCTGACAGTTTCAATTCAATTTATTTATTTGTCAATACGGAAAATATAAAGAACAAAGTTCAATAACACACAGAAATACACAAGAAAAAACCAAAATATTCAATGATTCTGTGGTGTGGTATGTTGGAGAGAGGCAAAGGAAGAGAATCCAAGTACAGTTTTCCATGTTATAGGAAGGTAATTCAGATTCAAATGACTTTATTTGTGTAAATTTATTATTTATTTGAATGATAAAAGTATTATTAATATTAGCAACTCTCAGATCCCCTAGTTGAAGTTAAGTACAGTTGATTTAGAATCGTAGACATAATGGTTGAATAGTTTGAGTAGAAAAGTTTATAAATACAACAAATATATTATATTCTCAGGTATAGTACAGCTGAGATTGTTTAAAAAAAATAAAAAACATAATGAAAATAGAGCGTGGATCTGAGAGATGAATTACACAAAGAGGCGAAGTCTTGGCCATTGAGGCCATTCTTACACTTAACCTTTTACCTCAACATGTCCTACTAGTTTAAATTGATTTAGATGAAATCGTCTAATACGGGTTATCTAAGTAAGATAAATCAATTCAAATGAGATAAATTTAAATTAAATCAATTTTACATTTATACATAAGAACAAAAAATGAAAGCATATTGAAAATAATTTGTGGATTAAAAAAAGTATTATAAAAATGAATAGATAAATAATTTAGATTATAGATAATAACCTAACCTAACTTAATAATAGGAGGGAAAAGGAGAAGATGTTGAGTACATTTAGTAAATGAGTTATACAAATACCATGCAAAAGGACGGGTTAATAGAGCTAAATCGTATAATTGTCCTACAGAAGCCAATGATTAAAATTGCGGTTAAAAGGTGTTGAAAGAGCCTAGAATAAGGTTGAAGTGTAATATCACTCGATAAATCGTTCTGAAGAAGATTGACGATAGGCTTGATTGACTTTGAAGGTACAAAGTTTGAGTTGCTTTAAAGCTTCTCAAAGTGCTCCAAATTTTGAGGGAAAGTGTGAATGGTTATTGTATTGGAAGAAAATAATCCCCAGTTGAAAAACAGAAATTCGAATAATAGCGGTAACTACTAATAATAGCGGTAATAACTTAGTGAGTGGAATGGTACCTAATTTAAGATTACTTCAAGATTATACGAACTTTAATAGTGCTACTTACTTCTTTAATAGTCAGGCAGTTACATCGAGTGTTTTTTGACGCCTGAGACAAGATTTTGTTAAGGTTGTTAAGATTTTGTATGACAATATGAATATTTTGAAGATTTTGTCAAGGCGCATCCCCCTCACCCCATGACTACATAAGATCGTGAGAGACATATGGAGGTTTGAGCAAAGGTACGTTATCAATAACGCTAATGCAAACCTGAACACAATGGATATGCCTGACCTATCTTGATTTCGGAGGATGCAGATGCATAGATTGCTCAGATAAGCATTAACGTTAACGTAGTTTTGCCAAACTAATTGCTGTAATCCTTATGAAAGAAACATAATCGTTTTCTCTGTATGGTATGACAATACGAATATTTTGAAGATAATTATTGATGTATTTGAAATCTCAACAATAATAGCATCTATTTAATCACTGTAATATCATAATTGGGCGAAAGACAGCAAGCAAGCCTCTTCCAACTTCCATTCTTCAACGTTTTCTTGGAAGATTCTGTAGTGGTCCCATTCCCATTGAGACCATACTGCTTGGAATCACTCTATCGTTACAATTGTGATGGTTGTTGAATGCATTGAGAAATTCTAATACCGCATATCAGTGGCAAATTAGTCACCTACCACGGAACAGCGAACAACCTTCGACTCTCCAGTAATTTTTAGTTAGCACACTAAAATCTTTTATTCCATTCTTAATCTTCTTACACATCTTAATCTATTTATTCCATTTTCAGTAGCAAACCTGTCAGCTCACTGTCGAATGGGGGTGTACACCAGTGCACCCATCATCTCCTTATAGTTGCATAACATTCGAAATAATTACGCCAACATGAGTAACGTGTGTAAACTCGTGCGTGAACTGAAGTGGATAAAAAAGGGGTGTAAATGAGTTCAGTTGGCTTCAGAATGTACAGTTGATTTCCATTTGGTGGGTGGCAGTGTTCAGGGGAGGGGTGGAGGTATGTCTCGCAAAGTAAAGGATATACAGTACACATACACCTGTAGGCTTGCTCTGTCGTCAAGTATCAAGGACTGTTTGTCTTTTTTTGTTGTTGAAGCAAAGGGCAGTAACCCCAAGTCCTGTTGCACAACTAGGCACAACAGTGACATGCACCTGACTCATGTTCTGCGCATAATTATTGATCTTCGGAAGTTTTTCGCACGACTCACTTGATGAAAAATAGATTTGCCTAATGTCTCCAAAGCCCGAGGCTCTTTTTATGTGATTAAGAATTTATCGGAAGCTACTATACTGCCACTTCCCAAGTAGTAACCCCTATGAAGTAGCCTAGGATTTCTGTTTACTGTTCTGTAATCAATTATCCATTCATGCAGACTAAATTGATACTATAAAATATGTAAAGAAACAAGAGGTTTTGCAGCTCAAAAGTGATTTATAACAAAATTTGATAATTCATTGTCACACAATACACCTAATACAGTCTAAAAAAATAAGCGTTTTATTGGTAGGGAGACCCTTCCACGGGTAGTTCCACCTCGCCGTTTGAGCCATTGAAATAATTATACCATTAAAATGCCATAAATATTTTACCATTATACCCATTGATAATAATTAATAATTATTGAATTAAAATGATTAGGTGGTTCGGAACCCACCTAAAACTGTAGGTCCAACTCATCAATCACCATAATCCAACTCATTACCCACGCACAGGTCTCAGACCTATGTGGGCTTCATCCTCAAAAAAAAAAAATGAGATATCCACAAAAAATTACTGATTTCCAGCAAAGCCAATGATGAGCGTAAAATATAGGCCTACAGTTAATTACCGTTTAAAAGCTACTTTTCTCTTCAAATAAAAGAATATACAGTATTGAAAAAATTCTGTCCCTCTACTGTTTGAGTCCAACTTTTGATCCAGAGAGTGACAACTGTGAGTTTCGTCTCTCCACTATATCATTCAAAATCACTATTTGATCAAGAGTAACAATCTGAAGTTTTATCAAAATACAGTTGTACCATTACAGATTAATGTGTTTTTAATGCAAACACACAGGTGACAGTATGCTCAGATGAAAATCTCGACTGAATTCTCTAGTCCATCTAATTTAATACAGTACATTGTAAGATCACCTGTAGATCCAGAGCGACAACTGTCTACATACTTAAACAATCCTTGATACTTGAAAGCAGTCCAAGTCATTCATTATAATCCAAATTTCGGCTTAACTTTTTCCGCTGGAGGTGGGTGGCTGATGATAAATGATTGTTTAGTCAGTGAAGAGTTTCTAAAAAACAGCACTACAACGCTCTGTAGACTACATAGTTAGTGAGAGTTGCTTCAAGTTTATGTACTAGAATAGAATTTTGATTTCTTCTAGTATGTAATAGCAATAAATGTTGTAGTATGTAAGCTAATAACTGTCATAGTTCACGTGGAAACCGACTTGTAGACATTACAGAATCTATCAGTGCCCAATAAAATTGTGACTAAAGCTACTTTTAGTTTCTCTTCATAAACTAAATTTTGAACTTTTACATATCTCAATTTTTTAATCGTGTAATCAATTATTTCACATAGGCGTATCGTATTACATGCTTTTTAGCTTTACAATTGACGGGACGAGAATCGTTCGTAGTAACAGAGCCGGCCGACGTTGTTGTCATCGATCGCTGCTTATTTCGTACGTTGTCCGTTGTCTCGACGTCGACGTCGTATCCGTTCTTCGCCTTTCATCATGTGGAGAGTGCGCACTGCGTCCGATCTCCTCCTTGATTCGGTTTACGAGGATCATGGTGTGGGGTGCGGTTCACACGTGCATACTTGGGAGCCCGACTAGCTGGCTCCGAGCTCTCTCAGAGTTTAGTTGTGAGAGTAAACAACACTTCACACACATGAACAGTCATATCGTTACTGTTAATGGAGAGAAAATGGTTCCATGTTTTTTGATAGTTCGCACCAGTCACTGGTTTAATATACATTTTATCCATTCAATTTGTGATAACATATTCTCGACTTTCGTATGATTATCGATTTAGATATTCTCGTATCGAAAACAGGATAGGAATTGAATTATTGATGGTTAGCCATCAGGATTCATAAGATTTATTAGACTATTATTTTCAGTAGATATTATTGACGATTGCATACTTTGTTGTAACTGGAATGGAAATGAATTTTTAATTTGAGAAAATCGACGAAACTCCAAGCCTATGGCTTAATTTCAAGCTTTAACTTAGAAACTTGTCTAAAAGTGATTTCTGCATTACTTTATTATCGTTAAACAGACTCTTAAATATTTAAATCTAGATTTAAAGATTTTTATACAAAATCGAAAACTGTGGTGTTGTCTTCTCTTTGTATTCAAGTATATTATTAATTTTGAAAGCCTCAATTGATGAATGATAGACTAAAAGAATGTTCTTGTTGGTTTTGCGAATGACGGATGGCAAGGATGTCGATTCCTATTCAAGCCTTTGAAGATAAAATGAAAAATTGTCTCATCAGAAAGCAATAGTATACAGCGATAGAGTTCTTTAGCATAAGATTGATCGAGCTTACACTTTCATTTTGCAAGTTGTTCCTTCAGGTATCTGTTATGGTGCGAGGGATGGGTGAAGAATTATTTATTCCATGAGAGATTGCACTCTTCGTTTTTATTTCTGAAGTTCTGAGTATTATGTAGAAGAAATATTTGAATATTTACACTTCAGTTTCTCAAACTCGATGACTTTCTTCAATTTTCGGATATGAAAGATATCCTGCATTTTCGTTTAGGTAATATAATTGATCAAAAATAATTAATATCATGGCAATAGATAACATTTCAATACCCTAATAATTTCAAATACAAGAAATTTCGAAAAAAATTATCGACAAAAAACCCTGCACACAACATATTAACATATAATTGGGCTGTGATATATAATTTATATATTTATAATTGGCTATATATAATTTATATACTGTATTTATAATGGGCTATAATTAGGAAGCTGCATTTAATGGGTGATAGTAATATGTGATGCTTCGAAATAAGTAGTTTCTATAATTGAAAGGAAAATAAATTAGAATAATAATTAAAATTTTTGTATCACCCACTTTGGGGTACCTTAAATCAATTTTTCTTCTTTTGTGGATGTTCTTTGCGCTGTCGCCAATACTCTCTCCTTCTCTCCGATGTTGCCTTTCTCCTCTCCCCGGACACTACAGTTCCCCTTTTAGCTTTAGGTTTTTCTTGAAATTTTCTATTTTCATCCTTCAGCAACTTTCTCAGATGTATACTTGATTATATTTTCAGTAATATCTGATTCATCCAAGTCAAGTTGTACTTGTTTAAACCAGTTACATTTTGTCTTTCTTATGCTGAAGAAGTCAAATTTAGTATTTGCTTAGACGGTTTTCATTCATTTGTGGCCGTGAATACTTATTATTCTTTTTTTAAAAGTATCCGAAAGCCGTTCCATTCTATGACAGAGAATCTTTTTTGAAATCCAGTACACTACATTATTATTAAATTTCGGTCCCAATATTTTTCTCAAAATTTTATTTATTATTTGTCTTTGAAGATGAGTCTCCATGACTCGAAAACGTTTGGCCAAACGTAAGTAGAAGTATAATCTATTCATAATTAAAATTGACTGCAAGTAGTTGAATTTACAATAAAAAGCTAAAATTATTATTATTTGTAATAAGGCTGTGAATTAGGACTGATATCAGGTTACTATCTCGGGGACTGTGAATATTACATTATCCTAATATACTAACATCCATTTTTAATAGAATTTTGATTGTAGAGTTTTCTTTTGTATTTGTAGTATTATATTGAATCTTTTTTCGTTCTGTAGGCCAGTGACTCCAATTTCATCCCTCTATAAATGTTTGCTTGCTGGTTTTTCTAATGTGATCAAATCTTTGACACACATGCTTCTTTCTTCAGATATGCGACGTTCACATTGAGCTGAATTCTGTTCTCGGCAGGGAAAAAGATGTTTGAGGGAGTGGTAAGCATGTGCTTTTATTTGGTGGAGCATTCGTTTTGATAACGCAAGCCAGGGAAGTAACGAGCCAAATCGACTGGTGGAAGAAAACGTGGGGTCATTGACCTACTCCCGCATTCTTTCCTCCCGTTCAAGGACACGTGTTCCTCCAGCTCCTGCATTCTCTACTGTTCACGATTCCCCCACGGTACTTCCCCCCCCCACACCACCGCCATTATCGTGCTTTCCAGTCTTTACTATCGAATTCCTATGCGGTCTTTTTTTCTTCTCCTCTACCACCCCCTCCACCTTATCCGTGTTCTAATCCACCTCATTCCTAGTACCTTCCATTTCAACTTTGGCTCGGCATTCGTATCTCTTGTTTCTTTCTTGAAAGGGGGAAAAGGACAATCGTCAAGTTCCCCTTTGAAGCACCGTAGTAGTTTGAAGTAGGTACTAGGACCCCGCCTTTAAGTAGGAATGAATAATGCTTGGGCTTAACTCACGTGACTATTCAAGAGACATGTTCATTGTTCTTTAATCTAATTAGCTGAATCGTGAAATTCGCACTAATAGAATGTTGTGGCCCTCAATTCACCTGGAACATGAATTTTGTATAGCCATAGCTGAACATAGTTGTTTTGTTATTTTCGGCTCAAGATGTATAAGACCTCTGGATTGTATTATTAGTAATCCGTTTTTTTTTTCAAATGAAAAGTTGAAAATTAGTTCTAGATTTCCAATTTTTTTTTTTAATGCTTTCTTGATATTACTTTTAACATCTTTCTAAATTAAAATCAGATATTTTTTGCGTTCTTCTTTGTAGAATAATTTGAGAAAACTCCAATTTCTCTGGAAACAAGATTGTTATAATTTAAAGACATTTAAAAATTCCATCTCTTCACTTCTATTGAAAAAAAAACTGGAAGTTTAATAATAAATAATCAAAAGTTCTGTAATTTCAGAGAGTCAAGTGAGTCCTCATGACACTAATTTCGCTTGAGTTCAATGTTGTATGGGCCTCTCTGTGTTCATTGGTTGAAACTAGGATTCACATTCCTTGTTTAGAAATATGAGTTCAATAATTTCTGAGTAAGAGCTACTCAACCTCTTTGTAAGAGGTAAACCACCTGTCATAGCGTTCGTGAATTACCCTCGCTGAACAGGTTTTTTTCCATTTACAGTACATGAAAATGGATTCTATCACTGAATGAACTATGAGAGAGCCTATATTTTTCATTCAATTGCTCTCATTACTATATTACTCATTCATTCTTGTATATTTCATTACTATATTACTCATTCATTCTTGTACATTTCTATTAGTTTTCCATTCAATTTTATCCACCAGTGTGATTTCAAACCATTACTTTGAGTGAATGAATGGAATGAGATATGGTTGGGCATGTTACTTTTTATCTTGAATTATTTTACAATTTTATTTCCAACAAAGAATGGGGAATATCTAGTCATGCTAGCTAGCATTAAGAGTCATGTCATCATTATTTTGAAATATTTTATAATTTCTCATAATGCATGACTAACATTATAGTCATTCCGATTCATGTCATCATTAATTTGAAATATATTGTAATTTCTCACAGCGAATGATTATAATTATTTATCAAGACAGCCTAAGTACATTAGACAAAACAATTATTTTGATCAACTATATTTAAAACTGCATAAATTTGTGAAATTTACGGGCCTATTGTTGGCTTCTAAAATGTTGAAATGTGACGCTTATACATGGACCTAAGGCACTAATATTCCATTGTTAATTGTTAAAATTGTGTGTAGTCTTCTTTTTGCAAGAGCTTGCCTTGTTTCCGCACGGTCTTCCCGGTTCTCACGTTTCTGATGGTGTTAGCAGTCGGCCCAACCAATAGTGTACTGTGCTGACCGCTGACTTGACTGGCTGTTTGGTTTCCCGTTGCGCGCAGTCAACTTCTTCCGTTACTTGGAATCCACGTGCATTCATTGTTGTAGAATTGTTGCTCGCGAAATGCATTTCCACAACCCCCCACCCCTCCGCGCATCATCATTCTCTTGCACTCTCTCTCACTCTCATTTTGTCTGAAGTGTTTGTCTCAAATTTTCTCCAAGGTCATCTCAAGTCACAGATCAGCATATTCTAACTGTTTCCATGTATCTGTTTTATTTTATTTTAATTTTTATTATTATTTTTATCTGCATTTGTATATTTAATATGTATCTGTCACCATAGGCGACAAGCCTAGTGGCAATTATTGTTAATTTGATAGATAAATATCTATCTATAACTCTCATTTTGTCTGTCTCAAATTTTCTCCAAGGTCCTCTTAAGTCACAGATCAGCATTCTCTAACTGTTGGGAATACTTTCATTCTCTTTGATCCTAACCTCACTTAATTCAAACTGACTTCTCACCACTAATATCGGATTTCACAGTTTAGCTATTAAATATTTCAATTGCAATTTCTTGATTTTTTCAACCATTATCTTGTATCTGTTTAAAAAGTAATCACTAACATTTGAAGATGGTAGCTCCCATAAGGATGTATCTCGGGAGTACCTAATTTCTATCAAACTATTACATTATTTTCATATAAACATTGTTTTGTAAACATTCAGCTTTAGTAATTTTGATACGTATACATATGTAATGTAACAAATGTTTTGAAGAGAGAAATAAATTTATTAAATTTACTAGGAAAAAAGGGGTAGAAGAGGGAAAAAATCAGTAAAAAAGGTCATCAAACCCAAAATTTGGCACCCTTCCAACACACAGACTCTCCAGCTGGGGCCCATCTTTGCCTCTAGTGGTCATTTATCCTTTTTTTCTGATTTGAATTTTTGAGAGTGAATTTGTTACTGAATTTTCAGTTTGTCTGTCTAAATTCTTCCACAAAAATATTGATACAGTATTTTCGAAAATAAGGCTTGGATTTACTGTATATTACATTACTGTATATCGCTTGTTCAGCATTTCCCTCAATCTCCTTAGTCCCTACTAATAATCTTTTGTACTAATCACTAATCTGTACTGTACGGTATCATATTCCTCAGCCATCCCTTTTGGAAATACTACTATTCAAAGTCATGAAATATACCTGTAGGCATTTAAGCATCGTAATGGTAAAAGTTTCAAAATAATCGTTATTTTCCTAATGGGATTTTTTACTGCTTCTGTTGTGCAGGCAATCTTTTGTGAATTTCAAATTTAAATTTTACTTTATTCATTATTAAGAAAAACACCCAATAACTGGCAATTTCAACCCCTGGCATCTTACATGTTTCCAACCATCTTGATTTATTATTTAACCAGTCTAGTTCAATAGGACGCCAATTTCATTGAAAATGTCAATTTTTAAGAGCATGAGCTAACAGGGAATTGGAGGGCAAGCCGTGTGAAACAATTTTGGTTAGTTTCGTCATGCCTGAGTGGTTTGTTTTCCCTTTCTCGTTCCCTTTCCCCGTCATCATCTCTTCAATGGTACGCAGACGCACTGAAGCACAGCCGGTTTATAGGGAAAGGACAGCGTGCTATATTTGCGCTTTTGTTAGTCGTTTGCCGTTTGCAACCCATTGACGGCGTTTTTGTTTTTCTTTTAATAGGCTGTTTTATATTTAGGTTCATTATGCACATAACGGGTCACAGTTAGCTGATATTGGTATTTGCACATGCTTGGTGGAAGGTCATCTGTGCCTGTTGTAGGGGAGACACAGTGTTATGCCAGTGGAGTTTTTTTGTTTGGTACGGTGTAGGCCTTCTCATTGTCGGGTCGGGTCTCAGTCAGAAGGGGAGCCTTTGTCCTGTACTCTGGCTGCATTGTTTCATTGCCGGTGTCCCCCTACTATCCCCCTTGTACCTCATTCCGGACAAGCTTATAAGTGCAACAAAAATTACTTATGAAAATATTTCAACTTGTTTTGACAGGTTACGGCCAGCTCTAACGATAATGGACATTTTTTCATTCTGTTTTCGCAAACTCGAATCGAGGTCGGGTTTCTACGGTTGTAATGGTTTGTACGGATATTGGCTTGACAGAAGTCGAATAGCTTGGGCCGATTTCTCTATTCTATAAAAAAATGAAGAACTTGTACTTTGAATAAAGAATGCACGTGTTTCTAGTTTCATTATTGGATGAACTTCTCAATTGGCTTTATTTAAATATAACATTGAAACTTGTTTAGTTTCAATTATAACAATTATATGTGGTTTCGAACCCACATAAAACTGTAGGTCCTACACATCAATCGCCATTTTCCAACTCATTACCCTCGTACAGGTCTTAGACCTATGAGGAATAATACTGTGAAAAGTATTGATTCAAAATATATATCAAATAATAAGACACGTTCTCTGCTGTAAAATCACTTCCCGGTGGTTCGGAACCCACCTAAAACTAGGTCCAACTCATCAATCACCATCATCCAACTCATTACCCACGCACAGGTCTCATACCAATGTGGGCTTCATCCTCCCAAAAAAAATATGATGTCAAATTATTTTGATGTTTCAAGTGTTTATGTTTGATTATTTGAATTTGAAATTTATTTCGCCAATAAAAAACATACAACGTTCAAAGAAAGTTTTCCTTACAAACATAAATAATTTGGCAGCTCTAGCATAAGATAAAACTATGAGTATGGTACGACGTACTTAAATACATGTGCATTTACTCGTGGAACGAAGTAACTTCTATACTATTCAAATCTTGACTTTTTGAGTAGAATAAAGGTATTTAAAATTGTCTCATCTAAATTTTTGTATAGGGCGTGCAGTAGGCAGTGTTACCATGTCACCTTTTTATGATTTCTTGTATAGTAGCTTTTTTCATTCCCTGATAAATAAGTATTTTTTAGGGTCATATAACGAATGAGAAACAATTACTCTATGTATTGTAGCATGCTCGCTTATTCTATAAAAATTTTAAAAATATATCTAATAGACATATTTTCAATAGATTATACATCGTATTTCATATTATAGTCCTGAGTGAATCACCATTGACCAGTCTTCACACCAAAGATATTGTGACTGTTACTATATAGACAAACAATCTATTATTCACTGTTAATTCTAGAAATTATTTTCTCTTTGTCTTTGTAATATCATTGTCCCATAATGAGTTGTGAAATATTGTTTTTCATTTATTTTCCAAATGAAAATTGAATCTTAAAACTCATAGTTTTCCTTTAAGATTAGAAAGCAGTTTTAAGTTATGAACTGAGGCAATGATAGCTTACATAAATACTGTACTAGCATTATTTGTAATATGATAGATTTAACTATTTTTGTTTATTACTGATGGTGTTTATTCAGTATTGTTGACAAAATCAAAATTCCGTATTGTATCCATTCATATTTTTTTATTTATCACACTTTTCACCATCTACTTATTACCTTCTTCATCTTTATTTTTCGCTTTATCACAAAGTGTTTAATGTGATACAATATTCTAAATTCCCTCAGTCATGTGGGTGTATGTTAATTTTTTGTTTTATCTCTTTTGTATTATCTCCATCTCTGTTGAAGTCATTTTTTTTGTCTTCCTACCTTGTTCAACATTCCATATTATAAAATAATATTAGATCTTTAATGGGTGTATGTTAATTTTTTGTTTTATCTCTTTTGTATTATCTCCATCTCTGTTGAAGTCATTTTTTTTTTGTCTTCCTACCTTGTTCAACATTCCATATTATAAAATAATATTAGATCTTTAATAGGCCTACTTCACTGGTCATCGTCAATTAACCACTTTCTGTTACTACATCACTATAATACTCTGCCGTAACTCACTATAATTAGTACTATAATAATTTTATTGTAAATTAAATGTTGTAAATTGTAAATTAAATTAAATACCTAGTCTAAAATATAATTTTAATTGTACGATTATCTACTTCATTACTATAATTATTACTAGGCTACATCTACCACTGTATAGATGGGCTGGCTAACTGGTAGATTATCAATAGACTACTATTCTGAAATTCTACTAATTTTGAAAATACTAGTACATTATAATAATTATTACGCTGAATTGATGTAACATTGTAATCTTTGAACTCGTAAATTTATGTCATTGTTCTGTAAATGCAGTTTTTGTTGTCTTTAATACTTACATATAAGGCACTTTAAGAGGGTTCTTGATAGTATTTGGGAGTTTGTTTATTATACAAAGTTTCAAACCAGTTTCTCATTGTATTCAATCTAGTTGGCTCTTCTTTTTGAATAAGGCGCCTCTCAGTTATCGGTATGTGGCCGAACGTTTTAGCCGCGTTCTGATAGTAGCTGTTGTAGTTGCAGTGGGAATTGTGAGCGTTGCACCGGTAAATTTTTAACTGCTGAGTAGGCAACACTGGTTAGCCGGCCGGCTTCGCGAAGCAGTGAGTGAGTGCTCGGTGCCGTGGCCCGCCGTAGACCGTTTATTGGGAGAGCGTAGAGCGATAGCACTTGTCTGTAGGTGGATGCGCGTGTGAGTGTCGTCGTCAGTGGCATTGCTTGCGTGGCATTCGCTCTCTATGCTGCCGCCGCCGATGGAGCCCTGAATTTTTAGCCGTACAGCATTCAGATAAATGCCTTGTGTACCATCACGGCCATTGCCTCTACTGTACACCTGCCAAATTAGGTTATCGAAGTCGGGCCAATGCAGAATTGATGGGCTTTTAAACGGCGAATTTGATAAATACGATACGCCACTGAAACTGCGGGCAACTGAGATTTCTTCGCCCTCCTCAGGTGAGTGCACTCTACTCTTACGAGAGAGAAAGCTCTTTCGACCTCTCTTGACTCTCAAGGTGAGAGATGTTCAATACCGGTGCCGGTGCTCTTTCAACTTGATTAGTTAACATCAAAACTTTTCAACTACAATTTACTGTAGACAACTCTCGCCGTTAAGATTTGTTCAAACCCTCTACACAGTACACAGTATCCTCAAAAGTTGGGGTACAGTATGATAAATAGTACTTTGAAATGATGTAAAATTATAATCTTTAAACTCGATAACTTATATCATTATTGTAAATACGATTTTTGTCGGCGGCTTTAATAGTTTGAAATACTTCAATAGGATTCTTGATAGTATTTTTTAGTTTGTTTTATAATATCCAATATAATATGAGCTACCCGTAGTGATTAGGCAATCAAAGTTTGCTTGTAGACTATGTATGTCAGTTTGGCTCTTCATGGAGAGTTCTGTAAGCTTTTCTATGTGAATAAATAAGTATTCTATGCTTAGTAGCTGTTTCAACGTTTTTTAATGCAAATAGAAATCGGAAAACACGAATAATTGTTATAGTAAATGAAGAGAAACATCTTGAAACCACTTGAATTATTCCACTTTTGATTAGAAAGATTCTGGCCAAATTTCTTACCTTGTAAATTTGCTAATATACCTTATATAAGAAAATACTCTTATAGCAAGTTTATTGAAACGCAATTGAGTTTACACGTTAAGTTGCCAACTGACATTCAAGTCGTGATTAGCCTATACTGCTTTGCATGACCTTGGAATTGATAAGACCTTGGTGAGATTGCTAATAAGTTCTTGCATATCACTGTTACAGTATCAGTTCTTCTTGCATACTGACATTAATGCTTTCAGAGAAGATCAACATTGAAAAACCTTTGTTCAAGAAAGTTTTAAAACCAACTCATTTTATTAGCGATAAAAGTTTCCTGTTACGTCATGGAATTTGATGTTCAGCCCAGTAATGACTCATTGCTGCAATCTGAAGGATATGTTTTCCAGGTCATGCGATTATTCATCCACATTCTCTGAATCGATAAGGCTCTGTTAATACAGGACTCTGTACTCTGTTTTGAACCTCAATCATTTTAAACTGGGGTACTTCGGTATCACAGTATCATTACACTTTGATTTCAACCACTACTAAATAGACCTAATGAGCGTAATCTCGTAATTATTATTTGTAGTACACAACTCTTACAGTAATTGCTCAATAGTCGATGTGTGTGTTAAAAGTAGTAAAGTGGATGTATGCCTCAACTTCGCCCATAGCACTCACATTAATGTAGAGTACGAGAATAAAATACATTTATCTATCTGTCTGATGTTTTGTCTATAAGTTCAATTTCGGTTTAAAATATTAGTTGAATATTTAGAAGTGTGGAACTTGAAAGGTGTGCGAGTCGTTGCTGCTTTTCGGATTGCCTAACTGCCCCTGGAAGCTGGAGAAGTCTCTGGATAGGATGTTTCCTTGAAGCTGATAAAAATCCATTCTTTAGTTGTTGCATTTTCCAACACCGCAATTAACGAATGTTAATACATTTTATACAAGTTAATTGTCATCTTCATGACATGTGCTGGTAGTTACTTATCTTATTGAGTTAGTTATTTGATGTTGAGTGTAGCAAGTTGCCTTTAATCCTACAAAACAGTTGGAGTAGATCTGAATTCTGAACATCTTTCTGTACTCAAAAGGTCGGTCTAAATAGCGACTTTTTCGTCGTAAACCTTGAAGATGTTTCCACTCAGACTTGCTATACGAATTGCAATAGCTCGTACTTGAGCTCTTTACTCCTATGTGAGAACCCGGAGGCACCTATTGTCATAAAGCGCGAATTTAAGAGTAGATACTATTACAATCTCACCATTATTGTGTCAGCATTCTTAGCAAGTGTAAATTGAAACAATTTTGACTGTTGCGCTCTATTGGTGTCTCCATCCAGACATTCTAGACCGTTTTCTAGAGAAACAACTTTAAAACAATTTTACTTACAAAACAATTTAGAATAAATTACGTAATTGTCTACATTATAAACATCAATAATTTATAATTTGACTAATTTTTTAATTTGACCATCAAAAGCTCTGTGATATCGTTTTGTAGCCGGAAGTTGTAGCCAATCAGCATACCATGCCAAATCATACGCGCGTTGCGTTAGATGCGTAGTAGAAACGTTTATTAAGTGCGACGGGGGGTGCGGACCGCACCCGCTTTACGCAACAAACGCCAGCGTGAAAAAGTGAACGAACCAACGTACGCACGCACACACGCCACAGACTGTGTCGCTGCATTTTTATTGATCGGCCACCTCGTCGTGGGTCGGTCACTGCCCGCTACTACTGTCTTCGTCGCCGGTGCCGTCTGACGCTATTTTTACGTCGCGTTTTCTTATCGCTCGCTAATCTCACCCCTTGCCCATCCACTTGCCAATCGACCGGCTCATTTTATTCTACCACGTGACTGACTGCTCACTCGAATGGCCACTATTTTCATTGATTATTACTCCAATTTTTAGAGGTATACTGCTGACAGAATCTCGGCTCATCATTTTGTAGAAGTCTATTGGTTTTGTGAGTGAAGGTTTGGAAGGAAGGAAGGTATATATGAAAGGGAAGAACTCATGTGGTTCTTAATCTAGGCTTGAAAAATACCAGCTGAAAAGAACTATGAACAAGCCGGCAAGCCATGAGGGCTTCGATCTTATTTAGACTAGTAATAGACCTATTTAGACAAGATTGCAGGGAAATGGGAGAAAATTATGAATTCCAATAATGGCTGACTGTTGCTGAATCAATTCACATTTCATTACAGACAGACAAACAATTTTTATTTCAAACAATTAAATATATAGAAGACAATAAAACTAAAAGTGTATACAGAATTTGTCAACAAATCTTTTCAAAGATTGAAGTACGGTTACTCATTCATTTGGAATATAGTATTCAACTACAGATTATTAACTTTCTCATTCTCAGATTTAATGAATATTAACTTTCTCATTCGCCCAAATGTAAGTTATAGATGGAAAGATTCACACTTTACAATTATTAGTGATAAGAGGAACCGTCCAACCAAGTCGCAAACATCTTTTACAAAATTTGTGAATCACTACAAAATGATAAATTCATGCTTTGTTTTGTGAATCACAAATATTGTAAAAGATGTTTGCGACTTGGTTGGACGGTTCCCCGAATCACGTTCCCCCAACATGATGAGTAGATGCCACTGACGTTCTCAGACTGCCATTTAAGGAACAAAGAGCGACGTGGAGTGAAGTGTACCCTTGCCTAGTTGTTCAGTATTGGGCTGAACTGGCTGACGTTCAATTTATTTGAAGTCTGAGTCATTCTCAAGTCACACTAACTCCTTCCAGAACTTCTTCGCCCAGCGGTTGACTAGCTCTTGCTTCTCACACACTTCTGTCTCTCTCTCTTTTTAACTCATTCTCACTCTCTTTTACTCCTCTACTCCCTCAGCCATAATCAAAACTCATAACTGAGGAATGCCATAGTAGTAATGCGGTTGTTGGAGCCGTTGTTCAGTCGGGGCCGCTCCCTAGTCTCACTCACATATTTGACTGCTTTGGGCTCTCCACACTCCAGTACAACTTCATTCATGAGCTTAGCTGGCTGGTTGGCTCTCAGTGAATGATGGAGGGACAAAACTCAACGCAGTGCCGGAAGTTGCTTTCGTGTCATCATTATCCTCTACTAAAGGATTTCCTATTCAATTTATCATCTTATTCTGACAAATTATCTACTCATGTAGAAAGTAGTTGATGTCTCATTTCATAACATATTTCACACGTTATTAGTAACTGTTCATTGTAATTAGATCATTAGCTACGCATCTCCCAGCTTGTATAACATAAAATAATAATGATAAGTTCATGCTTGGTTTTGTGAATTGTAAAATATGTTTGCGACATGGTTGGACGGTTCCACGAATCACGTTCCCCCATCATTATTATTAGTTGATAGTTTTATCCCGACTATTAACTCGATTTCCCTCTTCCTTTCATACAACTAGTCTCCCCTAACTTGATCAAATTATCTGTAATAATAATAATTATTATTACAGATACGTTGTAGTAATTATAATTACAAATGATATTAAACATCTGTAATAATAATTATTTCGGCTTATTTTAATATAATCATTGTAAACTATTGAAATAATATATGGTGTAGGCAACCGTGTACTCGATAATAAGAGTGACTATGACAATCATAAGTTGCAAAAATTCAGGAAATAACAGAATTTATTAGGACAAGCAATGTTTTTGGAGCTATTATTTAATCAGCGAAGGTTTAGTGTAGAGATGTTTTACAATAAAGTTGCAAGGTACTATCAGTACTGGTTAAATGTTAAAGTAGATGAGTGATTTAAATGAGTAAATTTATTTAAATTAAAAAAATTGATTAAATCGAATGAATGAGTTATTTAAATTTTATAGTAGACCACGATATAAAGGATTATCCTTCCCTTCTTGACAATAAAATATGTGCCTGAAAACTTGATTGATTTTCTCACGTGAAGAGATGATTTATGTAACATCCTTTTTTATAGAAAATGTGGAGCTAACGAGCCGAGCAGTTTTGAAAACAAGCCTCCTCTTGAATTTGAACAAACCTTTTCATCAATGTTGATTCAGCTGTTTCTTGTGTTTCAATTTTTTTGTTCAAAGCCTTGGTTCGACGACCTTTCAAATAAACTGACGGGTCAATTTCAAAGGTTTGCTAAAACATATTCGTACTGTGCTTTTAAAAAATTGTATTTTTGACAAATGCAATCCATTTTTAAATTTGTAGTTGCAAAGTATTGAATTTTAAATTGAATTGTTGCTGACTTGAACAGTTATAATATTACATCTATAGTTCGCTTTAATACTACCAAACTTTCTGATTTTTCCTATGTCGTAGACACAGCATTTTCAGGTTCTAAGATGAAGTTAGTTTCATTATTCTAATAAGAAAAATTGTGGATATTATTTTCATTTGAAGTACTGAACCTCCAGCAGCTCATTGCATCAATTTCGCCTACGATAATTTTCCAATGCTTGTACCAGTAATGTATTAAAAAAATGGGATTTTTCTCAATTCTTGATACGCTGTTTTGAAATTTGATTATAAACCTCGCTTTGATATCAGCATTGTTATCATTGTTTCAATAATAATATTTCAAGATATTAAGCTTATTACGGTTTCGTCAACCCTTCTTCAAATATATAACTAATACAATAACTACCCTTTCTGCTTATGCCCATTCATTAACTTACATAATAACGTATTGAAATTCCCCCTTCTCTTTAATACTTTCTTGTATTTCAAGTGTTCATGTTTCTAAATTTTTTTAGTGATTTCCTAATTTTTCTAAGACAACAGCCCTACTCTTTGTCTCCTAGATGCTTCAATTTTATAAAATGGTTATTTTTAACTTATCAAGCGTTGAACGGCGAAAGCGAATATAGGCTGTTGTGAATGATAAGTGCAACTACAAGTAGTAGTATGTAATATTTTCCTGAGAACAGTTCTGTACACAGTTCGTTCAACTGATAACAGAGCGGACAGGCCAGCTTTTATCTTTACTGCTAGCTGTTAACAGTTGCTCCTAATGCGGCCTGTCCCCACCCATAAGTGACTTATCTTTCCTTCAATGTTTAGATAAGGGTTTTCAACGAACACTCTACAGCACTGCTCTGCTCCAACTCAGCTCTTTTCCACATGAACATTTTCAATTTCAAACCATTTATAAAGTACTGATTCACTAAAACTCTTCGCCTGACAATTTTTAACGACTATAGTTGTAGTATACTCAATTTTTATATTTATTCAATAATTGGTTACAGTCTTTTATGATTTGTTTGTTTATAATGGGAGGGTGAGAATATTCTACAACTTAATTTTGAAAATCTAATATTTATTTTGCTAAAATTTTAATTTATCCCAGAACAAAAATCCCCTTCAAATCGAAAAATCAAGATCGTTTTAAAAGCTCTTTTATCCTGGGGTGTTAAAATATTATTGGGTGTTGAAATAATAACGAATGCTATACCAGTGTAGTCCAAGTTCCTGCTTGAAATATTCATCTGAACTTTCTCATGTAAAGTTCAACGATTGCTACGCTCATGTCAGGTAAGCAGCGCCTTGGGTTTCAATGAATCAGGATTACTAGAAAACTACGTTCGTTCATTGAACTTCACCGTGTGAACTGAATCTACCTGTTCACTGTATTCTAATTATTGTACTATCTCTCTCTCTTCCTCCATATTTCTCTTGACACATATCTATTTTCCAATCGCAAGTGCACGTACACCTCCTGATTGTTGAGAAGGATGATATTTATATATTTTCTCACGGGGTTAAGCTGATTGAATAAAATTTAGATTTTGCATCTAAACTTAGACAGAAATAAATTTCACTAAATGATCTTTCTAACAGAAACTCCTATCGATTGTTTGTACATTTTCCTTCTATTTTGTCTGTATACTTCATATCAATTGGTCTATCCTGGATTCTCCTCGTTTCCTCTTATTTTCCATATTGTTACTTTATTTTTGAGGATGTAGCCCAAATAGGTCTGAGACCAGTCCTGTGCGTGGTTCATGAACTGGATGTTGGCGATTGATGAGTGAAACTACAGTTTTATGTGGGTTCCGAACCACCGGGAAGTGAAGGACAGCAGATCTTGATTCCATATCTAAATTTTTCTCCATCAAAACTAGCGTTATCTAATGACTAGCGTTATACGTACCTGAAGGTTCAAACCATAAAGCAACATTCTTTAAGATTGATGTTAACTTATTTATACATCGAATCCTAAAAAATCCATCCCATAAATTGAGATTGTTATTAAAGTTCTGTAGTCGGATTATGGACCTGTGTAATTTTCAAATCCTCATAGACTGAAGGTTTCCTTTTTTATTTTACTAATTCAGACATTAACTGATTCATTTTGAATTTTTCGAAAGGCTCCAAAGTATTCCACATTTATTTATAAAACTTGTACACAAGTGTTAAGTTGGGGAGGATGAGTTTATTATTTAAATTTCATAATAATTCTTTTCATTTGAGTATTGTCAGCGTATGGAATAGTTCAAACAAATGGAATAGTTCACCGAGATGTAAAGAAAAAGCCTTTGAACTGTTCATACAAACAGTTGCCAGATTTATTGAACAGCAATTGTTTGAATTGTGTGTGTAATGGTTATTCATAGTTACAGTAACAATACCATTGGTAGTCTTAACGATTGATACAGTAATATATTTCGTGTACAGTATTCTACTTGCTTATTGAGTTTATTGAGCCCGTACTACGAATTTGGTGATTCTAGTAGTTAGGGAGATAGGCACATTGCGTTATCTTATCTGCTTTAACCAGTGGCTCATTTAACTGGATTCTCGATTATTTGTCAGCGATCTTCGTTCAAGTAAGGATGGGTTTCAGGACTGTGCGTGGATATTGCCAGGAACCACTGTTCACCACGAATATGACTTCGGAAAAGCCGTTTTTTCCGTCGTTTTACAACCCTTACAATTCTTTTACGTCTTCAAAGTGAGTATCTCATTCATAAAATCACTTCATAAATCACACATTGATTGGGCTCTACTGGCAAAAACGTGCATCCTGTAAAAAGTAATCGATTCTAGCATCTCTTCAATTCTTTAAGTTTACTAATTTTACCTACTGGATAAACATATTTTGTAATAGAGCTGAATTTTAGGTTCAATATTTGAGGCTCAAAATCGAGTTTATTTAAATCTATTCCTACAGAGAGATCACTTAGCAAGTTGTAGATAATGTAGGCTGCTCATCAAAATCCAATTAAAAATATTTAAAAAACAGCTCTTTCTACGATATAGTCTCCTAAGCAATCTAAAGAGCATTTTCTCTCCAAAACATTCATGAAACCTTACTGATAGACCTATTATAATATAGTTGAAGGACATTTTTCTGGTTCAGTCGTATCTTTACTTCCTATAAATTTTATTATGAAACTGTGAAACTATAATTTGTTACATGAGAAGCTGAAAATAAGGAAATTACAACTAATTTTGAAATTAAAATGTTAACCGAATCGTAAGGGAAATTTTAATTACTACAACGTAATTAAATAATTGAAAGGCTCAAATCATATTACTGTACATAAGACGAGTAAATAAATTCTTGAATTTTTAATATCCAGTTCCCAAGCTGAATCCTGACTCATCGGTGTTGATATCACTGTTGTTAAAAGTCGTTGAATTGGAAGTCGTTTCTCATATTATTCAGAATTAGTATCAACTTTTGCAACCTCATTAATTAGGAAGTCTATTCAAATTCAAACTTTAGTTGGAGTAGTTTTGCAATGTTGAGTTATATTTATATAATATATACATACATAGTAATGCTCTCTCGGCAGGTATATGCTTATTAGTGTGTTTCATGATCCATAGGACTGCCTTAACCGTATTATTGATGCTGTGTGTTGTTTGCGTTAGTGAGGGTAGTTTTAGAGAGGGATGAAAAAGCGAGCAAGTGGGTCAGAGAAAAACAGGAGGGAGCAGGCTCTCTTTCTTGGTATGTTTGTTAGAGAGAGAGGAGTGATAGCGTAAACCATGTTGAGCAACAGAGATAGTAATAGGAGAAAAAGAGAAAGGATGAGATACTCTCTGGATATGAGACAAAAGTAGTTAGGGAAGGATAAGGGACGAATTTCTTTGTGCCGATAAACTCGCCGTATGACCTTACTACGCTGGAATGCCCCGGAAGTACCTTGAACCTCTCCTTAGGTGCATGTGTGTATGTGTGTGAGTGCGTATGAACGATTACGCTCTGATCACTCGTACTCTTCACCCGTTTTCCATTCAGAAGGGTTCAAAAACTCGTTCTCTCCTATACAGTCTGGTACAAAAGTCGACCTACAAGAAACTGAAACAGGCTTGTTATTACTGAAGCCAAAATTTCTAGTTGTAGCCAAATTGTCTAATTTTTTCTGAACAGAATTTGAAGTGAAAATGAAAACTGAATTTTCAATACCTACACAAAATAGCTGGCGGGTTTACTCCACATACATATTATATGTATGAAAAGTTTTAAAAATTGATTTTTTTTTTTGATTATGAAGGTCTGAGACCTGTGCGTGGGAAATGAGTTGGATGATGGTGATTGCTGAGTTGGACCTATAGTTTTAGGTGGGTTCCAAACCACCAGGAAGTGATTTTACAGCAGAGAACGTGTCTTTTGCTGGCCAATCTAATCGGTCACCGTTACAAACAGGACCAACGAGAACGCAGCTTATCTCATTTTAAACCCTTATATTAAAACATTATTACAAATTGATTATTTAATTACATTTATCAATTCAAATTAAAACCGAGAGAAATAACTTTTCCAAATTTGATATATAATTTCTTTTCGTGCTTGAAGATTTATTCAACAATGTATCTAAATATCAGTCAACCCTTGACTTAATTAATCATGCATTGACAATTAAATAGAAAATCTAGAATTTTTCAATGGAACATGGAAATGCGTGAGATGTGGCAGAAAGGGTGGAAGGTGGAAGGGAGGTAGATCGTTGATTAATGGCCTGTATTGCCTGGATCACTTATCTGATTCAATTTTTTATCTTAAGTATGACACTTGAAAAATTCTACAGTAAATTTAAATTCAATATCAGCGACTTTTGGGTTTACTGGACTACCACTGCCCGCGGTAACAGTTGTTGAAGAGGGCTCATTGTCGTTTCAGAGATTTAGACGGTATACAATCTTTACCAAACGCTTTCTTGAACACAAAGGAACACAAATATACCTGATTTTTTTCATGAAAAAATCATTATTTGAAGCATAGACAATGGAATTAGCGTTACCTTCTCATCAACAAAATTTCCTACTGTTCCGCGTACAATGATTGACTTTCTTTGTAGTGGTGAAGGTAATATTGTGGAAGATATCTATAATGAATAATAAGACGAAATTGTGACAACACCAAACTGAGTTTGTCTGAGATTGATAATGGAACAACATCCAGAACTAGTATCTCTATATTTTTAATAAATGTGGTTGTGACAATTTCGTCTTATTCATTACAATGATTGATCTCATACTAACTTTAGCAGCTTACATGGTGAATCAATCGTTACAACTGCGCTAAGTCCAAGCCGTGTACCTACTTGATTTGAAAATTATTTTTCATATGGTGTGACAAATTGTAAAACTGAATTAATTATGAGATTCAGCGTTGAAAATATTATAATTTATTGTTTTTGTTTGTGTTACAGTAATAACGGGAAGATAGTAGTGAGCAACGTGCCGTCCCATCTCGGCCTAGAAGAATTGGAACAATACCTGCTGCCTTTTGGGCCATTCCAAAATTGCGAGAAGCTCAGTTCTAGGGAAGGCCAGCCACAGACCGTCCAGATCAGTTATGCTACACAGCAACAGGCACAACAGTTAGTAGATTTCAAATTTTATCTATAAATAATTTAATCATCAATTAATTGAAGTGAAAGGGCTGAAAGTAAACACTTTTTAGAAAGACAAAATGTTGAAAGAATATAACATACATAAGTGTCGACCTGACAACAAGTTCAGTTATATGTACAATAAAACAAGTTTCCCATTTTCGCCATTGATCCAAATTTTGAGAAATATGCAAATTCTGGAGTATTTTATTTGATGAGAAATAATTTTATTTTATTTGATTATTGTAAATAATTAAGTATTGTTATCAATGTTACAAATTCAGAAATTGTTGAAATAATAATGAATTTTAGTAATCAAAGTACTTAAAATAAAAAATCACTTCGTTTTCTTATTGAAAAGCCCGCCTTTTTTGAGGACACCTTTTAAATAAAGGCCACTTCATTTTGTTATTCATGGAGAATGTTTTTCATTTAGGCTATTGAAAAGATCATTTTATTCTCTTTGTACAGTAGGCCTACTTGTGTCCAATACTTCATATCCAATTCTTCTGTTTATGCATGTTGAGAGTTGAGTTCTATACTATTACTATATTCTGTACTATTTAGAGCTCTCATCATGGAACAGAAATATCTATATTTGAAAATTGAAGTTAAATAAAAATTATTTTTATTTTGGATGAAATTAATTCTATGATCAACTTCAATTTTGACATTTTCTGCATCATATTGATTTATGAACGCTTTTATAAAATTTGAAATTAATATTGATTTTACTACTGATTTATATGCATTGCATAATTAATTGATCCATCTGCCGAATACAGTGAGTCAGATCCTGATTTTTAAAAAGTTTTAATTTCTAGATTAGTTTATACTGAGAAGCAGTAAAAATCTTCACACAAGTAGCTAGTACATCAATCATTTAAAGGAATACTTCTGTAAGTGCAATCAAATTATTCAAATTCTACATAATTATTGCGTTTTTCCAATACAAGGATGGCACTCGTGATGTTTTGAGCGGCAGTTATTGCTTTCAATTTTCAGGGATAACTTGAAGTTATACCCGTTTGCAAGTAATATCATTAGTCCTTCTGTAATCTCATGACATTAGCCATGTTGTCATACGTAGAATTTTTGCTCGAATGCCTAATTTCAAGCTGACTATATGGACTCACATTACTTGAACTTTCGAACGCATCATTCATTTAGAACTCTACACATTGATACTGCAATGAATGCTACAGCATTTGAATGAAAAACAGCCTCCAATTCATGGCCTTTGGTCACTGAACTTTTATCTGTTTAATACTGATAAACTGATATTCTTATTTTTGACAAACTGTCTACTATATTAATAGTACCGTATGCTCATTACATAATTTTATTGTTGAATATTTTTCAAATAATGCCAGTTCAAGTTCATTCATGTGCTACAATTTGGTGGTCAAAATTAACTATCATTTTGAACTTATGAACTTCAGTTTGTCAGGAAATATCTCATTACTTCTAGTTTAAAGACTAGTTCGTTTTCCATGATTCATGATTGACTTTTTAAATAATCCATCTACAAAATGTAAGCTAATGTATAGTTTTTGTCAATTAAATCACTTGAGTACATAATATATGCGTTATTGCCAATATATTTGCTCCACAGTTACATGAGTTACCTATTGAGTATAGTACATAATAACTTAAGTGTTGCAGTATAATTGTAACCCTTCTTTAAAATACGACGTTAAAATAATTTAAAACTTATTTATCAATAGAATTTGCTGAAATTTCAATTACATTAGAATTTAGAATAATTGCATTAAGACAAGAAAAAACATTGCTACTTATTCAGTATTTTAATGCTTGCTTTATTTATAGAAAAAATGAACCCTTATTTAGGAAGAATTTTAGATTAGAGTATTAGACTGCTGAAGAGAAATTATCAACTGATCATTAGTAGTACCCTAGTACCCAGTTCTGTAGTGTAATTTTGAATTATTGTATTCAGCAGTAGAAATTCGTAGATCTGCAATGAAGTAACATTATATTACGTTTATCTGATGCCTCTTATCTCTAAAACGATAAGAGGAACTTGTATTGGCCTCTTCCACTATCTTGATTAATTTCAGTTACCATTATTGCTTAATATAATGATATGTATAGGCCTACTGTATTATTGCTTAATATAATGAATCAATAATTTCTCAAAGTCACTATCCGCCTTAATTCTCTGACGACTCCTCCTTATCTTTTCACATTTTTTGCAACGTATTTGTGAAGTCGGCTACTAAAATAAATGAATGTATTGTTCCCCTAAAATGTTTATGCTGGCAATTTATTCTGAAAATGACTTATATCGAATTACATTTTTCATATTGTTCCACTGCAACAGTAATAGTAATAATAATAAAAACGCAGTAAAAAAAGCAAAAAAATCAGCCTATTTTTTTAAATTTATCTCTCAATTTTTAGATTGAGTTGACAGTACGGGTTTCAAAATATACTGGATCACATTTCACAACCTGTGTAAACTGTAGCGAAGAAGCCAGCCAATAATGCCATAAGGTTTCTACATTTTTATGGAGCAATCAATTTTGTTTCTCAAATTTCTTTATCTTTGACCATCTGGCAGACTATTGTCAATAATTTATACTAGTAATAGTGCAAAAGTTGGTACATCAAAAATGTTGTATTACAATTGTATATAATCTCCCTATTAGTTAAATCCAGTTTCTGTTTGATGGCTTTACATAACATAATCACACCATCTTAGTGACAACTCAGTGACAATTGTGGGAAGTAGTAGCCGCGAGCCGTAGCAGGTATCTTTTAAATCAGATAGAGATAAGCTGCGTTCTCGTAGGTCCTGTTTGTAACGGTGACCGATTTGATTTGCCAGCAAAAAATACACTGTTCTCTGCTATAAAATCACTTCCCTGTGGTTCGGAACCCACCTAAAACTGTAGGTCCAACTCGTCAATCACCATCATCCAACTCATTACCCACACACAGGTCTAAGATTTATGTGGGCTTCATTCTAAAATAAAAAAAAAACAGTTGAAATTTCTTTAAGTAAAGTAAGAAATTTCTAAATTTCCTAAAATTTTATCATGTATTCTCATTTGAATTATGATGATATTATCATGTATTCTCATTTGAATTATGATGATAAGATAAATATGTGAATGATTCACATTTATTGTGTGATTTACGCTGGGTATGTGTTTCACATTTATGGTTTATTTTACACTTTACTGTACTTATTTCTAGATTTTAGCTGCATAACTTTCCATTCAGATGATGTTGGAGACACCTAATGGACTTATCTATTGAAATTCCATTTAAGACACATTTAAAAAACCTATTTCTCAAACACGTCAATACTCACTATAAGTCTCAAGTCATTAGCGCCTCATTAGTCCTCATACATAGTTTCATAATCGAGTACACCAGTCCTGTATTGAGTTTTGATGATGATATTATGAATATATGTGATTCAGTTGTATGTTTCTAGATTCATAGTGAAGCGAATAGAAGAGGGGAGACATACACCAAGTTATCCAGTAAATAGATAATTGAACATTTACCTATTTTGAACTCTTTTTATTAGAGTATCGTTATCCATGAAATTATTCTGTCTTAGTATTCTGTCTATTATTCCTCCATAACAGAATCTTGATTTCAGTGATTTCATATGATTACTTTTGTGGTTGCAGAGCGCTTTCTGAGTTGAACGGATTCGAGCTAGAAGGTAGCACGTTGAAAGCAGAGCCTGCAATGGAGAGAGGCGGTCGTGGAGGCCGCGGGGGTGGCGGAGCGAGGGGCGGCAGGGGACAGGCGGGCGCTTTTTCGGGCATCATTGGCACCGGGGGCCGACAAACCGACTTCCCACTGCGCATATTGGTACAAAGCGATATGGTCGGTGCTATTATCGGCAGACAAGGCTCAACCATCAGACAGATTACACAGCAGACACGAGCCAGGTAATTAACTACTCCAACTTCTTATAAACATTAGCAACATTGTAAAAACAAAAAAAAAATGTTGGTTTGATATTTACTTCATTAGCACAAGCAAAGTCATGGTTCAATCATTTATCCAATCGAGAAATTGGGTAGGACATAGTTTTCCTCAATGGAGGTGCTTTCATTCATAAGAATGAAAAGAGGCGAAGAAATGGGGAATGAAAGAGAAGGATGAAGTGAGGCAAAGTGGTGGAAACAGGTGAAAAATTGAGATCAGCACTATGGCTGTCTGAAATACATCAGAAGGAAACCATGGAATAACAAAGAAACCATGGTATTTTGCTCAAACATTTTATTTATCATAAATAGGGTTATCCCCCCTCTCTCTCTTTCTCTCTCTCTCGCTCTCGAGTGTTGAGAGATGAAATCTATAGAGAGAGACCACCTAACAAGAACCTGATTCCCTACAAGCAGGTTGAATTCTTTTATAGAGATTAAATTGAAGCAAATAAGCAACCCGTGAATGAAGCAACAAGAAGGATGCTAATTGTTGAAAATGAGGCTGGAAAATATTCTACTTTTCTGGCATTGCTTTTTCACAACTAACTCACTCACTACCGGTAGCTCAGGTGTGTGATGATGAAATTTGAATTGTATTAAAAAGTAAAATTCACCGTTAGGCATCCTTTAATGATTTCATGCGTCTAGCCTATATTGGTAAACAATTTCAGTAATCATGGAATAATTAAAAAATAAATTGAACGTAATTTCCTGTTAATTGATATGTTGAGGTTGGATGTAGGAAATGGAGAGCATGGAAAGTAAAAACTGGGTAGGACTCTGTTGTTCTCAGGGGAAAGAATGGGGAATGAAAAGTGGTGAAGAAGCAAGAAGTTGCAATATTTATTAGACATTGAATGGCAAATTTCTAGAAGGTAAAGCGTGAAGATCCAGAAATTGGCATAGGATATAATAGATTAGAAAGTAGCCATAATAGCTGAACTGAAATGTAACAAATATAAAATAACAAATTATCATTTATGAAATTTTTAAAATACGTTAACATAAATGGCATTCTTTTTGACTCTTCCACTGAAATTTCAAAGTTGAAGCTAATTATAGAATAGTATCGAATACCAGATTCTGTATAAAAACGTTTATTTTCAGTACATATTAATTCACTTGAACTTTGATCTTACATCTCTTGCAGAGTGGATGTACATCGCAAGGACAATGTTGGCTCTTTAGAAAAAGCCATCACAATCTATGGTAACCCCGACAATTGCACAAACGCCTGTAAGAGGATATTGGAAGTCATGCAACAAGAAGCAAACAATACCAATAAGGGGTAAGCATTATATCAAAAGTTTACCACTACTATAAATAGTAGATTATATTTTTTTATTTTGTTAAATTTAATTCACAAATTATAGTTTAAATTTCCGCCAAACATTATTACAGCCATGGCAATTAAATGAATTTTTCAACATTTTCATTGATTATCCGATGATTTTATCCAAATCCTTTTGGCATTATATTTCGAAATTTTCTATTAATTTAAGAAATATTGTAATGCACTGTCAACTTTCAATAAATTAATAATCAATCAGCCTTGTAAAATGTATTTTTCCTATTGTGGTTGTTGATAAACCTATCTGAATTCTTCATAATGAAAAAGAACAAGGTTTTTACTGATAGCAGTTTGTGCTTTATACAAATAAAATATCACTGTTATTTTCCTTATAATGTCCAAGGCTCATCAATATTAGTTGGTATCCTGTGCATTAGTTAATAAGGGAAAGTAAAAAAGTAGCAATTTTCTTTGAATAAAGATGTCATGCAGCTTGCTGTTCGAAGCAAACAGTATCTATTTCACAGTATATGAAGTGAACGAAGGGATTGCCTTTGTTGTGGACTGTGATATTTTTAGTAGCGCATGGCATAGAGTTCCACTTAGCTTGAATGCTATGCAGTCTGCATCTATATATTTCCATCTGAGGTTTCATCAGCTAACTTCAGTGCACAGTGGTCTCTTTAAAAAGTAGTTATAGCGAATTAACATCCACATTATCCATCCACTTTCAATTAACCTGTTATTGTTTGATGAATAGTTGCAATCTATGCCTATCAACATCTGTCTCATTCATCTTTTCAGTTGTCTATTCATCTGTATTTCTCTTACAATATAAATTTTTACACCACAATGAAAAATATTTTTAGTGAAGCTTTTCTATTACTTTTCTATTACTGTGCATTTCAAACCATTAAGAATGGAAATCATTAAGAGTTATTAAACTTACAAAATTAATGGCATCCCGACACATATTTATATAGTGGGAGCCACAAAATTCAGAATTGTAATACTTTATATTAGATTTAAGAGTTTACAGTATTTTCTGCAATGTTAATTTTTATATTGTGAATAACTCTGGTGATGCTGTACTCAGAACCAGAGAAATTATTATTATTAAAATCTACTCATTTGGAAATTCTTAAAATTATCTCTAAGGTTACACAGTACGTTCTACATTACATTTTAACATAGGCATGTTATTATTTTCATTATACAATATTGCATAATAATTGAAATTGATGCTCTAGCTCCAACTTCTACAGGTTCCCTGATCATAAATAAGAATTTTTCAATGTTGTATACTTTTTATTATCAATAAATTATATTGAAAATTGTATTCTGTCTATCATACTGTAATCTTCACTATACTATACAATGCACTTACTGTACTATAATGTAATACGCCAGCCATAATAATAAAAAAATTTCATTTATTTATATTGTTTTGAAATGTCTAATCTTTACTCTTCATTAATTTTTATATTTGATACAGTTACAATAATCAGTAGTTTTAATTTCTGTTACAGTGAAATCACATTGAAGGTTTTGGCGCATAATAATTTGATTGGTCGCATTATTGGAAAGGGAGGAAACACTATCAAGAGAATTATGCAAGAAACTGATACTAAAATCACCGTTTCAAGGTAATTTCCAAATTCACTTGCCACTTCCAATTTGAATTTTATTTATTATATACCACTCATTTTTTGTTTATGTTTTTAGTCGAATTAAATTTTAAAGCAAGGTTTTTCTTTCAGCATTGATCTACCAGACTATTGCTGTTCACACCAAGGCCAAAGGTATTTCTCCTGTTTGTTGATGTGTGCAGTTTTCATATTCCGCATTATCACGACAAATGTATCAGTAGTTGCTCTAAATACTGTTTTTTTGAAATCCGTATACATGTTTGGACATCATGTAATTCGGGCTTCTCTCCAGCTGAATATAATTACCAACTTACATCAAGCTTCAGTCTTAGACAGAATCCAACTCAAAAATTTTCGTCTTTTTTGTTACATATCAAAACTAATTTCAGAGAAATCCATTTCTGTAGTAAATTCTCACTTCCATTCATCCCACTCAGTGTTTGCTTGACCTTTCCTTCATTAAATGTGCATTGACTATATTATTACGGCATCTACCCACTTGAATCTAACTTTTCAAAATCTTTCCGTCTTAAAAGAAGATGTAATGTGGAATAATTGAATGAATCTTGACATTTTAACTTGTGCACTGCATTGATACATGTACATTTATTAAATATTCATTGAAATTCCTACTAAAAAATGCATGTCTTGATCATTCGGATAAAATGAAGCTTAAGGTCATTCACATTAAAATATGAAATAATGACAAACTACTAATGTCAACCATCCCGCAGGCTGTTGATGCTTGAATTATTGGTAATAACGGTGTCGGTGTCACTTGTTTGGCTGGCAGTTTACATGAGACTTGATCGTTGGAAAGAAATAAGTAGCAAAGATTTGATCATTAACAAATTTGGTCTGTAGTTTGCGTTAAACCATAATTGGCCGTGGATCCTCTGCTTTTTGACTGTCCATTAGATGGGTTTCTTACTGTATTCCCCAAATTCCTGCCATACCTGTAGTACTGCTTTACTTTCTTTGCTGTTTTGGAAATGCTTTTTACCTCGCCCTGCAATAACCAATTTTCCTTTTCTGAGTGTTTTGCTGACAGACTGTTGAATATAGGAAAATATCGACAGTAGTTTGATAACGTTTTAAAGCTGATTTTTAGCCTACTAAATGAAAGTATTGATACTAATATAGTGGATGCCTAGAAGTTAGGTGTAGAATAATTGCTCGGTTGCATTTTAAAATTTATGATTAGCATATTTTTTCAAATTGCTAAAGAGCTGCAATTGCCAAATGAAAACTTTAAGTTAAAGCGTTGAATTCGATCATCGAATTATTTTTTTAATCTGAATTGGAATTGCAATTATGAGCTACAATTTATTGTAGAAATAAATCAATATGCCTGAGTATTTTACTCTGGCATACTCTGGTATTTTACTCTATTTTACCCTGAGATTTTACTGTTGAAATATTTATTGATAGCTGCTTGAAAACTACAATACAATAGACTGTGTTTTTGTTTATTTGAAATAATCTTAATACATTAGTGGTATTTGGAGATGGTATTGGATGCCATTACTGTATTGAAGAGTAAAGAGAAAAAATTTCTAACAATAAATGTGAGCAATTTTCTGTGTTCTCGAAAATTCGAGATTGATTTACATAGTTGAACTATTTCGAATGATGCTTTATTGGTCTTTAATGGTATTGTACTGTTATTTTTAAATATAAAGGGGATATTAAAAATATTTTCAAAAAATGCTGTTCTGCACTTTTCATTAATCATCTGAGAAATTATCAGAGATCCTCTTATTGATTTTTGTGAATGCTTAGGTGCCTTGTGATCACCTTTCATTTGTTATAATCTATGATAATTTCAAACAGGGTGTAGAGTTCTAGCCAATGGATTGTAAACAGTTGAGTGGAGACACAAACAGTGAAAAGTTTGTCAACATTTACCCTGTAGTAATTAACAATTATTAATTTCATTTTATATGTTTCATATAAAACAATATTTTTATTAAATTCATTGTATTGACTATACTTGATCAACGTGTATTTTGTTATATCTATAATTTATCATTTTTCTTATGTAGAAGCTTTTTTACAAGTTTTCAAATTACAGATAAAACTAACAGACTAAAAATTTTGAAGATTTTTATTGTAAGCTTTTCTAATCTCAGAGACTATCTTATTCATTTTTGGTAATGCTTTATTCTATTTTTCACGCAGTGTGCATTTTATAAGTGTTGATAAAATGGGTTGGAAAAATACAGTACTAAATCAGGCTATTCACTCTGCTATTTTCATGAGACTGCTCATTTATCATATTTATATAAATTGATTGATTGCTTATTTTAAATCAATAGTAAAAATACATTTTCAAGAATTCCATCATACTTATATTGTTTACATACCTTCAGCGAATAAAACTGTTTTAAAATTCGCTGCTTCAGTACTATTATGAAATATATTGAAATTTGTTAAATATTGCCTAATTTGATTCGATCTTTCTCAATGTACTGATTAAAGACACTCATTTCTTTATTTAATAACAAAAATTACTGAAAAAATGAACATTTTCCAAGACAGCTCACCTAACAGGTAAATGGTTTTGAATGTAAACTGTCGACTATGCTCACTAATTGAAACTAATAAACTACAATATCATGTTATTTACTACGAGAATAAGTTCTTTGATCTATGATTTCAAAACAAACTCATAATAGATTGTGAGACTTGAGGGTCAGGCTACATGGTCGATCCGGTGACGCATGTTGTCTAGCTCAACAATGCGTTTTATTGATAAAAGCGTTTATTAATAGAAATAAATAAATAGAAATAAATTAATAATTTATTAACGCGTTTCATTAATAAAAATAGGAATGATTAACGAAAGCTGCATCATCAACACGATTCACTTGATAAAGTCCTGTAGCCTTAGCCTAATGTTGAATTACCAATGTAACATAATGTTGTTAAGAGTAACAATAATTCTGTTTGTTGCACCACATCCCTGAACACAGAGTTCCAAGCGGCTGTACTGGGAACTAGTCATTCTCCATATGACGAAGGGTGTGAGAACATCTCAAGCCTTCTCTACGCCAAGTAGCGTAGAGCAGTAGTAGTAGTAGAGAGCCGATGTGCGCAAAGCAAATTCATAAAACTGCCAAGAATGAGTCGGCAAGCTGTACTATCTAAAACTATACTAAATCTATACTATCTTCAGCGTTTGGGCGTTTGAGTTGTTGAGCTTTATAATTTGATGATGAATGGGATCATCAATTTAAATTTAATGAGGAATGTGGTTGTTTGTTGTGTGTTGCAGCATAAACGACATCAACAGTTTCAATTTAGAACGCATTATCACAGTGAAAGGAGCAATTGAAAGCATGTCAAAGGCTGAGTCAATGATCAGTGCCAAGTTGAGACAGAGCTACGAGAACGATCTGCAGGCGATGGCACCGCAGAGCATGATGTTCCCCGGCCTGCATCCGATGGCAATGATGGCCACCTCAGGCATGGGATACTCGTCACGGGGCTCTGGCTACCCGGGTGGCATCTATGGCTCGGGACCAGGACCCTATCCGCCCGTCTACCAGTCTGGCCCTCCTCCAGTGCCCGCTGGCCCTCCTCAGGCCTCCGACACTGTGGTAAGAACCTCCACTGGCACCTACTCACAAATATTCAACACCCACTAATTAAATACCGCAGTCTATACTTCACTTAGGCTGCTGCAACAAATTGCGGTGTTAACATCCACATCTGTTAGCGTTGGATCTTTAAGAATCACCAACCTCAATGCACGAATTGGCAACACTAGCCGTGCCTTGTTGCCTAGTCCTAGCAGTCTGACACTTTCTTGACCTGTCACTGCACTACACAGCACGAACTGGCAACACTGCATTTGTTCAAGCCGCCTAATCTGAAGGCGTGGCGGGAAGTATAGTTCACTCAGTGCAAGTTATTTTTTTTTTTTTTTGCTTATTGCACATTTATTTTTTATCAATTATAGGTACACTTAAAAAAGGATTCACACAAAGATCATTCCATCTTCATCTTTTAAAGGAAAATTAAACTTAATATCAGTCCGAAGTATTACTTATTATTGTAAATGATTAAAGCCTGCCTTAGAACTGTGATCTAATACCACAGTCTAGTTTACTCAGGGTGAGGTTTCTATTTATTTCTGCGTATTGCACATTTAATAATCATAAATCATCGGTACACTGCAAATACCTCTCTCACAATGACCATTTCATCTTAGAACTCACGTCGTTCACATTATAATGGAAAATTAAACTCAAATCCCAGTCTCAATTATTAACTTTTTAGGTGAATTCAACGTAGCTCGTAGCCAATCTGCATCAGAGTTTAAAATGAATGTGAGGATAATGCTCCTGAAAAATCCATTGTACTCTGTTCAGGAATTTTTCGTGCTGCCTGCCTGTTTGATAAATAGTTATTTTTAAGTTTATGTACTTTTGTAATTTTATGTATGTTTTGTATTATATAAATGACGAAGCCTAATGTACTTATAATGTATTTGATGGCCAATAAAGATTTCAATTTCAATTTCAATAATTCAATAATTTCAATTCAACGACTTGGAGTTGAATTCACATAAAAAGTTGATATTAACGCAGCTTGTCATGGAACAAGAAATCCATTAATCTCAATTATTATTATTGATATATTAATAATTGATTAAAGCCGGCCCTAGAACTTGAAAGCTAAATATATATTTATGCGTTTCAATGTTTTTGTGTCAATGTTATGATTAACAAGATTGGTACCTTTGCTAATACTCTAATATTAGTGTAAATGAATAGTTATCCAAATTCTGTCAATGCCTATCCAATAAACGTAATTGTTCATCATAATACAATTAAAATAAGGCGTTTACTATACAATCTAATGAACAAATAATTTCTGCATGAAATTGCATTTTGAAGTAGCTGAATTTCCTCTAATAATTCGTGTGCCTGTGAGAGAGAATTAAGTCTCTATTGCACATGCAGAAAGAACAAGGCACCGAAGTAATTGTAAGTAATAGAAGGAACTATTTTATTGCCACCAAAAATAGATGAATGAAATATAATTTTTCTTTTTGAAGAATCATAATTTTTACAAATTTGAAGCAACCCATTTTTATGTAGATAATTAGGTTGCAAATTCTAGACTAAATCACCATAGACCACCCAAAAAATAATTTATAATACTACAACTGCTCATTGTCGCAACATTTCTTGTAGAGCCCTAGCCTCCTCTAAGAGTCTCTGTCTGTCTAAGAGTCTCTTACGGTCAAGTGTTGATGAGAAGGATATTCTTGAATATCCTCTTCCAAGAATGGACATTTATATGTTCAAACTTGGCCGTTTCATGTAGATACATCACAATCATATTATCGTTATCAAATTGCATCTTATACTGTATACATATCGCTGATTAATTCTTTAGTTCAGATTTGCAAAATTCATAGAATAATAATTACAGTACTTATATATTTTTAACTATCATAATCTAGAATCTAAGACTGTGCATTTTGTAATCTACATGAATAAAGTAAATAATCTAATCTGTGTAAATGAATAGAGTTTAAGTGTAAGAATGGCCTTAATGGCCAAGACTTCGCCTCTTTGTGTAATTCATCTCTCAGATCGAAGCTCTCTTTTTCTTTTTTTTTAAGAATCACATAATTTATTTCTGTTGTACAGTACCTTAAAATATGTATTTGTTGTATTTATAATCTTTTCTATTCAGACTATTCAACCATTATTTTAACTTCTCAAAAATCACTGTACATCACTTGAACTATGGGATCTGAGAGTTGCTAATATTAATAATACTTTTATCATTCATGTACATTGTGAATTTACACAAATAAAGCCATCTGAATCTGTTGCTCGCTGTCTCCACCGTCTAACCCCCAAGGATCGAAGATCCTTAACGTCATCCAGCCATCGTTTGCGTGGTAGAACTGATTTACTTCCTCCACCTGGTTGATGGTATAGTGCCATTCGTGCTGCTCTGTTTTCTGACATTCGCTCTACATGTCCCAGCCAACGAATTCTGGTCCTTCTGTCACAATGCTGGGCAAAGTCCATATAGCTCATAGAATAATGTATAATAACTGTTTAAAATTTTTTCTCAAATGGATTAATGTTTTGCTCAAATGATGTGTTTTACTACCATTTCTTTACTGATGATTCTATTCCTCATTGAATGGTCAAAATCTAATTCATTGTTATTTCAAGTATGTGTTTTTGATTTCAGGAGACCACTTACCTGTACATCCCAAACAATGCCGTAGGAGCTATTATCGGAACAAAGGGCTCTCATATTCGACAAATGATCAGATTCAGTGGTGCCTCAGTAAAAATTGCTCCAATTGACTCAGACAAAATTGATCAGCAACCTCAGGAGAGAAAGGTTACAATAGTTGGATCACCGGAATCGCAATGGAAGGTAAGGGCTCAGCGCATATTACATTTCCTTTAAATAAGAAGAGGCAGTTATATATTTTACTTATCGTTGATCGTATGTGTTTTTCCTATGAAATTGTTTATATTCAGATAATGAAATGGAAAGATATAGTTACCAATGTAGTTAATGTAATACTAAGTAGCATAATTCAGTATCGGTTCTGGAATTATCCAAAACACGTCAATTCCACCAACGTTTCATAAGTTTATTTTTAGTTCAGATAAGACACTGATTATAAATGGCAAAGAAAAGTATTTGTTACAATTAATAATGAAACTAAGTGGATATACTGCCGTTTGAGTTGTTTAGGCCTATAGAGATTGGTACAATGGTATAATCTAATCTAATTCTGTATCGCAATTTGATTCATTATAAGTTTGAATGTATGCTACAATCGTTATCCTATTGCCCCTTTTTATTTGAGGTAGCTAATTTCGATTTTCCTTTCCACAGTCACTCGTGTCTTCTGAGTATCCTGAGTACCGGTAAATCTACCTTTCAAATTCACAATTTTTTGTCTACTTTTTGATGTCCCTACTATTCATACAATTTCTTTGTTTCTCCAACTGTTTATGATATATTTTTTATCTTTTCTAAAGCCCATCTCAGCATTCTCACTTTTGTTAAATTTATTTACTGTCAAGCAACACAATACATATTTATCATTTATATATCTGATCAAAAATTACCTCTTTGCTGTCTTACTCTAAGCAATGAAAACTTTCACATCCATGATTTTCCTCTCTATGTAGTTTACTACTCTTTGCATCTCATGGCAGGCACTTTCATCCTTTTTAGTCCAATTTTTGAAATCCCCACTATTCATACAATTTTTCTGATTCTCCAACTGTATCTTTTTTGTCTTTCCAAAGCCCATCTCAGCATTCTTGCTTTTGTACATTTAGTTATTGTCAGCACAATCATTCATGTATAAAAACAAAAATTTACTCCTAATAATATTATGAACCTTGTGGCATCTTATGAATCTTTAAGCAGGGCCTTTGCAAAGTTCGGATTGTGTGGGTATCATGTCACGTTCATGTGTCCTGAATTCACTTCAAAACCTGGTATAACGACTATAAAGCAAGGCAAATCATAGTACAGTTTAAATATATTTCCACTTGTCCTTCTATCACAACAATCCGGTCCGGCCCACTCTTGAATTTGATAGATTATATAATATTATAGATTGTCACTAGCTTTTTTTTAGAACACGAGTTTTTTTCAAGTGAATTAGTGGCAATGAATGCATTTGAGTGTTTGCCGTGATTGAAAAATTGACTAGTTTTAATTTTGATGTTTGTTTCTGTGTGTTTCTAGGCTCAGTATTTGATTTTCGAGAAAATGCGAGAAGAAGGATTCGTGCCGGGAACTGATGATGTTAGACTGACAGTTGAAATAATGGTGCCCAGCAATCAGGTTGGAAGAATAATCGGCAAGGGAGGCCAGAACGTTCGCGAACTTCAGCGAGTGACAGGGAGCATAATCAAACTACCAGAACAGGGAGCCAGTCCTCCACCTCAAGATGAGGAGACCACCGTCCACATTATTGGCCCGTTCTTCTCAGTTCAGGTAATTGTCAATTTTTATTTCTAGGATTTCTAATTTACAGCCAGTATTATTTTTCATCAAGATTTATCTCTTTCAATTCTGGGCGAATTCTCAGATTCTTGATTCTGATGAAAACTCTTCACTGCGGCCTTGTCTGTGGGTAGACAAAGTAATGGTTCTCCCGACCTTTCAAGATACTATTAAACTTATTTCCAATGTGAATTTCGAATACTGTTGTCAATCTTGAAAATAGCTGAAACCCATCATATTAGTTATCGGTATTTACTTTAATGTTTGCTTAGCCTATTGCGACAATAACTATCACACAAATACTATAAAACAATCGAATTAGAAACAGAGCTTTCATCAAGTTCACAAACAAATCTTTACCAGGTACTACCAGCAAGAGCATTATAAATATGCATAATAAGTATAATGCATAGTAAAAAGGAGGTTGATGACGTGCAGAAGTTACTCAGGTGGTTGAACAATGGCCCTCTTCAGTAGGGCCCTATGAGGACAATTGGGAGTATTGAACTAGGGAGTTGAGAAGCTTGTTATTTTAGCGCATCCCAGACTGGAGTAATGGGTCGTCCAACAAGCAGGTTTCATTCTGGAAATCAATTGGTTTGAAACGCTAATAAGTTAATTTTAAGAGTTTAAGGTAGAGGTGAAAAGTCCACTCTATCTGACAATTTTTCGTTGCTGTCAGGCCCCTTGTAAGGGTGTTAAACAGTGAACCTTGTGCAGGGATGTGGAATAGTGTTATTTATGCTGCTCCAGTCTTTCACGAACATTTCACAGCATGTGATTTTGCGTTGGTGATTATCATCGAGCTCTATTGTGGAAGCACTTTGAAGGTTTATCCCTCCACCAAACTTTTACTTATTGTAACTGAGAAAATTATTTAAGTTTTACTGGTCGTTCAATTAATTGTAAAGGTTGAAAGGTGGCCATTGATGGTGAGTGATTTTGTTTGTGTTTCAGTCGGCGCAGAGGAGGATTCGCGCCATGGTGCTGCAGTCAGTAGTAGGTGGCGGGGCGGGGGCAGGTGGAGCGGGGGTTCCGGGAGGAGTGGGAGGCGGTAGCCGGGCGCCCAGGTCCCGGCAAGAGCCGCCGCAATAGAGCAGTGGCACGCAAGCACGCACGCACGCGCACCATACCAAAGATGACAGGGACACGGGGCGGGCCGACCATCTGTGCAAAACTGCTGCTAAACTAAGAAGAAGATGATGAAGAAGTCATGTGCAAAGTACAAATCGCGGGAACCAGAGTGTGCTGTGGGGGAGACATCCTAGGCGTTGGTTGCCTTGCACTGATTTGCTGTGCGGCGCAGTCCCACACGTTGTTCATATTATATCGGGGCTGTCGCTGCGGCCACGCAATGCAGTGCAGTGCAACGCAACGCCGTGCTCCTCCGGCCACCGCCCGTTTTGTAACGACTAACTGTCTATAAGGTTTATTATTGAAATTTTATTGAATCGACAAAGATTTCTAAAATTGAGGGAATATCTTTGACTTTTGATAAGAGCGAGCGAGAGAGATTGAGAGAAGCAAATACGTTTATTTTTGATACATTGTTGTCGAATGAAAGTTTTTGTTAGAGTTTTTAATATAATTATTGAAAATAATACGATAAAAATAAAGTATTTAAAAAAGTTTTTATATGGCGCATAGCATTTTACGCTATGTGGAAAATGGAGAGTCGTTTAAATAGCAAACTAAACCTAAACAATAGATAAACTAACGGATTCAAAATCCGCGTTTGGTGCAGAGCTACTCTGTTGCCTTCTACTCCAACAGCCAACAGCCAACACCGTTCTAGCCGTCGCCGCACTCACTCTGCTGCTGGCCAAGTCGCCTAGTCCTTGTTGTGGTTGATCCAAAGCTACGAAAATAATAACTCTTTGCGCCAGACTCAACCTCCTAATCTAAACTAACCACTCGACAAAATCTGAATTCCCATTCAAACAGCAATTCAATAATGCTCGTCTACTAAATTTTTTTTGTCTCGATAGAACGGTGAACTTTCACCTTTTATTTCTCTACCTAATTTAGCATCTCATCTGTAGATAAAAATCAAATTAATGCAAAGACAATCTATTTGATCATTCCCTGTAGTTATATAAAGAAATTGCTATAATTATAAAATTTTATATTATCGAATAGGTACTGTTGGCACAAAGCTACAGTATTGTATCAAACGAATTTGAAGTAATGATAATGATGATGATGATGATATTTTCCACCAAACTTATGGTTATTACCCTCAATTTCTAATACAAAACAAAAAATTGACATGCACTCTGACTCCCTTACCCCACCCTCAATTTGATCATCGACCCCCCTCTAATTTTTGGCTATGCCGCTTAAATCCTGGACTTGTAATCTACAGTCGACAGGCTGTAAACGATCTATTATCAACAATAAAACAAGTGTGCGTTCTCTTATCGTATATACAGTTTTTGGCATTCGGGCCATCACATAGATTAGGCCTGGAACGATAAGTCAGTTGCCGGATGAATTTATCAACAACTGACTGCTATTAAGCATACATAGAAATAAATCTATTAAAAGTAGAAGTAGTACAGCTCCGATCTGTACTCGATGAATTACAAAACCAACCGCACTCTAGTAGAACACCGCGTTCTATAATAGTGACTGTTCAGACTAGCTAGGTTGTCGCACCAGCGCAACAAGACTACTGACCTCGAACTCTAGTTCACTCGGCGTCATCCTGCTCACTGTGGTCATCCACATAGACAGGCGATTACACAATTTTGTATGTATTCATCAAAGCTCGATGAATAAGTTATATATCTTGTTTTAAGTTTCATTTTGGATAGTTTCAAGAGAAACTGCCACGTTTTTTTTATGCTCAAGTATCCAAGCGAGAGAATTTCATCAGATCCATGTATTCAGTTGGCCTTATTGATATAGTGTTTGTTGTTTTGTTCTTCTCATAGACCAGGACTGTGAATCTATTAAACATTCTAGCTTCTCAGGGAACTTTCGGGGCAGAGTTTCCGTTCAAAATTGCAATCATTGTTTGTCGGCTGTCTGTTGTTTGTTGTGTAGAGCAACGGTGTCAAAGCAATCAGTTCGCGTTCACATTGAATAATAAGGCTGCAGGCCAATAGTGTCTTCAGTCGTCATTCACTTACCCTCTCACTTATCACTTATACAGTCCTTACATACAGTCTACAGCGACAGTCAGTCGAGCCTGTTTTCAGGCTTCAGTTGTTATTGTCCTCTTTGTTATTGCTCTTAAATATATATGTACAATTATAGAGAGAGAGATATATATATATTTTATTACTAGTTTTTATTAATTATTGTATGATAACAGTTGTTACAGTTTTTATTATTATACATTTTTTATTATTAGTATATTATTATATTGTCAAGAACAGTATTCTATTTCAATAGCAATCGAGTACAGATTTTCTGTTTACCGTCATTGGTGAACTATCATCATATTATATTGTGAATATGCTTTCTTTGCCACCGTTTTGCTAACAGCCGACAACCTCTGATATCGACACATATTTTCATATGAAATTTCCAACAAAAGTGTCCAAAGTTGACACTATTTTTATTTTAAACCTACAATAAAAATAAAATAAAGTAACATGAATTATTGTAGATTAGATTTTTGCCCTCAATTTTATACTATCAAAAGAGAAGCCAGTTTGTTTATTGTTCATATGTTTACAATATTCTAAAATAACAGTTTTGTCATCACATTTATTGTTAATCCTCAGTAAATGATAACTAGTACCTATATAAGCACATGAACTCAATAATTACTTCTGCTGTATCTTAACAGGATATTATTTTAATAATCACTAAAGCTGTTGAAAATCTAGCTGTTAAATAATTATTATCAACTCATGTCACAAAATGTTTGTTGAAGGCAAAGAGTCATCTATCATTTATCACTGCTAAATTGTTACAGAGCCTGACATATTTCTTGAGATGCTTATGAAAGTTTGGTGTTTTTACTTGGCTTTTCCAAATTTTCTTGAATTCCCATCCGTCAGGTTTCTAAGCTGTGTCCAGTAAGCAGTAAAGATTTCTTACTGCTGTGAATGTTGATTTTACTTTTTTCTCGCTTTTTTGTCATCGAAGGGAACAACTTATTAAGAAGTAAAGTGAAAGATTTTAAAGTAATTCACAAGGTACAGCTCACTACACCTTTGCTACCTCATACATATTAAATGATATATTATATATATAAATATTTACATACACAGAACAAGATATTATATTATATACAGTAATTTATTGCAAACTTGTCCAGAAACTGATTTTTTGTTATAATTTCACATCTTTCAATCAACAGTTTACAAAGAAATATAATTGCTCTGAAGTTCTACTGTGTATATTATTACGATATTATATTAATTATTACAATGGAGAAGCTGTTATTTTTGAGTTTTTTGTTTGTTCTTTAAATTTTTGTGGGAATAATATACTACTGTTAGTTGAATATATACAGTTATATATTTGTTTATATGATTATAATGATGATAAGTAAGGCCTGTGACTGTTAAGGCCGTTGTGCTGTGCTATTCAATTTTTCATGAATCCCGGAACAGCATTTGTTTATAAGCCTATTGCAATTTGTCCTCTCATTTTCATAATATGCAAATTTTTTGAGCATACATTTCTTAATTGCGAATATCAGTCTAGTTACAGACAGTTAATTGGCCACTGTTTAAAAGTTTGGGAATAAAAATTTAAGTTTCCGTATTTTCCAACTTGCAACTTTAATGATAAATTCAATGAAAAGTGCTGTCCCGGGATATTCAAACGAGAGCTGGTGTTATGTTAAGGGCATTGTTAGGTTAACTTATAGATTATATTGTAAATCAACAGTTTAAAATTTTATTCCTAATGATTTCCTTGGGTTCAAATATCGTGCATTGTATAACGCAATATCAGAACTCATTTCTCGGACGCATTAGTCCTATCAGTAAGTGTTATGTTACACATTTTACTACAAGTCATAAGTGCTATAAAAATTTATAAGCTGTCACTGCTAAATTCCATTAATGACAATCATTTTCTCTACTACATTTTTAACAAGTGAAACATAAAGAGATTTCATAGATTCCACAACTTGAACTGCTCTTGAAGCTGATTAATAACTTTTCCATAAATTTTAGAGAGAAAAATTGGTTTGTACGAAATATCTCATAGACTTGTCAAGTACCGGCATGTTTGAATAATTCGTTGTAATGGAAAAGTATTACATAGAAATTATTATAAATTAGATTGGCACTTTTTAGAGATAAATATACCAAATTTCTTCCAATTAAATGATGTTCTTATCTCATGGGTTTCGAACACCTATTCTCATAGATTTGAAACCAAGCCACTTATTATTCTTATAAAGAAAAAATAAAATTACAAAACAAGATACAAAGCTCAGGGAAATCTAAAGTTTTAAACTGTTCCGGATGAGTCAACTTTGCTGGCTTGATAAAAATTGATTTTAATAATAGTACTCATCTAAATCTAATATCAATATTATTGCTATTCAATTATTAAAAAAATACTAAGCTGTATTTCGTCGACAGCTGTCTCTAGGTTTCTTAGCTTTTCCGTCTCTAGCAACAATAACTTATATTATTAATCTATTGCTAAAAATGAATTTCATAGAATCTATTATTATTGATTGCGATGGTTATTATTATTGATTATATTGAATACCAGTTGAGAAAACTTATTAGTGATTATAGTGAAAAAAGGGCATTCTTATTTGAAGAGTTTTTTATAATGGAAAATATTTAGCTAAAGTATGCATGATTTTATTATTATATTTGAAAATAACGTTAAGTGTGGAATTGTTTCATATCATAACTAAGATTTTCAGTTGGAATTTCAATTTACTATATTTTCAGACAATCAGTAACGTTTGAAATCTATTATTATGGTTTAATGTTGAGTTTTATAGTTTCTATCAGCTGAACTTTCTCATTATTATGCAGCGCATTCTCTATTAGATCCATAACATTAAACAACTTTGTAATATTATTTCTATTTGGTCAAATGTTAGAAATATCCTGCAATGTATACAGTTCAATCATATACTGTTACAAAGCCTTTTAGTTTTATTTCATTTTCTAAGGAAAATATATAGTTTTTATTATTAATATCATTAACAGTTCGTAATCATTATTTCACAGTTTTTGTTGTGGTTTGTATTATTATTTTTACATAATTGCATTTGTCCACAAAAGATATTCTTAGCAGTTCTAAGCTGAATTATTTTTGTTGATAATCATTTATTCCTTATGTTTTGTTTTTGTCCAATAGCATCATCTTATTACATATGTTTCAATAGTCAGTATAATTTTTTATCGTTGATGGAGTTTATTTTACTGTTATGCACTTTTCCAGTTTTTCTTTTTCATTATGTTGTATTGATTTTTTAATTGATGGAAGTTGTTCAGTAGGCTTATTCTCCTTCGGTTCTTCAATTATTTGTTTACATTAATATCTTACTCCCAGTTGGTTTTATTTATGAAATTTGGAAGCAGTACTTTCTGCAACAGCAAGTGCTGGCTTAGTGAATTCTGATAGTTTCTACCAATTGCTGGTCGAGCGGCCTCAATATTCCATCGGTAGCCGGCGCAGTCTTGATACACAAATTGTACATAAAAATGTTTGGTGACAAAATTAAGATTAAAATTCTCTGGTTTTTCGGTGTCTATGTTCTAAAACGTCTGTAGTGATGAAATTGTGTTTTCTATGTAGTCAAAAAACAGTGTCATTAGCATCCCTTGATTTGTGTAACAAAGTATTTATAAGTATAAATTGATAAGGTTTAGGTATAAAAATTGGTACTCAGAGACTGCAGCTGTGTGCCGGTGGAGTTGAAGTTTGCTTGTTCATTCTGTCCTGTATACCTACTGTACATACCACGGTTTTCTATTGCTCTACGATTGTATATGTGACGTAACCCAGTAATCTAACACACGCACGGCGATGTGATGCGAGTCGACTTCTCAAGCAAAATTTAAGCCTATTTATAGTAACGAGGGCCGAGCGCCAGGTGTGGCGTAGTGTTGGTGGGAATGGAGTGAGTATGGCTAGTTGGTGGCGGTGGCGGTATCTGCTGTCTGATTGGAGGCTTACCGGCCATTGAAGACTGTTTTTGTGTGCATCTTTCGGTTATATATCATCTGTGCCTTACAGAATGTTTTTATTAATTGGCGGATCTAAAAGAACTAGATGAAGGCTAGGAGTGAGGTTTGCACTGTAAGTGCTGCTGCTGTTAGAGTAGACCAGACCGCCGCCTTGCACGAAACAACGCCCCTTCTACACTCTCTCTCACACACCCACTTACCTGGTGCTCTCTCCATATTAAACATTTTTGTAAGCCGATACCGAATTCATCTCCAAATGAAGCTCTGTATCTGCATTTTCAATAAGCGATTATATTTTTTCAATGTCTCTTTAAACGACGATACGAAAAGAATGTAATTTGTGATATCTAATTTTATTATATAAGAGTAAATGGAAGGAAACCCTCGATTCTAATGTTAATTAATCGAATAAGAATTGATAAACTAATTATTAACAATGTAAGTACGAGAAGGGTGATTATTATATTATTAGAACTATTATTGTTAGCGCTGTTGTATACATATATAAATTATATATTGTATTATAACAAACAATGTGATATTATATATTTATAATGCGGTCACATCCATCGGATATTTAAGTCCATGGTAAGTGGCAGAATTTGTGTTCATGAATTTATTATTAAGTTTCTTATAAAGTTTTTGCTGGTTATCGCATGAATCAGATGAATCCTTGAACCTCAAAAAACGTTTAGGCATAAAAGAGAACCTTGAAATTTGTGATTCCTCTTCTAGTCTTGTGTATTTTCGGCAAAAATTTTCGCTCAAAAAGAGTAATTAATTTGAAATTTCGGTCAAAATTTATCAAAAAGAATATTGAAATTGTTTTTTGGAGCCCCCATCACATCGTCCACAGATTGCTAGGAGACTAGCTCTCCTTCCTGTTCACCTTTTTGTAAAATAATGAATTAATAATAAATTGATACGTTTGGAAATGGGTTGACTAGCTGAGCCTAGCATTGACTGGAAACTGAGTTATTATCGTCAAGTTTAGTCCATCCAGGCGACGGCAAGGCAAGGCCTGGCTTATTCAGTGCCAAGTTGTGCAGCGTCTTGTTTACAACAACAAAAACAACACCACAGCATGATAAATCAGTTTACATCAGCGGATTATACTTGTTTTGTGTACGCAACAAAGAAATTGTCATATTGTAAACGGAGTTATCGTTTCTTTTGTATACAAACATTATAGTCCATGCAAGCATTGCGGTCTCCTTTTTCTACCATGAGAAATAAATTATTCTAGTTAAGAAATGTCTTTTTCTTTCCTACCTATCAATTTTCCCTGATCATTCCTTTTCTCATTATTGGTTTTAACTCAAAACCACTATTTCTCATCAATGAATCTAGTTTTTGGAATTTGTTTCTTTTGAATTGAAAGATGTCTGCTACAATAAAAATGGTGTGATTATAATCACTATATTTCTTTGGTCTTGTTAAAGAGTCAGCTTTTTGTTGCATTGAAGTATTCTGAACAGCATTAAAGAGAACCTGAATTGAATTCAAGAGAACTTGAATTTAGTACCGGAGCCTCACTTAAGCCTCGTTTCGATTTTCAAAAAAACTGCCTGAAAAACCCACTGTTTCCATTTTACAACATTCCAGATTCGCATGAATTTATTTAGTCTGGCGTCTGCCTGGCCTACTGTACCTTCTAAAAATAGATGAGAGCATTCCTTTCACAAGCGAAGTTATGTAGCGTGCCTAGCATATTTCCTGTTTGTAATATAAAATTGCAATATGTAATTCTTCTAATTTTTTCTGCATTTAAAACTAGAAACATGATGTCTAAGATATTTGAATTTTTAAAATGCTATTGTATTTTACTTCTACTTGATTTTTTTTCATAGCACAACATTTAATAGCACTTCAACAAATCTTTTAATTTCATCAATTTATAAAGCTTTAAAATTAGAATCGTTTATAGAAAACCTTAAATTTCACAGTACGATATAAAATCGAGCTGGTCTGAAATCAGCGAAATTACTAGGTCATAACATTTTTAAAATCCAAATATCTCAAATTTAGTGTTTTTTCACTTGTACTGCATAAAAAAGATAAGAAAGCTCCGAACTAGAACGTGTCAACATTGTGCTGTCCTTGCGCGAGCGCGCAAAAGTTGCACCAGGAATCGGTTTGCTTCAAGTTTTGCTGCAAAACATTTTGAAAATTTGTTGCAAAAATATTGAGCGCTCCACAAGCAGCAGAATTGTTTGCAACATGTTTTCAACAAAATTTGTTCGTGTGGAAACGGGGCTTTAGGTATTCTAAAAATCAGTTTTATTGTAGTCAACAGAGAAAATAGTGTATTTTATTATAATATAGGCCTATTATGTAGTATTTTCATCAGTACCACAAATAATCACCATCGCAAAACTCATGGTGTATGAAAAATTGAAGCCGCGTGTGTATGATTTTGCGGTGGTAATTATCACCGGATATTGGATTATCCGCTGTGCAAGCACCCCAGATTTCAATACGATTGTGTACTAAGCATGGTAGTCCAATTAAAAGTTGTGGGCCACGTAATTGGTCCATCACGACGCTTGATAGTATACAATGATACAATCTGGCTATTGCTAATATCTAGAGCTCACAATTTTCAAGAAGTGATCAAAATACAACAAATTTTACTCCTTGCCCACTTCTACCCACACCCCCCTCCCTTAAAAAATTAGGATTTGAAGTTTTTTACTTACCAACTACTTGCAATGTCTTGAAGTCAAAAATCATCGCACAACTTCGAGTGCCTATAACTCATTATTGGCAAGGGATAAATGAGCAAATTAAGTTTCATAAAAATGACGGCAATTAGAAGCTTAAATTTTGTATTGACATGGTCGTATAAAACGATCATGAGGAACACTATAAGCAAATTTCTAAAAATGTGGGGTGTTGAAGATATTTTATCGATTTTTTATAGCGTATATCTAAAAACCCATGGAGTACGACAAATATGCACAAGGAAATTTTGAAGTAAATTTAGTTTGCTTTCTTTTTTTATTTGAAGCACTTGTTTCTAAAGCTCACCATTTTCGAGGTATCGAAACTCCCAAAAATAGTTTCTATAAAAATAGTTTCGTATGCTCACCTTCAGGTTTGGGTGGACTTCCGTGGCCGAGGGTCCACGGGCCTCAAAAAAAGAAAAACTAATTTTTAAAAAGCATTAATTGTATTATTTATTAAATTCCTAACAATAATAAAATGGGTTAAACCTGAAATTGAGAATTGGAGTTAATGATTATATTTTACACTATATTCTATAACAGGGTGTCTACTGGTCGGGAAAAGGTCGGGAATTTTAACAGGTCGGGAAAGACCGGGAAAAGGTCGGGAATTTTGAATTTTATTTGAATTTGGTCAGGAAAATGAGAAAATTGATTGTAACTCGTATTTTGAAATACTTTTGTTACGAGTGCATAATTAAATTGGCTAACAAGGAAACAAGAATAATTCGATGTGTAGCTGGGAACAATTAGTCAATAAATGTTTTCAATTCCTGGATTTCTCTTAAATGTTTTCAATAAAATAAATGCCATTTTGTACATAGTGTGTGTTTTGCTATTGTACTGTGATTCTCCATACCATTAGTTCAATTTATTTGACCTTATATATTTTTTGTCCAAGGTTGTGAAAACTTGAATTAGGTAATTTAAACAAGTATAACTTATTTTTGCAAGCAACTGTTCAGTCTCAAGCTATCTTGGATTTATTCTGAACATGAATATGATTACAAAGCCAACTATGCCTTTTTTAATATAAGTAAACCACAAATTGTGTGAAATAGCCCTTTAACACCTTCGATTACTGCAATTATTCCAGATGATGATGATGATAGCTTACCAAAGAGACTTATAGAACGGGCTCAGAACTCCCTAGGTTTAAAAATAATGATATTTAGAAGATTAACATTTTAAACGATTTCCTTAAGTACACGGTCTAAGTAAATTATGTAATGGCTTGAATTTCTAAACTGCCATCTTCTAATGTTAGAACAACATTCCTTAAAAACTTGCAATATGTAGCTACTTGCTATGTTGATGAAGTCATCAGCCTACATTGCCCTGAAGTGGGTGATTTTCTTTTAATTGGCAGGTCAATTCCCCCGAAGGGTGGCTGTTACATCATTTTTTGTTGTGTTTTATAAGATTTTACTATTTTTTGTGTGAAAGAAAGAAAGCAGATGAAATGTTCCAATCATCTAATAATTAGTAACCTCTTGTATTCGCAGTGGCGGATCCACGGGTGGAAGGGGGAAGTTCCCCCCCCCCCCAAACGAAGAAGAAAAAGAAGGAAAAGATAAAAGTAGAAAAAAGAAGGAAAAAAGTAGAATTCTTAACGAATGGAAATAATAAAAAACAGTGAAGAAGTGGAAAAGAGATGACAATATGTTGAAGGATAGATATTGGTAGGACAGAGATGAAAATTAATAGATACGAAAAAGGGTAAAAAGAGAAAAAAATAAGTATTAAGAAGTAAAAGAAAATAAAGGAGAGTTTTCAAAGTTGCTGACAAGGGAGGAAAATGAGACAGCAATGCCTAACCAACAATTGATTTTCGATGGCTGAGGACTACCATGGCAGAAAAATCAGACTTGTTTTATTAGCACTACTTTACATTCACTAAGATAATCAACCTAGAGCCTATAGATCCTAGGTCCTGGATCCTCAAAATAATGTTGGGAGATTTTGGCTGATTACAGAATAATTGTTCAATTGCGAATAATATACGTAATTTTTCTTGTGAATTTAATTTTTCATTAACAGTTTGTGCAGTGGCGTAACAACGGGAAGGAAGAGGGGAGGGGGATATTACACCCCCCCCCCCAGACAAAAAAATTGAATTTTTGAAGGCCATTGTGAGACAATTTTTGGCAAGAGTCAAAGAAGATGTCATGATTGTTTTGTATGAATTGTTATTTTAAAAACCTTTTTCAAGGAGTACACCTCAATTTATTGGAAATAAATGTTCAAGTATCCTACGTTATTACTCTACGGTACCCCAATCAGGAGCAGTGAGGGATCAAGTATAGAAAACTAGAAGCTTCAATTAATGTCCGATCCCCTATTGACAATAATACAAGAACTAGATAAAATTTGCATTGACCCATAACGTTTGTTGAAGTTTTAAGTTAGAAGAATTAATCCCTAGAATCACTTGAAATATGGCTTTAGAGAGGTAATTTTCAAAAACTTTCTCGGGGATTACCCGAACCCCCGTTTTGGAATAAATAGCCATGTATATTGCTTCAATTTATCTTTAGAGGACTGCTACTCCAAATTACAAATTACTATTGTAATTTTTGTACCGAGAGTCTAACTCTCCCAGCAACATCATTTTGGTCATCCTTCCCCCTAGACTGACCCTGTAGTTATGCTACTGCTTTGTGTGATGTAACGATACACATTAAAAGAATGTTATTAAAATTTGTTTCATAATTTTTATACTTTCTAGGTCAAGTACCTCAATGTAATTATTTTTCGAATAAATCTCTATTGTTCATTGAACAATAGTTTTATGGCAGACAGTAGACAGTCAATAGTCCCACATTTTTGGACTAAGGATTTAGGGTGATCAATGATTGTGTTATCTGGGTGAACGTAAAGCAGGGCTAAAAGGGAACAATGGTTGTCCCTGGAAACAAGAACTCTGTCCAAAGATAAGTTTAAAAAGAGGACGAAGGGATTTTTTAGAAATAATATTCTTTTGTGTGAAGTCTATCAGCTCCCAGGATTCATATTATCTATTCATAGAATATCACCTTTCAATTCAATTGATAGCTATACTGTCTTAACCAATAACATAATTGTTTTGTAGTTAAGTTCATATTATGAACATTTCATTGTGATATTCCCACTTAATGTTACAACATTAAATTATGCGTTGAACTTGAAATTATTGCTACATTGATTGCTCTATTTACACTCAGAAATTAACTTATATTCTATTTACACCCATTAGTTAAAGTTCCAGGGTTTAACTTTTCATGTGAAATTTAACGACTTGCAGTCAAATATTTGTTAAGAATAAGTATATAACTCACTTAATCTGGCCGCCGAGCGCTTTCGAATCTATGAGATCCATCTACGAAAGCGCTCGGCCAGATTAAGAGAGTTATACTTATTCTTAACAAATATTTGACTGCAAGTCGTTAAATTTCACATGAAAAGATAATATTAACAACGCAGTTCGTCATGGAACAAGAAATCCAGGAATTCCAGGTTTTTTTGTCAGTATAGGACGTTGTAAAGGTATTTAATCATGAATAATTTTGTATTAACAGTATAATATTATATCATTACAGGCAATAGGTGAACAATTAAATTTGGAAAGTTGGTTTCATTTCAACTTAAATTGCTTCAAATTCACGATTTTAGGCTTCATTTTAAAACACCCCAAAATCTGCTGCTGGATCCACTCCTATGTATGTAAGCAATCAACATTGCAGCCTAATTCACGCTATCGGTGTTGCATCTGCCTCCGCTGTTCATAGGTTCTCATTCTCGCAAGCCCGAGGAGTCCCTTGCAATGACTAGGTAAAAGAGTCTTGATTGATCGAAATGTCGTGGAATATAATTATTACCTGAAGTAAAATTGGTTTTATAGAACTTTAGAGGTCGGGAATTTTTGAAATTAGGTCGGGAAAATTCGGGAATTTCACAATTAGGAACTAGTAGACACTCTGTATAATCCACTTAGTTGAGGTTATCAAAAGCATGTTAAGTGGAACAAAGGAACAAAGATAATCTTGGACTGTTCAGGCTTCCATACGGAGGAAATCATCACTAATGTTGGTTTGAGACAAGCCCACACAGCACAAGAATATCCCTGGCATATCCTGAGAATGTCCCATAGGGATGACAGGAATATCCTGAGGAGATCCCGTTGTGGGATATGAATATCCTCAGGATGTCCCTAGCACATGTGAATGTCCGCCAATATCCCTATCCTGGGGATATCCCTCTAGGATATTCTGGGGATATCTCTCTAGGATATTCTGGGGATATCTCTCTAGGATATTCTGGGGAAATCTCTCTAGGATATTCTGGGGATATCTGTCTAGGATATTCTGGAGATATCTCTCTAGGATATTCTGGGGAAATCACTCTAGGATATTCTGAGGATATCTCTCTAGGATATCCTGGGATATGCTAGGGTTGTCCTGAAGATATCATCTGGTCACACCTCCAGGATATACTAGTGATATCCCTTTAAGTATATTCTATCATATCCCAAGGATGACCTAAGAAAATCATGTGAGCACCCCATCAGGATATTCTAGCAATACACTTCTAGAATATCCAAGGGAAATGGGACACGTTTCAAGAACTTTAATCGAAGTTTGAAGTCATTTAATATATATAGTGTTAATAAAGGTGATAGGAAATCCAAAAATGCAGCATATATGCAGGTGCAAGCCACAGATTAATGATTTATCTAGTGAAGTTGATTATAACTTTATAATAATGGCCGGTTTAGTTTGTCTTATTAAATTACTGAAATTATACAACATTTTATGTAGAAAATCAAATCAAGTGAATAAATGAAACTTTTATGTCTTGATTTACAAAAATAATTTATTGCAATAATTCGTTTCAAATCTCCCAGAAAAATTATTCATTTAATAAAATTTATAGAAAATTAAAATTTATTATTCCTTTAGAATAAAAAATATTTATTAATAAAAAATAATTGATCATCATCCGTAATGGGCGCTTCTGTTGCACCCGTCATCCCCAAATATCCTCGGCCGCAGGCCATTTGTTTTCTGGAAAAATAATAATAGATTGAAAAAACAATAATGTAACTGCCTATTAACATTGACACTTTAAAATTTGTAAACATATGTGAATAACAATCATAATAGTGCAGTGTTAACAAAGGTCTGTTTTAATTAATAGAAATCATATACAAATTTGAAAACAATAATATCTACCAAGCCAGTTCCAGAGACATGCGCATGCACAGAACACTGTTGCTAATAAAAGTTATCTAAAAAATCTTCTAAACAAGTTGCTCAGAATCCGGATACTGCAATGAAGCATTGTTGTCATAAATGCTGGCATGTACAAATGCTGCATGATTTACGTTTTGCAGAAATCTCATTACCATCACATTACAAAAACAAAAAACGATTATAAAAATTAATAGTTCTGATGTACTATATAATTATATATGAATGAATAATTCATATTGAATTAATGAGTATATATTGTCAGGTCACTATCAAAAATCTTTTAAAAATGCCAATAACAGCTGGTCATTGTTTTTAAGGAATCAAAGATCAACATGAGAAATTTGAGTTTAGAAAATGTTTACTGACAACAGTGTTTTGTGCATGCGCAGTCCTCTGGAACAGGTTTAATAAATATGACTTTATGCTGATATTATCCAGGTCTAATTTGTATTTACACAAACATAACTTTATGCTGATATTATCCAGGTCTAATTGAAAAACATTTAAAAAGAATTATTTATGGAAATGAATATTTTTTATATTATATAAATACAATCAAAAAAGCTATTTTATTCAATATAAACAGCTGAGTACCCGGAACCAAACATATGTAAGCACTTGAACAATTCTCCACAAAACTACTTGTGTGCGCAGCTATGACCATGCTGATGTGTAGAAATTCCGTTAAACAACGATCGCCGCCACTCAAAAGGCACGCACCACTTTAAAGACAATTGAGCGTCCATGTGGTTTCTGGCCCAATGTGCCCTTTTGTTGCACCTTGCGAGGGCGAACCCCATTTTAAATTTAAAAGCCAGAAAACACAATTATTCATCAGCATGATGCAATGAACCAGATAAGTATAGTCTACTGATATAACTTTTAAGCCATATATTTACAGTTACATTTCCCACATTTGAAACTTTTGTCTGTGATGTTTTTCATGACGAAATACTTAATGAACAATCTAATATTAAAACTGACACTGTATTTCACTTTTAAATAATAATAACTTTTGTCTGTGATGTTTTTCATGACGAAATACTTAATGAACAATCTAATATTAAAACTGACACTGTATTTCACTTTTAAATAATGTTTTACTCACATATATTGGAGATGCTTGAGAAATGCATTTCACTTCTGAAAAGAAGCTTCGTCAGCCTGCCGCCAGGGGTCATGCTTTGTTGAGGTTAGGATGAGCGGCCATTATGTATTTGAAAATTGCGTTTGATTTTAATTGTGTTTGGTCGTTGAGTAAGTTTGTTCTATCTTGTTTATGGTGTTTGAATATTTCATATTGTTCCAGTGTATTTAGTTTGTGGCTTTTTTGGAATGTGTGTAGGATTTCTAAGTCAGTTTGGATGTTATTGTGTGAGTGCCCAGTGTTGATTAAGTGATCTGCAAATGTTGAGTCAGAGTTGGAATGTAGTGCTTTGATGTGCTCTTTATATCTTATGTTGAATGATCTGCCTGTTTGTCCTATGTAGTACTTGGGGTGTTGCATTTGAGCTCCAAAACCTGCAAACCAATACAGATTTGTCACACTCACATAGCTCAACAAAAAATCACACAAAATAGCTTAAATCTTCCAAAAATCCGGATTTAACACAGCATTCAGAACAACAAACAACCTGAAACACCAGATCCAACAAAAACCAGCTCACCTAACAAACAGCACAATTCACAAATTCAACAAACCAGGCATATATAAGCTCAAATGCAACACATGCCCCAAGTACTACATAGGACAAACAGGCAGATCATTCGACACAAGATATAAAGAGCACATCAAAGCACTACATTCCAACTCTGACTCAACATTTGCAGATCACTCAATCAACACTGGGCACTCACACAATAACATCCAAACTGACTTAGAAATCCTACACACATTCCAAAAAAGCCACAAACTAAATACACTGGAACAATATGAAATATTCAAACACCATAAACAAGATAGAACAAACTTACTCAACGACCAAACACAATTAAAATCAAACGCAATTTTCAAATACATAATGGCCGCTCATCCTAACCTTAACAAAGCATGACCCCTGGCGGCAGGCTGACGAAGCTTCTTTTCAGAAGTGAAATGCATTCCTCAAGCATCTCCAATATATGTGAGTAAAACATTATTTAAAAGTGAAATACAGTGACAGTTCTAATATTAGATTGAAACTTTCTTTATTGTTTATGTGATCGAATTAAGTGAATTCAAGAGCAGAGTGAGTTTGCAATTATGAAGTGATCCATATAGAGTGGGATTATAATATTTCAATATTTTGTCTGCACTTTCAAGGTGGATCAAAATCACTATAATATCAACTAGCCTACATATTTAAAGCATCAACTTACTTTGTTTCTCTATCCTTTCTCTCCTTAGCCTTTGATAGCCCTTTCTTTATGGTCATCTCCATCTCAGCGTTTGTTGCATTTTTAACTGTTACCCATACTGTGTCTAAAAGCCAAAATAAAAAAGAATAGTAAAAAATAAAATAAAAATGTTCTATTGAAACAATAGAATGTTATCAAAATTTAAAATTGGTAATGATGACTTATGAACAGAGTAAAAAAAATTTATCACTCCACATGCATTCCAGTAATAATTTCAGTCATTTGAATGACTAGTAGATACTCAGTGTTGAAAAAATATTTTTCCCTTTAGCGCCAAACCAGCTATTACTGCAAACTTCATTGCTTATTTAGATAAGGCTCAAAATCCAAATCTTTTATTCAGCCATTGCCCATATAAATTTAATAAGTCATGTAAAAATCAATATCACAAAAATCAAGTTACAGTAGCATTTGCAACATTCAAAAATACCACAAGCATATAAAGCATAAAGTCGCAAGCATACAAAGCACAAAATCACACAAGCAATAATACAATCCCAATTTTACAATCATATAAAAGCACAAATCATATCATACAAAAGCATAATCATAAGTCATGCCCAATAGTAGAGGCGAAGTGATTGGCTGGATGTGAAGGGATTGGATATTGAGAGTAATTGGCAGAAGATTGTACAATATTTGTTTCATGTTCATGCCACATAATTTAGTGAACAATTTAATATCAAAACTGACACCGTATTTCAGATATATATTTTTCACTCACCTTTATACTAGAGATACTGGAGGGTTGCATTTCACTTCTAAAGAGAAGCTTTGTCAGCAGCCTGACGTCATGGAAAACATCACAGATTATTTAGTGAATTCTTTCACCTGCAAATAAATTAAAACTGGAAATTATTAAATTCAAATGTTACTTCATAAAAATGAGATTTTATCGTAAATAGGAGTGTCACATAGGCTAAAGCACCAAACCATATTGTTAATTAATTGAAGTGGTTCTAATCTGTGGAAATTTGATACTGGGGAAGTGATATGGGAGCCGTGTGGCGTGGCTTGTATCTGTTCAGATAAAATAAGCACCTCAAGCCCCCCTCACTCTAAGTGCCTGCATGGAACTTATTATTATATAGGCCACTGCACTGCTAATTATTAATACTGCTATGAGAAGACTTTTATAATAATGACCAGATTTTAGAAAGGCTTGAGGTGAATCAACCTAATTGGCAGAATTCAAAAGAGTTAGCCTACGCCAAACCCATGTTAGGTACGGTAATTCAATAATAAATTAGAGTAGGAAAATAGCTACTCAGTATTTACCTATAAGCTATCATCATAGAAAATTTTCGTAGGTTTCAATCAACTTCATAAATCACATAATAGGCTATTAGAAATTCCAACCTTACACATAGCCTAAATTGTATCTAGGCAAGAGATCTACATTGCATTCCATGTCTAGCTAAAATTAAACAAAGTAGAGGACAGTAATGTTTGCACTTACCTAGAAATGTTTCGGTTGTAGTCTCGTTGACGATTGAACAACAAATTAGGCTACAAGTTTTCTTGATAAAAATCTATGATAAATAATAAACAAACCAAAAACAATCAGCAAGCAGCGATTTGACGCCAGAGTCAGAAAACGATTTTTCCACAAAATTAACGAACTCACTCAAGGATGACAATATAACAAACGTAATTAATTCATTACTAACGAATTAATTTGCTTAGGCCTACTGTTACTGCACCTATATTCTCTTAAATAAAATAGTTTTATATTTACTCTGATTCATTTTTCTTCTGTATATTAAATAATATTAACTACATTGTATTTGTGATAATTACAATCACATCTAGCAGGATTATAAAGTTTAAGTTTGGCAATACTGCTGATATGTTAATGGGATATGCTGAGAATATCCCTGGGATATGACCGTTGAAATGATGAATGATACGTTATAGATTTCCTACGCATGTCCCTAGGATATGACCGTCACATGACAAATTAATGCAACATTTAATGTTTGAATTCTTATTTGACCAATTTCCTTATTAACAAGGTGAAATTAAGATTGTATGGTCATTTTCTACATTACTGTAAACCTTAAACGTTCATGTTGAGATTTTTCTTTTTCAATATCCTGAGGATATCCTAAAGATATCCCAAAATGCCATGTCCCTGTGGGATATTTGGGGATCAGTGTGGGATATCCTGAGGATATTCTGTGCTATGTGGGAGGTTGCCCCCTCTCACCAACGTTATTCAACATTTACGCTGATAATCTATGTAGAAAGTGGAAGCAGAAAATACGGCCAGGTATACAATTAACCAGTGACGTAACCAAGATTTTGAAATGGGGGGGGGGTCGATTGACCGGGGGGGGGGGTCTGGGGGTACTTCCCCGGAAATTTTTTGAAAAATAGAGGCCCTAGAACGGTCTTTTTTAGCTCTCCTGGCATTGAAAATTAACACCAACGTCAGTGCTTTGTCTTATTTTACGTTTAATTTAATGGAAAATTATATAAAATTTAGGACCGGAAGGGGGGGTCCGGACCCCCAGGACCCCCCCCCCCTGGCTGCGTCACTGAATTAACACATAATATTGCTGTCAGTTCATTATGGTTTGCAGATGATCAAGTAATATTGCAAGACAATGAAGACGATCTGCAAAGAGCATTACATGAACTCAAAATCTCCTCAGTGCCAAAAACAATATGAAAATCTCCTTCAACAAAACAAAAGTGATAGCTTTTCTGGAAAAGTCTCCTGTAAGGTCAAAAATAGTTCTTGATGATAGAGTCCTGGAGCAGGTATCTCATTTCAAGTATTTAGGATGTGATATCACATATGAAGAAGATCAAGACTTGAATATGAAGATTAATAAATTCCAGGCCATATGTGGAACCATCAATAGAACTTTAAGAAATAAAGCTTGAAAAGAAACAAAGCTTAAATTTTATAAAGTTATGGCCGTCCCTATACTTTTGTATGGTTCAGAAACCTGGATACCAAAGGAATGGAGCCGGTTACAAGCAGCAGAGATGAGGTTCTTAAGATCAGTGAAGGGATGCTCCAGGGAGGACAGACTTTATAATGAAGAAATACGAAGAGAGCTAAATATATTCTCCATACTTCAGAGAGTTGAAGAGAATTGTCAACACTGGAAAGAACATCTTGAGAGAATGGAGACTTGTAGAATTCCCAGTGCAGTCATGTCTTACAAGCCAGAAGGTAAAAGAAGTATTGGCTGGCCAAGAAAAAGATGGGAAAATGTTTGAAGTCGGAACAGGTATTATTGCCTACTCCGTGAATGAAGACGACGACGACAACGACTATATTCTTATAGGGGTTTCTCAAAATTGTTAATGTTTCAAAGATCTAGTCATTTTTGTAATACCGTAATCTACAATAAATATATTATTCATAAATTAAATATGCACATCTTACAACATTAAACAGTCGAAAGGAATTATATAAAAAAGTATTTTTTTAAAGCATTCTAGTAAAGGTACTATAATACATACAGAGTAATTTACAAGTAATTGCACGGCTATGCAGTTAAATATTTGAGTAGAAATTTAAAGTATTTTACTCACTGAGCTGATTGCCATTTCTGACTGCGTGTGTCCTGTCCATCATCGGTGCTGACTAGACCCCATTGAACGATAAATTTACCTATAGGCTTTCTTTACAGACATTGCACAGAAATGAATGGTATGGTACAGAATTTATATTGTGTGTGTATATAGCTATATTTATACCATCCTGGTTTTAGTAACTTATTCAAACAAAAACCTAGTTATTTTGGTAGGAAACTACAATAAGCTGCTGCAGTTTTTAAAATATAGTAACATTAAAAAAACAATTTTATTTGATAAAGCTTTTTATAGTGTACAAGAATTCCTTTCACATCACAAAGAAGCCTCACCTCAACTAATTTATTTAGTAATTATTGTAACTAGTGTACAAGATTGTATAATTATTAATGATCTGACTTGTCTTATACTCCATAAGTTGAGTCTCCAAGACGTAATCTACAAAAGAAATTACCAACTCAGTTTGGATCTAGTCAGCATCGATGATGGACCCACACGGTCCGAAATGTACATCTACTCAGTGAGTAAAATATTTAAAATTTCTACTCAGATATTTGACTGCATGGTCGTTCAAATAGTTTTAAATTACTAGTGAAACGCCCAGTACATCATGGACACCATATTTCAACATACAGAATGTTTTGCAGTTTTTAATACCTTGTAGAGTCGTATTAGTGCACACCAAAGGAATAAAAAAAGTTCAAATAAGTGTTACTTAATAAAATATGTCGAAAGGTTTAGCAGTGAACCCCATTAGTTTACTCAATCAGAAACTTTTAGTGCTTTCATTTTAATTGTATATTGGTCAGGTTTTATGTCAAATATACTGGAAATCGAATAAAACAGGTTATAGAAGCTGGTAACTACAGTAATTTTTTAATTTGAAGTGGATCTACTTGGCTAATTGTACTATAAACCTGCAATTTTTTCTTGGTCAACTTATAAATAATTAAATTTTGAAATATGACTATTATGAATAAGCAAATAGCTTATGAACCAAACCACATAAAAATAGCAAGAAAAATACCACAAAAAGCTGAAGCAAATTAGCAAACTGAAAAAGTATTGTGTTTTGAATCTATAAAAACTGATTTAAGCCTGGGTGTTTTTGTTATTGGGTTATTTGGAAAGTTTTATTCAAAATTGAATTCTCTACAAGTCTAGTCTAGTCAGGAAAAACTACAGATTTATTGTAAAATAAAACAAGTTCAAAACTACATCAAACTTAATAAAGTGTAGAACAATAATTTTTTGTAATTTTGTTAAAAATATCTCAAAAATTATTATGAAGTTACCAGTTTCTAATTTGTTTTTCAGTTAATTTTTCATAAAATCCAACCAATTTACAAGTAGAATGAATGTACAAAAGTTTACTGAATAAGTTTCTAGCTGCTTTACTCTTTCTATATTAATTTTTTCATTAGTTTTGTGACTGGTGAGTACAACAAAGAGCAAAAACATGAAGTATTGGTAACAGTACCATATGCAATAATGCAAAATGTAAAACACTCTGAATATATTTCATTTTTGCTATATTTAGAGGGGGCCCAAAGTGCTGCCAAACCCGAACTGTTTTAGTATGTTCACCTCCTACTCACTCTTAACAAAATCCTGAAAATTGTTTGCATCTCTCATGCATTCTATACTCTTCTTTTGAGCAATCATTGACTGCACTATTAGGGAATGTTTTCATATTTTTTAACATGTGCCAAGAGCCTCAATTGAGCATGTATTGCCAATGTTTTGGCCACTTGGTTCCTGAGAAACAAATGGTGATGAAACAGTCAGTGAAGTCAGTAAAAATCAGTTACATTTGAGTTATTTATAAATATTGCAAAATCTACACAGAAAATGTAAACAACATTTTTTAAATATAAAATTGAATTTAAATTTATTCATCCAAATTGATTTTTTATGCAAATATTAAAACATTCACTTTTCCTTGTTTCTTATAGAAAAATTTCTGTAACTCAAAGTTATCTCATTCAATTGGGTGGACATAAATGGCGGCCATTCAATAGTACAACATTGATCCACATCAAAAAACTTTACATATTTCAAATTATGAAGTAAAAATGAACACATTATGATGATTAGATCAGAATTATCTCATAACCTGGTGGCAAAATATGTGATAATTCGAAGAAGTGTCCTTAAGTTACCCTAGTTTACTAGTAATCAACAAGCACTTTATAAAACAATCTTGGGTACAGATGCACAGTGCATCTGAATTATTTTGTGCTTTTTTATTGTCTATAAAATGAATAATTTCATTCCTGGATTTCTTGTTCAATGTCAAACTGCGTTGTTAATATCAACTTTTCAAGTGAATTCAATGACTTGCAGTCAAATGAAAACAACTCTACCTAGATCATATAAATTAACTGCAAGTCGTTGAATTCACTTAAAAAGTAAATAATTTCATATTGGGCAGTCAAGTTTGGTTTTACATAGTTGAGAATGCATTTTAAATGCTTAAAAACACTTATCCCTACCTAGATCTTATTATCATCATATCAATAATTTAGAGTCGTAGGCCTACTTATGAACTTAACTTGAGGTTTTCTTGCAAATCTTGCATGATAAAACTGCATTAAAAGGGGGGCTAGTAGCTTATTTTATTGATTATCAAAAACCATTATGTCGCCCTTTTCGTGGCCAGGCGTTCCTGTAACCATCAGCTTGGTTTTGAAAGCTATCCTGCTGTCCTAGCACAGCACAATTCAGCACAGCTATAGAGTAAGGACAATCAAGATAGATGATTGATAGATGGTTGGTCTATGGTACAGCTTTCAGTAACTGGCTGGTGCTGTTCTAGCATTTAATCATGACGTACTCGGGTAATGACGTCACCTCTTTTAAATTTGAAAGCAGAGGCCTGTATTTTCGGAGGTATTGTCTGTACTCTAGGTGGCTTTGTCAGAACTCAAACAGAAGCAGAAGCAGAAAGCAGAAGCAGAAAGCAGAAGCAGAACGAATTGGCCCAACTGAATTAACGTTTTTTTAATTTTGAGTGCCTAAGTTAACTTACTGTTATTAAATGTAAAATTTTAATTGTTTTTCTTTCATTCCAAACATGTTTCAATGAAGTAGTACAGTTTATAATGAATCTCTAATGAATTCAAATTCACCAATCTAGTTGAGGTAAGCAATAAACTATTTCACTGTTGATTGATTAACTACCTGTTACATTTTACGAAAATAAAATTTCAGATTTAACAAATAGATTATTCGAATTGAATATGTATACTTCTAATACTCTTACAGTTTTAATTACCACATTGTTTCATTCCTATTCATTGAGGTTAGGGTCATAAATGATTGGAATAAGTGAAGATGAATAAAAAGTTGTTCTATTTTATAATCTATATTGATTGTATTTTTCGTACAAGTTTTTAACAAAGGCCTATGATTTTTTCAACATCTTAAAGTATTATTACACAGATCATTCATTCTGCGTGGAAATGCCGATAGATCGTAGTATATATAAGTTTGGTTATGTTCGTTGAACTTGTTTCAAACTTTGAATTTCATTCTGAGTGAGAATATAAGAAGTAGGCTACCCTTTTTAACGACGAAGATTTTTAGGCAAATTTATAATTTGAAGAGCATGCGCTCTTTAATCTTCATCAGATTTCTAATAACATTTATTGTAAAATCACTTCCCGGTGTTTCGGAACCCACTTAAACTGTAGGTCCAACTCATCAATCACCATCATCCAATTCATCACCCCTGCACTGGTCTCATACCTATTTGGGCTTCATCCAACAAAAAAAAAAAAAAAACAAAGGCGTCATAATAGTCAGAAAAGCTATACTAAAATTTGAAGCATTATTTTATGAACCGAAATAAATTTGTTTTGTGCTATAAACAAGAGATATCGAACTGCAACTGAACTGGATGAGATATCGAACTGCAACCCAAGAAATTTATCGTTAAAAAATCCATTAGAAGTCATAGTTTTTAGAGATTAGAAAAACTATTCGTTAACTATTTTCCATCTTCTTAGTTTAAAATTACTTATAAATACTTGATATCTTACGACGATGTTGATTTAAGGTTCATTCCCTGGGGAGGTGATAAGGCATAAGTAAAACATAACGACCACGTGTTTTTTTATATTTCATACAATTTTTATTTACCATGATTAATGTTTTAACTTACATTGATCTATAATAGAAATGCCAATGACGCAAATTTCATAATTCAAAAGATACTCTCTAGATCTAGTTTTAGCCCACCACTTTATGATAAACCCAAATTATTCTAGAAGTCTTTATCCATTTACTCTAAATTGTACACCTTATACTCTATCACATTACTTCATTTTCCGCTCTCAATCATGAATGAATCATCTCAACCATTGATGATGTACCTTGAAGCTCTTGAAGTCTTATTTGTCGGGTCGTGAACAGATTGTCCAGGTAAATGGGGAGTCCCCCAGCAGGAAAAGTATTGTACACGGAGTGCCCCAAGGATCAATACTGGGACCCCTCCTGTTCATAATTATGATGAATGACCTACCATCAACCTTGGGTGATGGGGTGATTGCATATGCTGATGATACAACACTTTTCAATGTTAGCAATTCTAGTGCTAACCTTGCTACAGCCATGGATCGGTCCTTGAGAATTGCTTCAGGTTGGTTTAAGTCCAACTTTTTTCAGGCTGAATGAGGACAAGACAAAGAGTTTGATTTTCGGTCTGAGAAGAATTGCCAATCAGGAGAGAAGTGTTCAGCTTCTGGGTTTCCATCTAGATGCCAAGCTGACTCGATTATATTAACTCCCACATTGATTATATTTGTACAAGGCTGTCTAGGGTCATTTTTCTTCTGAGACAGCTTATGCTATGTGTACCAGCAAGCTATGTCAGAACGGCCTACCTTTCATTCTTCCAGGGTGTTTTTCTCTATGGCTTGGAGCTCTGGGGTGCGGCCAGTGGCATTAGCAGAGTTCTCCTACTCCAAAAGAAAGCCATTGGGATTATTACTGGCTCTGAATTTATTGATCACTGCCGCCCACTGTTCATCTCACAATCCATAATGACTGTGGTGTGCCTGTATATATTTATATCCTTGAAGAAGGTGAAATGCAATCAGGATATTTTGAGCCTTAGAGGTGACCTGCACAATCTAAACACTTGGAGCAGGCACTTAATTGACTTGCCCTATACCAGACTTAACAAAATTAGGAACAGTCCTGGCCACCTGAATTTGAGACTGTTCAACAAGCTCCCTCTGTCTGCAAGGACTCTGCCAACTAAGAAATTCGTTGAGTGCACCCACAAACTCCTAATAAGCCAACCTCTGTACACTATTAATGAATTCTTTGAAATCCCTCAGAGCACAGTGGATGAATTTTACAGAGACTTTTGACTTTTTTCTGTAACTGCATGTATTGAGTTACATTTTGTTTCTATAATTTATTGACTTATGTTTTCTGTTAATTTAGTTATTTATATAATATCTTGACGAACCAATTGCTAATTGTAGCTTTAAGGTAATAAATATAATTTTATCATTTACCGTAATTGAAAATCTATACAGCTAAGAAGAAAAGAAAAGTTGGAATTCATAGGTAAAAGATCTGACTAAATAATTTTTTGTGTAATTAAATACTCAGGGTCCTTATATACAACGCATCAGGAGGCTAACAGTGTGTTTTAAACAATGCGAGTTGTCTAAAACACATCATTTGGCGCTGGAAAGACACAAAAACATTTTTCCGTGTCAGCCTACGCGTGTTGTTGACGCATTGTATAAAAGGGTCATTACATTCTAACCCCCGTTATGACCACCCTCTTGCACTAATATGGTCCATGTCCTGCCACAGCTGTCTCTTCAATAGACCGAAGTTTAACGATGCACTGCACCAGTGCGAAATATTCACAATACTGTTTATAAAGCCTACCATTTCACATCAAAGTAATTAATATGCCAGTTTACACTTTGAAAAAGAAAATGGACTTTTTTTATTGCAAGTATATTTGCAACTTTAGAGTCGCATCTCGCATCCCTTTTGCCATCGCTCCTTATCGCCCCAGTCACCATCATGTAATCCTCTCCTTTCCATTTCCGGACGGACATTTGTAACCCATATTTTCCTTGGCCTACCCCTTTTCTTATGCTGATGTTGGGCCCATATTAAAACTCTTGATGGTATTCTATCTCCATTCATGCGGCGTAGGTGGTCATAGCATTTCACCTGGTTTCTACCAATGCTACTTATTATAGTTTCTTTCACTTCCCTTCTATCTCTTATAATCAACACTTATATCTTATCATATTGTTGGACAGATTAATAGATCTTTTTCCAATCAACTGTATTCAAATCTACAAGTTTCACTGTGGCGTGGTTTCACCACCCTCAGTTGAAAATATGAAGCGGGCTTTATTATGAAATTATTATTTTTTAACATTTTGATTTGTTCTCTTTTTTCAGTATTTTTAATTATGAGTACTCACCAGAGTCCATCCATTATCCAGCAGCAACAACAACAAGCTGTTGACAAAGAAAAGATTTACGAGTGGATTATTGAACTCTCTAATCCAGAAACAAGAGAGAATGCCCTCCTGGAACTGAGGTAAGCTATCTATGAAAATGCAACAGTAATTGTGTATAAGAATTTAAATAGAATTTGCGGTAGGTATTAAAATGATACAGTTACAATCTTAATGATTTCAACACTAGTTATTATATTTGAGAGGGCTATGTTAGGTTCATAAGATCCTGTCTTTCACTTAATTGATCATTATTCAATCCAACACTAGTTTGAAAAGGAAGAACATTAATCAATTTTTTTGACGAAAATAAAAATATTAATGACAACTTACATTTTTGAAGAATTCGTATGAGAAAGAAAATATTAAGTTGATAAAAAATAGATTAGTTATAATCAATGAATATGCATATTTAATAGTGATTTTAAAATTTATTAATTTGAATTCATGTTTTTTATTTATTTTTGGACGTAGCATCGCTTTGACATCGCCCTCTAATCGTCATTTGTTCTTATAGCATTGCTTGTGTGAATCCATCTCATCACGGGAACACGTGTGTAAGAACATAGAGTGTAGTAACGCGGCCAAATATGTCGTTGAATATGTCTAGTGCAGTATAATAATACCCATGTAAGTGCTTATAAGTATTTACTATGGCTATGATGTATTTTCTCAACTGACCATTATTTCAAATAATAGTTCTTTATTTGAAATATTCTCTACTTGCAATCATAAATTGTTTATATGGGCATAATACTGGTTTCAATTGACTTTATTAATTTATTCTTGTAGCAAAAAAAGAGAAGTCGTCCCAGACTTGGCTCCGATGCTATGGAACTCATTCGGAACAATAGTTGCTCTGCTGCAAGAGATCATTAATATATATCCGGCCATCAATCCTCCAACACTTACTGCGCATCAGTCCAACAGGGTCTGCAATGCACTCGCCTTGCTCCAGTGTGTTGCCTCACATCCAGATACTAGGTTAGTGCCATCTCATCCCAGCTTCTAGAACCTATTTGTATTTAAGCAAAACAGTGGCGTGTCCTCACTTTCAATCTTACGCGAGCATTCTGAACTTCGCTTACAGATGGGGGCTCCAAAACTATTCAAACGAACAATGAGTAGGTAGCACTTATAGCTGTTAATATGATTATCTAAAGAACGATAAAGTGTTTGTTTATTTGAATAAAAAAATAAATTATTTTTCTCAAGCATTGCTCTAAACAAGTAACCCCGCATTCTGCTACTGATGGTATCTGCAGAGCCATATCAAGCTAGCTTACATTACAGGCTTGTTTCACACTGAACCAGCTTTGGGTAACCGATGTCCCGACATAATTGCATTGCACCATATGTTTTCGAAAACCGTCTAGATGTGAAGCGCTCCATATGATACAATGATCCGCCTGGTAAACGAAACTGGTTTTCCGACTGGCGGTTATGTGTGGAATTATCCTTCCACATCAAATTCAATCAAACAAGATTGAAATGGAGACATCGATGAATGCTCCTATTTGTTTAATATTGGGCCGATCCTTGCGAAACTTGGATGGAACCACGGCTGAAAGATGCTCTTTCAATTAAAAAAAAATCATTGAAATCTGTTCAATAGTGTTCAAATGATTGATGTAAGTTACAAAGATAAAAAAACAGGTCGAATATAGATCCTTGTTCTTTTTGGGAGTCGGTTAAAAAGAGGAATCAATCAAGAATAGAGATAACGCCACGGGTTAAAATAGTTTCAAAACAATGTGGCTGAAACTCTATTCTTTGAGAATTTTAAAATGGAAAACAATTGAATAAATTATGTTAGTATACGCACAAAATTAGACATCTCATGATAATGTCAGAGCTATGATCTCGAATTGGCGCTTTTGTGAAGTTTTCACATGGTACTTCTGTTCAAAAGCGCTCATTTACGTAATAGAAACGCTCATAATATAATCATACGAAGGTGGATCTATCCGTAAAGGGTCTACCCATCATAAAAAGCCATGCTTATAAAATAATAATTTGTATTATAAATCCCATAAGTAAAGGTGTTAATAGCTGATGTTAACATTCTCAAAATGTGAAAACGGAGAAAAGAAATGATGTCGGCTCAAAAGTAGATTTAGTCGTAGGTATTATAGTAAAACAAGGACGAATCAGTTCAGAGCATCTAACAATTTTTGTGATGAGCTAAGACTTGAACACCCCCTATCAATTCAAACTTATTTAGATAGACTTCAAGAGAACGATTACTTGTTTCTAGAACAAGTAGTTGCACAGTTAATGGCAATCAACAAATGTGAGATAAGCATTGCCTGCAAAATTAAAATTTGAAGTTCTTTGGGTCAGATGAATCTTATGCTAGTTCTCGGCTCCAAATACCATATCTAAGTTCTTAAATGCCATTTTTAACGAAAGAGATAAGCTATCTGATTAAGGCGAGACAAATAATAAAAAAGGTTATAAAATGGCTATACATGTATCAATTTATTAATAATATATGACTAAGAGCAATTCTGGATCATTTCTTGTTACATAAGGCTACGCACTAGTCATTTCATGCGTGTGTACTTGCACTGTTTCTCATAGCTTTAAAAGATCCGTTGTATTGGATGGAATCACTTTCAGAGAGCTACTGCCATTACCTATAATACTAATATTAAATTTATTAGGAGACATTCAAGTACAAAAATCATGAACCAACTTCCTCATAAACCCATGAAATAACTTGAAAAAACTAGAAAGTTATAAAAAATGGATCCAAATTCTTCTTTAATCTTGATATGCAATGCTTGCTACTGCAAGAGTTCCGTTATAAAAGTATTGTTTAACCTACAAATCAGTGAAAGTGTATTCATATAACATTTTTCTCGTGTATTACTGTAGTTTCGCGATATTCAACAGTTAGTATATCAGCTACCGAAACTTGTGATTTAGTGGACGGAAAATTTCATTCAGCTTTATATATGGCGGATAAAAACAGTCACAATATGGACAAGTTTTTTACACCGGTGCGAAAGGAAAAACGTGAGCGTTCGCAGTCATCGCCAGAAACTTTGCAAGGCGCAGCGAAACGTGCAACTTCAACCACAGAGAACCAAGATATGCTCGGAAACATGACAGTTATTATGGGGAAACTACTCGATGAAAAACTTCAGGTATTAGCGAATAAAGAAGATTTGGAAAGTCTAACCACGAAAATACAAAGATTGGTCCAGGAAAATGTTAAGCTGAAGGATGAAGTTAATCAACTTAAGAGAGAAATCAGCCAAGTGAATGAAATGGTAAATAATCTGGAAGATCGTGCTAGAAGGAATAATGTGATATTCAAAGGACTTGAGTACAATTCTGGCGAGGATTGCAGAAAACTAGTGGCGGGATTCTGTAAAAAGGTGCTCAAGTGTGAAAAAGAAATTCTCATCAACAGAGCACATGCATTGGGACCAAAATGAAACAATGCGCCAGTCATAGCTCACATTCCGAGAGATGAAGATGTGGAATGTGTGTTCCGAAATGCAAAAATACTCAGAGGTACTGGCTGCATAGTGCATCGAGACTTCAGCTACGAGACGAGAAGGAAGCGAGGAAAACTGGCCCGATTGAAGAAGGAGATTTCACGCGTCGTCGGTGACAAGAGGATGACAATCGCTATGGATCGCCTGGTAGTGGAGGGTGTATGGTTTGCCTGGACTGACAAAATGGAACATCGCTGTGGTCAATTGGATGGGGCTGAAAAATTGAAGCAGATTTTCAACTACGACTTCTCTAAGATTCTGGAAAATATTGTGAAGGACAATAAAAATGACGAATAGGAAAACGCCGTCTGTCAGGCGGTAGAAATGAAAAGAGACGGTAAAATATTAGCGTTTAATGTTGCAGGGTTGCGAGGTAAGTGCTGTATTCCAGATTTTATATCTTTTATTGAGGGTTTTGATATATTTTGTTTGAATGAGACGTTTGTGGAGGAAAAAGATTTTTGTAAATATGGAAATTATTTTTTGAATTATTAAATAATTAAATAATAATTTTATTAATGGAGACAACAGGTGTAATTATGAGCTTCATTGGATACCTGACGCAAGGGAAAGTAATTTTGGTAGATCGAGTGGGGGTATACTGATGGGATATGAAAAATCAAAAATCTATGCAGGATATTTGTAATTTTGTTAAAGTGGGTAGGATGCTTGTTATTAGAATTAAATATGAGGGAGGGAAATTTTTTTATATAGTACCAATTTATTTTATAAGTAGCGTTCTATGGGGAAATAGTTATCTAGAGATGTGGGATTTTTAGAAGCTTGTGAGGATGAGAAAGAATTAATGCTAATAGGAGATTTCAATGGGAGGATAGGAGAGGGGCAGGCCATTCCTGAAGAAGTGTTAGAAAGTGATTGGGAAATCAAAGTAAATAGAAGCTCAAAAGATAAAGTTGTAAACGCAAGAGGGAGAATGATTTTGGATATGTGTGATACGTTTGGTTTGACGGTGTTGAATGGAAGAACGAAGGGTTACTGGATGGGAGAGTATACCTTTGTGGGAGCACTGGGATCATCCGTTATTGACCTCTGTCTAATGTCGTTAAATGTATTAGGCTAGGCGCATATTGAGACGCGACCAGCGCGTGTGGCGCGACATGACACAGCGCGAGTTTTTGTAACTCTTGCAAAGGAATGGATCAACGCAAATTAGCAACACGACGCGACGCAGCGCTATAGTCGCGAGACGCGACACGCGTGGCGCTGTGGCAGAGCCACAGTTTGTCGCGCCGCGCGTCCCATGTCCCACGCGTCTCATGGAATTATTAATATGATTGGACCAATCAAATGCTCAGTTTTAATTTGATCCACCAGTACAGACTCCCAGGATATAATAAATATGTGCAGTAATGTAACTTCGAGAGATTTCTTTTTAATATCTATATTATTTCTTTACTGTAATATTGATTAGGTTAGGTCGTATTGCTACTAATAATTTGGTTCTTGTATCAAAGTGATTTCTGCCAGTTTCAACCACAAAAGCTCAATGAAATTCACTTCAAATACAAGAAAAATAATAAAAGTAGAAAATTAAAATATTGTCAAAAATTTGTTTAATCTATTAGAAAATTTTAATTTTTAACTGTTGCTACTGCTTCAACTGATCAGTGCTAATAAAGATGAAATGGGATTTCATTACTAATGTATTATTTGTTTATTTATTTATTGTGACAAATTTACAACGAATGTGAAGGCGCAACAGACTCAAGTCCAAAACTGCTCCCTTCACAAATTTTGAATAAATGTTACATTGTCCAAAACATTGAGGTTAACATTATTAGGAGATTTCAGTTTCTTTTCTGTTAATAAAATCAATAACATCTCGTCTTCAGCACCACTATCCGAATCAGAATCCAAGCTTAGATCTAATAAACATAATTTTATTTGTGATTTAAATAAATAAATAAATAAGATTTTATTGTCAGCGGGCCGATAAGCACAAGACAACGTCAAAACATATACTAAAACAGTAGGTTACAAAGTTGAGTGCCATCTAAGCACTGTCAATCCCAATAATACAATTTTCGATTGCAATAGTGAACACTAAACTTAATTATTACAGAAGACCATGATCAATTATATCGTCAAAATGTTACAAAAAAAAAAAACGCAAAATGTTACGCAATATTTATGTCAATTTCATAAATCTCACTTAACTTGTAGAACGGGTTCTCTATCAGCCAGTCGTGTATCTTTGTTTTGAAAACCGTGAGGGGTGCATTATGAAGATGGAGTGGCAACCTATTAAAAATCTTCTGACCAATGTGTTTAAAGCTGTTGAGCGATTTCGAAAGTCGGTGACGCTCAACATAAATTTGATTATTGCTTCTGGTGTTGAAAGAGTGTACATTGTTTCTTATCTGATAATTATGGAGATTCATCTTGGTGTAAGTTAAGACAGATAATATGTAAAGATTTATTACAGTCAGGATTCTGTTACTAACGAATAATGGCTTGCAGTGTTCCAGGTATGGGGACTCAGTTATTACTCTGATGGCTTTCTTTTGTAGAAGGAGAATCTTTTCTACATGCGAAGAGTTGCCCCATAAAATTATACCATATGCCATGACACTATGAAAAAATGAAAAATAGGATGTCCTTAAATATTTCTTAGGCACCACGTTAAGTAGACTCCTCAGAAGATAGATGACTCTACTCAGCTTAGAACTTACATAATTGACATGAGGCTCCCATGTAAGTTTTGGGTCCATATAAACACCCAGAAACTTAACACTGGAAGGATTACTGGCTGTGACTCCACTTTTCAAACTGAAATCCATCTGTTCAGTTTTATCTTTATTGAGAACGAAGCCATTTGATCTAAACCAAAGGAATGCCCGTTCCATAGTGGCTTCATTTTTTTGGATAAGGCCATTTAAATCACTATTCATATGCAGGAACGTGGTATCATCAGCATAAAGCACTGTATCGGATTTTATGTAGGCAGGGAGGTCATTCATCATAACAAGGAAAAGGAAAGGGCCAAGGACTGAGCCCTGCGGCACCCCTGTTTCTAAATTTAGCGTGGAAGAACCATTATCAACACTACCAATGATACTCTAATTTAGTGTGGTATTAGAGTATCATTGTAGTAACAATGCTATTTATAGATGGCCTTCTACATTTAATTTCACTTTTATATTCAGTTTGAAAACAAGTGAAGTTTTTTTTAATGAGTTCGGTTCGTCAGATATGACTCCAGAAGCTTAAGAGCAGTGTGCCCGGTTCCATAGTAATTCAACTTGTCCAGAAGAATACCACAATCCACACAATCGAAAGCCCTGCTCAAGTCACAGAAGGTGGCCCGAGCATAGATTCCCCTCTCAAATGATTCCAGCAACCTACCCACCATCCCCTGAATGGCATCCACTGTTGATTTCCCCTTTCTAAATCCAAATTGTGATTCATCAATCAGAGCAAAGTTATCGAAATGTTCAGAAAGCTGGAGGTACATTATGGTTTCAAGGATTTTAGCTAAAACTGGCAGAATTGAAATGGGCCTATAACTCGATGGACTGCTCTTATCACCTTTTTTATAAATAGGTATGACTCTGGCCCTCTTAAGATCATCGGGGAAAATCCCTTCTTCAAGGCATTTGTTTAGACAGTAAGTCAGAGGCTCAACTATAGAATCTATTGATTCCTTCAATAAATTTACTGTAACTCCATAAATATCAACACTGTTTGAAGGTTTGAAACCTCTGACTATCTTTAACACAAATTCTGGCATTACTTTACGGAAGTTGAAACATTTTGGCATACTGGGTCCTTTGATGGCTTGCACGTTTAAAGACTCAACACTGGGTCCAGTCAAAGAGGCTCTTATCTCTTTAACAGATGGAATGAAAAATGTGTTCAGTGTATCTGGGTGCATTGTTATCTTCTGTCTAGATTCCTTGACTACTGTATTTATTATCTTCCAAGCTGCCTTACATTTGTTTGTTGAATTTTCAATGGAGTCAGTATTATGGGATTTTTTAGCTTCTCTGATAGCATTCTTGTATTCGTTCCTACACTTGACATAAGCCGACCTTGTATTTATTGTTTGATATGTATCATTTAGGCTCGTCAATAATAACAAACGTTCTTTAAGAGCTGCAAGCTGTGGGGTATACCATTTATTATTATTGTTATTTTTGCGAGCATTATTGGTAACTTTGCATTTCCTTTGAGGAATACACACATTAAATATTCTTAGAAATCGATTAAAAAATGTCTGAAACGCATCATTAGCTGATAAGTCACTCACATATAAATTAGACCAGTCACAATTATACAAAGAATTCTTAAATCTACTTATTTTGTCAGTATCAATAGGTCTAGTTGTGATCACTTTTGGTTCAGAATTATTATTAAAATTCACATCCTTGAAATATTCAATTGACAGAAATTTATGATCCGAATGGGGGAATAATGTAACTTTATTAGAAACGGCAATATTTCTAGCGTTAGTGAATATGTTATCCAAGCAAGCATTTTCTCTCGTATTTTCACAGTTTGTAAATATCATATTGTATTGCCTCAATAGGTTCTTAAGTTCAAATGAACTACGTTGATCTCTATTAATATCGAAAGCAGAATTCACGTCACCACCTATAAGCAAATGAAAATTCCTAAATTGCGGCTTATGCAAAAAATCCAAGAGTTTATCCAGGTGATCCAAAAATATTTTTGAGTTACCATTTGGAGACCTGTATAGAGAAACAATTACAACTCTGGAAGCGCGGTTCACAACACCTGTGGCTTCAAAATCCAACTCTTTACAGAGATCGTCGAAATCTAATTTTTCAAACAAATAAAAAACATGTCTAACAGGCAAGAGTTCACCCACAAAACTGCGTTGCAATATGCGTTTCAAGACGCTACGCGTGCGGCGCGATAGTGTCATGTCACTAGTGTCATGTCGTGTCACACGTGCCAGCCGCGTCTCAATATGCGCCTAGCCTTAGAGTTGGTGCGCGAATTTAGTGTGGGCAACCTTATTTTTTCGGATCATATGCCAATTATTGTAAAACTTGTGCTAAATATAGAAGAGGTCTTTCCAGATGCTCAAGCCAGTACCGAGGTTACAATGGGGAAAAAGGAATGATGAAAGCTATAAAAATAGGCTGGAAATGAGATGCAGAAATTTTAATTTGGACGGAGATATTGATCAAAAATGGGCCGATATTATAAAAATGATTTATGAAGCAGCGGGAGAACAGGCGCATCAAACAAAAGGAAAAGGCAAACCTTGTAAACAAGTGTGGTTTGATTGGGACTGTAGGAAAGCTAGGGATAAAAGTTTTGCTAATTTGAAGTTGTTTAGAGTCTGTAATAATGAAGAGACTAGGAACATGTACCTGAGTGCAAATAAAGCGTATAAATCACTATGTAAGCTGAAAAAGGAAAATTATCTCAAAACACTAGGTGATAAATTCAAAGGGATAAGAGACGCAACAGAATTTTGGAAGTTGATAAGAGTATTCAAAAAGAGTAAGCTCAAATGCTCGGCTGAGATAACAGCTGATAATTGGGTACAGCATTTCCAAAGATTATTTTCATTAGAAGGCGGTGCAAATGTTATCTCGTATGCGGCGCCGCATTGCGAAAATCAACTTTTAGATAGCGAAATATCGGATTCCGAAATATATGTAGTGTTGAAAAAAATTGAAAGATGGGAAAGCGCCTGGGATAGACTGGATACCGGGAGAATTTTTTAAATATGCCTCTAGAAATAATTTTTTTGCATTATTGCTGCGCTTTTTCAATCACACATTTCAAAAAGGTGAGTTACCGTTGAGTTTTGGTAAAGCCATTATCTTCCCAATACATAAAAAAGGAGATGTCGCGCTTGCTCAGAATTATAGAGGCATTGCATTTATAGATTCGGGAGTTGAAAGTTTAGCAGGAGTACTATTACGGCGTTTGGAAAAATATATTAGGCGAAATAATGTTATAATAGAAAGTCAAGCCGGTTTCAGGAAGGGTTACTCGACAGTAGACAACATTTTCAATTTGTACACAATTATTGTCACTTTAAAAACGGCAAATAAACGCAGTAAAGTGTATTGTATGTATGTAGATTTTAAGGCCGCGTTCGATGTTATTGATCGAAAGGGATTCTGGTTGAAGTTATATAACATATGAATACCGTATAAATTAATTAAAATGATGCACGAGTTATATAAATGCACGCAATCAGCCATGTGTACCACTAAAGGGTTGACCCGGGAATTTGAAACGCACAGCGGTTTAAGACAGGGATGTTTATTATCTCCAATTCTCTTCTCCTTATTCATTAATGATCTATTGGACTATCTAGGGGAGGGGTTATGGATTCGGGATAGGAATATCAGAGGATTACTTTACGCTGATGATTTGGTGCTGTTGTCCGATACACCCAAAGCTCTTCAAAGAATTATAAACTGAAATCGTATTGTGAGGAATGGGGAATAAATATCAACATGGATAAATCTAAAATAATGGTGTTCAGAAAGGGTGGGAAATTGGCTAGGCATGAAGAATGGTTTTGGGGTGGGGAGAGGATTGAGGTAGTTGGAACATATAAATATCTGGGGGTCACGTTTACGGCCACCATGAGGTTCGGAACACACATAAAAGAAAGGGTGTCAGCCGCCAAGTGTGGACTCAATACGGTATGGAGTAGTGTAATTAACAACAACACGATTCCTGTTAAGGCTAAATGGGAGATATTCAATGCAGCAATTAGAGCGATTGTGAGCTATAGTGGACAGGTCTGGGGGTATAAGAGGTTTGAAGAACTAGAAATGTTTCAAAGATTTTTTCTGAAGAAGTTATTTTCTTTGCCTCGTTGTACGCCCAACTACATTTTGTACTTAGAAACAGGGAAAAATCTTTTATTTTATCATAGTTATAGAATGCACTATAAGTATATAATTAAAGTATTAAGGCTGCCAACATCGCGTTTGCCTCGTTTTCTGGCTGAAGTCATGATAGAAAAAATATGGGTTGGTTCAAAGAATGGAAGCATCTGAGTGACATATATCAATGTGAATTGGGCGTGAGCCCAATAAGTATTGTCAATCAGGCTGCTCAACAAGAGCGACTTCTTGACTGTATGATAAAGGAATTTCGTGAGAAGTGTAGGGAGAGGGCTAGTAGGGCTATGTATCATGATATTTATCCAAATTGAAGCAGGATTTGGGCGACAGGGTCTACATATATGGGAAGTTCAATAGAACGGAAATAGCCATCATACTCAAGACGAGAGCAGCGTTGTTTTCCCTTGACTGTAGAGTGGGCGTCCAATTACTTTGTTCAATGTGTAATGACAGATTGAAAGAAGACATATTTCATTTCATAGGGAGATGTTCTATTTTAACAGAAGTTAGATGGGGTATTTGGGGTAGGCGGGAATTGACAGAGCGGCAAGTATTAGAACGGTTGAATGGTGAGAGCTGGGAAAAATTGATAAAATATGTGAGAATAGCTGGAAGATATCGCTCGCAGCTAATAGTGGAATTTAATACATAAGATAATGATAAGATAAGATTTAATTCTTCTTTGGAATTCTTTAACAGGTTATCACAAGAAAAAAAATACTTAACGAAAAAAAAAGAAAAAATTGTATGACAGTATTATTCAGAAGCCAACTCCTGGCAGACGGCCTCTAGGCCATAGCTGTAAAAAAATTATTATTTTCAAACTATGTATATAATACTGTATGTAAGAAAGTCAAATAAAGATTTTTTAATTATTATTATTATTATTATCTTGATGTACAACATTCTACATGCTATTTCTATTTGGTTTTGTTCCCCAGTCTGGTCTTTTTTTCTGCATATCTCCTTTTTTTGAAAATGTTTCCCTATTCATCTTCATGGTCACTTAATTATTTCTCTGCTTTAATTTTTTTAATATATGGGGAACTGTTTGATCAAATACCCACCTCCCTTTCTCCCTTTCCAGCACATAGTACCACAGAGCTTCATTTCTCCCCTATTTATTATTGTATCAGTTTTGTAATGGCCTTTTATTTTTAGTTTTCTGCTGACATTACCTGGGTGTTGTAATTTTAGAGAAGAAGAAATTGGGTCACTTTATGTTGCGCTGTCCAATGTATATAGACTGGCGTATACAATTATTGAATGAATTCTGTTACAATATAATAAACGAAGAGGACAGGTTGATGATTCTGTTGTCTAACCTAAATGAGGGCAAAATCAACAGAGTATTCCAATATGTTGTGAAATCCCTTGAAATTAGAAAAATGATAATGGATCTAGGGTAGTATTTTCCAACTATACATATGTATTTATTTATGTGTCACACTTATCTCTGTATAATGTAAATATATCGTATTAATAAATGCCATGCTATATTTTATATTGCATGATCTTGATGGAACTATTGTTATTCGTTAGGTTTGCAGCTCAACTTTATTTGTAGACATTCGCTGAACAAATAAATTGATTTATTTGTTTAATTTACCTGGGTGTTAAATAAATAAATGTACATTTGAGAATTTCCCAAGCTAAAATCAGACTACATATTCAGTTCATTCTCATTCAAAGTGATAATTACCTGAAAAGCAGTTTGAATGTGATGTAAATAATTGTATAACTAATTTCTTCTTCAACTGTTTGAGAATTCATTTAATTAGATTAGAGCTAAGACTGAACATTTTCAACTACTACTGTCTCAACTGCTGAAGGTAGGTCTGAATTAAAATATATTTCTCATTCGCTGCCAAACAAAGCTTTCATCTATCTTTTTAATTTTATATTTTCTTGTATGTTGTTGCAGGTCATTTTTCCTTCAAGCTCACATTCCATTGTTCCTCTATCCATTTCTGCACACTGTTAGCAAGACTCGGCCATTCGAATATCTCCGTTTGACCAGTTTGGGTGTGATTGGTGCCCTTGTGAAGGTTAGTAAATACTATCACCCCATACTACAACTTATAATGATACAATAATTAATAACAAAGAAATGCCGTACATATTATAGTAGTACTGATGTATTACATTAATTAGGTCGATATTGTTGAACTATTTTTCTCAGAAATTTCTTATGGGAGCGGGAAGGTTCAAAATGCTGAAATACCACCACAGATACAAGAAACTAGAGTCTGCCAACTCACTCTTGGCAATGCACAGAAACTCACAATATTTACTCTCATTACGCATTTCTCGTTACACAGAGCCCCAATCGGCTATACTGGGAACTAGACGTTCTCCATATAACGAAGTATGTGGTAACATTTGAAGCCTGATAGTAGTTGTCGTTGAGTTTCGACATGTGCGAGGCTAATCAAGGCTCTTGAAATTCCATTAAATAAAAAATATTTAAATTGCGTAGCAACTTACATTAGAACATCTGTTTAATATGTGACATAATGTATAATGTATGTGTTTATGTGTATATGTATATGTAATAAATATGTGTTTAATATATGACAGTGGAAACACTGTCATACCCAAACCAAAAAAAGAGATTTACAAAAGATTCTACCAGTATATAGCTCCAAAGTTTTACAATAAGATTCCAGAGGAGATAAAAAACAGAGAGATCCCCGAAAATTTAAAAATATGTTGAAGAAGTGGTTATTAGATAAACAGGACATAGAAATATTTTTTGTTGATTAGGATAAGAATAGAGGTAGCTATTTCGTAAATAAGTCATGATTGTTGAAATTCTGTGGGCATAGATACCAGTCGGAGGAATTCCATAATGACAAACCCCTTTAATGATGCAGTGACGTAATTCCTGACTTGCCAACCTATTATCAAATCATCTTTTATTTGTATGTTTGTTTTTTCTTTATTTGACTGTACCTTGAATGAATTATGTGCATGTTTTCTTAATGATTTGAGTTTGTAATTGTTTGTTTTGCTTTGGAAATAAAATTAAAACTTTTCTTGTTGGTAACTAATCCCAAAAAGAATTATCTCGGGAGTACCTAATTTCTCTTGACTTGGAAGAATTAAGTTTAGTTTGAATTGTACTTTACTTTTATAAGAGAAATAAAATATTTATTTATTATTTTATATACATAGCGTATTGAATACCCTATTCCAAAAAGTAACTATCTTCAAACTATTGCAATTGGGAAGTGCTCTTGGGAGCGATTTCAAGCCTTACTTTTGCAAACCACAAATGTAATACACTGAGTTGTACTTGATCTTGGTAGATGAATTGTGGCTTTCTAATGTTTGATAGTGTTTTCTAGAGCAAATTCAACTTTAGTTTGATCCCAATGCATAAATTATCATGAAAATTGGAGCTTTAAACCTTGATGCTGCTCTTGTAATATAATTTGGTCCACTGATGTAAGAGCGTACAACTAATTCAATCCTTTTTAAATATTTATTTCCAGACTGACGAGCAAGAAGTGATAACGTTCTTGTTGACTACTGAGATAATACCACTCTGCTTACGGATAATGGAATCTGGATCTGAATTGAGTAAAACTGTTGCAACTTTCATTCTGCAAAAGATTCTTCTAGATGACAGTGGGCTCTCCTACATTTGCCAGACATATGATCGATTCTCTCATGTGGCAATGATTTTGGTAAAGATCCATGTTGCTTATTATTTCATATATCTAGCACTTTATTTCATTAATGTATCTGGGTGAGCTGCAACATCCATAGCTTCTGCGCATAGGCTAATGTTCTAATAAATGAAAATCATTCCTTCAGTATGTAAAATAATTCAAGCTATTGACTTCTATCTTCAGAATTTTCTAGATATTTTGTTGTTAGAAATCATTGTATGGTTTGAATGGTATAACTATAATGACGTTAAAATGCCTAAATCTCTTTCTGAGAGTTGACGTTATCCGGTGTAAAAGCCAATAACAATCTCGCACGGGATTTACTCCTCAACGACCCTACACTTCTTCTTCTGAAGTAAGAATATGAGTCCCAATAGGGAAGTGATAGCCGTGAGCCGTAGCAGGTGTCTGTTCAATAAGAGATAAGCTTCGAACACCTGGGCCCTCTTTGCAAGGGTGACCGATTGGATTGGCCAGCAAAAAGACTGTTCTCTGCTTTAAAATTACTTCCCAGTGGTTCGGAACCCACCTAAAACTATAGGTCCAATTCATCAATCATCATCATCATCATCCAATTAATTACCCACGCAAAGGTCTCAGACCTATGTGGGCTTCAATTGACGAGAATTATGCTCTTCTAAACTGTTTTTCATTAATCTGAATAAATGAGGAACTGTACTTTGAATTTGTGAAAATTTATGTAAAATTACTGCCTTGGTTGACCCTGATCAATTCTCTGATTGGTCAAATACATATTTGATTTGGAGCAATTTTAATTGGTTGAACCTATCTAGTTGAAAAGTTCTGAGAATTATAAGAACAATGTGCTTAGATTGTAGTAATTGAATCATCAGTCCATTGTCCATTAGTCCAGTCCATTGATAATAATGGGTGCTTTTCATTGATAATATTTTAGGAAATGCTGTTCATAATTCCATGTTTGAAACTGGTATGCATTGTAATTATAGTTATCGCCCAATTCTTAGCAGTTAATGTACATTTCTGTTCAATTAAGAAGTTGGATATTTCTTAATTTGTCTGTAACTCATCAAGTAATAAATATATTATCTACTGTATTATGAACATTTATAGTGTTGTATATTTTTGAAATGGAATTTGTGTTGTCTGCAGGGTAAAATGGTGCTGTCATTGGCGAAAGATCCTTCAGCTCGTTTGCTAAAACATGTAGTACGTTGCTACCTGCGCTTGTCTGATAACCCCAGGTTAGTTTATTTATTTACTGACTTATATTGCATATTTTATTATATGATCTTCAGATTGAACACGGTACAGGTCGGACCATTTTCTTCATCCCTGAGACACCTTAGTCAATTCCGAAATCATGCACTCTATATTATTTGTGATTAATGACGAATTTTATTTTTTTTAATTTATTTCATCAGCTGTTAGCCTCTTAGGACGCAAGGTATGCTGGACACTGGAATTAGTCTCTGTCCTTCTCTGTATCTGCTGCTCAATATTGTAATGTACCACCATGTAAGAAGGTCGGTCTCTCAATAAAACTTTGTTCTGTTGGAGCGCATAATTTTGTGAAAACGTTTTTGGTGTGGGAGTGCATAGGTTTTCCTGGAGGTGAATCGTAGAAATGTTGCAAATAAATTTTTCTTCATTTCTACACTTAACAAAGGATTACATGGAAGATTATAGAATGGAATACAATAAAAAGCGTGTATAAAAACAAATTTAAATTTACCAATTCCATTTAAAAAAGAAGTAATAATCAATATAATAGAATTATTCCTGAAAACAACTGATGGATTTGCGACTCTGGGTGCATTACTCTGGCATAATTAAAACATCAATTTGTGAACTATGAAATTATTAATTTTCAATTCAATTTTGTTTCTTCCACGATACTGTGAAGACGTTTTGACATGCAGTTGAAATTTTTATTTTCGTGGAACCTATTGACTACTCGTGAGTGAATATAGCTCAGTTCTATTGTATTGGCAATCAGAATGTGAGAGTATGCTTCTAGAAAAATATTTTAAAATAATACTTACATTTTAGTGGAAATGAACACTAAAGTTTTTTTAACTTCAAATATTTCATTTTAACTAAAAATTCAGTCTTCGTTTAGTCTCATCTTACCAGTGGAAAAGTAGACTAAGGAGTGGAAAAGGAAACTAAATCAACAAATTTCTTTTCATTTTTTATTCCAAACCTTTCTCTTGCAAAACCGTTAATTTTTTCATAGTATTTTTTAGCTTTAAATTGACAAAATGAACGTAAAGTGGTCGTGGGTTCGAATCCCGCTCCACCGTCGGGCATGTGTGTGTAATCATTCACCTCATTACCCACGCACAAGTCTCGGACTCATGTGGGCATCATCAGCAATAAAAAAAAAGACAATACGTGCTTATAAACGTTTAATTAATACAGGGTGGCGCAAAAAGAATGCATGTATTTTAAAATGCCATAAGTAATTTTATTTTAATCATACAAATATCTTATTAGCAACAAAACAATCAGCAAACAACCCAATTTGAGAATTGGTATTAAACATTCCAAAGCACTTGACTATTTAAAAAAAATTACATCAGAAAGATTGCGTCCTTCTGCATCAAAACACATTAAAAGTCTGTCTCTCTTCGAAGTTGCCGCTTTTGAGCAGCTAACAACTCGCAAGAAATGCATAAAAAACCACTGCTCTGTCCTAAAGTTACGGTTTGGTATATGGGGTCTTAAAAATTGGTATTGCTGAAATTATATTTTTAAAAGAGTGGTGCAACTGTCACAGTTGATTCTAAACGTTATGTGGAAATGCACAGCTTTGCAGCCAAAACTTGAATCTTTGGGGATGGACACGGCAGAAATATGGTTTCAACAGGATGGAGCCACAGCCCACACAAGTAATGCATCTATGGAAGTTTTCTGCTCCTGATCACGTGATTTCACGTTTCGGCGATATCCACTGGCCTGCAAACTCGCCAGATCTATCGCCGTGTGATTTCTTCTTGTGGGGTCACTTGAAATTCAAAGTTTACTGTTATAAACCGTTTGCTTGAAGATGTGAAGACTGCAATATGTGAAGAAATTGTTGCTGTATCACAAAACACTTCAACAAACGTTATGGACAACTTTGAAGAGAGACTTTTAATGTGCATTGACGCATCTTTCCGATGTAATTTTTGAAAAATAGTCAAGTGCTTTAGAATTTTTAATGCCAATACTCAAATTGGGTTGTTTGCTGATTGTTTGGTGGTAATAAGATATTTGTATAATTCAAATAAAGTTACTTATAGCATTTTAAAGTACATGCGTTCTATTTCCGCCACTTTTTAATATATCTATGATGATTTATCTTGAAAAATCCATTTATTTTTCTTACAATTTTGACTTGATAGCGAGAAAGCTTCAAGAAAATGAATGGAGTGAGAAGAGGAGACATGCGTTTCATGTTTTTAAGTGCTTAATGACAACTCATCCTATGTTGCACTGACTGAGAGTGGTTTGACAGGAATCATCAGCGCTAGTAAACAGAGAAATGGCGGAATTCATGAATTCTTCAATCATACTCTACTAGTGCTTTAAAAGTGAATGCAGCAGGTTGATCAATTCCAATAAAATTAGAAGTGGCATGAAACTAAAAAACAAGGAAAGTCATCCAATACAAGAACACTAGGAGGAAATGTTTTAGATTATTGTCTAACTTTAAGTAGATTTGTTCATTTTCTGAACAAATAATCAGAAACTCGTTCTTGTGCTCACTTCTTCAGTTTCTTGATACAATTTTAGAGTTGTGCAGTGTTGGAAGTGACTCATGTGTATATGCTCGCTCGCGTGAATGCTTTCTGTAATTGATTTACAACAGAAGCTCGATATCATCAAGTATGAAGTGTCAATTTCCGAAATGTCAAGACAATTCCAGTGAAGTATTTTTCTGAAGGTAGCAAAGAATCGCCCTCTATGGTAGACCGTCTGGTAGATGCGAATAGTTCCGAGGCTTTTGCAAAGACGTGTGAGTGGTTACAAGAAAACTTAAAGCAGAAACCCATCATTGATTTGAGAGAAAAATGTGCACGTTTTGCTAGAGGGAAATGAACCTTTTATTGAATATTTGAGAAAAAAAATTCAAGGCCGTTTTAAAAATGGAATTTTATCAGGAAATGATGGACAGCATGATGTAGTATCATTTGGAAAAACTGTATTGAGCATAATCTCTGACTAATAATTACAATAAAAACAGTTTAATGGCCCTGATAGAGAAAATATCTGAATAATTGAGACAGCAGCTAAACTGACCAAAACTGAAATAAATTTATTACAGAGAAATAGAGAATATTGTCCTTCTTCTTCAAATATTACATGTCTCCAATATTTAGAAAATATTTACCGCCTATTCTATCGAAGCTTTTGACTGTTCTTCTCAGTGGAAAGCATAATCATTCGAAGCAGGCTTCTATATAGGTATGCAAGCTTGCAGACCAAGTTATTTCATATGCCTTATTCCTCTCGGTCTAGGAAATTCATGGATATTTCAGTTCTTGTTTCTTGAATGATGGTTTCAGCGTGTCTTACGATGAAGTACAGTATTCACATTCTAGTGTAATGGATGAGAGTAACAATCTGAATGGGTCGCTGACAATGTTGACCTATTTCAAAAACAGCTGGCCATAATACGTTTCATGGTATGAGAATCATTATGTGCACGCCAGGATTACTCTCTAACAACAATAATTTCTGGCAGATATAATAAGAGACTCGAAACTTGCACTATACCAACAGCTATGAATAAGATTAGTACTTCAAGATTAATCATGAGATAATTCAGAATTGTCTTCTTTTTGGCTCTTTGGAGTTCAAGTAAGTTAGTCAAGCCATCTAAACCTCGACGGCTAAGATAAATGCAACCTGTTACAAAAGGTGAATTCAGTGGGTTTTTGGGAGTCTACATGTAAGAGAGGACGATGAGGACCTCTTTCCTCCCAATGATTGATATGAATCCAATTTCTCCCAGCTGTGTCACAACTATCAAGCTCTGAAGTGATCAAGCAAAGAAGTTGAATTTGAAACTCCTCCATTTGATCAGTGCATTTTTTGAAGTGTGCAAGAATATGTACCCAATAGATACGATAGTTTAGAATTAGCTGCCCAGAAATGAATGAAATCATTGCCACTTTACCGTATAAAGAAGGATACAAAGGTGTCTGGTATTTAGATCGATCATAAAAATTTGCCAAAAATCGTTCTCTGGTTATTCTCGTTTTTAAATAAATAAATGTTTTATTTCTCTTATAAAATAAAGTGCAATTCAAACTAAACTTAATTCTTCTAAGACAAGAGAAATTAGGTTCTCCCGCGATAATTCTTTTTGGGAGTAGTTACCAGCAAGAAAAGTTTTAATTTTATTTCCAAAGCAAAATAAACAATTACAAACTCAAAACATTCAAATAATAATTCATTCAAGGTACAGTCAAATAAAGAAAAAACAAGCATACAAATAAAAGATGATTTGATGTTTTTGATCCAATGAACCAGATTTTTGAAATGTTTTGTAACTTTTGGCAAAGACGACATTTGTCTGTTTAAATGCTTCGTCTATACTTTATATTTTAAAATTTTATTTACAAAATCAAATTCTCTAAAAGCTTTTTAGAAAAAATATCGGTTTATCAATAACTATCCAAGTTAATACACTTGTACTGAATAAATAAATTAATAGGGATAACTGATAACTTCCGTCATTTTATTTCTGAAACAAAGCGTTTCCGGATCTTTGCTTTTATCGGATAAAATTATTTATTCTGATGAGAAGAATGAGCTGGAACAGTAGGGCAGATTCACCCTAAACCCCGTGTATAATCCATAGATTTTAATGCTTTTGAAGCGTTCGAAGATCTTTTGCATCATTTTTGAAACTGAATTGTTTCAGAGCCAGAGAAGCACTTCGCCAATGTTTGCCAGATCAGTTGAGAGATGCTACGTTTGCTGCCTGTCTCCAGGAGGACAAATCGACAAAGCATTGGCTAGCTCAGCTGCTTAAGAATTTGGAAACTAGTCCTGGTGTTGGAGTTACTGTGGGAATTTCTCCACTTGTACCACAGTAACTAGCCGAAACAATTGAAAACATGTGATACAAAAACAATCTTCAAAACAATTTTAAAATTCAATTCATTGTTCATTCTTTATTATTTATGATTTGTGATACTCTTTATCTGGTGATATTTGAGTGCAGCATTATCCCATTATTCACATAATGTTATCAATCAATATTGAGTGAACTTTTAAGAGGGAAGAAGATATTAATGTATAGAACTGTGTATATCGTACTCCTATTGATTTGATATCAAATACTTATAGACTTGATATAGTTTAAGCATATTTTACACGACATTTCTGAAATGAAGAATTCAATATGAAAACCTTCATATTTTACAGATACAATTCTCAATTGTCCTATGTATTCCAGCAATGACTGGTACTAAATTTGTTATGTTCTAGTATTATATTAACCCACTCCTATCACTGTGACTGGAAAAATGCAAAAATAGGTGAAAGAAATGAAAGCGTAATCTTGATGTTGTACTAAATTTAGCTCAGACTTTACCTTAATTGTTTTCATGCAAATCAATGTTGTGTTGCTTGAACATTTTCCGATTAAAAGTTAATGTTTTGCTCCTTGACGGATTTCCCCATCCTTTCTTTGCATTTAGTCTATTGTTAATAATGATGAAAAAAAATGATTTTGCAGACATTTTTATGAATTGATAACTTTAATCTTCCTTTGTAAACTTTGTCATCTTTTCTGTGCATCTCCAAACTAAAATTATTAACAACAATAGTTTGTCATGAATTCACCTTATTTTTGCCATTATTTATATTGCAAATCATCGCAAGCTAGGCTAATTATTTATAAGTTACTATTCTCGTTTGACACCTAATTTCATTCGCTAGTGTATTATAGGTATTTTAATGTCTGCTTTTATTTTTGCCCATCTTTGTACTACTTCTTTCGGATGATGAATAGTTCAAATAAATATTTATATTAATTTTATTAAATATTAAGTCTTCTAAGAAGATAATGCTATCCATATTGTTGTAAAAACTTGCAAAATAATTATATCATATCAGAAGAATTTCAGAGCTATTAGTATCGTGTTTTTTTCTTATAGATTATTCTTATAATTGTAATTGATAATTACGTTTAATTGAATTGTAATTGATAAGCCATCTCAGAGATGAAAATTTTAATATAATTTTTTTAGTCATTTCCTCATTTTCTGCCATGAAATGTTCTATTACGACTCTCCAATATTTATTTATTTTTATTTTGTGTAGTCCCATATAGAAGATTCCCTGCATTTTATTAATATTCCACTCGTCAAAACAAAAAAAAACATGTTTAAAATATTTTAATTTGATTCGATATTTTTTAACTTAGAAAATTTGGATATTAGGAAAACAACTTGTATTTAATCTACTTTATCATGCTACATTTAAGTTACTTTTAAGTTACAACTAAATAAAAACTAAAGGAGTGAAGAAATTCTATTATTTCAAAAACCAAGTATACCCGTTAGCATGAGACATCATTTTTGCACAGATTTCAACTTTAGATTTGTATGTGATTTTATACATAAGTAGGACCCGTAAGGGTCTCCCAGCCAATAATATTCAAAATCTCATTTGAATTTGTTTACATTCATAACAGTCGAGCGATTGAATGGCTTCTAGTCCTCAGAAGGGGTAGGGAACAATTAGTTTATGAGTGTTTTAAGTAGGCTATTGATTTATCCGTATCCAATATAGAAATTCATATTAATGCATTGAGCATCACTAAATACACAAGTGAATTATTAGAGAAATGCATTAATTTGTCTGAAGTTCAAAGAACGGCTCAAATTACAGCAGAACCTGTCAGACTCCCTCGAGAAATTTTTGGCTAAGCTTGTGGTCCCAAAAAAATTTCGCGGTCCTTACCGCCGCCACTGCACACAGCTTGAGCTAACATTGAACTGTGTAATGAAAAATTCACTTAATTCAATCCCAAGATACTACTTTTGTTGTATGCTAGAAAAAACTCTAATATTATGCTGTAATGTTAATGCTGAATTTTTCATGGTGTTTTAAATTAACTGAATTTTGAATCTCAATAATTAATAAAACCCAGATGTAATCGGCAATGCGGTAGTGTTATCATAAGACGTCATTGGATGTTTTGATCGTCAATTGGGGGCCCATTAAACAGGTGGGATGAGCAGAACACATGAACTGGTTTGACTCCTAGTATTATTAGAGTAGTAAGTATCTCAGAAATATTAAAGAGTATGCTGATGAGAATATAGCGTTGGGCCTATGATTTTCTGTATACTTCCAAAACACTGTTCCCAAGTAATGACGTCAGAAGTTTCCAAGTGACGTGTTTGTTGACTGATATCTCAGATTAGGTATAGGTATATTGTCTTTCCTGTGAAAGAGCCAGCCGTGTGTGGAGTGTGCTTTAGTAGTAGTGGGAACCTGCTACACAGGAACTGATCTCGTCTCTGGCCAACTGGCATTCTCAAGAGACCGGTTGGCCTCCACCAAACTCCTAGGTTTTTGCGTGAAGTCGTCTCTTCTAAACACCGGCAAACGTATTATATATTTTATTGGAATATTTTTCGCATCTTTTCAAACTGCAAGAGGTCGGGGTACTGAATAGAATGAAGCTGATCGACTAAACGAGCTTTCAATTCAGTGAAGTCGGTGACGATTTACATTCATGACGCAAAACATTTTGTTCTTTTTCATCTCTATTATTTATTGGAAAAGTGGATTAAGCCTTGGTTTCGAACAGCGGACAGAGCAGAAACACTACTATTAGAGCTTTTGGTATGGGAACCTACATCGATAGCATCAATTATTGCAGTGTATTCCTGCCCAGTCTGTTGTTCATTTGTTCAAATTCGTGATGTTGGAAACGGAGGCTTCAGAGTATAAAAAAATGATTTGATACGAATACCATAAAATTTTAATGCAATGTATTAAAATCAAATGAAAAATTATTATCAAGCCATAGTACTATTGTAAATTATAATAATATTTATAGAAAAATCAATGCAATATGTTTACCGGAAAAACGTTCTTGAAAAAAAACACTAATACTATAAGTTAGGACTGTATAAGTCTATTTCTAACAGAGTAATTCAATAAAATATATTTACTTTTATAATAGCTTAATAGTAAAATAAGGAAAAAGAGCATTTTCAATTAAGTAATAGTTCAATATAAAAACAACTTAAAACAATAGAAAATAATATATAGGCTACAAAAATAGAATATCTAATTAACTGTGGCAAAAATTTTGTGCTTTTACTAAACTTTCAAATTGAACTGTTTCATATCAATTAGCCAAGCTAATATTTTAGAAAATATCAAATTTATTCCTTGTCTGTGAAATATTCAGGAATTACATTTCCAGTTGAAATTTACATGTAGAAAACAATGTTAAAGAAATACAGTGTCAGACCCTATAATAGATTTTTCAGTTGGTGTTTTATCATGACCTTAATGCTGTAATTTTCTGGATTAGCTTTAGCGTTTAGAGGGTTAAAGTACAAAATGATTTAACACTATTTGCATCATAAGCCTTTTTACGAGTCTATTATATTGAAATTGAGCCAATATTGAATTCATTCGCGTATTTTTTACAATTATTATTGAAAGATCAAGAACTATAATTGGCATGCCTGTTTGAGCAAGAATTCACCATAGCCACTGCTGGAGCTGGACACAGATTATTGAGGTATAAAACAAAAAATCACTTTAATCTTCATTGGTAATTGATTTATAACTTTCTGATATTACACCAATGCGAATTTTCCTTGGGGTCTACAGAGAGACATCAAAAAGTAATTGGCAAAAATTAAAAAATAACCGAATAAATTTTATTTAAAAAAAAAACGAGCATTAAATTTTTTCACTTTAATAATATTGCATTACTAATGCTATTGATAAATACTTTATATGGATGCTATTGTTATATTAAGAGCAATGTAGATTTGATAAATAATTTGTAAATTTGATTTCAGAATGTCGTAGTTTTTCATTGTTGACTCGCCAAACATGGCCTAATTTTTTTGTAGATTACGTCTTGGAGACTTCTAAATATTTATAGTGGCTTCTCAGTTATGCTAAATTTTCCTGTGATTTATAAATTGTATTTATTATGAATAAACTCCTCTGAATATTAGAGAAATGTTCAGAGAAAAATTTAATGTGATAGAAATAAGGGAAAATTTATTCTAAATTATAAAAATGTCAAAAGTCAATAATAATTAAGATGACTGATCAATTAGAAAATAAAGTTATTTACTCAGTACCGTATAAACTAACTTAAAAATGCATTTCATGTTCGACTAATTGCCAATGCAGCTTCCTTCAGGTTTGTACCATAGCCTACTCAGTGTAGTAAGTATAAAATATATCATGCGATAGCTTGTTTACTATTGAGCAAATATTCTGTTCTGCATGGCAATTTTATGTTCCTATAAGGAAACAAAACAAGCTTCGATTACTGAAGTTCAGCGGTTATAATTAGAGAACCTGACAAGAAACCAGCTCACCTTTGATGTGGTCAACAGAAGCTTCATGCGCACGGAAGAACATGATTATGTTCGTTTTGTCCAAATCAAACAAGAGTTCAATATCTGAAAATCACTATTCATTCTATTAATGGTAACCCGTGATTACATTGTAACTAGATTACATTGCACTTCTTGTTTAATGATGTCTGCAAGAACTATTTCTTGGAGCATCAAAAACTGCTACTCATCAATTAGGCCTTGTAAGGAAGAATTTGCTGTTTCTTTGTAATCCATGATGATTTGTATTTTTATGCTCAATGAGGAACTCCAGGATAATACCTATTCAGTAAGTGTAGCAGCATGACTGAAATTACCAATACAATACCTAGTAGTCTACTATTGAAGATGATTTATCGTTGTTTTTTTTTAATTGTAGAGTAACTTACATGTCTGAGCAATCTAATATTTTCAATTTAAATTCATGCTCATTCAACTAATAGCTCTACTTCTAATTCCATACTAATTTGGTACCTACTTACTACACTTTCTCTCCAAATCCATGTTTTTGGTTGAATTAAATTTTAGTTTTGTATGAGCGCTAAAACTAAGTCTTTACTAGTATCCATACCACTAAATTTTCCAACAAAAAAAGATTACTACTTGCCCTTTCAAAAATGACCACCTCTAATTTCGTTCCTTTCTCTCGAAAACTACTAAACGTGTAGATATTCTGTAGATTGATACTTATCAAGTTATTAATTCCTGTTGTCTCATTAACAACTAGCTCTCTCAGTTGTAAGATATGATGTACCATTATACCGTATGGGTACTTTAACAATAATTATTTTTACCTTTTTGTTCTAAAACATCTCTGTTTAATACGAATGAGTAAGCCCTAATACAAAGAAACTGAGAAACGAAGGGGTTCATTGGAAAACGTTTTGAGGGAATGGTAGTATGTGTGATTATTTCTAGATTTTTTAAAAATATAAATACCACTTGACACAGTATGGTTTGAGAGTTAAGTGAGAAAATGGGAATTGAATGGGGAAAATCAGTATAATCCGTGAAGGTTTTTAATTACCGGTACCTATAAGCTTCCAATCATGCTATAGATCAGAATAATCTTTACAGTATTATTTTGAACCGATTTGATAAGAAAAACAAAATGTAATTATCCTTGTTTGTAAGTCTTATGTCTTATCAATCAGATTGCTCTGATCACAATGAATATGATAACTAGTTTAGACTCTTCTTGTCATGTTGTAGGTATAATGTAGCCTATTGCTAAATTAATAATTGCTGTAATAAAATCTTTTCAAGACACAAAATAGCACACATCTTCCAAAAATCCGGATTTAAAACAGTATTCAGAACAACAAACAACCTGAAGCATCTCACCTAACAAACAGCACAATTCAAAACTAGATACAAAGAACACACCAAAGCACTACATTCGCAGATCACTTAATCAACACTGAACATTAACAAAAAACATTCAAACTGACTTGGAAATTCTACACAAATTTCAAAAAAGCCACAAACTATAAATATGCTAGACACTGGAACAACATGAAATATTCAAACACCATAAACAAGACAGAACCAACTTACTCAATGGCCAAACTCAATTCAAATCCAACGCAATTTTCAATTATTGTATAATGGCCGTTCATCCTAACCTCAACAAAACATGACCACTGGCGGGAGGCTGATGAAGCTTCTCTTTAGAAGTGAAATGCATCCCTCCAGTATCTCCAGTATAAGTGAGTGAAAATCATAATATTAAATAGAAATACAGTGTCAGTTTTGGTATTAGATTACTCAACTACTCAACAGTGTCTTCCTCTAAACCAGATGTAATAATTCCATTCCTTATTTTTTGGATTCTCAGTATGTATTTTCTTTCATCTCTGTATCAATTAATTTTCTTCTTGTATAGTTTTTCTCATCGTGGTTGAATAGCTGAGTGGATCTACTGGAACAAACATCGCCATGTCAATTAAAATATTCTATTCTATTACCCAGCCACCCAGTGGCGGTCCCAGGATTTCATTTCGGGGGGGTCTGCCCCCCTCCCCGGGAAAAAATGTGGAAATTAAAGCCTAAAAACGTATTTTTATACGTATTTGAGCTCTAAAATATGCTCTAGCTAATAGTATTTATGTTAGCTAATAAAATAGTTTTTAATTTAAAGTTTATTGTACCTAGGTGAAATAGGACCCATCCATAGTATGTGTTTTTCCTTTGATTTCCTTTAGCTACACAAAGAAAATTGATTAAAAGTCAATGTGATTATTTAATGACCTAATGAGCATGATGACAAATTTCAGTTAAATAAACGTATAATGAAATCAAAAATAAATCAAGTGTTCACTGCGATTTTTTTCTTTATGGTTAGGCCCTATTTTTAAAATGTAAGTTACGAACGAATAGCCAAAAAATACTCAGATTGTTACACAACAATGTAATGGATGTAAGGATGTACACATCCTTCTTGTTTATTCTTTTAGCTAACAAGTAACAATGACACAGATTAAATTTATTTTTCACAAAAACTATACATACATAATTATGAATAAATTCTTTTTGAGGGGGGTGGATCCATCTTGATATTTCGGGGGGGGGGATATATCCCTCCCATCCTCCCCCCTGGGACCGCCACTGCAGCCATCAATTCTAAATGCTCTTATTACAATGCTTGTAGAAGAACATCCATTAAAAAATTGGTCAGTTTTTTTTAGGTTTCCAATCAGGTTGTTGAGCAGGAATTGTATTTGTCAAAAAAAAATGCCGCACACATAATTATTACAACGGTATTTGTAAATAACTGCTATCCGCTTCCTGATTAGTCGGTATTATCCGGGGCTCTCAGGTTCCGGCTTCCCAGGACAGAGCGCTGTAAACCGACAACGTGCGGCTGCTGCTGATTGCGATTGCTGCTGATTCTGAGTGATGCCCAAGACCAGACTGCTTTTTTACTGCAGCAAGGCTGACGATTCAACCTTGAATGCGACTCCCCAGCCACACGGCAATCATTATTTTTTCCTCCACGGCTTTGGCCAAGAATCGCTTTTCAAGTTTGAGGCGAAATATTTCGGCCATTACTGCTACCAGCTACCTATTTTAATTGAACAAACGAAAAACGATTATAAACAAAAATATCTCGTTAATAAGCCACTTTGAAACACGTGTATTTGGAGGCTGTTCGCCTCGTAAATGTTGTTTGTTATACATTATTTCAACTTGGGAAGTGACCGTGCGCTTCTATTTCCTACATAAGAAATGCTTCCTTCCAGATTCGTATCAAATCTTATAAAATGTGTTTATATTAGTGACTACCATTACTGTGTATCTGTAGAAAGTATCTTGAACGGCCTTATTGTTTCTACATTGCTGATCACGATCACTGTCTATCTGAAAACTATTATTACTTATTTCTTATATTAGAAAAGATAATACTATGTAGTGTAGTGTAAAGTAGTGTAAAATATCATCTGATAATGTAGTTCCATATTTATTTTCCACTGTAATTTTCAAACATAAATCAATACCGACATACTTTTGTCGTGAATGTGAACACTTACTACCTACATTAAGTGTAAATTATGATCATTTCGCATTGTTGTAAAGTTGTAGTAATGCAATGGCGTACAGAGGTTTTAAGCGCCCTGGAGCGGAAGTAACGATGCCCCCCCCCCCCCCCCCACCAAAATTAGTCTTACACTCAACCACCCGATTGGGCTGATATTAATATAGTGGTAATTTAATGAACCAGCGGCTTTTTTTCCGCCTCTAACTATGCCGTATTTGTTAGAGATGCGAATCTCCAAGGAATGATTTTTCGCCAGGCCAGATTCTGCTTTTATCAATTTCCAAACAGCTTGTTTTGGATTTTTTCACTTTTCTATAAATTTATTTGCAGTTATTTTTTCGCATTTTGCAAGTCATCCTTATGAAATTTGTTTTATATTTTGGAAATAGGATTCAAAAGTGAAGTATTTCAGTCCTGTTCTTAATATAAAAACCATTGAACTTTTTGTGGATTTATTTTTTCAGAATAAATTCAAAGTCTTCATTCAATAACTTGAATTTGTTATACCTTTTGCCACCCAATTTGAATTGTTTTGGCTTTGCTACTTTCGACTATTTGCTACTTTTGACTCGACCGTTTTGCATTCTGTCTAGTTGTAACGCATTTACGGCTGAACGCATGAACCGATTTATTTTAAATTTGACATGAATTTTCCTTTATTCATGCGCAGCGATGTTTACATACGGTTTTTTTAAATTGTGTTGCATTTCACCCTTTTGGCCTTCATTATAGTAATAAATTTTTTTGTAAGTAAAAGGTAATTTTCTCTCAAGAACGGTGCGCCCCTCAGAGCCTTGCGCCCTGGAGCGACTGCTCCACTCGCTCCATTATCGGTACGCCACTGTAGTAATGCTTCATCAGACACTGCTGGAGGACTACTCCAAGTTCAATGCACTCTGCACACAGGTAGCCAAGTCTCTAAGTAAGCCTCTAGCCGCGTCTTACAACGATGCGAAATGACCATCACACATACATTTTTGTTCACATTTGCTACAAAAGTATTTCATTGTCATAACTGCTGTCGTTTCAAAATTGTGATTTAATCGTTTTGAATAAAAGATTCATTCAGTATAAATGAATTTATAATAGTTTGAAAATAGGTAATTCAAAATATAAAATAAGGTACTGTAATAAAAATATAGGCTGCCTAATAAATCGTGTGATAATTGAATATTTTTCAAAAAATCAGGTTTTTGAGATTATTGTATATTTAATATCCAATGAAATATATTGTAGTGAAAATGAACACGGAAAGAAGGATTGACAGCGTTAACGCTTGTGTCAACAAGTCTTGGTCAAAGCAATCAATTACTCTTCTTTTGACACTTTTATGATATTTACTCAGAATTTGGTAGGATATTCAATTAGAACCTTATGGAAATTTATTCACTGAATCGAATATTGTGGAATATGCGAGATCTTCTTATTTGTTTATTTAGGAATCTTATCGAATTCGGTAGAAGTTAATAGAAAAATGTAGTTCTTTCTAGATTACTGAAAAATATATAAAAAGAGAGAGACATTTGTAAATTAGTTCAGTCTTCTTTGAAATTCGTCGAGATAAACAACAACTAGTGTCAGTAGTGATAATTAATTACCGTACACTGTGACTGTGCCTATAGTGATAATTCTTTTTCCTATTTAATTCATACCAGTGGACTACTAATAGCTTTTATTGTATTATGGACTTGTACTACGTAAGTTAATTATTCTTTTTAGACGTTTATTTTTGAATATTGTTACAAAAGCGAATGGAGCAGCTGATTACACGCTTGTTCTGCGTGGATTGTTCTATTGTTTTCATGGTCGGACGTGACTTTGACATCCAATCTTCATTCTCTTGCTCTTCACATGCCTTTGTCACTCTTATTCTTCAAGTCTGCAACTCTCTCACTCAATTGAATCTTTCAAGACTTCTCGAGATTTCTTCAGACTTCTTGAACAATCGAGATCATGTTCCATGGCCTTCTCGAAGCATCTGGTGACCTCCAGTTCTTGGAAGTATGACAACTATCTCGTATATAAAGGAGCTCACGAGAACCATTGAGTTGAGTCTTACAAAAACTTACGTGACAGTTAGTTTACAAACCTGTGTGACAGATTGTATTACAGATCTCGTGATAGAGACAATCCAGTGCCAGTGGAGTAAACAATGCCCGATTCCAATGTCAAGTGCAGAGACAAGTGTTTACTGTTTGTGCAGCTTACTAATAGTTTAAAGATGTTGTGATATTATTTGGGACTGTCAAATAACGAATTGGACTGTGTTTTTGTAAGTGATTAGTTGCTCTTTTTTGTAATTTCTTTCTACATTATTGTACAGTTTATTGGACTCTAGTTTCTTTTGTTATCGATCAGCCTGTAATTAATTATTCCTTAATTCTTGTAAATAATTACTAAAAAAATAAGTATTAGCTTGTCATTTGATGATCTGTTTTTATTTATTAATTGAACTTACAATTAGTGTGTGTAAATAGACTAATTTGTGTAAATAAAGTGCAAGTGTGAACTGTAGTGTTGCCAGCCTTATTTTAGCTATTAGAACCCGTAACAATATTATTGGACAGTTAATTGTACAGTTATTATTTAATATTAGATCGGCCTTTTAACTTTTAGTGATAGATTTTTGTACAGTAATATTGAAAACTCTTTATCAGTGTAATATCGATTTATCTGTTTTTGATTGCTAATTTTGTGTAAGACATTATCAGTGCCTATTGTGGATTATATGTGTAAATTGTGGATTATATATGTAAATAAAGTGAGTTATAAATTCAAGTGTTGCCAGCGTTATTTTAGACATAGAACCCGTAACAATATAAACAGTAAACTTGAATTATGGCAATGCATGGAGCATGGAATTGCAATTATTAGGCAATGATGAATAACGTCCTTCAAGTGATGACCATTTTTATTAGGCTTAATGCAATGCTTGAGGAGTTTGCGAGAGCTAACCTCTTGTCTGTCGTATGTCAAATTTCAGTTACTTGAAACACCAGTCCGTCACTTTGGGACTAGAAAGTGGTTTTTGATGCACACAAGATGGTTTCCAGCAGCTCTATACTTGCAGTTTTATTGGAAACGGCTGCAATACTTTAGAAACATTTTGCTCAGAATAGAGATGTGGAGGGAATATTTGTGATTACCTTTAGCTTTGCATTGATGAAAATGGTTATCAATAATTATTAAAGGATTCTATTATTTTTTTTATACGTTACATAATAAATAATTAATTATGAACCCTTGTTGATGGAATGGCTTAATTTTTCTAGTCATATATATTTTTTAAACACACAGAATATTCCATGTTCTCATTATTTTAAGAATGTCTGTTTTATTTTTAAATTATTGTCATAAAATTGGTGGTGGAGTGAAGTGAAGAGTAGCCTAATAAGAGCAAATGTAAATGAATGCAATGATTACGAAAAATATAGGAGGTGTAGGAGGGAAGAACTCACCTTCTGCCTCCGAAAGTGCTGCCAAGGTCTCCCATCCAAGTATAGCCCACGAACTTCCAAAATTACTTACCTAATGAGCTCTGAGTTACCGGTACTCAGGTTTCATTGTATTTTAATAGCTATACCCAAATTTGCATTTATTATAATTGTCTGTTTTTAATCGTTCATTTTAACTCTATGCCTATTAAAGTATAGCCTATAGATAGATCCGGAACAATACTTTAAACAAGGAAATGATACATTTCAAGTTCGCACGACTAAGAGTATAGGCTACTATAGTAACTCGAATTCTACGCGTTATTCAGCATTGTGTCGTAGTTGCTACTCCACTTAGTTTGTGAAATTAATGAACTTGCTCCTATGTAATCCCGAAAGCAAACGCTATTTAGAAGATTGTAGGTTTCCAATTCATTTTCTAGAAGTGATGACCCTAATACTATTAAATATTTCCAATTTTTAGGGAATTCGAAATTAATAAATTCTGTTTCTGTATATTTGTCAGTTTGTTAAATTGTCAGTTACTTCAAACTAACTTATGAGGTACGAGCCGATATGACCAAGTTTAAAATGAGTGCTGCTGTGCAGAAGGGTCTCTATAGTATATTGGTTAAGGCGCCCGACCGGCAATTGGGAGGTCCGTGGTTCGATTTCCGGTGGTGACTGATATTTTTGTACAGTAGCATTCATCGATTTCCATCAGCTATTCAATGCTGTTGTCAATATCCACGATTGCGGAAGTCTTCAGTATAAATTAATAGCACCTTGGGGAATTCGAAATTAATAAATTCTGTTTTTAAATATTTATGTTTTAATTATTCTTTTGGAACTCGAAATATAGATCTTCAGATAGGCTTACACCAGACCTGAGTGTTTTTAATGAGTGGCACCATTTGGGACAATTACATTAACAGCTTCAAACTAAATGGGTGACATAGTTTTTTTTCGGGAGGATGAAGCCCACATATGTTATGTTATGTTATGTTTGAAGGGACGGATTCAAAGATCCAGAAGATTCAAAGATCCCCACGTCAACCGAAGCTTATTGTGTGTCCCTAGTACGTTAGTTAGGCAAACCAATACCTGTGCCCTTTACAAGATCCAGGAGTTTCTTCCCTATGCTAACGTCCCATTCATCACCTGGTTGCTTAAAGCCAAACAGAGCCATTCTCCTTGCCCCGAGTCTCTCGCAATCCAGTATGATATGCTTGGCAGTCTCTTCAGACTGATTGCAAAGCCTACACATCTGATTTTCATTTCTGAGTCCGATTGTGTGGAGATGTTTCCTGAAGTGGCCATGTCCAGTTATCAGAGCAATAACCCAGCCTCACCAGCCAGTTGGTGAAGTAGGAGCTTGTGTCTGCTAGCAGCCTTTTGCCAAGTGCTTGGCCTGAGTGACCTTGCCATTGCTGGTGATGTAAGTCCCTGGACCATTTGTTTATTGTGTGGAAGGCAGTAGTTTTGCTTATGCCACAGCTTGGCTCTGGGCCAAAGAATGACCTACTAGAACCTTGCTTAGCAAGCCCATCTGCACACTCGTTGCCACCTATGCCTACATGGCCAGGTACCCAACCAAGATGCACAGAGTTGTGTGTTGCGAGCTTGCTGAGTGTTTTGTGACACTCCCACACCAATTTTGACTTGATTTCATTAGAGTCAAGAGCCTTGAGGGCTGCCTGACAATCTGACAAGATTACTATATGCTTGTCGCAATAGCGTCTGGCAATGCCTATATTGGCACAAGCCATGATGCCCCAAATTTCTGCTTGAAAGATAGTACAGTATTGTCCCAGACTTGCACAGATTTCTGTTCTGGGTGATTCACTGTACACCCCATAGCCAGATTTCCCTTCAATAAGAGAGCCGTCTGTGTACCAGACAAGGCTACCTCTCCTGATATAGGGCCCTTCCTCAGACCTCCACTCCTCTCTAGAGCAGAATCTAACAGAAAAAGGTTTAGTGAAAACCATCTCCATACTCATGACATCTGAAGTCATTTCAAGCACAGGGCTATGAGCAACAGCTTTGGTGATTGTGCAATGGCCTGTTCCAGACAGGCCTTCCCTCCATTGGCCTGTGACTTTCAATCGATAGGCTGATTTTCGTGCTTCTGCCTTGATAAAAATATCCAAGGGCAGCAAGCCAAGAGCAACTTCAAGAGTTGCTGATGGGCTGCTCCTGAAAGCTCCAGTGACTAGGAGTGTGCCCATCCTTTGTAAACTTGTGAGTTTGGCTGTAACTGTAATCTGGTTCACCTTTGTCCACCAGACTAGTGATCCATATGTGACTTGAGGCCTTATTACTGCCTTGTACAGCCACAGCGCTATGTGAGGCTTGATCCCCCACATGGAGCCTGCAAATCTCCTGGACGTCATAAGCGCCCATTTTGCTTTGTGCAGTATATTATTCAAATGATTGTTCCAAGTCAGCTTGGAGTCGATAGTCAGCCCTAGGTATTTGACTATACCTGATACTTTGAGCTGTGTTGGTCCAAGTTTCAACCGGGAGAGAGACTCCAGGTTCTTTTTCCTTGTAAATGGAACAACTACAGTCTTTGAGGGATTTATACTTAGTCCCTCTCCAAGACACCAGTCATTAACAAATTGAAGGTTGACGTTCATGACATCAGCAACAATATTTGTGAACCTTCCCTGTACCATGAGGACTATGTCATCTGCATAGCCCTGGACAAAGACACCTCTACTAGTGAGTTCACAGAGGAGACCATCCACCACAAGGTTCCACAGAAGAGGAGAAAGCACACCTCCCTGCGGACAACCTTTTGCAGGTATGATCACCATCGATTTGTCTTGAAGATCAGCCCTGATCCGCCTGGAGTGGAGCATGGCCTCAATCCACCTACATATAGCAGACTCAAGACCACGCCCATGCACTGCCCGGACCATGGCCGTGTAAGTAACATTGTCAAAAGCACCCTCAATGTCCATGAAGGTGCATAGAGCAATCTCCTTGGCAGCAAGGCTGTCCTCCACCCTGCTCACAAGTTGATGCAGGGTTGTTTCACAGGACTTACCAGGCTGATAGGCATGCTGATTCCGATGAAGAGGAGTACCTGAAAGCACTCCCTTTCTTAGATGTCTCTCCACCAGTCTCTCCAGTGTCTTCAAGAGAAACGATGTAAGATTGATGGGGCGAAATGATTTTGCAGTTGAGTAGTCTGCTCTTCCTCTCTTGGGAATGAAGACCACCCTACTGAGGCACCAAGCTTGAGGGATGTACCCATAAGCCAGACTTGCTCTGAAGAGTTCGCACAGGAGGACCAAGAGAGCTTCTGGTCCTTGCTGCAACATAGCCGGTATGATACCGTCCCCCCCAGGAGATTTGAATGGGCCAAACTTGGAGATGGCCCATTTAACTTTGGAACGTGTGATAATACGTCTGGCTAAAGTCCAGCTTCCACGATCAGCTCTTGGCCGTGAGCCCATTTCGCTGTTGCCGGACATGCCTGAGCAAGCACCCTCAAAAACACAGTCTGGAAAGTGAGTCTCAAGGAGAAGTTTGAGACTTCCACCAGTTCCAGTGGTATATTGTCCCCCTGGTAACCTCAGAGTTCCCAGGAGGCCAATTGGGCTTGAAGCTAAGACACGCTGCAGTCTTGCTGCTGCCCTAAGACTATTTACCTCCTGTGTAAACAGTCTCCAAGAGTTCTCTTTGGCTTTCTTGATTGCAAGGCTGTATTCTGTGAGTGCCCTGTGGTATGGTTCCCAGTTACGGCTCCGTTTGCAATGGTTATGAAGCTTCCTGACAACCACCCTTCTGCGGTCAAGGTCAGCAGTCCACCATTTAGTATTAGTACGACTCTTTCCCTGCCGCAATGGACAATTGTCCTGAAAGCAGCTTATGATTGCATTCTGAAGATCGGAAGCAATCTGATCAATGTCTGCAAAGCAGGTGACCCTCTTGCCTAATGATCCAAGTTGAGACAGAAGGTCAGACTTATAGAGTGACCATTCTGTTCTCCTTGGATCTCGATAGCAGGATGAGCTGCCTTCACTTTGCAGGTTAAAACAGATGAACCTGTGGTCAGACAAAGAGGCCTCATGACTTACGTGCCAATTGTCGATGGCACTAAGGAGTCCTTCTGAGCAAAGTGTAATGTCAATAACCTCACTTCGATTTCGTGTAACAAACGTCGGACGGTTTCCAGCATTACAGACATAAAGATTATTAGATATGAGAAACTGAAGGAGAGCCTCACCTCTTGGATTAGTGTCAGAGCTTCCCCATCCAATTGTGTGATGAGCATTGGCGTCACAACCTAAAAGGAGTTGTTGTCCGCCAGCGCAAGATGACTCCACCAGAAGTTCAAGTTCTCTTGATGGAGGAAGGTCCCCGGAGTCATAAGGCAAGTAAACCGAGCCTGCAATTGTGCTCCATTCCTTGCCTTCATTGCTCCAGGTTATAGACACCGCAGTGAGATCTCTAGAACAGAATTCAGTGAGTGTTAGGCAGTCCATACCTCTCTTCACAAGTATGCAGGTTCTGACATTTTTGAGAGAGGTACAGTAAATTAACCTACCCTTGGTATCACCCAGGCCTGCAACCCTTCCTTGGTGAAGCCATGGTTCCTGGATCAGTGCCAGGTCAAATCCCTCTCTGAGGAAGAACTGGCAGAAAGCAGCTGAGGCTGCTTTACTGTGATGTAGATTGATCTGGAGGACCCTGGGCATTGTCCTTGACTGTTGTTGAGACAATTGAGACTTGCCAGAGTCCTAGGTTGGCTCTAGAGTTGGCCGACCTAACAGCATTGAAGCAGGCCTCATCCAGGAAACAGACAAATCCATAACCTTTTGGGTCTGGCTTGGCTGGCAGGACCTTCCACTCCTTCACCTTCAAGGTGGGGTTTTGCTTGTCAAGCATCTCAAGGACCTTTTCTGGAGTCTTTTTCAGAAGCTTTGGATGAGCTCTAAAGAATACCCTCATTGACTTCATAATGTCTTTCCTCAGACCAACAATGAGTTTCTTCTCCCCAAGTGGTTTGAGTCTGGGGATGAGTACCTCCAGCCAATGCTTAGTAGCATCGTTAATGCAGGATATAATCAAGACACCTTTTTCCATGTAGGTGCCTGCAAATGATGGAGTGCAGCCGTCCTCCAGGAGCTCATCCATAATGGCGTCTTCAATGACTTCTCCTTGCTCTGCTGAAAGCTTAGCCTCAGGATAGCTTTCCAAGACAATGGCCATTTTGGTGGCAGAAATGTCCCTGTAAGAGACTCCTTTACTAGAAGTCCCTAGATTAAGGGGTTGGACATCATGACCTCTATGAGTTCCACTCCTGGCCTTTTTTGTAGGTCCTTCCGCTGAGGGAGGGGTGGCCATGTTGCCTCTAGGGCGCTTGGCCACCCTTGACCCAGCCTCTAGACCCACATTTGTGCCTGGAGTTTCACTCATCTCTGGTCTCTTAGGTTTTTTCTTTTTACCCCTCCGAAACTTTGCTGGGTTAAAAGCTTCACCTCTCTCAAGAAGTTTTGCCTGAATGGCCGCCCTTCTTTGGGCAGTGGTGAGGTTTGGTTTCTTTACCCGCAAGCTGCTCAGTTGCTCTATGGCATCTTCAAGCATACCGGCGGATTTTGGTGTTTCTGGACTTCTGAGAAGCTCATCCTCCCCCTCCAGTGGGGCTGATGCAATTGAGCTCATGTCGTCCATGTTGATATCCATAGAAGCCTTCTCAATGTTGATAGCCTCTACATGAGAATGCAACGGAACCTCCTGTGTTCCTGATGCACCCATTTCAGATTGAGGAACCTGCCCTGATGGGGCGGATCCTGATGGGTTTGAGGGCAAGGCAACTTCTGGAGTTACCTTGGGGTTTGGTTCTGGTTGTTTTGAATTTTGGAGATTCATGTGGTTCCCACGAGCAGCTAGGGAAGTGGAGTCAACCCAGACAGAGCCCCGCATGCCCGGTCCGGCATGCTGCTGTGCAGAAGGGTCTCTATAGTATATTGGTTAAGGCGCCCGACCGGCAATTGGGAGGTCCGTGGTTCGATTTCCGGTGGTGACTGATATTTTTGTACAGTAGCATTCATCGATTTCCATCAGCTATTCAATGCTGTTGTCAATATCCACGATTGCGGAAGTCTTCAGTATAAATTAATAGCACCTTGGGGAATTCGAAATTAATAAATTCTGTTTTTAAATATTTATGTTTTAATTATTCTTTTGGAACTCGAAATATAGATCTTCAGATAGGCTTACACCAGACCTGAGTGTTTTTAATGAGTGGCACCATTTGGGACAATTACATTAACAGCTTCAAACTAAATGGGTGACATAGTTTTTTTTCGGGAGGATGAAGCCCACATATGTTATGTTATGTTATGTTTGAAGGGACGGATTCAAAGATCCAGAAGATTCAAAGATCCCCACGTCAACCGAAGCTTATTGTGTGTCCCTAGTACGTTAGTTAGGCAAACCAATACCTGTGCCCTTTACAAGATCCAGGAGTTTCTTCCCTATGCTAACGTCCCATTCATCACCTGGTTGCTTAAAGCCAAACAGAGCCATTCTCCTTGCCCCGAGTCTCTCGCAATCCAGTATGATATGCTTGGCAGTCTCTTCAGACTGATTGCAAAGCCTACACATCTGATTTTCATTTCTGAGTCCGATTGTGTGGAGATGTTTCCTGAAGTGGCCATGTCCAGTTATCAGAGCAATAACCCAGCCTCACCAGCCAGTTGGTGAAGTAGGAGCTTGTGTCTGCTAGCAGCCTTTTGCCAAGTGCTTGGCCTGAGTGACCTTGCCATTGCTGGTGATGTAAGTCCCTGGACCATTTGTTTATTGTGTGGAAGGCAGTAGTTTTGCTTATGCCACAGCTTGGCTCTGGGCCAAAGAATGACCTACTAGAACCTTGCTTAGCAAGCCCATCTGCACACTCGTTGCCACCTATGCCTACATGGCCAGGTACCCAACCAAGATGCACAGAGTTGTGTGTTGCGAGCTTGCTGAGTGTTTTGTGACACTCCCACACCAATTTTGACTTGATTTCATTAGAGTCAAGAGCCTTGAGGGCTGCCTGACAATCTGACAAGATTACTATATGCTTGTCGCAATAGCGTCTGGCAATGCCTATATTGGCACAAGCCATGATGCCCCAAATTTCTGCTTGAAAGATAGTACAGTATTGTCCCAGACTTGCACAGATTTCTGTTCTGGGTGATTCACTGTACACCCCATAGCCAGATTTCCCTTCAATAAGAGAGCCGTCTGTGTACCAGACAAGGCTACCTCTCCTGATATAGGGCCCTTCCTCAGACCTCCACTCCTCTCTAGAGCAGAATCTAACAGAAAAAGGTTTAGTGAAAACCATCTCCATACTCATGACATCTGAAGTCATTTCAAGCACAGGGCTATGAGCAACAGCTTTGGTGATTGTGCAATGGCCTGTTCCAGACAGGCCTTCCCTCCATTGGCCTGTGACTTTCAATCGATAGGCTGATTTTCGTGCTTCTGCCTTGATAAAAATATCCAAGGGCAGCAAGCCAAGAGCAACTTCAAGAGTTGCTGATGGGCTGCTCCTGAAAGCTCCAGTGACTAGGAGTGTGCCCATCCTTTGTAAACTTGTGAGTTTGGCTGTAACTGTAATCTGGTTCACCTTTGTCCACCAGACTAGTGATCCATATGTGACTTGAGGCCTTATTACTGCCTTGTACAGCCACAGCGCTATGTGAGGCTTGATCCCCCACATGGAGCCTGCAAATCTCCTGGACGTCATAAGCGCCCATTTTGCTTTGTGCAGTATATTATTCAAATGATTGTTCCAAGTCAGCTTGGAGTCGATAGTCAGCCCTAGGTATTTGACTATACCTGATACTTTGAGCTGTGTTGGTCCAAGTTTCAACCGGGAGAGAGACTCCAGGTTCTTTTTCCTTGTAAATGGAACAACTACAGTCTTTGAGGGATTTATACTTAGTCCCTCTCCAAGACACCAGTCATTAACAAATTGAAGGTTGACGTTCATGACATCAGCAACAATATTTGTGAACCTTCCCTGTACCATGAGGACTATGTCATCTGCATAGCCCTGGACAAAGACACCTCTACTAGTGAGTTCACAGAGGAGACCATCCACCACAAGGTTCCACAGAAGAGGAGAAAGCACACCTCCCTGCGGACAACCTTTTGCAGGTATGATCACCATCGATTTGTCTTGAAGATCAGCCCTGATCCGCCTGGAGTGGAGCATGGCCTCAATCCACCTACATATAGCAGACTCAAGACCACGCCCATGCACTGCCCGGACCATGGCCGTGTAAGTAACATTGTCAAAAGCACCCTCAATGTCCATGAAGGTGCATAGAGCAATCTCCTTGGCAGCAAGGCTGTCCTCCACCCTGCTCACAAGTTGATGCAGGGTTGTTTCACAGGACTTACCAGGCTGATAGGCATGCTGATTCCGATGAAGAGGAGTACCTGAAAGCACTCCCTTTCTTAGATGTCTCTCCACCAGTCTCTCCAGTGTCTTCAAGAGAAACGATGTAAGATTGATGGGGCGAAATGATTTTGCAGTTGAGTAGTCTGCTCTTCCTCTCTTGGGAATGAAGACCACCCTACTGAGGCACCAAGCTTGAGGGATGTACCCATAAGCCAGACTTGCTCTGAAGAGTTCGCACAGGAGGACCAAGAGAGCTTCTGGTCCTTGCTGCAACATAGCCGGTATGATACCGTCCCCCCCAGGAGATTTGAATGGGCCAAACTTGGAGATGGCCCATTTAACTTTGGAACGTGTGATAATACGTCTGGCTAAAGTCCAGCTTCCACGATCAGCTCTTGGCCGTGAGCCCATTTCGCTGTTGCCGGACATGCCTGAGCAAGCACCCTCAAAAACACAGTCTGGAAAGTGAGTCTCAAGGAGAAGTTTGAGACTTCCACCAGTTCCAGTGGTATATTGTCCCCCTGGTAACCTCAGAGTTCCCAGGAGGCCAATTGGGCTTGAAGCTAAGACACGCTGCAGTCTTGCTGCTGCCCTAAGACTATTTACCTCCTGTGTAAACAGTCTCCAAGAGTTCTCTTTGGCTTTCTTGATTGCAAGGCTGTATTCTGTGAGTGCCCTGTGGTATGGTTCCCAGTTACGGCTCCGTTTGCAATGGTTATGAAGCTTCCTGACAACCACCCTTCTGCGGTCAAGGTCAGCAGTCCACCATTTAGTATTAGTACGACTCTTTCCCTGCCGCAATGGACAATTGTCCTGAAAGCAGCTTATGATTGCATTCTGAAGATCGGAAGCAATCTGATCAATGTCTGCAAAGCAGGTGACCCTCTTGCCTAATGATCCAAGTTGAGACAGAAGGTCAGACTTATAGAGTGACCATTCTGTTCTCCTTGGATCTCGATAGCAGGATGAGCTGCCTTCACTTTGCAGGTTAAAACAGATGAACCTGTGGTCAGACAAAGAGGCCTCATGACTTACGTGCCAATTGTCGATGGCACTAAGGAGTCCTTCTGAGCAAAGTGTAATGTCAATAACCTCACTTCGATTTCGTGTAACAAACGTCGGACGGTTTCCAGCATTACAGACATAAAGATTATTAGATATGAGAAACTGAAGGAGAGCCTCACCTCTTGGATTAGTGTCAGAGCTTCCCCATCCAATTGTGTGATGAGCATTGGCGTCACAACCTAAAAGGAGTTGTTGTCCGCCAGCGCAAGATGACTCCACCAGAAGTTCAAGTTCTCTTGATGGAGGAAGGTCCCCGGAGTCATAAGGCAAGTAAACCGAGCCTGCAATTGTGCTCCATTCCTTGCCTTCATTGCTCCAGGTTATAGACACCGCAGTGAGATCTCTAGAACAGAATTCAGTGAGTGTTAGGCAGTCCATACCTCTCTTCACAAGTATGCAGGTTCTGACATTTTTGAGAGAGGTACAGTAAATTAACCTACCCTTGGTATCACCCAGGCCTGCAACCCTTCCTTGGTGAAGCCATGGTTCCTGGATCAGTGCCAGGTCAAATCCCTCTCTGAGGAAGAACTGGCAGAAAGCAGCTGAGGCTGCTTTACTGTGATGTAGATTGATCTGGAGGACCCTGGGCATTGTCCTTGACTGTTGTTGAGACAATTGAGACTTGCCAGAGTCCTAGGTTGGCTCTAGAGTTGGCCGACCTAACAGCATTGAAGCAGGCCTCATCCAGGAAACAGACAAATCCATAACCTTTTGGGTCTGGCTTGGCTGGCAGGACCTTCCACTCCTTCACCTTCAAGGTGGGGTTTTGCTTGTCAAGCATCTCAAGGACCTTTTCTGGAGTCTTTTTCAGAAGCTTTGGATGAGCTCTAAAGAATACCCTCATTGACTTCATAATGTCTTTCCTCAGACCAACAATGAGTTTCTTCTCCCCAAGTGGTTTGAGTCTGGGGATGAGTACCTCCAGCCAATGCTTAGTAGCATCGTTAATGCAGGATATAATCAAGACACCTTTTTCCATGTAGGTGCCTGCAAATGATGGAGTGCAGCCGTCCTCCAGGAGCTCATCCATAATGGCGTCTTCAATGACTTCTCCTTGCTCTGCTGAAAGCTTAGCCTCAGGATAGCTTTCCAAGACAATGGCCATTTTGGTGGCAGAAATGTCCCTGTAAGAGACTCCTTTACTAGAAGTCCCTAGATTAAGGGGTTGGACATCATGACCTCTATGAGTTCCACTCCTGGCCTTTTTTGTAGGTCCTTCCGCTGAGGGAGGGGTGGCCATGTTGCCTCTAGGGCGCTTGGCCACCCTTGACCCAGCCTCTAGACCCACATTTGTGCCTGGAGTTTCACTCATCTCTGGTCTCTTAGGTTTTTTCTTTTTACCCCTCCGAAACTTTGCTGGGTTAAAAGCTTCACCTCTCTCAAGAAGTTTTGCCTGAATGGCCGCCCTTCTTTGGGCAGTGGTGAGGTTTGGTTTCTTTACCCGCAAGCTGCTCAGTTGCTCTATGGCATCTTCAAGCATACCGGCGGATTTTGGTGTTTCTGGACTTCTGAGAAGCTCATCCTCCCCCTCCAGTGGGGCTGATGCAATTGAGCTCATGTCGTCCATGTTGATATCCATAGAAGCCTTCTCAATGTTGATAGCCTCTACATGAGAATGCAACGGAACCTCCTGTGTTCCTGATGCACCCATTTCAGATTGAGGAACCTGCCCTGATGGGGCGGATCCTGATGGGTTTGAGGGCAAGGCAACTTCTGGAGTTACCTTGGGGTTTGGTTCTGGTTGTTTTGAATTTTGGAGATTCATGTGGTTCCCACGAGCAGCTAGGGAAGTGGAGTCAACCCAGACAGAGCCCCGCATGCCCGGTCCGGCATGCTGCTGTGCAGAAGGGTCTCTATAGTATATTGGTTAAGGCGCCCGACCGGCAATTGGGAGGTCCGTGGTTCGATTTCCGGTGGTGACTGATATTTTTGTACAGTAGCATTCATCGATTTCCATCAGCTATTCAATGCTGTTGTCAATATCCACGATTGCGGAAGTCTTCAGTATAAATTAATAGCACCTTGGGGAATTCGAAATTAATAAATTCTGTTTTTAAATATTTATGTTTTAATTATTCTTTTGGAACTCGAAATATAGATCTTCAGATAGGCTTACACCAGACCTGAGTGTTTTTAATGAGTGGCACCATTTGGGACAATTACATTAACAGCTTCAAACTAAATGGGTGACATAGTTTTTTTTCGGGAGGATGAAGCCCACATATGTTATGTTATGTTATGTTTGAAGGGACGGATTCAAAGATCCAGAAGATTCAAAGATCCCCACGTCAACCGAAGCTTATTGTGTGTCCCTAGTACGTTAGTTAGGCAAACCAATACCTGTGCCCTTTACAAGATCCAGGAGTTTCTTCCCTATGCTAACGTCCCATTCATCACCTGGTTGCTTAAAGCCAAACAGAGCCATTCTCCTTGCCCCGAGTCTCTCGCAATCCAGTATGATATGCTTGGCAGTCTCTTCAGACTGATTGCAAAGCCTACACATCTGATTTTCATTTCTGAGTCCGATTGTGTGGAGATGTTTCCTGAAGTGGCCATGTCCAGTTATCAGAGCAATAACCCAGCCTCACCAGCCAGTTGGTGAAGTAGGAGCTTGTGTCTGCTAGCAGCCTTTTGCCAAGTGCTTGGCCTGAGTGACCTTGCCATTGCTGGTGATGTAAGTCCCTGGACCATTTGTTTATTGTGTGGAAGGCAGTAGTTTTGCTTATGCCACAGCTTGGCTCTGGGCCAAAGAATGACCTACTAGAACCTTGCTTAGCAAGCCCATCTGCACACTCGTTGCCACCTATGCCTACATGGCCAGGTACCCAACCAAGATGCACAGAGTTGTGTGTTGCGAGCTTGCTGAGTGTTTTGTGACACTCCCACACCAATTTTGACTTGATTTCATTAGAGTCAAGAGCCTTGAGGGCTGCCTGACAATCTGACAAGATTACTATATGCTTGTCGCAATAGCGTCTGGCAATGCCTATATTGGCACAAGCCATGATGCCCCAAATTTCTGCTTGAAAGATAGTACAGTATTGTCCCAGACTTGCACAGATTTCTGTTCTGGGTGATTCACTGTACACCCCATAGCCAGATTTCCCTTCAATAAGAGAGCCGTCTGTGTACCAGACAAGGCTACCTCTCCTGATATAGGGCCCTTCCTCAGACCTCCACTCCTCTCTAGAGCAGAATCTAACAGAAAAAGGTTTAGTGAAAACCATCTCCATACTCATGACATCTGAAGTCATTTCAAGCACAGGGCTATGAGCAACAGCTTTGGTGATTGTGCAATGGCCTGTTCCAGACAGGCCTTCCCTCCATTGGCCTGTGACTTTCAATCGATAGGCTGATTTTCGTGCTTCTGCCTTGATAAAAATATCCAAGGGCAGCAAGCCAAGAGCAACTTCAAGAGTTGCTGATGGGCTGCTCCTGAAAGCTCCAGTGACTAGGAGTGTGCCCATCCTTTGTAAACTTGTGAGTTTGGCTGTAACTGTAATCTGGTTCACCTTTGTCCACCAGACTAGTGATCCATATGTGACTTGAGGCCTTATTACTGCCTTGTACAGCCACAGCGCTATGTGAGGCTTGATCCCCCACATGGAGCCTGCAAATCTCCTGGACGTCATAAGCGCCCATTTTGCTTTGTGCAGTATATTATTCAAATGATTGTTCCAAGTCAGCTTGGAGTCGATAGTCAGCCCTAGGTATTTGACTATACCTGATACTTTGAGCTGTGTTGGTCCAAGTTTCAACCGGGAGAGAGACTCCAGGTTCTTTTTCCTTGTAAATGGAACAACTACAGTCTTTGAGGGATTTATACTTAGTCCCTCTCCAAGACACCAGTCATTAACAAATTGAAGGTTGACGTTCATGACATCAGCAACAATATTTGTGAACCTTCCCTGTACCATGAGGACTATGTCATCTGCATAGCCCTGGACAAAGACACCTCTACTAGTGAGTTCACAGAGGAGACCATCCACCACAAGGTTCCACAGAAGAGGAGAAAGCACACCTCCCTGCGGACAACCTTTTGCAGGTATGATCACCATCGATTTGTCTTGAAGATCAGCCCTGATCCGCCTGGAGTGGAGCATGGCCTCAATCCACCTACATATAGCAGACTCAAGACCACGCCCATGCACTGCCCGGACCATGGCCGTGTAAGTAACATTGTCAAAAGCACCCTCAATGTCCATGAAGGTGCATAGAGCAATCTCCTTGGCAGCAAGGCTGTCCTCCACCCTGCTCACAAGTTGATGCAGGGTTGTTTCACAGGACTTACCAGGCTGATAGGCATGCTGATTCCGATGAAGAGGAGTACCTGAAAGCACTCCCTTTCTTAGATGTCTCTCCACCAGTCTCTCCAGTGTCTTCAAGAGAAACGATGTAAGATTGATGGGGCGAAATGATTTTGCAGTTGAGTAGTCTGCTCTTCCTCTCTTGGGAATGAAGACCACCCTACTGAGGCACCAAGCTTGAGGGATGTACCCATAAGCCAGACTTGCTCTGAAGAGTTCGCACAGGAGGACCAAGAGAGCTTCTGGTCCTTGCTGCAACATAGCCGGTATGATACCGTCCCCCCCAGGAGATTTGAATGGGCCAAACTTGGAGATGGCCCATTTAACTTTGGAACGTGTGATAATACGTCTGGCTAAAGTCCAGCTTCCACGATCAGCTCTTGGCCGTGAGCCCATTTCGCTGTTGCCGGACATGCCTGAGCAAGCACCCTCAAAAACACAGTCTGGAAAGTGAGTCTCAAGGAGAAGTTTGAGACTTCCACCAGTTCCAGTGGTATATTGTCCCCCTGGTAACCTCAGAGTTCCCAGGAGGCCAATTGGGCTTGAAGCTAAGACACGCTGCAGTCTTGCTGCTGCCCTAAGACTATTTACCTCCTGTGTAAACAGTCTCCAAGAGTTCTCTTTGGCTTTCTTGATTGCAAGGCTGTATTCTGTGAGTGCCCTGTGGTATGGTTCCCAGTTACGGCTCCGTTTGCAATGGTTATGAAGCTTCCTGACAACCACCCTTCTGCGGTCAAGGTCAGCAGTCCACCATTTAGTATTAGTACGACTCTTTCCCTGCCGCAATGGACAATTGTCCTGAAAGCAGCTTATGATTGCATTCTGAAGATCGGAAGCAATCTGATCAATGTCTGCAAAGCAGGTGACCCTCTTGCCTAATGATCCAAGTTGAGACAGAAGGTCAGACTTATAGAGTGACCATTCTGTTCTCCTTGGATCTCGATAGCAGGATGAGCTGCCTTCACTTTGCAGGTTAAAACAGATGAACCTGTGGTCAGACAAAGAGGCCTCATGACTTACGTGCCAATTGTCGATGGCACTAAGGAGTCCTTCTGAGCAAAGTGTAATGTCAATAACCTCACTTCGATTTCGTGTAACAAACGTCGGACGGTTTCCAGCATTACAGACATAAAGATTATTAGATATGAGAAACTGAAGGAGAGCCTCACCTCTTGGATTAGTGTCAGAGCTTCCCCATCCAATTGTGTGATGAGCATTGGCGTCACAACCTAAAAGGAGTTGTTGTCCGCCAGCGCAAGATGACTCCACCAGAAGTTCAAGTTCTCTTGATGGAGGAAGGTCCCCGGAGTCATAAGGCAAGTAAACCGAGCCTGCAATTGTGCTCCATTCCTTGCCTTCATTGCTCCAGGTTATAGACACCGCAGTGAGATCTCTAGAACAGAATTCAGTGAGTGTTAGGCAGTCCATACCTCTCTTCACAAGTATGCAGGTTCTGACATTTTTGAGAGAGGTACAGTAAATTAACCTACCCTTGGTATCACCCAGGCCTGCAACCCTTCCTTGGTGAAGCCATGGTTCCTGGATCAGTGCCAGGTCAAATCCCTCTCTGAGGAAGAACTGGCAGAAAGCAGCTGAGGCTGCTTTACTGTGATGTAGATTGATCTGGAGGACCCTGGGCATTGTCCTTGACTGTTGTTGAGACAATTGAGACTTGCCAGAGTCCTAGGTTGGCTCTAGAGTTGGCCGACCTAACAGCATTGAAGCAGGCCTCATCCAGGAAACAGACAAATCCATAACCTTTTGGGTCTGGCTTGGCTGGCAGGACCTTCCACTCCTTCACCTTCAAGGTGGGGTTTTGCTTGTCAAGCATCTCAAGGACCTTTTCTGGAGTCTTTTTCAGAAGCTTTGGATGAGCTCTAAAGAATACCCTCATTGACTTCATAATGTCTTTCCTCAGACCAACAATGAGTTTCTTCTCCCCAAGTGGTTTGAGTCTGGGGATGAGTACCTCCAGCCAATGCTTAGTAGCATCGTTAATGCAGGATATAATCAAGACACCTTTTTCCATGTAGGTGCCTGCAAATGATGGAGTGCAGCCGTCCTCCAGGAGCTCATCCATAATGGCGTCTTCAATGACTTCTCCTTGCTCTGCTGAAAGCTTAGCCTCAGGATAGCTTTCCAAGACAATGGCCATTTTGGTGGCAGAAATGTCCCTGTAAGAGACTCCTTTACTAGAAGTCCCTAGATTAAGGGGTTGGACATCATGACCTCTATGAGTTCCACTCCTGGCCTTTTTTGTAGGTCCTTCCGCTGAGGGAGGGGTGGCCATGTTGCCTCTAGGGCGCTTGGCCACCCTTGACCCAGCCTCTAGACCCACATTTGTGCCTGGAGTTTCACTCATCTCTGGTCTCTTAGGTTTTTTCTTTTTACCCCTCCGAAACTTTGCTGGGTTAAAAGCTTCACCTCTCTCAAGAAGTTTTGCCTGAATGGCCGCCCTTCTTTGGGCAGTGGTGAGGTTTGGTTTCTTTACCCGCAAGCTGCTCAGTTGCTCTATGGCATCTTCAAGCATACCGGCGGATTTTGGTGTTTCTGGACTTCTGAGAAGCTCATCCTCCCCCTCCAGTGGGGCTGATGCAATTGAGCTCATGTCGTCCATGTTGATATCCATAGAAGCCTTCTCAATGTTGATAGCCTCTACATGAGAATGCAACGGAACCTCCTGTGTTCCTGATGCACCCATTTCAGATTGAGGAACCTGCCCTGATGGGGCGGATCCTGATGGGTTTGAGGGCAAGGCAACTTCTGGAGTTACCTTGGGGTTTGGTTCTGGTTGTTTTGAATTTTGGAGATTCATGTGGTTCCCACGAGCAGCTAGGGAAGTGGAGTCAACCCAGACAGAGCCCCGCATGCCCGGTCCGGCATGCTGCTGTGCAGAAGGGTCTCTATAGTATATTGGTTAAGGCGCCCGACCGGCAATTGGGAGGTCCGTGGTTCGATTTCCGGTGGTGACTGATATTTTTGTACAGTAGCATTCATCGATTTCCATCAGCTATTCAATGCTGTTGTCAATATCCACGATTGCGGAAGTCTTCAGTATAAATTAATAGCACCTTGGGGAATTCGAAATTAATAAATTCTGTTTTTAAATATTTATGTTTTAATTATTCTTTTGGAACTCGAAATATAGATCTTCAGATAGGCTTACACCAGACCTGAGTGTTTTTAATGAGTGGCACCATTTGGGACAATTACATTAACAGCTTCAAACTAAATGGGTGACATAGTTTTTTTTCGGGAGGATGAAGCCCACATAGGTCTGAGAGATCTGTGCGTGGATAATGAATTGGATGGTGGTGATTAATGAGTTGGACCTACAGTTTTAGGTGGGTTCCGAACCACCGGGAAGTGATTTTACAGCAGAGAACAGAATCTTTTTTGCTGGACAATCCAGTCGGTCACCATTACAAAGATGACCCAGGAGTTTCGTAGCTTATCTCTGATTGAACAGATACCTGCTACGGCACTCGGCTATCACATAATTTGGACAAATGACGTCTTTCCTACCTCTGAAACACTCAAGCTCCAGCCAAAGTCTACAAAGTTGAAAAGGAGCCGTAAGGAATTGAAATTGTTTGTGACCGCTTCTTTGCGGTATATTTATGGTGCTAATATAAGTTATGTAAATTCCAAAGCTGGAGCTGATGTCTGGAATAGCGTATAGAAATGGCTCGATCTGCGTCACAACTGTTTGAATAATTATTATTATGAGCACTGATAGCACATGCTTTGTAACTTGTAACTGTTGGATTACTTAAAACCAGTTCTTGAATTTCCTGCCCACTTGAATAATCTTGTTATCTGTATAATAATTAAATAGTCCACCTTCAGAAGAAGCTCAATGCTATTTGCATACATGTTTCGTTTTCCTGAATTTATTATTGTTTAAGGCAGCCTGTTCCATTCAGTTGTAATATATTTTTTTATTAATTCATTTTTGTCAATCAGCCTAATATTAGAGTACAGCGTTAAAATCCAAAAATGTATTTGTAATTCTTTCAATTGAACTGAAAATTTACAATAATTGCTGGCTCTTCTACATGAGACTGAAGGAAACTCCAACTTACTTCTTGCCATATCTGTGATGGTTCATCCTCTTTCATGTTTCAGCTTTCAGTAGTAGGCTACTAAGTTCATCGCGTTCATCCTCCTCATTGCAAATGCTTAGTCATTTTATTAACATTAAAATAATAATAATAAAAATAATAATCATAATAATACTAATGAGCCTTCAATTAACATAAGTTAGTTTAGGAGATTATTTCAGTTGCAGTAAAACTCAGAGGCTTGTAATAGATGTTGAGACCACAGGTGTCTTCATCAGAAAATTGATGAATGCGACCAATTTTTGTATTAAGAAAAAATATCCATTTTTATTTAATTTATCTTTATTGCACAGTTGTTGGATATATTTTTAATCAATTTTCTGTGTTTAAAACTTTCGACGGATGGACGGATCTGTCTTATCTGCAACTAAAGGTTTAATGGAGCTTATATATATTGACTCGTTTTGGAAGCTAGAATGTGGTTTTGCTAATGGTGATAGAACCATGAATATATTAATAACGTGTTATTAATATATCTATGGATAGAAGCCTGATAGTCTAGTGAAACACTATTGACATCACTACAAAAGATTTTTGATCCAGGAAAGATTTTTGAAAATATCAAAAAGCCAGATTGCAAATGTACAGAAACTTTATAAAATTGAGAAGAATATGGTGTAGGCCTATCGAAATTGAGTACCTGAATGAAACAATATTATAAGGCATTTGCCACTATTTTATAGTGTAATATTACTGTGCATCTTACCAAGAGCTAATTTGCACAGAAAATGTCAAATATTGAACAATGAACCACGATTCCATATCGATTAAGGGAGCCATATCAAGGGATTTTGTATTCTATCAACCTTCAACCATATTACAGGTGTCAACACTGTCAACATTATTACAGACGAGGGGATCATAAATGGAATGTACCCCCAAATTTTCAAAGGTCACTTAAAAAATTGTAATTATGTTTTACTTGACCAAATATGTATTGAAAATTGAGCCATGATTCCATATCGATTAAGGGAGTCATATCAAGGGATTTTGTGTTATATCATCCTTTAACCATATTACAGGTGTGAACCATATATTACAGACGAGGGGATCAAGAATAAGATGTACCCCAATTTTCAAGGAACACTTTTAAAATGGTATTTGTGTTTTACATGACCAAATATGTAAGTTATTGAAAATTGAAGTATGATTCCATATCGAATAAGGGAATTAACGGAATAATAATATTAACGGAATTTGTAATATGTCAAACTTTGTTCATGAATGGGATGTAACCCCGATATATTTTCAAACAACTCTAAAAAATTGTATTTGTTTCTTTCATGATAAAATATGTATATTATTTACATAATATATGTCCTTTTATGACTGGTGTGGACCATTTTGATATTCCACCTAACTACTAAAATGTTTTCTAAGTTGATACCCCCAAAAAAATTCTGGGTTCGGCACCGAAAAATTATTCAGAACTTTTAAGCGAATCGTCACAACTCTAATAATACTATGTATACCAGAACATATTCATTACCGGTACTCTCTTACTCCTGTCTCTTTTGGATCCGAATTTAAAAAAATCTTATGACGTAAGCACATTGATTGATTTCTAATGTAGAAAATGCTCTTCTTATTATCCTATGTAGCTATCAAAGATGCTCAAAGCTGTTATGAACTTCTATTTTTCAAACACACCAACTAAACTGAACGTTCAGAATTTCAACTTTTTTGCAGTTCACGTGAAGACGCTTTGTGTTTTGTCTGGAAGGTCAAGATCAATAGCAGATTCTGATCCAAGTTCAGCCGGACCTGTTCGCGAAACTAGTTTCATTCTTTGCTTCTATGAAACTGGACAATTTACTACCATTGATATGCAAACCTGCACAACAGAGCAGAGGACAACATTATTTCTCTATTTTAGAAAAAAGATGGGGCTCAGCTTCTACTGGTTCTTTGTTAGTTCACCACCATATTCACATTGTAAAAACTGAATGAAAATTCAATTTTTTCGCACTAATGCTGTTACAGGATTTACATTTTTCATCGGAGCTTTTGAAAGATTTTTTTTTAATTATCGATGAAAAGATGTTGCATGAATGGTCAATAAGCTGAGGAACGACAAGGATCCAAGGTTATTAAAAACCTTTTGTTTCTATTAACCTTGACAAGGATCTAGTGAAGAAAATGTGAAATAAGTAAGTTCACAATTTTTGGGCCCCAGTAGCTTAGAAGATGATTCATTAATATCCTGTTAGCAACGGTATATGTTGTTAAGAAAGGAAGTTATACAGATATGGCAGCAATCTAAGATCCAGAATTGGAATATCGTATATTCACAGCTCCAAATTATATGGGAACCATCTAATTAATGAGAGTCCATCTTAGGGGGCTGAAATCATCTCTACATTTGGAGTTGTTTTTCTCCTAAATAAAGCGTAGACCAAAGCCAAACTATACTTTTGCGTTTGAGATGAGTGAATTACAGTGTCTCGAAATAAAATATCATTATGTGATACTAAAATACTTCGTTGAGTTTATAATAGTAATCAATAGTCTTTACAGCATAAGTTGCCACTCAACTTCTTTTAATAAAAAATAATTTACCATTTTTCAAATAATATGTTAAAAAGTTACTATAAAGATGCTCTCAATTATTATTTTTGGATTAGTATTCATCTTTCTCAATTATAACATGCATGTAAAGAAGCACAATTAGTACATAATAAATTTATTTGAAAAACGCAATTAAAATTTGAATCAGTTATAGGCCTAGGCTTTCTATTTTTTTTGAGGATGAGGATGAAGCCCACATAGGTCTGAGGTACGTGGGTAATGAGTTGGATGATGGTGATTGATGAGTTGAACCTAAAGTTTTAGGTGGGTTCCGAACCACCGGGAAGTGATAAATGAAATTTTATAGATAAATGATCACACATGATTTCTCAATTATATTAGGCCTACTACCATCTACGGTATTATATTTTAATAGACCGAGCTTTAGTGAGGTCTCTGATTCAACACGAGCGATGGGCATTTTTGGTTTGTGTGTGGGTGTGTTCCGCAGTTTAAGATCCAAAAGAAAGCGGTTAGGTGTATGGAAAGAGTAAATAGATTAGATTCATAATTGTGTAGGCTGTTGTTCAAGAAACTTGGTCTCCTAACTGTACGCTGCTTATATGTTTATGAAGCTACTTTATATGAAGCTACCGCAGTTTTTGAAGAGTATTGAAAATATAGAAATATTAAAAAAACAATTGAAGAAATATTTAGTTGATATTATTATTATTATATAATATTATATAATTATTATATATTAATATATATAATTAATATATATAATTATAATAATTATTATATAAAGCTTTTTATAGTGTACAAGAGTCCCTTTCATATCAAAATTAAGCCTCACCCCAGCTAATTGATATATTAATTATGGTAACTAGTATATAAGATTGTATATAATTGTTATACTCCTTGACTGGAGTCTCCAAGACGTAATCTACAAAAAAAGAAGGAAACGGTTTTGAATTATTAACTTGTGTCTTGTGTCCTTCACTCATAGAACATGAACATGGAGCTATAATCATGCATTGTTGTGCAAAATTAAAAAAAAGTGGTATGTAGGGGGGGGGGGGAATTGTGGATAGCCCAGGGGCGGCAAATCTTCAAATCCGCGTCTGATCGCACTTATGATAAATGAAGTAGGTAGCCTATATCCTGCTGACAAAGACTTGTCATCGTTATTTCCCATCTGTACCGTTTGTTTTATTGGTGTTATTTCAATAAAATAAACGTGAAATCAAGGTTGTCAACATATTATGTAAGCTGCGCAGTTGACGTCCAGTGAATGTTTCGCGATGATTACTTACTTTTGCGACAGTTGTCTAAGAACGAAGCCGTTTTTTATCAAAAGTAGGGAAAAAATTACCTTTAGATCTGGAAAACCAATATAATCTGATTGTTGGTTTTTCCAGTGTGATCTTCTATAGTCGCAGGAGCATAATATTTATTTTGGACAACTAACAACCCTACAAATAAAATTATATTACAATGGACTATATTATTCTGTAATCTAAATTTCATATTGGTGATTGTTGTAGTTGATAGAAACTGTGCATGATAAAATCTGTGACAGAGTTGTATCTTTCGAAAATAGTTAACTACATTATTGTCGCAATATAATGTACGGTAGCCCAACAATAGTGGTCGTTTTCAATTTTAATCATTTCACCACTGTATTTATTTATATATAGTACTGTGTAGTGTTTATATTTTTCATATTTTATAGCTAAAGTGATAGAATAATATACAAATGATTTCCGGATAATCCTTTTTTATATGTTTTTTTTCTCAGAATTATTCAAATATGCCAATCCCAAGATTGAACAAGATTGCCTGCCTTATCGTGTAGATTTCACATGCTGTTTTCATCCTAATTAAAAGTCGAGCAATATTGAGCAAGCCTAGTTGTTATGATCACATCTATTTTGCAGTAATTTCCATAAATTATTTAAAATTAAAATAGGATTCACGGCATTACTAATAAATTCAAGAGTCGATGTATTGTGATATAATAGTATTAACAAATTAGTGCAATGAACCGTCTGCAAGAGAAAAAGTAAACGCACAACATAATAGCCTTTAATGTTTCCTTTAAAGAATGATAATTTTCAGGCATTCTATCATAAAGCCCACACTTGTATCAGCAGGATTTGTTTTCTGGATTATTATTGATTATTTATCAGAGAATTATTTTACTTTTCATGTTTCATGTAGAACCAATGTTCCAATTAATGGGATCAATGAAGCATGAGCGGCCTACCAACTACCAACAGTATTATTTATAGTATTTTGTTAATATTTATTATAAGCTGAAGCGAAGTTGCTTCGTTACCGTACCTCATTGAATAACAAATTAACAATAATCATACTTTGTTGAGAAAACCAATCAATTTTCTCTTCTCATGGATGCGTGATGAGTTTCTTTGCCTCTCACACTTGCAGAGGTGAGGCCGGCCGCATTTTCACAACAGAAACGATTTAAATGACAACGCTTATGGTGATAGCTTGTAACGTTGTTTATGCATTAGTATTAATATCAATATCATGATCGGAAAGTGTCCAGAAGCAAAATAAGATAAAAAGTACAACTTTTGTTGCACTAAAAGTACAACAATCGACAGCACCGAGAGGCAAACAATCTACCAATGCACGCTTTTATCACACGCGGTCACGCACCTTTGAAAGTTATTTACGCAACAGGCAGCATGTAGCTTCTTATTAGAGATGAGGCTTGTGGAACAATTAGTTATGCATGCAGTGCTTGGAGAAGGCCTACTTACTATCATTATTTTATAGGAGGAAAACTGCCTAACAAAATTACAATACCCGAAACAGATGCAATCCTTCTATAATTAACATCACTGTGAAGAAACATCTACACCATAGTTATTAGTCAAACGCTGCATTCGACAATTGGGCTATAATTGCTAAATGACGAAGGTTTCTTGTGAGACCAAGGTTCAAAACTGTTTCACCTCTATTGAGGATTATTACATAGGATTAATACATACTGTATCATACAACATCAACATCATCAATTATTTATAGATGAGTAATGAACCTTTTCTGGTAGATGAAGTAGCACACACTTAGACCTGTTTGTGGGTAATGAGTTGGATGATGATGATGATGATAATAATGATAGTATAATTACGCGTCATTTGTAAAAATTTACTGCTTTCGCTGCTCTGATATTTCTGCAAGCATACTCAGAACAATCGAAAATTTAAGTTTTAATTGAAGGTCATGTAATGTCAATACCTCAACTTCCATCCTTCAGTTAGCAGCTGGCCTCAACAACACATATATTTATATATTTATATGTTATATATTATATATTATTATATATTTATATATTTACATAATTATTTTTACTGTATAAAAAAATGGTTCACTGTAAATGGCCTGTCAATTAACCTGATCAAAACAACAGTTATATCTTTCAAATCCACACATTCCACTGACATTAACATATAGATCTAAATCATAATCAGATTCAACTTAGGGATGAGGGCTGCGTTGAGTTTCTGGGTTTGCTGCTTGACAGACATCTTAAATGGACAGAGCACACTGAAAGACTCTGTAAAAAATTGAATTCAGCGTGTTTTTCTTTAATGGTTTTGAGGGATGCAGTAAGTTTCAAAGGGACCCCGCCAAACTTGCACGCCGTCAAAGTATCACTCCTCAAAATATACTACGGATATTTCTTCCCTTTTTGAAATATGGTGTCATCGTTTGGGGAGGTTCATCGGCAGCTGAAAGAGTGTTCAAGGTTCAAAAGAGGGCGTAATTTTTGATAAGCCACCTCAACACACCTGCCGCGAATTGTTTAAAAGAGGAAAACTCCTTATACTGCCATCTCTCTTCATCCTTGAAGCATGCTCTTATGTAAGAAAAAATTTAAACAGTTTCAATCGTTATGGAGAGACACACAATTACAATACTCGCAATTCAAACTTAATTTCTATGGTAATGCACGGAACTGCCCCTTTTGAGAGATCTCCTCAGTACATCGGCCCAAAAATGTACAACGTTTTGCCGATGGAGTTAAAAAATATAAATAGTCAAAAACAGTTTAGAGTAAAATTCAGGGAGTGGCTGGTGAACAGGGCTTTCTACTCAGTAAATGAGTTTTATGATTGGGCAACAGGCTATATATGTTTTAGTGTTTATGTTTTTATTGAATTTTTGACTTATACTCTGGTATTTTGACCGGATGTTATCGGGATGTAATTTTATCTATCTATAAAGAACTTGTTGAAATCTGAAGAGCCACTCGCAGCCGAAATCGAGACACTTTTAAATATTATGCAGATTAAATTTTTAAAAATAAATAAATTGAAATAGAATAAATACTATTGGTTAAATGGAGACATTAAAAAAGTGGTAAACTGTAAACTAATAAAATAGGTGAATTCAGCCGTGAATGGAATGACTCAAACCCTAGTAATCAATTTTAGTGTAACACCAAAAATATACTACCTAAACTCTAAAGATGGTCTTCGACAATAGGAGAAGATAGAAAAAGGTGGTTAGAAATTAGACTAGAGGAGTTGATGATCTATATCTAGTGTTGTCGGGTTGGTAGTTTGAATCAACTAACATTCGAAGACGATGAGTTCAATAATGCAGATTGAGGGACTGGCTTTGAAATATATAAAAAAGCACACATCATGATGAATAGCATGTTAAAATTTATTGTATTCGAAGACTGATGAATCAGGAATTGTCTATTCATTTCATTCTTTTAATACACAAAATCCATCTTTTTTTAATCTATAATTCCCGGAAACAAAGAGGAAATACTACCAATCAAGCGTGATTTTTTATATTGTCAAACTCGAATCAGATTTTTCAGGTTTGTCTTGATTCAAAATTCATCATTGAAGAGGGGCGTCTGGTTCATGCACCTTTGCAAGGCAGTAGACGCGTGGAGGGGGGCCCGTGCGTCTCAAAGACACCTGTTGATCAAAGCACTGCTTCAGTTTCTGCTCCGCCCTGGCTCTGATAGTCCGCCGCATCGGTCTTCTCTCACCCTTCTCCATTCGTCAGCCTCCTCCATCTATTCATTCACTCTAAAGTCGCGTGGTGACCGACCCTGAGTTCAGTTACGCGCTTGTTTTCGTTTGTCAGTTCCATTTACTATCGGACATTATTGTTGTGTGCATTGTCCAGCAACGCCTTTGCTGAGGACTCGTGCGTGTATCACCTGTGCTCCATCACTTTAGTGGATTAAGACATCAGTAAGTACAAAATCTACTGCAATATGTTGGGTTTTAAATTAATATTTTATATTTTGTTAACAAGACAAACATTCTTTTGTTACACACATTATGTTTGATTGGTAGATTGATTTATGAGAGACAGTGGCGTAGCCAGGATTAGATTTCGGGGGGGGCTCACCAAGGGGGGGGGGGCAGTGGATTAGCCAGGATCAAATTTTGTGGTGGAGGGGGGTCTGGGGTATAGGAGGGTCCGGATTTTTTTTAAATTTAGTGGTGTGAAAAGCTAATCTAGACAACTTTTTAGGCTCTAAAGTTCAAAAGAAAGTTTTGAAAAATTACTACCCAAGAACCTAGGTGGCCAGGTTTAAAATGATAAAGTTTGATATACCGATATCTGTGACTATTTTGAGTCGAAACCCTTGAATTGGAACTAATCATACTTAACTTATGTACTGAATCTCAAAATTAATACTAATTATTATAAGTTTCATGTCATTACCCAACCCAAAGTTCATGAAATCGGAATTTTTTTATCATAGCACACTGATTTTACACGCTTGCATAGAACTTGCATTTATTTGTGTGTTTTCATTTATAAAATCCCGATTTTATGAACTTTGGGTGTGTTCAGGCTAATGGGTTATGCTGAATTTCAACTTCAAAACTAAATTTTTTACAAGATGAGTTTATCCAAAGGTTGGATAACAAAGTTAATCTACTTCAAACTTGAAAATTGCATTTTATTTAATGTAATAAATAAATAATTATGGTAGTCACAGTTTTCTAACATGTTTTATTCGATTTCGAAGCTCATTTTAAATCAAAATTATCCATTTGAGCACCTAACAAGTTTCTATATGAGTAAATATTGAGGAAATATTTGAAAAATGCATTAATCTGACTTTAAACTGTAGCTATATTCCATAACACAAACAGGGTTTCTGTAATCTGTTCGTTATAATACAACAAAACAGATAGAACCCTTCGGCTTTAATAAGTACTTATCTATTAGTTATTTGAGAATTTTTCATTTCTGAAATTTCGGGGGGGGCCCGGGCCCCATGGGCCCCCCCCTGGCTACGCCACTGATGAGAGACCTTTACTTTATTTTTGGGAGATGTTATTGCTAGTTGATACAGATCAGTACTGGTAATTTGATAATTACTGAAATTTCAATAAATAATTGTTTTTCCGTGAGGAATAAAGGATTCATTGGTTCAATTATCTACAGTATTATGAAATTACAATTTGCCATCATTGGATGATGATTGTTAATGGGGATAAATGTTAAAATAATAAATTAATAGCTCATAGTAAATACCATAAACATGAAAAATTACTTAAAGAACGAAATAAATAGATTCAGACCTGGATCTTAGGTGGAAATGCTGCATGAAAAATTATTTGTATAGTGGAAACAAAAACCTTCAAATGCTGTTAATGTTAATATTATGCAGTATTATTAAAATATCTACAGCATTAACAAACATTGATAATGATCAGTTATCAAATAACTATAGCAATTTTTTGTCTGAGTTGTTCACATCGTAAAATTTGAATTGTTTTGTTTTGACAGATTGGTTTCTACTTTCTTGCAGATTTGACGCCTAGTGGGATCGGACTCCCCAAATTAATTTGAATAGTTATTTCTAATCTATTTGAAAGGGTGGCTAATTTTTAATTTGTTGGAAAATAAAGAACGTAGCCCCACCTTTTCGTCTCTAATACAGTAATAGGATAGACCATTTTATTTTAAATAAGTGGACCCTAACTTTAAAAAATACAGTGATTTAAAAAATAAGCCAGTATTAAATGCATGTTTTTTTTAATGGCTTGTTTCATGTTCCATGTTCGAATACAACTATATTACACGAATATAGCATTCCTTGACTGAACTGAAATAACAGTCAAATTGATGGAACATAGTTTGATCTTTCAGCATTGCCTGTTATAGACCTATCTGTTAATCTGAGTGTGAACTGTGAAACTCGAATGCTCCCATGCTCTAAGGGTAATTATCAATTAAGGTGGTGTTGTAGAAGATAATATACATTGCTCAATCACCGACATGAGCAGACTCTGAAGTCTGGTATGTTTGAAGCTTTTTCTGTAGGCCCAATAAAACATTTGTTATAACAGGCCTATAATTAGCATTTTTTCATTGGTGTAAATCTCCTCAATGAATACTGTAGGCTAATACCCAGGCCCGCCCAGAAGGGGGGGAGGGGGGCAATTGCCCAGGGGCCCGGGCTCTGTAAACGAACAACAGTTTATTTCAACAATACAAAACAAACACAGATCAGATTCGGTAGGCCTAGTTACTTCTAAAGATGAAAGGTTTAATTAAGTTAAAAATTTAATAAAAGATGAAGATTTAGATAAAGATTTAATTATTGAAGACTTGGCAAACCAAAAAGCTTGAAAAGTAATTGTTTTAAAGGTGAATTTTCCATTATTCCCATTCATAGGATAATCTCTTTTTTCTTCATTTCTATTGTTTCATGAGCATCAAGATATTCATGATTGTTTACTTTTGTCAACAAATTAATTTTGGAAAACGGGTGTCCAGATTCCAAAGCATGTTTGGCTATTGCCTGATTTTCTGGTTGGTTGTACTTAAAATTTGAAACTTTAAAAAAGTGTTCTTTTAAACTGATATTTAATGTTTGGTTTGGCCTACATATAATTTGTTGCATCATTCACATTTTATTTCATAAATTCCAGATTTTTCTTCGACTTATTTTTATTTTTAGGATTGCCAAGAATATGTTCAAGTGTTGATTTTGAATAAAACTTATGTTTTTTAAAATCTGTTTTAACAACTTTTGAATGGGATCCATAATTCATAGATTTCCAGATTACTTCTTTCTTCTCGTTTTGGAAAAATGTTGTTCTTAATAACTTTGAGATACTTTTTTTCTTCTTTAAAATCATTTGATCAATGAAATTTGGTTGATACTCATTACATTTTGCTATTTGTTTCATTTTCTGAGCTTCCAATCAGGGGCGGATCTAGGGCTGGGCGAGCCGAGCAACCGGCTAACATGTCGCAGGTTGGTTCCGTCGGTTAGAACTGCGAGGCACTTAAGATCAACCAAGCAAAGAGTAAAAGAGACATAGAAATCTGTTATATTGAAATTTCTCACTCCGAAATTATTGCGTCAGTGTGAAATACTTAAAGAAGCCCACAAAAATGGGCCGGGCGAGTCAGCGGGGCCCTGCGGTCCGGACCTAACTGAAAAACGTAGGTCGTTTAGAAGCGCGACCCCTTAAATCAGCGCCATAAGAAAGCAAAGAGTGAACCCCATAAACCAGGTTTGTTATGCATAGCTTAAAATGCAAGATTAAATAAAATTAGAAGGCGGTATATTTTTTTTTTTAAATAAAGCCAACGTAATGTATTGACTTTTGAGTATTGGCTATACTTTAAAGTTTTGACCTGGCATATTTTATGACAAACCATGTCAAATTTTGGCTTTTGGTCTTAGCTAACCATTTTCAGCACGTTAAACATGAAAATAAACACAGAAAACGCATTATTTCGTATAAAAAATTCAGCCAATGCATACTACCTATTTGAAGAAATTCTTTTAGGCTATTAATTTCAAAGGGAAGTGATAGCCGCAAGCCGTAGCAGGTATCTGTTCAATCAGAGAGATAAGCTGCGTTCTCGTAGGTCCTGTTTGTAACGGTGACCGATTAGATCGGCCAGCAAAAATACACTGTTCTCTGCTGTAAAATCACTTCCCGGTGGTTCGGAACCCACCTAAAACTGTAGGTCCAACTCATCAATCACCATCATCCAACTCATTACCCACGCACAGGTCTCAGACCTATGTGGGCTTCATCCTAAAAAAAAAAAAAATTTAGTACATTGGAAACTATACTATAATACACAAATAAGGTCGGTTTTATAAGTTGATCATAGCATAGCTAACTAGTTGATAAAACGCCTCAAAAACGCATTTTTAGGGCTAATTTTTCAAAAAATCATGAGGGAGGAGCCCCAGACCACCGGTAAGTGTGGCCCCTCCAAAGTCAATTGCCCAGGGCCCCGCAAAGCCTGGATCCGCCACTACTTCCAATGAATATCTTTGGAATGAAAGGCAAAATTAATCTGCCTTTAATTTAAAATCAGAACATAGTTATCCAATAAGAAGAGCTCATCAAGATAACCAGTCTTATTTATTTAACAATGTTATCATTATGTCAGTTGTGAAATGATAAAATTTTCTATCTTCATAAATAAATGTGGTTTGATTTTAATTCCATAACAATGTAACAATACTTTATTCATAATATCAAACAAAATACAGGGTTGCATAGGCCCATATTGGAAGTGGTGAAGGGGGCCCACACTCAAGTTTGCCCAGGGGCCCGGAATTTCTCTGGGCGGGCCTGCTAATACCTAGTTAATAATAGCTGAAAGTGTGCGGTCATTTCTTGTAAATTGAAGTGTTGTGTAAGTTTCAAGAGCCCCAAGTAATTTAGAATAAATAGACAACTTCCCTAACTTGTTTAAAACTATTAATCTACGGTTCAATGATTATTCGAGTCACGTTGCTCATTCCTCATGAAGAAAATTCATAATGCAGTTTCATCTAAGGTCAGGAAATACTATGCTATACTTCTTCCTATTTAAAATCATAATCACATCATTTAAATTCTTGGTTGGTTTAAAAGAATACTTGCTCTTAAATAAATAGCAGAAATTAGTAGAATACTTCTATCTGAGTGGTCTGTGGCACTGTGGGTGTAGGGTACTTCATTTGAATGTCAATTGTTGTTCAGTTGTTCTACTCAGCTAGAATATATTTCATGACAGAGTGACGGTCACACCTCAAGTTTTCTTGTATTAGAAGCTTAGAATGATAAAATAATTTAGGATATGAATAAAATAATCGTAAATCAGCATGAGAAGTCTACGCTTCATGCATAAGCCACATACTTTGCACCGTGGTTTGAATTGAATACAGATTAAAGAAAAAATGGTCTTATATTACATAGGTGAACTTTGGAGAAAAGCCAACGTATTCTAAATATGGGAGCACGTATAACATGGGAGCATGATAGATGGGAGTAAATAATTCAATTCGCTCCTGAAAGACGATCGCGTAAGACCTGATGTAAATCTGGAATGTTCCTCTAGCCCCAGCTGAACTTTTTCCTAAAAAAACAGAGTACTTTATAAAGGAAAGCCAAGGTTAGTATATTATTCTATCAACCTTGAGCGGAAGCGGGCTTGATGCTTCACACGATTTCTAGCGGAGGATTTAATGATAATGAATCCAATTAATCTCAAGTCGCAAGTCGTTTAATATACTAGGGGCGTCAGGATCTGTGATGGATCCACATTTGTTTTCTGGTGACCGGGCCTTTGCGACCACAGAATTTTACGACCACGGACTTTTGCGACTAAAAGAGAGTTCCAACAGTCAGGGTCCTTGGCAGGTAGAATCGGTGGGCGGACTCTTGCGACCATGGACATGGACTCTGTCACTTTATGAAAAATTCAATAGAAGCTATTCCCAGACTTAACATTCATTAGGCAGGTTAGGTTAGGTTATGTAAGTGATTTTATCACTGCTGATTGGTCCATTTTACACTGTAAAATATGATTGTTACATAGGGTTAAACAAGTTATGTAAAGACGCATTTACAATTGAATTTACTAATACTTCATCAGTTGGAAATGGTCGTTTATGTATATTCATAGACTATTTAATATAGTTTATTATTCAGATAAGTCGTAAAAGTCCGCCTTTTTGAGTTGGTCGCAAAATTCTGTGGTCGCAAGAGCCCTACAACCTTGTTTTCTACCTGAAGGTAGACAAATCAACAGGTTGATGGAATCGGAAAGGGTTGTCCCATTGTTTGTAGGTGGAAAAATTCCTTCCATCATCCTTTTTCTATTGTTCTATAATAGTTGGAAAGTTTGGCCAATTTGTTAATTTTAGGCCTTCCTTGTTGGTGTTGTCTATAGAGCGCACATTTTGGAGTAGATATTTGTGGAGTCGTGAGACGAAAACTGTAGTGTAGGCTAATCAATGTAACTTTAAGAATTTCAATATACTAATGTACCGTACTGAATTGGTATGACCGGTGTCAAATTGCTAAAAACTTTCATTACATCTTAAAATTCTTATCTCGAATTAAACCTTGAGTTTTTATAGATAGATTCTCAGTCAGTTATCTCACTGGACGAAGTAGTCTAACTTTTGTCTTACTCATGCTGTAGCTGAAATGTATCAAAACTGAAAATGAGATCCTATCAATTGATAGCATAAGTTTGTGATTTTCACTTTACCAGAAGTAGGCAATTATTTACTTCTCCTTTTTAATATCTTATTACTGTATTACCTATCTCTTAGAAACAAGCATTGTCCCTTGAAAGTTGTAAAGTAGCTGAAACTAATTAGAAGACAATAAAATAAAGAATAAAATCAATTAATCAAGAAATCCGACACCACATAACATTTCTCTTTAAAATAGTATTATATTGTCAACTCTTCATTTTATTGAGATTTTGTCACACTGCATGTATAGCCCAGTATTCCACATTACTCCAAATTGTGCTCTCTTCAGATGGAAAATCACCTTTGGGTCTAGTTCTCATACTAGTCACCAACAATGGGCATTCATAGATCTAAGAACAATAGCTGCACTTTTCCACAACCCAGCAACCTGTTGCCCTGTCCACTACAGGTAGAAAACACATGTGGACCCACCACAGATCCCAAAGCCATACTACGTAGCCAAGATCTACTTTTTGAAAGCTAAATAGATTTTTGCCAGGAGTGGTTAGGCTCTTATTAATTGACCGAATGTAGTGAGGTCTATCTTTTAAGATGCTTGGTATTCTCTGTACGTCTGTCTCACGATTACAGATGAACGCCTAAACCAATTGTTATGATTTTTCGTATGGATGTTCCTTTTTCCCAGGCACAGCAACGTATATATTTTATTTTTTCAAATTCAATATGGCGGCCAATTTTTTTTAAATAAATCGAAATTTGATCAATATGAGCTTCCTTCTTATATACAGTTAATGGGGTAGGTACTGAATGTGTATTAATATGAGATGCTTCTTATGCACAGTTAATGGGGTAGCAGGTAGGTACTGAATTTGTATCAATATGAGATCCATCTTATGTACAGTTAATGGGGTAGCAGGTAGGTACTGAATTTGTATCAATATGAGATCCTTCTTATGTACAGTTAATGGGGTAGCAGGTAGGTACTGAATTTGTATCAATATGAGATCCTTCTTATGTACAGTTAATGGGGTAGCAGGTAGGTACTGAATTTGTATCAATATGAGATCCTTCTTATGTACAGTTAATGGGGTAGCGGGTAGGTACTGAATTTGTATCAATATGAGATCCGTTAAGTACAGTTAATGAGGTAGGCACTCACAGAATAGTAGATACATGATACGGAATAAACTGGCAAATGAGTGTGTGTATATTTGGTCCTGCGCAGTGTGCCCATACTAAGTAGAGCATGAATAAGAGCATGCATTTGAATCCAATTCATTTGGGCAAGAGAGGTCTACTGTTAACAGAACTACTAGTCTAGTAATTTTCCCTAAGAATAAATTTATCATTTTATAAATATTTATTCAACAGCTAAGCTGGTAATTGCTATGCGTTGATCTTATTAGGCATATGCTAAAAAAATTAACTTTAGATTCCTCCCCTCCCATTTCTATGAAGCAAGAAGCAACGCCAACAAAATAAGTTTGCAAACTGTAAAAATGAAATAGGAGTACCATTCAAAGTGGGATATATGCCCATTACCTGAAAATGTTTTCATCAATAATTTCCTATCTGTAATGAGATTTGCAATGCGGGTTCTATTTATACCAGTGCAGCATTTTATTGTAATGTATTGAAGAGAATGAACAGAAGAGGAATTCATATCAACAAGATAGATACATTTTAAAATTTTATTTCACGTTGTTATGCAACTGTGCAATGCTAGACCCGAAACAACCAAACTTAAGGCTATAAATTTCAGGTAGACATCCCAGTTTTAAAACACTTTCCAAGGGCATAATACCACGGAAAAAGGATGAGTCAGATTAGAGGATTGAGAATGTTTCAACGTATGATTCTAAAAAAAAACCTGTTAGGCCTATTAATGAGCCCACATGCAACTGGGATAACCCTGCGGTTTGAATATAGTTTGAGGAAACGGACAACATGATGTGAAAACTCTTTTTCAAGTGAGACATGCACAACATAAAGTAAGAGCGTAATTTCCACGTCTTCAACAAAGAAAAAATCTCCCACGAAACGAACTGCGAAGAGTGTCATTATTATCATTGTTGACAGAGATAAAACTCCTCTCCCGTGGTCACTCTAACACACTCCTCTCACTCCCTTTCTCCCAGTCACTCTTACTCTTTCTCTCCCTGGATATCAATCTCAAACTTTGAACAAAGTAACTTAACCTGTCTCAACCTAGCCGTGACATTGCACTTCCACATCCAGACCTGCTCATTTGCTGCTAGAAATACAGGTTTCGGACTAAACGAAACGCATGTTTTGCCTGTATGAGCTCACGGTTTTTCAATTCCGTTTTTAACATCAAGTTAGCAGATTTGAAGCTGTTCTCGAATGTAGAACCCAACGTCCTTGACATTCGTTTGATAGACTTTTTTATTCGAGCTTCCTGTTCTATTTAAACAACATATTCGGTGTTGGCTTGTCAACTGTACATACAATCTTGATTATATTCCATTATTCTAATTACAAAGAGGTAAGTAAGTTCAAAAAAATGTCGCTTGAATTGAATGAAGTTTTTGCCAAGTCTATTGTCAACATAATTTAATGGAGAGCTATTGTTAAAATTCATCATTCATGTAAGAATAAATTATAAACTCTTGTAAATGTAAATCCAAATGAATATTTCTAGACTCATTTGAAGTTTACTTGTTCGAATACAGTAGTACTTTTAAAGTCTATTCTTCAACGATAGTTTAATAATAATGTGAAGATCCGGGTTTATTCTACACGAAAATTAGGACTCACCAACCGATAACTGAAATACTGTTAAAGTACTATAAACCAAGAACTTGATTTCACGGTGTCATTCGAGGATTTTTTAGATTTTAGAAGGAGTCTGATGGCATACTGGCCAAGGACGATCTGAGGGGGGTCATGGGTCACTGACCCCCCCCCCCCCCAAATCGGAACTTTACTGGGTAATGGGTGAGCTCAAAATGGCAGGTTCGTAAAAAAGGTAAAAAATTTGAAACCCCCAAACTTACCAGCTGGGACCGCCCTTCATACTGTCTCAAAATTCTAATAAATCCAAACCAAAGATGAAAAATTCAAATAAGCTGAGTTACTTGAAAAATTCAAGTTTTAAACGATGTTTGAGAGAAATAAGTTTGATGGAAAAACAAAAACATACAAGGCAGAATCATCTGATACAAAATATTTACTCGAAAGAAGGCTATAATGTTATGTTATCCAGGAAAGGAACGCTTACATTCTTATGAAGTCACTATCTTCAACAAAAAGTGAGGATAAAGTCATCTTCAACCTTCTACGTAAACACCAAAATGTATTGTCAAATATAATTATGTAAGATAATTATTTTGCTTCTTTTAGCAAAATCATCGTTTGTCAGCGAATTCTTGAAGTGTTGTAGCAACTAATTCATCAATGTTATGTTATTTGTGCCTCTTTTACGTTCCTCTGCAAACTATTGCATAAGCCATTGTATATAAACAGCTGACAACAATGGCATTATATGTAAAAAGTACGGCGAAAGTACTATAATTATAATGTTGAAATAGAACTTGACACAATCAAGGTTAACTGGTTTACTTTGATCTTTTATTATACATTTTCAATTTATAGTATTATTCTTTGGTACCAATTTTTGACTGTTGATCAGTATGGTTTTTTAAACAACTGCTTGTTAAGAATCAGTTTACGTGCTGAAAACTAATCATAAAACATTTGTTTACTGAGGAGCGAGCAGTAATGTACTTTATGCTCGGCAGGCGTAAAGTAATGAGTGTTGTCAACCTTCCATTTTACGATTATTGTAGAAAATGAAAACCTTACGCCCAAGATTATCGTGTGTAGGGTAAAATTGTTTATTTTTAATGAAAAATAACTATCTTTTAATAATTTTAAAAATAATTTATAAACAATGTAGCTCGGACACCGGACAGTAGGCCGATCAAGTGTTTTTAGTTTGGTTTAAAATAAGTTAATCAATATTATTCAAGAACCATCACATGATCACGATATAATTGAGATTCGATAACTAACTTAATTTTGAACCAATAAATTTACCTCTACATCATCGTCATCATCTATCGTCTTCTCTGTCTCCCACCAATCGTCGGGTATTTTTTGTGTGCCTCTATCTCAATGTCTTGCACTATTCTTTCTATTTATTCAGGCTTCTCATACGGTATCAGCTTTCTGCTCTCAGTCTCTTTCCAATCATCTCAATAATTTACTAATTTCACTGGAAAGCATAGAGATATAATAGAAATGTAAAAATAATGAAAACGTATTTACTATTTACTAGAAATGTGTAGATTTAAGTGAATATATTATTTTAATGAATATACTAGAAAGCATTTCTTAATGAATCTATCATTTTTGATACCCTGGAATCATTTTTGTGATACTTATCATAAGGCTCTGATTCACCTGGATAAAGGGTCGAGAGACTGCACTGTGAGTGATAAATAGCATGCTGATAACCTGTCATTATGAATGTAATCACAAAAATCAATTTTCTTTGTATTGGCGAATCGCAATCCATCACATCAATCGCACGAGTTTAGTAGGCTTGGTACTCCTTCAAAATCAATAACCTACTACTGAATACTGTCAAAATTTAAACTAGCTTTGAATTTAGTAATGAACATAGTATCCCTAATGTGCCTACAAATGACGTTTTTTTGATCAATTATTATGGCGCTAAGTGTAGGCTGACTCAGCTTCTTATTTCGCCAAGAATTTGGATTATTTTTTCATGGAAACTACTCAACGCTTCTTTGCAATCAGATTGAAGCCAGACAAATTCTGGAACCGGTTTTTCTTCAGGAAAAAGGCAATCAAATTTATTCGTCCTTCGACACAACCCCAACCTACTGCAATATTCGTATACTAGGCTATAATCAGTCACATGCTCTTTGCGTTGTATAATCGAACCATTTTCCCATCATTCATCATTCATTTTCTGCATATCTAAGGAGGAAAATCGTTATCTACAATCTATAACTTATTTATTTTTATCATTATCTTAATGATATTTTATTTAGTTGAATATTATCAACTTTAGTACAATTGAAACACTTCAAGAAAAGTTTTAGATGATTCATTATGTAAGTCCAATAATCAAAACATAAAGTCCAATAATCAAAACATAAAAACTTGGAATATTGTTTGGTCACTTTGAATATCCAACTTTTTATGACATGGTTGAAAATGTTCCAATTTCTCAATTGAATTTCTTCCTTCATAATTATTATATTACACAATTTTCAATTATGTTTTCATAAATATTCCATATTCTGTACGGTATGTCTTTAGGCTGGAGCTGGTATGTATATTTTATATGTAAAATACCCATCTACAATAAATGTTTACACTCATTAACTGTGAATTTTTGTTTTTGAACATGATATTACATAGTTCAACTGCAATTAACTATAACTATCTGTTGACCATGAAATTCAACTACAATACCAAGCAAAGCTGTCAAAGTCATTTTGTTCTGTGTTGGTTCGCTGTTAACAAGAACATCAATTTCTTTTTTGCAACTCTGTTTACAAGTAATTCAACAATAATATTAGTGGAAATGATGACTTTACTAAATATCCACCACTCTACCAGCTCTGAATCCTGTAAAAAAGTATTTGTTTTGATTCTCATGAGTAGTTGTAGATGTAGATAACGAATCTGTTATTATTTCAGTCAGAGCGATGAAGAACCGAGAATGAACAAATTTCGAGTCTTGAACAATCACCAACGAATGAACTTGCAACTTCATAAAAGAGTGTAATGCACAATTTAGCTTCAAGGCGTTAACAAATTATAGAGTAATAACAATAGAGAGAGGTGTAATCACCTGTAATAGACATTTGTCGTAAAAACATTGCTCTCATGATCTGTTGTAGATAGGTCTAATGAGTTTTAAAACCAAAATGAATTTTAGTTACCTTAGGTAGCTGAGTTATTATAATATTGAGTATGAGTAGGAAAGTATGAGTACTTCCAGGTTAGAGCATATACATTACTATTACTCTACAGTATAGTAGAGCTACTAGGGACACACAGTGCTACAAAGTACAAAAATACTCTAGTTGGAAAATTTTGTGTTGAAAAACTAAAAAATATGGTTCACACGCTCTTAATAATCGTAAATCTCTGTTTACATACATTCTTACAATAGAACGTCAATAACAAATTATCATGGGATAAACACACAATTATTGAATTTCAATAGAGGTATGAGTAAAACATGGATAGTTCAAAGTGCGAATCAATCCAGAATATGAAATAAATCTATTTTCAAGCAGTTATCAATGTTCTAGTTACTTAGGGCTATTCAAATATTGAAATTCTAATATCTAATTTCGTTGAGTTGTTTATTTTATAAATTACACGCAACAAAAGAGATACAGAAAAGTTGAATTTTTTCTCAGAGATGTTTTTATCAGGATACTGATAGCTTCCAAATATCTCAAATTTTCAAAGAAAAATACAGAATTCTTTTTCAATAATGTTAATTGGTTGAACTATAAACGAAGCTGTAAGTAACTTACGTTGTTTTTCAAATAGGCTTCATGTAGCCTACTTTTTCAAGACTCCCAACTCCTTTTTCATTATCTCCGACTATTAGCATAATGTAATATTCAAAGCCATGTAATGTACTAGCCAAATACTATTATTCTATGGATGCTTTGCAATAGACTTTCCTCTTAGCATAGTGACCAGGGACAAACGCAGAATGTTTTTTATGGGGGAGAGAGTTATCAACTAAGAAAATATTTCAAGTACCATAAAAACAAATACAAAAAAAACAAAAAACGGTTTTTACCTCTCATGAAAGACCCAAATGAAGAATTTTAGTTTGATTCAGAAATTTCGGGGTTACATCCCTTTCAACCCCCATCGTTTCACCTGAGAGTTACTATTAATAACCTCTGATCAGAGATCGTAGATACCCGATTAGAAACTGAACGGAAAAAACAGACTTATATATGTTTTATTTTGGCAAGAATTAAGGATTTAGAAGAGGCTATTAGTCACAACTATTACATTTCCTGAATGTTTCTAGTATATTATGATAAAGAAAATGATATTTTTCACCCATAATATGATAAAACTAGCTATTTCTTCAATAAATTAAAGTACATTCTGTGATATATTTTCATTAAGAATAATTGTTTTTTAAAGTTGCCAGTCTCAGCCTAAAGCTCTAATGATAAACAGTCCAATCAAGTTGTCCGTCTTGAAAGTAAGAACATACGGTCACTCTTCCTTCATTAGTTGTGAAGTACTGCAAATAAATGAACTCACAGCCTTTATCATATCCAAAGTGGATCACCTTGTGTACAGAGCATGTCAGTTGAAGCAAGTTATGATAGAATGATGCATCATCGTAAGAGGAATCTATAGAGATTGAAGGCTAAAAGTGTGAGTGCTTTTAATGCATCACCTTGTCAAAAGTACTGTTTAATATATATCAGCCGTATCCAGCTAACTTAACAAATATTTCCTGACTCATTTTATTATTATTTATTAGCCTATAGAGTTACCTCGGAGGTATGTTCAAGGCATACTCCAAAGGTATACCTAGAAGGAGCCGTGAGCCGTAGCAGGTATCTGTTCAATCAGATTAGATAAGAAACGCTCTCCTGGGCCCTCTCTGTAAGAGTGACCGATTGGATTGGCCAGCAAAAAATACTTTTTTCTCTGCTGTAAAATCACTTTCCGGTGGTTCGGAACCCACCTAAAATTGTAGGTCCACCATGTTTTTAGTAACAGTAGCGAGGAACTACCCGTAAGGGGCTCCCCACCAATAAAAGCCATACACATTTACCTTTTTCAAAGTGAGTTTTGAAAATGTACCAATTGAGTTTACTGCAGTACAGCAGTTTTCTAATATAGAAATTAGGAAATGGGAATAATTATAATCACAATGCTCGTACCTCGCGTATTGAGTAGTCCAATGAAGTTTCGGTAGGACATTCTTGGTAAGAGAAAGATTCAATTTGAATTTGCCTATCAAACTGACAATAAAACGTCGAAATCACAAAAAAAGCATTAAAAACCTATAAACTGTACCCATGAAACTTTATTATGTACCATATTTCTTGATTTTTCTTTTTATACTTACATTTACATTGAACTATGTAGAAATGGGAGCACTTTTTTAGTAGATACTACTTGAATACACATAAATCCATGAAACTCACATGATTCTCATTTATATGCAGTATTTTAATTTAGCACTACCCGATCTACCATAAGTCTAGTGCATTCAAGAACGATAAGCTGTAGATGAAAACTTTTTATTAAATCTTGAATTCTCTTATCTGAATCCTCGAACTCCAAGAATTTGATGGATAAGATACAATACATAATTATTTCTTCATGGATAGTCTGGAATCTAGATCTTTGAAACAAGATGTTTTTCTTTGTTACTGTTATTTCAAGGCAATTTAACGCTTTCGCTGCACACGTAGACTATAAACTTTCGATTCTAATGCTTTCGTGCGGATTTTCAGAAAACTGCAAAAGGAAAAATAAGAGAGAAATGTTGAGAATTTTATGCAGTTCAATTAACTAATTATCAACTTCTTTAGATAAGAGTAACATTGACATTTTAGTTTTTTATCAATTCATCTACATAAGCTTATGCGGTTAGTAGCGTAGTTTATTTTGTCTATTAACGAAACAACTTGCTTTGATGATGTTGTATTGAAGATTGTGTGACTGTGACTATGTTTATTTTGGTACGTAAAGTAATAAATTATTTTCTGCATCTTTGCCAATGGTAATAGAAAAAGGATGAGTTGGCGAAGAAAAATGCTCTGAAATGAAATTCTGAGTTTCCCGATTTGTTTCAATTGAATTATTCACAAGGCTATAAAGGTCACTCAACATAGTATCGAATAAAATGTTTAAAAGTGTTGATTGAACATCAAGAAATATCAATTGAGCTCCAGAAATGCAGATACAGTAAATGTCTGTAATACTAGAGCATTGATTTAGAGTTTTAGACACCCTGACGATCGTTTTTATCATTGATATAGTTTAATATACATGCATATCAGTGGTTCTTGTATTTATATGTAATCTACTAATATAGAACATGGGAATGGGATACTTTACCGTGGAAAGCATTTTGAACTTATGTTTTTCAGCTACAATTCCTGGGAAATGTAATGAAATTGAAAAATGCAAATTAAAGAGTTAATGGATTTAATTATTGTAGTAGAGAATCTGGAAGCAGATTTTTAATTTTTTGTCCCTCCATCAAGATAAGGTATAATTTTCAGGTGTTACATTTTAAAAATAACTATGTGTAAGCCTTTTAAAAGTGATGCGTGTACGCATAAGACATGCGTGACTTAGGGAGTGGCAGGTGAGATTTTGAAACAAATTATTGCAATGTGAACGAAGATAATAGACTAATTTGAAGCAGCAAACACCACACCCCAAAATAAATTGTTATTTTTGACAAACTAGTGTATATAATATTATGTTTCTTTCCGACCCCCAGCAGCAACAAAGCTCAAAAACTGGTTTACAAGTCTATAATAATATTTATTGTGTCAGCGTCCGACACTAGAGAACAAATCAGTTTTAAAATGATTGGTCCAATTACTATTCAAGGCAACTTTGGTTTGTGAAATGTTTTAGGCAGTTTTCAAAAATGTCTTCATCTTCATGGATAATGAGTCGAAAGCAGGTTTAACGATGATGCATGATATGAAAATTCATGGGAAATTTCTCACCACTGGGATTAATATTTAAAGTTGAAAACAACACGACTAAAGTTAAAGAAAGTTTGAAAAATTTGTCTCAGCCAATCAGTCACTATTTTTGTTGCTTGTACAAACCATTGTTAGAAATAATAACAACCCGGGTAATACAATTTGTTAATTATTATTTTTAAAGCAGAACATACGTTTAAAAGGCATTGATTTAATCTTTAGTGTGCTGAAGATTTTTTTATTTGCATCTTGCAAGAACCCAACATTACTAAAATCGTGCCGTTGCCAGTCTGTCTGTGCTCTTGCTCTTGAAAGGATGATTCTGGACTCTTGAAGCTCAATATGAAGCTTCTTAGTAGTCCAAGTCAGGTTACCATTAACTTTGGAGTTTGAGGGTCAAATATTAAAATAATTATGAAAAAAAAATAGTTCGACATTGTAGCATCTATACTTCTCGCGATGACATTAGGCGGCTCAAATAAATTGCGGTATAGCAAAAACATGCATTGAGGTTGGTGATTCAGTACTTAGCGGCTGCCAAGGTCCCATATCTGGTGATACCGCAATTTTTCAGAGCCACCTAATTTGGTGTCGAGAACTATATATTGGCTAGCGCAAAATAAAAGTATTACCAGCTGGTTAAAATGTAAAAAGATTGCTCATCGAGACTAGACAAGAGTTTCAATGGACGGCGTCTCCACGGCTGCCCATTGCTGTTGTATAGGCTACTTTACCAAGTTAGTGTCTCTAGAGCTCAGGGCCCCGGCCAATTAAATTTTATTAGTTCTATTTTATAATTGTAGATCTTATAATCCGCTTCTCATTCTTACGTTTTAGTTATAAAACACTGTCTTTTGGTGAATTTTCTGTTTTAAAAACAAAGATTCTATTTATTACGAGGAATTTGAACATTATTCAGACTTAAGTGATAGTGATTGCATTATTTACAAGCAATTTAAGTTTTATTTTGAAGAAATAAGTTGCTGACTACAGAGTTCATTTTGTGTTCAATGAACTATAGCTAACTTTTTAAGATAAATTTAACGACTTGCAGTTAATTTTGATGGCTCTGGTAGCGCAGTTGGTTGGAGCGCTTGTCTTTGATAAGATTAGGGGATCTGGCTGGCTTCGTTACCTACAGCCTTGGGTTCGAATCTCATTCACCTCATTGCCCACGCTCAAGTCTCCGGACTCATGTGGGTATCATCTGCAAATAAAAAAAAAAATTAATAGAGAATGAATAAATATTTACTCACATAGGCTGAAACGTTTTCGAATCATGACGATTCATTTTCAACAGCAACCTGGATCATCGGTGCTCTCTTCGTTGTCGGTTTTTGTAAGAAGAATTATTGTGGTTTTGTAGAATATGATCGAAAAGTTTGTGTGATTTAAAATGTAATTGTTCATTGAGGATGTTTTGTTTATTGTGTGTGGTGTGTTTGTCTTGCCAATTGTTCCAAGGTGTTTCAATGTGCAATTAAATTTCAAATCATACAAACTTTTCGATCACATTCTACAAAACCACAATAATTCTTGTAAGCAAACCCGATAACAAAGAGAACACTGATGATCCAGGTTGCTGATGAAAATGAATCGTCACGATTCAAAAACATTTCAGCCTACGTGAGTAAATATTCATTTATTCTCTATTAAAATTGACTGCAAGTCGTTAAATTTATCATAAGACGATATTAACGCAGATCGGTGTGGATCAAGAAGTTCAAGAATAATAGGTGTTCTATAGGCCTAATAATTGAAGAGTGTCCAATTGTATTGTAATTGTAAGTGACCCGTTGACCTGTAATTGTATATCATTTGTAAGACATATTCGTCGTAGCCAACAATAGTCTAATAACTTTCCTTCAAAACAGAGCCAACGCAGTTCTGTAGGCTAATCATAATACGTCAACAAAACTGAAGGTCAGTTCGTTCAGAAAAATTGGTTCCCACTTCTGTAACCCTTCACAGTTTTCAAAATCCAAATGTGAGAATCATTACCACAATCAATTTCATTTTTTTCTCTTCAAATGATAGTACCAATTTTATGAATTATGTTTGAGCAATTATGCTATTCATGTTTGAGCGAGTAATAATTCTCAGAATTTTATCACATACGGACGCAAGGCTTTCAATGAAAAACAGTCATCGTAAATCCACTTATGTGATTTCTTTGTGATTACCTAATTACTATTGCAATATATCCGTAGGGGGGCGTGGGTGGTGGAGGAGAGAACTTCTAAATCTAGATGATATTGTAAATAAATCAATAAAGTCACTTTTCCACTCCACTTAAGCACAATGATTTTACTAAAGATGATGGAAAAATGTTTTGAAAAATAATGTCGTCACAAGGGCTCTATTTGTATTGAGCTCTGTCAACACATTTGATGGATGAATTTAATGCGCGTTTTATCACTTTCATATCGTTTTTGCATTTTAAATCGTTCTTTTTTTGAAACATATTCCAATTATAACTACTTATGCTATGATTGAATTCAGAAAAATCATAGGTTCTCTTACTTTTTTGAACTTCCCAATAACTCAGAACTATGGAAATTTATGGAACTATATGGAAAGTAAGGTAACAGAGAAGCTAAACACTACAGTGGTTGGTGGGTCTATTCTACGTTGCATCCAAATTCAAACTCTTGGCTCTTTCAGAGGTCGGCTATATTTACACAGACGATGTTGGAGTTTCAAGCTTCGTACGAAGAGGCGAAGGCGGAAGTATAATGTTAGGAAACAATACATTATCATAAAAATATTGGCCATGACGTGGGAGTCAATTTTCCCGGAGAAATAGCCCACACATGAGCCTATTCCAATCAAACCACTAGATTTCATTGTATTAAGACAAGCTGAATAACAGGTATCAGTAACGGTACCGGTATTGCATAGTAATCTCGTGATAACTTTGAATCACTTGGGATTTTATTTCAATGTGAAGACCAAATAACGGCTTTGGTGAGCCAAAAGGCGGAAGCATGCACGCCTAAACTACAAGGTAGCTGAAAATCCTGACGTCCTTTTAACTCGAACAACTATCGAGTTCATGTGTAACGTTGAGATCATTTCAGTAATAAATAATTTTCAGTTTCAAGCTCAAGATTGCACTTGGAAAATAGCAAATAGCTTAATAAGAAAGTTGAGATGTGTAAAATGAATAGGTCTTCATAGCGTATTCATCCATTCATCTAGCCTTCGTCAGGAAGGACAGATTGGAAGATAGCAAACAAAAATGTTGGTTTTTATTGTTTACACCTTATACCGGTCCTATTTCATCAATGTTTACAAGCAAGTTTAGTAAATAATAGGTGATCTCTGACACAAAACTGATAAGCACTAGTTATGAATTATAGCGAAAAATAGTCAATTATGATGTCATCGGATAATACATAATCAACTGTCAAGCTTTTTTTATTTTTTATCATTGTAGGCTATGTAGGCTATATCTGTATATATCTATTTTTTAGATCTTCACATCATAACAATTTCAGAATAAATGTTCATAAATTACAAAATCTAATAATTACCTGCAAGGAAACATCCTGTGCGCAGGTAAGAGTTGCTAATATTATACATAAGCAAAAACCTTAATGAACTGTCAAAGAAAAAATAATACAGAGATTTTAAATAAATACCAAGGAGAAAAAAAAGAGAGAGAGAGAGAATCAGAAGGTGAAAATGAAAGAGAAAGAGAAGACGAAAGAGAAGAGAAGAGATGGCAAACTTAGCTTACTATTAAAATAGGACATAAATCATTCGAAAAGTTTTTCCTCAATTCTACTGGACATTATCCACTCAATAATTTCATTCTTAAATCTTCTATCAAGTTTCCTGTTTGTATTTTCAATAAAATTGTTTGGAATGTAATTGATCAGTTTACTTGATATGTAAAAATATTGTATCCTGCACACATTCAGATCTATTCTATATATCTATAAAGCCAAATACAACTCACTGACTCATTCATTACCGTTTCTCGAAAACCCGTCGGCCGGTTCGGAGCCCGGTGGTTCGAAACCGACCTAAAACTGAAGGTGCAACTCATCAATCACCATTATCCAATTCATTACCCACGCACAGGTTTCAAACCTAGGTGGGTTTTTATAGCCTACTAAAAAAAGAAAAAAAAACTAGTTGAAATTTTGTATATTAAACTTTGGATTAAGAAGAGTAAAGGTTTTTGAAATTTCCCATGAGATACGTCCGAGTTCAACGTTTCCCAGCGTTTTTTTAACGTTATCAAGAACTAAGTGGCTAAAAAAGTTTAAATTTGGTATGCATGCTCAACTTTGGACCTAGATGCATACTAAGAAAAGTTTTTGAAACTCCCCCAAAATACGTTTAAATTTAACGTTTTCCTGGAGGTTATGCGTTCTTTTGCGTGCTGAAAAAGTTGAATTTTTAGTAAAAATTTGCCCTTTTCCCTGGCGGGCAAGCGAAGCGAGTGAGTGAGCCTGCTGGTTTTGTATAAATATTTCCCTCTGGGGCCCCCTGGCTAGACGGTTAAGGCGAGCGAAGCGAGCCTGCCTGCCAGTTTTAATAGCCAAATACCATTGACTGACTCATTCTTCACTGTTTCTCGAAAACCACTTGAAATTTTGTCACGTGTTCAGCTTGAACCCCCTAGACGCATGTTATGATCGGGTTTTGAAACCTTCGCAAAATATTGATGTTTTCTGGGGTTTTTCATTGTTTTCAAGAACTACCCGACCAAAAAAGATGAAATCCGGAATATATGTTGAGTTTTGATTTAAAAGCGTACTAAGAAATGTTTTGAAATTCTTCAAAAAATACGCCCGAGTTTAAAGTTTTCCCAGCGTTTATTTAGTGTTTTCAAGAACTACGAGGCCGAAGAAGTTGAAATTTGGTATAACTTACATCTTACATGCTTAGTTTTGGACCAAGACGTGTGCTAAGAACTAGTTTTGAAATAGGTGTTATTATCACTAAGTGTTGAGAATTTTTATTCATGTATGGAAGGAAGTACTTTGATTGAACTCTAGCGCTCAGCTTCAACCAAGTTGCTTTACAAAGAGTGAGGTACAGAACTATTATTGAAGAAAAATTAACGGTAATAATTAATACTTAATAATTGGTAATAATACAAGTATGGCAGACCTATTTTTCTTGTGAAAAGGGTATTCTCGAGTTTTTCACGCGAGTTTCTCAAAATGTTACAAAAAATCTTCAATCTAGTTTGATTTTTAAAGGAAAGAGGAGACCGATTTTTTCACAAAAACCTTGATTCAGTTTGTACCTGTCTGGAACAAAGCACTGAGATCTAGTAAAATAATCATCAGGAACAAGTCTTGTCTGTTAGTCTGTTTATGTGTAGGCTTGCCAGTCTACTAGTATGTCAGTGGCACTTGGCACGTTATTATACTCAGTAAAATAGCCTTGAGCAGGGAAGTCTTCTAATTTTTTGTTATGGTATTCTTTGGATAATGATATAAATGAAGTAGCCTTCCTTGATCTACGGAGCATAGACTTGAAATCATATTTATAATTCAATTCATGACTAAAACAAATATGGTTCCCAGTTACCGTATTAGGTATGAATTTTTCAAGATATTCAAAGAATTATAGGCCAAGACGACGCTTAAATTTTGAAAATCATTTTACTACTTGAACATATTATTTTTATCAGTCATTCTCATCGTATCACCGTGTGTACCGTGTAAGAATAACTTAATACTGTAGCCTATTTACATAGAAGTACTGTAAAAAGTACACCTACAGGCTACATATATATTCTTAGTAAAGTATTTTCAACTTACCTACTAGATATATTTCTAGGAAAGTATTTTCAACTTATCTACCGTACTAGATATATTCCTAGGAAAGTATTTTCAAATTATTATGAGGTAGAAGTACTATACTACTTTATTATGTAAGGATTGATGCGCGAGATAATAATTTACTGTCTATTCATGTTCAGTTTTTATGTTTCAAGTGATAGCCTACTGGTCTTATATTTTTTTGAATGAAGGCTTGCTCTTCAAGTCGTAATTGCTTCCCATGGCATCCAATGTAATATACCGTACATAATTTAATTTAAAGATCATAGAGATCTTGTACGGCAGCCTCTTTCTTGATCGGTGTGGTTTGAATAAATTATTAGTTTCTTCATAGTCGGCTTTAGAAATCTAACCAGAAATGTTAGGTCCAAAACGAGCTGCATCGTAATGAGAAATTTACAATTCAAGAGACAACATCATAAGGTTAAGTTGAAAGCCAGTCGATAAAAATGTCTGACTGAATCTTTTCAATTCAGCCTTATCATTTTCACACCTACGAGTTTAATTGTATTTTTATGTTGATGAAGCATCAATAATTTGTAAAATTCACAAGCTACTCATTTCAAATAAATAGTCCAATTGACAAGATACAAATTTGTAAAATCAACTCCCACTCATTCACATTCTCTGTCACTTCACTGTCAATCACTCTCTTTCTTTTATTCAAAGCTTTTGAATGGGAATGGAATTTAAAACTAGAAGGTCAAGCTTAATGATGATTGGAAGCTTACAACTCCCTCATGTTCCAACATTCTAACACAACGATTTTTGATTGAATTTGATTTGTCGACTATTGAGAAATAAAGAACTTATTAATTACCGTAATTGATTTTCAAATTTGGGCGTTCTAGGGCTAAGTACATTTGCACTTGTTGCAAAAAGCTTTTTGTATTATTCTCAATGTTCAACTTCAGAAAATTGGTTTATTCAAAGTATGAGTAAAATAAAAAAATGGGCTATATTCAAGCTTTATTTAGTCATCATCGAAAAAAGCCAAACCAATAAAACACATAATCAAGGAGATTATGCAACAAAATAGTATTTTCTCTTTATTTCGATGTTGAATTTTTGAAATTTGAATTTTATTGGCTGGCTACAGTTGATGTTTGTTGTTTATAAAACTATGAAAATATTCTTGCAATATTTCTTGCCACGGAATTATTCTTGTCTAACTAATAACTTGTTTTTGTTTCAGTGGTAACAGAAGTTATGGATACCTCAGGAGGACTACCAGATGTCTTCAAAGACACATCTGTACTTATATCAGGTGGTACGGGTTTCATGGGAAAAGTCCTCACAGAAAAGCTGTTGAGATCATGTCCAGACATCAAGAATATCTATCTTCTGATTAGAGAAAAAAAAGGAAAAAACTTTGATCAAAGATTGGAAGAAATATTTAACGATCCGGTAAGATGTGCTTGTATGATTAAAAAAGTACTAATTAAACTATGATTCTACTAATAAAAATCTTATATAGGTCTAATATCAATAGGTCATCTTTAATTCAATTGAATGGTTCAGTTCAATTCTATTTATTCTTAATTTCAGTTAAAATTTTTATTGATTAAAAATTAACGTGAATTATTATCTTACTAAGGAGTTTCGTTGACATTTCTCAATAAACAGGCAACTAAGAAAAAGAAAACAAACATTTTAGAAAATAATTCTGAATAATTAAGGCTAGTTTCTTCATAAATTTGTTCAGGTAAATTCTTTCAAACTTCGTCAATGTTCATGAGTTCTATTAATTCCAACAAGATAAATAATTTATAAATTCCTCGAATAAATAGAAATAACACGCGGTCTATTAATTTTCATAACATACTATACATAGGTTACACAGACCAATGCACTTTTGCAAAGAGCTAGGCTAGAATGTCTAAGATGATTGTTTATTTCAAAACAATAGATTTACAATATTTTATTGCATTCCAAATTCTAATGAAAATCATGCCATCACATTTTCTACCTTGTTTTCAAGGAGCCTAGAGGTAGATTCATTCACTAGATTACTGCATTTCACTTGAAAGAGTGAAACAATCTAGTAAATTGATGAAAACCCTGAAATAGAAATACGTTAAACATCAAGAGTATAAAAACCTAAAAATATTATATAGAAATTCATACTATCTTGACAAAATAATGTGAACTTATTGGGTACAATTTCTTTGTTTTCGTCTAGTTATTCTCAGTGGTTGAGAAGGAATACCCGAAATTCCGATACAAAGTCAGTGGAATTCCTGGAGATATTGCTGCTCCCGGACTGGGACTCAGCCCTGAAGATCGAGACAAAATCATTCAAGAAGTAGGAATAGTTTTCCATGGAGCGGCAACAGTGAGGTTCGATGAAAAACTGAAAATTGCCTTCAATATCAACATCCGTGGCACAAGAGAAATGCTGGCATTAGCCAAAGACATGAAGAATCTTAAGGTATTGAACAACATACAACTACGATACAGTTTAAATAGAATAGGTAAACTAATTTTACAAAAAACACTGTTTTTATAAATATTGTACTAATCTCTACTTTCAAAAAATGATAGTGTGCTTACTGAAAAAACATAGTGCGCATTCGGTTCTGCTGTTTCAGAAATCATCCTGCTTGGGTACTGTTGTTAGTTATTATGATTGAAGAACGGCGTTTGGTCTCAATTATATTCCTATATTTTATATTTTACTATGTTTGTTTGGACTTTTTTTTGAAAAGTAGTGCGTACACTGAAAAAAATTTATAGAAAGTTCGGTACTTCTCCAATAAGACGCGCTTCTCCCAGTGAACTATATAGGCTTCAGTTATTGTGTTACAGAATTATATGATTTAAAATAATTATAAATTTCTGAAATACCGTATGGCTTTCCTAAATTAAAAGATATTATTTTGTGTGGCCTAACATTTCCGGGGTAAAACATTCGTTAAAATTTAAGATACTATGAACTTTTTTTATTTAATGATCATGACAATATTTCACTAGCAAATACTATAATTACGCTCCTCCCCATATAAATACTTATGCACGGTTGAATTGGAAGAACGTCCAGTGTGAAATCACTTCCCGGTGGTTCGGAACCCACCAAAAACTATAGGTCCAACCATAGACGAACCATCAAGTTACTTACTATCCCTGATCAATGGTCCAACTCATCAATCACCATCATCCAATTCATTACCCACGCACAGGTATCATACCTATGTGGGCTTCATCCTCCAGGAAAAAAATTGCAACAAAGCTTTAAACTGAAGGTAAGAATAATGTATGATGTTAAAAAAGAATAACAGGTTGAAAGTTTGATTTAAATTGAGTTTAACATTTGAAATTTGATTTAACTTTTCAGGCATTTGTACATATCTCAACAGCTTATGCTAATTGTCACTTGGATAAAATAGAGGAAAAATTATATGAAGGACCAATCGATCACAAGAGATTAGAACAAATCGTTACAAATGTGGATGATGACGAACTATTGGAAGCTTTACTACCGAAGTAGGTGTACAATCTATTAAAATTTACACATTTTTACAGAAATACTGTATTATAAATCGATTTGTCAAGAGAGACTCAGAGTAGTGAGATCAATACCTCACATATTTCAAATAGACCCACAGCATATTTGAACTTAGTTAATTACTATTAGTAAATAGAGAGGTAGTAATCATTTTTTAATCTCATCTATTTTAATTCCATGAAAAAACTTACCAATAAATTCGAAAGACTAGGCTAATTCTCATTCTAATTTCTCTAAAAGGGTTTAATTTTACACCACAATGTCAACCTACAATAACAATGTTGAACTCTTTTACTTTGTTGCACTCAAACTTTGGTTCTACAAAAATATTGTATTTTCTTGATGTGATAATAACAATACAGGCTACAGTAACAATATTGGATAGGTTTGCTTTGTTCCACTCAAATTTTAAAATTTTAGTTTACTTAAATATTTTTCCTTTTCATATTAGATTAATTCGTTTAAGCCTTCTCATTAAATTCATAAATTGCAATCTTTATTTTTAATCAAACATTCATTTTTGTAAGTAAATAGGTTTTATTAAAAAATCTTGGTTTGTAAAAGACAGTAAACATAAAAGTCTAAAATTCATCTTTATTATTCTATTCTGTAGTAGTTTTTAAATATATTTAACTTTGGAGAATAATCTAAGAATCGTTTTGAAAATATGTTTATAATTTTTTCAGATTACTTAGTAAATGGCCAAACACTTATGCATACACGAAAGCTGTGGCAGAGCAGGTGGTCAAAGAGTTTGCCGGAAATCTTCCAGTGTCAATCTTTAGACCAGCAATTGGTTAGTTACTAAATTTCTAGAAGTAAATTTTGTAGAATTCATGATAAGTTTCAGACCGGTCAGCCTGGTCAATTTTATGTGATGTTATTCATGCATCCTGGGTCCTGGGTGTTACCAGTCTCTATCTACCAACTGTCATTTTCTCTTAAACAATTAAATAAGGGACTTTCTATAGCGTAGATACACAGGAATAATATAATTTTGAATAGTCATGAATATTCACAATTGATAAAAGCAGCATTCAACAAAAAACTCCTTTAATGGATTGATTGGCTGTGCGATGGGGTTTTGGTCATAGATTTTGTTTGAAGCTTTCTGTATTGGATGCTATTTCAAGGTACAGTATTGAAATGTTATATATTGCCAGGAGAAAAAAATCATCATTTTTTGTGAAACATGGAGACTCCGTGTTAAAGTTTTTCAGTTTTTGGGGCAATTTATCTCCATTGCAAGTTATTTTACAGTTTTAATATTTTTTATAACTGAAACACGCCTCAGGGAATAGAATAACTTTTTATTCGATCAAAAATTCAGTTTTTCCAAGATAAATTTTTAAAAAACTTGAAAAGTTTGATATTTTTAAACTTTATTTAGGTAAAATTAAATGTTCGAATGAAATAAAAAATATATAATTTCATTCCTTTAGGTGTGTTTCAGTTGATTCCCAAAAGTCTAGAATAACTCTTAGGAGATGTTAATTACCCCCAAAAACCAAAAAATTTGAACTTTTAACCCCCATATTTCACATAATAATTTATGAAAATGTTCTTCTCATGTCAGTAGATAACATTTTAATTCTTTGATATCACCCAATATACGAAACTTCAAACAAAAGTAATAACTCAAATCCCTGCACACAACCTTAATTGCTGCTTACATTAAGGTAGGACACTTCAACTCAACCCTTTAAATTATATCTACATATACATAATTTTTGATAATATGAATCTATATGAGGTAGTAGAGTAATCACTTCTCTTTTACATGACCCACGCTCCAGTGTTTTTTTCTGACAGAGCTCATATTAGAATTGAAAATAATAAGAAAATATTTGATAGTATCTTATGAGAAGTTTATGTATGATTAAAAGTAGCTTCTAAAAATGTGGTTATAATGGTAAATTTGGTAATGTGATTAATGTGATAAAGTACTAAATATTTTCACTTTTATAATATTCACTGCATTTTTCACTTGTTTTGTTATTTACAGAAGCACCAAGCCGAAGAATTTTCCATACCTTGAAATTTCTTTCTGAAGCTCTTCCTGAGCAAACCTTTGCTATAAATGTATCAACAAGCGATAACTTTTCTAGTAAATCCCCAGCATACTGTTCATTTATTTCTATTATTGTTATTGTATTTTTCTTTCTAGTAAATAATAAGGAGTAATTGCTTGATATCTGACTAATACTTATAACTTTCCAAGAGTAACAATGATTCAAAACGAATCCCAGTAATTAACAATAGCTATATTCATACCGTTTCAAATTTTCAATGTCTCAATTTCCATTCAGCTTCCTATTAATGCAGTATTTTGGTTGATAAGATATTCAACACAATTGAATTTTAGCATTTCATGGTACCTATTCATTTATTCATGATTTTGAGCACTGAATCTAGTCAAGTGATTGTCAAAATCAATATTTGTTACCACTGTGTTAATGCAATGCAAAATATTTTTCCAACTCTTCCTATTCAGATCTTTTATCATATATTAGCCATTTTAAAAATTATTTCCCTCCAAAGAGAGATCAGTATCCAATTGGTATAATAGCTAATAACAATTTTGTATTATTTTCCTATATTGAGACTTATCAAAGTTCAAAAAGTAATTGCACTTATTGACAGATTGACTGATTGATTTTTCCAGTGGTGGGAACAGCTTATGAGCCGGTGATAGGATGGACAGATAATGTATACGGGCCAACTGGAATCGTAGTTGGAGCTGGTTGTGGTGTCCTCCGAACCCTACAAGCCGATCTCACATGTGATGCCAACATTGTTCCTGTCGATATGTGTGTCAATGCACTCATAGCGTGTGCTTGGGAATGTGTCTTACAAAGGTAATATTATATTAATTAATTAATATTGCTAGCTACTGAAGAAACTGCTGAGAGATGGAATGATAGATTAATAAAAGTTGAAGTGGTAGTCAGTAATTTCTATTCAACATCTAGTCTAGTTAGCCTCTAACAAAGTAAAAAATTAAATTGAAACAGATTTCAATTGTTTCTCAATATTTTCGTTCCCCCTCAATACTTTAATACCGGGTGTTTATAAAAAGAATATCGGAGTTTTAACGCTTTACAGTATTTAATACACCCAACATAACAACTTACAGTATTTATTACATACAACCTAACAACTTAAAACTAATACATCAAATGAAAGAGCAACTCAAGCAATTTCAACGTACAAGGAACAAATCACATGTCATCAAATCAGATAAAGTGAAGGCTATACGAAACAAGCTTTCTCATCGGGCCCTTTGCGGCCCAAGCTGTGTTGTTGGTCTTCCTAGACCTCTCAATTACAAAGAACACAAACCAACAACACAGCTTCAACATTACACAGCACCTCCAATCATCCAACACAACACAAACACTCAGCATTCAGGTCAATGCTACACAGACTCAACAACACACCGCTATCCACCGACAATTACCACACTGAACTAAATACAATAAAATACCTAGCACAAGAAAACGGCTACAAACACGACCTAATTGACAAACTCAATCATAAAATAAGAAAAAAAAACAGAACACCAACACCACTGACAAAAAATACATCACAATGACATACATTAATCCACAATCACACAGACTAGCAAAAATCTTCAAAAAAGCCGGCCACACCATCTCATTCAGAACAAAAAACAAAATAAAAAATGCACTTACACTCAAAACCACACTGAACACAAACAAATACGATCTCCCAGGGATCTACAAACTGAACTGCTCTGATTGTGACAAATTCTAAATAGGACAAACATTCAAACAACGTTACAAGGAACATTTTCAAGCCCTGACATCAAAAGCTGAATCGAATTTTGCCGACCATATCATTCAAACTGGACACACTTTTACCGACATCAGTACCAACCTACACATTCTACATTTAAAATCTAAAGGACACGAACTCAACACCTTGGAACAATTTGAAATATACAAACACACCACACACAATAAACAAAACATTCTCAATGAACAACTAAATTTTAAATCTCACAAACTTTTTGATCACATTTTACAAAAACCACAACACTTCTAACCAAAAAACTGACATGATGATCTAGGAACCCACGCCTCTGAAGATGGATCTCAAAGATTCAAAAGCGCTCGGCCTACAGATTAAGTGAGTTATACTTATTCTTAACAAATATTTGACTGCAAGTCGTTAAATTTCACATGAAAAGTTAATATTAACAACGCAGTTCGTCATGGAACAAGAAATCCAGGAAGTTAATATTAACATTTTATGTGAATTTAACGACTTGCAGTCAAATATTCATTAAGAATAAATAGAGGCCTCTGAAAACGGATCTCGAAGATTCGAAAGTGCTCGGCCGTAAAGAGTAAGTAAATCTTATTTATTCTTAATGAATATTTGACTGCAAGTCGTTAAAGTCACATAAAAAGTTAATAATGTAATATATTCTGCACAAAACATCAGTCAAGCAAGTGTTCTGGATATTACGTCATTCTAGTCAAGTTTACATTCAAAACAAGCCCACACCAAAGATGAATCTGCCCCTGAAATTTTCAAACATTAAAAAATGCTGCATTCGTGTCTTCTATGGGAGCTGAGGACCTTTTTTCAGATGGTATACCCCCAAATTATTTTATAGATGGTGTTAATAACCCTGTATTTACCTAATATTCATGAAATTTTTAATTAAGTCTTGAAATAAATGACAATGCTCAATTGATTCAGCCACTTTTGAAAGCCCAATACGCATTACTATCAGTTTTCATTCATTCTACAGAAAACCAAAAAAAAAAATTGTGTCATGTCACACCAAATGACCAGTAACTTAACCTAACTTAATTTTTTTTCTACCAGAATTACAAGTGATTCCTAGTTATACCCTCATAGTTTTGCTGTGCAATGCCTGAATTTAATTCTTGAATTTCTTGACCCATATTGATCCGTGTTGTTAATATGATATTATATGCGTAGTCAACTTTCTTTATTTTAGTCAATTGACTAAAATTATGAAATCGTTTAATTTATCATAAAAAGTTAAGCCTAAATTTACTCGAAATAGAATAAATTCTAAGGTGACAATGAAATATCATGTTGGTAAATATTGAATATCCAAACGTTTCGAATTTTACGTCAATTATTTTGTGACTACACACCCCAGGAAGCAATAATCTGTTAAAGTTTTTGGGGGTCACAATTTTTTCACAAGAAAATTTAAATTTTCGAAAAAAATTTGGATGAAAATTTTTATATTCATTTGAAAAAATCATAATTTGCAAATATATGAGGGGCTCCAAACCATAAAACGATATATATCAAGGGGTTAGCCCCTGATTCAAACAAAATGAATCAGATTGAGAGGGGGTTTCAAATCGCTCTTATCCTACTTGTAATTTTCATGCATCTCAATTGATAAAATGCATTTGAAATTAAATTCCCTTTAAAATAAACTGGGGGAAAGATTCAGTATTGTATATTATTTCAAAGTGAACGAAGTTAAATTTCATATAATATCAATTATTGTATTATCTACCTGTATCTATTTATCGGAAAAGTGATAGCCGCGAGCCGTAGCAGGTATCTATTCAATCAGATAGATAAGCTGCGTTCTCGTAGGTCCTGTTTGTAACGGTGACCGATTAGATTGGCCAGCAAAAAAGATACTGTTCTCTGCTGAAAATCACTTCCCGGTGCGACCTGATAACTCTGACACCAGACCTGAGCCAGCCAGGTCACACGATATTATTATTAATATTATTATTATTATTATTACTTCCCGGTGGTTTCGAACCCACCTAAAACTGTAGGTCCAACTCATAAATCACCATCATCCAATTCATTACCCACGCACATCAGGTCTCAGACCTATGTGGGCTTCATCCTCAAAAAAAAAATAAATAAGGTATCTAGTAATATTTAATGATTCCTGAATCAACTATTTAAACTTCATGAATGATTCAAGCAAATGTATGTAAACATCAAATGGAGTGAAATATGATTTTTTTCAGGAATAATAGTCAAGTTCTACCAACAAATCAGGAAACCGAGCCAGAGAAGCCAGAAGATCCAAAAATCTATAACTATGTCTCGACTGTTGAGAAACCATTGAAATGGGGAAATTTCAAACAGTTGATAGAAGTTCATGGAACTAGTGTACCTACCATAAAAGCTATGTGGTATTATTTTCTAGTCACAACGAAATACAGATTTCTAAGTATAATCTTCAGCTACCTACTACATTACTTCCCGGCTTTAATAATTGACTCAGCGGCAAAACTAACAGGAAAAGAAAGTCCCAAGTAAGTATCTATGAAAAATTATCACGAATATTTCAGACAACATTAATAATATAATATTTTTAATAGCTTCATGTTTATTATGGAAGAATTATATCAGTGATATCGATTTGAATGCTCGACAACTGAGCGACTGAGCCTCATAATCGAGGATCGTAATTGAGCACTGCAAACAGTGCTTTTAAAGCTAAGAAAAGAACAGAATATCCAAAATTATTATTAATCTAATCTCTAATGGATAACTCCCATTCCTATACATATTCGTATGGATACCCTTTATAAATTTTTTATTTAATATCTTTCTGTTGAAACAATTCACCCAAACAATTCACAATTCTAGTATCAGCCATCGGTTAAAATAATATGCAAGTTGAAAATGGTGTTAAAATCAAAGGCTTCATAATTTATTCAAATTCGACTATTAAAAACAGTCAGCGGAGAAAACTATTTATAATTAGTTTTTTGTATATTTTTTGTGTATTTTATGAGCATTGAAAGAATAAGCTTGGGGCGTATATATTATCATTCAATTTATTTAATTTATTTATTGTCAACAATACATAATAAAACATTCATATATTAAAAAAAAAATTACATCACTTCTTATCGTAATAATGAATATCTACATAAAAAATAATAAATGAAATGATTGTTACATCCCTCTTTTAGCGAAGCTTGTGCTGAGGGATGGTGCATCTCTAAAATGTCAATATCATATAAGACATTGAATTAAAAAATAACTCCTATACTACAAGAAACCTAAAAACAAATATCTGTTCCGCTCATTGTACAAATGTTTGTATATCGGCTATTGGTTTAAAAGATACAATTGAATATTTAAAGCAAAATAATAACAAAATTGATACCTAAAAAACACGTCTAGTTTTCTATTATTATTTTAAATGAATGAATCTTCATTAGGCCTATAATACAAAATTGTGCAAATATAAATTTTAACACAATAATATTATAGGAATTTATTACAGTATGTACTTTTCCATTACCTGTCTGCACTATAAATCTTGCTATTTATAATTAAAATTGTGACCACTTTGAACTAGTCTCTTTGATAAAACAGTCGAAGGCACTGTCTAAATGATTTGTGAGTGGACAAATAATAATAACCCGTAAGGGACTGGGGCGTCCCAGAGATTTCAAGTAACAGGCGGTTAAAAAGTCTAGGGTCATTATATGCTGCATGGACACTGGCAGCCGTTGTTCTACAACGTGGTTCCAACAGGAATCTCTCAGATTGTCTACGGTATCATAACCGCGAATTGGGGCTATGGGGAATTCATTGCGTCGTGAATAGACAAAACTAGTCAGATCAAAATCACACAACTGTTCAATACTGAGTACATTGAATTCTTTATATACCAAATCTGTTGGATACCTGACCGGCTTTTCAAGCATATTTTGATAATTTTCTTGTACAATAATATTAGAGGCTTGAGAATTATAATACCACATCCACCCCAGCCAATATCGCACAATTGACCGCACAAGTGCAAAAAACACCATTCTTACATAAAGCTATATGAATTCCTGCCGGAAAAATTATTTTCTATTCACCAACATGCTCAATACCATCTCCTTGAAAAGTCCTGCATTCGATTTTTTTAATTGCTGTTGATGCCCACATGAGTCCGAGACTTATCCGTAAGGTGAATGATAACACATAGATGCCAGACGGATGAGCGGGATTCGAATCCACGACCGCTGAAACGACAGTAAAAGCCGAAGTTGCGACGCCTCTACCAACTGCGCTAAGCGGCCCGCCATTACCAAATAGATTTGATAACCCAATCGTCATAATATTAATTCACTTATATTGAGCCTGCTCTGTTCTATTTAAATATGTGATATTACAAAAAAGTAATTAGTGTATATTCATTTATAGAAAAATCATGAAAAACTTTGGTAATCATGTAAATTTTGAGTTCCACAGTTATCTACAAAATTTCATATATTGAACCTTTTTCAAAACTTATTTAGTGTCAAATATCAATCAAACAACGATGTGGAAACTCCTTAAAATTCAAGGAGTTAACTTCATTAAGTGTGAATTTTCAATGTAGCCTGTACTTAAACAAAAAACATTAGGTGTAAAGCTAGTTCGTTTCCTAGCACTCTGTGTAACTTGATGCTAAATGAGCTGGCAAATACGGTGGTCAGTGGAGTAGCCAGACACTTTTTTGGGGGCTCTAATTTCAGGCATACGAAAGGTACCGGGCCATGCCCCCCAGTATAAGGGAGGGTCCAGGAGTCCTCCCCCCGAAATTTTTTAGAATTTGTAATGTTCGAAAGTGGATTTTTAAGCCCTCCAATAACATCAATCTTAGTTTATAGCCTTGACTACACATAACTACTTGTAGTTTATAGTCAATGCTATAAACTAAAATTGATGTTATTGGAGGGCTTTAAAATCCACTTTAAACTACAAGTAGTTATGTATAGTCAAAATGTTTGTTCACGATAGATTACCGCATATAATGTAAACTAAGTATTCCTAACACCGCGACCATGTCTACTAAACGTGAATAGACAGCTTAATTATTTTATTAATCTTACATGCAGTGAAATGGAATTTAAATATAAAGGTATGCCAATAATTGGGGGGGGGGGGGGGTTCCAGACCCCCTAGACTACGCCCCTGACGGCGATCAGACAAGCCAATGGCTCTCCGGACCTGACTTTATTGCCAAACGATTAATAATACTAATACTAATAATAATTCGATTATAGCCTCATGTGTAGTGGAAGTGTGTTTAAGACGAAATTCAATTAATTTTGTGGGATGTTCATTTACATAACAACTAAAAATATGTTGTCTACGAATATGTTTGAGTCTCACAAAACTATTTACTCGCAATTCAGAATATATTGTGAAAAATTCATTGGAATATGAAAAAGTTTAAAACTGGCTTTTATTTGTATTTCAGCCTCTACCAGATATACTCAAAAATCGACAAATTCAGCACAGTGCTAACATATTTTGCAACAAGAAAATGGGATTTCACAAATCAAAATGTGCAAAACCTGTGGCGTCGACTCAGTCCGGAAGATCAAGCCAAGTTCAACTTCGATATGAAGAAATTGGACTGGGACCACTTTTTCTACAATTACATAAGAGGATTGAGAGTATATCTGCTCAAAGATGAAATGGCAACATTGCCTGATGCAATGATTCGCTGGAGAAGGTAATTCCCAGAAATACTTTATTCTCACTATACAATATCCAATTATTTAGCTTTGTAGTTTTGAGAAGGATCTAGTGGCTCTCCCTTCGGATTGAACTTGACAGTTTATAACACCGAAGGAAAAAATCCAGGTCGAAAGAGCCAGCTCAACTCCTTCCATCCAAGCCTCCTGCATGCAAGCCAACAGGCTTTTTACAGAGCTGTAAACTGTAGCACATTCCGAAGACACAGAACATTAGAGAAAAATAACTGAACTTCACACTCAAATTTCTTTATACTCTCTATTTCGTCATACTCTCTTTATTTTCAGAATTGTCCATCTCGCCTTAAATCAAATTCTATATTCACCTTTACAATCTATTCTACTCATTTCCAGATTTTACATTTATACTTTGTACTACATTTAGTACATTCGTGTAGTCTAATTTTCAAAGCATAAATCAAGTGCACATAGTTGGCATTCTAATAATATTTCAGTAGAAGTAGGAGTTCTACCACGAAGTGTCTACTTGAAGTATGAAACTAATGATAGGCAAGTGATAGCCGTGAGCCGTATGTTCAGTCAGATTAGATGAGCAACTCTTTCCTGGGCCCTCTTTGCAAGAGTGACCGATTGGATATGCCCGCAAAAAAGACTGTTCTCTGCTGTAAAATCACTTCCCGGTGGTTCGGAAACCACCTAAAATTTTCGGTCCAACTCATTAATCACCATCATCCAACTCATTACCCACATACTGGTTTCAGACTTGAGTGGGCTTCATCCTTCAAAAAAATCAAGGAATCTTGCGATTGTTCATGAGCACACAATCAAAAGCTAGATAGAAAGGTTATTGCTAAAACAAAAACTGGATGTTTAGAATGCGGTTTTGAATTACCTTCAATTTTCCATTAGGCCTACTGCCAAAATACCAAGAATTTTTAAAATGAGTAAACATTTTGTCAATACAAAGGATTTTAATTATTAATGATTTAGTTTTAGAAGTTTTTTAAAGCAGTTTTTGTTTGATAGAGTAAGGCATCAAGAATGTGTCAGCCAGTTGATTGTGTCCATTATTTTCAGTTCTATGGCTCATGTTCAAATTTTGTTCAGGTAGCAATAAATAGTTATTCATTAATTTATTATAAAACGCCATTGATGAATATTCTATTAATTGTCAAGAAATGTACTAATAGTCCTGAAAATTATTTTTTTCGCAGGTTTTATTGGGCTCACCAAGTGGTCAAAGTTCTTCTAGGACTGCTAGTCTTCAAGGTTGCATTATACGTTTTGCAAGTTGCCTACAGCCTCCTTCTGGCTTGAGACGGGTCAAAATATCACCAACGCAATTTGCTCACTGTCAAATTTCGAATTGAGTCATCCGAATGAAATTATCTTCCTTTCATTCTTTCTGGTTCCATTAAAATATATTGTAAATATTTCATAGAAATTTATTTATGTGTTTAGGTATTGAGTTTGATTTTCGCTACTATTGTTTTATTATCAAACGTTTTGGAGAATTGTTATAGAGTACAATAAACATTTTTATTAATTCAAATTTTGTGGTATCCTTCCTATGGGGCAGGGAAAGCCATATTTTCCATGCTGATTCGAGTTGTAATATGAAAGTGAAAAAATGATTAAAAAGAACACAGCAAATCAGTGGCGGATCCACGGGGGGGGGGGGAGAGAAGGGGAAATTCCCCCCCCCCCCAAACGAAGAAGAAGAAGAAAAAAGAAGAAGAAGAAGAAGAAGAAGAAAGGAAAAAATGGAAATGATAGAAAACAGTGAAAAAGTGGAAAAGAGATGATAAGGATAGAAAAAGGATAGAAATTTGTAGGAGAGAAATGAAAATGAAAAAATACGAAAAAGGGTAAAAAAGAGGGGACATAAGGATAAAATAAAAATTAGAAGAAAATGAGAGTTTTCAAAGTTGCTGACAAGGGAGAAAATTGAGACAATTAATTTTCTATTGAAAATATTGTGTAGTACAGTCTGAAAATGATGCCAGTTCTGAAATGTTTTTCTGGATTAGGCTATTTTCTGTTTCTTTCTGGCTGAGAGCTACTATGGCAGAAAAAGCTGACTTGTTTTACTAGCACTGCTTCCCAAAAATTGTTGGGATATTTTGGCTGAACGAATAGTTTTTCAATTGCAAATAGTGTATGTAATTTTTCTTGTAAATTTCATTTTTCATTAATAGTTTGTGCCAGTGGCGTAATTATGGGGAGGAATCAGGGGGACATCCCCCCCCCCCCCCAGACAAAGGAAATTTGGAATTTTAGCAGGCCATTGTAAGACAATTTTTTGGCAAGATTAAAAGAAGGCTCGTTAAAAATGTGGTTTTGTAGGAAAAGATTTAAAAAACGTTTCCAAGGATTACCCCTCAATTCTATTGAAATAATTTTTCAAGTAGCCTGCGGTACTGTATTGTACCCCAATCAGGAGCAGTGAGGGATCAAATGTAGAAAAGTGGAAGTTTAAAGTAAGGTCCGGCTCTCCAATTGACAATAACACATGAACTAGATAAAATTTACTTGGACACATTACGTGGGTTGAAGTGTTATGCTAGAAGAATTAATGCCTAGAATCACTTAAACTGTGGTTTTAGATAGATGATTTTTTTAATTTTCTCGGGGAGTAAAACACATGAACTAGAAAAAAAATTACTTGGACACATTACGTGGGTTGAAGTGTTATTTTAGAAGAATTAATGCCTAGAATCACTTGAACTGTGGTTTTAGAGAGGTGATTTTTTAAATTTTCTTGGGGAGTACCCCGAACACCCGTTTTGGAAAAAAAGCCATGTATATGCATATTGCTTCAATTTGTCGTTAGAGGTAGGCTATACTACTCCAAATTACAAATTACTATTCAAGGGCGTCACCAGGAAATTTTTCAGGGGGGTGCCAGTCCTTTTGGGGGTATGGAAAATTTCCCCCGGAATATTTAGAAAAATCAGAGTAAAAGTGGTGAGTTTAGAATCTTGTTTTATGACTTTTACACCTAATTTCCTGCAATAGAAAAAGATGCGGACAACAAAAAAATCCCAAATCAGTCTGTAACAATTAGCTTTATTCATTAATATTTTTTTTAGATCAAGCTTTATTTAAACAGAAACTTAACTCAGTGGCAAACAAATTAATGGATAATAAGCCGAAATTGATTAAGGTAATCGAATTAGGTTGACGAATTAATTGAAGGTAACCATGATTTCATTACGGATAGATACCTTCCACAATATCACCTTCGCCACTACAAAGAAAGGCAAACAAATTGATTGAATTTGTCACAAATTCTTCTTGTTTTTCTTTCAATAATTGTCTGTATGCAGACATCAGGCAAAGCCCACTAAGCCTTTCGTTGCCTGTTTTATTTCCAGTCCCTAGCCAACTCTTGAACTTCCCACAAAATAATATTGTACGAAGTATGATACAAATACAAGTAGCACAGAAATAAGTACATGTTTTGAACAGTTTTCAATCATTTTAAATACTTGTCACTGAAATATTTTTTCTATGAAACTACAACTTTGAAATACGTGATGAATGTTATGTTATTTTTTCCTAACATATTATTTTTTCCCTAGGGGCCAGAGGAGAGTCGCGGCCCTTCTTTGCCCCTATGTGGTGGCGCCCATGTTACTATTGTAATTATTATACAGAGAGTCTAACCCTCCCAGCAACATCATTGGTCATCCCCCCCCCCCCCCCTACTGACCCAGTAGCTATGGTACTGCTTTGTGTGATGTAACGATACACATTAAAAGGTTATTCATATTTTGTGTTGCATTATTTTTATACTTTCTAGAAACCAATAGTTTTATAACAGACAGCAGACAGTCAAGAGTCCAACATTTTTGGACTAAGGATTTAGGGTGATCAATGATTGTGATGTCTGGGTGAATGTAAAGCAGGGTTAAAAGGGAACAATGGTTGTCCCTGGAAACAAGAACTCGCTGTCCAAAGATAAGTTTAAAAAGAGGATGAGGGGATTTTTTTTAGAAATAATTCTTCTATGTGAAATCTAGTCAGCTCCCAGGATTCATATTATCTATTTGAATTTTTTTTTATTCAATTGATAGCTGCTGTCTTAACCAATAACATTTTTTTTTTGGATAGTTGAGTTCATATTATGAAAATTTCAATGTGATATTCCCACTTGATGTTTATGTTAGATACAAAGATTAAATTATTTATAGGTTGAACTTAAATTTTTTGCTACATTAATTATTATTCTAGCTAAACTCAGAAATTATATTCTATTTACACCCATTAGTTAAAGTTTCGGGTTGCTTGGCAGTATAGGACGTGAATGCTTGGCATTTCGTCATGAATCATTTCGTATTAACAGTATAATATTACATGCAAATTGGTGAACAATTAAATTTAGAAAGTTTCAATTGAAAATAACCTTGGATTGCTTCTTTTAAACGCCCCGGGTCACCCCCCCTCATTGGTGCTCTGGTGATACCCATACCCACTCAGGTATTTTCCCCCCCCCCAAAATCAGCTGCTGGATCCGCCCCTGCAGCAAATTGTACAATAATTTGTTTTGTAAAATATGATCACCATTTTGATACTTTGAAGTGCTTGTAAAACTTCAATCGTATATAGTAAGTTTATTTATAATGTTACTTTTATAAAATAGAAACTGAATAAAAATTATATTGTCCAATTACTGTACTTTTTCTAGCCTTTTAAATCTAGTCAATACCCGACTTATTTATAATTTTACTAAAATTTAAAATAGTGGAAATTAGTAGAAAATATTATTGTCATTGTAGGTTCTAGGGGAAACTTTTGAATTAATCTATGGAAATGATCAAAAGAAAGGCTGAGTAGGGTCTGAGACCTAACTGAAGACCTTTCCTGAAAATTTGTCCACAGGCTGAGGAAAGTTCCACATCAGAGCATGTAAATCCCATGCTCTGAAAATGATACCTGCAGATGATACGAAAAGAACAATAGAACACTGCTTCTAAAGTGCAAGTACTAAAAGTTCTAGGGCTACTAAGACAGTGTACAACAACTGGTGGGATACATTGGCCACTAGTAGTTCGCGTTGATTATTTTTGCAGAACGTTTAATTGTTGCACAAATGAGGAGAGAAACTACATTACTAATGAGGTATTGTGTACTTCTACTTTTTTATTGTGTACTAGACCACAATTTGCTACCCATGAAATGGAATGTTCACAACTTGATTTGATTTGCGATCAATACTTCAAGAAAATAATCTGTGGAGACTGATAAGGGAGGCTTGAGGATCTTTATAGAAGTAATAACAAAGACTATAACATTCGTAAGTTGAATTGAATAATGGTATTGTACGTTCTTTCTTAGTTATTTCGCACTACTTGGAACTCTTTCATAACTTCTATTTCAAGTTAATAGATATCTCGCTTCTGATTAGATGGAATCTTATTTAAACAGAATTTAATAGTCATTCAGTGTCGCTGCTTCCTAACGAGTTACGGCTATCTATAAAGCAGCAGTTTTTATTCTGTTCAATAGTAAATTGAGATTTTATTGCACTCTGAAACGTTCTTGCTCACATTATTATTGGTTGCCGTTGATTATTTTTGACGATCATTTAATTGTTGTACAAATGAGGAGAGAAACCTCAATCTGTCTTTTTTCCGAGGTCTAAAAACCAATGAGCACTGCTTGAGTTTTAAGAGTGCTCAGAAATCGTAATTAAAGGATCTTCAAAAAATTCAGAAAACTAAGTAAAATAACAGTTTATTTTCATTAGAAACATGATGCACTGTTTTTAACTTATCTAATTTCACTGATGGCATTACTTTTCCAATTACAATAATTTATCACTCTCATGACTGAAAACTGATTTTTAATTACAATTGTAACAGTAATAATCATAATAATATATAATAATTATAATAGCAATAATAATTGAACCGATAAATACTACATAACATAAAGATTGTTAACCAAAGCTTATCCGCGCTGCTATTTACTTAGTCAGCCTAAAAGAAAAATGCTTCGCGATTAGCAGAGTTAGATAAAATGATAAAGAATCAACTAATACTGCGGTAATTAATGAAATTTACAAAGATGAATAAAATCAAGTCTATTCTCTAAGATTTATTATAGTTTGAAAAGGAATAAAATTGTAGAAACACAAGTTTCTTACGATTTTGTACTCGATTTACACCCAGGTCACTCTGAATGAAATTACTAAATTTCGATAAGAGAAAAGATCAATTTAATTTTCAACTGAAAAGAAAACATTGTCACACCTCATTCTTTGCTTATCATCAAATTAATGCACAAAGCTAAGCTCATTCATAGGATGGCCGCAGCTAGCATTATTGATGACGAGACCTTAATTTCCAAATTAAAAAGATAAAAATATTGTAGCTCATCATTTTTCAGCGATTTCTTTACAATTTATCGATACAATTATTTACAGCGCTTAAAAAAATACATAATATTTCTCCATGTAATTTATATGAGAACAAAACTTAATATGTGGACAATCTTCATTAAAATAATTTCAACAGCTCATTTACATCTATTTACAAAAAACATATAGAGTCATTGACTGTAACCCACAGGCTCAATATTATAATCATTCTTAATGCCAGTATAATATAACCAACAACATTCCAACAAATAACAAAGAAAACTGAAATAGAACAGTGATATTCTTGCCTAGTAACTGAACAAGCCTTACCTAACCAGTGATGTTTGAACGAATTGAACGCATTTAATTAAAACAATAAATATCTACAAGAAACAAGAAGTATTGACTGTAGAGGCAACAAGTTATACATTCATGAAAATAATAGAAAAGTTAATTTGTTACTTCAAGTCTGACTTCACAAGATACCCAGTTGGAAATAATAATAAGTATCAATTGATTAAACCACCTAAAATAAATACTATTTATCTTAGTTCAATTTTACTCATATAGCTCTTAAAATTTAAAGAATTGAACGATTATACCATATTATGAACTCAATCTTCCAATCCGTTTCAAATCATAAAAGCCACTTTACAAAACCATTATGATTTTTTTAAATCTGTGGGTGGGATACGTTACATCTTGGAATATATGGAGACTTTTCTCCTGATTTTTAATATAGAAACACAAAATAACAAAAATGTTCAATGAACTAATTAATTTATACATTGGAATGATTTTTATGCCTGCATGAGACACATTACTATTCATAATATTATATGGAGACTTTTTCTCACCTGGTTTCCAATAGAGAATCACATTTTAATAATTATTCCTCCCGTGGAGTAATATTTTGTTCATTATTGTCAACCGATTTAAAAGAATGTCGCAGTACTGAGTGCACAATCGGAATGAATTCCTGGTTTGAAAGGTTTTTTGAATAATAAATTAATATTTACGTCAGTTAAGCACCAAGAACCTACCAAGGGTGGTGCCACACTGAGCTACAAGCTCAGACAAGAAATATGAGTTAATATTAGGTATTGATCAAGGGGTTGTATTTTTCGCTTCATTTTCATAGTGGGTACACACTAACGTACGAAATAATATGATTTCGAGCAGTGCGTAGTGTGTATTCGGCTTGACAACGAACGACAAATTAACACAAACCGCAATGACAATCACCATTTTTACACGAATAATTGAAAAAAAATATTGTTAGCTGCTGTTGCTAGTCATTAGTGTAAAACATACTTGTCTCCAGTCTCCTAGCCCAGCGGGCACAGAATAGAAGCTACTGACAAGTTTATCCAATACAGAAGTAGAATGTTTTATCTAAGTTTGAAAGACGCCTCTTGTGGCGTTTTTGTTTTTATTATTATCATCAAAAATAATTATTTTACCAAGAAAAAGGAATACAGAGCTCAAATTTCTGGATTCAATCTGTGACCTGATTTGTTGCATAAAGAGTGGTATTTGAAATTCAGAATTTTCTAAGAGATTGTAACCACATTTTAGATAACCGACTATAGCCATGAGTAGTAAGTTACTGCATATGTTAGATGTCTATTATTTTCATGAATAGTGACTGAATGAGTATTAGTGAGCATAAGTAGTGAACAGAATTGTATGAGTTGCCAATACAGAAGAGTTAATTCTTGTTCCTAGAATAAGAATACCAGCAGTACATTGTCTGTAATGTGAAAGAAAAATTACTATGAAAATCTTACGAGTAGCCTTTTTTTGAATACGAAATGCATTTTATTTTTAATTCACGTTTTCACAGTGTTTGATTCAAGTTAGAAATGCCGATCCACATACTACAAAATTCATTTGTATGAATAAGAGAATACGTTTGATTTGAAGGAAAAGTAGAAACAGATTTAAATAATATATATTATTGTTTTCAACTTTAACACTACTCTATCTCTTTGAAAGAAAGTGACAAAGTTAATTTTGTTACAAATAATAATAAAATTACTGTGAAACCTCGATGTAATAGCAACAGTAAGCTGTATCCTATTATAATATTAATTTCGGTACAAGGAAATTTCTCCATTTCAAGAATTACGATTCTTGAAAATGAGTACTGTGCAATAAATAAATAAGAAATCTTGAGTTTGAAATACGACAACTCCGGTTCACCAACAATAGCCTATTTGTTGAGTTGCTACACGGCTACAATATTAATTGACTACCTGAAGATAAAAGCGGTGAGCAGTGCTTCTCACAAATTTCAAAAGTTATAATTTATATTAGGGTTTCAAGTATTTGTACTTAATTAAAGAAAGATCTGCTATGGATTAGGCTATATTTCTTAACGGATATGTCTGATGGTTTAAATTTTTTCAAATATTTATTTAAAGTGTCATGCAGAATATCTTTTCATCGATAATATATTTTAAAGGCTTTCACTAAGTAAACGAGTCTAGTGTATTTTATAATGTATTAAGAGTTTGTTTTTAATTTTGTTTTTTACTATATTCCAACTAGAATACTATTGTTAGCAAACTTTTTACAATTCATACTTCTTAGGTTAAGTTATAATATTTTGAAATAGTAATTATACTGGATGAAAATCATCGATATTGTTTTGGTATGCAAGTCAATGGCGTAACAACCCTAAGAGAGCCTAGGCCTACCAGCTGGTTGCCAGTTTTATAGAGAAGCGACGAAAAATAATCATCAACCAGGAGATGATAACGTGTGGAAACACTTTGATCTCCTAAACCATATTCTTCAAGTAGCTTGAAATCAAATAATCAGTTCTCATAATTTCCACACAATATACTGTAATAGTATTCAACAATATTATCACCAGTACTGCACTCTAGAAATTCTGATGGCATAAGGTATTCAACTTTTAACTGAAATTTGTTAATATCTAGCCAAAAATATAGCTTAGACAACAGTTTCTATGTACATATATTTATGAATATATACTTACATCTAATAAATTATTATACCCTTTATATCCAAAAATTGACTTCTCAAGTTATCAGTAGAAGTATGTTAATAATTTTCAGTGTTAACTGGAAATAGTTTGAAATATAATGAACAATAAATATATGAACTATAAATTTAAAATCAGTACTACAGAGGGAGAGGGTACAGATCGAAATGAAGATTGTGAATTTTTACCGTCACAATCGAAATATATGCGGTGCTGAATTTAAACTTATAACAATGTTGCACAGTTTCCTGTATCACTCGTACTCGTTAATGGAAAACTGTAAGAGACTAGTTAAGAAAAATTCGATTGAAAATACTGTTTTATTTTACAATGTAACAAATAATTTTAGTTGTTAGCATATTTTATTGCGGGACGTATCCTAATGCTTGTAAGAAGTATTGTGGAATTCATTACGCTCAAATTGTCGTTTTATTTCATTATAAATCTGAATATGTTTTATAAGTAGCAAAATCAAATAATAGACTCAAAATTCTTTCGATAAAATTGAAGTAGAAGAATACTGTTTATTTTGTATAAATCAATGGTGTATCCGACACTACATGCTTTTACTAATTGATGCCGTGTATCCCAACTATTCTGCGATGAGTCAATCAATGCAACATGAAAATATTTCAACGCAAAAATATGTTTATCAATACAATTTATATAATTAGTATTATTATTATTTTTATCATCATCATCATCATCATCCACCCACTTCAGGCGAATTAAAAAACAGAAAGAAATAATTTCTTAACCGAAATCAAATTTCTAGCAACAAAACCTTGCCAAATGACTGTCTAGAACCGACTTCATAGAGCCAATTCCCCTATACTAACTAGTTTCATATCTATAAATATTGTAATAATATTGTCCAATGAAAAGAAGACAAGTAGACTCAGCTCCGAACGTCATTCCAAACTATGATGCTTCCCTGAAAATGAGAAAATACATTATCATTACTTTATTTGAAAATGGCTCTTACTAGTTGTCTTGTACGATCAGGAGAATGTGGCAAATCATTCACCTATATGCTAGGTAGAAATAGTTATACGAATTGGAAATTCAAAGTATTTAGTAACTCAACCATGAAAATGGAGTAGCAGCTTGAAATGTAGAGATCGGTATTTTTCCCGCTCACTATTTTTTAACAGCTCATTTAACGCAAACGCGAGAAAAAAAATAAAATCTACACATGCATACAACTGATTGATACCCTTATACACAAACTAATACCCTTATCAAACTGATTCACACCCTCATACACAAACTAATACTCTTATTAAAAATAGCGTGAGAGAAAAGTACCAGATGCTAAAACTTTCTATAGGTAGAATCAAACTTCTGGAAAACGCACCTGGTAACAATAATAGTTGTTTTTTTTGCAGTAATATTCAGTTAGAAATATATAACATCAGATCTATAGTGGCATGAACAAATTTTACAGAGATGAATTTTAAATACTGTTACGGGCTCTAAATTAATGCTGGCAACACTTAAAATTAACACTCGCACTTCATTAACACAAATTACCAACAACTCGCACTAATCAGTTATATCACACAAAATAAATAAATCAGGAACAAATAAATCGATAATGTTCAGCTAATAAAGAATTTGCAATATTACTGTACAAAAATCATCAATCACTAACTGTTAGAAGGCCGATCAAATATCAAATAATAACTGTTCAATAATTCAGAAGAAACGTCTAAAACATAACAGTTGAAACACTACAAGCACTTACAAGTCACTGTATAAACTGTTGAAGAAGCCTGAATAATAATCCGTCACAATAAACTGCATTTATCACTTAACACATTGAACGTTCATCTAACACAGTATGTATTAGCGCTCACTTATAATCCGATTTGTATGAGCAGAAACTGTCATTGTCACTTTATCACATTAACGTTTGAATCACAACTGACTGACGTTTATGAGAGCTTCTGATTTTTATACATGTTTATCACTCTAGAAAGATCAAGAGGATTTAATATCCTTCTATCAAATTCTAAAGTAAACAGATAAGACATTCTCCCATTTTTGAGACAATCCCAGAAAGTTCTAAGTAAACATTCTAAAGATATGTAGATAAACCGCAAGGCGAGGGGAGAACAGGAGTAAGAGCAAACAAAACACACTGCTTATTGCAACCGGAAGACGTATTGAGACAGCAGTAATGACGCTGAAAATCACTGTTCCTTCTTCCTTTCCTTGCCCATAACAATACTTTATATTCGAGTTTGAATGAATGTTTTTTAAAAATAACGAATATCATTTTGATTTAAGAGAAACAAAAGAAAGACCTCAAACACTTTTAGTAGACGAGAATGACGAAATAAATTGAATGATTACCTGGTCATTTTATCCATAACACTTTTGAGCCTAACGTCGGGGAGCGTTGGTAGTAACTTCTGAATAATTTCACGTACAAACTGATCACTGATTCCCGGGCTGGATCTTTCTGCTATTTCGAACGCATTCTTCAATTCTTCTATGGCATCTGTCTTATGTGATGACTCTGTCCCCCTGCCTGAATACTGGTGCCTCCTTTGTAACTGTAATTAGAGATGAGAAAACATTTGTTGTTATGTTCATTCATGTGACTTCATTACTTACATATATTTCACCAATCTCAAACAGCAATTTACAACTTCAATAAATACAGAATATTATGAAATTAATGAACGATTTAGGAGACACATTAAATAAAGTACCTTGATAAGCAGTTAATTATTTTAAGGTGGTAGGGAATTAAAGGTATTGTTTATTTACAATATAAACCATTTCCACAACTACCATGGTATTTTATCCATTTGAGCAAGGAAACCACTGTTTGTCTTAAATTTATCCTATAGAATTTATTTTGAAGGATGACGCCCACATAGGTCTGAGACCTGTGCGTGGGTAATGAATTGGATGATTGTGATTGATGTGTTGACCTACAGTTTTAGGTGGGTTCCGAACCACCACAGAGTGATTGTACAGCAGAGAACAGTCTTTTTTTGCTGGCCAATCCAATCGGTCACTCTTACAGAAAGAGCCCAGGAGAACGTTGCTTATCTGAACTGATTGAACAGATACCTGCTACGGCTCACGGCTATCACTTCCCCAAGACTGTTTGGAAACATAAAATAGCAAATGTAGGCCTCTGTACTCTGTTGGCAGAGTAGATTGCTTGCTTTCAAGTGAGGACACCCTACTGCACAAGTCTAATGGCCATATTTATGAACGTTCCATCTGTGCCTCATTACTCGAGGGACTCTTGAAATACCTTTATAAATATATTACATTTCAAGAGTCCCTCGATTCAAGAGACACTGAATGAGCGTTCATAAATACAGCCCTAACTTTAAAGAATACTTGTGGCTGACTTTTCTTAGAAGAATATGGTCTGGTACAAATTTACACTAGTGTAGCAATAGTCTAGATTGCTGTAGGAGAGCGCTCTAACGAAATACGTGTCTCTTATAGGGCTTTTAAACATAGATGATCAATTCACAATCCAGGTTCTTTTAGCGTAACAAATTCTGCATTTAATATAGAGTTCCAATTGATCTATTTTTTAATTTTAAAATTGATTTTCAATTAAACGAAAATGTTCGAAATTAAAGTCTATTATTGCAATGAATAATGCAAGAAATGTTACCTCAGAAATGAGAGGGTAGATAAGCACTGAAAGACACGGCGATCGTGATGACGGCGACGAGACCTTAGTGGAGTTGGAGTCGGACCTCTGCCTGGCACTTGACACTTGCTTCTTCTCGTTGCTGTGACTGTTGCTATGACTGTGACTGTGGCTGTGGCTGTGACTGTGACTGTGCTCGATTGTCACCTCTTTCGACGACCTCTTCTCAACGACCGGAGGCGGTGCCGGCGCTGCTGAGTGCGGTCGAGGCTGAGCCAACAATACACAAACATCACACTCATCAGTATTCATACTATTCTTTTTCAATTCAATTTATTTAACACACTAAAAACATACACAAAATATAAAAAAACAAAAGCAAAAATAACAATAACATACAGACAATTACAAACAGGTGGCTCCATTTGTGGAGTGTGCAGGAAAACGATATTAATCCAACTATGGCAAAGCCATGTATTAGGATAAGTGAAATAGTAGATGAAAAAGGAAGGAGAGTTTGAAAAAGGAGAAAGAAATTGGTATGAGTAAGGGAGAAAGTCGAAAATGTTAATAAAGAACAGAAGGAAGGAAAAAGCAAGCGAGTCCACTGTTCAAAAGCACCAATATCAAACAACACTGAAACACGCTCCGGAAGATAACAGGCAAACAAAAATTAAGAAAAATAAAACCATTCAAACAGATCAAAGATTGAATAAGTAATTACTCAAGACCCAATTTTTTATTTCCAGTTTAACTTTCCGTGATTTTCGGATTCAAAATCAAATGCTCCGGTATTTGGTTTATGATTTTGGTACTTACATATATCAGCTGTCTCCTAATAGTTTCAATATTAGTATTATATATTTGAATCACCACAATTGATTGCTTCAAGAAATAATACGATAATACATTCTCAATAACAACTTAAATGGCATACAATATTTTTTAAACATAAAAAGTATACAATTTTTTTAAAGAGTCTGATTATAATAATATTTAACTAGATAAAATCCAGCGATCAAACTAGCACGCAAAATGAAACTTACAAAAACAATTTTTACCGAGCTAATCTCTACATCAAATTCTTATATATTGAAAAAAATATTAATCTGAATACAAATTTGAATAGAAAATATAATAAATGGAAATTGAGTTCATTCATGAAACTTTTCTTTCTCAAATCCATTACAAGAATAGGAGAATATCTTCATGGAAATGAGCAGTATAAAATTGTTAATTAGCAAATATTCCCATAAGAAATTGACTGCAGCAGAGAACTTCAGTAGAAGGGATATAACAAGAATTGAAAAATACATGAATGGGCAATGACCACAAGTAAAATTAAAATGTGTAATAAAATGTAACGTGTGTTGTGCGTGTGTTACATTAGCTGAAGAAGATTCACAAAACAATGAGAATTCTGAGTATTAAGTTGAAATTTATTGTAATGCTATAGCACCACACAGTACATTACACTAATGTGGCGATGTATTATCCACAAAGTCTAACTTCAAAATCGCATAAAATTGTTAAAAGGTTCCAAGAACTTGTTTCATTACAGGTAAACAATTAATAATGAAATAACTAAATTTTTACATTCTTGTACTCACTGTAAAAAATGTTATGGAAGTTAGGCAGCCGCATTGGGGTGTAATCGGTTAGAACACTATAAAACTATGATAGCTACTCCTGCGGTCACGAGTTCGATTTCCGTTCAGCCTTTAATATTTAATGTAATCATTCACCTTATTACCATCCCATGAGACTCAGACTCATGAGGGCATCATCAGAAAAATCTTTTGCTTGTAATTTACTGTATTAATTTGCAGTTTGTTATGAAGCAGGAGCCTGATTGGATCTCATTATACAGCCAGCGAAAAGTGTTTATAATAATAATCGAGGTGAAAATACTTACTGGTATATTTTTATCAGGTCTATAATGGTTAATGTTGGAGTCTTTATGGTTCACAGGTTTACTCTGAAGTGGTCCAGAACCGTTGTGAACCTTTTTGTTGACAGCATTCGTCTCTTCAACGGGAGGAGGTTTTATCGAGTGTGGCCCTTTCACCGTCATAACCCAAGGCTCATCCAGGTCGCTATCAGGTTTGCCTGATTCTTCCCTGCATTGAAAAAAAATAACAATTTAATTTACATTTCTAAACAAATGTAAACGAATTAGGCCTAACTATGATTTTGATATGAATTAACTATAAAGTACAATCCGAATTTCGAAGTAAGGTGACCAATGAATCATCTTCAGCAATAGTTTGCAAGAGATTGTACAGAAAACTAAGCATATTACAAATTATGTGATTTATTGAATGGGCGATTCCTAGTCAAGTTATTAAATACTAAAAATAAATATCTGTATTGTAATAATAATCATCTACCAGTTTTTCAGACGAGTTTCTTATTGGAGATTGAATAAAAAATTATTTCAAATTTTAGTATAAAAAATTCACAACACCAAATTTGAAATGCTTTTATACAGAGTGAGGCAGAGAGGACAGATTTTTTTCGAAAAAAAAACAATATAATGTTGACTGTGAATAAAAAATTCATTTACAGAATAATAAAAAACATTACTTTGCCATTTTACAAAATTAATGCTTGAAAACAACATCTGCCAGGTGACTGACTGCCTTTAAGCGCAATACACTTCACAAGTCGCTCTTGGAAGTTGGCTTCCACTCTCTCTAACATTTCCCCGTCAATTTTAATGACTTCCACGCGAATTGCTTCCTTCAGTTCTTCAAGTGTACATGGTTTATGCTCGTATACAAGTGACTTGAGGTAACCCCTCAAAAATTAGTCGCAAATGGACAGGTCTGGGGAATGAGGAGGCCAATTAATGTCACCAAACCGGGAAATCACAGAGCCACGAAAACAGCACGAATTACATCCATTGAAATTCTTGCTGTGTGAGCTGATGCCCCGTTCTGCTGAAACCATACTAAACAAAATGGCAGGAGCTACCGATCACGAGACCACATCAGTCGCTCCACACCTACTACCCATGTCAGAATACTATTTGTTCTAAAAACGTCCGTCCTCTCAGCCTCACTTTATATATTATCAAGATGGTTTTTCGGAGGATGAAGTCCACATAGGTTTGATACCTATGAGGGTGTGATGAGTTGGATGATGATAATTGATTAGTTGGACCTCCAGTTTTAGGTGGGTTCCGAATCACCGTGAAGTAATTTTACAGTAGAGAACAGTATTTTTTGCTTGCCAAACCAAACGTTTACTCTTACAGAAAGAGTACAAGCGCTCGTGCCATATCTTGTCTGACTGAACAGATACCTGGCATTGAAAAGTAAAATTTTATACAGCTGTCATTGAAAACGTGTACCTTAGTACAATAAGTGATATGTATAAGATATAATGATATTTATAAAACAAAACCCATGTAAATTCGGAATACTAATAATAGATAGTTGAGTTTCACAGTACTTACGAGTCAGAATTTTCCGATTCTGTTTCACTTTCTCCACTCCGCTGTGATTTCCATTTTTTATACCTGTCTATTAGATCAATTAAATATGAACTCTTTTTTGCCTTTCTAATGAATGGAAATTTGAGCAATTCTTTAGCTGTTGGCCTCTGAAAAAAGAATTCATTATTTGTTAAAATAAATCGTACACAAAGTATGGAAATGAGCAGGATTCACTTTCATAAATAGAGAAATAGATTTACAATATGTCATAGAAGTCATTAGCGGATTTTTTTATTTCTCTTATCTTAATGTTTTTTCCTTTACTTTTACCCTTACCCTTAAATACTGTAACCCTTTTCCCCATAAAAAATAATAAGCGTATGACTTCTAATGGTGAAGACCCTCAACCATTACAGGACCCTCAACCCTCTTCCAATTCTCCCACGCCGTTCAAGCCATGTTATGGGAAACATGTTGAACATAACATTTTGGGTGGGTTCCGTACCACCAGAAGTGATGAAACTATTGAGATGTAAGATGAAAACCATGGAACAGGTTCTGAACAGAGACAGAATTTTTTTGGAATTGAATTCTTACTAATTTAGCACATAATAGTTTAAGAAGGTTTAGTTTGTTTCTGAAGGTTGTGTTGGTGAATGTTTACGCTCTTTCAGTAAAAGCAATTGAGGAAGCAATTACTGTTTTTATAACAACTTTCAACGCATTTCATCAACTGTCCTTCAAGTCAAGAATTTTTCTCTGTGATGTTTTCCATGGTAAAATACTTGATGAACAATCTAATATCAAAACTGACACTGTATTTCTATTTAATATATGATTTTCACTCAATTATACTGGAGATACATTTGAAAGAAGAATAATATATTCTGTTGCTTCCTTTTCTCATGTATATAATACATAGACATACAAGAGCGTCATGAGCCAAAACATGAACACACACTTTTCTCATGTTTTCAAGATGTGGATAAAAACTACACAATTTGGTAGTACTCCAAATTTCCGTGTTCTTGAAACAAACTTTTACTCTTCATATATGTTATTGAAAGTTATTGAAAAATCAAGATATACAAGATTCAAGAGTTGATTGTTCCTGGTCCAATATAGAAGTTTCAGTATCCCCAGTAAAGTGAATGATAATCATACATTAAACAGAAATACAGTGTCAGTTTTGATATTAGATTGTTAAAGAATTTTTGTTTCCGCAGTAAACAATAATGAACGAAATTAATTATAGCTACAATACTCGTAGTCATTATGGGCAACCTTTTGGTACATCGTTTATCATGGCGGTCGACTATGGCGAACAATATCTGCAGCCATTTTCACAGAAGATAAACTGAAACTAATGAAAAAGCGCTATTCCGATAAATCACAACTATAAACTCACATTTTCTGGATCTTTGTTGAGACACGCTTCAACAAATTCTTTGAACTGTTTAGTGTAATTGCCAGTCAGCTGTGGGGGATTATTTTTCGGTATCAGAAAGAGAACTCGCATCGGATGCAGCTCAGAGTTTGGTGGCTCACCCTTTGCTAGTTCTATTGCTGTTATCCCAAGCGACCAAATGTCAGCCTGGAAAAAACATGTGTCAAGAAAGTAAGTATCATCAGAAGAATTGCCAAGTAGAAGAGAATGTTTCATTCCACTTGATCAAAATACTGTACAATGAAAGAGAAAAACGAATAAATATTCACATTGTACAAACTTACGAAATGAATTAGTGACTACAAAACCATAGAATAACATTTTTAAACAAAATTATACATCTCCATCAATACAAAGAAAAATAAATAAACAAAATAAATAAATATCAGTGAAAATTATTTCAACCAATGTGTCCATATTAATTGCAAATTATATCAAATATGTTGGGAAAATTCTTTTATTATATCATAATGCAATATACCATATATTGTAATATTATGTAATATAACGAACTACCTATATTATTCATCATAATTATATTTACAAGTACATGTAAATAAATTTTCTGTTGAAATATGCACGAAGAATTTGATTACATAGCAGTGGAGTTTAATTGCAGTGGATTTTAGCCCTGGAAACTGATTAACGTCTGGGTGGAGAAACGGGAAGTCGGGAAGGGTGGTGAATTCAAACTGTATTTAGTTTAAAAAACTGCAACTAGTCTTAGGAAATCAGTCATAGAGTAATTATTAAGCGCTTGTTTGATGAGTGTTGAGCTATATTGGCAGTGAACGTTATTAAGTGTTGACATATTCGATTGACAGTATAAATCGTGAAAATTTTATTATGAAAATTTGACATATTAGTGAACGTTGATCGCGTTACCCAAAACAAACTTATACAAGATTTATAAAGAAGGAAATCCTTGCCACTAGTAAAGATGCAGAGTTCCACTATGATAGGAATATTTAATTACATTTATTTACAAACTGGTTATATCTTTCATTTGATTAATTAGCGCAAATAATCTACAAATGATTAAGGCTTATTTCAGAAGAGAAAAATGATATTAAAAAAAATATATATTTGATTATTATAAGTACATAAGGTAAGTAATATTATAATTATTTATCACCAAGACAGAATTACAATGAAATGAAAAGATGCAACAGGATTTCAGTCAAAAACTGCTTTCTTTACAAATTTTTACCACTGAATCCGAATCTTTGAATGTTAGGTCACAAGAAAGATTTAGTCTCCCTGGGAAATTTCACTCAAAAAAAGTAATTTGTTACTTTTTTAGCTTTAATGAACTCTTATTCGATTAAAAATTATTCAGTTACATATTAGAAACGCATTATTCTTAAATACTTTATTTGCTCTCAATAATGTTATAATGTTATTCAAGTTTCAATAAATTTCACTCGTATCCAATCACGAAACTAATTTCAATGCATTCCTATTACTAAACATCATTGGTTAAGTTCACTGTCACAGTGTTTCAAGAATGGAAGAATTTTTGTTCAAAATTAGCCGTTTTATGTATTACATCACTTGAATTATTATTAGGATTCTCAATATAATTTGCTTGCTCGATAAGACCATTGTTCGTATTCAAATAAATAATAGGCTATTTCTAACAATTTGTTAAAAATATCATCGTTAAAACAATCTGTGCTAAAAATTTTGTTTTAAATCACTCACTTGCAAAATTTGTGAATTTACATAATTAATTGTAATTACTAAACTAATCCAATCTTGAAGAAATGGTTTCTAGTGAAAAATGAAGCCAACTTATTAACCAAATCAGAGAATTAAACAGAGGATGTGCTACATAAATATAAAAACTAATTTGATACAATAAACAGAACAATTTAGAGATAGAAAAATATAATTAAGTTTACAGTTCATACTTTTCAATTTCAAGAAATAAATGCTAGAAATTTAAATTGCAACTACTCTATATTCGATTTTTAAGAATTATTATCAGAAAGTACTGACAGATTAGTTGGTGCATATCTTTGATAGAAGTAACAACGGCTAATACTGCCAAGCAAATACTGTCATGTAAATATGAGGCGGCGAAAATTACCTTTGAGTCATAGGCCGATTGTTTGATGACTTCAGGAGCCATCCAGAATGGAGTGCCGACGAAGGTGTTACGTTTACTGGTAGTATTTGTCAATTGGCCAGCAACGCCGAAATCAGCCAATTTAACATCACCTATTTCACTAAGTAATACGTTCGCCGCTGAAACAATAATAAAATATTTAGATTAGCTGTATAGATGAAGTTTAAAACCAACAAATAGAAGACAATAAGAAAATAACAGAAAGCTTAATAACTAATGCTTTATACAAGGTACGGCGCGGGAGATCATCTGCTTTGAAATGAGCAGAACTCTACCAATTTACATTTAAATATTTTCTATTGTATAGGAATTGGGTTACAACATGCAATTTACGGATGATCTACTGATGAACTTGGGGTAGAAAATGCTCCGACCAGATAATATAAGTTCAGATGCGTGCTTTTGTGCTGAATGGCCAGGGCTCCTCAGTATGGCTTGCTGTACTCTGTCTACGTTCTCCGGTGAGAGTTCATGGACATGGTTATTTCTTATTCGTCAATCTATCAGTTGATCTTGAAGATTTAGCCAACCTCCGTACTGTTCGGAGAGTGGGAATGTCGCCATGACGTTCGACGTTGCAGTGCCGGTGTGCGTTAACAATAAATCTGCTTGTCTTTACAAGCGTGTCGTAGACGAATCCGCGGTGATGGAAGGCATAGTGATCAAATAAATGGTATCTCTTTCAGAGTCCAACACCACCAACCACACCCTTCTATCGCTTTCGCAAGTTGAGTAATAACTATTTCAAGAAGTCATCTACCACGCCGCACCCGGCATTGATAAAATTATTTTGCTGCTTGGTTTCGATCATAATGGGCTTTTCCAGGATTCAACTTCTTATTTAATAATAATTCATTCTCAATAATAAGTCATACACAATAATTCAATACAACATTTCAGCAATTACTCCTTTCACAAGGACCTAGTCAGCGTGCCTTAACAGTAAAATGTAAAGCTAAAATGTAAAGCTACTGTAAATCCAATTTAGAAAATGTTATTGTGGAATATAAGCACTGTTTATAATCTACAATTTACAAAAAAGTGAGTTTATGTCTCACAGTTGAAGTGGTCAATGTATATGTGGTCAAACTATACAATACGATACACAGATTTAGTTTTATTATGATTTTTAGATTTAGTTTTAGAAGTATCATGGAAGAGAAAATGGAACTAGATCATTAAATTCTAAATAATTGATCATATTGCTTGCTTGGATTTGAAGTAAATCGATATTTCATAATTTCTTTCCACATTTACTTTATACGTTTAGACTGTACTGTATTATTACTGTATATTAGAATACGGTTTACTATTGCCTCTATAAATTTTATAGATTGTATTTGAAGAAGAGATTCATTGACAAAACGTCAGTTTTAAACGTCAAAACGTCAAATATAAGCAATAATCTAGGTTACAGTTATCATCTACAGCCTGTTAAAATTAGTAGAAGACTGATACATCAGAATAATTTGAAAAACAAATTAGCTAACGAAGAAACAGAGAATGAGTTCTTTCCCCTATATTCTAGCAGAGGATTTAGTTTTCTAGACTTGCAAAGTCACAAGTGAAACAAAACCGATTGAATGAAAGAATAGTGAAGTATGAGTTTAACGATATAGTAGAATCACGCACCTTTTATATCCCTATGTAGTTTTCTTTCACTATGGAGGTAGTCTAGGCCTTTCAGTACTTCTCTCAAGATTATAGCTATGTGCATTTCCTCAAAATTTCCGGCTTTCATCAAGTCAAGGGCCGAGCCCCCACCCAGGTACTCCATAATGATCCATAACTTCGTACCCTGTGATTAAAAAACGTTTTATGATTAAAATATAACAATTATTATCAAAACCTTTTTCTATCTACAGTACTTGAATTTCTGAAATCTTGAAAAAATATGATAATAAAGGTTTTATTCTCTTTCGAGAAATGATTTTTTTGATAATATTGAATTATGAAGAAGTATATTAAGTTATTGTACAAGCATTATAGGTATCGGATGTTAGAAATTTCAAATATTTTATTAAAGTTGCAGATTGTATACCAACATTGACAACCCAATAAATTAAACTTTAACAATTAATTTTGTTTATCTACGACCATGTCATAATGTATACATTACAGTTTCACAATTGATGCCAAAACAGCTGTCTTTTCGAAATGCTTTTTGAAACCAATTGCATAAAGAGCTCATTATAGTACAGGTTCTACATTATAACACGGGTTCTGGACCAATCAGAAGCATTTTTGATGGAATCAATATCGTAATTCAATATCGTGAAACTATCAGCTGATTTGATGAAACTGCTACACCGGCTGCTTTAACCGAACAATCTACTATAACTTCTCGTATTTGAGATATCAGAGTTAGATATCTCTGACAGTCACAGGTAAAATGAAATTGTGTTAATTAAATGTATACTAGTGGTCGTAGATAAAATAGTGTATGCAACGATTTTATTTGGCCATTAAGGCACTCGTGAAATATTTATAACACTCGCATTCGCTCGTGTTATAACTTACATCTAACTCGTGCCTTAATAAGGGTCAAAATAAAATCGTTGCATAAACTACTATTATTTGATTGTAATGGGTCATGCTTAGCAATCAAGCTAAAGCAAGTTATGGGTTAAAAAGCAACTGAATATTCCATATCACTGTTATGAGATTGCATTTTGCGAGACATTATTCACTCTAGTTGATTAGAAAGCTTATCAGTGTCTCTGAGCATTAGCAATTTCATGTCCTCACCTCACTCACTTATTTGGGGCTTGTTCAAGAGCCCTAGATAAAACCATTAAATAAACTATTTTATCAGAGAAATTGACAGATCAACATGAATTTATGATTTGACCAAGAATTTATGTTTTCTATCAATTTTAAAATATTAAAATTGTATATTAGATACTTCAGTTTTATTATTTAACTCCTTGAATAAATTATAATTAAGTTGATTATTAATACCAAACAAGAGAAACTCTAATAAAAACAGATCGAATTACTGAAAGTTAGAATTACTGAAAGATTACAGAATAACTATCTACAAATTTTTTAAACATAAATAAACTGAAACTAAATAATTATACATCTATCTATCTAAATTATTTAATATACTATAATACATTTTTCATCCAACTGACATAGAACTAGATGCAATTCCAATAAATGGATTATAACCGAAATGAAAAAGTATTCAGTTATTCGTGCTAAGCTATGAAATGTTAGAGAAGGGGAATCCTACCAACAAAATGAAGTTGAAATTGAATTATTTTAGCCATCTCTCAATTAGATAAGACAGCCATTCGTATTGCATAGATTAGTTGTGAATCTGAATGATTAGTTCTGAATATATCGAAGTTGAAATATTCACTATTTTCAATTTGTTGTTAATTTTTATTTTTCTTGTATATTTATGCTAAAAAATACTACACCTTACAAGATTGCAATGAAAAAAATATTATGAAAAGAAGACACAGTAATGCGTTCAGGCACTAAAAATGTATTGGAACTAACAACATTTTATTACGCGAATATAATATCAATTCTTGGACAAGGAACACTAGGAAAAAACGTCTTGACCAAAGTAAATATTGAATTTTGATAATTATTCGTAAATTACCTTGAGGTAGGAGCCGAAATATTTAGTAACAAATGGACTATCACACTGCGAGAGCACCATGATCTCTTGTTGAATATCTTCGATTTCATCTTCAGCCTCTTCTAAATCGATTATTTTGATGGCAACCACTTGCTGACTACGATTATCGATTCCCTTGAACACCTCTCCGAATGATCCTTTACCTATTCTCTCTTGTTTAGTGAAGATCAGCTCAGGATCCACCTTCTGAAATAAGAGAAAAATTAAAAAATTAAGGATTGTCCACTAAATAATTACACAATTTCAATTGACACTTAATAACTTAATACATTGATCATCATTCTGATTACATGACACTTTTATGGAGGTTCCATTATACATTTAATTTGTTCTAAAATACTAGTTTCATGATGAAAAATTATTCTCAATGTAAGGGGCTCATTTAAGCGTATTCTAATGTAATAGTGTTTTGCAGTTTGTAGTAGTAAATCGTAATTGGAGAGTTTTCGCGATTAATGATGACAATTCGTCTTGCATGAAAGTATACATTTTATTGGTGGGATTCTAAAATAATAGAATTTTGTAGTTTGCAGTAGTAAATAGTATTTGGAGAGTTTTCGCAATTAATGATGGCAATTCGTCTTGAATGAAAGTATACATTTTATTGGTGGGATTCTAATATAATAGCATTTTGTAGTTTGTAGTAGTGAATCGTAATTGGAGAGTTTTCCCGATTAATGATAGCAATTCGTCTTGTATGAAAGTATACATTTTATTGGTGGGAAGGCCCTAACGGCTTACTTATTTATTCATTTTATTATTAAGCATGCTATTTACACGTGTTGAGAACAATCAGCTCTTATTTTTTTAAAGAACATAAATTGGTTATAAAAACCCAAATTATTTTTGAAAGTGTGCATTGGGGTACATCCTGTCTCAAAGAGGAATACAATTTTTGAGATAAATGAATGTATTCATTTAAGTACATGGCTATGGACATTTTTTTAATAAGAATAGATTTTTGTTGCAAAATATATTCCAAGAATAATGGGAACTGTATTGATTTCACAACTTTTATATGTGAGAAATACAAAGGCACTTTGCCATAACATCATATAAGGGGTAAACCAAAGCGCCTAAAACCATTTTTGATGATTTAGAGCGTTCCAAAACGCTCTAAATTGTTTGCGACACTTGAAATGAGCTGAATCTTATAAAATGGAGGGCGGTCTTATTTTTATTTTGCACAGTCTCCTTGGGGTAATATGACAGTGATCGATTATAAAGTGTCATCCTGCTAGAAGGAAGGATCCAAGTTAAATTATTTCTCTTATCTCCAGGCATCGCATAAACTGTGGCTGTAGTTGGAAACTTTTATTTTGTAAGAGAAACAGCCGAGGGACATATCATGCAAAAAGCCAGCCTGCTGAATAATTAAATTCTGCGAAAACAATATTTTATTTCAATATCAAAGCACTGATGACAGACAGAGAACGATTAACAGAGCATGACGGATTTTGGTATGCTATTTTTAGAAGAATGTTTGAATCATCATGCCGCTTAAATAAAATAAAATATGAATTCTGAATTGGAGGCCAGTTTATTAGTGTTGTTATTTTTTCACAAAGGCAATCAAGTTATGAATAATTAACAAAATTATTATTCAAAATTTATAGATACAGATACAGTTGAATTTAAGACACATTTTCAAAACAAAGATGTCCAATTAAATTAGAATTTTTCAAGATATTCACAACAGAGAAACAACAATTTGAACGAAAGGATTTTGCATTTTTTTTATAAACTGTGTACTAAACCTTTTTGATTCTTAATACGTAGATGTATTGAATAATGTATAATGTATGTGGTCTATGAGAATTTCAAGAAATATATTTGTTGAAACTTGAAATTGTTAAGTTGCATGTAAGTTTAATCTGCATACAATAATAGCCTAATCTTTATTTTGAATCCGGATATTTTAACTGATAACTAGCGTTACCAAATGTTACTACAATAATTTCTATTATACATCCATAAGCTCATCAAGGATGTGCGCAGGGTTTTTGGTAATCATTTTTTTCCAATTTTATTATATTGAATGTTATTAGGGCTTTAAAATGTATCTATTATTGCTGTGATAAAAAGTTTTTTCTTACATCATTTTGTGAAATATTGGGGTTTAAAGTTGAAACTTTTCGGTTTATGGGGGCAATTGATCTCACCTAAAAGTGATTTTAAACTTTTGATAAATTTTCTGTAACTAAAAGACATCTTGAAGAATAAAATGACATATTTGTTACTACAATCAAGCAATTAGTTTTTTCAAAATACATTTTTTTAAATCTAAAAAAAATCAATTTTTCAAAAAATTAGTTTGGAAAATCTATTTGTTAGCTTGAAATAAAAAATATTTCACTTTATCCTCAAGGAGTTTTTTAGTTATGGAAAATTTATAAAAAGTCAAAATCACTTGTAGGTGAGATCAATTGCCCCCCAAAAACCGAAAAATTTCAACTTTGAACACACGTATTTCACAAAATAATTGAAGAAAAAAATGTTTCCCCACAGCACTAGATAACATTTCAAAGCCCTGATAATATTCAAAACAAGAAACTTAAAAACAAAAATTATGACCAAAAACCCTGCGCACAGCCGTAACAGTACTATGGAGTGAAATTGAAAATACAGCGGGCAATGTTTACAATATAAATGTGCGAATTTATGACATTTTCAAGCTATTTTGTCATGCTACCGAGATTCGATTCATTATTTAGAACTTAATGAATGAATACTGTAATGCTGAGGAAACAGGAAATACTGCACTGAATAATTGAGATCAAAAGAAGTGGAGGAATCAATCTGATGCCCGATGGGAACGTAATGCGCCGATTTGGCTCAAATAGAGAGATCGCCTTCTTAAACTCCTCACATACAAGACAAATTAACTTCAGTTTACTTCCCCAAAGTTCCTCAGACGAGTCTATTTCAGGAAAGAGCCGATAAATACTTCGGGACGGCGTGAAAGATTGATGTCGTTACTTCTTGAACAGTTTAATACGTTTCTTTCGAATCTGTAAGGACTGATTTCTCAATAGCAGACTTTTACTAACTAGCCTTAAGAAGTCCGACAAATAATCCAGTTGTCACGACACCTCTTACAAGTAAAACACGAGATAAGAATAGTAATTAAGATAAAAAAAAAACTATTATTGATAGAGAATTAATCGAGTAACTCTGTAATGAGAGAGTTATTACAAGAATTATTATCAAGCTCAAGGAGCATCATCGAAAAGTCTGTCAAAGCTGTTATTCTAATAAGTTTCACAATAAGTTCTCAAATAAAATGAAAAAAATTATAATACATTTTCAAACATTAAAAATAGGTTGAGTAGTCTGCTTCTAATCAGCACGAGATTTCCTATCTTAGAAAAAAATTGAGGCTTCAATACAAAAACTTGCATTTCAACTTGCCCCTGAATTTTGCTTGGTAGTGCCAATTGCAACTTTCCCTATATGGCGCAGGCTTGCTCATTATTAACGGAACGATGGATTTATTGATTGAAAGTACATGAATGAATCACAGTGACACCATTTTAATTTCCTTATTGTGCAAGAAAATTACTAATTGTGGACGTAAGTCGGTAGCCTATGATTCACTTCAGATTGGCATTGAACATGTATCACTGAGATAATTCATGTACTGGCGTAGGTACTAGATTAGCCTAAGAGTGTGACAGTGTGTCATCATCCAAGGATTACAGTTACAATAGAGTGTAGTACTATCTGACCGCAAAAAACATATTTCAATGTGTGTATAAATAAATCAATACAAAGGCAATATTTATCATCAGTATTCAGACTTCACATACAAGCGAATCTATAAGGCCAGATTGAAAATGGAGTAGCATTTCCTACTCAATCTAACAAGTTGTAGTAAAAACTAGGTCAACTAATATTTTAGTAGATCTATTATTATAAATAATAAATAATAAGAGGTATACTAAATAGATGAGAGATAAATCTGTTGACGTTTACAGTTCATAAGCGAGTACAGTACTATAGAAAATAGAACAATCTAGCAGACAAATGAGGCAGTTCAGAAGGAACTTCGGTCTTGGACACGAATACAGACTGACATTAGACTAACCTGATATAGCCTTCAAACTCCAGTGAGACACCATTGAAAATCCTTAATTTAATAATGTTCTATTCTCCTGACTATGCGTTATATCGTTTGATTTCAAGAGGAGTTTTCAATCGAAAGGAGGTGACTGCTATAGTGTGTACCCGGCTTCAAAACGAAGCGACAAAATGCATCGTTTAAAGTCTAAACTCGAGGGCGGACCTAGGGGGGGGGGGGGGGCATAGGGATTATGAGCCCGCAAAATCGGAGCTTTAATAGAAAAAGAGAGTAGGGAAAAAGGCAATCACCTCAAAAAAAAAAGGTAAGAAAAATCCCAACAATCACAAATTGTGATTCCTAACTTTTCAGCTTCGACAGCCGTAGATATAGTGGAAGGATTCGAAATTCTTGATTCTGATCATTTAAACAGAGTTTAAAGCATTCTAAAAAAACTTCTTGATTCAAAAAATAAATATTAAATATATTTCTACATTTTTATTATTATGCTAAAGAAATTCAAATAAAAACAGGAAAAGCAATTGAATGGTAAGCGATGAATACTTATGGTAGGAAAAAGGAAAGTGAACCGTGATAGTGACCGATTAGACGAAGAAGAAGGCGAAGAGTAGAGACCGGAACAGAACAGCCTTGTCGAGAGGCCTACGACTTGCGTAACTACTACCACCACCTCATCCTCTTCTTCATGAGCGCGCCAACTTGGCTAATACAAAGAGGAGCGGCTCTAGCTGTGGCAGCTGAGTAGCGAGTGAAGACTGAAGAGGCGCAGGAGTCCGCAGGAAGGACTTGTCGGTTGTTCGGCCGGGTAGGGGACAGCCCGGTCAGTGGCCTCTCGACGCTCTCCAGAGCACGTCCTGCCGGTGCTCCGTCCGATCCGCTCCGCCTGTCGTCGACGCCAACCGACCGACACGACGCCACCGCCGTCTGTACCATGGATGGATAAATCTGCTCCACTTGCCCCCGCAATACAACCAATGCTACGAACGTTGCTAAATAAAAGAGGAACTGTTCTATACGATCTCATATATTTATACTGGTCCAACACTCCGCTAATATTACCCAATCATGAAGAATGATGGCCTAACTTTTTCAGAGCACACTGCGCACCAGTGTTGTCAGACGAAAGTTGAAGAATTGTGGGGATTTGGCTTTAAGTAGCTAATATATTTAACAATTAAACGTACGTTAATTTCGAGCCAATCTACCATAATTCTTTGGCTTGCGTCTGGCAACATTGGTGCGCTCAGCAAAAAGTGCAGAACTAGGAAAACGGCTATACTCTAGCGACATCCCCGAAACAGTTGCTGAATAAAAAATAATCTACAAATCATTCTTTAGATGCGTTTACACTGAAATATAATTATGAGGATTTGTGTGCATACGAGTCAGACGCGAACCGAGGGGGATGCAGGGGATGTATACCCCAACCGAAAATCTCAACACTGAAAAAAGCTCTATTAGTGTATCTTATGGTGAAGACGGGTAAAAACTTTCATTTTAGTAATACCCCCCACCCCCCAAACAAAAGCGGTCGCTTGCTGCTTTGGCAGACGAAAAACAGGGACAAAACATCTCAAACGATTTATTGCATGGATGGTTTATAAAATGAGTATACTGTATTGGCAGCCAATATTATTGGAATTTTTTATTATTATTTTATAATTTGAAAATATTCCGCTACACCCACCTACAACCGCCTCGTCATAAGACCACATCAACTGCGTGATCTGTACAGATTTGTAACTTCAGGTTTACTTGTACAAATTTTCACAAACTTTGTAGGCCTACAGTTTTGAGTCTATTTGTACAAATTTGCAAATTAGCGTCTATGAGTAAGTTATGCCTTGTGTATAATAAATACGTAAATGTGCAATAAAGACGATCGTAACTAAAAAAAAAAAACACACATTTTGAGTTACATGCATCATGAGATTCTTTACAGTCGCTTCTGTGCAATAGTATTGTAACTCAAAATAATATGCAATATTGGATTTTGAGTTACAACACTATTGAACAGTAAAACGACTGACTAAAAGGAGTCTCATGATGCATAAAACTCAAAAATGGATATATTTAGTTAAATTAGTCCTGAACTGGGGGTGCGAATAGGACAACTATACATTGGGCATTATGTATGAAATAACAAGTTGAAAGTTGACTAAGAAGCTTATTTTCATTCTCAATCACGTGTAGACCACAAAATAGAATTTTTATATACGAAAGAAGGAATTTCATTTTTAGTTCATTAGGTTTAAAGCTGGGTTTTCTAGTCATCTACGTTTATCACAAAGCACCGACGAAAATACATTTAGGCATAGAAATACGCATTGAGCGTGATAGAGTGCTACCAACTGAATCAATCTTCGGCGTTTCTAGAACTTCACAAAAAAACGCACAGCAAGAAAAACGAATGCGATCCATCAGCACACCTGATTAGTTCAGTTTGAATCGAAGCTGAAGAACTCGTTCTTCGCCCTAAATTCGATAACAGTTCCTCGGACTATTTATTACGAAAGAATGAGCTGTGCTGTGCAAGAGAAAACTCTGCATTTGACTCTGAGAAGCTCTACTCGGTAGGCCCACTCGGCCTGGCCTGGGGAAAACGTCCACGTCATCCGAAGCCGATTTGCCGGCTTTCCATGCTAAGATATTAAGAAACCTACTCTCCGCACGAATTTTCGTCACGCTCCGAGGCGAATAGTTTCATAACCTCTGCATGAGAAAATTCTACGCAACAAAGCTCGATGCGATACGGGAAAATACTTGAAAAAAGTCTAAGCTGGCTGAGCTAATATGACTGCAGGCTAACTAGACAACTCTATAAACTAGGGAACTGCATCCAAACCTACACTTGCACAGAATAAATAATTGTAATCTAATCTAATAGAATAAAAGTTGGTAGGTTCGTGTTTATTTTCTATAATGCAATTGAAGTTGGCTTCAGAAACTTGAGATTCAAAAACAATAAAATGGGATCACAAGTACTCTCGTAAAGCAATCTGAACTCTTGCTACACAAGTATGGAAAATTGCTAGACTCTTCCTCTACAAGTATAGCAGCAACATCAATGGGAATTGCTGTAAGAGCGCGATCTATCGCACTGTACCTGTACTTTCTCACTTTAGCATAGAACATAGTTCTACAGTATCTTCATACAGTTTACAAAGAGTTGCGATAAAATCTACAAGTTACGTGTAAATAAAGTTTACTAACATTCGTTATTACAACCTGAACTCACCAAATTCTTTATATCAATTTAATGAAATCAAGTATTTACAAAACAATAGAAATATTATTAGAACAAAATGTAAATTTAAAAAAAATATTAAGTTCCACATTTTTTTTCCAATAAAATACCAAAATGAAAATCACATTTTTATTAAATTGTAAGTATTGATAGTTACATAAACCACTCTTCAAAAGTTCATTTATAATAAATTGAATACAACAGACAACGCACATTGAATTTCCGTGCATTGAGAAAGCAAGGGCGACATGGGGAAGCCATGGAGGTCATGACCCCCTCCACAATCGGACCTTAAGGGTTAAGAAGGTGCAATCTCACAAAAAAAGGTTAAGAAGTGCAATCTCACAAAAAAAGACAACAAATTTCAATTTGCAGCCCTCCTAAACATTCCAGCTAAGATAGTTCTTGGTATCCAGATATTTCACCATTTAGACGGCCTTTACATCTACTCAAGTTTGAAAGAGCAAAATAAAATTCGTCGAACCATTTAAAAAGAAGGTGTTTGACAAAGTGCAGAGTATTGGAGTAGAACAATATTGGGCGCAACAAAGCATAGCTATGCATAGAATGCGGGTGGCGACACTCCCAACTAACAACGAACAGCCAGCAGCAAGCAGGACACAGGAAGCGTGCACGCTTTTATTTCAAGTTCACCGGTCGACGAGGAAATGGAGCGACCGGCGACGGCAAGCACTCGTCAAACTACGAATAACAGGACAATGATCATCGGGTCGCAAACCACATTAACAATCCGGACACAAGTCGCAACTTAAGTCTACGTTATTTGGGTGTCGCTGACTAGATGCTAGTTTCAGTTGTTTCGATCAAGTTATCGATTCACCGCCGTTCATCGTCGCAAACAATGACACTGCCAACCATCCAATGAATCCGACTAGTATTCGTTCTGTTCTAAATGACCTCCTAGTCAACTGCACTGTTGTGATCTAGTGATTTTCTAGTCTTTACCGAAAACAAAGGACCAAGAAAACAGCGAACAACAGTAGCCGCCTGACACGATAATGGGAACTACGCCTCCCTCACCCAACTCGAAATTCGATTCACCGTGTATCTCTAAACGCTGTCAGGAGTTCAAGTACTTGAACGATACGACGAGTACGCCTTAAAACTAGTAGAGGATTTTGCATTGAAAATCCATCTCCAAGTAAAGTACAGTTAGACTTCTATAAAACGAAATCAATTACTCACCCAAAAAATGGTTCTAGAAAGGTATTTAAAATACATTTAATGTGAATACAAAAGGCTATTGCCCAAAACTGCTTTTCACAAAATTTTAAAGTAAGATCAAAATCACCCAAAAAATGGTTCTAGAAAGGTATTTAAAATACATTTAATGTGAATACAAAAGGCTATTGCCCAAAACTGCTTTTCACAAAATTTTAAAGTAAGATCAAAATCTTAGGTTAGGTTGCTGTTTCACTTGAAATTTCACCTTGAAGCAAAATAATTATTCACAATCACAAGTATTTTGCAGATAAAGAATATTAATTTCTTCATTTCAAACAAAGCACTATCAAAGTCCGAAAAAAGATGATATAATTTGGAATTTTGACATTTTTAAGCCAAAAATATTCACTAGTTACACTCATTTCCATTTGTTAATAAGAGGTCGTCTTGCCAAGATTGCAATGTCAACACCACAAAAATTCTTCAAGTAAGTTAGTTTTAGAGGATATCGTTATTTGAAAATTTGTTATAAAAGGATTTGACTACATTTATATAAAGTCTATAGTGAACTTTGAACTCTGAAACTTCACCATAACCATAGACACTATCTCATGATTTTTCTTTGTTATTGATGTCTACATGAATCTGAGGTTTGTGCGTGGATAATGAGGTACACGATGATACAAAAATGCCACTCTGAATCGGCATTCAAACTCGAGACAGTCGGAGTGGCGCTCCAACCAGTACACTACCAGGGTCGCCACGTCATGTGGAATGGCCACTTCTGCAATATAAATATTAGAGTTTGAGCAAAGGCAATAGAATGCAGTATTATAGTTTATTATTTAGTTTTATATTATTTAATTAAATTTAGATATTATCTAAATAAAGTGGTCTGTAGTTTGAGCAAAACAACGCTAACACTGACGATGACGCTAATTCCAACCTGACCACTTTATCAGTCATCTTGCTTTACACCATACAACAATGCATTTAGAACGAGAGGTATAGAATCATCGCTAGCTTAGTTTTGCTAACCCCTCTCTTACAGGACAATCCTCATAATTTGTTAGTCAAGCCATCAAAAACTAAATGTTTAATTCTATGCTCCTCAAGACATAGTACTTTCCGACACAAAAATAAATATCAAATCAAATAAACTTTTCATGTGATCCACCATAAATCCTCCATAATATCTACTAAGATAAAAATCATAAGAATATTTTAGTTGGATCCAGCGAAAATCTAGTGTTACGCAGAGCACGAAACGTAAAAAAGAAAGTTCCAGATCAGATAATGGCTTGAACAGTGGGAGCTTTGACCCAATTTCACATCTCTGTATGTAAATTTTCTCATGGGCTCGGATTTAATGTTCAATAAGCTGAAGAGATTTAACAAATAATAAAAATAATAATAGGCATCGAAGGTCACTCCTTCGTGATCCTTTTAGATAGCACATTTTCACAAAAGACAAATAGAAAGGAGAGATAGAGAGAAGTGCTCTACTTAATTCAGGCTTTCCTCGCTAGCAATGCATTTCCCTTTCACTTCTCAAGAAAAACCTGTCCGAAAGTAAGCGAATTATATGACCGAGATGACTTCAGAAAACTCCAATATTAATGCGAAATAAATAGCTCCAGTAAAAAACCTAGACATGGTTGGATAAGATCAACCACTATCTGATAAGATCAACCTTTTTACGACCTTTTTAACCACAAACTATCAGAAAAAGAAAACCACTTGAAGGCTCAGACTTAAACAAGTTCAAGGACAGAAAAAACTTGTTTTTTTTTTATTGCACTGCCGGTTTCAAGTTCTTCAACCTTGTGCTAGGTAAGGAATCAATCTAATTGACAACTGTCAAAGGTATTCGAAAAAAATAGATTTTTGAAATAACTGCATCAGTTTTAGCTCTCACTGTACGTAGTACATAGGGGGAGAGCATTACGCGTAGGCTCTGTCCATCCGTCCGTACGCATAAAACTTCAGAGCAAAAACTAAAGGGGGTACAGGTAGGCTACCAAATTTTCAGAAGGTAGTAGGCACCTCATAAGAAGAAAAAATAAATTGAAATTAAGTTCGTCGGTCACCCCTGACCTGTGCTGAGGGGTCACCCTTTTCAGAAAGTAGTCTAGAAAAAAACTTGTTTGTCAAAGCAACGGTCGGATGTGCTATTCTGGAGCTGGAGGAAAGTGAGTTTTTGAAGTGTTAAATTTGACACTAAATTTGTCAGAAAAAAGTTGATATTGAAGTTATGAGGACGTTTACGAAGTTGTTTTAATCCCATGTTGCATAATTATGTTGCTATGGGAATATAAAATGAACAGTCAAGTGCTGAGGTTAGGTTGGGAAAAGTGGACTTTTGAGGAGTCAAACGATTGGATATGGTTTTAAATCTATTACTAACGGAAAGAGAAGGTAAAAACGTTTGGTTTGGTATGATATTTGTCAGGAAGGTATTTATGGAAGAGTTGTAGGAACTTTTGTAAAGTTTTCTTAATCCTGTACAGCCTGTGTTGCAATGTAAAATAAAGAATCCAGTATAGTAGTATATATCAAATTTTGTGTTATTCTTTCTACCCCTCGTTATCTATTGCAATAGGGTGGGGACAGTGAGATCGTCCCCTTTGAATTTACCGTAGATTCATTCCGCTTTTTTTACATGTGCAGATTTTGGAAATATTGAAATCGGTTTTCTTTATCCCTGTATACGTTTTGATAACAGGCTGAATTCAATAATTATGACAATTTCTATAATAATTAGCGTTTTCTAGCTTCACGGAAACTCCTTGAATTTTTCATTTTTAATTTAAAGATGTGTCACGATCACATCGGAGTAGATGTGATCGCGCAACTAATTTCATTTCCAACATATCTCTGTCATTGAAATCAAAACAGTACGTTAAAAACAGTAAAACCAAATCAAAACGCATGTTTTCTGATCACTCGGACGATTTTTCACAAATAACTCAACAAATTAAGGAGTAAAATGCCTTAAGTATGAGGAGTTTCATCTGTATACCAAGCTCTTTCACGCTGATTTTTGTAAATTTATTGATGGACAGATAAATAATAATAAGTGAAAATGATCCCGAAGAATGAATGCCGGGGAACAAAAACAGCTTGCAGGAGCTGCGTAGTTGTCTAGAACTGAAAATAGTGAGACTGTAACATACAATTGAAGTGCGCACCGAATTTGAGGCAGAAACGCGGAGCCGATTGAAGACGACTGTGGAAGAAATTAGCCGACAATTCCCACGCTCTAGTCGCTTCCATTTATTTAGAAATGGCGGAAAATGTTTAGATTTCAGTCGGGCCCAGTTGGTGTCAGTCTGCTTTAAGAGCTGAGCAATGACCACACTGAGCAATGACTATTCAAGTGGTGTGAAAGAAGAAACCCAATAACCAGGAAAGTGCTCCAGTTCAGCATCAAATTTCAAATAAATGTTATTGGATAGAAGACAGATGACGATTTATACTGCTTCAGTGTGAATAGAGTTGGAAGAGTTTCCTTCTTTAAAAAGGATGAGATAATATTTGGAGATGGGATTTAAACTAATTTAAATACTTCCCAGCAATATAATACATAGACAAAGCAATAATAATACAGAAAATGTACAACTTAGGGAATATTACAGAAAATACAGAAACCTGCTTGCTAGGCTTATTGAAGGTGCAAAGAAACAGTATTTCAAAGAGCGATTAGGCGATCTCAAAGATTCAAAACAAACATGGAAAGTAATAAACGAAATTACAGATGATAGAAGGACAAAAACAAAAATTAAGGAAGTTATTGTAGAAGGGGAAGAGCTAAAAATAGGTGAGAATGATGTTGATATTGCCAACTCTTTCAACAAGTTTTTCACAAGCATTGGATCTAAACTGGCACACGATATACTTAAATAAAGCCATAACACAGAAGAGGAACCTCAAGCAACTGGCAATAGGATATGTCAATCTCTTTATTTTACACCAGTAATAGAAGAGGAAATGATGAAAATAGTTAGCAGTCTTAAAGGAGATGGGGCCAGGGCCAGACAACTTCCAGCCAGAGCTCTTCAAAAGAAATAGTGTAATTCTTTCCAAACCACTTACATACATTGCAAATAGAATGTTTCAGGATGGGATTTTTCCCCAGCAATTAAAAGAGGCAGTAATTTGTCCAGTCTTGAAGACAGGGGATAGGAAAGATATAAACTGCTACAGGCCAATCTCACTTTTGAACGTTCTATAAAAAATATTGGAAAAGTGTATCAAGGTCAGACTGGTTAGTTTCCTGGAGAAGCATAGCATTCTGTCACCAAACCAAAAAGGATTTAGAGACAACTACAGCACTAATGATGCTATTCAACACATTACTTCAGAAATAATAGAAAAAATCAATGCAAAGGAAAAACTGATAGCAGTATTTTTGAATTTGAAGAAGGCTTTTGATACTGTATCACAAGATGTGCTGTTGGGTAGACTGAGTGAGGAAGTATGGCATACGAGGAGTAGCTTGGAATTTATTCAAAAGCTATCTAACAAACAGAACTCAGTGTGTAAGAGTAAATGGGCACTTGAGTAGCAGACTGGTGGTGGAGTATGAAGTGCCTCAAGGCACAGTATTGGGCCCAATATTGTTTCTATTGTACATCAACCCTTTATGTAATTTGCAGATTGATGGAACGGTCACCACGTTTGCTGATGACACAGTCCTACTGTTTTCAGGGGCAACATGGGAGATTTGCTGGAAAAGAGCTGAGTTTGGTCTGCAAAATGTGGCACATTGGCTCAACAGGAACCTACTCACTATGAATTATCAGAAAACGAACTTCCTAAGTTTCTCAGCTACACAACATGGTCAACCCACTAAGGACAGTCTAGAAGTACAACATTGCCCGGATAGAGCACCAAGTATGATCCTCAGGAAGCAGTCACAAAAGTATCTGGGAGTGACAATTGATGCATTTCTGTGCTGGGATAAGCATATTGGATGCTGAGACCAGTTGTCAACTTGGAATGTATGTGGATGGTTTATTGTTACATTGTGCAGTTACTGCTCATGTACGGAATTGTCGGATGGGGTGGAGCATGTACTGTACATATCAACCCCCTAAAAACAGTGCAGAAGCTTATAATAAAGATCATCACAAAGAAGCCAACCCGCTATCCCTCAGAGCTTCTGTTTAGTGATTTCAAAGTATTGGATCCCAGACAGTTGTATGCAAAGGAAGTAGCATCTAGGTTGCACAAAGACAAATCTGCCTTCCAGAATAGGAATCAACACCACAACACCAGATACAGGCATCTCCTCATATCAAACAGGACAAAAAAGGCTCTCTATCAAGACACTATCAATCATCTAGCACCAAAAATCTACAATTAATTCCTGAAAACATTGAAGCTATAGGACATATTAAAAAATTCAAGCAACAGCTTCATAACTGGCTAATAAATATTGACAGACAGCATATAGAGAGGATTTTTTCAAACAATGATTATGATGGAAACTTGTAATTTTGAAAACTGACCAATCCTCCATCATATATACTATTTTTAACCAAACCTCCTTTTTCCTCTACTAACACCTACTCTAGAACATGGCATGCCAAAGTGGGGAAGGATGATTTCCAAAATATATGTTTCATTTATTATATGTATCTTATTATTACCTGAATATAATTATTGAACCGCTTGGTTAAAATTCTTTGTATTGTATATTGAAAAATGGAAATAAAATTATTATTTATTTATTTTAGCAAGATTACTCGGAGCAAAATTCAACAGTAGTCCTATAAGATAATAATTAGAATAAATTGAGTTACAGAATAACATACAATTCACTAACAATTGATTTAATTTTAACAAAGAATTAGTTATAAACTCTTTATATTCTGTTGGAATAATTGAGATTAGTGTAAAAATCAGTGAAAAGTAATTAATATTATTGATGGTTATATGGTTAATAGTAGATATTCAATTACAATAGTTTTCTGCAGTTTTATTGCAGATAAGTCGGATTAAATAGTGTGAACAATAACTAATAATATTCAGAAGAACAATAACTAATATTCGGCAATTTGGATAATTTTTTAAAGTGTTTTTTCCCATTTCAAGAACTTAAAGTTGCTGGATCTCAGGTGAGCGAGTTGATTTACAGCCATTAAAACTTTAATTAAGAAATGTAATAATGTTTTCTGGTAGTAGAATACTACTTATTTATAGTTATACTGACATTGAGCTGATCACCTCGAAAGTCTTTCTTTTAATTTTTCATGGACTTGTATGAAAATTTTAGTAAAAGTTGAATGATATTGACTAGTAGAAGTCAAGAGGACCGTTATTAATCACAAATACGCCTATATTGCGTGACAAGACATATGATAGCTGATGGAATTAATTATCAAGTGAATGCAAATAACTTTATATTGTGGACTATTTCAATACCTTAATTATTAAAGTATCCTAATATAATGTGAAAGAATTCAGAAACTCATCACTCAGCATGTGATAAGAATCAAGGTAACACGCAATATTTAGTGTTACTCAACTCTTTCAAAACCACAAGTAATTACTGACAACTTCTGAATGAACTCGAAAGGCAGAAAAACTCGTTGAAAAATGAAATCTGTTGATTAATGATGCGACTTGAAGTTTTCACCGACAGAGTTGGGACAAAGTTTTAGAACTCGTTACCGTCACAGACAAGATAAGGTGTTGGATAGATAAGGCGTGACAGTTGAGAAATTTTTCTAGGGAAAATTAATGACAAGTGTTCAACTAGCATTGAAATGATAAAAGCTTTCCCTTAGTACAAAAAATTGTGAATCATCAGTCTCTAAGTATGAATGAGAGACTCTGATAATAATATTGTATTCAAAAATAACTTGTACATGCAGAAATACACATTGTACACATTGCAATATAATCAATTGAAAATGCACAAAAAATTCCAAAAATCATTTACTAGATCTTTTGATTTCTAAGTCTTTCCCCCTTACTTTTATCAACTCATCTATTCCCGCTGCTCCCCCCAGAAATTTTTTAAAGATTACGTATTGAAGTGTCGAGACATGGAGTATAAGACAAGAGTTGAAAACTTGAAAACAAGGGAGACATTAGTAAATAATGCACTCGACGAAAGTGAACTCGATTGCATTCCATAACACATATAGAGAAAACAGACCAAAATTACAAGAATATCTATTGGGTATTACATTTGAGCGTAAAATGAATTTCACATGGTTAACTAGATCGCGAAATATAACCTTTGTGATTGGAACGATACAGAACACAGTAAATTTATACCGCTGAATGATATTTGACGCCATAGAAACCGTTATACATGCATAATGATGAATAGAATATAATTAAGCTCTATTACTCTATTGCATTACCCGGCAACCCGTCGATCGCGATCGACCGGTCGATCGCACGATAATTTTGAGTCGATCGCGCCGATTTCTTGAATTTTTGTCAAAACAAAACAATGTGTGAATTGTACGCGAAGGGAAGACATACATTCTAGTTTTAAAGACTATGTTACAAATGACAAAATACCCTTGAATGAATTAAACGGCATTATAGCACTGTGCCAAAAAGAGTTCCCAAATTTTTTGTCATATCTCGGTGTATTCATCATCAACCTTTGGGCGGAAAAATTTTTAATCCTAATAACGTAATGTTATGAAGGCAGTGGTAAAACTTGTGAACGGAATAAGAGTACGCTTCAAATGAGACAATTTTGATCTGCCGGCCGGTATAGAATTTCTGAAAGAGCGCAGAGACTATTCAAAACAAGACTTAAAAGATACGTTGTGGCTGAAAGATTCAGCATTTCTTATTGTTGTTACTGAGTTGAACTTAACGAGTTGAACTTACAACTGCAAGGCAAGAATATGAATATTTTGACACTGATGTCAGCTTTGAAGGCAATTCCATCAAAACTATGGGAAAAGAAAATCCGTAAGTTTGACCTCAAACATTTTCCTACTCTGGAAAAATTAATCCAAAAACAAGCGAGTAAAATCATGTTGACAATGAAGAAGTAGTTGAGCATGAAGACCGCCTGGGTGAAGAATACCAGTACTCTGACAATGTTAGACACGTTAAAATATTAAGCCAATTATAAAAAGAGTTCGAAAATCGTTTCTTTGGTTTTAAAGCGCTCGAAATCAGTGCTGAGTTTGTAGCAAATCCTTTCATGACTGTCGATGTTGAACATGTTGCTAAAAAATTCCAAAAACAGTTTCAAAGTGACGCCACCGCTATTGAGCTAGAAATAACAATCTAAAAACTGCTTTAACTGAGGATTTTTCAAATTCTGGACTCTTGTTCCCAAAGAAAAATACCCGTCACTTATTATCTGTGCAGCTCTGAAACTTATGTCCCTATTTTCTTCGACCTATTATTGCGAGTCTACATTTTCCAACATTACCTTTACGTAACCTATTGGGCCTCATTAACCGATGAGCACTTGGACAACTGCACTGTCCACGAGCTACAATCCAGATTTTGCAAAGCTGTCGAGAGAAATGGAATGTCAAACTTCTCACTGAAAGTGAGGTTGGAACATTTAATTTAATTTAGTAAAAAGTTTTGCTTGTTTTCTAATAAAGATGAAAGATCAGACCATTTATTTATATTAATAAAATACTAAAATCTTTAGTTAGTTAAACAGATAGTATTACTTAAATTATTATTGAAAAATCTCGTTCACATTCTAGCCACCACCCCTCCCCCACCCAACCACTAGACTTAGCCAGTTTACTATTCAAAGAAAAAAGTAATGTCGATCGCAGGGTATGTTATTTTGAACGAAATCGATCTTGAGTCAGAAAAGGTTGCCGGGCCCTGGTCTATTGCATATTAGTACGAGTACAAGATTCATTAGTGTCCAAGTAATTTGCACAAGATTCAATTCAACTGGCTGAAATGCAATATACTCAGTCTCCAAGCAAATTGAATACTGTTCTACAATCCAAACCAGTGATCAAAGGGTAAGTAAGTATTTGCTGGTATATAGAGGAGTTGATGAACCAATGTTGTTTGAAGAAAACCAATTTTTATTAATCGAATTAATTCAAATTTAATTACATAGAGATACCATAGCCAAGATGATATTAATCTACATTATATTATATAACTTAGATACGAAAAGCTGGAATTGTGAGTTCGTGAGAAAAAGCTAAGTTGATCCCCCAATTAAAACGATTCAAAAGATGAATTCAGTCTCCATTTTTTATTTAAAACACACTAAGTGAGACCCTGACCCTGATAATTTTTTATAAATTTCCAATTCTTCGATTTGGAATGATACTGACATTACTTAGTTGAGGAAATCAGAATCTGAAGTAGCTTTTGAACATGAAGGGCGTTATGAAGTGGTAGGAAAGACAGAGAAGATCTGATGATGATCAGGAAAGGCAACAGGAACTTTACAGCCTTTATTATACAAAGATTCAAAAATTAATATTCTTAAATATCAAGTATAGGAGTCTTTCGTATGGATGGGCTACTAAATGTTGGTTTTGATTACATTATAAATAATTTTTACTGACTAATGGATATCGTATCTTTCATTTCATATTACGTTGTGAAGAAGCACCAATAAGAAAATGCAACCCATACATTAGACACTTGGCACATGAATTAAACAATTGGCGCCTTTCTACTATCGAGTCAATTTACGAGTAAATTGCATGGCTGAGTTTCAAGTCGCAGTTTTTTTCAGTTCAACATACAACAAACTGTAGATAAGGAAAATAACATCTGGCTTTAAAACGAATTACGTTTATTGACCACACGACCAGAGCCAAACAATAAGAGTTGACTACACTGGCCGAGACGAATACCAACGATACCTATGCCAATAAATAACAATACTATGCCAATTGCATTTCAAACGTGTAAATAAAAAACCGTTCAGGTCAATTCCATCGAATAACTAACGGTTCTAAACTATAATAGCACATTGTAGGAGCAGCTAAAGATAGAAGATATGTTATCCCTTCAAATTTCATACCTCAACCAGTCAACCTGCTATATTCTATACACAATCTTAAAAAATATAAAGGTGCGAACGTAACGTAGCATCAACCTGTTGCACAGAATCAGGTGATCGTAACATTGCACGGCAACAGCACACCATTAGACACAATGATAAGATGATGAAAAACGATGACACATGATACAGACGATGTTTTAAGATCAGCTGATTCTGTGCAACGAAGTGATGTTTTGTTAAGCCGCGTCTCCACCAACCGAACATGCTCGGCGAACAGTGTTCGCTGGAATTATCTGATGTCGCCGAACATTGTTTAGTGTTGGTTTGGTGAGGACGCCTTCCCGAACATTATGATAATGGCGGGAACCTGTTGTTGGTCGTCACTGTTCGCTCACAGACCGAACATTTCAATTGAACTCACGAACATGTTCGGTAACCCATATGTTTGATGTTTGTCCGTTTTTTTGTATTCGCCAACAATGTTCGGCAGACATGTTCGGTTGGTGGAGGCGCGGCTTTACAATGTTTTGTTCGCTGTTTGGACGCACCTTTAGTTTTCTCTTGAGTAGGTGTTGAGAAGATAAACTCTGGGATGGAAATATTAATTGAATAGTTGTTGAATATACTGAAAATATTGATCGATTAGAAGATTAAAATAATGTACTAATCTCGCTTTATATACGTTCTTGTTAATTTTTTACAAATTCTGTATGAAGTATTGGCAATGAGCCTGGCAACCAACTGATAGGCCCAGGTCTTTGGAAGCGGATTGCGTTGTACACTATATCTATAAAACATAACTTCTTAACGAGCGCCGATTTGGTTCGAAAATAGGCGTTGATTCAGTACCCATAATTCATTCATTCGGGTGTTGGTATTCTACTGTTCAACATACCAATGCGCAGTGAAAGTCTTGCGCAAGACTTAGTTTATAGAAAAGATTGAACATTTCTCCACGAAAACTTTGAAAAACGTTGCTCATCAGAAGTATTTCTGCACAAGATTTAACAACCGAACAATATGTGATAAGAAATAAAGTGATAGGTAGTATTTGCATTACTGGATTGTTGATAAAGGTTCAACAAGACCAACCTGTGAAGACCTGTAAAAATGATTGAGCTTTTAAAGTTTCCAGTTAGACCTGGCACATACAGGACGCAGTCTGCGCCATGTAGGCCTACCAACTACGTTACTTTTTCTGAAGCATAGAAATAAATTATACTTCACAAAGAGGAGCAAAAGTGAAGCGATCACTGAATGCACCAACAAGAATTGAACATCTCCTTCGCGGAGAATGTTTTCTTTCATCTGTGCTTCGGAAAATGTATAACGCTGCCTAACGCAAGTCTACAAATAGTGGTTCAACGGTTAGACTGTAGAGCAGTCTAGTGTTTTTTAAACCAGATAGTGTAAAATAAATTGACTGATTGGGTGAATTAGAATTAAGAGCTCGTATTGTTTTCTTGATGTCCATATGAATCTGAGACTTGTGAGTATGAAAGAATGGAGGTGAATGATAATACAATTCCTTCCACAAGCTCGAGCTTGCTCTTTTGGGGTAGTAATTCCTACATTTAGTTGTTTTTTTTTTTTAAATATGACAGTGTTTATGTTTATTTTCTTATATTTTATGTTTTTTTCTAAAAGGAATAAATGATTTAAAAAAAATGATGTGTACAATTGTATAGGATAACAAACGACGCACAGTATTGCTATAAATATTGCAAAATGCGGGGCATATTGATATACGATATTGATATAAATAAGTATAACACGAGAAATTAAGAAAATTATGCTTCGGTGTTCCACAGGACAGCTCTGTTTGAGAAAAGCCTACATACATGGGTCTTACTTAAATTCATAAGTAGGCTGCCAGCATTGTTGAGAGCATATCAGTTTTTAAAGTACAATGAAGGAAGTACCTGATAAAAGGGGTTTATTATAGTATTCAGGAGTTCATGTGGGATGACATTATGATAAGGAGTTGAGTGGTTAAGAGCTTTTATTAGTTTAGGTTTTTTATCCTGTAATTGTGATAAGGTATTTTTTGACAACTCTTATACTCTGTAGTCACCAGAAGGAATATACAAATAAATGGTAGTAAAAGGATTTTGTGTGAAAGAAAAACGGTACCGATGAGGCAGGCACCCTGCCGCCATGAACAATTGGCGGAGGCGGCGGAATGGGCCGAAGCTGTTGGAAGGCGGCAGTGGTCCAGGTCTGCCAGCGGAGGTGGGGTCCGGCGCCGCCCCCCGGGTAGTAGGTGCAGCGGGCCCACTGATGGTGATGACCGCCGCCCGCCGGACCCTTGGCGTTGCTGTTAGGCAGAGTGCTGCTCATGGTGGAGGCGGCTAGCTGCTGGCAACGGCACATGTCAACAATAGCTGCATAGGCACGCACACGCGCACACACACGCACCCGCACATTGGCCCCCGGCACGACCGAAGAGAAACAGAGAGCAGCAGCGAGGAGCACGTACGTCCGTCTAGCAGCGACGAATCCTTGGCACTGACGACGACGACTGACTGCTCAGTGGACGCCGCCCGCCAATGCTCCGCCGGCCGACCGTGACCGTCTCGCCACGCCACCCCGACAAAAACTAATAGCCGGCCGGCCGGCCACTCTTCTTGCCGGCACCATTCTTTCCATATTCAACCGTGAAGAAAAGCGGCCGTCCTGCAAAATTTCCGAGAAAATATTTTGTCGCTACCCGTTGCTGGCAGTATGGCCGGTGACACCAGATTTCCAACTGTCAATCACTCGTCTTTTTTTAACAACTATTATGCAGCAACTTGCTATACTACATGTTCCCTAAATCATGATGCACTTTTGATCGGCCATTGGAAATCAAATCATTTATTTATCCTTTTTAAAGAAATACACGAAAATAAAATAGAATAAAAATAGACAGCCTAAATAATAATAATGGAACACCCAAATATAATGAGGAACTAAACGAAACTAATTGAATTTTATAGAAATCATATTAATGATTCCAAAAATAACGTAAAAAGCCTAATACAACCGTCTAGAAATTGATGTTCACGATTGAAAAAAATCGAGTTATAACTTTTATCATGACAATTTATAGTCCAGTAACCAGTAACAATATATTATTCTTATCAAGGTTGCTGTATCAAAGAAAGAATAATTAAATAATTTAGATGGACCAAAAGCCTCTCATCCGAAAGTGAACAAAATTCACTGATAAATAATTGGTAAAGAAATATTAAGTATTGTTTGGAGCTTGTTTTTGTGAGAATTTGTTAACTCCAGTGCTGAATCTAGAATATAAAGTTAACTTTTTATGTGTGAATTTAACGACTTTAAAGTCGTTAAATTCACATAAAAAGTTAATATTAACAACGCAGTTCGTCATGGAACAAGAAATCCAGGAATATTAAGTTATCTAACAAAGTTATGAATATTATGTTAATTAAGTACAAAATGAGTTTCTAGTCATGTTTCACGACAACAGAATGAAAAAGTATTTTTGAAATGAAAAGAATAGAAAAAATTGTAGGCCAAACCAGAAAGCGATCTGCGCTCTGATCCCCACATTTGCTAAACGTTGGCTAAAAAATGCATCATTTTATAGTATTAGTTATATAGGTGGTCAATGGGTCTAATAGGTATAATCCATTCTATTATTATCCAAATATACTCCAATTTCAGTGTTTTAATTTCAAAAGTTCAGTAATATTTCAGAGAACGGAAAAGTTAAAAGTGCTTCTTCCTTTAAATTGGACTTTATAATAAATTGTGCTTTCCAGAAAAATCAAGTTACATTTTGTAAAATGAAAACGTAAATATAACGTATGCTTACAAAGATTTGTAATATTTTAAAAATTCAGTAACAGAGGCAGTTTTGGGCTGAAAACCTGTTGTTTCTTTACTAACAGTTGTATTTTGTATACATCAATAAATAAATAAATTAAAATTACATATTCTTGTATACTACAATAAACAGATTAAGTGCTTCAGAAAAACAGATTCTAGATGTACTCTACTCTCTCTTCATGCTAATTTACTCTCAGTTATAGCATTATCAATATACTTTATTATCTTCCTCCCTAGTAGTATGACAAGGAATCAAATATTGGATTTGATGTGCATCAAATCCGGATACTTCTTCAGACGTCACTGATACAGAATATCGTTTACTGAACTGCCATCATACCGATTACTGCTCTGTTCTGTTCTCTCATTGGATTACTTCCAGTTATTTTTTTTTTTAGATCTGAGACCTGTGCGTGGGTAATGAGTTGGTTTATGGTGATTGATGAGCTGGACCTACAGTTTTAGGTGGGTTCCGAACCACCGGGAAGTAATTTTACACCAGAGAACAGTGTCTTTTTTGCTGGCCAATCTAATCGGTCACCCTTACTAAGAGTGCCTAGGAGAACGGAGCTTATCTCCGTTGAGAGCTTATCTCCGTTGAGAGTTTATCTGATTGAACATATACCTGCTACGGCTCACGGCTATCACTTCCCTATAATTACTAAATTCAAATTCAAATTCAAATTCATTTTTATTTCAAACAAAAAATAATGTGTACAACAAACTTTCAGTGTAAAAGTAATAAAAGGATCACTCACATAAAAAATAAATACAAACTACTACCACTAAAAGATGAAAAAGATACGAAATAGTCAATTCCTACATAGGCGTTACTGCCTGTGCGCGGGAATGAGTCCACAGGAAGGTCACACTTGATCAATAATATACAACTACTAAGTATTATGAAAGCATGTCAATAAAAAATAATAAATAAAATGCTTCAATTAACTCATCCAGCCCCCCTCCCACTCTGACCTACGGACTCCCCCCATTGAGATTTCAGTTCCCCTCCCACTGAGACCCACGTACTCCCCCCCCATTAAAATCCATAAAAACCCTGAACCAAACCTCCCAACTGTGAATCCCCCGCAAACCCCTCTAACAAATGGAGAAACAGACCACACATACACACACACACACACACACACACACACACATATATATATATATATATTGCAGAAGAGAAAGCCTACCACTTTATACTTGAAAGAGATTCTAGTACCTGTACTCTGAGGTTATCAGTCTATCACAACACTCTCTTCTGCCAACATTCCTAATCCAATTTTTAATAACTATTTTGAATGTTGATATTTTGTACTTATTGAAGTCTTTTACAGCTACTGGCAAATTTTGAACAAGAACATGGGCTATGTAAAATGAATTAGTTATGAAGATGGTTCTGTTTACTCTAGGCATTTGAATATTGCTATGTGTTGATCTTCTAGTAGCGTGATTATGAGTGATGTTATGAAATATATCGGAATGATTTTTAAAAATATAAATTGCCAAAGTTTTAACATACAATTGTCTTACATCTAGTACCCCCATCTCATTGAAAATTGCATCTGATGAGAAATCCCGACGCCTTCCAAGTGCTGTTTTCAGGATAAGTTTTTGGGTAACAAATAAAGGGTTTAAAATTGAACTATAACCTCCTCCAAATGCTAAGATTCCCCCTTCAATAATAGACTGGACAAAAGCATAGTATGTTGTTCGAATTTCATTCTTGTTCAGGTAGTCTCTTAGCTGTCGGAAAACATATATCATTTTTCTTAGTCGGCTATTCTGGTAGGCGACATGAACCGACCAGTTGAACCTTTTATCTATGTACACCCCTAGATATTTATAAGAGTCTACCCTTGCAAATGATTCACAGCCACAAGAGGCACTTTCAACATCACCACATGAATGAAGTTTGACTCCATCAATTGCAGTGTCACTACTGTTTCTCAAGGAGACCGGCATAAATTTTGTTTTGCTGACATTAAGTGTCAACAAATTCTGGTTGAACCATGTTTTCAATTTCATCAGGTCTTTCTTTGTCCTACTTAAAACAGCCTCCCAGTCAGGTCCTCTCACAAGGACAGCAGCATCATCAGCAAATAGGTAGATCTTACCATATATGTCAACTCTAGCAAGATTATTGACATAAATCAAAAACAATAAGGGCCCCAAAGTGCTTCCCTGTATTACACCATATTCAACATCTTTAAGCTGACTATCTGATCCATTTATAACTGTTAACTGCTTACGGTTACTCAAGTAGGATTTGAACCAACCAAGTGAAACTCCCTTTATCCCAATCAGCTCCATTTTCCTAAGCAATTTTTCTCTATCCACAGAATCAAATGCCTTTGCCAAATCCAGGAATATTAATGCACATTTTTCATTATTTCCGAGGGCTAAATTCACATCTCTAGTTATAGCAAAGAGTGCATCTGAAATATTTCTGGATTTTCCAAAGCCGTATTGTGAGTTTGTAAGGATTCTATTGTTTTCAAGGTATGTTGTTAATTGATCTTTTATAATCTTTTCGAGAATTTTTGAAAATACACTAAGTAGGCTGATTGGGCGATAGTTTGACTTCTCAGTTATGTCTCCAGATTTGAACAATGGAATAACTCTTGCAATTTTGAAGGCTTCAGGAAACTCACCTGAGGTGATGCTCAGGTTGATGATATGCAAGAGTGGCGCTGATAGATTTTGAAAGTGTGATTTTAGAATGCCAGCAGTAACACTCATACCCAGGAGCTGAACCGCCGCGCAAGGCATTCACATAAGCAAACAGTTCGGTCTCGTTGATAGTGTGTATTATCAGTCTATTGTCAACAGCGTAGTCAGAGTCATTAACCACTGGTGGGCCAACATGGCTTATTTTACTAGCTAACTCACCTCCAACATTGGAAAAATACTCATTAAATTCGTCAGCCACCTGTCTACATTTGTCGACTGAGTATGTCTTGTCTGATGTATACTGGTCAAGTGGAAAAGGGTCTTTGTTTTTTTGTTTACCAGAAAGTTCATTAATAGTTTTCCAAAATAGTTTTGGATTATTTTTAGAATTGAGAATTTTTGTTTTGAAGTACTGTGTCTTGGATTTCCGTATCAATGAATTCAGTCTATTTCTGTAATTTATGTAATAATTCTTAAGTTGTTGATTGAAGGGTTGTTTACTCAAACGTCTACTAATGTTGTCACGTTTTCTAATAGATTGTACTAAGCCTTCTGTCATCCAGGGTTTCAATTTTGCATTTCTGTTGTTAATTCTTCTGGATTTCCTAGATTTTTCTATGGAGTCTTTTAATATTGAAAAAAAAATATTACAGGCGGTATTTAAGTCTTGTGCGCTAGTTACTGTACTCCAATCACAATTGCGTATAATGTCTCCTAAGGTTTTTTTATCAATATATTCTTCATCTTTTTTTACTGAATTAATAATTGGATGTTCAATTTCTAAGGCAATACAATAATGATCCGTCACATCCGTTGTTATAACAGCTGTTTTCAAACAATCATAATTGTCATGTCTAATAAAGATATGGTCTATACATGACTTACTGTTTCCTTGTACTCTCGTGAATCTATCAATACCACTCATAAAGCCGTTTTCGTACATCAGGTCTAGATATCTTTCTGTTTTATTATCCGTCTGCAGTAGGTTAGCGTTAATGTCACCAATCATAATATAGGTTCTATTCCTGTTCATATTCGTGTAGTAGTTACGCAATGCGCCAGTAAAATCGTCTATGTCACTGTCATGTGTACGGTAAACTGCAAGAAGGTTTGTATGCTTTCGTTGATAGATCAAGTCAATACTTAAACCATAGACGTCGGCCAGCTCCATTTGTCTACATTCATTCACAATCACTCCCTCCCTCACATACACAAGCACTCCATCATTCTTATTTCTCCACCTGTCAGTTTTAAAAACCCTATAGCCCTCCAGTTGAATACCCACAGAATCCTCCCCCAACCAAGTTTCCCAAGCGAAATTACATCCCACGTAACATTGCTTCCCTGCAAATAGGTGATAAAACTATCGAAATTTTTATTGAAACTTCTGATATTTAAATAAATAAACTTAAGATGGCTTTCTCCATTGGAGAAAACGTTGTTCACCTCGAAAGCCTCAACACCCTTGCATTCAATATGTCTATATTCATCCAGATAAGCTTCTCTAAACGACATATAGTATGATTAATGTATTTAAGAAAAGTAAGTAAGAAACGTTGGAAAAATGAAGTAAAACGCCAACTGACAGAAGATGGACTGACAATCAACAAAGCCACCCATCTCTCCCAGCCCACTCACGAAGCTCCCCAAAATATATATCCTATCATATAGTATTCCTAGGAATACAATAATTTAAATCTGAAAAAATTTAATTCAAGATTTACGGTTATAGAGAACCTTGAGTAAAAATACCTCTCAACTCTGCAACTAAAATTTTTCGCTAAATATACCATTTGACTTGTGCCTTTAATCACAAGATTGCGCTCACAATAAAAAGCAGAAATATACCAGCAATGCAAAGAAACACATTATTAAACCATTGTGTGTATTTAGGATTACTCAATATTTGATAGAAATTAACATAAGAAAAAGACTTCATGATTTCAAGACCCTCCTGTAAAGTCATTTCCGCAACAAAAAACAAAATGAGAAAAAAGAATGATAAAATTGCTGAAAATTTAGTTGGGAATCTACAATAAAAATATTTTTATAATTATTACAAATTTATATATTATAACTTATATATTTTATAATTTTTAGAAATATTTCTTGAAACTGAGTTTAAAAAAAAAAAATCAAACTAGACAACTGTTTTGGCATTATCTGCATAACACAGTAGGCAGAAGGTTTCGGATTTACACAATAAAAGGTAGCAGTAATATTTCCAATAAAGAATTTCATAGTCTATTATAGGGGTTTCACCTTAGACATACATAAGCTGAGGCGCTACATAGAGATTTCATTTTAAGTGATTCGGAAATACAATTCAACAACGTTCAACCTCATTTAATAAAGAAGACCTACAATCTGTTCTATACTATATAATATTAAATATTATAGCTAGATTTTGCTATTATCTTCTATAAACTATGCAATCAGATTGAGATTAGTTTTGAGTTATTGTGCTGTAGGTTCACTGATAGCTTCAATGTGATTATCTAACCATATCTTGTTTACATGAATAGCTTGATAAAAATATTGTATAGACCTAATTCTTAAGCATGTAAAACGACAAGTGTGCATTGAATTGTGAAGGGTCAAGCACTCATGGCAGCATAAGGCACATACATTTCAATAAAAAGTCAGCATAAAAAATAATAATTGTCTCATAAAAATCCTATTGATGTTTAACTAATGATTTAAGATTTTTAAGATTTCCTATTATGCAATTTGGTCTACTTTGAGGTGAATTTATTAAGTATTAAAACAAATGACGACTATTATTAATTCATGATAAGTAAATGTATTAGAAAACATTTGATAATAGAAAAAATTTACATGTTTACATCACATATCTGGCATCTCGAAACTAGCAATCTATCCTATCTAACCTTCTATCATTGCCTGAGCGAATGACAGTTGCAGTTAAGTTTAAATATAATTAATATTTTTATTAAAGCCTAAACACATGTATATCTAATTGGTTCATCATGTCACAGTGTATCATTGAAGTGATACACTTTCGATACTCAAGTATCGAAATGATACACTACCTACTCAAACAAAAAAAATCAAGATATGGATTTCCTACCAGGAACAGGACAGAATTTGATTAAGAGCATGATTAAATGAAAACTTATGGGTTTCACTAAGAAACAAAACAGTAAATTATTATACAGTGTGTATATTATTATAAGTTTCACAAATTAATTACTGTACTGACATGTTTGACTTGGAGAAAAATATAAAACATAACTAATAAGGCAGCCCTAAAAAATATTATGTTAGTTTAGTGAAACAAAAATCTTTAAAAAAAAACTCCTCGATACCTTTTTTATTATCAATTACTTTCTATTTTCTTTTAAAAGCTTGATTTGGTTGGCGTGGAAATTATCCATAATGTTATGCAAATGTTGACAAATTTAATTCTGTATTCAATTAGGCTTCACATTATGGACATGGTTCCAATATTCTTGAGTTATCAGTTAAAATTGAATTGAAAATCTGCTCAAAATATTTGATGAGAATGATTAAGTCATAATCATACAACGTAGGAGGTCGAATACCACCTACATAACAGTGTGTGATTGGAGGACGATTACCTTCGACTTATGCCCATCTCCGTCACTCAGACTCAGACAACGTGATGAGTCTGACTCAGCTGATGGTCACACCGATCAAGCCACGAACCATTCATGCATTTATTGTAGTTTTCGGCCCACATGTCGAGAAAGAAATTAACCAGCACCACAAGTCTCCTCTCGAAGGCATAATAAAGAAAGAGTATTCTCTGTAGCTCGACAGACTCTTCAACGCAAGCCCATTGTAGCCGATCTATTGTCTATTCACGCCCCCGTCCTATCATCTGGCACAAAGGAGTTACAACAGAGTTGACGAAGGGCTTACAAGCCCAGGTGAGAGACGCTAGAAAAGAAAAAGAGTTAAAAGAGAAGTACTCTCGGCTCTTGCCTGCTAGTGCATTGCCTTCTCCATCATCGTCTCGCATTCAACACACCACTTCAGTATCACCGTTAAAAAGATCCTATGAAGCGCTACTTGCCACTGACTATAATGCTCACAACACATGTTGTCAATTCCCTCTAATGAGCATCTTCGACTCTTTTAAAGCTAAGTGAAGATCACTACTGATCATCATAGGTACATTTATATTCTTCTTGCTATGCTATCTGCGTTACAAATTGGAAACTTCAATGGGTTTGCCGCTAAGGTTCTCAGCTGCAGAGAGCTCTAAAGGTAGTCAGATGGAATAGAGGGGATCTCTTGTAGCCTTCTTAACGATGCTATCAAAGATAAAATTTCATAAGATGCAAAGGGTTTCATTCTGTCAGACTGAATAGTATTGACAATTTAATGGTGCAGACAATTCTCCTTTTGATAATTCAACCTCCAGTGTTGAATGATCAAAAGGAGAATTGAGGAAAGAAGAATAAAGACAAAATAGAAAAGTTGAAGGAAACTTGATGGTTTAATGAGAAGCATCTGATAAAGCAAAATAGAAATGCTTGTTTCTGCAGTTGCTGGTTTCTATAGTAGAAAAGCTACAATTGTGCTGCTTTACGATCTGTGGACTGTATGAGAATCTACAAGCTCAAACAGTTGTAAAGTTTTGCAGAAAATAAACGTACAAATACTATTCGCTTGTATTGTTATTCACAGAAAATAACTTCAAGAAAAGCAAAATCTTTTGCTATGAAAAATTGTTGGTCTTGTATCATACCAAAAGCTATCATGTAGACCTTGTCAAAAGTTTTTTCATCAGATCTCTGATCAAATGTTAATATATTGGGTGGCATCAGATAATACAGAATACAACAGATAATGGCTGATAAACGAGCTCAGCAATTATGCAATTGTAGTTATACAACCTAAGTATTTTATACAGTTTCATAAACTTAATCAATTTTAAAGTTGCTAAACCTCTCTCAAGTACATAAATGAATTTCCAATGTAGGCTGATTTCTTCGAAGGTTCAAACTTCTTATTTTCAGTTTCTAAAATCCTTGTGAAGTTTGCTACTCAAGAATCCTGACTGAGAGTTTTGATCAGTTCTCTGTCAGTCTGTCAAAGTGAATCAAGAAGAACGTACGACAAAAGAGGGTTTTCAAGGAAGTATGCGTGGGGAGGGTTTATTGTCTTTCCGGCCCGGGAAATAAAACAAGGGTTCAATTGCTTTTCATGATTGATTTTCGTACTGAAGATTGCAGAACTACTTCCACTAATTACCTCTACACTTGAAAATTCTCACAAACTGTATAATTGGCAGCCACTGAGGCGTAATCAGTTGGAGCGCTTCTTTAGACTACTCCTGTGATCACGAGTTTGATTCTCGTTCAGCTTTTGGTAAAAGCGTTCTCAGCTGGGAAGTTTGAGCTTCCCTCTTTCCAGCCCCCCTACCACAGTAAAGTTCTAATTTTGGAGGCCATCACCTGACCCCCATCACCCCCTCGAACGCGTTTTGGTCACACTGTCACTATTACACTGTGGCATTAACGATACATTTCTATTTCACCCAAACAATCGCCACAATGAGTAAAAGTAACAGTAGGCTAAGCTTCTTTGCAAGTGATATATAATGATGAAATGCTCCAGGTGTATTAGTGAGCACAATTATCATTCATTTTTAATTGAGATTGATGTTACATTGTGTTATCATCAATTACCCTCGCACAAGACTCATATGGGCATTATCCAGGAAAAATATTTTGTTGTTACATATTTATAAAACTCACGTCGTTGAAAATGAAGTTTTTTACTAAACATCATTCATTTTTATCAATATCATTTTTATTGGAGTCATCGGAACCCAGAATATTAGCATAAAAATGCATTTTTGCACTACGAGACTAAGCGTATCCTACAAATCGCTGAACATGTCACTAGGTCTAACCACAATAATGTTTTGAATTTATTGAGAAATGGGATTTGTAGTACTGCGAGTAGAATTAACTTTTAATCTGTTCACAGTTCTCAGAGCCCCTTCATCCGCTCTCATTCATCTCTCTTCTCCAAAAAGATCAAAGTCTTCGTGGGGTTTCTTGTAATGATTTTAGACCATCAATCCTTCTAGAATTGTGCTTCCAAGATCACTGATTGCCTATTGTGTATAGTTTCCTTGAATCCTTCATGTCAACCCTTCTATATTGATTTTTTCACAGTGAACCATTTGTATTTTTTATTTTCATTGGCAGAATTCGACTAGAAATTGGAATGCTCCAATTCCAAATGATTTTATTACTACGACTACTAATAATAATGATAATAATAGACGAATAAAATAATGTATATAGAAGTTGGTGTTTTGTCATGAGATAGTAGAGGTTAGACAGGTCGTTTCCAAAACGAATTACCTTCTTCAACATAATATTCGGAGTTCAACGGACGGTAAAGAAGGTTTTCGCGTGCGGCAGCCATCTTCCACGTTTCGTGCAGGAGTGAGCGGCAAAAGAAGGCTAAATTCCCGTGGAATGAGAGTGCATGCATGGAAAACTTGGAGGGTAAGAGAAGATAAAGAAGGAATGAAGAAAAGAGAAGGATGAAAGTCGTCTTTTCGACTCTACCTTCTAAACACTGAAAATATCTCATTATTTAAATTTGCTACGGCAAGAAAGACGACCAGGTGCCCAAGAAAACTCACAAGCATTATAGTTATAGTTCAACGGTTAAGTAATTACTTTAATGGTATGTAGTTTTAATGGTCAGTAAGCTTTCCAATTTCCTAGCACACGACTAACTTCCAGACTAATCACTAGAAAAATCATTGTTTTACATTTAAAACGAACAATTAAAAACAGAAAAGAAGGTTAATGTCGATCTTTTCATGTTTTTATCTACGACAAAAAAAAGTTATTGCACACTGTATAATGAAATGACGAAAAACTTCTAGAAGACCTTCGTGGACCTCATAAGAAAAAAACTTCAATAATCTAGCTCCTAACATTTTGAAAAATAATTTCACTTCTGCTATCAAATTTTACTTAATAACGTTATGTTTGAAGCCTGAAACTGATCAGTGCACCTGAAATCACTGAGATCATTTTTATTCATCAAGCGGACGAACCGTACAACCGCAGCTTACAGAATTCCGCTATGAATTATTTAAATCAGCCAATAAAACGATCATGAAACGCAGGAAGCATAGAAGACACTTTTCAACAAATTCTAGTCAAAAGTCTTTGTTTCGATAGTGCAAAACAGTATCAGTGTTTCAGTAAATCTACTAGTACACAGTATAATGATCAGTAAGGCTGCACCTGTATTGATCGATCTTTGTATTGATTGTGCAAAGTAAAATGAACTGTAAATTAATCGTCAGATATAATTTTTAAATGAATTAATCAATTCCAAATTATAGAATATAATTATTATCAGTACGTCGTTGCAAAAGGGTATGTTATCTCTCAATAGAATTCTCTATAGAATCAAGTCAACTCATTCGAAATCAAGAATTTATGTAAAAGTAGAAAAGTTGAGTATTTATATTAATTTGTGGGTGTGCTGTTCAGAAATGAGCGATTTAACACCTCAATCATTTATAGACTAATCCAAAGCACATCATTGAAAGGGAGTTTTTACATTATATTGCGTCAAGACTCCTCCGCGTGAATGCCCCACAGAGCACACTTTAGAATATGGCGACAGTCAGAGGGAGCTCCTAATTCTCAAAATTTGAAGAACCTAGTGGGCTGTTAAGCAATGTATAAAACTTTTATCTAATCCATACTTCTCATGTAGTCGTCTAGGATTGCACTACAAGGAATGGACTGTATTTAACAAATCATTATTCGCATCAAGATTTGTAAAACCTGGCAGTTATAACTTTCCTTCTACAACTTGGAAGGTTTTGCATGTGAGATACTCTTTCTATTACTTACAAACGATGAAGCTGGATAAAATAGCATTCATACCTGGAAACAAAAATATAAGTATTAGAATAATCTTCTTGATGTTGGTGATTGTGATATTGTGGTAATGATAAATAATAATAAGACTGATGTTGTTTATTGATATTGAAAATTGTGTAACAGTTGAAACTATAGTCTCTTGTGTCCTTATGTAAGTGGTTTGGATATCAGTATTATTTACTAGTATTAGAAAAAGTAGAATGGTAGAAAACTAGCTGTAATTTAGTAAAGAACTCCTAAAACATTTCCGTGAAGTTTCTAAGTTGAAAGGGTTATATAATATCGTTACTCTTCATAGAGACCTAAGGCGCTAAGGCCTAATAATAAACAATAGGAAAGAAAAGTGAAGGCAAAGTTTTACTAAACTAGCAATTTTTCTGAAGAAATTATCCAATATTTCTAGACTGCCAACACGAAGCCTCACAGTGAATGCAGTGAAACTTGAAAAGAGCCGTATCAAAGAAATTAGGATACGAAGACGGCTGAGTTTCAGTAGGAAAAGTTGGCGGCAGCCGGAAAATTGAGTTTTGAACTTTTGCACCTACTGATTCAACTATTCTCTTTTCCAACTATGAAAGGATATTTCAGTTTCATCACATATTTATGATGAGGTTTAACTCAATGACAGGTGATTATTCACTCTTCACCACACAAAAAGAATATAAGTGGTATCAAGAATATATAAATCTCTATAACAGTTCGAATTTTCATTTTAGGCAGAGTTTCAAGATATTGAATAGTTCGTTAGTAAAGTTAAACAAACTGTAAACTACAGTCGAAAAAGATCATTTAAAAAAGTTGAATTTTACTAGTAATATTGAAATACTATCAAATATTGAGACCTGATTCATTAGTTTATTTCTTAAAGTTCAATATTGTGTACTGGAAAATTATTAATATTTACCACTTAGCTAATAGTTATTGAGTTTAATTATTTAAATATTGGTTGAAGTAGTAACTTAGACTGAAATTGGTTACGATCTTGCCTAAATTGAATATCAACTGACTTATGTCTGAGCATCATAATCTTGAATTAATATATATAGAACTGCAGTATAGATTTAGTGAAATTCCACATTAATTATTCATCCTATTATCATTTTTCTTTCTAACCAAGTAGCCCCGTTTGCAGCAATAATTACAAAATTTAAAAGCATGTAAGTCATTTGAAACTTCCAATAATATCAATAGCCGGTTTCTTGAATTATCAAGTTTGATTTCTAATAATCTATGTATGGTGCCTTGGTGTCAGAAAATAAATCTATTTGGATATGGTAACGTATGTATCAATAGTTGGACCAACATTCGGAATCGGTTGTCCCAAAGATGAAATTTAGGAATCAGGTACTGAGCCGTTTCTGTGCCCAACTACTACTGCTACTCTCATTACAATTCAAGGGCGTCAACTGTCACTCTATCACCGGGCTCTCTCACACTCTCACTCAATCTCTCTCTCTGCCCTACGAGCCACGAGACCCACCCAATTGTCGCACCAACTGGAATGCCATTCCATCACACAGCTTCCGTTATCCCTGGCTCTAGCTCTTCCGCTTGTTTCCCCTCTAGCTTATGAGTTCGGTGATGACTACTAGGACCAATTCTATAGGTACACCAAATAACCTCAACATCATTGCAATCAACGAAATGGTTTAGAAACTCTATCCGGTAAGGAAAAAACGTATTAAAGTCAGTAATTAACCTTTTGTCCTCCGCTTCAAGAGTTTTATATTGTTTTCTGGTGTGAAACAATGATAAATAATTATTGACAGGCACTAAACGTCAATGGATATGTCTCATCATCCCATTGAATAATAATGGTCCACTACTAAGTAAAGGAAATGGTGAAATGTTAAAAAAAGGCATCGGAAAGATTAATATTTATTGATGGGAAGAGAATTATGGGTGTGAAATTTTGCTGCCACTGCAGTGAGAAGATGGGAGGCGACAATATGGAGAATGTGAGAGAAATGGAGAACATGAGAATATGTGGAAATCAATGTTTTGTTTCCCTCCACACTCACATCCCACATTAAGTAAAGGAAAGACAAGACCTCGAGATCCTGATTGGGATGTTTCTTTCTACATTTGAATCACGCATTAAAACTGACATTTTTATACTGTTCAACTAGTGTGCTTCCATGAACTGCAGTTTGCATTGCCTTGCACTTGCAGTATGATCACCTTTAGTTTTGAGAATTTATTCAACAGATACGTATCTAAAATTTATCCAGAGCCTTCCGTAGATGCTGACAAAGATATTGGAGTTATTGGTAGATGCTGACATTGAGTAAGTTATCACAAACAGGTCTCTAACTAAACTGGGAATTACTACTGCCCCGGGAGACCTCCTACAGACGCAAAAATGATTATCAAAATTATTACTCATATTGAAAGAGACGTCTACAGACAATACAATTAAATTCAGTTCATATTGTTAGGAAAAGCAAGGAAAAACGAACGTCCTTCAACGTTGCATCATGTCAACAGTGTTTCCAGTTACATTGACAACAGGCGAGGAAATGATTATCTATCTTCGACTCAACGCTCTCTTTTATTCTCATACGGAAAATGGGCTTCTGGTAGGAAAATGGGCTTCTGGTATTTCCGGGTTTATTTTTGATGAAAGCTCATCTATGTAAATAGAAAGATCGTGAACCCTCTGGAACGGGAAAAAAACTTGTAAAAGCGGCTGTGCTTTTCAGGAGTGATTGAGTTTTTATTCAGCAGGACTCGTGATACGATTATTCTTTTCATGGCAGTATACACAGTTCTATTGTGATTCCGCCTATCAAGTGTGATTAAAAATAGACAGACGTTCTTCGTGAGTGCTTAGTTCAACCGCTTGCTTATTAGACATTTCTTATTGAGTCATTGAACAGTTCATTGGACACTAATATTAAATTATTGATTGGTCTAATGACAGTTACTAATTAGTTTTGTACAGTGATTAACCTTGTTACATAAATATTCATTACTTGAACGATATTGAACTGTTTGGTTCTTTTTTTTATTTCCTTGTTTGATAATTACTAGTGTTTGTTGTGAGTTGATTGTGTAAATAAAGTTCGAGTGTTACTTTCAAGTGTTGCCAGCATTATTTTAGTGATAGAACCTGTAACAATATAACTCTACTCTGAGTCAGTAGATCGTCGAATTTCAGATACTTAATTTACAGATTATCCTCAAAATGGAAAGTTGTAGATAAATTTGCCTACAGACGTGATACAATGCACTACATAAAAAATTGAGCTTCATAATTATTATTTATTCTCTCCTATAAGACGCATTGATTTGTTAAACGTCTATCAGCCGTCTCATTCGTCATAATTCACGCAGAATGAATATCAAGTGACGTGACATCATTAACGGTGAGGTGGCTTGGCACAATATTCAGCTTTGCGAGCGTTATTTGCTGAGAGTGACAGGTGCAAGCATTGCTAATTCAACATCTGCTGCTGAAATACCGAACTTCTGAATCGGATGCTAATTAATAAGAACTTGGCTCTACTATGTGCTTTACTGCACTCACTCCATCGTCAAATAGGAAAGTTTTGAGTACCGAATCAGTCAACTCTGTCCGACTCGGGTTTCCAAATAATGTGTGTGCTCGCTCTCTCAAAGCAAGCGAGGTTCTTAGACCTCTCTTTGCCAATTTAAATAAGCATAAGTTCAAGTGCAAATACAATACAACTTGAAGTAGAATCAAAACAAATTCAAGTTGTAGCCCCCTGTGTACTGATAGCACATAACTTTGATACATTAATTCACTCAACATGATTGAATATTGAACTTCTTATCTATTCTATAGATAAGATAAGAAGACATGATGCTCAATAAATTGGAAAATACAATTAAAAATGCAATATTCAGAATACAATTTCATAATATGATAATAGAGTTTACGCCATCAAAAAGTAGTAGTTTTGAAATTCGTATCTTTTTTTTCATGAAATCGATGTATCTCTTGTTGTTTATTGATAGTTTATGTTGATAGTTTATATTGATAGTTTAACAACAATTATTTAAAAACAAATCTCACCCGAAATGAGAAATCAATTGTATTCAGATCGAGGGGAGGCCTATGGTATTTGAATGAAAGTGGGGGACGGGAGGGAAACCAGACGCTATGCACGTTATGCAATATGAGAGAAGAAGATATTTTACATTTTATGGGAAGGTGTCCTGTATTAGGAGAAATGAGAAGGGTGCATTTGGGTGATGGAGTGTTGTCAGAGGAACAGGTTGTAGGCTTTTTGAATGGAAGTGATTGGAAGGCACTGATAGGCTATGTTAGAAGTGCATGGTCATATAGAAAAATTCTAATACAGGAGTATAATACGTGATCGCGTCTGCTTTCTCAAACATCTTCTGCAATGTAAGATATATTTGTATATAGTCTTAAAAATGTACGCGAACTTGTTATGTTTCTTATCCTTTTGTTATGTGTTAGTATGATATGATTATGAGTTATCTAGTGGGAAGATACTACTGTTGATTGATCTAATATACAAGAGTATAATACATGATTCATTTCTTTGAATATTTGCAGTGATGTATTTGAATATGGTAAAATTGTCTTGCTCTTGCTACATTTTTGTCTTTCTGATTTGTGCTAATCATAATAATTATGTTGTATTGAGTAGAAGCTGTAGCTGTTGTATATATATCCAATTCTGTCAAATTCAAAATTTTTTGAATGGTAGCATTGAGATTTCTATTGTAGAATGGTAGATACCTGCGATTAAAGAATCGAGTATATCGAATGTAGATTTTAGGTATGTTGTATTTTATTATTTATTTGTGAGAAATGAAAATTCACAGCTCAACTTGGCAGACGACCACCTGGTCATGTCAAAAAATATATATTTTGTAATTATTCATTCATTGTGTTATGTTTCTTTTGGATGTTCAATAAAATATATTTCTATTCTATTCTATTGATAGTTTACTTGGTTTATGTATTATACGGCCCTAGGTGTCACATATGACCAGAAAATTATCTAAGATCTTTTTCAATTTCAATATAATTGTTGTAGTCAATAGACATAGAAATACATTAATTTTTCACGATCTTATTGCCATTCTGTTTTTATTTTCAGAAATAAAGCAATTGCTCTATTTTCAACCAAATGCCATGTAATTAAAAAAGAGAAGGAAACGTGACTTTTCAGCCAAACTATCTAAAATAGTGTAAAACTTGAGAAAATCACTATTTCTAAGGAATTGTCTATCATGAATAAGTGTTTTTCAAATTTCAACTGCACTACTTAACCTTTTTGTTGAAAGTATTCATGCACGTGTTATGTTTCCATATCTTATCTTGTTCAGTTGTTGCTGTCGTTTTGAGTCAAAGTTATTGCTGAGATAATCAAGTATGACCTCCTTTAGCCTTCCCTTTTCAAGACATGTCTACCATATTTCCGACAACAATTTTCTCTTGAAAAACTGTATACCCTTTATTCAATTCATTTGTGTACAAATTGATACTGACTCAACGTGTTTGCTCATGCTATTTTTCCACGAGAAAATTTGATTCAATACTTTACACAATGCCAGTGACAATGATGGAGGTGTGAATATTTGAAATGTTATTATTTGAGAGGCATTGGAGATAGTTATAATAGATTATATTTTAAAGCTGAGTTTAACTTCGAAGTGAATCAATAAATTCTATATTGTAGAGCATAATATCAATGATATTACCTATATTAATATAAATTTTATTCATATTGAAGGTCTTTTCTTTTTCTTTAACCGATAAATCCTACATCAGTCTGAGTCTTGAGTCTAGATCTCAACATCTATGGCTGAAAGAATGGTATCAATAGAACAAAATGTTATTGAAATCATGTCAAAACCAACTCAATTAAAAGTGGTAATAATTCAGAGTATAAATTATCATTGTTACACATTGGTGTTTGTTTAGGGGAATTATTCTCACCGTACACCGCATTATAATCCATCGATTAATGTCACATTTTAATGAAATCCAATGACCTCTCGAGCGCGAATATTGTAGATGTAGATAACCAAACGCACCACATTGAATTTCAATTATTTCAACAAAGTGAATGAATTAATGGTATCTTCATATTGAAATGGGATTGGATGAAATCAATTAGCATCCCCGACATATTGAAATTAGTTGCTGATCCTATCATTTGATACCCATTAATTTCATGCCTTCGTTGTTGTGATCACATTATTTGATAGGTATTCATTTGAACCATAATCTAAATGTTATACGTAGCAGCTTAATAATAGAGCTTTGTGAATTAATTCGTCTTTGAGGATATTTGGTTTTAAACCTGGATTAAATATTTTCACCGCATGAATATTGATTACGTATTGAATCGTTCTTTGATGATTGAATGCTCATTCATCCAATAAAATATTTCATATTATCTAGTTTTGAAATGTTATTTACAATATTTGAAGCTTTACGAATGGAACTAACTCGAAAAACAAAATTCACTACTAGTAAAGTACGCGCCATATAGCTGTGCCCACGTGTCCTTGAAATACCTTGTTGATGAAGTAAGGTTCGCGGGGTGATATCAATGCCTTTCAATGCATACGATGTCTGCTGTCTGCTGCTAACATTGAACACTACGCTACTGTACTGCAGTCAGATTGCTTGCATTCGGGCAGTGATTCGGGTTTACTTTTCGGTCAAGTGTTTCTCCTCTTTGTTGTCATTCAAGTTGAATAAAGTGGAATTCGTAAAAAAAATGTATATTGCAACTTCATTCATATATAGTTGTATAGTCCAACTTCATTCACTGAATTGAACAAACTAGATCAGTCAGTCTGCTGCATAGGCAAAGACAAGTTGCTTTATGTATTGTTGGAAATGCCTTTAGGGAGCATAGATACGCGTATTTAGAATCTTTGCAAAATCTCACCAAATAGGTCTAGTCAGATGATTCTTTCACAGAAAATAAATTCAATTTATTCTCTACATTTCATACGCTGAATGTATATGAAAATTATTGAAGGCAAAAAAGTTTCTCGATACATAACTTTTCAATGTCATGAAAATTTCGATTTGTAAATTTTCTGTATTAATTGTCTTGTGCTCGGAAAATCGTTGATTGAAATGGGATTTAATCGATGGTTATGGCATTCTCGAACTGTTATTATATTACCAAAGTTTCATCGATTTCTAATGAATGGTTCGACAGTAGCTATGTTGGGAATGAAATGTGAACACATTTTTTGAATGAAGTCTGTTTTTTATCAAATTCCAAATATCTTTGTAATGAGTAGATTCTCGTTGAAAGTGCAAAGAACAAAAATGATGCACATCGGTTAGTTTAATAGAAAGAACTTTGTTCTAAAACAATATTCAAACTTTTTGGAAAATGGTCAAATGTTTTCAGCGCGAGTAGTGTCGTAGTGTCCTGGCCCTTTGCCGGCGGGCACAGCTACGTGGCGGCTACAAGCCGCCGCCGGGCTTGAGATCTGGCTCACAAACATTATCGCAAACTCGCTCGGGCAACTTATTACTAGCTTATCCCGAAAAAAGTCATTTTTTTCGATTTAGATAAAATTCCCAAGAAAGTATCAAGTCCATTATCACAAAACAAGCTGAAAATTATATGGTTAGATTTGAAAACCCATTATAAATAAGAACTATTCATATGTATTATCTTGCTGTGCAGAACTGACCTTTTTGAGTCGCGGCGGACGCGTTTCGAACTATGTTGTTCTTCTTCGGCGCTTGCAGACTGCAACCAAGCGCCGAAGAAGAACAACATAGTTCGAAACGCGTCCGCCGCGACTCAAAAAGGTCAGTTCTGCACAGCAAGATAATACATATGAATAGTTCTACTGCAGTTCACGAAAAATGGATAGCCACAACAATAATAAATAAGAAGCTATATTGCATGGAAATAACATTAGTAATGTTGTTAATTTTTAATGAAATAAGAAATAATTTACGTTCTCATTCCTTTTAACGGTGAGTTATAAGGGCATGTTGTATGATTTTATCTCATTATCTTCGACATAAATATCCATAAAAATTAAATAAATGATGAGCAGTATAATTAATAATAAATATTACGAATGGAATTTGATAAATAATGAATATGAATGCAGCATACAGTACATTTGATAAGAATTATATAAATTACCTCAACACTCAGCCAATTTACGGAAAAATCATTGAGCATATCTATTCAAGTTCAATACAGTACCAAGCTATTCTACCGAGCAAGGTCAGTGTCAATCTTTTGGCTGGCACTATCAGTCTATAAAGAGAAAAGAGCCGCATTTAATTAAACGAGGAAAGGAATGACTCACCAACAAATGGTGCGGAGAGAGAAGAGCGCACGGAACAGAGATTGCAAGGAAATGGTAGTTGAAGTGAAGATAAAGTCTTTATTATAGATAAAGCCTACTTTACGGCTAAAGTAAAAAGTTCATTTTATAGAATTATTATTTATTTCATCGGAATAATCCTTATTTTAGGAGTTCATCGAGCAAGTTATCCATCCAGTATAACGCCTTTCATTGAAGTTTTCCTAGTTTATAATCTATTAATAAGAGTAATAAACAAAAACAAAATTTCAATTGAACGAACTTTCCTCATTTGTCATTTTATAAATTCCTTATATGTGGGTAATAATCTTCTCGATAATTTACGTTTCGCGTGAAATTATAGGTGAATTTATTTTAGCTTTACATATTATCGCAAATAGAGAATCGAGACCCTCTACTAAAATGTACAACCTCATCAATGAAACTGCAGATTTTAGTTAGTATTCTTAACTACTCAGGCTCGTCACGAAGGTTTTGTAACTTCTAAATGGACGTTGAGATACACTCAAAATGAATAAGGGTCGATGTTTTGCATAACTAGGATTTTTGCTTCAAAGTGGCCACTTTTTATTCAAGGGACTATTTTTGTGTTATTTGAAGTGCCCTTTTTCCTATTTGAAATGACAATCTAGGATAGGATGTATTAGCGATGGACTGACAATGAAGGGTGAAGTTGGTGATCAACTGCTCTATCAATGCAGGGCAATATGGTTGTAAATCATAATAAACTTTCGACTTTTCCATGGAAAACGAAGACTGATTACACATGAAGTATTTATTCAGGAGTTTGAGCGATAATTCAACTGCCGTCAAACGCGTAATTCAGTTCAGCCGGTGGTAATACTCATCGCAATCAGGCAAAGTTCAGGCTCGTGTGGCTGTGGTGTGGCGTTATCGAAAAACGGTTTGTGCCAGCCCGCATATAAACTTAGCGGTAATTGTTATGCAGATAGGCCGACAGGCAGGTCGGCTCTAAAAATAGAAAGATAGGGCCATTGCACAAGTACATGCTTGGTATGGTGTGATGCAGGCACACTACTACTATAGTGGGAGTAGAGTGAATCAGGCTTCTATAATGAACGTCAACCGGTTGATGCCCTGCTGAATGGTATGACTGAATAACAATATTACTGTATATTGCATTTTATTCAAATAAATTAGTCAGATTTTGCAGTCAGACTATAACAACTCCCGAATACGCATTTTCAAGAGAGACAAATGTCAATATTTTCCTGATAGCACCGGTTTCAAGAGAACGGCTTGATGGTATGACGTTTGTATGTCGGCGGGGTCACTATGACTTCCGGCCGACGGTATCAATGTACACTAGAATAAATAAATAAACTTACAATTACGACTCTATTTATCTACTTTGATGAATAATTATCGAAAAAAGTGTGGTGAAAGGCTGCTGAAAATGCGCATTCTATTTGGAACTTGATTGATTTAATTTACATTAAAACCTTAAAAATTCATTGAATTGATTTTTTCAAACGTCGCAAAACTATTAAAAAGCTATCACTCCCTGTTGTCACTGAATACTGGTAAATGCGTTTTAGAAGAGGCGTATGCAGAGAAGTTTTCTCTACATCCATGCTGGAAAGGCGAAAATCCATTTATCACTTCTTTTTCAATCAAAGATGTTAATAGCATGTCTAATTATTCATTTTTTTCATCTGTGTTATTCAACATGAAACGAAAATTTCATGAAGATATTGATATTTTATTCAATGAAACTCAAACGAATTAGGAGTATCCTTACTGGTGAATATGGAGAGGACAGGCTGAATCTGAGAACTCAAATCTTGTCAAACATTTTAAACTGAACGAACACTGAACAAAGATTAGTATGAAAATTTAGGTGCCGAATTTGTTTGATTCGTTTTGACAAGTTTGACCTAAGGCGTTTGACACTTTGAATTAGTCAAATCGATAGATTGCGATAGAAATAATAAATATATTGATATAATTAGAATATGTGAGCACAAATTAAAGCAAAATTATTTTTATCTACATTGTAGTGTTAAAAATACAGAGGTCTTATCATTTGGAAATTAGGTATGAGAGAACCAAGATAAAAACGAAAACCCAATGAATCTTAGTAATTTAGGTTACTAATGGGGCAACAAGATTCATTTTTTAAAACCTTCACAACACAGACCTCAATAGAGGCTGTCGTCTGACTTACACGCACGTAGTCCTGTGCTCAGACCTAGGAGGCTTTCCTGTTTGATAAGACTTCTGCTGAGATTTGAAGAATGGAATGCGCTCACGCAACTTACGGCAAGAAGTGTGACGCAATCATGTCTCATCCTCTTGACTTCACTACTATAATTACAAAGCAAATAACTACCTTGACATGACGTGTAAAATGACAAAACACAGTCAAGTACATACTTGACACACACAAGAAACAACTCATTTTAATTATTACAACGTCAATTCAAATTTAATTTGATAGAGATTCTTACAATAGAACTCTCGAGTCTTCTAGTTTTTTCGGACACAGTACATTACAGGGAACAAAACAGCGGCTACCGCAATGGTGTAATCAGTTAGGGCGTGATCTCTGAAAAGACTGACTGACTACTACTCCAGAGGTCACGGGCTCAATTCCCGTTCATCCTGGCATATTTTGTATAATAATTCACCTCATTATACACAGAAAAGTCTCTGACCCATGTAGGCATAGTCAGAAAAAAGTACATTACTTTCGCACAATCATTACATGGTTTATTACTGTTCTGGTGTTCTCACACATAGAATAGAGATGGTCAATACTTCTTGCAGTAATTGATGAATAGATTCATCATACTTCCAATGTTCAAAAGTGATGTAAGTGTTTTATAAATGCGGCTTCATACTTCAATTCCTTGTTTAGTGATGACATTCCTTTTTTTTTAAATTAAGCACAGGCTTACACCAATAACTTGACTGAAGACAGCAAAAACGTAGAAGAAAATACAAAAGGGAAGACTGATAAAAAATCAAAATCATAAGTACCAAGACAGGACAAACCTAGGAAACAAAGTGTGTAACAAATTAGTTGTTGATTTTCTTGTAGGCGGTACGGAGGAATATTTTTCACATTTCTTTCATAATCTGTACACTAATGAATATGCTAAAATATTTCAAATGGAAACAATATCCTTGATGTTGTGGCAAACGGTTACTATTGAAAGGTAAATAGACCTACCTTAAGGTTACCTCAACTCAAGGGAGACTTTAAAAGCTTTTACTCAAAGGGATTTTTAAGTCACCCTTGAGTTTTAAAGGAACCTAACGACAGGTTCATAATTACGGGCCTAGAACCCTCAATTTAATTTTTCCGACGTTTCCATTCTTTATTTCTGTTTTGCAGAAGCACTTCAACGTCAGGTCACCAATCATACGTTTCTATTTGCACCGGTTGGCATTTGGTTTATAAAAAGGAAACAATATATATTTATAACAATAAATCATGCATGCCAATTCTCTCCGGGTGTCGAACGAAGTAAAGAGAAATGGTTGGAAAAGTGTTATGATGCCGGAAGTGGGTTCGACTCGTAGCCGGAAATAATCGATAAATGATGGAGATGAAGCGCCGGACAGGTGATACGCTTCAATCTATCACGTCGACTGGATACTGGACTCTCGTTAAGCGCGCAACATGAGATAAATAGGTTCCCCGTATGCAATCAACATTTCATTACTCATAAGGCAGCCGACACTGTCGCTGTCGCACAAAGTGACTGACGCTGGCGCAACGGCTGGGGTTGTGCGTGTGTAGCCTACATGTGATGAGAAGGACCGCTCAAATTTCCTTCCAGATTCAATTTTTAACGTTTCAAAATGTTTCCTGTGGACACAATATCCGCTGACCCACGCCACAAAAGAATACACAGCCAGTCGGCGACCTATTTTACAACGGATGACACTGCACACATTCACAGGCCACTACAATATTTATAATTATTTTGAACTAGACATTGAACATGCTACCTAACCTAACCCCACCGAATCCAAACTTTACACAATTTTGCACGTGGAGATGATGCGCACATGAATCCGAGACTTGTGCGAGGGTAATGAGTGAATGATAATGGTAGTTGGTGGACCTACCGTTTTAGGTGGGCTCAGAACCAACATGTTATTTTCTCCGCTTACCCTTCCAATTCCTAGCGCAGTCCCAAGCGCTCGTGGCTGAACATCAAGATCGCCCCGACACCGCGCTCAGCAAGCGGACATCACTCCCTACAGTAAATGACTTTTTATGATTTAGTTTGAGATTTTATGATAATTTTGATCTGCGTGTGGCAAAGTTCTACTCAATAATGTACTTATCAAATCAAACTGCAGAGATAGACGCATAAAATAGATCATAGACCATCGTTTTTTCATGTATTGGAGATTCTATTTTGAATTTGTTTAGTTTTGAATTAAACCAATTGCAAAAACTATCGTCATAAAAATTCCCAACTGATCAATGAATTTGATATTAGTTTCGTTGAAACATTGTTCTAAAGCATCGACAGGATTTGTTCACAGTTATAAATATAATTTGATCTACATTTTTTAGTTTTGCCTCAACATATTTTCTCTTATGAGGTAAAAACTTTTATCATAATAATAAACGTGCTCCAACACTACAAATTATCAAAATTGAAAATTCTTGCCAATCGCTTACCTTAAGGTCCCCAACACACGGTCAGTTCGGCATGAACAGTTGAAACTGGCATGACGAAAGGACCATGTGTTGATGTCGATCGCTCGACTGTTGTACTGATGGGATTCCCATCAGTTCAGTCGGAACTGTCCGTGTGTGGGGGACCTTAAGGTAAGCGATTGCCAAAAAAATTCAATTTGGATGATGCGATGTTGGAGCACGTTTATTATTATGAGAAAACGTTTTACATTGGAAGAGAAAATAGGTTGAGGCAATACTAAAAAATTTAGATTAAATTATCTTTAGAACTGTGAACAAAACCTCTCGGTGCTTTAGAACAATGTTTCAACGGTCAATGTTCAACAGTCCTCAGTCCAATATTTTACTACATCTTACAATAAATTAAGTAAAAACTGACACGTGTGGAGTCTAGCAGTCAACAGAACTGCCAGTTTTGAACTGACATGCCAAACAGACCAAGTGTGGTAGGCCTGATTAGTTTAACTATGTATTGGAATTTTTGTATTCATTAATCAGAATCAAATTCAATTAACCGAAAAAGGAAATTACAGTGGATGTTTATATGCACGAAATAATGAATCATAATGTTACAGTCATAATGATAAATACTGTACATGGACTTGGGGTCTCGAGCCCTTTAAAAACGTAGCCTATAATTAGAACTATTCCGTGTTTAAAAGACTTAGATCGAGGTTGAGGAACAAACTTGGAAATTTCAAGCAATGTTTTGACTACGGTTGCCGGCTTTTATCGGAACTCCTATTTGGATCACGATCGCAAATCTTGTACAAAAAGGGAAGTCAGCAAACTAAACTCAAGAGAGCGAAGTTACCTACTAAGTAGAAGGAGTTTCGTGTCACGATAGCACTATATAACGTAGTTGGAAATTGTACAACACGAAGCCAAAGGTGGTTGAGAAGCCAGTAAGAGGCAATTTGAAGCGACTTGCTCAAGAAGCCAACGGTCAATAGAGTGAATTGTGATTTTAAATCTGCTATTCGCGCTTGAGCACACTACAAATTCTTATTGGCAACTGTACCTTGTACTTGTATATGCCCTTGTTGACAACGCACTCAGACCAGAATATTGAGCGCAATACTGATATTTTGAAGGATATATTTGCTTTCCGTTACTGAAAACCAACTTCCGGAATAATAGATTCAATATTCAATTTGAATAATACCTGCTCACTTGAACACATTCGATTTAGCTGGCTTCAAAATCTAGTACAATGGTTTGTTTGATCTTTGATTGATTCCATAAATACTATTTTTTTTTTTAATTAATACCTTGATATTAATCATAATATTACTGTTGAACAGAGAATCTCAAAGTGTGGTCGGTCTATAAGCTCATACCACGGGGTCCACAGGGCTAGTTAGTATAAAACTGTAAATTAAGTGATATTTAAAATTAACCAAACCATCGTTTTATCTGTGAAGATTAAAAGCGAGTATATCACTGACATCATAATTTTTCCCTGCTAAATATTAAGAAAAATATTAAAAATTTCATAGTATTTTTTTTGTTTTGATGATTGAATGCATCTATGCGGTATTGAATGAAAAAGAGGCAGGGAGTTTTTAAAGATTTGCAATGCTAGATGACTTGAATAAAGAAGAAAGAAGCAGAGGTCCGAGACAATGGAGAGACTCCATGAAATGGATCACGAACAAACTCCTTTTTTTACAGATCATAATACAGTATACCTATATTTTGAAATATTGAAAGATATAAAATTAAATTTTAATTGAAAATAAATTTATTAATAAGTTCCGCACATTATGAGTTACGATATGACTCATATAGAAATTGAGTATGAGTGGAAATTGATATGATTTACATATGGAAATTAAACGATATTCAAAAACAATAAATTAATAAATTAGGTTATTCACAGTATGCATGAATTAAAGATCAAATTTTAATCTAGATTAACAAATCAATTTCAATATTTAGACTGTGTGAATATTATTTAGCTTGTGATTACGTGCCTTCCTAATTGGCTCTTCACCAATATGCAAATTGTTATAGAAGACTGTTTTTAATCTTGGGCAACAGTATATATTGCCAGATAACTGCCTGAAATTGTTCCGTGTCAGGTTTCTAGATTCCTCACATCCTGTCTTGTAATACTATACATGCACGGTCTTTCAACTTTTATTGGATTGAGTTTCAATTTCAACTGATCTAAGTAACTAACACTGCAAGTGAAATTTGGCTTTTCCAACGAGAAAAAAATACATTACATTGTTTGCCAACATGTTGAAAATCATTGAGAAAAATGAGGTAATACATTTTCTATCACCAAAATTAAAAGACCATTAAAACATCAGTTCTATTCAACGATGGGATAAATTTTTCAACATAGCAGTACAGCAACGTTTTTAGATGAAAAACAAAATACAGACATGTATGGATTTGGGAAAATTGAACAGGTGGGAAGTACTGTAGCTGAAAATAGGAAAAGCCCTGCTCACAGCTCAATATAATAAATTGCATTCAGTCCACAGTGTCAGTTCGGCTGTGTTGTAGTTGTTGTAGTAGTGGCACACATCGATTTTACCATACATTCTTCCCTGCTGTACGACGACCTAAATAAAAGCCATAGATTACGTTTTGTGACAGTTCACCCGTTTTGTACACTTCCCTATACTTCCTTGTACACTTCACTTTCCTTGGACACTTTCAATTTTCTGGAGATCGTGAATTCAAAACACTTTTTCATTTTAAATCAGTCTACAGAGTAAGTGTGAGTTGAACATTGTTTTGAGTTTACAATTTTATGAAAAACACATGAAAACTTTTGAACCTCTGTTATCCAAGGAAGATTTTTTTCTATAGAGGATTCGCTGATAGGAGATCGTTTTGCCAAGATTTCATGTCAAGGGACACCATAAAATATTTTCATGCAGATGATTGATTTTATTATTTGGAAGTTCGTTTTATATTATATAAATGAAGGTTATCATGGGAACATTACACCAGCAATCATAGGTACTGTACAAAGTAGCTTCTACCAATATGACATTTTGAAAAATCTACTCGAAGCGAAGGAGCTCACACCAGTTAACTTCAAGTTTATTTATTTAATAAAAAATAGTGGGAATAAAGTGACGTATCGTTGAAGGACAACAACTGAGTTGACTTTACTTGAAATTATTCTTTAAAATAAAATGTATTCGTATAACCGAAATTCAACAGTCTCTTGAAAACTGAACAGTTCAGCTAATTTCTGAGAGGAGCTATGGTCCTGTAACGACTGTAATAGGATGACTTTATAGGGGTTCCCAACCAAAAGCCTCATGACGCACCCCCCAAAATTTGGCTAGCACCAGCCCCCCATAAATTAGGCCCCCCAAAAAAATGCGAAAAATAAGCCCCCTTATTCTTTTTAAAACTAAAAGAAGATTTATATAGGTATTGAAAAAATTCAAACCCAGTCGATAATATACAAAATGTATATATATTTCTTGAGATTACATAGGTAACATTTTTTTGTAAAGATATAAAAGAAATATCAATGAAATGAATGCATGACCTACTACTCAATAAACAATAATATATTTTTAAATGTCGTCACGTTAAACACAGTTTCAATCAAATTTACCCTCCCCCCCCCCCACAAGAATTTAAATAGCGCAGTCTTCGTCATACCCCCCTCCATTGTGGTCACCCCTGGATTTTACATTATTAGTATAAATTATGTGATAATAAATTACATTGCAATAATTATATTATGATAACTTGCTGAATTATTGTTATTAGCTAAATATTTAATAAAATTGATTTAGCTCATAATGCTATGTCTATCAATAAGCTCTATATAGATGCTTATAGGAAAGAGATATACCATCATTATGTGTGGGTAGGGGAGTACAGATGAGCGTTTCACCTGGATAGCTTCCTAGATAGCATTCTTGGTTCTATTCAGGCATCAGAAACAAATTTGATGATACACATCAAATCTATTGGAACTCATGTTGAAGAATCCATAGATTTATCAGAAGTAGGTCAACAATATAACCACGAGGATATTAATTCGAATACTGATCATATTTATTTAACCTACTAGTTTCAGACAGCAGTTCTAGATTTGGTAGTGTGCATGTCACGGTACCTGACTAAAATAGTGTACTAATACTATGAAGTCATGAATCAAAATTGATACATCATCGATATAAATTCCGCTGATGAAATGAGGAGAAATGACCTTTGGAACTGAATTTCAATTGTTATTTTGATCAATAGGAAAAATATCAATGACAGTTAACTTGGACATGCCTAAAGTAATAGCCACTAATACAATTCGATGGGAGAAATACAACACTGAGATTACGATGGATGGATGGATGAATGATTAATCCGTTGAGGATTCCTTCAAGACCGGTTCTTCTTATGATGCCAACACTCATTACCAGTGTAATGCCCTTGCTCAGGATACTCATAGCTCCAAGCTCCCTCAGAGAAAGAACTCTTCCATGAAAGTACATGATAAACGAATCCAATTTTCTTGTGGCATTTTAATTTCTTATCCTCTCCAAGAAGCATGATAGCATAAATAGCATATAAGAATAATCATAATAGCGATAGAAAACCTCTTATCTAAATAACATTGCAGTCTGCATTACATTTTTATGAAATAAATGTGTATACTGTAATAAAAATGAGTTCTTTTTATCTTTGCCACGCAAATAATAACAAAAGTATTGATAATCATCATTATTGGCCCAGACAAATAAGCCCATAAAAAGATCGTGCGGAGAAAATATGTAAAAAGATTTTTCAATTTACTCAAGACCCTACGAAGAAGAAGTTCCCTGAGTTCGCGACAGTTTTCGGCCTTGCTTAAATTTGGGGGACCAAAAACCCCCAAATTTTCCACTTTTTCCTGCTTTTCATCTAAATCTCTAATATTATTCACGGCGTTGAAAACATAGTTCTATTCCAAATTAAAGAACATAAACTTCTACTTCTATTGATAAACAACAATATCAAATCCGTTTTTAGCTGAATTTACACAATCTAAAAAATCATATATTTCTACCCTTTTTCTGAAAAATGAGCCACCTCCAGTACATTGTTGAATTTAATACGGTGAAAACGGCCAGAAATTGGACTTTTGTTTTTTACAGTGATTCAGTTCTATTACAAAACAGTTTTATCTACAGTCACACATAACAATAATCAATAGAGTTATCCTTTATTGCTGATTTACTTTTTCTCTATACTAAGCTTTCTAAAGAGTTCTACTGGAATAAAGCATTGATCAAGTAAATGTAAATACATCTATTTCATTGTTTGAATGCATATGAAATATTTTTATTGTTTCACGTTCTTTTTATTTAGTTTGAATATTGAAGTGAATTATCATATTCTTAACCACAACCATTAGAAAAAATATTTTTACGACAGCTCAAATTTTTTCAACAGGAATCCGCACAAAAACTATTGACAAAAGTTTTCCACGTTCTGTTCAGTTTATATGAGTAATCTTCTCTATAAAAAAAATGAAAGTTACAATTTTCAATCTCTGTTGTGTGAGAACATAAAGCAATCAATTGATAGAATACATTTAACACGTTTTCAGCATGAGCATTCCAGAGAAAAAATTACTCCGTGTACGGAGCTACAGCACCTGACAGCTCAACAAAGATACGTCTTGTTTTGGCACTGATAAATGACAGGAATTCATCAGACCGATGCTGAATAGAGAAATTTTTCAATCTAGAAAAAGAGTTCCACCAACTGAGAGAACTATTAAAAGTAAGCAAGCCAGAAAGTATCATACGTGCTACAAGGCTCCAATTAATTATAAAACCGAATTTACACACTATGATTAGATAGGCTGTACATTTCACAATAAATAAACATGATAAATTATTATCGATGACCACTCAAACCTACTTATTGCTTGAATATATTTAAAATAAAAGCAGATGACTTAAATAATATGGAATTTTTGTTCTCTTCATATAGGATCCTAAAAATGGATAAAATTAAGCTAAATACTTCAATATACTGTATCAAAAAATAAAAGTTCAGTAAAATTATTCCACTAGTACATCTGAGAATTATTTCAACTACGGAAAAATAACTCGAATTTTTATAGATGCCTATAGGAAGTACAGTAGAAGACTGCTGCAGTGTTCTTATCTGAGGAAAATGTTGATTTGAAATGGAATTTAGATAGGGTCGACCCTGAAATCAATATTTTTACATCGATCACCGATAAACTGAACGCTGAAGGCACTTGAGAGACTCAAAATTTACATGTAGACGAGCATAAAACTTTATCGGAGGTAGCAGTGCAGTGGAGCTGCTGACACCTGTCAATTTTGCACCACCCAGACAGAATTTTCTGCGGAGATGCCTGTTGACGGAAAACGGAATTTACTAGAAATGCTACAACCATATAACCTATTTATGTCTATCAGGAAGCTGAATTCTAGAGAATTGCAAAATCGAGATAAACCAATACTGCAAATTACGGATTTCGGAACGGAAAGCATCTAGCCTACAGCCTATATGTATGAATTTACATACCGTATCCATCAAAAAGCGAAATTATACTGTCGATAATAAACTGATATATTTCATATGAATAATTTATCTAAAAAAATCAACTCCTATTATGTAATCCGCTGAAGATCTATTATAGGACTTGTATGATTGGAGTTCGCTGTTGGAAACTGATATTAAATTCTTTCTACCTACTCTGACTAGTATTCTTTTGTACCTACAAAATCGAACAAATTATGTATGTGAAAAAAAATTTACGTGTTCGGAGGTGATATAAAATACACTTTCTATGAACCCACGAGATTCAATAAATTGTGTACGTGTAAATATTTATCCATTCAAACATAATAAATGGATATATTGAATAGATTGATTGGGATTTATACTATTTTAAAAGCTGTAGCTACATAAAAAACTTGTTACAGGTTTCACCTTCTGCAAGAAGGCGCTTCTATTGCAATTCATTGCTAAGAAATAGAAAGAATGGAAGAATGGATGGCATCAGACAGAAGTAATGCTAATGCGATTAGTTCGTTCAAAGGTGAGATGAGTTGGAAGTGATAGTAGATGGAAGTGAACAATTGAAGCCATAGCTTTTTTCTAAGAGAAAATAAAAGCCAAAGAAAACCAGGAATAACGCGCGTCGGTTGAAGCTTCTTTTCATCAGTTTCGCTATTCTGAGTTATTCCCTGGCAGAATGGAATATTTCTTTAGTCCTCCATCTATCCAATCCATCTTCATCCTTATCTTTTTCTTAGTTTTCTCCGGCAATAGCGATCACCTGAGCTGACCGAACTCGGGCACAAAACATTGCAGACATTCTGTCGTCAACAATTGCACCAGCTTTTATAGTCTTCTTCTGCCGATACTATAACTATATTGTACTATATTGTACTAACAGTACAATATAGCAGACAAGACATCTGTCATCATCTTTTTTATTACAGACAGCCAAGTCTAGATATTTTTTATTGATTGGGACGTGTCAACAGCTGGGAGGAATAATCTAACAGAATTGGCTATTCATAAAAAATGAATTCGCCATTATCTCTCCACGTGTTAACGGGTTCCTTTCTTAAACTTTCGGACACGGGGTGAAATCAATAATACCATCGCTAGAATTATACAAATGAAAGTATTGAAAATTCTACTATTTTCATATAGCATCCAAATTGACTTGTTTGGAGGTCATAGATAATTTTTGTTATCATATAAAGTTGAGATTTTCAAAGCGTTTAAATAAGAAGGTCTACAACATACAGTCAAACTTCTATAAAACGAACTTACGAATAACATTCCCTTTATAAAGAATATTTTTGGTGTCACTTGACATTGCAATCTTCTCATTACCGAGTACCTCTCCAAAATACATTTCTTACCTGGATAATCAATATTGTTATTGGCTACAGGAATGCAGAGAATTACAGAGTATAACAAAATCGCCCAAAAGAATTTTAGTTTGCATTTAAAAAGTATCTTGTTGACTCTCATGGCTGGGATGGGGCCGAGCGATTCTGGAGTTCGATAGGATAAGATTTTAGTTATATTCTCTCTATTATCTATGTATCAGTTCTACACAACTTATGTATGTCATTTTACACTCTTCATGTATAAACTTATTAATGACTCACCACATTTAAATTTTGTACTACTCTGTAAATATTCATTCAAGTCTAAATTTTTTTCTCGTCTGCACAATATTATATCTTACTCTCACATATTATAAATTACTTGCACAAAAATTTTATCTTATTACTGATTTTTTTTTATGTTAGAAGGATTTAGTTTTTAGTTAAGCCCAAGCACGGCTGCTCCTTCCCCAAGCTCGAGCTTGCTCTTTTGGGGAAGTAGTTCCTTATGTTTTAATTTGTATAATTGTGATTATTTCATTTTTGCTGTGTATTTTTAAAATGTATTTTATATTTTGTAAGGTGTTAAAGGAATAAATAAATAAATAAATAACATAGTCTACTATTTAGACATTTTTATTACCTAGAATTTAATGGATTTGAATCTTATTCAATAGTACAGAGTATAAATAGTAGACAGCGCATTGGTGTGATCTATTAATTGTGGGGCATATTCTCTGATGAGATTCTTAACTGACTGTTACTCCTGGGGTCTCGGGTTCTATTCCCGTTATTCAGCCTGTAATATTATGACCAAATTCATATTCTGGCATATCCTTTATTATTTACCTTTCGAATCGGTAGAGAAGTGATAGCCGCGAGTCGTTGCAGGTATCTGTTCAATCAGATAGATAAGCTGAGTTCTCGCAGGTCCTGTTTGTAACGGTGACCGATTAGATTGGCCAGCAAAAAAGACACTGTTCTCTGCTATAAAATCACTTCCCGGTGGTTCGGAACCCACCTAAAACTGTAGGTCCAACTCATTACCCACGCACAGGTCTCAGACCTATGTGGGCTTCATCCTCAAAAAAAAATCAAGCACAGGCCTGAGACTCATGTGGGCATCATCGGCAAGAAAATAATAAATATTTCAAGCATCAAACTCAGTAAATGTACATTTACTATTGAATCTCTATTATCCGAAAAATAAATTAAGAATATTCCACAACACAAAGCTAAATTTTCTCCCTTACAGCTATTCGCAAATATATTAAAAAGTTTTTAAGTTTGCCTCTTTAATTTTCTGAAGCAATATTAGTTGAAGCCTACATGGATTTTGTGAATTGGATTCAAAAAGACAAACAGAATTTCAAAAAGGTTAGCGACCTTTAACCTGCAATCCATGAATTACAGAGACCGTCTATTATGTAAATCGTAGGTTGAAAGTGGTAAGAAGTGCGGCATCATGGTGACCGCTAGTAGTTTCACGGGCTTCCAAACTGCTTTCAAGGGTGTTCCTCGTCCCCGCTTACAGGAGAATGCACTTCTAAGCCTTCCCACACAAACATCCTCCTTCCAACAATCGAATTACAGAACCCCGACATTGTTAAATCGCTCTGATTTCGTTTTTTACGTCAGCTAGTCCAATTCACATAACATTCAAGTGAAAACCCTATCGAAGTACACGTAAATAGAACTTTAGCACAATAGCTTTCAAGTAACCTGTTCGGCTCTCCACATAATTTAATAATTTTTCTCAAGTTCTTGAATTATTTATCGTAAAAACTAAAAAACACTTTGAAGTTAAAATCAACTCATGTTATGGCGTGACGGCCGTTTCACTCTGTTGTCAAGAGCATCGTCAGACGACCCACAGTACACTGATTTAAGGCATGAGTTTGAGGGTTATGGCTGTTGGAAGGGTGAAGGGTAGGCCATAACCCTACAACTCATGCCTTAAATCAGTGTAACGTGGGTCGTATGACTATGCTCTTGACAACAAAGTGAAAAGGTTGTAACGCCATAACGTGAGTTAATTTCCACTTAAAAGTTTTTTTAATGTTTTCATTGTATATTAGTAGAAACAAGAAGGATCTTCAACAACATTATTTATCGCTTTTCTCATGCTATTTCTTGATAGAAACGTACCGTCGTTTGGTGACACAGACGGCATGTTCAAACAGTCAAATGATTGACAGCAACAAGAGAAGGGATTTCAAAGATAGATTCGTTTTCTTCAGTGGGTTTGATTATTACAAGAGCTGTTGGGACTATCGATGTTCATCACAAATATAAGTTTGCATTTACAACAGGTCCTGAAACGCGTCTGATTCTATTCAAAAAATTAAGTGCTGTTGAAAATGCAGAATTATAATTATTAACATCGTCACATACATAAGTTAAACATGAAGATAGCAGAAAACGTTTTTTTGAAGAAAATCATGAATAATATTTACAGTATCTAATTTTGGATAATCCAAACGGTAAGCTGTACGAATAAATTGAATGGATAAATCTCTACTCACACAATTATTGTTACTCAAGCCAACTGTGATTAGAGCAAGATTCTTACCTGCAAAAGAAATACAAAATAGGTTCATTAGTTGAAAATTGATGATGAAAAAAATTTAAAAGAAAATATGTTCAAAATAGGAAGCATTTTATAAGCATATGAACCTAATAGTGGGGAGATGAAGTGGATTGATCATTTTGGACAATCCTATGGAATAAACTCTAGATTCACCAGGATTGATTACTTCATACTAAAACCAAGGTTGATTCTAGATTATAAGAAAAATTAAATTAATTATAATTCATTGATATAACTCTTCCCACAAATTAATTGAACTGGAAAACCACTTTGCTGTGGAAATAAAATTTATATATTATCTTAATTCATTCAATTACATTATTATAATATAGATTCATCGAAAAGATATTGATCATTTCGATGGAGCGACATAGTTCAAAATGCACGCTTCGTATTATTTGTATTACGCTAGCATGTTATTTTGGAATAACTTTGGATACAAACTATAAACTACAACATTAAGCTCGATTACAGCTCTTGCTTGTTTAATTCATAACCATTAAAAACGCCCTATACTACTACTGTTCGTTGAATATACAACATAATACATAACGCTGTAACTGTGAAAAGTTTCTAGAAGTGTTATCAGTGATAGCAGTGGCAGGAATTGCTAGATGATAATTATTTTGGCCGATGGAGCAATATCCGACAACACGATGTGCCGCATTCCGCATCGTGACGTCTGGCATTGTGGCTTCCAGTTCTTGTAGTTCAATGCAGAAGAGGCCGAATCCTCCTCTTCTTTGCACACCAGTCGACCTTGCTCAGCCTTGCTTGGCCTGGAAGCCCCATCACCAGCCGAGTAGGAGTTGCAGTCTTCACTAGGTAGGAATTCCTCCCATAAAGCGTGTGGGCGCTGTCTTTTATCCCTGACTTCATTCGCTGAATCAGTCCTATTATACAGAGCTATTCAAAAAAACTCATCAATCACCATCATCCAACTCATTATCCACGCACAGGTCTCAGACCTAAGTGGGCTTCATCCTCAACAAAAAATAAGGATCAGATTTCAAGCATTTATTTCTAACTACAAAAACCTCCAAACTTCACAAAAAAAGGAAAGTTTAAAATTATTGTAAACAGTTTCAGTGTCAAACACAGACATTTTTCGAGAAGGGTTGGGAGGGAGAGGTAGCTGAGGGGGGATTTAAAATTATCCCCATAAGAGACTTTTTAGTGTTTCTTGAGAATTTCGGGGAGATTCGCGCCTGAACAACCCAAGTAGAAGTCCCAATCATGATCACATTGGCGCTGCAGTTTGCAGTAAAATGACTAAAACACCACAGGACCGATAATTTCCTGTTTTGAAATTAGTAAAATTGGCGATCGCAATTAAGAATTACGAAGTTTGTATGGTTTCATATGCTAAAGATGTTTCAGAGCTCGCCTTACCCTTTGCTGAGGAATGTTAAGTTCCTTTCTTGCTCATAATGTAGGTTCAAAAATACAAAATTATCGTTCTTGTGGTGACTTTATTAATTTACTAAAGTTACAGTGACTCCATACAAAGTCACTGTAGCTACAGTCAAACAACAGTGCTAATGCGATTGTAATTGGTTTTCTACTCCTCCTTTCTATTGACGTTGGAATCATGTTCCTATCTTTTGAAGTTTAGGTTGGTTTGGAAGAAATGTATGTTTGAAATCTGTTCCTTCTTTTTGAAAAGCCCTTCTGAAAATTTAAATGAGTTTTACACTCAGATAAGAGATTCTTCTGTGACGAAAATGGCACACGATGAATCATTCTTAACCATGGGTTATTCATTATCCATTACAGATTCTTATCCATTTTTATCATGGATCAAATAACACCTCAGGATCAAAGCACGAAAAGTGTTCATGAACATGAACACGGCTCAGTTCATGTTTTTCATCACCAGAGAACATTTACCTTGAAAGTGAGCAAATGGCTCACTCTATCATTCGTCAGTCTATTTCCGAAACTGATCAGTCAGGTATTAAGATTAGGAGGGATTCAACCTGGGGGCATTCGCAATTTCATAGAACAAGCTCATTTACAACAAGAAGAGATGAATAACTGTCAGAAGCAAAGAAAGTAAAACGGCACTTTGAAAAGAGAATCAGTGAACTTACTAAGTAGACAGGTACTTAACTGAAAAGGGAGTAGTATCTTTATCAAGCAGCTCAGCAGGGTTCAATAGATTAGAAAGTGAGGCAAACGAGTTCAGACAGGATCATCCTGGACAATAGGTTGGACTGTTGGTAGGAATGGGAGGGGATCGGCTCTTGCAAAAGGGATAAGGGCAAGAGACCTTTGTTAAAGGGATTCAGGGGCAAACTGTAAATAGAAGGAAAAGCCAGGAAGATGAGGGGTGAGGGGACGTTCAGTTGTCAGAGGGCGACGCATAGAATCGTTTTCGGAAATTACTTGGACCCGGCTCGAGTTAATATAATCCCTACGAATATAACAAATATCCAACGACACGAAACTGCCGGCCCTTGAACCCTTCTATCCTAAAATACACGTTCTTAAACAGAGGCATTCGATCGCTCATCCCTTCACGTGTACGAACAAAAACAATTTCCAGCAAAATTCATCAACAGTTACTTTCAGAGAATGAATTATATGGATGCCATCTCTGGAGTTTATATTCAGAGACTGCCAGTGGTATGATAAAACATTTGGCTTTAAAATAGGAATTACTTCTACCTAAATAAAACGCTATTTATAATTCAACTATTCAGATAATTAATTGAGTGCTTTATTCATTTTTATATTAAGGTAGCATGTAAAAAACGCTGCCAGTAAAGGTGCAAATTGTCATATCTACTGCGCAAGTCATAACAGACAGGGATAATGAAGATACAAAAGTATACTAAAATTGCTTCCAAATAAAATGTATAGGTTAAGCTATAATAATATAATGCTTCGAGAAAAAATCAGTGAACCTCTACATGATCTAAAGACTCGAACCCTGAGAAGAGAATCAGTGAACATACTAAGTAGACAGGAGCTTCATATTGAAACGGGCTGTAGGCTTTTCAATACAGTATTTGGATCTGGCACATGACAGTAATTTTAACATTCATTCATGAAGGCTAAATAATTATTATATTACAATAAGTACAGTGAAATGCTCACAAATGATTTATTAAACCATTAAAACTTGATAGATGGGACGCCTACCAACCTGAAAACATCTATCAACTAATTTTACTAGAATATATGAGTTTTAATGCCAGAACGAATAGTCTAAAATTCTTATAATAACTGTATTAATAACAGAACTTCCCAATTCCATCGACATTTATCATAAGCCTGTATTGAATTTAGTTGGTAAACCTTCAGATTGATTGAGTGTAGCCTAATTAATAATTGAATTGAAACTGCTCAACGCTCCAAGAATTGTGCAGTATTGCAAATTCTTTTCAACTGAGAGTTCAACGTTTATTGTAACGCTACGGATTACCGCAGGTGAATTGACCACTACTAAAAGGTCGCCCAATTAATGAGCAAGAAAATTATAAAAATAATGTCTTAAGAATAGCTCAATCACTCAGTGACAGTACTAAATAATAAGAAATAAATATGTAATGATGAAAATTCCCAAATTCATTGAATATAATACATCGACTTCCAATCATAGAATTCTAATGAATTTAGCCATTTATCTTGATACTATAATAATGATGCATAATTAAAAATTGGGCATTTATTACGTTTCCTCAACTGCTTTTAAGAACAATGATCATTATTTAAGTCAAAACAGTCAACTTTTTTCTTTGATAATAATTAGGAATTTCATTATTTTTCTATAAATATTCCATGTACAATAAAGATCAAAAAGGAAATATTTTTGTTGATATCACCAATAGAAATAAATAGTTTAAATTAGCAAAACCATTTTAAATATTCCAATATCAGGTTTCTATACTAAAAAATTGTAAGGTATATGAGAACAAGAAGTTGTATCAAATCTTTCAGTCTTGTTGAAGTTGTTGATGTTATTCTACAGACAAAGAATAAATCCTTACAAACTTCACTGAATTGAGTTTCTATGATCTATATAGAACAAGGTTGAATAGCTCATGCAATTTAATGAAATTTGATAGCATTGAATCAGATTGAGAAATTGTTAATTTTTCATCAGAAAAACACTACTCAGAACAATGTAGGGAATAGAAAACACAATCATTGGGTCAAGATGATTATAGACAGGAAAGCAAATGAATTTCAACGACAACTGTATTAATTCCGTTGTTCAATTACGGTGAAAGGTCGGCGGTGATTTAATGTCATTATTCCAAAATCCAAGCCATCATGAATAGATGCAATACGCTATAGTTCAAACGCCGTAAAGAATATGTAGAACACATAATTCAGGGTATTTGTACAGAACACAATCTCTTACAAGGAAAATCTAAGGACAGACAGCCGGACAGCGTAGACCACGATTATTTCTTCACTGCGACATCGAGCATTAAAATAAAACTCGTTCATAAAAGAACGAACCAGGCCTAATCACAGTCTGCAAATGTCGTGACTTCAAAATGAAGCTGTGCGAGCCCGAACGTCAAATCAAAAAAATTCTAATGACAGAAGATGAAAATAGAATAGCATTTCATCAACGTCGTGTTTCACATTCTGTATGATTCGTCAAATCCAGAGAAATGCATTACTGTTTTTGTTTCTAGAACGATCTCTGTGTAGGCTGTACTTGATTAAAAGCCAAGATTTATGTTTATAAGAAAAAGAGAATAGGCAGTTTCGGGGAACCAGATGCAGCGATCAACACAGGGTAATCTTTGTTTCAGAATTTATCTTGTTTTTAGGAAATAACACGATTTAATGGGGATGTATTTTGTAGACATGTGATAAGTTTCACATCAATTACCCAACAATCTTCATTGCGTGAAAATGACCAATTGGACGTATTGGACATATAAGAAAGTATTATGTAGTTGGAAAATTTCTGATACGAAAATTAATTGGAAAATTAATACTTTGTCAGAATTCATTGGATAAATCACATCTATCAGAATATTTGAAACTACTATGACAAGTTTTCAAAAGTTGAAGTCACAAAAAGTTTATGGATAATTGGGTTTTGCACTAAAACCCCGCATTTCTTAAAAATTGTCATTGAACAGATGGTTTCTAACCTAACCAAATCTAAGACCAGGCTAGGTTAGGTTAGGAATCTACGGTTCAATGACACTTTTTAAAATATTTTATTTATAAGGATGAATCCCACATAGGTCTGAGACCTGTGCGTGGGTAATGAGTTGAATGATGGTGATTGATGAGTTGGACTTACAGTTTTAGGTGGGTTCCGAACCACCGGGAAGTGATTTTACAGCAGAGAACAGTGTCCTTTTTGCTGGCCAATCTAATCGGTCACCGTTACAAACAGGACCTACGAGAACGCAGCATATCTCTATCTGATTGAACAGATACCTGCTACGGCTCGCGGCTATCACTTCCTATATGCGGGGTTATAGTGCAAAAGACCCGGATAATTTCTTCAATTGACAACTGGAATCCCTCAAATGAATTTTTTAAATATGTTGTTGCATATGTTGGTACAATTGTTTATAGAAAGTATTTGACTTTTAATTACAAAATTACGTTTTTGAAACTACCAAGCATGAGTTTAGAAAACCTTTTTAATTTAGATTGATCAACCAGCAAAAAATTGAGTCTGGCAGAAGGCATAGATTGTTTTCTTTTCTTACAGTACCTTTTTTATTAAATATTTGAAAGATTGCTGAGAAATACTCATTTCGAGAATGTGATACGGATTGCCAACCGTGAGTAGGCAATCATTTCCGGCTTGCGACTTCAACCGTAAGCCTACTGAGCTGAGGTGATAAAGTACTCTTTCCCAGTTTCTAAATGAAAACGAAATGTTAGTGATAAAATTTCAAATTGCTAGTAGCTTCTTTTCCATTTTCAATTGACAATTATTGACTCAAAGCACAACACAAGAGTAAATGAAATACTTTCTTAATAATTCTTTTTAATCAAGTTTTTTAGACAACTAGTTACTAGATTTTCAGAACAGAGTAAGAATCACATAATCAAGGTTATTATTAAGGATGGATGAACGTGGAAACAAAGATCTTGATGAGGTAGAATGAAAAAGGGAGTTCGTAATAGAACATAACGGGGAAAATATATAATATGGGAGATACAGACTTACATGCTACATTACCTCTAAAGAATATAGGTAGTCTTTGAGTAAAATCTTTAGGTAGTGGCGGTAGAACGGCTAAACATGAAACATCAAGAAAATTGTTTTTCAAATTAATATTTTTGATACTTTACAATGCTTTAACCTTTGCCCGTACTTGACACTGGTAGACTAATTACGAACCAAAACAATTCAGGATAACAATGCGATAAAGTAAATCAAAGAAGAGATCTCTCAATTTGAAATTAGAATGATGATGGGCAACAATGACAGAAGGCTATAATAGTTAAATGGACAAGAACGTCTTAGGGCGTGTCACGGATACGCATGGATGAAGGAGTCCCGTAATAAAATGATAAGTGTCATCCCATGTACAACAGTAATCCATTATAATATCAAACCCTATCTGGAGACAATTCGATTAAATAAATTACATGGTAAATTAGCGACAATTCGAAGTAACTGTGGCTGTTAGAAGATTGAAATTTTCCGAAATAAGAACAAATTCCATTAGCTGATTACGCAGAAATGATCTCGATAGGCTTGACATAAAAACGAAACGGATGACCAAATTCCGTGATGATGTATCACTGGAATCGAAAGAGAATTGATGTATGGGATTAATTACACCACCTTTATTAGAAAAAACCTGGACATCGATGTGCCAGATGGATTTCAAAATATGGAGATAAAGGTCAATTAGCAATCAGATTGGGTGAGAATGTTGCATGGAAGTGAACCTTCAAAATCTATTAAAAAATTGATTTTTAATCCAACTGAGAAGAGATACTGTATTGTTGATAAAATATTGAATAGTCTTTGACCCCGGAATGAAAGCTAACTTGTTGAAATTTGGCAGAAACCTTCGCTGTGGCATTCTAATAAAGGGGTAAAAAGTCAATGGTCCTATCATGTGAGCTAGCCAAAATATTCAAAGTCAAAGAACATGAAAATCAGTTTTCTGCAAACAACTAGTTCTTGTGCGTCGTAGATCATTGAAACCAAAATAGGATTTGAAGTTAATCAAATTCTCTACAATTTGGTTATTTATATTTTTTTCGTATGATCAACCGGTTTTTTAGATATTGCGTTGTAAAAGAGAGGCGTTCATACTACATAGAGTCTATTGCAATATTTACAGTGAATAAAAGACTAACTAATTATCTGTAAAGTAGTTTTACGCAAACTCTCTGTTGAAACCTACGTTTAAACTAGTTTCCGGATAGTCCATGGTCAGATCCTTTTCAACAATTTCAAAATATCAGAATAAATAAAAATATTAGATTAGCTGAATCAAATATTAGAATAAAGAATATCTAAAATAATTTGTTTATTTAGAATAAGTGTAGTAGCCAGCTACATCTAACCTCTTTTAAATCCTAAGAAGCTTCATAATAGGATAATTACACAGAAGTTCCTTACAGATGAGCTTTCTTATCTGCCTGTACACAATTCATCTATCTCTGAGTATATTAATTTCACCTATTTCTGGGTACAGATCGAATTTAATTACTGCAATCATTTTAGTAAGGTGATAATTTTTAAAATGCAGTGCCACATATACCTACGTTTGACAATTAATTTTATTGCAATAAAACAGAAATATACTGTGAAAGCAAAAATATTGAGATTGATGGGCAGGTAGATGTGATGTGTGAAGCGGATTGCCATCCCGATCGTTGAAGGGGAGAAATGGAATCGGCAGAGAGAGAACCTGAACATGGAGAGAGATAGATTGATTGTGGAAACCATCGATGCACCTGCAAGAGTTGAGGGGCGGTCAAGGTCGATCACCACCCCTCGGAGACGCTATCGATGACAAATAATGCAATCCGGTGTTCCCTCAAAAGGAAAACAAGCAGCCGACCTTTTGCAGTGACAAGACGGTGTAATTTACACTGGCCTGCCCAGCTCCGTACACGAACGTCTTTGACGTAATAACGGGTATCCATAACACTCTACAGCAACTACTGAACTAACAACCTAGTCGCATCGTATCGCATACAAAGCAACGCGGATGAACGTCATACTGATCGGAATAATCGCGCGTAATCTATTCATTGTTACATCTTCAAGAAGTAGGATGTGCATTTTTGTGAGGATAATGAATTCACTCTACTGTCAATTGTGTATTAATAAATATTATTCGGCTTTCTGTGACGTAGAAGTTAGTGACAAGGAGAAAACTATCCTATAATAAATCATGACGAGTTGTTTTCTTGAATTCCCCTTTATCTATGACTTTCGATTATCGTACTTTCTCATCTTAATGCATCATTTTCAGTTGTCTCATTTTAGTTTCAAAGTCCGTCTAAACGGAGATACTTATTGCCAGGAGTACTCTGGGAGTGCAATTAAAGCAATCTAGTTCAAGGAAAATAGAACGATCGAAAAACAGTTGAATATATCATTCCAAAAACAGTCAAAATTCTATAACTTCCTAATAACGAGATCCTCTATGTAAAGAATTGTTAAGCCCTTGAAATTGCTAAATTGGCTCGACGACTTCTCAGTACCTCGTAGCGCATAAAGTACCGAATACAGTGCTCTCAGTAACGAATACAGTACCTCTCTAGAACTTTTTTCCTGGATAATCGATTTCTTTTACAGAAGAAATGTTTCTCGTTAAGGCGTAGTAGGTAAACTATTGTTTATGGAATAAAATATGATAGTTTAACAACAGTTGTACAGTATTATTAGTAGGCTGTCAAAGATTAATAGTAAATATTTAAACCAGGTATTTTGTATTCACGTTTCCTGGTGTAAATCTTCCATTCTCCTCAAGTTGAGATTTACTTATGAGTGGGTAACTGTGCATGGATATAAGGTAAAACATTATACAAAATATGCCAGGCTGAACGGGCATCTACCCCGTGACCGCAGGAGTAGCAATCAATGAGAGGTAAGCGTTCTAACCCATTACATCAGTGCGGTGCAAGTTATATTGGAAAATTGTGAGAACCTCAAATTACCAGTTCAGTTGAATACCGGCTAAGTTTTTGATTGTATTAATTCATTTTAAAAGTATGTTTTGCAGTTCAACATACTCAATTTTTATTTTCAACTCCAAAAATACTACGAAGTCAACCGAATTTAGTAAAGTATTAACAAAATAAAATTGGAAGGGGAAGAATATTGAGTCAAAGTGGATCACGAAGGGAAGAGTAAGCCCTTAATAAGCAGTCTACTTTCTAGTGAGCCAGCCTACGTGACGTCACTATTGAAAATTTCCTCAACAGTTCAGAAATAAGAAACAGTTTCATTGGATTCTTTGAAAGTTGAGTGATTTGTAGCTATCGTTTAGGGTAGTGGTGTATCGTTTGGATTCACAGGATGCAAGACCATTCCGGGAATTACTCCCAAACCTCTAGTCGGCGCATCTTATACTTGCCCCTCCCCTATCCGATAACATCTCGATACTTGTGCAAAAAGGACACGCACCCTCACGCACAAGGATCGTGTTCTGAAGCCGAATCGCGACTTATGCTGTTTTCCAACTCGATGCACGTCGCACATTTTCATCATCTATATCTTGTTATGCGACGTTTTTCGTTTCGCTCCCTGCATTCGTTCTGTTGTTGCGTAACAAACAACGTATGCAGCACATACATTTTTCACAAAACTCATTTCATTTCACTTCGACATGAAACACCTCACCAAGAACACGGATTATTATACATATGTAAGTTCTCATAGACATCATATCACATTGAAGAACTCATTCACTCAAGAGTTGAGCTGGAAAGAGGGGAGCGTACCTGTTTTTCTACTAGTGAACATTATCCAACATCAATTACTGTATTACAATTTTACCAATTCATTTCATTACATACTGTACGGGCAAGTTACGCTCTTCCAGATCGAATAAAATAATGTATCTATAAATAAATGAAATTCTCATATAAAAATTCTAAGGTATAGATTCTAAGGTAAGTAGATTCTAAGGTAAGTAGATTCTAAGATAGACTATTAAGATGTTTTCCAAGGTTAAGAACTTGTACTGCTGAGAATTGCCTTGAAACGTCGATCATGGTTGATAGTTTACCACCCGGTCCAAGGAAGAGAGGTTTCACTCTCAAGTAAGTATTGGCCCAAGTCTCACATAAAAATACACTAATCAATAACTTTTCTGTTATTCCAAGTTTTACTCAGTTATTGGTTGCCATAACAACTGCCCATTGAAAAAGGTTTCTACTTCTCCAAACTCCAATATGTAGGTCATCTAAACAAATAGAATGATTTCATTGGACGAAAACGAGCACCAAGAAGCATGCAATCAATACCTACTGTTTGGAGGGCCTTGGAAGTTGGCCCTTTCCTTGAAAACTGAAAGAAAAGCAAGACAATCTTTTGTAACAAATAATTTTTGCCAACTGATGCTGCACTAATAGTAGTTGTGGAATCATCTAGAAGCAGCCTAGTATGAAAGTGAGCGAATATAATGAAAAAGAGATGGGTGAGAGTGATTGAGAAGGAGAAGAACAGATAAAAAAGGAGAGAGTGGTGAATGTGGGTGACTTACCATTCTGTAGGGATAGACGGCTGGCGGCCTTTTTGGTGATTTGCACTTGGTGAGCACCATGCCGACTAGCCGCTTTCGCCTGCTCCACCTTATCAGCTTCTTCCTCTTGGCGCGCACAACACTATTTGTAGACCCAATAACAAACCGATTTCTAAACACGGTCAACTAAATGCATTAGAACTACGGCTCGATCAAGCATTACCTGTCGTAAAACAAAGTTCGGGTATCATTGAAGAATAATGCTCTCAACAAGAATTTTATGCTCTCAAGATTGTACTTCTTTTAGTATCATATTTTGGAAATACTTCGTTATTATACAGTAACAATTGAAAAAGAGTCAGGCCTTAGCCACGAAACAAGCAAGCAGCAAAGATACAGTATCTTTCTCCTATCACTCACCGCTCGCTGCTCGTATCGTGACTGAGGCCTTACCATGAGAGAGATATCACAATTTTAAAACATTTCAAGATTGAAATTTATTATTTTATCAGTAATTACGATGGGAAATTATTATTACATTATCACATAGTTATTCGATCATCACATACTTTCATTGAATAGGGCAAAGTTTATTCTTGATGGGTACTCTATAGGAAATTATTTATTCTACAGTTATGATTTTAAGAAATTTTTACACTTTCATTTTATTTATTTAATGTATAGTCAAATTGTATTGATATTTTCTATGATATTTTATTTTATTTATGAAACTGTACTGACGTTCAAAACTGATGTTTCATGTGTCGAACGATAAGAATAACAATTTGAATCTGCAATCTGAAAATGAAGTGTCTTTCAAAAAGTATTTGAAAGACTCAATGCAGATTTGTTTTAGTTTATGAGGTATAAAGTAAAGGTAAAATACATTTTCTATAAGAAGTTTTGACTAGATTCAAATCAGAAATGTTTCCGTATGAGGTATCAATAAAGGATTCTATATTCTATTTGAATTTGACCAAAGCTGAGGATGGGATCAGTCACCAGAAAATATTGCGAGAGTTTTCTGACAGAAGAGAAATGCGGTATATAAGTATTAGTAACATAACATTTTTAGAATAAAGGCTATTTTATTTCCACCAAAGATATCTATCTAAATAATTATCTAGTTTAACAAAAAAATTTACATCTTTACTATTTTCTGCGGTAGAAATAGCGTTCACAGTAGTCAATTTATTGAAACTTTGATAGGAGAGAGCTTGTCAAGATCCTATTATTTCCATTGCCGTACATTAGAATCGAATTTTAGTAAAATACTGTACTGTAAGTTACTATGAAACAATTTGCATGGGGACCTATCTTGAGAGATCGTGGAATATGTATTGATGTCACCTATTATTGGCCTATCGATAACTAAATCAGAGAAGCAGAACATATCAAGATACTAACTACTTCGTATGAGCGACAAGAATAGTAACTAACCATAATTACTTGATATACAGAATTTAGTACCGGACTGAATTTCAACATTAGACAGCTTCCAAAGCTGTTAAGAAACTGAGTAAGATTAGGAAAAAGGAATTGAGTAGGAGAAATTCGTTTGTTGGAGCAGCACGGCTGGAGACGTATTACAATTCCATTGATCCGTTCTTGTTGCTCTATCATTAGGAACAATTTTCGACCAGCTAAGTTACATTACAAACTAGATCTATTCTATTTGCATAGGAGTGTCTATGTAATAATGGGATGCGAGAAATACGTTAGAAAAGGCAGTAAAAACTGCTGCTGCCGCCATTCTCCGTAGCGAGACTTGGGCGTTGTTTCCGGGTGACCTGCATCCTTGAGAAATTCGCCGTGGGAATCCTATTTGACGCTACAAAGGAATCTAAACAGTCCAAAGAAAACGCATAAGTGCACAACGTCACTGTTTGTCCACAAACCTATCGGAATAGAATTCTGATTTTTTCTATTGTCTATCAGGAGGGTTGAATGTGTATTTCAGGGTTTTAGACTGCCTTTCAAGACTTACTCGTGAAGTTTCAACCTTTCAATTGAAATTAAATGTCAAGTTTGTTTAGATCCAAAATTCTTTAGTTTTGAATAATTTCATATTTTTAATAAACAATCAGTTTCGGTAGATGAAAAGACTGCTATATATTTTACAATTTTCTAAAACAGAAGTTATCTTGCTGAAAAATTGGAAAACAGAGAAACTGGAGTTTTGATGACTATTGGGAACATTTCTCGAGAGTACCCCAAGAACTAGATTTTTGAATTGATAAGAATTGTAAAAATAAAATCTATATTTTTCAGGTGAAAATTTTCAAAAAAAATTGGGTAGGCTAGATTTAAACCAACTGAGTTATAAAGGATAGATGTTGGTGGAAAGAGCGAAATTAAAGCAAACATCAGGTGGAAGTTGCTCGATTAATGAATACTAAATTTAGTGGAACTAAAGTAAACTTGGTATACAACTTAACAATAATCTTCTTTTTTCACTTAGTAGAACAATGAATATCCCAAGTAAAGTGTTGTTATATGTTTCATAAGGTTCATCGTCCTGACACTTGAAAATTATTAATTCAAAATTCTGTGAATCGCACTTCTACTGGTTTTCCCTGAATTATCAATTGAATTTATCACTAGTATAATCGATCGAGTACCTCAATATTTCAGCTGAGAATCGGAAAATAAATTTGATTGGTTGATAGGCCTCTAAATACGCCACTTGGGCTTGACTTAGTCATTTTTTCAAATTAATGGGAACTAGATTAAACGATATAAAATAATAGGAAAAATTCAATTTGAAGACTTTCTTCTCTTCTTCTTTTCTATCTTTTCTTCAACTACTTTTCATTGTTTTTTAACAAATAATAAACGTCTTTTTTTGATGATTTTCAAGTCATCATTTTTATTCCAGGTTAAGCAAGTAGTGAAAATTCTGAAGAATATTATTCCAATGTGAACATTAGAGAATTTTTACCGAATCACTTCATAAAGTTACAGTTTTACCAAACAAGATGATTCAAAATAAAATGAAGATCATGCCTCTAAAATAAAAGCATCACCCCAAAGGCATTAGAGAAGCAGCTAGAAAAGACGAAATGTACAAAGCATAGCATAGCAGCTTAAGAATGCTCTCAGTACACAGTATTCCTTGGGGGCCGACCTAGTTCCAGACATACTATACAAAGAAAATTAAATACCATTTATCGACTGATTCTAACAGGAATTTTCACATTAAAGAATTTTCTCATTCAAGAGATTCACTCATTCAAACTCCTGTTTAAGAAAGACACAGCTCCACCTCAAATAGGACGACTTCCAAACTATTATTTTCCGATTAATGAGTTAGTACAAAATTTAACCCAAATTGTTTATTATAAATATTTAAAAACTACTTATAATGAATGGTTTGAAGGATGATCAAGTATCCGGTAAATCAATCCAATAATAATAAATTATCGGTAAAGCAATCCAATAATAATATTTTTTTTGCATTAATTCACAATCTCAAATTACAATAAAATTGATATATTTTGCAATTCCTATATCATTAATTCATTTCATAATCATTAATAAAGTGAGATATTATTGGAAGAATTCCACTTCGATTTTACAGTGGCTACTCCATGAAGCTAAATTTATCTTATATTGGGGTGTTGTTAATTAAATTGTTTAAGCTATTTAATGTTAATGTTATGTGGTGATTGATATATTTTATTGTTTTGCTTTCAATATGTAAGTAGATTGTGTTAATATTTAAATTTGTCCGGTCTATTGGTTTGAGATATAATAGTTTTTTATTTCTCTTTTTATTTCAGTGTATGTATCTAAGTTTCTTAGGTGATATGGAATGCTGTTTAGAGTGTGTGGTATGAAATATTCCGGAACTGCTTTTCCTATTTCTGTGTAGTATCCTGGTATTATGTATTGTATATTTCTGGTGTTGTATCTGCTTTCATTTGTCCGTCTGTATTCGTCTTCAAAATAGTCTTTGCAATATTGTATATTTGAATAAGTTTCTAAAATTGAGTATATTTAATGTGTTTGTATCTATTTTAATAATAATAATAATAATAATAATAATAAATTATCAGAAAGAGTAGTATTCCTCACTCTTTCGGCTGGATTTACCGTAATCAGTATCAAACACATAGGAGGGATTGAAACTACCCCAAGATATTGGTATTTCAGTGAGATACGAAATCATGGTATAAATCAAGATGAGTAAAACTTTAAATTTTAATCATCACATTCTAAAGAGCATTAAAGAATGATAAAGTTTTAGTACATGCACTTATTATACCACATTGACATATCAAAATGAGAGTCCATATCAAATAAGAAACCATAAAAAATATATCTCACAAATATAGCAATTGGAGATAATTTTGTTATTAATTCATATTCCTGTAATAGGAATTGAGCTAAGCAACTTATTAAAATAGCTAGCAGTGTATTATTAAAATTAATATTATTCTAAATCATTTCTCAATTCGTAATTGAGCTGTTAGTTTAAACCGAATAGGTTAGGTAAGGTTAGTTGGGGGCCCAAGTTTTGCAGCAGCTGGTGGTTCTCATATGAAATCGTGAAACTCGGAATGAAGTGGGTCCTTATACAAGCACAAAAGTGTCCAAACTGCAAACAAACTCTCCCAGTGATATATGGAGGAATGATTTACCGTGAACTACAATTAGGAGAATCAGCAATATGTTGCTAGAAGCGTACATGGTACGAATTAAGCCAGCAGCTCCCAAACCCCAGTTATAATCAAGCTTGGATTTATACGCTTATCCGTAGAGCTTTTCATTATTATAAATATGACGTTGCATGAAAACTGACCCAATTTTCTGACAATTCAAAACATAGAATTAGTAAACTTTATATTGGACGAAAAAAATTGAATTTTATTCATTCAAGGTATGCATAATTGTACAAATCCGAATATATTGCAATTATTATTAGTTAAAAGTGCTCATTCAGCGTAAAAAGTGCTGTTTATCAGAAATCGAGTTCCACATTTCGAATGCAGAGAAGAGGCAATTGAAAGCGGATTAAATAAGTGGAACAAAGATATTAAATTTCAATTCTAACAATGCATTTTTACATACAACCAAAAGCCAACAGTCTTCATTTTTCCAAAATCTCTATAAATTTATATAAGGAATAGCAGTACCACTGAGGAAAGAATCTAATAAACAGGCAATTAATTAAAAGTTAAGACACACACTTCAGACCTACAAGTAGTAAAGAATTCTGCTAAAACAAATATGATGAAAAAGTTAATGAAAGTAACAAAGACATTAATGTACCGGCGAGAAAATGTGATTGGTACAACCAAACAAATAAATTAACGATTATTTAACAAACAACCATTAGTTAAATTCACTGGTGATAACCAGATGACAATTCAGTGGCTTTTCTAACAGACCAGCATTGGGCGTGGTATTTAATACCACTTGGTCCTATTATTGGATTATTTAATTATAATACGATCTCCAAAATATAAAAATACCTACATCAGGAAATTGAAGACCGTGAATAGATAGACATGATTGGATGAATGCTACACGTTATGCAAATTACAAACTTTCCTAATGAACAAATTACACAACATGAGTTTTGCGTAGCCTGTCATCATGAGAGCAGAATCCACTTGTATCAAGAGGGCAACAATAATAGATCATCGTCCTTTTATCCTCAATACAATTTTTAGAAAAGTTTCACAACTCTCAGGCGTATCATAATACTTTTTACCGACGAACCAATCAGAGCACAACAAGTTAGAGTGGAGACAAAGCTTACGAAGTCTATTCGTCTACTTGCAATTCTAATTTCCAAAGCATAAAATGACTTTAGCGTCCAAAGTTCTAACTCCTGGATACAAATAAACTCGACTGTCTGTCAAGTCCTGAATAATCTTCCACACTCATTTTAAAAAAATGATTTATTTTTATTCTATTTTATTTTAATTATTTTAAACATTATTATATTTAATTCAGGTTCAATAAAAATCGGCACTAAAAAATCGATAGTGGTATACAGGATTATAATAGAGACGAACGAGCTCAGTCGGAAAACGAGTTAATTGAGAAAAAAATCAAATAGGATTGAGCCACTCAAGACTTGTGCTGTATTTCCTGATAGGAATTCAGGAATCCTATAAACTCCTATCAACATTCACCTGGGCGAAGTGGTTATTAACGTTGACAAGAAAAATAAATATTTCAAACAAATAACCATTTGTTGCGAGTTCTTCAGGTTACAAAGAAGTATTCATAACCAATGAAGAGCTTTCTTCAACACGATGCTGCTTCTGTTTATATAATGATTGTATCTTAAATTACATAACCAGTTTTTTGGCTGTAATGTACGATAAACACGAGTGAACTACGAATACGATAAAATGCAATTAATAGCCAAGCCTGAGAGAATGTTACTTTGGCACCCTAGCCAAAAATCAGAAATTGGCTGTGTAGCGTCAAATGCAGCGTACAAGACAAGCAGCACAGCACAAGTAGTACCAAACTTATTATTTAATAGCTGAATTATTTTGAAATTTCTGAATCTTTCATCAACTAGCCGATTCAGTTCACTTATCCTAATAATAATAAATCCTAGTAATAGATGAAGAACTCATTTGTATTTAACAAAAATCATCAAATTTCCAAGGGTGTTGAATAAATATAAAGAATAGAATATGGCATTCAGGGGCGAAACCAGAGATTGGATTAGGGATACCAACTGAAAAGGCTTTTCAACTCTCATGCTACGTCACAAAAACTATTGCTTTTTGATCATTGTGGAAGTAGATACATTCCCTTCATCTTTCCCTCGCTTCGTTTCTAAGGACATCCCTATATTATTCGATAAATACACCACTCAACTACAGTATGCAGAAAGTATACTGTAATTGATAAGTAATTTATATTGATCACCTGCAAGTATAGTATGGAAAACGTTCAATGATTACTTTAAACCTCAATAATATAATTGGCCGTGATTCAAATCATTATCATTTACCAAAATTCCCATGCGTTTCATTTAAATCACCAATTATGAAAGAGCTTGCACTTGGTGCTTTCATCATACTACTAGATCAACAAAAAACTGGGAACCAATTATTATTATTATTTATTGGTAATCCCCAGCTCAAATATACAGACTCATTACATGTCACATTTCTCATTACACTCCAACCCGCCAGTAAACTTGACCAACTGGTTGACTATTATGTTGTCAACTTGTTTCTAGATGTTAAACGTAGATTGACGCAAGTTGATACTCAACATATTTAGAAGTCTTTGAAAATTGCCCAATTTTCAGAACGTCTAGTTTAAAATAACCGAAAACAAATTCTCTATTCAGATTATATAAAATATTGGAAATCATGGGAAGTACAACTTCTTCCATTAAAAATACCAAAAACAAGTGAACTTTCCGTGCTTATTTCAGGGTCATATTCATTTGGGTTTGTAGGAAATATAAGAGGTCGCTTTAAATCATTAAGTTTATTCTAGCAAAGTTCTACCTCTCGATTCACAATTCAAGAGCGGTCAAAAAACAATAATCATACAGCGGTTGATATCCAAAATATCCATGTAAAAGATTCAAAACTTTAAAAAATAAGGAATAAATAGTTCTCTAAGCACATGGTAATGGCAATTCATGATTCTAATTAGCATAGCAGATTGCTAATGCACAAGATCAAGTCTCAGATGAAATTGCCAAATTCAAATAGCAGCAAAACTGATTGTGGAAATATTGTTATAAATGCCGTTTCAACAACTAAGAAAATCCAGTCGTCAATGCTTTTCAGAACAAACATAGCTTACTGTTTTGGAACCTATCATTGGCTCACCCATTGGAAGCTATCAAATAGGTCGGAACTTTGAAATAGATCTATTAATGTTCAATAACCAAAATCATGGAAAACATTAAATATGAAATATAATCGTAACAACAACTACCCGTAACAATAACGTGGTCTCCCTACCAATAAAAGCCATAGGATTATTATTATTATTATTATTATTCAGTGACAATACAGTAGAGCCCCGGTTATCCGCAGAATTGGGTAGCAAGGGCACCGCGGATAGTGAAAATCGCGGATAACCCCCCCCCTCCAGAAAAAATAAGGTGAAAACACGGAAAAATATTTCAGCACAAAAACTATGTTTATTGTACAAAAAATGATATGTACAACTATTAAAATATGTACAGTACAACAGAAACCTTTGCTCTACATCTAAATCACTAAAATAAAGAACAGTACACAAAAAACAATATAGTGTTCTGTTAACAAAAAGTGTTCAGTTACTACTTTCTTAAATAAAAGAAAGTCATTCGTTTTTGCTTCTTGCTTTGAAAAATTAAAATTTATTTAAAATTGTTTTCGTGGCACTCGCAGATAATCGGGGCTCTACTGTATTCAAATTCTCCCCATTTTTATAACCATCAATCACTTCAATCGAAAAAAGTCTAATAAAGAAGACGTAACAAACTTCCGACCTCAATAATAAGTTATTGGGAATTTATTGAAAATGTTAAAATAATTTTTAGTTCAATGACAAAAACAAATTCTAGCGAACGAAACGTTGATAACAGATTTATATACTGCTAAATAATAATCCACATAATTTCGATTTTTATACTTTTCAAAAAAATTCACAAGCTTCTCACTTCTACATATAAAAATTCATAAATCAATTTTAATAGATTTTAGTTGAAGAAAAAACTTAATTTCTGATGAACAGAACGTTATGAACATATGTCAATCAATTTTAGTACAGAATTCAACTTTTTCAACAAACTTTTCACCTCGTTAGAAATTAATTAAAATAAGTGTTGATCGAATAAAATTAACAATTTGTGATGACGAAATGCTATGAACAGATTCATATTCTCGATTCATATTTCAACTATTTTAACCAACTTAGAAACAAACTTTGCATCTAAGTAGATAAATCAACTGGAATAAGTTTTAGGGGTCAGCAATCTAATTTCTTATGGGCAGTGTTATAAAAAATTTAAATATTAAAGCCATATGTAACTTAAAGTTTACTTGTGAGCCTACAAAGTTTTGGATGATGTAATCTAGTCAAAATTTGTGAAGAATGTTGCATCTTCGTATTCCTTAGTAATTTTATTTTAACGAAATAAGAAAATTTTAAATTTTTAACAAAACTTTTTAAACTTCTCACCTTAATAGATAAATAAACATAAATCAATATAGTAGATGACAGTGTTGTAAGAGATTTATAGTCGTGTGAAGGCTACATTTGACAGGTGGGCAAGGTCACTTGAAATGTTTATGCCGAATGAATGGGTGACGGAATGAGAAGTGTTGACGCGACGCGCTCCACGATGCGACTGTTCCTCGGGCGAGAGCGCCGCGACGCCCCATCGATCTCGGACACCGGCTGAGTGAACGACGCCAACCACGTGGTTGCCGGCGTCGAGCCACGTTCATGCTCTATCACACTCTCTCTTTTGCCACACAACTTCCGTTTCACTTCTACTAAACCAGCTGTCTCACTCGAGAAGGTTCTCCTTGCCCTTCACGTAACACAGGCGAAACCGCCTATATCCATGCAAGCAATCGATTGCAGGCCGTGAACAAGGGCAACATTCCTGTAAACGTCTAGCTGCCACCACCAAGATGGCATGTGCTCCCTCATATATTATTCACAAAAAAAAAAGGAATGGAGACAACCAAAAGTAGCAATTTGATGAAAAAAGGCAATTTGATAGTGCAACAGCAGTTCCAAAGCATGCCTCGAAATTACAATTTTCTTGGGCGTATTAGTATTTTCCAAATAAATGGGTCTTTTTTATTTTAGCAGTGAATATAAAACTACACTACAAATAATCTAATCATATGACAGTTCAAAATCTGAAATTTTAAAAACGTAATAGGAAGTTTGAATACAAAGCATTGATCATTTCAACATGATAAAAAATCGTAGACTGATTTAGTAATTTTTTCTTGCAGGTGATGCTCACATGAGTCTGAAACTTATGCGTGGATAATGAGGTGAATGATGATGCAATGACGTTTGATATTGGACCTATAGTTTTAGGTGAATTCTGAATCACTGTTCAAGATAATAGAGCAGGTAACTTCATATTATAGCTGCCAGTCAGCCATTCAAGCAAAGCCCCAAGCGCCGTTCATGACCGCCCTCGAATTGAATTGAATTTATTTGCTTCCAGCATAATAATACAGACATCATATATGAAAATACAATGAAAAGAAATAACAGATACATTATTGAGTACAAATCATAATATTATTGTAAAACCAGTCAATAACCGGTCTGTTTGGAGGTGTATGAGTTCGATTTATTTTTATGAGTAATGAAAAAATTATAATAATGATAATATAAATGAATTATTCATTTATCAATTTACACAATCACGAAAGAGAAATCAATTTCTTAACTCACTCATGCATTCATACAGGGGAGGGAAACATCCACACTCACTCTCAGACACACTCTCACTCACAGACCCACACACACCATCACACCAAGCAGGAAAAAAACACAAATTAGCTGTGCTAGCTGTTGATGAATAGTTTAGGTGTACATAGATTTTATTATCTGACAACAATATGAACAACTTAGAGGGTAGATACAACCAAACAATTTTGCAAAACAAAATTAATTTTTTAAGACAATTTTTTATTTATAAATTGAAAATTAATGACCTACGAGCTTGCAGCTTGCGATTGGGTAATAAGGTGAATTGGTGTTGGAAGTAGACAGTATAAAAATAGTACATCTATTTATTATTTTGCAGTAACGATATCACTGTACAAATTGAAACTTTTCCATTCAACTTTTTAAAAATATAATAATAACTTTTTACTAATCAAAAACAGGAGCTTGCTTTCACTTGTCCTGAAAAAGTACAGTAGTTGTTTGAACAACATTTTAAATTAGACTATAAGCTTGTCAGAAAACATAACGTGGCGAATTGAGCATTTCATGGAGCAATGTGAAATTTATGAAGTGCGATGATCAGGTTTGTGGGAAGAGCGTGGTTGATGATGACAAGACTAATTAATTAATTATTCTGGAGGAGGAATAGCCCGAAGAAGAGCTTACTGCAATTACCAATGAACAACTGTGGGCGAACTACATTGTGTTTATCCAATTCAGGTCTTCACTTGATTCAATTTGACTTTTATTGCATTACGACCAATTAGAGAGCTCCAAACAACATTAGACGGAGGTTTCACTATTTGAATCGGAAGAACTTCAAATTGGTGGATAGGAAACCTCTTCTCAATTTTCTATTGGCTATCATACAATATGGAAATAAGACAGAATTGGAGTGATTGAAGAAAAGCTCAGATGATGTAAAGTCGATTTACACGCACACCTAGTGGCCACTTGAAGTGACTAAAATCGATGTAATTGAGAATGAGAGATAAGATTTTTAGTGCAACGAGAAAGTGTTTCAATCTCTTAAAATATTTTACATGCTGACTCTTAGTTTGACAAATATTACCCTCAAAATATATCTTATAGCCTACATATAGTTAGTATATCATGCATTCCAGATTCATATTTTTTTTTTAAATACAAAAACAAAATTAATTTATTGGTCTTAGAATATTGAAAGTATTTTTCAACTGAAAATGGATGAATTAGAATGATTACTCTTGTAAAGAAATAGGCCTTCTTGTGACTTTGGCAATTACCCAATTTTAAAGGCAATGAATGTAATAAACGTCAAAGTTCTAATCACTAGTTTTTCCAACTACTTCAAGAATCATTTTTTCCATTTCTACTCAATTTCTAATTCTCAGCTTGCTCTAAAATATTCAAAACTAAATATTTCTGGATAGTTACTGAAAAGATCATGGAAATCCAAAGACGTTGAGTTTTTCAATTTATTCAGGTCACTCCTTGACTAGTAAATCATACTAAAAGCCCTATTTTGAAATTTCAAATGCCCTAAATTCTCAATTACATCCTATTCAGAAGATAAATTGAATTTAGTTGTTAAGATAGAAGCAAATTGAATACGATAGTTATTATATTAGTAGAATAGAGAATTAATAAATATATATTTTCCCGGGAAACTTGCCAAACTTAACCATAGCTTTCTGAGAGAACAATGCATGCACGAGTATGATACGGCTAGTTCTTATTGTTCGATGCATAGAATAATCCCCAACAGCTGCCAAAAGAAAAACGGTGTGAATTTCTCAGAAAACAATTAGAAGCGTTTATTGCCGGTTATAGTGTGTGTTTTCAATGAAAAGTGATTCAATAAAACCATCAGAGCATGATATTCTGAGCCTTAGTTACCAATAATAATTTTAATAATTTACAATTTCAAGCAATCTCTCCAAGAATGAGAGAGCTTTCACCAACTGTGAGAGTATTTCCATTTCCAAATACTTGAATTATTTTGCTCATATCTTCTCTGGGTTCTCAAGTAGCCTTATTATTCAAATAGGATTATTATATGAGAGTGTAACCAACTGATGGAACTGCTATGTCAACGCCATGGTATGGATATGCTGCATAGAAATAATGTCAATATGAAGGCGTACAGGCATATTCATTCATGTCGAGATAAAGCTATACAAGGGAGTGCTTTTGACTGTACTTCACCTCATTCTACACAGAACACGGTCATTGCCTTCCAAATTTCGCCTCATCTAATGCATTCAACATGGCGCTAAAAGACTTTTCCTCCTTCCATTCAAAAACTAGGCTATAGAGCTAGGTCATATTATTCCATATTATAGGAGGCCTACACAAGGGCCTCTTATTACATAGCTGCAACACTAGTACAAATTCTTCTCATTTCCGATTCGCTCAACTAAAATAGGAAAAAAGACAGAGGTGGCAACCAATTCAATTGAGCATTGAGACAAACAAGAAAATAAAATATCAGGGGAACTAACTGCTTTGTTTTTTAAATAACCTATCATAATTAATTACTGTAAAGTTAGCATCTAGAAGTCAAGTGTTGGAACTAACTGGGTTTTTTTTTAAATAGCCTACCAAAATTAATTACTGCAAAGTTAGCATCTGGAAGTCAAGCCATGGAGGTGTTGAAGTTGAGCTAAAAAGTTCAAAGTTATCGAGTTAAAGCAGTGGAGCAAGTCCACAATATTGTCATAGTACAGGAAATAGGCTTACATATAATTATGCATTTATACTTTGTTAAAAACATAACATGATAAATTATTTTAAGCAGGCAGGGAAAGGAATATGGAGTAGAACAGATTAGCCTACTAAAATTTTCTCACCAGTGTCTCTATTCTGGATAAATCAATAAAATAATATTATTGGATTACTGGAATGAGCAGAATTCGAATTCAGTGTAAAACGATGTTTTATATTCAGTGCTTACAGAATTGGAAAAAATATTTCAAGATACAAATTTGAACTAGGAAGCATCAACAAGATACAAAAAAACTCAACTTTGACATACATCACCGTAGATAGCAATAACACTCGAAAAATCATAATGTAAGATTACAGAGAGAAATCTGTATACCGATTTTGAGAACACCTACAATAAATTATTATTTTACTACCCACAGCCATCTGTGCTCTCGTAATACATGCGTGGAAGTCTCATTCGTTTCGGTGTGATTTATAAAGTGCCAATCAAAAATACCCTTGATAATAAAAATAAGTGAAGAAGCATTTTGATTCATGTAATCTTGGAGTTAAAATTTGATACAGGTCTAAATTATAATTACTGTATTCCGAGATTTACAGTGGGTGAGATTGTTTTCTGTAAGAGTAAAACACTACGAACACATAGAGCTTGTGGCTTGTGTCCGTTCAATGTAATGTATTTCATGCTTCATGCACTGAACCCGTGGCACTCCTATCCGTTCAAGGTAATGTATTTCAAAATACTGAATCCAACCGTAAATTTTCTCATGCGACACTTCAAACTGATTTGAAACAAATTATACTGAAATATATAAATACATACAAAAAATGGAATAGATATTTCTGATCAATACAGACATAGTCTTGAAATTCAATTATTGTATCATCTCAGTGACAACAAAATTGTTAAGAATTGATACGAACTTTAGAAATAAGCTATATTATTCTTAATAAAAATAGCATTTCTAAAAACTAAGAGAACGCTGGCTTGATTACCTATAGAATATAAAATAATGTACACGGATTATATTCCATCTGGTATTTCATAAATTACTATTTCTATTGCATTGCTTGTCTGTCACCATTGGCCTACATTTTTATTGTTTTGTGTAACCTCTACTAGTTTTAGTTGTCAATAGGCTAATTATTCTCATATCAAGCTATCTGAACATGAAATGAACTTGTATCAAGAAAAGGTTATTAAAAAATTATAATTCTTACTACAGATCCTTGAAAAAACTCAACACTTTCCGTACTTGTCATGGAAAATTTCCGCTCACAGGACATGGTAACACAGAATAGCTTCTTACCTGAAAAAAAATAATAAGAATTGAATTCAAAGGTTAAGCTATAAATTTATCAATTAAATAGCATAAAGATAATAGAACTGTCAAGCTCCATCCATGAAAGGTCTATTTCAGCCGCAATTCTTTCAATGAAATTACTAGAGAGCGAGGTAAATTTTTTAGTCCGTTCAACTGGATTCCTGTGCTAAATTATAAGATAAACTGTACATAAATTCAAGTTTCCATATATGTAATGAAATAACGAGCAGGAAAAAACAATGTGGGACAACTAACCTTCAAAGTAATGGTGTATTACTCTGAGATATAATATTCCATTAATGGAATAGCATCTGGAATAACTTTCAACTATATTAGATGAAAGCTAATACTGCTCAAATGGCTATGTAATAATTTCATTTATGGATGCACTCCACTAAATTAGTCATTCGCTATTTCTTTCAAGTTTAGAAGGGAATGGAAATAAAAAGATGTTCTCTCAATTGGAAATGCACTTCATGGTTACGCCAATTTTCTAAAGCTCAGATTTATGGAGAAATCTTAGCAATTCTTCCCATGGGGATCGTAATGACATCACAGGGGGGTTGCAAAGCAATATTGAAATAATTTCATGAGAGACCCCATTATTTGATACTTTGTGTGATGACATCAAGTAGACTTGTAGAGAAAATAAATTATTAGGAATAGCAATATAAGATAATAAGAATAGTTTTACTCCATATTTATTACTATATACATTTTCTTTAAAGACATAAAATTAATGCATTCTAATTGAAATATTAGCCAGTGAAACTTTTCCAATTAAAATGGGAACTAAATTGGTAATAACAATGCTTACTATTTATTATTATAAGGGTGGAGGTTTTATGAAATATCAATTCTATTCATTTTACCATTATTTGGGGGTGGTGGAATTAAGAAGGTTGAGATTCAAAGTAAAACAATAATTAATCCTTATTAAAGGCAACGTTGAGATTATAAAGTATTAGTCCTATTCAACCAGTTGTTAACTGAGTTCATTCTTCAGTTCTTCCAGTTTCTTTAATCTGTTTTTTATAGCTGAAGACTTCATTTAGTGACTGAAATTCTCCTCCTAACAATGGATATTTCAAATATTTATTTTAGAGCTTACATAAAATTGTGTTGTACTTTTTGGAATACATTTGATAGTGATACTCCTCGACATTGGAGTAGGGGTGAAATTTACTTAATGTAGTAGTTTAGCCTGATTCTATGTTGTATGTTAAAAGGGAAACACAATGTACAACAGCTATATTCCAGTAAACGATTGAACAGCAAGAGGCCAGCTATTGTTTCCAGCAGGCGTTCTATGCTTGTATTGGTGGTTTCAATCATTTCTCACCCTCTCTAACACACACACACACACTCTCTCTCTCTCTCTCTCTTCTCTTTTTCTCACACACTTAACAACACCAGTTTAAGATATCACTTAAACCTCGCCAAATACTACTTGCAGTGTTTATCATATAATAGGGTCATTCCATGTCACATCAACACCCTTTTTTCAGTCACCATCTGAGAGTTTGATGAAATTTGATAAACTCATTCTGAGTGATGAGAGAAACAAAAATACGTAATATTAGATTTTTATTCCAATTTGTATTTATTCCAAACCTAACCTGACAAATTATAGCCATTCGAAATTTCAAAAAATCCCCACAAATTGGAAATCCAACATTTTTCAAATTGCTCTAGCAGCTGGTGCAATCAAGCTACAGGGCTGTAAGTGGTATCATTTTGCAGAACTTTTCTGGCTCTTTACAGAGATATGTAATACGATATGTGCTGTAATTAATAATTTTAAGCTAACCCCAAAAATATATTTATTTTTTGATTTTCTCAAAAAGTTCATCTTTGAAAATTTTTCATAGATATTTTGTAATCTTGTTAAAACATAATATATGCCAAAATATATGAAAATGGGATTAGAATGGGTCCATAGTAGAAAAAATAACTTCTAATGAAAAAGTCTGTATTTGTTCAGTTGAAAGGTAGCTTTTCCAAAACAAAATTATAAAATTTGTCTTCTCAACTATTAATTCAGAGCGCTGATTTTGAATTTCGAGTTTCCCAAGTCGTGGGAGCGCCGCTTAACCCCCAAAATACATATAAAATTCACGGATTTTTCCAGTTTTTCGCTATTTTCCCGGTTGAGATGGGATTTTCAAGAAAATATATTCAATACAAGACAAGAAAATTTCCCACAAAATAAGTGGTCATATTTTTTGATACTCTGAGAAAAGTTCCGAAGCTAGAACGCATCAATCAAAGCAATTTCTGGGTCATTTTTTTAGAAATTGTCATAAATTAGAAAGCAATAGAAAGGCTCTAATTTGCTGACAAATCATTTCAAGATTATTTTTATTCATTTTACCTTGGAAAATAAAAAGTAGAGACTGAATAAGAAACAGGTCGAATTGTTCTATCCTTGGATATAAAGATCTAGTTCTATGTGTAACCAGTTCAGGTCATAAGAATAAATAGCTTCTTCTGTCCTTGTTACTAGTTGAATGAACGGCTCCGTGGACTTTGATACGAACCCATTAAGCGTGGGCTTTCCTATGAAGCAAAATTCAACCGTGGACTTTCCTACGAACTGCTACTTGTATTCTGTTGTCTTGTATTATTTTGTAGTTCTGCTCACAGTAGGAAGCTAATACTGGTACAGTATTATGAATGTATTATTATTATTGATATAATACATTCTGAGCAATGGCTACTATCCGGATCTCAATAAGCATCGGTGTTTGATTTCATTTTTATAATCAAGAAAAGGTTCACAGTAATCGAATACTGATGTAAACTATCTCCAAAGTCAATAATTATAACGCTCGCTCTTCTCAAATCCTCACATCCCCAGAGATTTCCAAAAATTACGTTAATACCGGAACATCTATATCTCAGTAACCAATCATCAGATATTATATTCTGGCCGAAATCAGTCAAATTAACTTGTTATGTGAATTAAACGACTTTCAGTCAAATAGTAGTTATTTGACTGCAAGTCGTTCAATTCACATAACAAGTTAATATTAACAACGCAGTTCGTCATGGAACAAGAAATCCAGGAATTCAGTCAAATTGATGAGTTCTCCGGTTATCTGCTGTAGAAAATCAAATATCCAGAAAATCTGAATCTATCAGTAGCCTACATTTTTTTACATTTATCCGAGGAACATACTTGTAGTTATACAGGAGAAAGATAGAATTTAAATAAAGTTATTGGTCCATTCTTTCTAAATCAAATCACAGTACATTGAAAAGTAAAGACGACTTTTGAAACATTAAAAATGATATTCAAGTGAATTGATAACTCGGATTTTTTTTTCAAAACTGAGTACTGTAAGTTAAATTTTTAACCAGTTTTAGACGATTAATACCAGAATGTAATATGTAAGCAATATGGGATGTATTGAGATAGCTAAGAAGTTGATAGGGATGAGAGTACTAATTGTATATTTCTTTTTAGGGTTACAACATTGGAGGATTATCTCATGTTAAAAAGTAACAGAATAAAACTTTTGCACATGGTGTATTGTTTGTAAGAAAGTCCACGATTGAATTTTGCTTCGTAGAAAAGTCCATGCTTAATGGGTTCGTATTAAAGTCCACCTAATTAATGTCCACGCCACCGAATGAACAACCCAGTTGTAGGCTGTTACATTGAAGAACAATTGACACAAAATTTGCTATTTTGGCGCGTTCTAGTTTCAGAGCCACTGGTTGGAGAATCAAATATGACCACTCATTATTTAGGAAAATTTATTTTCTTTATAATTGTATTGAATGTATATCCTTGAAAATCCCCTCTCAATCGAGGAAATAGAAAAAAAAAACTGAAAAAAATCCGAGAATTTTATCTTTTTTTTTTATTTTGGGGGGAGGAAGCGGTGCTCCCACGACTTGAAAAACTAGAAATTCGAACTCAGCGCTCTGAATTACAAAAAGAACCGCTGACAAAAAAAATTATAATTCTGTGTTGTAAAAGCTATCTTTTGACTGGACAAATACAGACTTTTTCATTAGAAATTATTTTTTCCCAACTATGAACCCATTCTTATCCTATTTTCATATTTTGGAATGTTTAACAAAACTACAAAGTAGGCCTATGGGAGAATTTTGAAAATTTTCAAGAATGAACTTTTTGAAAAAATCAAAAACCAAAATATATTTTTGGGGTGAGCTTAAAATTTTTCAATTACAGCACATATCATGTTACATAACTGAAAGAGAAAGAAACATGCTGCAAAATAATGCCAATCACAGCCCACTAGCTTGATAGCTCCAGCTGCTAGAGCAATTTAAAAAAATTTGGATTTCCAATTTTTTTTAATTTTGAATGGCTGTAACTCGCAAACAAATTTGAATAAAAATCGAATATTACTTATTTTTGTTAGTCTCATCACTCAGTATGAGTTTATCAAATTTCATCAAAATCTGAGATGGTGACCGAAAAAAGTGTGTTGATTTGACGTGGAATGACCCAATAATGATATAGAACCTACTGTGCTTAGAATCCGGAAGTATAATTATAATAATGAAGACTTGTAATCGTAATTCAGGCCACAGAGGAAAATGGTACAGAAGTAATGGCAGGTTTTTGCTGTTTACCCGCACAAATGCACAGATACTTCAGCAGAAAATGAGGGAAAATCACACTTTCCTTAGAAGATGGGATAGGAAAATTAATATGGTCTTTTATGCAAGTTATCACAATGTGTTATAAACCAATTAGTCATCAAACAAAACAAGTTATTAAAAAATTTATGCATTGTTATCACAATATTGTAAATAATCACAATGTTCATGAAACCAACAGTTTGAAATAAACTGGGGAAGTATAAATGTGTTTTCTATGTTTCATGCCGTTAACATTACATGAGTAATCCAATTTCGATCATTACTATTAATTTTCAAAGAACGAGAATAAACAATTTTTGATTATATTTATTTATGATTTGGAGAAACAGTCAAGAACTTAAGGAAAGTATAATTTCCCCTTATTTTCTGCTGAAGTATCTGTTTTAGGCACAATGATGTTAATTTACAGTTTGCACAATATTAATGTACAATTTTGCCCGAGCATTTGAATGTTAACCTAGTTTTTTGTTCAGTATGCAGTTCATTGATCACAAATTGCTTTTTCAAGACAATTCTTATAACATTATACAAAATAGAAATACGATTTTCATCCTCTCCAAATGTAACAGTTTGAAGAACACATTCATTAGAGCAAAAAATGTTTCAATATAACAACATGATTATCAGTAAATCTTTCAAGTTCCAAACTGCTCAATTCAAAGGAAACTCTACCTCTAGGATTTATCTTTGAAGAGACAAAACCTTAGTTTGGAAGCTAGTATATCAGCATCATTAGAAAGTTCTCTAGAAAGAGTTTCGAAGTTTCCAACTAGTTGTTGATATAAAAAGACGGAGAGCTGTTACATAACCTTCTCTTTTAAATAGTTACTTCAAATCGCTGGTGAAGAAACATCAATTGACCGAGAATAAATTATACTTTCCAATAGTTCCAGAGAAATAGTTCAAACAGTTCTAAATTTGAATTGAATTAGAAAATCAAGATAATTTTATCAATCAATTCAGGTATTATATGAAATGCAGATACGGGAATCATCCCTCGAAAATTCACTGTAAACTAATAGTATTCAGTTCTCAGTTACAGAGCTTACATCAACTTCGATGAGGAAACGTCGAATACTAACAACTATTACTGTTCTACAACTACTACTCACTAATATTAATTAATTAGTAAGATAAGTGCTCCCAAGCAAATACTCTCCTGAGCATCCCTAATATTCCTGACTTCAAACTGCAGCTTTTGAGCTTCATGTAGAACTAATAATGTCTCCGACACTGGATCTCTAACAAGCAAACAAGCATCCATTTACATACAAGAGCGACCATATTGATAAGAACATTAGAGCGACCAAACATATGCAGTAGCAGTAGTCACTGAGCAGTAGTTAGGGAGAGACTACTTCCCATCCCTCTTGTGGAAAGTGGAAGTGAGACCACTTGAATCAACATTCAAGAATTCAGGCATTATTTTACATTGGAAGATGCACCTACTTTCCTTTCTCTTATCTTGCATACACCATATATTACTCCGAAAAGATTTCTGATTATAAAACATTCTTACCAACAGTAGTAGGGCTGAGAAAGTAGAGGCGAAGCCTAAAAGATGGCTAAAGCATGAAGTAAAAAAAAGAAGACAGCACGGAGAATTAGAAGCAGACGCAGAGATAAATATTACCGAAAAATACATCCACTTCCACTAGTAAACAAAATAAACATGTAAACAGCTAATAATCTCAGAACTTTATTGAAACAAAACCTTGAATAACCATGCGAAATATTCCTGATACTACACTATGAAATGGGTTCCGTCAATTATCAAGCCATTGGATAAAATAAAACCATCAAAATCTGAAAGAGAAGGAAGAGAATGAGAAATAAACTAGAAATATTCTTACATAAAATCAATGCACATGTAGGCAAAAAAAAAACCATTTCCTCATCATTGTTCTCAACAAAGACAGAAGATTTTAGCACAAAATAAAACTGAAACAACAGTTTTAATATTGGACTTTTCCCAATTTGACTTTTATGTATGATGCAAGCAAGGAATTTCCAACAATTTTCACGTTGAATTCAAATTATCATGTTTCCTAATTAATCAAGTATGTGATGAGTACCTTCCCTGTATGAATAGAACATTCAGCTGTTTAAGATTGCAATTGCATCAACTTTTTCTGATAGTGAAGTCTAGATTTCAGTAATTCAATTCAAAGGTTCAGAAATATCTTGGAAATTATTAAATAGAATCAAACAAAGTGCTTCATCGTTTAAATTGAACTGGTAATTGTGCTTTCCAGAAGATTCAAGTTATATTTTAATCAACCCGTGAACATAACCTATACTTACAAATATTTGGACTCTTGTAAAAATTTAGTAATAGAGAAAGTATTGGGCTAAAATCCTGTTGTTTCTTTACAAGAAGTTGTATTTTGACTGTATCAATAAATACATTCATTTTTGCCTATACCTCTTGGATAACTCCTTTATATAGAGCCATTATATAGAGATACAATTAAGAGTTTCTCTATGAAGTCTCTGTACTTCCAGAAGTCTGTATCTGAGTATCAAACTGATCAACCTGAACATGTAGGCTATCATATAGAACGAAATTACATCATCGAATTGCTACTAGGAATCTTGCATGACGGATACCTTATGCAAAAGGATTAATCATATTAACCTGCAATCACAGAGGAGGCAGAGAAACTGTACAAGAGTACTATAACTAAATAATGACAGAAATATTTACTCTCTATAGATGAGGAGTAGATCTATAGTTTGTTCTTCAAGTGATTAGTTACTCTCTGTGCTATATGTTACTTCTCTGTGCTATATTAAATTATACCAAAGCAACTGAATGTTCAAGATACATCTTCTGCATGCTTGAGTAGTATAGAGGTGCTGAAAATCAGATCGGTTCATATTAAATCTTTAAACTTTCCTCTCCTAGTCCATAACTCGGAAAGGGAGGATAGAGCCTACGTAACTCGAAACTTAAGCTGTGAGCAGGGTTTTTGGTCATCATTTTTTTTTTTAAGTTCATTGTATTGGATATTATTAACGAAATGCTAACTATTGCCATGAGAAAGTATTTTTTTCATCAAATATTTTATGGAATATGGGAGTTCAAAGTTGAAATTTTTGGGTTTTGGGAGGGGCAATTGAACTCACCTACGAGTTATTTTAAACATTTGATAATTTTTTATACACCGTGGGAAAAAAATGAAACAATTTTTATTTCAATTTAACAATTGGTTTTTTTTAAATAATCTTTTAAAAACTGAAATTTTTTGCATGTTTTAAAAAGTTATTTTGAGAAAAATAATTGTTTGATCGGAATAAAAAATATGTCATTTTATTCCTCAATGTCTTTCATTTTTTTTAAATTTATCAAAAGTTCAAAATAACTTGTAGGGGAGATCAATTGCGCCCAAAAAACGAAAAATTTCAACTTTGAAATCCCATATTCCATAAAATATTTGATAAAAAAAATAATTTCTCATGGCAATAGTCAACATTTCAATACTTTAAAAATATCCAATGCAATAAACTTCGAAAAAAAATTATGACCAAAAACCCTGCGCACAGCCTTAATTACATTGTTAATAGCCCAGCAAGAACGATAGACAGGCAAAAGGTTTGCGAGACATAAAACGGATGGAACTATTTTAAAAAAGAAACAGTACACCTCAGTTAAAAATATAGGAGAAAGGGGTTAACAGCTAGCTGGGTGGAATCGTTTTCCAGAGTTGCCAAGTAATGAATGACTGTGCTCTGGAAAAGACCTACCAATGACAAGCAGTATTAAGCCTATACTACTATACGTGTGGACGCTTGCTACAATACAGTTTTAGCACTAGCTCACGATAATAAAAACCGAGTACAGTCCGCTGTAATTGGGTTGCAGTTTGAAGGCTCGCACACCTCCTGTCAACCAATCACAGCCCGGCTACAGTTCCACTCTCTTTTACTGCTACTGATATTAGTTATCCTACACTCAGATTGTTCATTGCCAGAGACAGTAGACTAGGCTGTGTCCTACTATAAGTAAATAATGTGTTCATTCTGTAGCTTTGAACTTCCAATTCTTAAAAATTTATCTTTTGAGAAACTTCCTTTAAAATGTCCAACCTCCAATTTTCCTATAACAGAATAGTTACGTGAGAGTTATAGCTCTCCACTGTTCACAAGATTAAAATTCTCCTTCGCTAATTGTAATTCTATTATTTTTTATATATTTAGAGAATTAATCGCCTGTATTTCCTTGCTCAGGATCATAATGATTCTGTTTCTAAACAAAAAATTCTAAATAATTGCGAACACGAGAGGAATCTTAAAAAGAAAACCTCCAACTGTATCTTAAAATGATGAGCATAGTTCTGTGTTTAGACACTACACTAGACACTCCACGTTTTCTGGCAAACTTCTGCGGCTGTCACGCAGTTTAATTTGTGGCGTGACGTGTTTGAACACTCTCATACAACACAATGCTTAGCCATCAGCTGCGGCACAGAAGCTCCACAAGAAGTGGACGCGTATGAAAAGGCTCTAATATTGAATTTTTTTAAATTGTAGATTGGCGAGTAAAAGTTCTGCAATAGGTTCTGGAATAGGTAAAAACGTATGTGCACTATAGAGGTGTCCTTGTGATCTATCAGACAACAATCTAATTATAAAACAAATGGTATTGTATTGGATAAACGATAAAGCGAATACAAGATGCCGCCAATTCATAGCGAATACATCAACATCTTGATGCTCAATAACATTTCCTAAAGTAATGTGGTGTAAATCTTGAAGTACATTTCTCCCCCAGCCTAAAGAACTATGTGAAGATTTCTATTGGATAAAATCAAGGGATGAGGGTTCTCATCCATACATCTGCAACACCCAACCTGGTTCACATAAATTGAAAAAAAAAAAATCAAAAAGGGAAAATATCAATCCACGAAACACATTGAAAATAAACTTACAGAGCTTTATCAATCTTATGGCGAAAATATTTTCTATACAGTTGCACGATTGCAGGGGGAGCTAGCATTGCTTCTTATCAGTCAGCAGATAGTTTGAATTTAAACTTAACGAGAGACTGTTTAATTGAAACTTCAGCCAGTGACTAAATTAACGGCAACATCTGGAGAGTGCTGTGTACCAGACGACACTAACAAACCTAACTCGTATCAGAACTCAGATTAAATGGATTTAGCTGGCACAACCATCGTCAAGGAGGATGCAGTTTTGGGATGTGCAGAGTCATGCAGCCCAGCGAGAATCAATGCAATAATGATAAAAAATGCTTAGATTTAAAAAAATCATGGAATGAGTCTATAATATGAATGGTAACTGACATTTTTATTGAGGATGAAGCCCACATGGGTCTAAGACCTGTGCATGGGTAATGAGTTGGATGATGGTGATTGATGAGCTGAACCTACAGTTTTAGGTGGGTTCCGAACCACCGGGTAGTGATTTTACAGCAGAGAAGAGTTTTTTTTTTTGCTGGCCAATCTAATCGGTCACCCTTACAAAGAGTGCCTAGGAGAAAGCAGCTTATCTCTATCTGATTGAACACATACCTGCTACGACTCACGGCTACCCACATTGGAAAGTGATTTTAAATGAAAGTGACTAATTTTTACATTTAGGTCGACGATATTGGATGCCCTCCGAGAATTAAAAACTTTGGATGCAGGACGTTAAATTAAGAGAACAAAAATGAGAAATCAGTAAGCTTGCATCTCAGCTTTAGTTGCCAGGTTATAAAATAGTATATACTATTATTATTATACTATGTACTATGTATACATGTACTATTTACTAATTATTATTATACTATGTTATATATAATAGCAAGCATTATCGTATGTATGTAGAAAAGCATATTATAAGCTGTCATTAATGTGAGAAACGTGTGAATTAAGGAAGTAATCAATGATTAGTTTATTACAATTATTTTCATCAATAACAAGAAGTTGAAAAAATATTGAATGATTTTGGAACATACAAAAAATGGAATGATTTCTTGAAATTCAGGCAAGAGAAGGGGATATTGGTTTACAAAACAAATGGCTGAAGTTGAAAAATTGAGATACAGTCATGCTCAATACATAAAGGCTCTCAATTTGGGAATATTCATAATACATCAAGATTTGTCAAGCAAACAGGACAGGATGTAACTTGGAAGACAGGTAGGCTATATTACTTTCACCAAATGTCAGAATCAAGGACCTGAAAAATATCAAACTCTGTCTTATGATCTTGTCAAGATGTCAAAGTGAACAAGGAAAAGTATTCTTAAAAGTGCTAAGATGTGTGACAGCTCAATAGGAGGCAGGTCATATTGAAATGGAAGCGATTTATATGTCTTTCATTTAGACACGAGCTTGAAAATTTCATATATCTAAGGCACAATAACAAAAAATCGTTATTTTATCGACAGAAGCAAAACTGTTCAAGATAAGTCAAGGTCTGAATCAGATATCGGGTTGCAAATAATTTGAACAGAAAGCATTACTGACTTGTAAAAGTGAGATGTGTTATTTATTATATTGTTTCCGATTCAATATCATATATAGAATAAATAACTACTACATTAGAAGTATCCAGTATTCATTAAAGAAACTTTGTGAATCATTCATTGAAATTATTGAAAATCGATTCGGCATTCATTTGTTCTTTCAATCTCCAAACATAATTGTTTGAGGTGAAATTCTATTGTTCGATTTTTTCACTTGCTCAATAATTGACCGAACGATAGTGAGGTCTACCCTTTAAGACGATCGGCATTTCCTCTGTCTCTCTGTCTCACGATTGCAGACGAACGCCTAGACCAATTGCTATGATTTTTCATATGGATGTTCCTTATTCCTAGGCCCAGTGTTGTATAAGTAGTATAAAAAGGGGGCTTCAGGGACATCATTCCGGGAGTAAGTATGCTCCAAGAGTAAGTATGCTCCAAGAGTAAGTATGCTCCAAGAGTAAGTATGCTCCAAGAGTAAGTATGCTCTAAGAGTAAGTATGCTCCAAGAGTAAGTATGCTCTAAGAGTAAGTATGCTCCAAGAGTAAGTATGATACAGGAGTAAGTATGTTCCAGGAGTAAGTATGTTCCAGAAGTCCCCATCAACCAATAGTAAGTCTGAAATGGGAGTAACTATTAACCTAACCCACTTCTACCTAACCTAATTTACTTCTACCTAACTAATTTTAAACATCTCAGGACTTGGTAAATTTTTGAAACATCTCAGGACTTAGAATAATTTTAAACATCTCAGGACTTGGTAAATTTTTGAAACATCTCAGGACTTAGAATAATTTTAAACATCTCAGGACTTGGTAAATTTTTGAAACATCTCAAGACTTAGAATAATTTTAAACATCTCAGGACTTGGTAGATTTTTGAAACATCTCAGGACTTGGAAAAATTTTGTAACATCTCAGGACTTAGAAAAATTTCCGAAAAATCTTAGGACTTAGAAAAATCTTAAAACTTAGAAAAATTTCCGAAAAATCTTAGGACTTGGAAAAATTTCCGAAAAATCCTAGGACTTAGAAAAATTTCCGAAAAATCTTAGGACTTAGAAAAATTTCCGAAAAATCTTAGGACTTGGAAAAATTTCCGAAAAATCTTAGGACTTAGATAAATTTCCGAAAAATCTTAGGACTTAGAAAAATTTCTGAAAAATCTTAGGACTTGGAAAAATCTTGAGACTTGGAAAAATTTCCGAAAAATCTTAGGACTTGGAAAAATCTTGAGACTTAAAAAAATTTCCGAAAAATCCTAGGACTTAGAAAAATTTCCGAAAAATCTTAGGACTTGGAAAAATTTCCGAAAAATCTTAGGACTTAGATAAATTTCCGAAAAATCTTAGGACTTAGAAAAATTTCTGAAAAATCTTAGGACTTGGAAAAATCTTGAGACTTGGAAAAATTTCCGAAAAATCTTAGGACTTGGAAAAATCTTGAGACTTAAAAAAATTTCCGAAAAATCCTAGGACTTGAAAAAATTTCCGAAAAATCTTAGGACTTGGAAAAATTTCCGAAAAATCTTAGGACTTGGAAAAATTTCCGAAAAATCTTAGGACTTGGAAAAATCCATCTGCAACTGATTTGTTATTCATTTTCCCCTAACCTAGTCTCAGTGTCCACTTATGCCTAAAAGTGTATACCATGTGTTCACCTAGTGTTCACCTAGTGATCACCAGTGCCAACCTAGGACAGCTATACCATTGGGTGATTGTCGATATCATGGACTAAACAATTTCTATATGTATCATTACAATTGTCAATAAATATTATTTATCAATGTATTGACTACTAATTAACCAGACTCATGATTGTACAACTATATTGTAGAAGGATGTGGAATATAGGTTAACAAAGGATTGCTCTCAACAGGAAAGAGAGAGGGAGAGGCCCTCACTGGCCTTGACATTCTGGCACCATTCCAATGCAGGAAAAACATGCCTGTGTATAATTGCGCAACATTACGTAATCACTGACCTTGACATTCTGGCGCCATTTCAATGCCTACTGGATAGACATCTAGTATATATATTATGTATACATTCAATATTTATCAGTATGGAGAAGGCTATAATAGCAAGAGAGTTGCACAGGTCAGCTCGTCGGAATTTCCCAACACGTATGGTAACTGTAAAAGGGCTAGACGATCTCTATCAGGCTGATCTTGTTGAGATGATACCATATGCATGTCAGAACAAAGGTTACAGGTACATTATTACAATTATCAATTGTCTCAGCAGGTATGCTTATGCTATTCCAATAAAGAACAAGTCAGCTGATGCAGTTGTCAAGGCAATGCATCCTATATTTGAGCAGAATCCAATGAAACACTTGCAAACTGACGATGGTAAAGAGTGGTTCAATTCAAAGTTTCAACAACTTGTGAAACACTATGGCATCAATCACTATTCAACGTATTCAGATAAGAAGGCTTCAATAGTGGAACGTTTCAACAGAACGCTTAAACGGTTGATGTGGATCAAATTCACTGAGCGTGGAACCTATTGCTGGACAGATATTCTAAGCTCACTTGTAAAAGAGTATAATGGAAGAATCCATAGGACAATAGGTATGCGACCGGTTGATGTTACAAAAGAGCATGAGACATTACTGCTTTCCAGACTTGGTGAGCAACGTCAAGAGTATCAACAGAGCTTGTTGGACAAATTTGAAAACAAGTTCTATCCGGGTGTTCACCAAAAAATCGATCCAGGTGATAAGGTTCGAATAAGCAAGTATAAAATGACATTTGACAAGGGCTACCTACCCAATTGGACAAATGAACTGTTCACAGTAACACGTGTGCGACCTACATTACCTGTAACATATGAGTTGGAAGATTGCAGAGGACAGCGTGTGCAAGGAGGATTCTATGCAGAAGAGATTGTGAAAACCAAAGTACCTAGTGTTTTTGAAATTGCCAGAGTGCTAAAGAGGAAAGGTAATAAACTGTTAGTGCGCTGGAAAGGATACGATCGCAGTCACGACTCTTGGATTGATAGAGCAGATTTGGTGTGATGAAGCAGGTTGTGCAAAGGAGTCACAGGTTCAATATAATTGACTTTGATCAAGTGGTGAGAGGCTGTGGTCTGGCCAACCCAGAAATGAATGCAAAGAAACGTCATGGACCTTTGTTCCCCAACCATATGCGCTGCATTATATGTGGACCATCAGGCTGTGGAAAAACCAATTTACTGTTCAACATGCTTTTCGATCATAAAGGAATCTCATTTTCAAACATCTATCTCTACTCAAAAACTGCATTTCAACCAAAGTATCAGCTACTGCGCACCATTATGGAAGACCTTGGACCTAAACTGAGCTTCACCAAGTGTGACACCTGTGAAGAGATACCTGCACCACATGAGTTGCCCACCAATTCAATAATAATTTTCGATGATGTGATTTGCGAGCAACAGGAAGCCATCAGGCGTTACTTCACCACTGGTCGACACAGTAATGTTGATGCATTTTATCTGGCACAGACTTATAGCAGTATACCGAAACAGTTGATACGTGACAATGCCAATTTTCTAATCATGTTTAAACAAGATGAACTGAATATGAAACATTTGTACAGAGATCACGTGGGATCTGACATGACCTTTGTCGAATTCAGAAGAATGTGCAATGATGTATGGTCATCATCTGTGCATGCATTCCTTGTAATTGATCAGTCCTCAGACAAGAATAGAGGGCGCTACAGGAAAGGTCTTGATACATTTTTAGTTGAAGCACAACAGTGATTATGCTCAGTCTAGCACTGAATGGCAAGTGAGATGGACAAATAGATGAAGAGTATGCATCAGAAGAAGAAGCAAACTGTGGAGGAGATTGCGCCAATCATCATGGAGATTGCCAAGCTGAAGCGTAACATCAAGCGGAAGCATAGAGAGCTGACACTGGGCAGGGAATTGACAGAGGAGCAGCATGCAAAGCATTTCAAGCCACTTAGTGATCCACTTATCACTATTGTTGAAACACTCAAATCTTCTCAACCACCAGCTCAACAACAACAACAGTCAGTTCCAATGACTACACCATTATTGGATGCACCCCGTATATTGCCTACACCACCAACAACACCTGCCAACAGCAGCACTCCCTATCCAGGAAGGATAAGGCATAGACTGCAATCACTACCAGATATTAGAGAAGAAGAGTCACCAATCTTTGAAACATATGGAACAGGTGAAGGTGCAAGTCCAGCTGCAAGTACTTCAAGTGTTGCACGACAATTGTGGAAGCGTCAGGACATGAGTGATGATGATGATGATGATGATGATGAGGAAAACCTTAGTGTTGAGAAATTGCTTGATACTAGCAGTCATGTGGCACAACAAGCCTTGGCCCAATCTGATCTGGCTTCAAAACCAGTGGGAGAGTACATTATGCAATCAGTGCGCAAGGACCACAACTTTGATGATGCATTTGGACCAAAAGTGATAAACAACTCGTACTATCTAGGCAGTAAGCTGCTTACCTTTGGACCTAAAGGTAACAAGATTGTGCTGTCTAATCCTACAGATGGTAGAATTGAAAAGACTTTTAGAGCTACACCAGGCCTTTGTGAGTTGATTTTCATGAAAATGCCCAACAAAGGAAAATTGGAGGGGGACGACTTGAATGCCTATAAATTACTTCTGGACTTTACCAATGTCTACAGAGAAAACTACAGTCCAGATGGTAGAATTGCAAACTATAACAATATCAAGTACAAGAGGACAATCAGGGATCTGATAAGAGGAGAAGCAGTCAGTGGAAAAGGAGCCAAAGTTGCTGGAAGAGGACTGGTAGCACCTTTCAATATGGTGGCAAGTGATGGCAACAGGATTGAATATGTCTACTACAATGACCCCAACGAACTTGTGGACAGACTGAAGCTGCTGGATCAGTCTAAAGCAGTTGGCAACACTGGACATGAGAATGAAATCAACTCAATCTTGGAAGAGCTGGAGGAAGGTGGTTACATAGTTGGTAAACCTGCATACTAGTTGCACACTATATAAGGCAACAACGTTGCAACAAGAGACAGTAAGTCTCTCAAGTGAAAGAGTAAACATGAATTCTTTGGGAAACATCAATGCCCGCCATAGGCGTATGATCAATTTGGCAAATCCACGCAGCAATCATGATGCTGTGAATCTGATTACATGTAGAGATATGATGTCATTTCATTTGCCAAAGAGAAGAGATGTGGATACATTGCAAGTAATGACAAGCCTTAAGAATTCAATACTGACAGATATGCAAGAACCAATTCAAGCTACAGATGGAGTTAACAAACAGTATTTAGAGAAAAGGTTGGATGAGCATTCAAAGGCTGTGGTTGAAAAGTGTCTCACTGTCATGTTGGATGTTACTACGTCAAGAGAAAACCTCAATTTGAGTAAAGAACAACTGAGGGATAAAATGTTAAAGCTTATGGGAATCTCCAAGCCGTCTAAGGGTATAAAATGAGATGACAAGGCTGCTGATCGACATAAGATGGCTGTATGCAGAGGAAAACGGAGGTACCAAGGAAGAGGAGTACTTTCTGCAATCACAAATGCAGCGGGTACAATAGTCAACAAAGCAATAGACTTACTGCCCGTAGAACTTCATCTTCCTGGCTACCAGTACTGTGGACCAGGTACAAAGCTTGAAAAACGATTAGCAAGAGGTGATCCAGGTGTCAACAAACTTGACCAAGCCTGCAAGCAGCACGACATTGCCTACTCAAGGAATAGTGATACAAGGAGCAGAGCAGCAGCAGACAGAGATTTGGCTGAACGAGCTTGGAGTGTGGCAACATCTTCAGATGCTGGATTGGCAGAGAGAGCTGCAGCATTAGCAGTAACCAACATCATGAAGGCCAAGGCAAAGTTTGGAGGAGGAGCTAAACAACAAAGGAAGGGGAGAGCTGCACAGAGGAGGAGAACAGCAGCAGCAACCAAGGGTCAAGGCCTGTACCTCAGGCGTCAGAAGACGGGAAACGGGGTGCGTCGCCATCAATGTGGCGGCAGAAGATGATTGTAGCTCTACCTGACCGAGCACTAACAGATGCCGACCTCTACAAGTATGCCTGCCGTCTCAAGCTGAAGAAATTTCGAGGAGTATTCATGCGAGATGCTCTACCAGCCAATGGACCACTGGATCAGGAGTGTGGCATCATCAACCTGGATCAAAGTGATGGAGCTGGCACACATTGGGTGTGCTATGTGAAGAAGAAGGATGGCATCGTTCACTACTTTGATGGCTTTGGCAACCTGAGACCACCACAGGAGTTTATTGACTACATGCACAGAGGATTGAGTCCAGCAACAAGAATCGAGTACAACTACAATCAGAAGCAAGAGGATCTCTACTCTCATATATGTGGACATTTATGTTTAAAGTTTTTGCTTGATGAAAATAAATAACAATGTACAACATGTCTTTTCATTTCTCCCACCCACATAGTATAAAGGTACTAGTCTATACTCTTATCAAGTCATTGTGTAATAGTACACTGAGCAGTCAAGACCATGATGCTCTGCTTTGGAGGTAGAACCTCAATATTGAAAAGTGAATTTTATCCGCCACTTGATACAAGCAATGGCGAATGGGAAATTGGTCTCATCAGCTTTACTAGCTGCAACTCTATACCAAATGTTGAGAATGGTTACAACAATGCATTACATTTTCTGGCTCCAAAAGTGGACCAGAAGGCAGCAGCAGCCAAGCCAGAGGACGACTATGCAATGACTCATGAGGAAGTTACAGGTAAAGTGTTTGCTCAGCAGTTGTTTAGTGATACTGCTAACCAGGGTACTCAAAGGAAGCCCAGAGCTGCCCAGGCAGGAGGAGAAAAAGCTCCAGTAATGGTTTGGCAAAAGGTAGTATTGCCAGAAGGTAGTTTTGAATTTCAAACAATTGCCAACCTGCTGGAGGCAAGGATGAAGAAGCGTGGAGTCAAGTTTCAGATGGCTGTGGACCCATCGACCTTGAAATGCTTAGTATTATGTGATGCCATGTTAGACTTTAGACAACCTGATTCAATAGGAAAGCTGCTGGGATTCGACCAAGTTGTAGAAGCTAAAGTTGAGACTAGAGGTATCACTACAGTGCAAATCAGTCGTCCCAATGTGCTGCGTATAAAGTGTAACATTGTGAGTGGATCTTACTCAAATGGAGTCAAGGATCATGTGATCTATGAGTTTTACCCAGATGTTGATCCAGGGTATAAAATGAGTGTGAATGTACAAAATGTCATCTATTTACCGGTGGACACCAAGCAGATTGGTAGCATTACGTTGGAGATTGTTGATGAGAACGGACGTCTGGTGGACTTTAGGGAGGAACCAATAAACATAACCTTACATTTGCGACAACAACCCAAGTGATGGTTCTATTATTTGGCAAGTGGAATCAAGGATTGGATGTGGAAGCAGCAATATCCCCCATGGAGGTGGTAGAACAAAAGTCTATTAATAGGGCGCCATTTGTGAAAGATGTCATTCAACCATTGGACTCTGTGGTGTTAACATCAAGCAGCATCAAATATCTGCAGAAGAAAGGCTATCAAGTTGTAAGAGGAGGAAGACCACGACAACAACACTGAAAAATGGGAGTTTTGGATGTGACAAGGGCTGGCCCTTCAGCGGAGAACAGCATCACTGGCTATGAATATCATTCTCATGCTCCGTACACTACAGGCTTTGGTGCCAACGATGAGATTCGGATAGCAATTCAGCAGCAGGACATCTATACACTGCCATCGGAGAGCTATCTGCACATGGAGTACAAGGTGACCAATGCAGCAAATGCAACCTTGGGAGGCTCACCTTGTGTCTCCGGATTCTTTGGCCACCTGTTTTCGGAAATACGCTACGAGATCAATGGAGTTGTAGTGGACAGCATACGTAGCCCTGGCATTGCCAGCCTGATGAAGAATGCCATGACCTTTGAGCGGGAAGAACAGCTCAAGATGGATGGAGCCGGCTACAGATATGATGCCCAGACAGGGTTTGGCACGTTTGATGCTAATGGTGCCAACACAACCATCATGAATGTGCCACTTAGATACCTGTTGGGCTTTGCCGAGGACTATAGGCAGATTATGCTGAATGTGAAACAGGAGCTGGTGCTGAGACGCAGTGCTGACACTTTAGACTGTTTGAATGCAGCAGGCAAGGTCACAATTGAGAAACTGGTGTGGAGGATGCCCTATGTAGAGGTGTCTGATGAAGCTAAATTGCGTCTGCTGAGACTGGTGCAAAACAACACGCCCATCTCAATGCCATTCAGACATTGGGAACTGTACGAGTACCCGTCTTTGCCACAGACCACAAAACATACGTGGACTGTCAAGTCAACTACTCAGCTGGAGAAGCCAAGATACATTGTGATTGGACTGCAGACTGGAAGAAGAGGAGCGGCTACTGTGAATAGCTCATACTTTGACTTGTGCAAAATGAAAGATGTTCGAGTGTTCTTGAACAACAAGTACTATCCGTATGAAAGCATCAATGGCGATGACAACCAAGTGTACAATATGTATGCAGCATTCAATGGAGTCTACAATCGTGATGACGCTCGAGCAAGCAACCCACTTTTTGAGAAACATGCTGTGCGGGATGGTAAGATGTTACTGTTTCCTATTGACTGTTCACGTCAAAACGAATCGCTCAAGACGGGAAGCATTGACATCAGAGTTGAGTTTGAAGCAAGTGAAAACATTCCAGGAAATACACATGCCTATTGTCTGTTGATACACGAAGTGATTAAGGAGTATCAGCCAATGACTGGTCTTGTTCAATCAGTCTAGAGAGAGAGAGGGGGAGGATATAAAGGCAGTCGGCAAGCAGCAGTATGGTCATAGTTGCAAGAAGCGTCAAGTGAAGCAGTCATCATGTCCAGGAGAGTTCTACGCTTTTTGGATGAGGAGGAGGAGGAGGGGGAGTTGCCACCCAGCAATGGAGAGGATGTTGTGGGCTGCTGCCTAGGCTACTACACTCAACACGAGAAATCGTTGATGAAGGATGCTTCTACAAAAACAACCGACCTCAACCAGGCTTCCACTGATGACGATGAAGATGGCATTGCGCCAAGCAGGGCTACAGAACTTTTTGGACCACTACCAATCTACTTGATGGACTTTCAAGGCTTTGAGGGATTGAATAACCAGTTTATTGTCAAGGAGATGGCAATATTGGAACATGACGATGAACATCATGTGTTGACTCACCACTACTTTTTCAAAGCGCCCTACCCGGACGTATTGCTGAAAACAAGCAGCCTGGTTGAAAGCAATCAATTACAAAGAGCTAAACATGGACTGAGATGGTCGGGCAATGGAGCCGGCCAAACACACCTCTCATATTCGGCCTTGAAGCAAATTGTATATGACACAGTTGGAAGATGGCTTCACGAGAACAGTGACTCGGGACGGCCAATGAAGATCTTGGTATACGGATATGAGAAGATTTGTCTGCTGGAAACGCTACTGCAGCTGGACAAAAAGGAAAATGTGGAGTATGTGGACCTGAGTTCGCCCTACCTATTCCATGAGACGCCCAACTTGGAGGTGCTGATGAAGACTACTACAGTCTACTGCCCGGAACATTACCTGCTCAACTTCTTGGAGACTGTGAAGATGAAGCTGGCTGGTGACAACGGAAGACAAGGGCGCTTGGATGTACTGCCATTTTGTGCGCTCAATGTAGTAAACATCCTGCACAATTGGATTATGCAAGCATTACAAAGAGATAGACATTTTTGTAGAAGTTTGTTTTTGTCAATAAAGAATGAAATGTGAATATTGTGTCATCATTTATTCCCCCACCACCACCTGCTCTCCTAGTATATAAGAGGTAGCTGGGTCTGGCTGAGCATCATTCAGTCGAAAACAATGACCAGTATTACTACACTGCCATTCAAGGTAGCAGTCATATTTGATAATTGTAGAACTCCATTGACATCGGTATACAAGTTAAAGAATAGCTTGGTAGCCATAATGGACTTGCGTTCAGTGCCTGGATGGAGGAGCAAGGATGTTAAGCTAGAGATTGATTTCAAAGACAGTGCTGAGACTTGGTGGTGTGACTTTGAGTGCAGTGACCAGAGTCTATCTTTGGTTGGCAGAAGAAGGATTACATTTGCCGGCTTTGACTACAACTCTATGGATGGACGTGTCAGATGCATTAGGATTGAGGATGGTCAATCAGGCGATCCTGCTCTACTGGTATCAATTTGTAAAGCTAAGCAACATCCTAGATTATGGCCGCCATGTGATGTGACCGATGGTGTGGGCCGTGTAAAGGAAACTCTAAATAGGTCGGTAGAGACCTATGGTGTCACCAGAGACTTTGAAAGGGGCAATATTGTAGCCAATTTCTATGTATTGTTTCATACCTGCGATTGTCTATGTTAATAAACAATGTAATGTAAAGTATATACTTTTCTTTTCAACCTATTTCCATGAAAAATTTACACTGCCATGCACTAGGCGAACACTTGGTGTATACTTTTAAGCCCAAGTGAGCACTAGGTGAACACTTGGTGAACACTGGTGATCACTAGGTGAACACTAGGTGAACACATGGTGTACACTTTTAGGCATAAGTGGACACTGAGACTAGGTTAGGGGAAAATGAATAACAAATCAGTTGCAAATGGATTTTTCCAAGTCCTAAGATTTTTCCAAGTCCTAAGGTTTTTCCAAGTCCTAAGGTTTTTCGGAAATTTTTCCAAGTCCTAAGATTTTTCGGAAATTTTTCTAAGTCCTAGGATTTTTCGGAAATTTTTCCAAGTCCTAAGATTTTTCGGAAATTTTTCCAAGTCCTAAGATTTTTCGGAAATTTTTCTAAGTCCTAGGATTTTTCGGAAATTTTTCTAAGTCCTGAGATGTTACAAAATTTTTCCAAGTCCTGAGATGTTTCAAAAATCTACCAAGTCCTGAGATGTTTAAAATTATTCTAAGTCTTGAGATGTTTCAAAAATTTACCAAGTCCTGAGATGTTTAAAATTAGTTAGGTAGAAGTAAATTAGGTTAGGTAGAAGTGGGTTAGGTTAATAGTTACTCCCATTTCAGACTTACTATTGGTTGATGGGGACTTCTGGAACATACTTACTCCTGGAACATACTTACTCCTGTATCATACTTACTCTTGGAGCATACTTACTCTTAGAGCATACTTACTCTTGGAGCATACTTACTCTTAGAGCATACTTACTCTTGGAGCATACTTACTCTTGGAGCATACTTACTCTTGGAGCATACTTACTCTTGGAGCATACTTACTCTTGGAGCATACTTACTCTTGGAGCATACTTACTCCCGGAATGATGTCCCTGAAGCCCCCTTTTTATACTACTTGTATATATTTTTTTTCAAATTTTAATAGGGGAGCTAATAATTATTATTAATTAATCCATTTTATAGACCTAACCTACTGAACTTGCCGGCCAAACAGCTTAGAGGAACAGCTGATAGAAGTCAACAGTTTTTAATCATATGGCAGGCCCCTTATCAGCGTTATTTACGCTGTCTTTGAACAGCAAAAGACTTTGCACTTTGCATGTAGGCTACCATACAGTCAGAGCCTTGCAATATGTAGGAAACATATGACTGGGTATGATAAAATGTAATTATGCCAGGTTGATGACATCTGTTAACCAATGCAGCTAGAAATTTGATATGCAGCCTCAGCGGGAGGTGGCGAATAATAAAATAAAAAACCGAGCTTCTACCCTTATAGTCATAGGTTTAAATTTGAAATGTATCTTCATTCAGAGGTGGTGATTAAGAAAACAACGAAGGAGGCCTCTATGATCAGCTGGAAGAGCCCTAGGACTAACTTCTTTCCTAATTTGAAATTTAACCTCAGCGGGAGGTGGTGAATAATAAAATCAAAGAGAATTTTTATGAGAACGCAGCAACGCGCGTCGGGCCAGCTAGGCTTAGTAGATTGTAACTGGCAAGTGTATGTGTGTGTGTGCATGCATGCTTGGTCCTACGCAGTGTGTTTACACAACACATTCTTTATAGTCTTGGACTGCCTATCTCTCGGTCACTGTCTCCACATGTTATTCAATTTTTTGTCTTTTGACAAAAAATTGAGAAAAGATTAAGATTAAGAAAAAAGAAGAGATTAAGGACTTTTGATGTTCCAAAACATTTTTTAGGTCAGAAAATATTATGATAAAAAATATAATGTATAGCTGCAAAGAAAAACCAGATAGTAGGCCTATAATGATGATAGTGATATTATGTTGATCATCACAGGTGAAAAAACAACAAAATTTTAGTTGGTGAAAATTGGGAATGGAAGATGGATGAGAAAAAGTAAATAAACAAATTCATCATTTATTTGATGAATAATTTCTGTTTTTTATTATTGGAGATTTATTGATATTAAAAGCTGCTAAAAATGCATGAGAACCCTTCATTTTTCTCACTGTCTCTCAAACGAGGGGTGATTTCTAGGCGGCGTCATAAACTTTGGTCTTTTCAAATATTGATTTTTACAGTTTCTGTCCTCAATAAAAGATTAAGGAATTAAAATCGAGTTGAAAACGCTCTTCAACTTTTTTCGAAAATGTCATCCCCTTATGTGTGAGTGTTGAGCGAGTGAGGTCTACTGTTCACAGAACTACTAGTTATTCACTCCCAATAAATAAGTTAAAAATATAAATATATCTTTGAAGTCACCTACTCTATTTTCTATTGAAAACGAAAATTCAGTAATTGAAGATTGGAGGATTTTGGTTCTTAAGTGGGAGTTGCCATAGAGCAACTGCACAGTAATAATACTATTGATGTATTGATCACACCGCAATACATAAAATATTGAAGAAATTTCACCTGTCGGTTCAAATTAACCGTCTAAATATATCATTTCAATGTCAACTCTTTTCATGTCTGGGTGGAGTCAAGGTATTAGGATAAGAATAGCTTCGAAACAGAAAGACAATAAGGCGGAATGAACTAGAAAAGGAATATTATTTCTTGGCGAAGGTACAAAATCAACACACAACATGGCTGCGTATCTACTGACAATGTCACCAAAAAGAAGGAAAAGGAAATCAAGTTGACGGTTGAACAAGTTCAACATTTAATGATCACTATTCACAACATTAAACAGAAAGATATTTGAGTTAAGCCATTGTAAGTTTAATCAATTAATGATGGCCTGCGATAATAGAAAGAAAATTGTCATGTGTTTTTGTTGAATGTTAGTCTGACTGAAGTTGGGTATACGTTCCTAACATGAATATTCCTTGAGTTCGATTATATATAATTTTTTATTCACAATACTAAACACATTTCATATTCTCAAAACAAAGTTTCATATTGGATTCTTTAGCCTCCGGATACCAGTTAATTTTAATAAAGGTTTAAATACCTGCGTTTTGGTATCCAATAATCATTTGTTCGCTACCAGTTTCAACCCTTCCATGTGGTCATCATCAGGTGGTTACAGACGTTATTTTATCATCTAGACTTGTCAGTCGACGCGAGCGTGTTACCCGTCTTGTTTTTCGTTTAGGCCAATTCGTTTCGTGATATGTGTTTTTTGTGTGTATTTTATTATTCGACGTTTTATATTACGAAGAATCACCGATGATAAAATAACGTCTGTAACCACCTGATGATGACCCCATGGAAGGGTTGAAACCGGTAGTGAACAAATAATTATTGGATACCAAAACGCAGGTATTTAAACCTTTATTAAAACGAAGTTACATTCCGTTATTCAAGATGAATCAAGACGTTATTTGAATTTATGAATTAAGATTGGAGGACCATGTTACAGTTGAGATATTACCAAAGGTTCCCAAACTTTTAAAGGTAAAAGACTAACTAAAAATGTGGCATCTGTTAAAGGAATATGATCCAAGAAATTCTCCCTCTCAGACCACAATTTCTTGGCACTGAATATAAACGAGATAAACAACTATGCTTGTTGGACAATGTTCGTTGAATAGGAAATTGAATTGTTCGAGGGATTTATAAGCCAAGCTTCAACTTTCGTTAATCGACTTGGGGCAGGTAAGAAAGGGTTGGCTGTGAGTTGTCAGGAAAAGGGTCTTATGGGGAGAAACGTAATAAATTCAGAATATCTGTCGGATGTGCGTCGTATGCCCGGGAACTGTGCCATCTACTCAACCATGAACCCGAGTAATGCTGCTGACCACAGACTTTTCGTCCTCTTATACTTTCGTTTACGTGGATGCTCCCCTGAATAAGAACCACTCCGTCATTTCACCATATTCATGCCATTTCACATGGAATACCACATTTTTATTCACATCCATCATCAGATACGTACTATACTGGTTGATATTCATGAATGATTCAGGTAATAAAGAATAGGAATCATCGCAGAGAATCTTTTTGAGAAGTTATTATTGCGTACAACCAATTAAAACAAAAGATAACATAAAGATTCAACTTCATTAAAACCAAATTTTATAAAAAATCATCGAAGTAGGCTAAATGAAATGTCATCACGGGAAGTAATAACCGAGTGCCGGAGCAGGTATCTGTTCAATCAGAGATAAGCTACGAAACTTCTGGACGCTCTTTGCAAGGGTGACCGATTGGATTGGTCAGCAAAAAAGACTCTGTTCTCTGCTGTAAAATCACTTCCCAGTGGTTCGGGAGCCACCTAAAACTGTAGGTACAACTCATCAATCACCATCATCCAATTCATTACGGTACGCACAGGTCTCAGACCTATGTGGGCTTCATCCTCCGAAATAAAGAAGAAAAAATTCTCACTTCTATCATCAGTAATTTAAAGGATATGTAACCGAATGTTCGACAACAGAAAAAATTGTGAACATTCAATAAAATAAAGAGGATTATAAAACAAATTTCAAGAGAATATACAGTGACAATGAGCCGGCTTTTCATTTCTTCAATGTTATGTATATGGTAGTATAATATGGTGGGCATGTGTAAGGTAGAAATGGGAAACTAAGGCTTTTGTGAACAAAATACTGTACTGCTTAAACCATTCAAGCCACAGAATTGAATTAGTTGACATCTCGATTTCCATTTAAATTGAGAATCTATTACTCCAATTATAACTAAGTACTATTTTGTATTATTACTCACTGTATACCTTTTAATTATTTTAGCTGCAACGTTCGGCCCCAAGCCCCCAACAGAAGATCTGGCGTAGCAGACTAAGAAAGGTGAGACTCCGTATTCGTTTTGAGACTTATTCCAAACACTAGAATTAAACTGGAGCTAGAAGTGGAACTTGATTATAATTATTACAGTCTACATCCAGAATCTACTCGACTTGAATCCAACCAAAAATCTCACAACTACCACGCCCATTTAAGCCAACTTGTGAGTGGTTAAGTTAGGTCATTCAACTCACATGGAGAAAAAGTGGAACATTGGGCATCCGAGGATTCCTCAATTATCTTCAAATTCCCTTAATGGAGTCCTATGAGGCGATACCAATAAATCAAAGAGCCTGAACACTATGGCGCTGATGAGCCACCGGACGTAATTCTCCAAACGATTTGCAAATGAATATTGGACGAGACAACCCCGAAACCATTAATTAAAGCGAGCACAGCTTGACGACCACCGAACGTTCACACCTGGGAAATTGATGAGCACCTAGGATAACGGTTCGATCACGATCGAGCTTTAAACGCTGCCAGGAGTGAGCTGTCAAATCTGTCATTAACAAAGGGGGAAAGAGGTTACGGGAGGAAGCGTTTGAGCGGCCACCGACTCAACTAATGACGCTCGCGAGCATTATCGCGCCGAGTATCAACCGGAAAGCACAAAGTACTTAATCTTGTGCAGTTTGTAGCAGCAGCCGACGCAAACTCTTTTCACTTCATTATGCGCACTTTTCACAAAAGCCATTTGATGTATTGAAACGACGAATACAGTACAAGCCAGCCAAGATAGAGCAGGCAGCCGGTTCATTGTGTTTAGCTATTCGTCACGAATCACGTTCACCACTCCCTTCCACCCACCGTCCCACCAATCACACAGATTTAGTGGCCGTTGCCGTTATTACTGAAATAAGCCAATGGCCGAATAGTACTAGCAAAAGGAAACGCTCTTATTCAATTTCAACAATCACAAACACTTAACAACATCAATGGATAACCTGAGCGAGGAACTTGGAAAAAGGCTACAGTTGAGTTGACAGGACATACTTTGGGAATTCATACCTGACGAATGGGTGCTTCGTGTTTGCACAGTGGAGCAACCCATTAATCACCATCGCAAAATTAAACACATGCTGTAGTCCAGGGGTGCCCGACCTACGGCCCGCGAGCTGATTTTATGTGGCCCGCCGTGTTGCCATAAAAACAAAGAATTTACGAGCATTAAGAGAATTTTAAATATTATTAGGGGAGTAAATAGTGAATTTCAGATTACCGAAGAACTGGCTGGAGTTCATTCAATGGAAACTACTGTAACTGGTATAGAAATATTTTCTAAAGTTAAGGAAACCATTTTTGGTCTGGGACTAGACTTTACGAAATTGCAAGGAATTACTACAGATGGTGGTAAGAATATGTGTGGCACCAAAACAAGCGTAGTTGGAAATGTCTGTAAAGCAGTGGAAGATGCTGGTGCAAGGAAACCAGTAATTCTGCACTGTATTATACATCAGCAGGCTTTGTGCGGAAAAAACTTGGAAATATCTGACGTGATGGCAGTCGTTGTTAAAACAGTAAACTAAACACGTTCACACTCCCAAAAACACCGCAAGTTCAAGGTATTTTTGGCAAAAAATTGACAGTACTTATCCGGACGTTCCCTATCATTTTGCGAAATCCGGTGGCTCAGTAGGGGTAAAATGTTACAAAGGTTTTTTGAGCTTCGTGCAGAGTTAGATATTTTCATGAGTGACCAAGGTGTCAAGTGCCAGAACTTTTTGATACAGTGTGGTTGTGGAAGTAAGCATTCTTGGTTGACTGCACAGAACATTTAAATTTTTTAAACTTAAAACTGCAGATATCTAATTCACTTGTTCATGATGCCTACCATCAGGTGAGATCTTTTAGAAAAAAACTTGCTCTCTTTGAAAAGCTGCTGACTAAAAACAATTTAGATTACTTTGCAAGATGCAAACTATTTTTATCTGAAGCTAGTCTGCCGTTCCCTTCTGAGTTCGCTGTTGAGGTAGTGAGCCAACTGAGCCACCAGTTCAATGAAAGATTTGAAGACTTTGATAAAGAGTGCGATAAAATCAACATGCTTCAAACTCCTTTCAAATGCGATATTGATTCTGTGCCCTCAACCCTTCAACTCGAAATTATTGACCTAACAACAAATGAAATGCACAAGGACCACTTTGAGAAATGTTACAAAAACGGAGATCTGTTGCCATTCTACAGCGCCTTGCCCAATGAAGATTTCAAAAACATAAAAATGTGTGCTCGTACTATGTTCTCAGTGTTTGGTTCAACCTATGTTTCCGAACAAACATTTTCAAAAATTAATAACATTAAATAAAAAGTCCGGTCTTCCCTCACAGATGAACACTTAACATCGTTATTAATGATTGGTACAACCAAGTTTGAGCCTAAGTGGAAAGGCATTTTCAGCACAAGTGCAAAGCAGTTTTAAACATCTCACTGAAGCTTAGATGAGCCTACATACAAACTTGATACTCTGATTAATAGCTTTGTAAAATGAAAGACTAACTTTTTTGTAATTCATACTGTTATTGTTGTATTTTCATACTTGTGTGGTTAATTACAATTATTTTAATATATATTTGATATATTAGCCCCGCTTTCGGGGGGGGTGGGGGAGGAGTTTATCCCAGACCCCCCGGTACACCATCGGCCCGGCACGCCTTCTCTTGACTGTTGACAATGTGGCCCTTGATTAAAAAAGGTTGGGCACCCTTGCTGTAGTCTATGACATACTACGTGAATACAGAGTGATTACCACCAATTCACAGCATGCTTTTGATTTTGCGAAGGTAATAATTATCCTCGTGTATTGGTAGACTTGCCGCTTGGATTCTCCACTGTGCAAGCACCATTAGATTATTTTGTAATGTTTGAATCCCAAAACAACTATATTCTGTCAACTCAACTTACCAATTTCAACTTTGGGGAGTTTTACTCCATTCATTTAAAATTCAACAATCACCATAATAAAAGTATGGCTATACTGAGAAAGCATCTTAAAAAGCACTAGTGAAATTACTCCTAAAGCACTAGTGAAATTAATACCAAAGCACTACTCAAATTGGAGTTCATAAGCTATGAATCCAAAAGTATCTAATGCCCCAAGAATGTCCTGCCAATTCAACTTACATGAAATGCTGATAAAATGTAGCAAATGGGAGAAATTTAAAGATACTCTATGTATTCTTGCTCCAATAAAACAGAAATTTTTGTTGCCAGAAATCAATGCTCTAATTTTATACGATTTTAATTAAAATAAAATTTCACTCAATATTGCTATGAATCTGTAAGTGGAAGTAAAATTGAACTCATCAATGAAAAAAGTGCCAATTTATTGGATTGTAAATTGCAATTGAGGGGTCATTTTTGCCATATAAATTGTGTGGCGTCTATTTGAAAATTGTATGGAAATTTATATAGTATACAACGATTATTACGTGCATTCCAGAATTTTAAATTCGCCTACTCTTGCGAAGAGTCATTTTGCTAGAAAAGCGTGAGTAATGTGAATTAAAATATAAAAAAGAATTGGATATCCATTAATATCCATTACAAGCTTATTCATGTATTCATGAATTCTGAAGTTGTCCACCCAGCATGCTCTAATATGTTAAGTAATATCTGAAATTAGAGATTCAAAATCATAAATTTTCATAGCCTAATTGCATTCGTGATTAGGTGAGTAATCTATATCGATAAAGGCAATTCAGTGAAGTGATTTCTACTACAGTATTATAATTAGTCAATTCAGGAATTATAATCTTGAATTTGAAGAATATTAACAGTATTCAATACTAAGTATTTTCAATACTTAGTATAGAAGACGTATGTTGGAAGCCAATCAATAGTTTCCCACATTGGTTTGTATATATTTTTATACTTGGAGTTCATTTGAAATTATTGGATCGTGTTCTGAAATTAAACATTAATGGATTTTATGTTCTGGAAGAACATTAAATACATTTTAAACATACACTGTAGCCTACATCCAATAATTTAAAAATACTTTTAATATCAATTTCTCCTTTCTCTTCTCAAATAAAATAAAAATAATAATTGAGTAGGCTATTATCCGTTGAACACATGGTACCATGTTGAATATCACATACTCATTATGATTACTTGCTAAGTACAAAATGCAGTATACATGTCATGTTTAACCTTTCAGACCGAAACTAAGCACGAGATAAACAAGTTAAGCAACACTCTTTGGGGAGCATGAAGAAATCTTGCGCAAGAGCCGTTATTCATTTTGTAAGGCTGTAGTTTGAAAGGACAACTGAATCAAGCTGATCAATATTCAGGTAAACCTCGACAAGCGAAAATTTTAAATTACTTTGGAAATTTAATTTAACTTTTATATCAACTCCTAATAAAGTTTTCATGCATGGAAAACTCATTCTACATGGTCCTTCAACTAAAGCAATTTGTGGTTCATGTTCATAGCCAATCAGAATAATGCATGATTTTGACATCTATGTAAATGAGAATGAAATATTTGTTCCAGGAAACAAAGTAATCTAAACTCAATAGAAACGTAGTTTTTAACTCGGTTAAGTTGAAATTGCCTTCTGTTATCAGCAGCACTCAGTCAACCATAAAATCAATAATGGAAGGCTTTTAAGAGCTCAATCTGCATAGCATATATTAACGTTATGAAGTTCCTACAGCGTTCATTCGTGGTTTCCAGGAAACGTTCCAATCGAATCTAATCTACATTCAATATAATATGGAGCGATGATTTTCTATCTCATCAACCCAAACACCAGACAATGGAAACAATGCACACTAAAACTGGCGATTGAGTATAGACGCCAAATTTTATAAAACTACTGTCTATCAATATTGGTCTAGGAACGATTTTTTCCAGAGTGTAGTAATTTATTAAGTAATGTTCGGTACTGATAAATATTGCAGAACTGATGAGGGAGGAACGGCAAAGAAATCCAAAGACCGTTCATTATTTGGGACGCTTCAGTACTGATTCAAAGCCAACAACTCTGAACTCCAACTAGTCTTTTGCATCTTGGATATCTGTATTTACATTGTAATAATCAGCAGTTAAACTCAATTATTACTGCCGGTGCAAGAGATTTCGGCGCCCTAGGCGAAATTTTCAACATGTGTACTTTTAGGATCCTGAGAACCAATATAATACCATCTAATCTCTCCTCAATAGAAGTTGATAAGTGTAAGAAAACACTTGAAATTCAATAATTTTCATAGAACACTTACTATAATTGAAATGTCATCAACCTAGAACACCAAATACGTTTTTCCTTGAGTAATTTTGGTGTAAATGGGGAAAGCAGAATGAGGGCATTGCCAATAGCAAGCGCATTCCTCAAATTAGCACTCAGACATCCGGGGGCAGTACATCGTTTTTCTTTCTGTTGGCCAATCATTAACGATATCAAATCAAAAAACTTATAGGTGCATCCAGAAATTAATGTATCACGGGGGAATCAATAATGAGAGACTCTCCAAAATTCTAGGCTGGATACATGATTCTCACATGGAGTGTCCAACCTCTCCTCCGGATATTATGTTCCAAAAAAACGGACTAGACAGGGTAAGAAGCCTTAATTTTTCACTTTAATTTCCTCAAGAGAGCTTCATTTTCACGAGATAAAGAGGAGGTCTACGAGAGTGGTTACTGCATAGAAATAAGTAAGACGAGAGTACAGTGTAAAAATAAGTACCGAAGTTAAGTATAGAATAAGTAGAGTGTAGTGAAGTCTAAGATCTCACAATGAGCTAATAGAATAAGTTTAAGCTAACAGAATAAGTTAGCCTACTATTGTTACTGAGTGTTTAGTTCAATTTACAAGGGGCAAGGGCACTGACATAGACATTGCAACATAGTTGGAGCAGCAGCAACAGCAGCGGTTAGTATACGGTACAAAGTCGGGAACACGGGGACCATGGCTGGATGAAAGTAATCGTACGGAATACAGGGTCAGGGTCAGACACCCTGCATTGCGGGGCGCCCCCCCCCCCACATCATCAAAAGAGTGAAGCTGCGAGAGAGAGAAAGCTGCAATACTTTCCACGTTCGCCCCTTCTATCGATCTCAATGCCACCCGCCCACTCACACCGCCACCTTCCGCCTTCCTACTTCACACAGACCTTTCTCTTCTAGTACTTCTTGTCTCAACTTCGCGCAAGTTCACTCTCCCAACTTCTTCACCTCTCAAATCTCCTCTTCTTGTGAATACCGTCACTTTGATAAAACTATCTCCCTCCTCTTTTCTAGTTCACAAGGACAACTGCAGCCTCCAGTACAGTTTGTCTCTTCTTCCACTAAATCTCTGACCATCCTCCTTTTGACCCACATAGAATCAACCATCAATAGTTCTTCCAATTTCAACTGCTACATTTGGATGAATGCTCAGGGGACAATTTTCAGCCATCATTTATCAACCATTCAAAAGAACTAAACGCCAATTCTAGAATTGGGTGAAATCTTAGACAAAAAAACTTCAGTATACTGTACAATTGTTTTATTTAATTTTCTAATGTCCGGTTTCTGAGTTGTTCATTAGCTTAATGGACCATTAACTCAATGCTGGAGCAATGGGTTAATGAGCCATTAAACTTAATGAACAACTCAGAAACCGGGCATAAGTATAGTAATCCTAAGTGTAATCTCTCATTAAGTATAAATTTTCTTATCAATAACATTTTTACACAATAGCTAACATCATCCTGGATTTAGGCTACATTATGTGACAGAACACTGAGATATAACCATTAAAAGTTGTACAACTTTAAAAAAATGCATTTTCCAAAATCAAAATGTTATACTGTGTAACAAAGCTATTAGGTTATATTTATAGCTATATCAATATTTTTCAAATTTGTTGTGCAACATGTTTAAATGAAGATTTATTGTTTTTACTTTTTCTTTTACCAGAATAGGCATGCGGTTTGAATATTGGCAAATAATCATCCACGATTATCCATTTGACAGAAACGGAAAGTCTCAGTGAACACTTTGGAGAACCATGATATTTTTGGTCAAGAAATTCTTTATCTTTAAGGTTTTTCCAGTGAACTTTTCCTTGGAGTATTAATTTGACAGAGTTGTACTGCACTTTCTACTATTTTTCATTTTTGACATAAGTTTTTCAACATTCTTCCCTTTGCCGTTTTCAATATCCGGCTCTCTTACTTCCCTCTGTTCAAATATTATTTTCAAAATTTATAAATATGTTAATTTCCACCAATATTTTGTAACATTCTGTTCGTTTATGAAAATCAAATATATTTTGTATTCTTATGTAATAGGACAAAATTATTGCTTTCGCTTTCTCATATCCTTGTTGTTACGTTTCCTGATTTACAGAATAAAAAATACCATTTTTAGGACTAAGGAGCTTTGTAACAATTGATATAATTTCAACTCATGGAATTGGAAACTTTTACTCATCTTCCAAACAGATTAATTGAAACAGTAATGAAGCTGTCTATATCAATGTAACAAAGATATTTTCTTTCAAAATAGAGAAATAATATCAAATATAATTTTCCAACACTTCATTTCAGATTTTCATTTCATCTACAATAGATTGGTATTCCCATCACATATAATAAATTGAAAATAAACTGAATTTTTGGTCTGTAAACAAACTTGAAATCATGAGAGCTTGATAGGTTCACTTTTTGAAATGGTATATTATAATCTCACTGCGATACCCCGAGCATTCGGAAATATAATAACGAAACTCTCAGGAGCTTCAATAGCTGAAGTGTTGAGAAATTTCATAAAAGCAAGAATGAGAATTCTGCAATATCCGAGTGAAAAGGTAAGCGTATTGCCGAGGCAGCTGAAAGTTTATTAAAAGCTTCCACGTAGTTATGTAATTGAAAATGCCTGATGAATTCCTTCTCAAAAGTAACACAATACGAGGATAACAGATAATGGAATTTGCATGGTTCTCAACAGTACACGAAAAAAGAATTATTGCTATTTGAATTTATTTGAGCTGAAGGAATTCAGATGAATACTCAATTCAAAAGGACGCAGTATTTAAGCCAAACTTGGGAAAAATTTTATGCTAAGAATTTTTTTAGAGATTGATTAGTGCAAAAAGACATATTCAAAATCAAACAAAAGATTGAAATTTTTAAGGGGACAGAAATAATCAACAACTAACCAAAAACTCGAATGCAAGATTTCTTTTGTAAACTTTCAGGTTATAGCATTAATAAAGTTTGAGAAGCAAACGGAAAATTGGCGAGATTTTCAAATTGAAAATGCATGAAAATCCAAAGTAGTCTTCAATCAAATTACAACAGCAATGACAATGCTTTGCAAATAGCACAGCTCAAACAATTCTGCACTATTCAAAGCAAATTTTATTGAATCCCTTTCAAAAGAATAATTCAACAAGAGACCACTTTCCTTTCAACTGAAGCAAAAGGGTGAAACGTTTCCGTTGAATCTGGGATAGTTGAGCAAAAAAAAGGCAAGAATACAATAATGACATTTTCAGTAAGAAAGAGAAAAGAGAAATCCACGGAAAAACTGTACTGAACTCAGTGAGGCCAAGAACTGAAAAAAATGTAAGCTCTAGAACTCGAGAATACTGGATTTAATGAACCAGAAAATTCAAAAGGTATCAAAATTCATCATTTATCACAGACGTCTGATGGAGAAGATAACGGGCGATCGTAGATAGATCAAGATACCTTTTATAGACGAGCGGGAAACGCTACATAATTTATTTCTGGAGGAAAGAAAGAGTTTTATCTTTGCTCTAGTCGAGTTGAATGTTGGATTGTGAGAGATTTAGGTGAGCTCACAGCCAAGCGCCTCCTACAAAAAAGCTATCTCTTCACAATCCACAATCAACTTCATTCAATTCTTCAACAATAAAACCAACTAAAGTTCGTCGTTGTAATAGAGTTTTATTCGTTTATAATGATTAGATTTTCAAATAAATTTTCCTTAAAATTGCTTTCTACAGACAGAGAAGAATAATTTATATACAACAGAATATTCAGTACGATTTGATCATTTTTTGTTGATAACAGCATTAAATAAATAGTTTAAAATACTTAAAAGAAGTACAGAACCTGTTACTTTATCAAATTCTTAGATCAATATTCATAATTTCATCATTTCCAATTTTTTTCCTAAACCTGATATGTCTGTATTATTGTTATTATTATTATTATATTTTTCCTGCTAAGTGAATAGTGAAAAGCACTAATGAAAAGATTATCCAACTGAGTGAGTATCTATTCAATTTAGGTGATAATTAGAACCGTTGCGAGCAATCAAATGTGATTTCTGAAAACGGTTGGCTCCATTGGAACGAAGCAGATATGCACAGACGAGCACAGGCCGCAATGCAATTAGACCTTGATGAACACAATGTTTGCTTCAAATAAACATAACAATTAAATCAAGTCGGCTCATTTGCAAAACAATCGAATACGAAGCTTCGAAGGCTCCCGACGCATGGCAGTAATTTGCAAAGGAAATTCCATTCCCTAGAAAGAGAATTTCACAGTTGGTTTTCATTTTATATAGTCATGGTGACTATAACGAGATGGAAAAACACAGACAACCGTAACACACATAACCGGCATCGGGATAACCGGTGTCGTTTACCCGGCATAATTACATTGTACTATATTGATTCCCAGAATCGGGTAAGTGTGAATCATTCAATATGATACCATGTCTAACACTACCAGTTACCCGACTGCTGGTTATATGTAAATAAAGCCTATCTCTTCGATTATTATCGTATTCCAATCGAGATCAAAATAATATGGTATTAATATTTGAAGTCATTCACAGGTTACAGCTGAAATCGACTACAGTACTCTGTACAGTGTATTGATATGGAGACACTACATACAAATACATCATACTCAAAAAAGGAAGGTTACTATTTCTAACACACACACACACACACACACATATCCAGGTTTCTCATTATTCATAATCAGTCAATAAATTAATTTTTTGGGGGATTTTGATCAACAGAGAAAATTAAAAATATGTTTATACTACTCACTCGAACTCAAGAGTGCATTGCATAGAGTACTTGGAGTTTCTATTCTCTAGTATTATCTTTGCACTTGAATAATCGCTTACCTAGAAAAAGAAAAAAATAGTTAAATCGATTAGTATATTTCGATTAAAAATAAGATGCACTTGAAAAAGCAGATAAAACTAGTAACAGTTCAAGACAAGGGTCATAAGAACGATTTTTTTTGGAGGATGAAGCCTACATAGGTCTGAGACCTGTGCGTGGGTAATGAGTTTGACCTACAGTTTTAGGTGGGTTCCGAACCACCGGGAAGTGATTTTACAGCAGTCTTTTTTTGCTGGCCAATCTAATCGGTCACCGTTACAAACAGGACCAACGAGAACGCAGCTCATCTCTATCTGATTGAACAGATACCTGCTGCGGCTCACGGTTATCACTTCCCTAGAATTGCAATTAAATATTATCTCCTAGAAAAAGAACCTCAATTTTAAAAATAACTTTTATTGGACTTGTACATGCTTCTTAGTAGTAACATATCAAAGAATCTTTCATATTAATAAAGGAAGTAATTTTGACACTCTGTATCAGAACTTTGTGTTTTATAATGTTGACGCGAACGTTTACACAGTAATACGTTGACTCAGGGTATGAGACGAACACCGCTCATGTAATTTGTAATCATGTGCGTACCAATACACAGTGTGCTATCAGCCAAAATTGAATAATGCAATTGATTCTCAACAGAGAAGAATTTTACTTAATTAGTTTATACACCAAATATGTACACTGAGTTCCATTTTTTATTTTTGTAACAAATACAAAACAATAAATAATAATTATAATCATTTTGAGAGCAGGTAAAAGCAACCCGGCACGATGAGAAAAGAAATGAACGATAATTTTGCTTTAGAAGATAAAAAAGACTACAACAATAAAATAGAACAAGTGATGATCATCAAGGCTTTAAAAGAGCTGAATAAAAAAGAAATGAAGTACCAAGATACCAAGAGTTCTTTGAATATTCTCTTCCCTACGCCTGCCGTACTACGTCGGATAGAAGTGCTGAAAGCTTCCCAAGGTGCATTAAATAAACAGCATCTTACGCAAAGCTATAAACAGTACCTTTCACAGTCTCTTGAAAAATAAAGTATTGTTTACAACTGGATAAGAAAACTGTATCACGTCTCAAGCACAGGCTTTTATTTTCATGATAAATGAACTGATATTAAGTTTTTCCATTGGAAGATTTATGATATAATTCCTAAGAATCTGCGCCTGGCATTAATTTCATTAGCTACCAAATCTTTCATCAATATTATTCAGACAAGTTCCAAATTGAAAATATTGACCATTTTTAATCAGCTAAAATTTCAATCAAAATTTAATCAGTTTAAACAGCTAAAATTTCCAAATAATACTCCAAACCGAATCGATCAGTGCAGAGGGGAAGACGATTGATACCTCAACATTACCCTACTATATCTTCATAGAACGGTTTCTAGTCTCAAAACTACTTGTGATACAAAAATCCCTGAGGTTCGCAACATTTTGTTACCACACCTGTAGAACCCCACCATAGAAATCTGTATGTACCCTACCATAGAAACGGCATCTTTTACAGTTTAATAAATTGTAAATAGGAACAAACCGTGTTTATAAAATAATAATAAATAGAACAAAACCAATTTATTCCTTCCCGGCTGCTTAATAACTTAATTTCACTTAATAACTCGTCTTCTTTTGTTATCATTACACAAAAATGAAAGGAATCATTTTTACGGCGTCCTTATACGTGGCAGACAACACCCTGATTGCAGATAACTGCTCTACACCATCACCAGTTACCTTTCAAAATTATCTCTGCTGTTTCAGTGCCATGGAATCAAACTGGTAACCAGCTACGAGAAAGAGTAGAGTAGGTTATGTATCCCCCCCCCCCCACGAAATTTTCTAACAACTCTAAGAACAGCTAAATGTGTGTTTTTTATGAGAGGTGAGGACCATTCCTCCCGCCATCTGATAATAAATTTATGTTTCTCTCATTTTGAAACCAAGATTCTGCTTTTCTTTGTGAATGTTATAAATGCCTTATAAATAATAAATCAACCCCATTAAAAAATGCACATTTTGTTAGAACCTGTACAGCGCTAAAAAATGAGAGGACTCGGAATGACGGTTTAAAAATCCCACATATTAAAATAAACAACGGTGAAAGAAATCATGTTGTTTCAATGTACATTGACGTTCTGTCGTTGCAGAAGTTCGACACTGCATTTAATTCAAATACATCAGCTTGCTAGAAGTGAAGCGGATCAACAAAGTCGAAGTCAATGTCAAGTAAACTATTCACTGAACACGTGACTACTATTCATATGCATATTATGGCACCTAATTGAATATTCATGCTGAGATTGTTAAATTATACAATACCTTTGTCATCTGAAAACACCAAGTTTCAATTGAGTTATCATAGCCAATAATATATTCTGATTTTTAAAAACATTTGCTATGTACAGTTTTAAGCTATGTACATTTGATATGTACAGCTGTATAAGAAGCTATATAAACTAACCAGGTTCCTTCATCTCAATCATCTGCAATTGTTAAAATAATGAAATTTACTCCTGGAGGAGATTGTTAAAACTAATGTAATTTCTGATTTACCAGCTCAAAAATGTTTAAGAAGAATGCAATCTACAAAATGGCGCACGATATGATCCAACTTTTATTTTGTTCTAAATTCTTTAGGTTGGTAATTATGGATGTATTTTATACGTGAAAGACTAAATAGAACGTGGGTTTTCTGTGACCGAATGATTCCTTCAACGATGACTGACAAACTCAGACCATCTGTTGATCAGCGACTAAAAATTGTGATGCTTCGAATGAATAAAGTTTGCTGAGAAGCTCAGACGAGATAAGCTCAAATAGTCAAAAAACGATAGCAGAATTCCACAATTCTAGGCGATCTGTCTACCAAAGTGAATTTAAACCCCTTCGTGTCAGTACAAAATCATTGACAAAAAACATTAAAAAATGGGTTTCCTTAGTTGGCCATCTTGGAACAAATGTTGAAACGAAGGAATTGTTAGATCACGAAGGAAGAAATTTCCATGAAGTGCTAGACGTCTGTCAACATAAAACATGTCAATAATAATTACTAAGCTAAAGAATCAATAACAAAGTAAATATTGTGCGCCAACCTGTAGAAAAAATAATGTAAGTAGATGCAAATTGTTGGTACAGTACTACATGTACGGTAATAATTTTATTAAAATGATTTGAATTCAATCGCACAGAAAAGGATCAGAATTAAGCGTAATAAAACACCCATTGGAATATTCAAGTTTAAAGTTCCCCAAAATCTACTCTCACATTTCATAAAACTAACTACAGTTTAAACTTTTAATAATTTGAAGAAAAGAAATTAACGATTTTATTCCAAGAATTTTTTCTGTCAGTTTTTTGGAGGATAAACCCACACAGGTATGAGACCTGTGCCAAGGTAATGAATTGGGTGATGATGATTGATGAGTTTTAGTTGGGTTCCGAAACACCTGAAAGTGATCTATAGTAGAGAAGTCTATTTTGCTAATCATGTCAAAGCGGTCACAATTACAAGTGCAGCTTGAGTGCTCGTGACGGTGTCGTGCTAAACGCGCACAAGATTTATCAAAGTGTCAGAAAAGGGTCTCCACTACCAGGAACTGCCGCTCTGGTAGTGGTCGGAAGTAAATTCATTTTTTTAAATTCATATTACAAAACAATGGGGGCCTATATTATGATATGGAATTGAATTCATTACCTCATGAAATTAGGAGACTCTTCTCTTGATCAGCTCTCCAATAAATATTTTCTAGTTGAGCTGTATCAGTTTCAGTACCATTAACAAAATAACAGTTTTTTTTACTTTGATTTTTCAGTAACAGTAGAAAATAATGATATAATTGTTCTGTTTTCCTTTTTTTTTGGATTTTGAAGTGAGAATGATTGAACCTTCATTATAATCAATTATTTATATATCATATTAAAAAAATATTCGTACCTCTCGCAACTCTCACCAGTGGTCAAGGACTCTTCAAATGAATGAATATATCTAAATTATTAAAAAAATTGAAATATGTAGTATTTCTTAACCCACTTATGAAAGAAATTAGATTGAAGTTTTGGCTATCAGTTAAGTTAGCTAGTTGGTTGAGTTTAGTTAAAAATGTTGATGAGAACATTCATAATGAAAACCACACCTGAAATAGGCTTTGATTGGGAAACCCGATTTTAGTCCTTTCAGCTCGATAACTAGATAATTTTGCACTATTCAGATACAAAAATATCTAATTCCATTCGATATTTCATGTCAGATCTTCATTTTTCAAATCAAAATAGAAACGCACTGTACCGTTGTTAGCTGTGAACAATAGGTATTAAATGGTATACAGTTTGTTATTACTTATGATTTGATTGATCACTATAATGATCTAAAAGTGATTAATAATACTTCCGAATCTACTTCCGATTTGCCTTTCTACATGAGCGGCAGTTCAGGTAGCCGAGGCCCTTTCTTGACCCTTCAATAAAACTTGTGCGCGTTTAGCACAGAATTCCATGGAATTTCAGTTGTGCGCGTTTAGCATGTAACCCTCGTGACCTATCTGACCGAACAGATACCTAGCACGGCTCGTAACTAATCAAAGTGAGTTTCAAAAGATTCTTACAAGCAAATCCCCTTGGATAAGAGGATAAGTATAGTCCAATATGTTCATTTTTAAAACTGGAAAAATGTACTTTGAACAAAATATTACATGCAGTTTATAAATATAAAAATAAATATTAAATATGGATAACAAATAATAAAAATAAATAAAAAAATATTTATATATAAATAAATAAAATATTAAATATAAATTAAATAAATGTGTACTGGCAAACTTGATTTCCCGTAAAACATGTTCACGGGTCATATTTATCTGAATGAAACAGTACAGTGCACAGTGGAAGGATTTGAGACAACCGTCTGTCGCAATCAATAGTGGAACGGCATGGCATCATCTTGCAAGGTCAGGGCCGAGCGACGCGGATTGATAGCCACTGTGCAGTATCGCAGAATCGCTCATCAATTTATTATGATGTGGCTACTTCGCTCAAATAATCTCTCCTTCCCTTTCCAAGCCACATCCTATCAATATATTTCGTCCATATCTAAAATGTTCAAACAAGTCTGTACTTGGAATAGGAGTAATCCAAAGCTTTAAAATATTATGAAGAATATATTTAAATGAAGAAAAATTGGTATTTACATTGAGTAGATTGCTAATTATCTACTTGTCATCTACAGTAATATATCTTTCATAAAAATATAATACTTGTCAACAAAAATAAAACTTGAATGCTAAGTTATTTCATTTGACTCTAGCAAATATAAACCTGAATATGCTGAGAAGCTTCTATGCACCAACCCCATCAAGACTGACACCAGTCATAGTGGAACAGTTATAATGATTTTCAACAACTATTATTGATTGACATATCGTATATATGATTCGCATGCTATTTGAAAGCACCAGAGTTGTGGAAATAAATAAATAAAGTAGAAGTGGAGAAACAAATAAAAAGAAGAATGGAACTGGGAAGTTCTTAAAAGATATGGAGTAATAATAACCGTAGAATACAGACAATAATAATTATGGAGTGATCTTCAAAGCTATGGATTATTGTAGAACCAAATTTTAGTCTTTCAAATTTTTTAAATTAGATTTTAATTACTCTTCATTTGAAGACTCTACAGTATTTCATCAATTCATTTCAATGAGGAAAAGTTAATGAGGCCAATGATAAAGACGCCTATTTTCTTTATTGTTAAATATTTTATACAATCTAATTTAATACTGTATCAGTTATTTTATTCATTTTTTACAGCATAATATTATATAGTATATTAATATTATATAATCGTATAATATTTTATATACCGTAGTTCCTATACTACTAGTTCTTACAGAGGTAAATAGCTGGTCATTCCGACTACCGTATAAGAGTTGCAATGGTCAGGATTTATATCCTCAGGTGACTCATGACTGGCAGTTTATCAAGTTTAGTGCATGCAGTTTCATTGCAGATCCAGTACAGTATCTACATAATACTTATCGCTGACTCATGAGAGGCAGACAGACGAAGTTCGTTACTTTTACGAGCTCACTATCAAATAGGCAGTAATCATAAGTAACACATGAAAGACTGCATTCAGAAAGTCAACATAGAGGAGGAGGTTTGGAAGACACTAAAGAATAGTTTTACGATTGGTCGCTACAACAGCAGATTAATCAATCATTTCAAAGGATTTGCAAAGCCAGTAAAGCCGTGCAACGTACATCTGATTTACGACAAGAGAAATAAAAATATTAATTGAAGTAGAGCTATTATTTCGATCACTAATAGTGAATTTTGCCAACATAATAGAAAAATGCACGAGGAAATTTCCACAGGAAAACTGGTCATAGTTTCTGGCTACCTGAGTTCCTGTTCCTTGTTGAAGGCAGCAGCTCAGGGCATGATTACCTCTGAGACCATCTCTATCGGGTAGGTATTACTAATGGTTCCCCCTGTACTACGTGTGAAGCTGAGAAAATGACTGGAGCGAATATGATGCTAAACGAATGTGGAACGAGCAATTGCCTCAGAATGACGAAGAACTCTTCAGAGCAGGGCAGATTGGGCTGCACGCCAAAGGATGATGAATCAATAGACAAGGCCTGTTGAAAAACTTTGCTGAATTTTTATAGTATGACATTCTTAATGGAACTAAAGCTGATAGAAATTGAAATTTTAGCTTACAGTACTTTCAAGAACAGATTCAAGCCTTATATTGAATTCACCCTTCATCGAGAAAAAGAAACCAGGTAGTACAAATAGGCATTAGTACACACATTATAATTTGGTTTGGGTACATCAAACGACGTCAAAATCTACCTGAACTCCCATATTGTGCGAACTTGTAGACAAGAACAACGAATAATACTCGCAGCTTCAGAACCTGTCTAGGACATTTGGTACCAGGACCATTTGAAACCAACTCGAAAAGAGGGTCTTTCGTACCAGGTTTCTATCTGGAGCGTCCAAATCCTGGACAAAGTGTGATTGGAATCATGATAATTTCACAAAAGGTTTCTGACAATAATCATTTTATTTGTCTACAATCTTTAATGAATTATTCTTGAATTGAAAAACATGATTATATCAAATCGCATTATATGAATTCCACAAAAATATTTACTTAACTTGTACATAAAAAATTAAAGTCGTTTCTTTACAATAAGTAAAACGCTTTCATTCAAATTACTAAATTACAAATAGAATATTCAATAAACAATTCTCTATGTTCCTCTCTTTTCTGGAATCAGGTACCTAGTGCAAAAGATGGTATTGGACTAACCCTATTTTATTCACTTGAAAAGAGAGAAATGGGATCATTTTCACTTTTCAAATGAATATCTTGACAGCTTCATTATCTATCCGATTAATATAATAATTTATTTTTTCTCATCTGATGTCAGAAGTTGTTCCTGCGCGTTTTCTACCTGCTAGTCCCCCCCCCTCCGTACCTTTTAGTTTCAAATGACTCTGGTAGCAAATGTCCATCCACCTTCAAAGCAGACATCTAGATAAAATAGAAGTAGAAGCTTAGACCCTTATTTATGAACCCAACTTATTGAGGTTCTTGAACTGAAGAAAAACTTTAAACCCTTCTCAATTAATGCTTTTCAAGTTTCACTCGAATTAATTTAAGCCACAAGGTATGTTCATAAATATGGGCATTAGTGTGAAGCACTTCACATGACTTCATAGCGGTGCGGACTAGGTACGTACGAATCATCTGATTCTTTATTTAGTAGGCAAATTTAGAGTATCAACTAGCTGAGGGTGAATCTGACTTTTCATAATGGTGGTATTATGCAGAACACACTGGGAAAAATTATAAGCGACTGCAATATGAGGTCAAAAGTGGAGCCGAATACCGGTTTCCCCGTTTTGGAAATTGTTTCAGACCGAACCTTAGGTGGATCGGGGAGGGTAAAACGTTAATACCGGAGTGACACCACAACTATGCAACGAGACTCCTGAAACAGCTGAACGGAAAGGACACTGTCCGCTGTGCTTTACCCGTTTGCGATCGTGCCAAGAATTTAAATTTATTTTCACCCTCCCCCTCTTCATTTACTTGCCCCCTAGTCCCCTTACCGCTCTTCACCCGCCTTGACAATCCACACAGAGGCTGACGTTCTTTACAAATGAGCAGCCCTTTGCCTGAACGTCAGCGCGCGCACGACCCAGCACCGGCAATGCAGTAGCCTTCTCTACACATACAGACACATTACTTGACTGAAATTTCGTATGCATCGCGCTCATTGAACCGCGGTAATGGCCTGTTAATTCGTCAGCCAACCCACGCCTAAAAACATAAAATCTCACCTAATAGACTCTAAACACATTCAATTTAAACAATACTTCAATGTTTTAAGCACAGTAAATTTATTTATGATGTAAAAAGCTACATATCAATAAATGTCATAGACGTTTGTGAAATACAAAAAAAGTTCTGCCCAATTAGCTATCCTGCTGATTCTAAAAGATGTTGCATAATGGAAAAGGATGGTTTCTAGGAGATAAACTAAACAGAAGCAGCTCCCACTACAGCCTCACACTCACACACCTTCACTACAGTTAAATGAATTTTCAAAATAGACATTTTTTACTCCAGATCTTGTCACTGTGATACATAATTAAGCAACTCAAAACCGATTCTGATAAACCAAACCATTGGAGAGGAGGTTCAAAATCTTAAAAATATTCAATATTGAAATTTCTTAATTTTTTTGTTTTGCTAAGTTAGTGCATTTTGAGCTGAGTGAAATGGTATGCAACCCATTGATTTTAAAAGGTGATTTTCTAAATTATTGATTAATTGGACATTGGTGAGAAAAATGGACCTTTTCTATTTTTTCCATTTTGCGGACAATTTATTTTTTTCGATCGAACATGGATGATGACCATAAGAAGAAGGTTGACACTGAATTACTCTACATATTAACTGCAAGGTTACTACATATGAATGGCTAATGTTATGGCTGATTGGCTGTTAGCATTTGGAGCCAGTGCTCCAGTCCTTCATTGTGATTGTTTGGAAGGTTTACCACTATCTTACATTATGATAGGTTGAGGGGAGGTTCCACAATCCAGAGTTACGATTGGATGAGAGTAATTCCATGATTTTCTGAATTCAGCATCCAATTACCTCATTGGTTGAGTGAATGTACTAGTATCTATTTTTTATTGGCCAAAACCATTATTTTCCACCCAGCTTAGGCCTATGCTTGTATCTTCCGTTCTGGACTACAAGCATTAATTGTCACTGAATGCACTATGTTCAATATGATATGAGTATACTGTACTGAACTTATGTTATTCTGTATACTGAACTAATTCATGTTATTCAATTTAGCTGGCCGAGTCGCATAGAGAATCCTTGTAGGTAACACTCATCTGAACAATTCTTCACCAATTTTAGTGAATTTTGATAAAAGTTTACTAAAAAATTCAACTCAATAGGAATAAAGATCGTCCTTAATAGTCTACAGGAATAAATAGCCTACAGTAAATCAAAACTGTATTCAATACCCTAAAATTATTTGAAAAGTGATACTTGTAGATGGAATTTCAAGAGCAGCCAAAAATCACAACAGGTTGAATCAATGTTATTTGTAAGCATTCCATTATTCACCGATAACAACAGCTGGGCACAACCAAACAATGCCGTCATGTAGAGTTAATACAATGTGGGGCGTTGACGCTTTCCTACGTGTACTGTACTGGCACTCAGATTACCTGCCACACCAACAAACGATTAACCTCTCAACTACAACTGCAACTACGACGCGACTCGCTTCATCGTTTTGTTTCGCGCTTCGCTGAACACATCGCATCGGTCTGCTCTAAATCTATCGCAACCATTTTGAACACGTTGAAATGTATGGCACCCACTTAGAATCACAATTTATATCCTCCCTTTCTACTTCAATGATTTCATATTGCACTAAAAAAACAATATGTTTTCAAATTACTTTGCTGGTATTGCAAAAAGCAATACCTACAAGCTTGTTTTGTTTCAATTTTAATTAGCTGCATAGCTTTGTTATCAATACAGAGTTTGAAAAAAACTCAACACACACTTCATGAATCATAAATTCATGTTTAAAAGATAAGCTTTTTTTTAATTACAATTACGGAGATAAATTCTTTATTTTCATGCTTTGGCCTGTTACGCTTTATCGGCTTCTTCAAGATTAAATCTGCCGAGACTATTATACAAGCTAATAGCAATTTGTAGCATTATGAATAACAATTTTCAACAGCTGCATTAGAATAAAATTTTCTTGAATAAAAAAAAAATTCTAGAGTTAGCTAAATTTCTTAATAAATCATGGATAAATCACATTTGAAAATGAGCAATAGTGAACCAGGATTCAAGGTGAAAAAATTAGGAAGTGATAGCCGTACGTCGTATCTGTTCAGTCAGATAAAGCTAAAAGCTTCTGGGCCCCTGATGATTGATTGGATTGGCCAACAAATAATACTGTTCTGCTGTAAAATCACTTCCCAGTGTTTCGGAACCAACATAAAAGTGTAGGTCCATCTCATCAATCACCATCATTCAGCTCATTACCTGCGCGCAGGTCTCAGATCATCCTCCGAAAAAAATGAGTAGGATGGAATCACACAGAAAGGAATGCAACTACGCATCAATCACATGCTTCAATTTGACATTGAATGTTTATAGGAGGGGTGGAACAAATCATAGGCTTGTTCATTCTTCAATCATGGTAACATTTTTCCTCAGAAGCTTGGCTATAATCTGATAACATATATCGTAGATCTAGATTATAGAGCAAAATGGAAATTAGAATTTGAAAGCGTGCCACATTGAAGATAAGATTTTCATGACATTAAATAAATACATTTTTTATTTCCTTCCTTCAAAAACTTAAAGTAACCAAAAATTACATGCGTATAAAATATTAACTACAAAACTAAAAAAACAACACAGATGTCTAGCAAAAGTAAGAATTAGATGGAGATTAACCTACTCAACTATTTTAACCCGTGTACTAGAGTAGGTGTGAGCAAAATTTGGTCGAGAGTGCAAATATCTTGGGTGATATTATTTGAAATAATGTTCTCTATACGATGTTTTCCTGTATTTGTTATCCGTTTTTGAAGCAGTGCATAAATTTCAATTACAGCTAGGAGAAAACAATTCTAGATACGGCTGACCACTCCGCAAATGGCCTACAATGGACAATAGGCCTACTAAAATATAAATTTTACCGTAATATAATCATAAACACAATTGGGAAAGTCTCTTGGCCTATCTAGACCTTCGATCTCATTAAAAAAAGAAATTAATGATAGAGGTAAGAGTAAGCGGGATGACAGAGAAGAATGCACAACCTACGTGTGAATGGGAGTTGTGAGAGAACTAAAAATGAGTGAAAGAAGATTAAGAGACCTCAATAGGTGCCTCTTTGCCTCTGAATCATGACAAGGAGTCGTCGGCAGGCAAAGGACCTTGACCGTAACCGTCTAGAATACAGCTCATGATAATAAAAGATTGGGACGGCTAAAATAAAAAACATATTATCTATAAGCCGCCAACCACAACCGCGCTCAGCTATTTAGCATTTCCGCCTGCAGCTTAACAATCCGTCAGAGAAAAACGGTAGATCAGCTTCTATCCGTTATTTCAATTTTCTTCCACTCCATGATACAGGCACATTTACCATATCTAACTTAAAATGCGGTTTTGCTTGACACAGGTCGGGTAGGCTACTTCCATTTTTTATCCTTCAATGATCAGCATCCTATACGAGTAAAGAAATCGAGTTCCCAAAGGATATAGGATAATAAATGCCAGAATCGAATCTAAATTGGATTAGGAAAGCCACCAAGTAAGTGTACGTGACTCCAATCACAGAAAAAATAAATGGAAGGTTTCTCTAGGATACTGCAGACTACTGAAGATTAGAAAACATTACTAGAGTTATGGTGTGAATATATGGCTTAGGTAGTACATTTTATTTTGTTTTAGATTCAGTTTGCAATTGCAACGAGAAACTTATAGAGTTCAACTGTATAAGTCTATGAAGCCGAAAAACACAGACAGAGGAACTTAAATTTTAAATTATAAAAATCAGATTCCTATCAGTTTGAAAATTGAAAATGTCCTAGTTCAGTACATTATAGTTGCTAAATAAGCAATAATTTTGAACACATACAGTTTATTTATAACTTATTGCACACCATAGACACAAGTAATAATAAAATAATAAAGCTAACATACACTGACGTGCCGTATTTTTTCAAACATCCACACTTTCCCGTTTGTAGACTAAGTAAAATCACTTTTGTTGTGTTTCAGTTTTCGCAGTATTTCCCAGTTTTAAGGTAAGGCACTGTTCAACAATGTTCCTCTATCCTTTTTTGATTTATATGAGCACAAGTTCAAGGTTCAAAAGAAGTATAACTGATGCATGACTGCCAGTCAAAGCTTTTTAAACGGTGAACTGACCAACAATACAAAAACTTATTGATATTCGTTCAGCATGCATGAGGCCAGTGAACTGTGAGAAAGGTCTCACACACAAGATCACCTGATACACCTGCCAAGAGCTCATTAGTAGACAACGATCGTAAAAATGAAGTTGATGGAGGTCTGCTGAAGTTTCACCAATATCCTCTCAGAGTTCGCGGTAATTGATTCCTCGGGTGAATGGTGAATGGTGAATGGTATGAGCGCATAAATCGTTGAGAGATTCATAGAAGATCATTCCGGACAAATGCAGGTCGGTGTAAACAAGTCCCTGATTGGAGCTGCTGTGCTGCAACTACAACAAACCGGACAAAAGGCTTGCTGCTGGCCAAAAATTAATCGCGCACATGAGTAGAACCGGCCACTGAACAACAAGATGAGTTAAAAAAGCACGTTCATAAATAGCTCGCAATAAACTATCACCCAAGGGCAGATTCAGTGATTATAGTTGTAGTCAACAGAGTAGAATCAATTACAAACGCACTGTCATCTAGTGGTTAGTGAACCTCGTCAGCTTGGTTGTAGGGAGCCTAGGACTGTTTTTGACATAACACATACTGGATGCACGAGTAATGTTGAGATGTATAATCCTGAGGACACGTATCTTAAAACATATGGTATTCAAGAATTTAAGAGACAGATAAATCTATTGAAAAGCATTGTCTTCTCATTTAAACCTCTTTGAGCACACTATTTACCCTGGCATACTAGAAGTATGATATGAGTACAGAGAGGGAAAAAAGTAAGGGATTCGGTAGTTCGGTCCATTCGGTTTCAAGAGCTAACTAACAAAATAATGTATCAGATACAAAAACAAGACAGCCTCAAACTGAATAATTATTATCTCACTACTTACATAAGGAAGTCACCTTCATTATCATTGCACAGTTAAGTGGATTTATTAACATTGTGAAGGTTACCATGGAAACTAATAATGAAAAATGACAGCTGTTTGTTGTGAATCTGCATTTTTGTCGTTGGAAGCAGAATCAATACATCAATATCTCTAAAACCCCTCATGACCTTTCACATCCTATATTCTACTTACAGTGTTAGCCATAAATTAGTGAGAAAACTGACTCTTGATGAGAACCCTAATTAAAAATAAGGTCTTTATTAAACAAACAGATTCATGTTCCTTAAGAAATAAATTACTTGCCCCATGCTCCAATGGAAAATTTTTCCGGGTAATCATTGATAAATATTGAACTTCTATTTGTGCCATACAACGTTCTATAAACTAACAAATATTAATGTATTCAACAAGAATACAGTACTTGAACAACTTTCCACCACTACAACATACAGCTTCACATGGTACACCGCATCACAAGTCTAACTTTGCAAAGAAAAACCAATACGAAATAAAACTAAATAAATCAAGAAAATACGATCAATTTGTGTTTTGGTGACCAATTTTCAATTGCAATCGAATAAATTTATCTTTCGCAATTCAATAATTTAGTACTTTGCAGCAAACTTGGACTCGAAATAAATTCAGATTCAGACTGGGATGACAGACCTAGTTCCACGGACACAACAGAGTTTGCCTTCTACCTACGCGGGTGTAGTCCGTGCCGAGCTTTATGCAATCAATCCTTCTACTTTGGCCGACCGGCCGGCCGTTCCTTCACTTTCTCTTGTCAACTACTACACGAGAGCAGAACGAAGATAACGCAACTGCTGTTAAATCTCTACACACTAAGGTCAGCTGTCAGTCTCGCCATTGTTTACTAACAATTCACGTGATAGGTTACTCAGATTAAACGCAGAGGTTAAAGCATAAAATCGAATTATTATTTAAGGTTTTTGCGGTTTTGTGTTCAAAATAATTCACTGAAATTCGATGCATAATAGCAAATAAAACTTTCTTAGTAGTAAAGTGGTGCGGTTAACATGCAATTAATTGAAATGTCAATGGCAGGGCTGTCTTGGAAACCACAAAGTTCAAAGTCTACGAAATATGTTGACTTATTTTTTCTAAAATTATTTTTTATAATTACTTATTGAACTCTACATGAAATATATAAAATGACATTACAAAAAAATGTAAAAAATATACATAATTAAATATAGCGTAACGCATATTACTATTAAATATTATATATCGTACAGTATTGTGAAAAACAACATTAAAGTTTTACGTTCGATTTTAAATAAATACATGATTTAACATTTCAAAACTGAAGTATCACAATAAATAATGTTTTAAAGCTTTATTTAGTTTCTTGTTTGAAAACTTGACCACATTCACAGCTCATTTTATTCTTATAATCACACTCCTATTATAAAGATTATTTTCATATTGATTTAGTTTCGATCTTATAATAAAAAACACTTGTCAGTGAAATAGACAAATACAGTAGGCCTACCAGCAATGTGAATAATACCTACAAAATTATAGAATATGGGAATACAAGGAATCCGATACTGGTTCCATTTATAACTACTGGGCTCGGCTATTACCACAAAAATCTGTTAGTTTTTTCACATTGTACAACAATTTCCTCTAAAATTATTGATCGAATTAATAAGGATTCCAAAAAACCCTTGGTTACAATTGACAGAATATAATCCCACTTGTGAGACACGAAGACCATACATCAGCAGTGCTACAGAACTGCGAAGCTGCTCTTTTTTAATGCTGGCTACATCTTGTTGAGCACGTCAATTATACGACACTACCCAATCTATTTTTATTGATCATAGTTTTATTGACATACTGATTCCCTCGCATGATCTCATAGATAATTCAAGTTGGAAGATCAGAGATAAATCTTCTATAAATAAAACTCATAATATTCTAAATATATACTAATATTCGTATGTATTAAATACTTGAAACATCATATCTCTACATAGTTCTACTAAAGTATATAACTGCGGCTACATATTCTTTCTTATGACTGAGAAGTAAAGTATTGAACAGACTAAACTTTGAAGCAATTAAATTTTTCAATTGATACTACAGTATAATAGAGTTGCCATCTGTAAATGGATAAGAATAGGAAATACAAACTCTCTTCTGTCTCAACTGATCAATAACTATAAAATATAATAATTCTGAGTAGACTTTTAAAATGAGCCGTTAGACTACGTGAGATTTTTCATGTAACGGTTAAAATGTAGGCTAATGTAACTAAGTATTTGTTGAATCCTGACAAGAATTACAAGTGTGAATCACAATAATCATACATTCCCATGCTTCCATAACATACACCTGCCAAAACATTTCTTCGAGTAGAGTATGTTGGGACGTTGAAAAAAGTCAGGTTTTATTCCTACCTTTCAAATTAGAATAACATTCATTTAGATCATAATAGTAGTTTATGCAACGATTTTATTTTGACCCTTATTAAGGCACGAGTTAGATGTAAGTTATAACACGAGCAAATGCGTTATAAATATCTCACGAGTGCTTTAATGGCCAAATTAAATCGTTGCATACACTATTTTATCTACGACCACTAGTTTACATTTAATTAAAACAATTTCATTTTACCTGTGACTGTCAGAGATACCTAACCTCTCATCTCAAATACGAGAAGTTATAGTAGGCCTAGATTGTTAGGTTAAAGCAGCTGGTGTAGCAGTTTGATCAAATCAGCTGATAGTTTCACAATATTGAATTACGATATTGATTCCATCAAAAATGCTTCTGATTGGTCCAGAACCCGTGTTATAATGTAGAACCTGTACTATAATGAGCTCATTATGCAACGGGTTTCAAAAAGCATTTCGAAAAGACAGCTGTTTTGGCATCAATTGTGAAACTGTAATGTATACATTATGACATGGTCGTAGATAAATAATAGTCTACACATTCCTCGTTTATGATACAGAAGTAGATACCCAGGTAGATACCGTCATATTTTTATATCCAGTAGTTGGCATCAGTTCAGAGATCAAATACACAACGGAGTTTTTCAACAAAATCGTTTTTATCACGGCACAATTGACAGTAGTTCAATATCAATGTTTTTGGCCAACCCATAATATAAGCTAAAACATAAATTTTATCGTAAGAGCTTACAAACATAGTACATGTATGAATGCGTTTATATGAGCGTGCACTTATGCTGCCAAATTGCAGTAGGCGATAATTATCGCAGTGAATCCTAACAATTTGTGAACTTTGAACTTGAGCCAAAACTACTGCGGTCCAATGTGAATTGTGTCAACCGACGCGATTAATTTCCGTAATTAATTTCCACATAACATGCTCATTTTATCTGCGAGAATTTTTCGTGCACAAATGACAAAAAACGTTGGCATAAAATAGATTACTAAAAATGGGTTTTACCTGCCTCATTAGCAAATGAGCTGACATTTTTTTCAACAATTCGACCACCATGTTTCCAAATTGGTTTAAAAACAAAGCACAGCAATATGAAACTTGGAATGAAAGAATATTATTTTTCAATCAGCAGTTCAATACCAGGCATTTAACGGATTTCCAACAATAGGACATTGCACAATAATCAATAGCAAAACCTAGTTAGTTGGAAATTTTTTTTTTTTAATAAATTGAAACATTAAAATTCAATCCGAAAGTTCCTGCCGAAACTCAGATCGTTTGATATTTACTTCTCATCAACTTTAGTAAATTGATGCAACTTTTAATAATAAGTTAAATTCTAAATTTCATAGCACAATTGACCTTTATGACAGAATTATCGTAACATGGAGAAAAAAGAAATATTTGTAAATTCTTGACCGAGCTTCCAGTGTTGGCCACAAATTTTAATGGAAAATTTCTACTTTCCCCGGTAAAAGTTATGTGTAATCCAAATAAACGAAGTAATTCCCTTGACAAATTCAAAGTTTGCTCATTACACTCATTATGGGAAGAGAAAAGCCCCAAGATTACTTTCAACAGCTGGGTCCCTTTTATCACCAGACAAACAAACTCATGAATAAAAAGACATCTAAAGCGAGACATGAAAGCCGAGTTCTATTCTTGGACCGTATGAAGTATTTAGGTTTATGGCGTTTCACTGTACCAAGCAGCTAGTATTTATTCACTTCCGTCATGCAAGTTCGAACCTGGTATAATGAACAAAAAAACTGGGTCACTGAATCATGGAAAAATATTGCACAAGAGTTATCAACAGAAAACCGAACTGGACCTTTTGCAAACAAAATTCAGTAAGAAGATTACATTTTCATGTGCTGTAATCCTCTAAACTCTAAACCACGGAACAGAATATAAATTTTACACAGCAACAAAAAATTAATTTCAATATTTTAATCTCGTTGAAAAAATGAATAAATCGCTCATGGAAAGAATATCACTTTAACAAAGTACATGCTGATCAGTGAGCAAACAAGTAAAAAGTGATAAACATATAATTCGAAGTGGATAATAGTTGCAACTATAATGAATAAATTATCTATTGAATGAAAGCCGAAAAAAATTAGTTATAATGTTAGTGGGTTAATGGGAAAACGAAAATAAAAATGAGACTTACATAAAATGCCATTTTACAAAGAAGGTTGCATTCGTAACTGAGGAAGACACTCACCTGAACCTATAAAACAAAAAATAAACAAATAGCATAATTAAAAACTTAAAAGAAAATATAGGAGTTTAAACAGAATGGTTTTTAATCATAAGATAATTAAATGATACTAGAAACAAACCAGATCAAGAACTGACATATTAATTTCATAGAAAAGAGATTTGAATTGACTGAAAAATACAATTACTTACAATTTAGAAGGGTTTGCACTAACTTAGTACCAATCGAGCATATATTTATTGAGTCTAATAAGCCTATATATATTTCATCACGCTATTAAATTGGTTCAGTTAAATTTTTCCCAAATTTTCTAGGAAGGTTCTATACATATTTTAATATACTCCCTTCTCACACGACGGAAATGCGTACCGGAATCAATATTTTTACAAAATCATCACTGAGTTTATGAATGTGTACTATTTAACTAGTGTTAAAGACATCCCCAACCAACTTACAGATAAAAAATAAATTATCGTGTGACCTGGCTGGCTCAGGTCTGGTGTCAGAGTTATCAAGTCGCACCTGAATAAGTTCAGGGCCTCTGACGTGACTTAACGACTGTTTTAGGCAGCCGGGACCGACAGCTTAACGTGTCCTCCGAAACACGGGAGTGGCCCGAGGTAAAAACTTTCGGTCAGAACTGGGATCGAACCCGGGACCTTTGGGCTAGCAAACCAGCACTTGACCCACTCGGCTACGGCCACTCCACAGATAAATCAGCATAACAAAGAGGAGGAAAGGCTTTTTAAAAAAAAATCATATGGAGAATAAATTTTTAGTTTTGAAATCAAAAGCTCTTTTATGTGAAGTATAAAAATTCTTCATAGGAATGAAATAATGAGCCAAGGCTACCAAGAAGTGAATAACTAAAGCAGTTAGAATGGCGTTCATCAGAGGGCTTCTACTGGTGACGGATATCCAGTGGAAAGAGCTTTCCATTAGAGACATTCAGAAACTTTTTTAATATTAGCAACAGAGATTTAGCAACACATTTCGCTTGACAGTTTTATAACTAGACACATGTGCACTTTGGTGTTCCTTCATTCTCCTCCAACAATGTTAGAACAAGACAACGCACACGTTCATCTTATTCGTCTATTATAAAAAAAAATTTATCATTATTTCTTAAATTCAATTAAGGAACAGAGTAAATTTAAAAACTTCAGCCACTGATAAATTTTGCCAACTCATCTTACGATTCAATAATATTTTTAAAATTTACCATTAAGCTTCCTATTTTATATTGTTATGAATTGATACCGTATCGTATCACAGTTTCCAATTATTGAACAGTGCTCAAGTCAATGCCAAGAATTAACATCATAGCCTATTCATGCCAATATCCATCAAATTCAACTCATGTTTTAGATGAAGACATATTAAATTAATTTACAAAACATATTGAATATTATTACACTACAAACACATAAAATAATATTACAATATGAACAAACCAAAGGATTATTAACAATTCCTGTACCAAAAACAAAATCTTAGGAGACTAATATGGAAAGATGTTTGAGTCACATTTCAAGACGATGAGCAGTATATAGGTTCACTGAGTATCAAAGACAGTTCTTTACTATAACATTAGCATTTTTAATATCAGCAATCTGTTTCAACGAAATATAATAAGTTCAAGCATAGTAATTAGAAAACATTTTTTTCTAAATGACTTCTAGACACCTCTTCTAATTACTTTTGAGTTCAATGATACTAGAAAGTCAATGTTTTCAGAATATCTGACAGTTAGTTGAATAAATGTTTTCTGAAGATTCAAACAACCAAGGACTCTAGGTACACAATTTTCAACCACAAGATGGGACTGAAAAGTGGAATAATACATTCTACCTGCATGTTTCTACACCAAGAATACACAACATTTAATAATTTATCAATTTTCTAGAAAATTTTCAACTCGAATATTGGCATAAATAAACAATTCGAAAGGGAAATGCAACCGGAATAATATGAAGCACGTAACGAGTTGAAAGACGATGAATTTTGCGAGGAAATTGTGTTTTCCAGAAGCCTGAGAAATAGCGGAAAGCCGAACAAGGCCTCTGAAACTCATCTCGGTTCAACGAATTCCCCAAACGTTATCCCTCAAGGCGGTGCGCTGCGTAGTACAGAAGACACAACTCTATCACCATCTCGGATGGACTATTTCTCTTCGGCACTCGTTTCAACGTAACGAGAAAGATAAGAACGGCCGCAGCAGAAAACAAGCTAGACATTGCGCCGTTTCTCACAAGGCACATTGTTTCAGGCATCTTGATTCAAATTAAGTTAGCTTGCACATAGAAAATCCATCAACATGTATAACAAGACACAAGCAGCAACCTTCAGCATTTTAAATTGAGAATCTTCCCTAAGCCATGACTGCCTTATTTATTATAATCACATTGCTGAATTATTATGGAGGTCACTACAGCCAAATCTCATTGTTCTTGATTGGATATTTATTTTTATAAAATATGAGAATGGCATTCTAGTGCTGTACATCCAATGAACTGAGTATTAGATAAGATAATGGTCTAGTCTAGCCGATCAACAAATTATGTGAGCGATTCAATCATGGCCCAATAAAGCAACACATGAATACAATGACGTGAATTTAAGAAAAAAATCACATAACCAAATTGAGTCACTGGAGAATTAAAATTTACAAGATATTTTTCAGTTTCATATTCCCATAAAATATCAGAGGACGTAAATAATCACCACCAGAATAAATTGATGTAATATATATTCAGCAAGCAGCATGTTATTCACACCAGCCCAAACAATGAATTCACTATACTTATGTTGTGGATATTTGGAAGAGCATTTTGGTGGATGAAGAATGTTTATACTTGATATTGAGGGGAAATGGCACCAGAAGAGTGATTATGGACTCAATTTAATTTTCAGGAAGTATGATCAACAGATTGCCAGCCATTATTACACAAGCCATTATAATATGGTTTATATTTTAACTGATATAAAAATAAATTTGAATCTTTCAACGGAGAAAGTACATAATCTTCAGTACTACACCTGTGAATTACAATCAATTACATTTTATTACAATTATTACATTGTACAACAAACAAAAGTGGTCGAATCTATAGAAATTTGCCATTTAGGGCTACTTTTCAGTGCTTTTTGACAGTCTATTGAAGAACGCCATTTCAATGGGACATATAGTTCATTGTGAAGCAATTATTGTCAGTTACTTTCTGAGAGAAATCTCGTAAACTGAAAAGGACTGAAAAGAACAATACAGTGAATAAAACTTGGGATTTGAGCGTTGCTGCGGATAGCGAACGAAGAAATAAGACCCTTTTGTTCCCCGTCGAATGCGGAGCGCTGTAGTACCTGCAATGGAGGAGGTAATAACAGGACAACCTTCGTTCACTCAACTGTTCGCCATCTCTACCCCCATGCGATTTTAAAGACCCTTCGCTCCAGTACCAGCATCACACAAAATTTAACTCCCTATCTTCTTATTCTATTCTCTTTTCCCTTCGACTACAATCGTGTAAAATCATTTCAACGAAATGTTTCCTAACGCTGAGAGGAAATTCTAGAAGCCGAAACTTCGGCAGCGATATATTTTGAATACGATTGAGCACCCGAAATCTTTTTAGTGCGCTATTTTCAAAAGATATGAATAAGTAGGTAATTGGAGAGTTAAAGTACAGCTGATAACAGAGCAGACCAACAGAGCGAAATTATGGGCTGAGGTCGTGAGGTGAATACCCTCTTGTCAGGTTATTCGCGCGGGACTACTGACGCGAACCTGCCACATATAACTTACTCTCCCTCTACGTTTTCAATTAGTTCAACCTTTATCATAACCTCTAAACAAAATCACAGCACAGGACGCTGTTGATTTCATATTTTCATTCATTCCAATACACAATAGTTCTATAATTTGAAGAATATTCCATACTTTGTGCAATAATTTTAACATGCCATCTTTCCCTGGATTGACTGGATAGATATAAAACTTTATGTTCCTTATATTTGGTAGTGGAATCCAACAATTTTGAAAATAAATTAAATAATTAGTGTGCGATAGGGTTGACATTAAAACTACTCAACTTTAACAAAATACCGAAGATACCCCCCATCCACACTCCAACATTCCTTGAATAGTGAGCTAGTTAGTTATACCACTAGCTATGCCTCTAGTGGGTCTAGTTATACCTCTTTTATAAGCACCACTTTAATATGCTAATAAGCAGTGCAATAAGAGATTTAAATCTTAGCTGAGGAGAATGAATGCCCCACTTTTCTTCTATTCCAAGATTTCTAAATGAGAGGAATCGGGGAACTCTCATATTATACTTTTGAAAGCCAATTTGTGCATTATCATGATATGGAAACATTCTTTAATAAAACAATTTTTTCTAGCTGATGATGCCTGCATGAGTCTGAGATTGTGCGTGGGTAATGAGTGGATGATAATGATGGATTTGCAGTTTTATGTGGGCTCCTAACCACCAGCTGGATAATAATAAAGCAGATAAAGTCGTTATTTTTTGCCAGTAACCCCTTCAAGCGTGGCTCTGCTTGACATCACGATCTCCCCACACCGCGTCAAGCAGGCAGCCAATCACTTTTTTCAATTTATTCTATTTTACCCAAATTTCAAATCTATTTAAAGATTATTATTCTACAGAATTGACGTAGATGGTTGTAGGGTTCTGGAAATGAAATCACACTAAAACTTGAGCATTTACCAATGTGAAGGGTTGAGAGAGATAGAATAGCCAACAACATTAGCAGCGCCTTTTTGAATTCTGTACATAGATAATGCGCATGCAAAACGAAAAGCAATGATAAGAGTGAAGAAGAGATGAAGTTTCACTGGAGCTCTTGGAAAGAAGCCGTCTTAACAAAGCTGTGAATTTTTTATCCGGCTTATTTGTGTCCTTATTATTGTTCGGACAAGAATTTGTTAACAATCTGCAATGCGCTGTCGTCTAGAGTCTAGCTCTAGAGGAAGACCAGGGGCGCGCCAATTACACAACAGTTCCACACTACTACAGTATAATGGTGTGAACTAACACACAGACTGTCTGCAGACTTAAAACAAAAGCGAAAAACTTACTTTTAGATACTGTACACGTATTCCAATACAATTCCATCTCGCTGTCTACTATATCCAACCTTACACAAATTTGTCTTAACTTTTTAAACATTATGAGTTTCAAGAAAAATGTTCTCTACTTTTTTGTAGGGCCCGCTTACTAATTTGTTCGTTGTTGGAAAATCCAGCTTGTTCAAGGCTTCATATATCTAACTTCAATGACAATGTTTGTTTGAACCAAATAATGTTCAAGTTGTCTATTTCCTCAGCAAGCAAGAGTTAGCTTTCATGGACAGAATGAAGCAATTTCTTCCTTGAATTGTGGCAATTTCGAATAACTTTTCAATTCCTTCATAGAAATAAGCTCCAAAGAAATAAGGACACATTATGGAAAAGTCAGACCAATTTTCACAGGCGAATCTAAAACTATACGAAATAAAATGAAGTTATTGAATGTATTTCAAAATATATCAGAGAGATTTGAAATCTGATACTGTTCATTTTTTAATGATATGACTGATATCATTCAAAACACATAGTGCTAGGAATGTTACAACAAAAGGTAAATTATTTGAAAGATATTTACGTTTCTATGATGTTAGCTTTGACAGAATTTGTCATTTTCAACTCATTACCGTCGCAGGTATCAGACCAATGTGGACTTCAACATATAGGCCTAAACAAATTTATTTATTTGATCTAGACCCCAAGAAGTCTTATAATTCTGATAATTATTAGAATAGTCTCATTATTATTATTATTAGCAGTCTCAATTGAATATAAATTTTGACAATCTGATCTGTTTTTTTTTTCAATGAAACTGTTGAGGCAAGGTATTCTTGTCATAGAATAACAAAATTGTCAATATTGAGATTGTACTTTTACTTTTAATGGGCTGATTTGAAAAGGATATCAAAATCCTCTATATATAATACTTTGACATCCCCCCCCCCCCCAAAGATTCCAGATATTTGCCATCCTATATTAGTCTTAAGCGAATAATCAGCTTTATGATAGCCATGAGCGGTGCTAAGTATCTGTTTAATCAGATAAGATAAGTCACGAGTGCTTGTGCCCTAATTTATTTGGTTTGTCCTTCATCATAATTTTGGAGTGCGAACCGCCACTGCCGCTTAGGCGCCTTTAGTATGCCGGCATATAGCTCACTGGAAACATTTTCAAATTGAAATTGAATTCAATAACAGGGAGATAATTTGAATTAATAATTCTCAAGATATTCTTGAAAGAAAATAATATGAAAGATGTCTGTTTTTGAATAATTTTTAACTGATGAATTGTTTAGAGGAAATAATGGATGAAAAGAGAAAAAAGATGTATGAAAAAATGCGAACGTGAGAAGCTCTTTGAACTAGATACAAGCAAACACCTGAAAGCATTGTGCTAATCTATATTCTCCACAAGAACGAGCACTAGTTTATATTCTTGACGTCTGTACAAGCTTGTAATAAGTTTTCTTTGGGACCAAAAAAGATAAGAAACGTTCGTCCAAGCTGAGGATGGGGACAGGGACACCAACAGGAAACAAAGTTGAAACGATTTAGTGTGCTCGTATTTTGACAAGTAAAAACTTGTAGCAGCGCGAACTTTGCGCGGTGAGGTCACATTTCCGAGCGTGCACTCCAACCAACGTAGAAAAGCTAAAACATATTGATTCAACACCGAATACGTTTACTAACAGCTGTTCAAATATTGCTGCTTTGGGAGAGAATGGAACACATTCCACGGTTACAATAACACTAGAACACAATTCACGAACGAGAATTAAATTAAATGGTGCTTTTCCATGCAATTCTGATCGTTTCAGACTAAATTTGAATTTGCACAGATCGTCACATAGAAGAGTATAACTTGACAGAATGTATAAAATACAGTAACTCGCCAATTGAGCTACTGTACTTTATTTTTTAATAGAACAACTTATTAGTGAATTATTGACCTGATATATTAATCTTTTGAAAAGTTCAATATCGGTTTTCAGATTTTGGAGGCATGTCATTCAATTCAATATGAAAGTGCATACTTCATCTAATATTCCCATTCCCGCTTCAACACTGAAGGGGCAGCTCTTCAAAAAGAGATCACTTATTTTATTTTTGAATACTTTCAAATTAGTCTCAGTTTTCAAATAGTTGAGAGAATTATATATTTTTATGCCTGAATATAAGGCTCCCTTCTCATAAGCAGTAAGTCTATTCTTGGGCAAATCTAGATTGTTGTTATGCTGAGGAAACTTGTGAATGGGGTGTTTACAAATTATTATCTCACTATTCCTTTTCATGAACATTAAAATCTCATGAGTCTCTCCTCCCAGAGTGAGTTAAATTTCTAACTACTCTTTTCTGGATTTTAAAAATGTTTAATGCGCCAGTGGAGAAGCTCCAAAAAATTAGGCCATACCTTACAATCGAAAGGAAGTATCCCTGGTATAATAAAAGCCGTCTTCAAAGTTGTCATATCCAGAACTGTACGAATGGTGTGAATAGCACGACAGATTCTTAGCTGCAATTTCTGTAGGTAGCCTTCCCATTCCAGATTATGTTGCACAAGCAAACCAAGAAACTTAGTTCAGTCTACATTATTTACTACCTCATCAACGAGTACACCATCACGATCATTCCTTCTTATCCGGAAGTAAACAATTTTTGTTTTTATAGGGTTTAAAACCAATCCATTATTTGTAAGCCAGATATTTAATTTTTCCCTAATTCCTTGCAATGTGAGCTCAGCATTAAAACGATTCTCTTTGACAATAATTGTAACATCATCTGCATAGAGGATAGACTTCTCCTGTATACTCTTCGGTGGGTCATTGATAAATATATTGAACAGAAGGGATCCCAGAACAGATTCCTGTGGCACTCCGAAATGAGAGGCCTTCTCCCAGTTTGAAAAATACACACCAGTTTCCGTATTAATTTATATTGTAGTACTGTAATGGTACCGCAGTTTCCAATCTGGGATTTTATGGATTACAGAGGAGGGCTTTTTAGAGTAGTACCGCACACTGCCAGAGAGAAGCACACCTGGAGCATATTGCCGGGTTTCCCCATCTAATAAAAATCAATATATTTTTTATATCAAAATATTTTAACATCTTCTCTTCCTTATTAATAGCAATTATTTGAATTTTTCAATACTCAAGGAAATTCAGTTGAATTTGAAATCAGTTTCAGCTCTCAAGGAATTTTCAATAATAATCAAAATACTAGCGCAACTCTATTTTAGTAGGACACTTTACCCTTTTATCTACACAAAAAATTAATTGGCACAGTTTTATTGTATTGTATCGTACTTTTGTTTTTGTAGCCTACCACTGCTACAATTGTAATAAATAAAGTTTCAACTTGATACAGTAATTATTTAAAAAATGGAAGGATTGAAAGCGAATTTTCATGGTACATGGATTTCCAAACTTTCCCCTAAAATAAGCCTGCAATCAACGATTTTTGAAAATTATATATTAGTCCTATCATAAGCAACATGGTAAATAAAATGTTGTATAAATATGCCGCGCAGAATGCATAACATAATAAAATTATAGGCATCATCATGATGAATATTTTATGGATTTTATACAATCCAAACTTCAGGTACCAAAGGAAAATTACAAGTATTGTAATTGGCAATGCTTGAATGAGTAAAGGGATTACATTCTGTTACTTACTCAATAAAAGTTATTGGGGTTCATGCTGCATTTTACTATGTGATTTACTTGATTTATTATGACTAAAATTATATGATTTCAATTACTTTAAACTTTTTCAGGTTTTTTGTTTAGTTATGTTCAGGTATCTCGACAAAATAGAAGCTATGCTCTACTTCAAAAAGTCAAACAACATTCAAAGGCATTGAAAAATTTTTGTAACTGAAATAGGCCTAACAAGATTGGTATCAACTAAAATATTTTTTCTCTAATGCTACTGAGCATATGTTTTGTTATTGCTTCCGAAGCACTAGAAAAGAAGGAAATATCATCAAAATAGACTCTCTATTGTAAAGTTAAAATGGAAACAGGTACGAATATTATCTGACTGGTTTCAAGGGTTAAAGATAATATAGATTGAAGACTGACAAATTCGAGACTATTCACCTTGGAATGTCGGCTTATTATTATAAAACACCTAATGTACAGAATAGGTTGAAATTTATTTTTCAATACATTGCTTTGGCAATTAACACAAGTGCAAAATGATTAGAGAATGATAGTGACGAAATTTTCTGAGTACTATTTGGGTAGATAAGAGTATCCATAAAGTTATTTGGAGTACACACATTATAAAAATGCAATGAAGCATTAGGCCTAATCATTTATTTTTCAAACAGTTCATAAAATATGTAGGCCTACTGAAATCCATAATCCATAAAAATGACAAAACATCACTGTTATGTGCAATTTTACTTCACTATAAGTAAACAAGCAGTTTGAAGCATTTTTAACTCTGCAACATGCTTAATAATGATTATTATTATTTTGAATTCAACGATAAGCATTATTTTTTCATCAATGACCAATACTTATAGGCTGTATTGAAAGTGAAAATGGTAATTTCTTAGTGTGATACACAACTAAATAAAGCATCAACTATCTTCATTGCTTATTATGATCTGCTGAACAAATAATGAGAACTATCAATACACCAAGTGTTCGAACCTTCTGTTCATTAACCTTTCTATCCCCTTCACCCTTCCCTTGGCCTTACCCTACAGTAAGAGTAGCGTTAAGACGGCCTACGTCAAGCATCGTACTAAGAAATAAAGGACGTTTGTTCCTTGCAAAAAACTCGGTATGTACTAGTACTACTAACTTATATCTCGATTTCCCAATTTCTTAATGATTGTGGATTATTGAATGCTAATCATCGCCATTATCAATCGTTTCCACTGATAATTTGAAATCATACAACAAGAAACTATTGGTCCACAAAGTTCAGGAGTCAAGTTTTCGTTTTACAACATATTTTTCAATTTTTATTCTATTCCATTTAATTATCATTCAATGAAGAAATTTGAAATTTTATAGGAATATAAATATGTTACATTACATATTATAAACATATTTCATATTATAACAATTATTTCAAGTAGGCCTAATACATTTTACTAGATTATAGCCATAACGGCGACAATGTCAACCTCATCATTGAACAAAACATTTGTTCTAAGACGCCGCATCACCATCATTAATCAAGATCAAGGACATACAGAATAGCATCACAAAGTTACATTATGAAGTATATTTTGAGGGATAAACCTACCGGTATGTGAGTTCAAAAGTGTTGGAGCTTATATAATTATCAGTGATTGCTCAGGTACCAAGATAATTGTTTTAAACTGTAATACGAAACAATTTACATAGCCTAGATACATTAGGGTACGGTAACTTAAATTGTTATTATTGGTACTATGACTAGCTTAAAATCATTTTCAAGTTCATCAGTATCAGTATGCTATCAGTAACCTGATATTGATGATACCTTTCTATTAGTATGAATGCAAATTACAAATTCTAAGTTAGCCAAGACTACTTGTTCCACACATACTTATTCTTAAGTTACTACATGAAAGTTTGAAATGCTGATGGGTCAGGTTAAAACTGAGATTTCACTACGCTCGGTCAAATAATAAGCGTCTGCTACAAGTTTGCAGTCGCTGATTAATACGAAATGATAAATTGGTTTTCATCTTTAAAATAGTAAAAATGATTGATAATTGACCGAGCATAGTGAGGCCTCAGTTTTAACTCGACCCATCATCTGTCTGTACGCCTTTACCGATTGTCATGAAATTTTGTATTAATGCTCCTCACTCTTAGGCCGAGCGATGTATAAGGTTATTTCAAAAAGTGCCCAACATTTCTTTTGGGGGCTCAATTCTTCCTCGATAAAGAGAGTGATTTGGGTGCGGGGGGCTTTAGATCAGCAATTTGAAAGGGGGTTCGCTCCCTGACAAAAATTTGATAAGCTCAACAGGGTTCCATTATCGGGTTAAAAATTCTCTAAATCTTTAATAGGCCTATTGAGTTTTATCCCCGAGTTCGTTTGTTTTTGTAGTGCTTATTGAGCTGAGTGAAATGGTACATTCTAAATTGAGCATTTGGTAGTGGGGTAAGGAGTGGCAAATCTACTTTTTTTAGAAACTCATTTTGTGGATTTCTTTTTTTCGTTTAGAAGTGGGAGAAGAAGTAGGTCGGCAGGGGTGGATGGATGAGAAAATTTAAAAAACTAAATTATTGAGATAATTTGGAAATCCTTCTTATCAGAAAGTGCATAAAATCTCTGGAGACTTTTATTCGGAAAATTTTGAAAAAATGATCTCCTTTGAAGTTGGGGCCATTAAACTAAACTCTACTACAAAAATTGGAAGGTGAAAAAGTTTAAACATTTTTGTTAATGGATAATTTTCAGTTTTATGATTTAAACGTAAATATTAAGAGAATGCACAGGAACCCTTTGTTTGGTATAAGGGGTGACATCTAGGGGACGCCAAAAGTGTTGAATTGTTCAAATATCGACTTTTTGCAATTTTTATCATCAATGATAGGCAATGAAAATTGAGTCGAATGTGCACTTGATTTATTTTCGAAGACATCCCCCTTGTGATTGAGGAGTGTTGGGCGATCGAGGCCTACTGTTTAGAGAAGTATTAACTTAGTTAGGTTAGAAGTCTATTTCCAACAACTTAGTACATCGAAATGTGATAAACTAACCTCAACCACTAACGACAGGTTAGAAGTGAGTTTAAATTTGATGTTTTATTGAAGATGAACTCTGTTTATTAACTGCAATCCGAAGAGAATGACAAATGTTTGGTCTGACCTGTTTCAATGAAAAAACTTTGTCAATGAAATTACCAACATTCAATTACGACCATTTATGTTACCTTCATCTTGCTACAGAGTAATTATTAAAAGCAAAAATTCGATAACTAGTAGCTTGTCGCAAGATGTAGTTAACTGGAAAATAATATGAATCAAAAGCAAAAATTGTTGTTAGGCTATAAACTCAATAAATTTGAGAAACTTATAAACGTTAAATTAAGAAAGATATTAACAGAGCAAGTCATTTAACTTATGCATATAATTTTCAATCATGAAGAAATACAACTCGAGACAAAATAGTAGCAACATACTGCAACACTAAGTTAAAATGGGAGATCATCACGGGAGACTTCAAAACTAACCTAAAAATAGACGTGTCTACTCACCTCATTAAAGGCCATACTTTTCTCTCCAAGTGAGAAAATCGTTCAGGCCAATAAATTTTCAACCACCAGCACTACTAAGCCTCAATATAGGCCAATTTCGCACGCTTAAATTCAAACTACACGGCCTAATGAATGACATAAGGCTAGGTAACACAGTAATAAAATATCATCTAAAAATATCTCGACACTGGAAACATTTCACAAATAACTTCGAAATTTCACTAAGACGCTATCACCACTATTTAGCAATTGTCATAAGATTTATCGATCATGAATATTCAACAATATTATTAAAACATGCCATACACCAACAAAACATTCCTCAGGTGGGAAACGTAATCACGAAACTTTGATAGTTCGAATGAAAATAAACAATTGAAGGCAAAAATTAAAAGAAAATTTGTCAAGTATCTTCCGACCGTTGTGAAACCATGCAAAATTAACTCAGTATTTTGTCACAAATAAATCTTAAAGGTTCCAAATAAACCACTATTTTCCGATATCTTACAAATCAGAGCCATTTTGTTAACCAACTAAAATGAACAAACTGCTCTGCTCTGAACAGTCAGCATCAGCAAGAAGGCGAATGTCTGCATAGCAGTGTTAGCCTGTATGAGAATGTATTATTTTCTTAATAAAAAAGATTATTTTATTTATGGGAATATTTTTCACTTCTAAACTATATTCTTTTGAGGCCAGAGGTTTATCATAACATTTATCCAAATTTCTTCCTTGGTTATAAATGATAATTTTTTATACATTCATTTAAAATTGCTAGAATCCTCGTAACTTTAATAAAATTTGATTATTCCAGTTCCAAGATTATCAAATTTATTCTACACGTAGTTTTTGAAGAAAATTTTGGCAACATTTTTATTTTCAAAAGCCAACTAAACACTGTTGGCAAGAAGCATGACTGTTTGATACGAATGCACCAAGAGCGCTAAATTTGAATTTGAATTTCCTCATTCCTTATGACACTAGCAATCATAGTGTAATGGAATTCTAAAAATTAAAAATTAATTAAACCTGTATTAATGTTATTCTTATGATGTATATTTAGCAGTATTTGGATTCTAATGACTCATATTTATTAGTTAATTGAGGTTACAGTAAATTAAAATGGTTTTGGTTTTGATTTTTCTTATTTGTATGATATCGTTAAAATGATATCAATAAAATTATTTATTGTAACAATAACAAATTTCTACAAGTTTCAAAATTTCTGATTGTGAGTGTACAGCTAAAGCACAATAGCACAATATTTACGCAGATTTTTTTTCAAATTGACACAATTTATTAGTAGGCTAATCACTTAATTGACACAAAATAATATTAAAAAACACATTAGCAATTTCATTATGAAAGGAGAAAAGCGAGCAAGTAGTCGAAATTGATTCTTCTATTATTTGGGATTTCATAGTATGCTCGAAATCTACATTAGTATAATTCAAATCTACAAATCTACATTTAGTATAGGTACCGTACACTTACAAATTGAATCCTCAGGATGATGTGAAACCAAAACCATCCGCACTGAGAAAAAGATAATATTTTTCAGATAGTATCACATAAGCAGAGGGATCTAACCGCCCATCATTATAATGATGCGGATTTCTCCCCAAACTTACTCACCCCTTCAACAAACAAATAATAAAATAAAATTGACACAAATCTAATAAAATCTCCAGCGACTGTAGTGTGTGAAAAATCTGTATAGAATATTGGAAAGTTATATCTACCGACACCTAATATGTTTCATTATAATTCATTTTGTTATATTTCTGATTAATAATAGATTTTAATCCATACTTCCATAAAGCTTTGACAGATGGAAAATAAATATTCTACTAAAGGTGTACAATGTTGCAATTCTGCATTTTTTTTCTAGCTAGAATAATAACTTGAAACCTTCCAAACAGCTAAATACTATAGGACACCTGAAATGTAAAGTATGCAAATTCAAGTGTTATGTTAAAATATCTATTCAACTTTCAACAATATTATCTAAACCATTACTTATCTCATTTGAATTCATTTATGTTCTACGTACCGTATAAGGAAAGGGACTAAAGCGATTTCTTGTCGATAAAGCCAAAGTACAACAGAGAAAAGATTTTAGGATTTCAGCCAAAATGATAGATTTTTTTGTCAGTTGTATAATATGTAGAACAGACTTGTATCTGGTTCAAAGCCGACAAATTTTGTAATTTACATAAGGAATAAAGGCAAACACATTTTCAAATTAAAAACTGTTTCCATTTTTCAATAAATTGTCCAGTTTTGATAAATGTTTTCAATTTGTGCAGCATTGACAGCAGGAACACTATTTCATTAACAATTTCAACCAAAACGCTTGATGTGGTGCTGATATATCATCCATTACAATACTGACATCAAGTATTTAGAATCCATTTTGTTCTAAGAAGAGCAGTAGAGTTAATATTCAAATCAAGTTAATTGAATTGGCAAATATGCTGAGGCGACTAAATAGAAAAGTTGTGATAAAATGTTTCCACTAGTCTTGTAATAATTTAATTGTCTTCTTTATATTTTTTAGATTAGGATTAGATTCTCCTTGGCAGAGCTCTATCATTGCCTGCTTTTGTGCAAGAAAATTCCTCTTCTTTGACCCCGTTACTTGGAGTGGAAGGAATTGATAGAATAATCAGCCACAAACAAGCACAAAGTAAATCTAGCATTAGCCAAATCAGGCTGGTATAATAGAAGAATATAAGAGGCCAGTAATAAATCAAAAGAGTATTTGTATTTTTGTACTGTATTATACTGTATTTTTGTACAGTAGCATTCATCGATTCCCATCAGCTGTTCAATGCTGTTGTCAATATCCGCCATTGCGGAAGTCTTCAGTATAAAGTAATAGCAATTAAAGGAATTCGAAATTAATAAATTCTGTTTATGCATATTTGTCAGTTTATTCAATTGTCAGTCACTTCAAACTAGGCTTGGAATGTTGTTAATGAGTTCTGGGGCAAATGAGAGAAGATAAAAAAAATTAACTTTTCATGTGAAATTTAATGACATGCAGTCAAATATTTGTTAAGAATAAGTATAATAACTCACTTAAACTGGCTGAGTACTTTCGAATCTATGAGATCCATCATCAGAGGCTCCTAGATCATCATGTCAGTTTTTTGGTTAGAAGTGTTGTGGTTTTTGTAAAATATGATCAAAAAGTTTGTGAGATTTAAAATTTAGTTGTTCATTGAGAATGTTTTGTTTATTGTGTGTGGTGTGTTTGTATATATCAAATTGTTCCAAGGTGTTGAGTTCGTGTCCTTTAGATTTTATGTGTAGAATGTGTAGGTTGGTATTGATGTCGGTAAAAGTGTGTCCAGTTTGAATGATATGGTCGGCAAAATTCGATTCAGCTTTGGATGTCAGGGCCTGAAAGTGTTCCTTGTAACGTTGTTTGAATGTGCGGCCTGTTTGTCCTATGTAGAATTTGTTACAATCAGAGCAGTTTAGTTTGTAGATCCCTGGGAGATCGTATTTGTTTGTGTTCAGTGTGGTTTTGAGTGTAAGTGCATTTTTTATTTTGTTTTTTGTTCTGAATGAGATGGTGTGGCCGGCTTTTTTGAAGATTTTTGCTAGTCTGTGTGATTGTGGATTAATGTATGTCATTGTGATGTATTTTTTGTCAGTGGTGTTGGTGTTTTGTTTTTTGTTTCTTATTTTATGATTGAGTTTGTCAATTAGGTCGTGTTTGTAGCCGTTTTCTTGTGCTAGGTATTTTATTGTATTTAGTCCAGTGTGGTAATTGTCGGTGGAAAGCGGTGTGTTGTTGAGTCTGTGTAGCATTGACCTGAATGCTGAGTGTTTGTGTTGTGTTGGATGATTGGAGGTGCTGTGTATTAGGGTATCTGTCATTGTTGGTTTTCTGTAGATGTTGAAGCTGTGTTGTTGGTTTGTGTTCTTTGTAATTGAGAGGTCTAGGAAGTTTATTGAATTGTTTTTCTCATATTCAGCTGTGTATTGAATGTTCTTATGTATTTTGTTTATGTATGATCGAAGTTGTTCACATTGTCTTTTGTTTCCTCTGTATAGCAATAGAACATCATTTACGTATCTGTGCCAGTATATTATGTTCTGTGAAAATTTGTTATTAAAGAGTATATGAGTGTTTTCGCAGTGTTGGAGATAGATTTCAGCAAATATGCTTGAGATTGGTGAGCCCATTGGCAGTCCATCAGGTTGTGAGTAGAATTTGTTGTTGAAGGTAAAGTAATTTTGTTGAGTGATGATTTTTAGGATGTCTATTATTTCATTTATATGTTCTGTAGTTTCTGCTTTATTTTTGGCTATTTGAGCTGGTTTCGATTTGTTGTTGGTTTTGAATTTAGCGTAGTTTGGTGTAATGTTGAGTTTAAGACAGTTTTTATTGAATTGAATGTGTAGATGTTTACTTCTAACCTTAAACACTGTTGATCTGTAGGATAGGATTGTAGCTTGTCTTGCCGAATTAAATTCCTGGATTTCTTGGATTTCCTGGATTTCAATGAAACAATAGAAATAATACAGAACATCCTTATTCACAACAACACAACTACAGAACATATAAATGAAATAATAGACATCCTAAAAATCATCACTCAACAAAATTACTTTACCTTCAACAACAAATTCTACTCACAACCTGATGGACTGCCAATGGGCTCACCAATCTCAAGCATATTTGCTGAAATCTATCTCCAACACTGCGAAAACACTCATATACTCTTTAATAACAAATTTAATAACTCATATACTCTTTAATAACTCACAGAACATAATATACTGGCACAGATACGTAAATGATGTTCTATTGCTATACAGAGGAAACAAAAGACAATGTGAACAACTTCGATCATACATAAACAAAATACATAAGAACATTCAATACACAGCTGAATATGAGAAAAACAATTCAATAAACTTCCTAGACCTCTCAATTACAAAGAACACAAACCAACAACACAGCTTCAACATCTACAGAAAACCAACAATGACAGATACCCTAATACACAGCACCTCCAATCATCCAACACAACACAAACACTCAGCATTCAGGTCAATGCTACACAGACTCAACAACACACCGCTTTCCACCGACAATTACCACACTGGACTAAATACAATAAAATACCTAGCACAAGAAAACGGCTACAAACACGACCTAATTGACAAACTCAATCATAAAATAAGAAACAAAAAACAAAACACCAACACCACTGACAAAAAATACATCACAATGACATACATTAATCCACAATCACACAGACTAGCAAAAATCTTCAAAAAAGCCGGCCACACCATCTCATTCAGAACAAAAAACAAAATAAAAAATGCACTTACACTCAAAACCACACTGAACACAAACAAATACGATCTCCCAGGGATCTACAAACTAAACTGCTCTGATTGTAACAAATTCTACATAGGACAAACAGGCCGCACATTCAAACAACGTTACAAGGAACACTTTCAGGCCCTGACATCCAAAGCTGAATCGAATTTTGCCGACCATATCATTCAAACTGGACACACTTTTACCGACATCAATACCAACCTACACATTCTACACATAAAATCTAAAGGACACGAACTCAACACCTTGGAACAATTTGAAATATACAAACACACCACACACAATAAACAAAACATTCTCAATGAACAACTAAATTTTAAATCTCACAAACTTTTTGATCATATTTTACAAAAACCACAACACTTCTAACCAAAAAACTGACATGATGATCTAGGAGCCTCTGATGATGGATCTCATAGATTCGAAAGTACTCGGCCAGTTTAAGTGAGTTATTATACTTATTCTTAACAAATATTTGACTGCATGTCGTTAAATTTCACATGAAAAGTTAATATTAACAACGCAGTTCGTCATGGAACAAGAAATCCAGGAATAAAAAAAATTATTTCAGTTGGAGAGGGGAAGACTGTCTAGAATCTAAATCAGAGTACTGTATCAGATGGGTACAAACTTTGTAAACTTTGTAATCAAAGAAAACAAAATTCTGAGCAAGCAAATCAGCAAATAAAATTTTGTTGAAATTTATGCGTCCACATTGAAAAACACAATCTCTAATCTCTAAATTCTCCCAAAAATGTTATGAAGGTTTGGATGGAATATGCATGAGGATTCTTGAATTATTTATAGAAAAAGAAGCCTATTCTTTGTCACACCGAATAAATGCTTCCATTAAGCTTGGAAATTGCAATGATGGCTGCAAGATAGTCAGGCTCAAGCATCTTTTTAGAAAAGGGATGAGACTGACATGAAAGATTAATGTAATACGGATGGAATATGGAATCGTAGAGATACAGAATACAGAAATATAATAATTATTACGGTATAATACAGTACAGTATCTGGACAATTAACTGGCAATAAAAATGCTGTGGTATAATTTGGTAGATGATACGAATCGTAGTATGAGACTTGATGGAAATAAACCTATAAGGCCTATAGACTCATAAAAAATGATTATTGTTAATTTATATTATTTAATTTTCCTTAAATGCGATATCAACTGATAATTCAGGTACCCTTAGAAAAAATGGTGTAGCTCACAAACATATAGTATAAAATAGACCGCCAATAACTTAAATGATTTATTTTATTGTTTATAGTTAAACTGGTGTTAGCTGAAATTCATTGTAATATTAAATTAATAACATTAATTAGTTGCATAATTTATTGTAACAAATAGTTAAATACAATAAACTATTATTATAATATTGGACTAAAAAGACTTGAGCGAATAAATAATAGGAAGTCTATTATAATAAAGGGTTCTTAAATCATTTGTAGTAAAAGAAGCCTATATATTCTTTGTTACACCGAATAAATGCATTAAGCATGCAATTTGCAATGATGGCTGCAATGAAATGCAAATGTCTTATGGGTTGGAATATAAACTCACACACATAAGTGAGTACTAAAATTTATTGTAATATTAAACTAATTACAATAATTAGTTACATACTTTATTGTAATAAATATATTTTTCTTATTCACTCTTTGCGTCTTCTAATATAAATTTCAGTTCAATTATGATTATCATTGACTGACCATCCTTTGCAACAATATTATGAAAATTTTTCAATCTTGAAATCTGTTATCCGTGATAAACTGCTCGTGACACTTGTAATTTTGATAAACTATCAAACGACTTTGCATTTAAAATATTTAAATGAAATTCGAATATCGTATCCTACTCAATTAGCTCATAGCCATTTTAAACCACCTGTATCTGATATGCTCTCATTCAGTAGGCTAGACTGGCAAGAATATTTTAAGTTTTTCGTAAATAAATATTTTCAGTGCACAGTCGTTTAACAATTATTGTTCAAAATTAGATTTACTGCGTCATTGTTGTCTCAAATGTGGTTCTTCTATTAAAGATAATTATTAATTTTTCAGTTGAATGAATTCGCAGTTAGCATAAGTATAAAATAAATTACTAATTATTCCAGTATTTAATTTAAACTTCACTCTGTATTACTTTTACTCAGACTCCCACGCACATTTCAATATATGTGTTATTGTGATGCAGTGGCGGTCCCAGGGGGCGGGATGGGAGGGATATCCCCCCCCCCCGAAATATCAAGATGGATCCCCCCCCACTAAAAAATAATTTATTCATAATTATGTATGTATAGTTTTTGCGAGAAATAAATTTAATCTGTGTCATTGTTACTTGTTAGCTAGAAGAATAAACAAGAAGGATGTGTACATCCTTACATCCATTACATTGTTGTGCAACAATCTGAGTATTTTTTGGCTATTCCTTCGTAACTTACATGTTAAAAATAGGGCCTAACCATAAAGAAAAAATTCGCAGTGAAACTTGATTTATTTTTTATTTCATTATACGTTTATTTAACTGAACTTTATCATCATGCTCATCAACTCATTAAATAATCACATTGACTTTTAATCAATTTTCTTTGTGTAGCTAAAGGAAATCAAAGGAAAAACACATACTATGGTTGGGTCCTATTTCACCCAGGTACAATAAACTTTAAATGAAAAACTATTTTATTAGCTAACATAAATACTATTAGCTTGAGCATTTTATTTTAGAGTTGAAATACGTATAAAAATACATTTTAGGCTTTAAATTCCACATTTTTCCCTGGGGGGGGGGGGACTCAGACCCCCCCGGTGGTCATCCCCCCCCCCGAAATGAAATCCTGGGACCGCCACTGTTGTGATGTAATAAATAATTAGTTTAACATTTAGATTTTTCCCTTCCATTTTGTACTATTTTCATATAAATTTATTTTCCTCTTTTTGGTTTCCATATTTGTTACAAATCTCTCTTATTATAAGGGCAATAATGAAATTTTTGGTGCCTTCACTGTTCAAAAATATATAATTGTTATATTTAGGCCGGTGTCAGACGAGGCGACCCGGGTGGCGCTACCCAGGACGCACCTCCCAGTCGTCAAGTATTTTCTGATTGAGAGTTCACACGGCGTGGCGCGATTTCTCAGGTCGCGCCACCCGGTCGACCATCGGCGACTCAGCCGACCACCTCTGAATGGTGCCACCCAGTCGGTTGTGGCATTGATCAGTGATAGTAAGATGGTTCGTCTATGGTTGTGGTAACGTTATGAGAACGCTTGTCAGTCTGTCACACGCTGCAGCGAGAAGCGCGGACATCAAACATGGATTCGCTAGATGTGGAAGCATTCATCATTGAAATTCAAGGTCGCCCTGCTATATGGGATATAAAGTTCAGTGATTACTCGAATCGGGAGAAGAAAAATCATGCTTGGGAAGAAATTGTCAATATTTTTATTAGTAAAAAAGATGCAATAGTTAAAGAAAAAGGATATTTGATATTAAAAAATATAATTTTGTTTATTGAAATATATAAACCACCTATGTGGTCTATGTAAAATAACATACCACATTTCTTAAATATCTCAATGAAAAACTAAGATACTACACATAGTCTACTTCAAAGTATTTTACGGTTTTTATTTTAAAGTTTTATACAGGTATAAGGTAAAATATACTTATAAGTATATAGGTTTTTATTTGAACTAGAAAGACGGAGATTTCTAAATAAACAGATAAGGACTCTCGCATTATCCACAATAAATAAATAACCCTTTTATTGCGCAAATTTTACAAATTATATTACAAATTTAATAATTTTTATCCTTTGCAATTCAGCAGCTGCTGGGGTATCCTATTTAGGATTAAATGAGTATCATTCATTTCGAGTTTAATTTCTTCATTTCAACTTATCAATATTTTATTCATTGTAAAGCCAGACTTGTTTGTACACGTTTGTCATTCTCTCCCATTCCTTTCTTTCTCGCGCGACTCTGCCACGTTGCTCCGCCACACACTCGTCGGAATTCTTCATCCCATCTGTAGTTAGGTCTTCCTCTGCTTCTTTTCCTAGTTAGTGGGTACCAGAGCAATATTCTTCTCGTCCATCTGTCGTTCTTCGTTCTAACTATATGGCCTGCCCAATTCCATTTCCTCTCTACTACTGTCTTGCCAATGTCTTCGATTTTTGTTTCATTCCTAATCCATGTATTTCTTTTCCTGTCTCTTCTTTTCACTCCAATCATTATTCTCCCCATCGATCTCAAACTAGTTCTAAGCTTCTTTATTAATTTCTCATTTAAGGTCCACGTTTCACAGCCGTACAATAATACTGGTAGAACGTTCATTTGAAATAATTTTCTTTTACCATTCATGTCGATTTTAGATCGAAACAGGAAATTGAACCGCTTAAACATCGACCAGCCCAATGCAACCCTCCTGTTGATCTCTCCCATTGACCGTCTCTTCCAATCTTCTGTCCCAAATAGACGAAATTTTCAACCTTTTCTATTTTTCCTTCCTCAAGTAGTATTTCTTCTTCTTCTTCTTCTTCTTCTTCTTATTCTTCTTCTTCTTCTTCTTCTTCACAGTTGAATGACATGACTTTGGACTTGTCAAAGTTCACCTTCAGTCCGATTCTCCTTGTCTCGCCAATTAGTCCCTTTAGCACACGACGAACTTCTTCTGCGCTGCTCCCTATTAGTACTACATCATCAACAAATTTCAAGGTATTTAATTTACGGCCGTTAATGTCTATTCCACTTCCTTCCCAATTCAGATTACTGAAGCATGTTTCCAAGACTGCGTTGAATATTTTGGCTGATGGAATGTCGCCAAGTCTCAATGCTATTCTCACTTCCACGACTTTTCCTTTTCCTCTCGATTTAAACTCGATTTTCATCCTTTCATATATGAACTTGAATATCTCTAAATATTTTTAGATAGCATTTCTCGCATTTTCCACAATATTCAATAATATTCCATTAAATTCTAATTAAACACCTAGAATATTCTACAAAGTTCCAAATAAATATCATAAAAGTGTCAAAAATACTAAAGGCAAAGAGGAGAGTAATAATTAATTGCTTAGAAGTTAATATTACAACACAGAAGATAACGCTGTAAATCCTTCTTTCCGTGATCACAACAGTATTTTATAAAATTGTTCAATTGTTGATGAAACATTGTTCAATGAGAAAGGCTACATGACAATTCTTCCAACTGTTTCTAATGTAGACTTGTACTCAGGCCCGCCCAGAGGGGGGGCAAGGGGGCAATTGCCCAGGGGCCCGGGCTCTGGAGGGACCCGGGCTCTGAAGGAGCCTTGGCTCTGGAGGGGCCTGGGCTCTGTAAACGAACAACAGTTTATTTCAACAACACTAAACATACACAGATCAGATTCGGTAGGCCTAGTTAGTTCGAAAGATAAAAGGTTTAATTCATTTAAAAATTTAATAAAATATAAATATCTTATTTCAATTATTGAAGACTTGGCAAACAAAAAAGCTTGAAAAGTAATTGTTTTAAAGGTGAATTTTCCATTATTCCCATTTATAGGATAATCTCTTTTTTCTTCATTTCTATTGTATCATGAGCATCAAGATATTCATGATTGTTTACTTCTGTCAACAAATTAATTTTGGAAAACGAGTGTCCAGATTCTAAAGCATGCTTAGCTATTGCCTGATTTTCTGGTTGGTTGTACATAAAATTTGAAACTTTAAAAAAGTGTTCTTTTAAACTGATATTTAATATTTGCTTTGGACTACATATAATTTTTGCATCATTCACATTTTATTTTATAGATTCCAGATTTTTCTTCGATTATTTTAATGTTATTTTTAGGATTGCCAAGAATATGTTCAAGTGCGGATTTTGAATAAAAACTTATGTTGACACACTAGCATGTTTTTTAAAATCTGTTAGAACAACTTTTGAATGGGATCCATAATTCATAGATTTCCATATTTCTTCTTTCTTCTCGTTTTAGAAAAATGTTGTTCTTAATAATTTTGAGATACTTTTTTCGTCTTTAAAATCATTTGATCAATCAAATTTGGTTGAAACTCATTAAATTTTGCTATTTGCATCATTTTCTGAGCTTCCAATCAGGGGCGGATCCAGGGCTGGGCGAGCTGAGCAACCGGTTAACATAACGCAGGTTGGGTCGGAAAGAACCGCAAGGCCCTGGTTCAGCCTTTGAGCAAGCGAAGAGTAAAAGATACATAGAAATCTGTTATATTGAAATTTCTCACCCCAAAATTATTGCGTCAGTGTGAAATACTTAAAGAAGCCCCAAAAAATGGACCGGGCGAGTCAGCGGGGCCCTGCGGTCCGGACCTAACTGAAAAAACGCAGGTCGTTTGGAAGCGCGACTCCTTAAACCAGCCCCATAAGCAAGCAGAGTGGACCCCATAAACCAGGTTTGTTATGCATAGCTCAAAGTGCAAGACTAAATAAAATTAGAAGGTGGTATTTTAAAAAATAAACCCAATGTAATGTATCGACTTTTGAGTATTGGCTATACTTTACAGTTTTGACCTGGCATATTTTATGACAAACCATGTCAAATTTTGGCTTTTGGGCTTAGCTAACCAGCATTTTCAGCGCGTTAAACATAAAGATATACACAGAAAAGGCATTACTGTATTTCGTATAAAAAAATCATCCAATGCGTACTTCCTATAGTGCCAACTGATGAAATCTTTTAGGCTATTAATTTAGTACATTGGAAACTACACTATAATACACAAATAAGGTCGGTTTTATAAGTTGATCATAGCACAGCTAACTAGTTGAAAAACGCATCAAAAACGCATTTTTAGGGCTATTTTTTCAAAAAACCATGGGGGAGGATCCCCAGACCACCAGTAAGTGTGGCCCCTCCAAAGTCAATTGCTAGGGCCCCGCAAAGCAAGGATCCACCACTGCTTCCAATGAATATTTTTGGAATGAAAGGCAAAATTAATCTGCCTTTAATTAAGAATCAGAACATAGTTATCCAATAAGAAGAGCTTATCAAGATGACCAGTCTTATTTATTTAAAAATGTTATCATTATGTCTGTTGGGAAATTATAAAATGTTCTATCTTCATAAACAAATGTGGTTTGATTTTGATTCCATAACAATGTAAAAGTACTTTATTCATAATGTCAAACAAAATGCAGGGTTGCATAGGCCCATATTGGAAGTGGTGAAGGGGGCCCGTACTCAAGTTTGCCCAGGGGCCCAGAATTTCTCTGGGCGGGCCTGCTTGTACTAAATCATGTCATACTGCCAGGAGAGCTCTGGATATGAAATAATTGAAAAATTTATCAGGATCTTCTCGGAGTTGTGGATACAATGTATAAAACAAACTAGTTTTCACTCTATCTCTTAAGTGATGGACACAAAACCGTCTTTTCTTTTCTTTTTTCCGTCTTAATGAAATGAAAGTACGTTATTGCTGCTAACTCGACAACTTCCATATTTCAACTGTGAAGAGTAGTCGTCGCGAGTAGTGATCTCATTATTGTTAGTAGTGATCTCATAGCAGTTTAGTTGTTGTTTTTGCGAGTAGCGCTTCCCAGGTCGCGCATCAAGTGGCGATGAAATAGGTAGCGCTACACCGGGTCGCGCCACCTAGGAAGCCTCGTCTGACAGAGCCCTTAATGTTAATAATAATTTATAATTTCAATAAATCAATGACAAATTTCAATTCATTTCTCAGAAAAGTCTCAGAAAATGATAAAATGACTGAACTCACAACCGTAGCTCTAAATTTGGTATTGGTGGCTTTTTCTGAAGTAAAGTTCTTTTACATAAACTTTTTCAATAGGATTACAGGATTCACATTTGAGCATCATAAAAGTAGGAGTTTATTGTAATTTTCGCATTTAGATAGTAGATTTCTTTCCAAAAATGTTGATTGAAGAAGTTTTAGGATTCTCCTTTGATACATTTATCTGATACAAAATAGAGTATTGTAAATTAGCTTAATTTAATTTTTTAATTTAGCTTATCACCCTCTCTTCTGTGTCCATGAATGAAGTAAGCTTCTCCATTCGTTGAACATATTACGGAATTCTATTACTTTTGAATTGCTCAGTTACAGCAGCCAGAATAGAAAGAAGATCAAACTTGAAAGCAGATATAATCGACCTCCTCGTAAAGGGTTACAAGTGAATATGATAAGTTTAATAGTTCTGAAACCATTGGATTTGCATAGTCGAGAATATTTTGAACTGAACTGGTAATTACCGAAATACACACATTAGCATTGTCAGGGTTATTGAGAAAGCAATGTATTGTTTTGGCAAGCAATTGGCCGCCTCGAAATGCAATCATCACAATGTAGTCAGTCGTTTTCACATACAACATACACACCTCATAGGAAAATTGAAGAGTCAAATTTGCACATTGTGAAATGTCATTTTCAGAGAGTCTGAGAACAAAAGCAGCATTAAGCGGCGGAAGAGTTTTATATTTGCCTACAGCTGTACTAGTTTTGAGTTTCAGATCAGATTTCTCGTTACTTTGTCTGTTTCCAATATCATTTTTGTTTCTTTCTCGAACAATGCCTTCAGTACCAGAGATCTCTCCACCATTATCAAATGTTGGTATTCTGCAATCAACCTGGAAATTCAAAACAATGGCTAGAATGTATAAGACTTTTCACATTATAATTTGATTAAAATATAGCAAATTGAAACCTACCATGCATTTTCAACTTATATGATATAAATTTACTTTTTATTGTAAATTTAACGACTTGCAGTTTGTTTTAGATTGTCAATATATAAAAAATGTACTCACACGTGGCCGAACGTTTTCGAGTTGTTGAAACCCATCTTCAAAGCAACTCGAAAACGTTCGGCCACGTGTGAGTACATTTTTTTATATATTCACAATCTAAAACTGACTTTAAGTCGTTAAATTTACAACCAAAAGTTAATATTAACAACGCAGATCGTTATGGAACAAGAAATTCAAGAATATAAATTGATTCACTGCCACAAAAATATATGTTTCCCAAAGATGAACAAAATAATGATTTTGCCGCTGCAAAGTTTAGATAAATGTAATTTATTAAAGACTACAGTATCGTGGAGGGCAAAGAAACCTATCAGTTAAGTATCGTCAAGCTAAAGGTTCAATTCTTCCCAATATCCAATTCATATTATTGAAGGAAAAATAAGTATGAAGTGTTAAAAAGAATGAAATTCTGAAAGCAAAGGAGTTTAGGACGTACAGCAAGTCAGTGATGATCAAATCAGGAGACAGATTATTCACACTAGTCCAAAAACCATAATCAAAGTCTCTGAACAGTACACATCATCAATACTAAAATAACTAAAAGAATGAAGAAATAAAAATAAATGTATAATAACAGTATTTGGATTAAGAGAGTAAATGGTTTTCTGATCTGTAAAATAATGATTTTGGAAAAGGTTTATCCTGATTGTGTTCTCGCTTGCTGAAGTTTGATTTTGGACTTTTTCTGGCTAATCACTCCTTAATTTTGAATCCGATAAATCATAACCCTCTTTTATTTCCCCTTCCTTTCTCAATAAAATGAATAATCTTTCCCTAGTTTATGAGTAATCAAAGTAGTTGGAAAGGTTTTTTCAAAGAACATTTTTGTGTTGTTAAATTTTTTATTAGCCTATTGTTGTTTTTAATTTGTTATTTGTTCTAGAATTTCTTGACCCTTAACGATTTGCGTTGCTAATATTAACTTTTTATGGTAAATTGACTGCAAATCGTTAAATTTACCATAAAAAGTTAATATTTTTGTTTTCATATTTACGTGAGTGAGAGTCATTAGATGAAAAAATAAATCTGGTTTCAGGATAGTGGACTATTGTTATCTTTCTTCAAGCAAATGTATTTTGGTGCTTTACACAAGAAGTCTAACACAGTAGTTTGTCCTTTCTGAAAATTTACTAAAACGTTTCTTCTTAACAAGTACAATGGTATTATTATAGTGTTTTTTTTTTCAATTTTCAGAGTGAGATACTTAGGGGCGCCATGGCCAATTGAGCCAACATCCAAGCAGTTGAGATATTTTAAAAAATCTAACCGATTTTTGCCGCTTAGGTTTGAATGAAATGGCGCTCCTGAGATTACTGATGTTCACATACAAAATATTTTTCCTACAGTGACCCGAATAAGTGCCTATTTTTGCACTAAATGTAGCACCCAAAATAGTCTATTCCTGCACCAGTGCGGGAAAGTTCTTTTCCGTACTCCAGATTTGCAACCTAACAACACAAAATAGTGAGCATGTAATATGCAGGTTCCCTATTCTGCATTCAAAAATAGGTTGGCTACTCTGCTTCAGCTGTGAAATAGTTGTTGTTGAGGAAATCGATTTGATTCGAAGATAGGTTATGTGAGGAATTTTCAGGTTATGTATGCCCTGTTTTGTTCTGTTTAAATTACTTTATACATTACTGTAGGAAAAATTTAATGTGTAATACGAGTGCAAAGTATTGTTTCTGCACTCGAGAAACTTTTTTCACTTGCCTTCGGCTCGTGAAAAAACTGTTTCTCTCGATGCAGAAAAATGCTATTTTGCACTCTAGTTACACAAATAGCTATTCCTTCATCTAAAACGCAAAAATCACTTACCGATCAGATCTAATTTTACTATATTAATGATATCACACTAATGATATCAATATATTAATGAAATATCACAGTAAAAAAAGGAATTACAGTATGTATATTGTTTTATACTGATGTAATTGATATTGTTAAACTTATTATCATTGAGTTTGTCCAAGTTGCATATTGTGTCTTTTACTTTTGTTTGGATGAAGAGCAATGATTAATTTCATACGTGAAAAATTCCATTATAGAATAATACGATTTATCATGATTGACATGTTTTTGTTTGTGACAGGAATATTTCACTACTTTTAACTAAGGGGCTATCCCCTTATTTTTACATATAAGTCTTCTAAGTCCCAGGAATAGATGCTAAGAATAACTTCAAAAATAAAAAAATGATAAAGTAGAAAAAATAGAAATGCCCAAAGTATTATAAAGTATTCAAAAGCTATAATTAACTTTATAATTAAGATTTAAAAATAAGAGCTAATAAAATGTTTCAGCTGCTACACTAAAATACATCAATTAGTGGATGAGTTAATCAGCCTTATTATAATATAAAAATTACAAAATTGAACGAGGGTATATGAAATATGTGTACTTTTTGTGATTAAGCTTGAAAGAAATTCAATGAATGCAAATTTAATACATACGGTAGTGAGTGACTATAATAATCATATATAAAAAATAATTTTAATTATTAATATATTAAAATAATCATATTATATGATGATATGGCACTTATAGCGAAAGACTGGTTAGAGGCTGAAGCCCAAGTTGCAGAATTAGCAAAACAAGCAGCAAAAGTTGGACTCAACATTTCCTTCAAAAAAACTAAACTATTAACAAACATTAAAAACTCACCCACCCATTTGGAAATAAATAGTCAGAGAATCGAGAAAGTGGACCACTTTAAATATCTAGGTGAATGGATAAGTTGGAATTCGGGAGAGAAGAGAGCTGTGGAATCAAGGATACAAAAAATGGAGATGGCCTTACAGCTAACCAAAAATACTTATAATAAAAAGTCACTATCTTGGAACTCGAAATTTAGACATTATAAAACCGTTATAAAGCCAGAAGCCTTATATGCAGCAGAAACATTAGATTTAAAAAATACAGGATTACTAGAAAGCTTAGAAAAAAAAAGAAAAATTTTAAGGAAAATAGTAGGACCAAAATTTAAGAATAATGAAGTGCATTTGATCTCAAATCAGACTCTCTAACAGAAAATCGAGCAGCTTTCAGTCTCAATGAGAAAAAGAAGAATACGTTTTTACGGCCACATATTTACAATGAATGAAGATAGATTAACAAAACAAATATTTGACTTTTTTTAAAACAGGAAAACAAAGTGCAACTGGTTTAGACAAGTTGAACTTGATTTGAATGAATTGGATATCTCAGAAAATATAATTGGAAACAAAACAATTTTGAGAAAGTTGTTAAAAGATGAGAATAAGAGATTCCAAGAAAAACCTAAAACTAGAAGAAGAACAACATCGGTGAGAATGCGGGAGTATTGGAGGAAGCGCAAGGAAGCATCTACAAAAAATGATTGATTCCACGTACCCCAAAGTGGGTGATTCGAAAAAAGAAAAAAATAATCATATATTATATATTCTACACGCTACAGCCTCCAGTCAACTAATTGATTGCTGAAGTCACAGCTGGATCCACCTAAAAACGTATGTATATCTTCCCCTTATTATAACACTTCGTAGGTATTTCACAGAGAATATTCTTGAGTATGTATAGTTATTGATGATAGAGGCTTAGACAAATTTCCAATAGCTTTTTTTGATGAGTAAGTAACTATCAATCTAATAGTTCTTTGTATTATTTAGTTTTACCGAGCTTCTTAACACTGTTAAATGTTTGGATTCCAAGACAGAATGGACAGTCTAGTAGAGTAGATCTAGAGCAGCACATTTAGGCAAGTTAGTAGTGTTTTCACCAGAAAAGTATCTAAGCCATTTTGTTAATTGATGGTTTTCTGCGTGTAACATTTTCAGTGATTTTCTATGGCAGATAAAACATTTTTCTAATAGCTGCTACTCAATATTTTTCTAGACAGGAAGACAATAAAGCAAAATAATTAGACATATTCACAATCTAAATTTAGTTGAATGAATTTCTTAATAATAATTATTATTAATTGATCAACATTTAACTTACTTTTGGGATTATATGACACTAAAACAACACCTAGAAACCTGTTTACCTATTGATAGATACTACGCTTACATGAAATACAATATATAGATGAGGCAAATTTATAGTACATTGTGTTTTTCAAATAACTGACATAGATTTCTAAGGAATCTTGTTAATTAATCAAAATATAGCCTACATAAGGCGGGATAAAAATGTTGAATTGTTACCTGATTAATGACAAAGCACAACAAAATGATTAAGAGCCTTCTCATCTCAGATGGAATTATGATAATTTGATAATATTGAAAGATAAATATCTATTTTGTACGTATGTGTAACACAAATTATCACAGCACCTTTTTTAAATCGTTGTGTGAAGTATTGATGCTATTCTATCTTATTTATTCATTGAGAGCCACTTATCTCAAGAACCGAGTCAAAAAGTAGATTATGGGAACAGAAATAATACAGCACCCAATTAATATCATGCTGGCAGAGTTATCGTATTAAAAAACAAAAAATTCTATTAAATAAGCACAAAGTACTTATCAGTTATGAGTAAAATAAAATATCTTCTCACCAATTCTATAGATAATATAACAACATAAAATAATATTTTTATTGTGATATGGTCTTTTGTTGACAATAATATTTTTTTGTGGATTACGACTTTGAGACTCCAGTTAAGACAAGTCAGATCAACAATTATACAATCTCATACACTAGTTACCATAGTTATTAGTTGAGGTGAGGCTTAATTTTTATGTGAAAGGAACTCTTGCACACTATAAAAAGTTTTATCAACTAAGTATTTTTTCAATTGTTTTAAAAATATTTATATATTTTCAAGACTTTAAAAACTGCGGTGGCTTGTTGTAGAGTTTCCTACCAATATAACTAGGTTTTCGTTCGAATACGCTACTATTGTGACTCACCAAGTGATAATATCTTCGGCTTCTTGTCAGTGGCGTAGCCAGGGGGGGCCATGGGGCCCAGGCCCCCCCCCCCGAAATTTCAGAAATAAAAAATTCTTAAATACCTAATAGATAAGGATTTATTAAGTTCCTGGATTTCTTGTTCCATGACGAACTGCGTGTTAATATTAACTTTTCATGTGAAATTTAACGACATGCAGTCAAATATTTGTTAAGAATAAGTATAATAACTCACTTAAACTGAAAGTACTCGGCCAGTTTAAGTGAGTTATTATACTTATTCTTAACAAATATTTGACTGCATGTCGTTAAATTTCACATGAAAAGTTAATTTATTAAGTATTATAACGAACAGATTACAGAAACCCTGATTTTCTAATAGAATATATCTACAGTTATAGTCAGATTAATGTATTGTTCAAATATTGTCTCAATATTTACTTATATAGAAACTTCTAGATTTAGGTGCTCAAATGGATAATTTTGATGTAAATTGAGCTTCGAAATCGAATAAAACATGTTAGAAAACTGTAACTACCGTAATTATTATTGAGATATTACATTAAATAAAACGCAATTTTTTCAAGTTTTAAGTGGATTAACTTTGTTAATTATTGATAAATCACCTTTTTGAATGAACTCTTCTTGTAGTAAATTGAGTTTTGAAGTTAAAATTCCGTATAACCCACAGGCCTAAACGCATCCAAAGGATTTTATAAATGAAAACACACAAATAAATGCAAGTTTTATGCAAGCGTGTAAAATCAGTGTGTTATGATAAAAAGATTCCGATTTCATGAACTTTAGGATGGGTGCGTTTTAGGCTAATGACATATATTATATGAAACTTATAAAAAGTTATGTTTTCTTCATGTTTATTTGAATTGTATTTTTATAAACTTGAAATCCAATTTATTATCATTCTATTAATTCAGTACATAAGTTATGTATGGTTAGTTTCAATTCAAGGGTTTCGACTCAAAATAGCCACAGATATTAGTATATCAAACCTAATCATTTCAAACCTGGCCACCTAGGTTCTTAGGTAAGCTTAGTAATTTTTCAAAAGTTCCTATTGAACTTTAGAGCCCAACAAGTTGTCTAGTTTACCCTTTTACACCACTAAATTGAAAAAATTCCGGACCCTCCTATCCCCCAGACCCCCCTCCCATTGTGAGCCCCCCCCCCGAAATCTAATCCTGGCTACGCCACTGCTTCTTGTATTATAATCGTGTACGTCAAGATTTTTGTTAATAAAACTTTTTTTACATATAAAGTAGCTTCATACACATATAAGCAGAGTATAGTTAGGAAACCAAGTCTCTTGAACATCGGCCTACACCGAACAGCTTTCTTTTGGATCTTAAACGCCCTAACCAGGTTTTGTTTTGATGAATTACGCCATACTAAGATAGCATACCTAATATGTGACAGTAAGAGCCCATGGTAAGCGCTAAAAATGAGCTTTTTGAAATTTAATCTAGCAAGCTATCGCAGGACAAATACCCCAGATGAAATTTTACAACATATTTTCTTAATGTATGGAGCCCAGGTCAACCGTCTATCCAACAAAACTCCTAGAAATGCAATATGTTTTCTTCTTGGTCTAGTTGATTGTCGTTGACAACCAAGTTTATAGTTCTATCTTCATTTGAATTATGTTTGTTTTTGAATTGAAGGTATTGAATGTTTTACTATTTATCGTTAATTTAAACTGATTTAAGAATTGGACAATGGACTGAATACCTGCATGAGAATTTATTTATAAATTATCTAGACCAGAATTACTGAAAATGAGTGATGTATCGTCTGCAGGTAAGAAGAGTCTACCACTAATTAATTCTCTAGGCAAACAGTTGACATAATATGTATAAAAAAAAGCAATGGGCCTAGTATTGTCCCTGAGGCACTCAGGAGCTTGGACCTCTATTTTGTCAGATTTATTCTTTACTATACTACTCCCAACTACTGTAGCTTTACAAATTGTTTTCTCCCAATAAGATATGATTAAAACCATTTCAGTTCAACGTTCAACTCCATTTACGTCTACATTTTGCAGTATTTCCAATAAAGTTCTATGATTAACACAATCAAATGCCTTCGATAGATAAAAGAAGATTGCAGCAGCTTCATCACCTGAATCTATCATATCTATTAGTTTTTCAACTAGAGAAACTATGGCATACCCCATCCATTCCTACAGTTTTTTTATTATTCAAACTTTCAATGATATTTAACAACTCGTCTTGGCATACTGGATGGAATTTTAATTCATTCTGCATCGCCTCAGTATTCCACATGTTTGAATCACTAATACCTATGTATTAAGAGATTTTTGGAGATCCTTAGCAACCAGTTGATAATATCTATTAAAGAAATTACAGATGTCTACACTATCATCAATATATTTGTTATTTTCGTTGATTATTCTGGGGATACTAGTATAAGCATCTAATTGAGCTAAATACTTGCCTATTTTTGTTTATTACATCCCATACTGCTCTGTTAAAGTTCACACTATTATTCAAAATTTCAGCTATTTTCTTACATTTGGCTCTTCTTACTTCTTTTGTATAGTTTTTCTTTAGAGCTTGGTAATTTATTATCTTCACTTATCATATTTCTATATAACTTCAATTCATCATATTAAACCTTTTTTATTCAAGGATATCATCAGTTATCCACTCTTCAATTTTGTTTTATTTGTTTTTTACATGGACGTTTTTAACTGGACAACTCATAGTAATATGAAACCTTACAATATTAATGAAACTGTTTGTTATTTAAACTATTGCTGTTGTAAACCCTACTCCAGTTTTCTTGTAACAGATTCTGCGTCAAATATGGGCGTATTTTTGGAAACTTTTTACATTTTTTTTAGTAAGCTCGACAAGGTCAAAATCTGCTGAACATTACGTCAAATTTCAGCTTTTTTATTTTTTGTTCCTAGTTCTTGAGAACGCTATAAAAACTCTAGAAAAATATAAATTATGGACGTATTTTTGGGAAGTTTTAAAAATCGTTCTTAGCACGTGTGTAGTGTCTCGACTGAACATGTGAACCAAATTTCAAATTTTTTGGCTGATATTTCCTAGAAATGTTATATGAATACGATGGTTTCAACCGTAACACCACAAACATAATATTTTTATAATTTATAGGTTAATAAAACAGGGGTGCCCACCTAGCACCAGCCCTCCCCCCGCCCCATAAATTAGGCACCCCCAAAAAATGCGAAAACATCCCCCCGTATTCTTTCTAAAACTAAAAGAAGTTATGAGTATTCAAAAAATTCAAACCCAGTCGGTAATATACAAAATATATGTAGTCTATAATTGCAACTCTGAAAGAATGTTGCCCATACTCATTTGATTTTTAAGATTACTGTAATTACGTTTTTAAAATTTTAGACAAAGCTTTTAACGAGTCACTTCAACACGAACAAACTCTATTATCAAACTCTGATTTTATATTACAGTAGGCCTAATAAACAATTGTAATTTTTAATTTCAATAATTTTATTCCATCTTAATTGAATTCTAATCTGAAAGGAACTTTTAAAATCGACGAAAACTAAAGAAAAACTGAGGTTTGGCACTATAAAACGTTTAGTGGAATTAAATGCACACTTGTGTGCCTATTTCGTTCTGGTATTGAGTTTCACCAGACACACTCAAAATTTAGTAGACAACTCAACCTTGATGTTCGAATACAGGTGCGAAATGGCAATAAAAAAAAGTGCGTGTTTAAATTAATCTTGAAAATGATTTAGTTTTAAACTTAACTTTTTTAGTACGGTGCACACTACTGTTTTGTTACTAATATCTCGTGTACTGTTTTATTTGTAGGCTATTGAACATATTAAATCAATATATTAAATCTTTATAATGAGCTTGCAAGGAATTAGATTCTATAATAAAGTTACAGTGCCATCTTTCAGGCTGCCAGCTACGTATATAAATAATAAATAATGGTAAATGACTTTAACAGCCAGTAATTCATTGATTGACCTCCCAATACAACCAATTCAAAAATAATTAATGAGATCAGAATTAGCCCTTCCTTCCTTTCCACAAGAATGTGGTTGTAGTTGTCTATGCTATTACTATACAGTCTACACCTCTACAGCTTATCAAGCCGTGGAGAAATTTATTTTCGAGCCGAGTAGTGTAGCAGGTCGATAAAACTGTTTTCGCTCTGGCGGCCACGCTGTGAACTAGTTTCAGTCGGCTTCTACCCTAGTCTGTGGAAGCTATGGGAAACTGCACCCTCTTTGTCAAGATGTGCTTTTCAGTAGGGCTGAACTGCATTCTATGGTGATAAATATTGCTTACTGCTGCCGTGAGCCATCTCTACATTTGAATGGCATCATTTTAAAAGTTCATCGCTGGATGAAGGGCCTATTAGAGAATATGAATGACGACTAAATCTTTCTATTTCGAGGTAGGTTTCAAACAGCAACTCAGAACTCTGAAGGGTAGGAAAGCCGGTGAGGTATTTTCATGCGGTGTTTCCGAGATGTGGAACAAAATCATAAATGTATTTATGTATAAACTGTAGACTGTAAGGTGAATATGATACCTTATTTGAGATTCCCATGTAACCATTCATTATTTAATAATTATATTCTCAAAAAAAGAAATGCGTAGCATGCGAATGAATTCGTAGTGATGGTTTGTAATGAATGTTTATCTTAGCCAATCAATAATATAGTCTTGAGCTGTGGAAGGCCACCGTATTTCATATTGTAGACTGATGTGTAACTTATACATTTTATAAAATATCTTGATCATAATGCCTGTTTACAATAATTTATCCTTTATAATTGAATTTGATTTCTGCATGAATTAAATATGGATTATTATTGTCTTTATACCACCACATCACATCGTAGTAAGTAGCTGGGATAATTTCTATTGAGATTTTCCTTGAAACGTTTAATAATCTAACAAAAGATAAAATGTTGAAGTTAAATTAATAAAAAAATTCTCTTTGTCCAAATAATAAATACAAAAATGAAAAACCCGCTTATTCAAATGCAACAACTATAGTAAACTAAGAACCGGTTTTTTTTTGTGTAGGCTACTGTGGACTCTACTCTTTGCCCAAAACCCTAAAATGATAATACCGTATTTTCACAAGAATCATCATCAAATTAGTACAGAAATTAATGGAACTGGCGCCTCAAGCTAATTTACTGAGGTCTCTTAATGAAATAAATTAAATTTTGCATTTCCATATTACTTTTTCATTCGATATTTAAACATAAATAATTGTTGAATACTTTTTAATGGTTTTAACAATTACAAAATTGTGTGATGACCATTTCGAATTGCTGTAATGCTTCCTTGCACACTCAGGTTTCAGTGCAAGCCTCCAGCCTTGTCTGAGGAAACATTACAACAATGCGAATGGCCATCACACAATTATGTAAGTGTTAAATTCACTATACGAATATTCAACAACTATTTATGCTTGAATAAATAATGATTGAATAATTTAGTTAAAACTGGACATAACCTAACATTTGGAATTCTTAGTTCAACATTTGTGAATAAAGCAGTTGGTGGGCTACAGCCCGTTTTATCTTTGCTTTATTGTGTATTTGTGATGGATAAATAAATTAAGTAGGCTACTCTTAAACATATATTATTTATCTGTGCATATGTGTTATATTTTGAATATAATGTGGTGTTTCTTAAGATTCAAGTTTAATGTAATTATATGATGGGTACCGTACGTATATGATGCACTGGTAGGGCTTAAAAATCTTTTAACTTCCATTTTGAAACTCACAGTTCGTTCAGAAAACATTTTTCCAGTGAAATATCAAGGACTTATTGACTAAGATTAGTAGCAATGATTAATGCAAAAGAAGGTTTTTCAGAACATGCGTGAAGTTTGATGTTAAGTCATGCTTGCTTGGCTCCACTCCTGGGTGGATGGTCAAATCAGCAAAGGCCAGCTGCCATTTGATTTTCTACTTTACCGATTAAGGTATGAGCTTAATCTAAAATTAAAATCAATTTAATCAGCGAAGTAGAACAACCGATTCATTAAATTTCGAATATCAATTGCAATTAATTTAAAAAATATATATATTTCAGATTTTTTTATTTACCTCATTACCCACACACAAGCCTCAGCCTCAGGCTCATGTATGAATCATCCACCAAAAACTTGTGAAGCATGAGAAAATCCTTTGTCCACAGTGGCCTTCATTGTTATTCTATTTCTATCTAGGCTACAGTACTGTACGTAGCTTTATGGCGGCTAGATTTACCCAGTGAAAAATCAATTATTTCCTATCTGCCAGTTTTTACAGTTGCGGAATTTGATATGATATATCTTACATGTTACATCTCACATGCTCGTGAATCATAATGATAATTGAAACACAAGAAATTTCAACCCTTGAAATTCAGTTACAAGCTTCTATAAATGGAGCAGCTAATAGACACTATGGTATTCATTTATTCATTCATTTAACTAAAATACAGTCAATATGAATATAACAGGGAAGTCACAAGTACGGAATAATTTATAAGATTCTTCTAACTTTAAAATAGATGAGCATTGATGAATCAAAGTTTCCAATCAATTATTGTAGACATCAGCAATAAAGCAGATCTTGAAGAATAACATCACAAGTATTCGAATCATTCCATAATTTTGTGATAGTAATTGAAGGATTTTTTCAGGTAGTAGCACTTGTCGTGCTCTCCCTAATCCCCTGGCCTGGACCAACTGTGTTCAAAATATCCTGTCCCAGGGATAGTGCTACAGTTGTACGAAGGCTCATCCAGAAGGTAAGTTGACTATAAGGCCTGTAGACGAATAGAATGTACTAACTCCAAGACTTAGATAGAAGACCTGCAATGAAATTTCATTGACATTGTTGGTATTTCCTATCATATTTTTTTAAAGTTATTTTTCTTCATGTTTTTTCTTTAGTACAAAATTAGAAACATACAGTACTGTATGAGCATGCATGGCATGAGTCAAACATTAATTGAGTGATTTTAATTTTAATTATTCCATTAAATCAACTCAAAGTCTCAGTTCCTCATCTGGACCAACTATGCACTCGTGTAATAATAATTCATCCACCCTGAATAATTGAATATTTATTAAGGAATGATCCACTTGAAAAGTCTGTTGATCATCATTTATTAATACGTTTTACATACATCTTGAATAGCTATTTTAATTTTATAGTTGGTTCAGCTCGACATTTCTCCTGTACATTGCGTGTATTAGACAATAATTATATTTTTTGCAAAAAAAGATATCTGTAAACGTTTATTTTGTGTGCCGGAACAAATATCAACAGACTGTTATATTAACTTTTTGTTGTAAATTTAACAACTTGCAGTCAGTTAAATATACAACAAAAAGTTAATATTAACAACGCAATCGTTATGGAACAAGAAATCCAAGACTGATATAACTGAATTCTAAACAAAAGGAATAAACAAGTTTAATAGAATTGAATAAACTACTACCGCATTTAATTGAAGTTTGTGTAAACTGCTACCGTAACAACTAGAATTAGCAATCATTTGTGAAATGAATGAATACTTGGATGAAATACATGAAATGGATACGGTACATATCCATTGATTTTTTATGGATAATAAGTAAGGCATCTTTTACGCTAAGGAATTGAAGGTCTTTATCTAACTAACTAGTAGGTTGCCCGATCCAATTGAATCGGGATATCTAGAATTTGAGAGACTGAAACAAATCATTTAATTGGATTTTTCAAATCTGTAGGGTTTATGTTTTAGCAGGGACATTTTTTATGACCATCTTAAAAGATAAGCAAACTAAAAAGATTAAAAAATAAACAGTGTAGACTCACTGTTCATTTTTTAATCTATTGCGTTTGCTTTGATTAAACTTGTGCTTTTGTATTTTTCCTGTAATCAATTTATTTTTTCTTTCTTCTTCTTCTTCTTCTTCAATTTCTCATTCTCCACCTCTAGAGTTTTGTCTACAGAGGACAGCATGAAGACGTTTACATAATAGATGATCGTGTGGGTCTGTGAGCCACTTGGAAATGTTTATAAAGTATTTTACATTGAATAAACCGATGGGAAATGTTGAGGAAATAATTTGCATTGCTTACAGAAATGGATTCCCGTATTGGAAAAGTACCAAGTTCAAATTCCTTTGGACTGTCCGTTCCACCCGATCAGAGACATCTTCAGGCCGCAGCAGACTGCCAAGCTGCAGCACCGGCCATCGCAGTGGACGTGTGGCTTCTGCGGCAAGTCATTCTACGGCGAAACCTTTCTTGACCTGCATTTCGACAATCGCCATAAAAGCAAAATTAATATGGTAATTGTCTACAATATTATTAAATTCCATGCAGTAGATAAAAAAGCATTTCGTATTTATTATTTTTCAACATTTCAACTGTATTATTATTTTTATACAGGAATACAGGTATTAAATTGGATGCAATTATCACTATCTTCTTTCTACTTGTCTTATTTCAATTTCCAAAAAGATTACATCATGTGGATGCGATAGGCAAACCCAAAAACCGCACTCCACAAAACATACACAATAGTTTGAACTAATTAAAAGTTTTACAAAAAATCAAGAATAAATATATTTTTGTTTTTTATAGTGAATCATTCCGGATTTAAAGATATAGAAATATATACACCAATAATATATAATTAAATATAGAAACATTACAGATTCAGAAATATATACCTCTAATAAAATAGAATACTGTTCAGTTGGATTTGGAAGATTTAAAGGAAAGAAAAAAAAGGGGGAAATAGAAGATAGGAGGAAGAGAGATCCAGTTCTAAAATCAATCAAAAATTACAAAAAAGTATTCCCATGTTATGAATAGTTAGTCGTTCATTTATTCTCTATATCCCTAGCGACGGTTTCAGGCAGCTGGGTAGCCTACGGGCAATGTTCCCTAACTTCCTTCTTTCTTTCTATAAATGATGTCTGCTTTCCTGGTGTGATGTTCAGGCGATCGTGATATTCAGTGAGCGCTCATAGCTGCGCTTGGAAAAGGGTGACCAGCAAATAATAACCTGACGTTATCTGCATTATCGTTCGCGGGGTGATATCGAAGCCATTCTGGGAACAGCAGACACGGCAGCTACTTGAAGCTACAGTAACTCTATAGAGACTCGTCTACATAAAGTCACTGAAGTTGAAGCTAGTCTTCTCTATCTACAGCCTAGTCTTCATTCCCTGATTATCAGCCTCAATATCGTCTAACCAGCACTGCCTATAATATTACTAATATTAAATACCGTTATTATTCATAAGCAATAGTAATCACTTTTATTCAAAATAATTTCCCAACTATCACCACAGTACGAAGATACAAACATTGTCTGTTGAAAGATGAATAATCAGTCTGAATTCTTCACTCAATACCAGATAAACATGTGTAGTGAAACGATAGTACGGTATTCCCCAGAAAATTTAATTAAAAATTAATGACCAGCTAAAAAATGCAAACAGAAAAACAAAGTAAGAATTTTCTCAAACTATTGAAAGAAAAACATTGTAATGCTTAATTTGTATGTGCTTTCTATTCCAGAGCATGGCATGCCGTAGCAGAATGTGGTGATTTGTGTACTAAATAGACCTTTTGGAATGTTAAATACAGCCAAACTTCTATAAAACAAACTTCCAAGTAACGAAATCTTCTACATAAAATTGTTATGGTGTCCCTTGGGATTGTAATCTTGACAGGACGATCATCAAATGAACTAATTCTCTAGAACGAATTTTTACCTGGATAATTAATTTCGTTATTCAGAAGTTGAACTATATATTTTTTTCAGAGGATGAAGCCAACATTCATAGGTCCGATACCTGTGTGTAGTGTGTGGGTAAAGAGTTGGTTGATGAACCTACAGTTTTAGGTGGGTACCGAACCACCGGGAAGTGATTTTACAGCTGAGAACAATCTTTTTTGCTTGCCAATCTAATCGGCCAACCTTAAAAAGATGGGCCAGGAAATAAATAGATTTTATTTTTGTAGTAATACTAGTATTCAACGGAAAATTCAAAGACGAATTCATAACTGGGAAACTGGCAGGCGAAATAAAGGGATGAAAGTTAATTATTTTATTAAATGTTTCAGGCAGAAGACGCAGTGTGCCTGGCAGACTACTGTGACATAATGCGGTGCGAAGTGCTGAAGACACAGGAGGTGGGAGGCAGTGACGACGGTGGTCCGGACACGGCCGTGCAGATCAACACGGACATTGAGATTTGGCGCGAGGCGACCGCCTACCACACAGCGCTGACGCCGGCCGGACCACGTGACCTGGCACGTGTCGCCACTGCACGTGGCGGTGGAGCCACAAACGGTGGTGTCTACTCGCCCCACCCCGCCCCGCCACCACCGTCACTGCATCATCGCTGTCCGCGCTCGGACACGCCGCACGCGCATGCATCCTCCTCGTCAGAGAATACCTCGTCCGACGTTTGCGACAACAATCTCGTCGACTCGGCATCGCCTCCCAAACACCATCGATTGAGCGAACTGCAAAAGCTCAAGGCCAATTGCAAGCCCGAAGAACTGCACAAGTTGAAAACCAGATGTGAGGTGAGTTGTTATACTGATTCAAATCACACGATGAGATTAGATTAGCTACAGCCTACTCTAATAAAAAATAATTATTTTCTCTATGATTACAAAATCATATTATACTTTTTTTAGCAGTTTCTTATTATTTGAATTGTACTTTGTTTTGAAGAGAAATAAAACATTAAACATTACATCTTATTAGAAGCTAAAACTGAGAAAGAAATATTCTCCAGATGGGTCAAGACTTCTTGTCTTTATGCTTGAAGAAGTGTCTGGACTGGCCACGAGGTGATTACGCAGTGCAGAATACCAGCATATCCAATACCGTACTCGATGATAATCACCATCGAAAAATCAAATGCTGTGGGAAGGTGTGACAGATAGGAGCAATGCGAATAACACCATTCTAAAGCATGTGTTTCATTTAACGATGGTAATTAGCCTTGAGTATTGGATGCTCCATTGTGCTAGCACTTAAGAACAGCCCAGATACTACTTCAAACATAAAGGCTTGATATGAGGAGATGCGAACCAGTAAGACTTTTTTCCATTACAAATATAGGCGGTAAGCTTGCATTACACATTCGATTTCTTTGAAATAGAATCGGCATCACATATTACTTACACACCAGAGGTTGATTTTATGCTCAGAATTTAATTTTTTTTTGAGGATGAAGCCCACATAGGTATGAGACCTGTGCGTGGGTAATGAGTTGGATGATGGTGATTGATGAGTTGGACCTACAGTTTCAGGTGGGTTCCGAAACACCGGGAAGTGATTTTACAGCAGAGAACAGAGTCTTTTTTGCTGGCCAATCTAATCGGTCACCGTTACAAACAGGACCTACAAGAACGCAGCTTATCTCTATCTGATTGAACAGATACCTGCTACGGCTCGCGGCTATCAATTCCCTCTAATTCATTTAGTAAAAGCTTTCGGCACCTTTGATAGCGTAGCCAAATATATTTGACTTGAGCCCATAGATGTAAAGAGGGGGGCATCAATATATAAGAACACTAGTTTGGTATTGGGGACGCAACCCCCCCCCCCCTTCTTCAGAAGAAATTAAAAAAATTGTAACAATTGAAAAATATTTTTTTGAAGGGTGCAACATGCAAGTGGTTGACTGGTGGGGGAAAGCCCTGCCCCCCATAAGTCAACTCTAGTTACGCCACTGCTTGAGCCTACATGAAGAAACTATCATGTTTTTGATTGAATCTGGTGTCCGGTGTAAAGATTCAAATTCATTCATGAAATTTTATTTTTAATAATAGGCTTTCAGTATTATTGGTAATATTTCTAATTATTTGTCCGGTATTTCAAAACTATCATTTGCTGTCTCTAAGAAGTTGGATGGAGAAACTTTCAATTAGTCGATTACATATAACCGTAATGTAATTACTGCTTTGTGGAAAACATAGGCTGATAATAATAAGAACAACCTTCGACACAACATAGACATTCATTCATTTATTTTGTAGGATAAATTTTTGAATCATAATATATTTATAACTAATGAATAATAAGTCTTGAAGTTGTCACAACCATATTTATTGAAATCAGTGACATATTATAGTTTCGGTTTTTACACCATTATCAATTGCAAACAAACTAAAGCACAGAGTAGCTTAATATATACTAAACGCAGAATGATACTATTGGCTGAGGGAGGTAGTGCCTCTGATAGGCTGACCTTCATTCAAGGTCTGTGATTGGCTGAAGGCCAAACCAAGACACACCCACTGGTGGGAGGAGTCACAAGCAAAAATCAGCCTTTCAGATGCACTTTCTCCCTCAGCCAATAGTATCATTATGAATAATAAGACGAAATTGTCACAACCACATTTATTAAAACTTCGAGAAACTAGTTTCGGTTGTTACACCATTATCAATCTCAATCAAACTCCGAGAGTTTGATGGAGATTGATAATGGTGTAACAACCGAAACTAGTTTCTCGAAGTTTTAATAAATGTGGTTGTGACAATTTCGTCTTATTATTCATTATGGATACCTTCCACAATATCGCCTTCGCCATTACTAAGAAAGGGGGGAAAAAGTAGTATCATTCCGTAAGCTACTTTGTACTTTAGTTTCAGTTTGTTTGAGATTGGTAATGTTGTAACAACCGAATCTAGTATCTCACTGTTTTCAATAAATGTTGTTGTGACAACCTCAAGTTTTATTACTCATTGTGGATATCTTCCACAATATCACACTACAAAGAATTAATAAATAATCAGACTCCTGGAAGGAATCCACATTATTTGAGGAAATTTCACAACATAAATCAACAAACTTATATAATTTTCAGAGTTTTCAACAGTTATCTGTAATCCAAATGAAATTTTGTTCGTGTTTCAGATACTTGTTCGTGATTGCATAGCTGGGTTGCTCGTCAATTTGTCCGTGCAAGACTTTAAAGATGTGGAAGGTTGGAAGAAGATAAACAATTAGAGACCTATATGCAATGCAACGCAATGCATGTCATCGATCTTTCAGCTGTCTAGTTTGTGACAACACTATTACAGACACTGGCTCTTTCTCCACGCTTATTTCTCTTGCATGATAATGATCATCCATCTGTCAAGGCATGTTTGCACTCAGTGTTTTCCATAAAATAGAGCAATTCATTTGGGCAATGGCGATCAATACAGTTTATTTTCTCCAACAAATCAATTATTGTTTTTAATGCCCTTAGCTCGTCAGCCTTTTGTTTCATTGCAAAATTTCGGTATAATATCAAGCAAATAATATTATCATTTTCATATTAATTGATAAGGGCTGATCAAACACTTTTTGTTATGGCTAATGAGAATAATATACTTAAAGCGGGCGTGTTTTGCTCAAATGTTTGCTTCTAACTTTTTTAGGCCAAACGAATTCTACAATCACATACAAGTAATTTTCACAAGCGCACTGCTTTGCATAGTAAATTTTTGGTGATTATGTACGGTTTTCATGAATAAATAATAATACTGTACTCCTAATTTAAAACGAAAAATAAATTATGTATTGGCTCAATTAATTTTTTATGGTATTGAAGTAAAATACATAAATTCTAAATTGTCTAAGGTAAAGTGGGCGAGCATTGCCACATCTTTCGTTTTTTCTGATAAATTCAACTATTGCTTATTTGAAAAGTATTGTTGTGCATATGTATCTTATATACTTACTTAATGAGACTGCAGTTTGTAATTCACAAAAAGTTGAATGATGAATGAAAATAATTGTTTTTATGGCACACTCAATAATATTCAATGTTGTATCATAGGTGGGTCATTATTGACACCTGGTATATTTTGTATGAAAATGAGAAAAAACAAAAACATATTTCTTTGTATGAGAACTGAATTTTAACCTCTCAATAAATAACTTGGTCCTTCAAAAAATGTAAATTAAAATCACGTAGTCCATTTTTGGAGGATTCAGCTTACAGACAATGTCTGTCAGTGGAACAGATGACAGGTCAGGAACATTGGTTCGGACAAAAAAATTATTTATTTTCGAAGAAATTCAATTCTACATGAGAAATATTCACATGTTACTTACATCAATTCATTTCGCTTAGGCAATGTATATACAAGGTTAATAGATAAATGTATATAATTATTGATAGAGAATAAAGTTGATAACTTTAATATTAGAAATTTAACCGGGAAGTTTAAAGTGATTAGATTTAATTAATTTTGAATAAATTGAGAGTTCATGAAACATTTTTTTTTCAACTGTGTTCTATGAATTTTCTCTACTGTGCCTCCTAATTTGCTTTATTGTGTATGTAGTTGACCCTTTCAGTCTACTGAAAGATTTCTGAACTATCCCACTATTTAACTATAAAGATATTGCTAATGCTTAATGCTTGATTATTGAGAATGAAAATGATTCATATCCTCAGTTAATTATAAACTAAATTTATCTTGTTTGAAACACTGATTTAATCCTCCTCTTTTTTCATTTCTCAGATTTCTATGTTAATTAAATTTGGAAAAGTATCTGTTGCAAGGCAGACAAATAATTCTATAGGCCTACCATGTATGAAAATATTTTATTCAACGCTTCATAAACAATATTCATGATAAAAAATCACATATTTAATTTTTTCAACCTTTTGCTTTGAACAATCACAAAGGAGTCTGAAACAACGTGTCTATCATTGACTAAATGTTAAGAACTTGATCTGAATCATAATTCCAAGTAAAGCTGCAAGTCATTTTGCTCTAAGTTCACATAACTGAATTAATAAGCATGGTTTTCTATTAGTGAATTGAATCTTAAATCCTCTTAAAATATTATGAAGTATCCGTCATTTTTAGCATCATATTCATTGATAATATTGTTTGAACCAAATTCAATTCTCGTTTTAACACAATTCATTCCTGTTTTATTGATAAGGCATTCATCAATAAATTGAACGAATCATAAATTTAATAAAAGAAAAATCAAGATTAAAATTAAAGAAATAATTTCTGTATTATTACCTGCTCGAGTGTGATCAACAAAATATAATTTCACAATTTTCTCATTGAACAATTTAATTTCATTAATTGTGTGAATTGTTTATATCAGAATTAATACTAAAGTTTGTGGAATTAATACTAAAGTTAGACCAGACGAATCGAAGAAATATATTATTAATATCATTTTATACAGAGTGAATAATCGCATCGCACAGGTCTAATCTGGCCTAATTATTAGGAGGATCAACTACAATATTTTCTGGTACATTCATCATTTTTTTCGCGTACCTTATTGTGGTATATACAGGCAGCTTGACGTATTTTATTATCGTACGGTATCTAACATTAATTGTTATCGTTCAACTGAAATCATACAGACCTATTAGGTACTTAATATTAAAATAAATATACGAAAAACAAAACTTACTTATCCGAAATGTTACCTGTAGCTTTATACCTCAGCAGCAAGTGTTTGCAGGATCAGTGTTCTAGATACTTATTTTTTGTGTGTAATCGTTTCACCGTTGACAACAGCATGGTGTGAGCTGCATTAATTTTACGAGTACTGTACTTCGTTTCTTCTTTGTCAATGGTCAATGAGAGTCAAACAGAGGCCTGTTGTCTCTTTGCTTTGTCGAGTTTGTCTTCAAATCTACGTAAACAAAAAATATATGACATTTGAAACAAGCTCAAGTTATTTTGGATGATGTTACAATTTTATTAAATTGTTAAATATTTGCAAGATAAATAGTTTCAGAGAAACTCTTAGTGCTATGAATTTGAAAAAGCTTTCTGTAAGGTTTTTATTCACCTTTTTATGTGCAACACTTCTTTATTCATATTTACTTATTTGAACATTTTTTCTCATTCAACTTCAAGTTATTGGGAATATTTATATTTTATAATTAAAGTACTTCCCAGTGTTATTTGAAAAGCTTCACGTGATATTTTATTGACGTAAGCACCCACTTTCACAACCATAATTCTTTTTTCAAAGCTTGGGTTTAGAAGTGCTCTTTTAAAAAATAGACAAATGAAAGAAAAGAGTCAACATTGTATACTTTCCTAAAATATTTTAGATCATTCAGAAAAATATGATCGAATTTTGAAAAATTGCATATCTAGTTTATCTTTGTTTTGCTGCACTAGATGCAACTGTATTTCCTATGATAACCGAAAACTTTGGGTAGCCCGTTTTCTGCTATATAGCAGTGAAATCCTGCTATGTAGTACAGATAAAAAAATGATAGATTTTCGAAGACGCTTTTAAACTTCTAGAAGAACGATATAGCTGAACTACATTTCGCTCTGCTAGATAGTGTAAACGCAACTTTTCCATTTAAATAATTTTGTTCTTCGTTAGCATTAAGTGCTGCTATACTTTAAAATTTTAATTTGTAATTGCAGAGGAGCTGAATCACGAAGTGTGCTGGTACCTGACATGTGACAGGTACTGGGAGGACTCACCTCTCGACCCCCGTCACTTTCCTTGGGGCCTGGTCTTTGTGTTCGTCATGGTACTCTCGCTGGGAATCTGTCTCTGCTACTACATTATATGGGTGCTATTCGAGTCAGTATCTTATTCCTATATATTTATTAAACAATCTCCTGAGTTGAAAAACTGTGAAAACACAAATTTATTGTTTAATAATGATCAATTTTATGAGATTTTCAACTGTAATCTGTAATTACATTTAAAAACAAAATATCATCTGTAGGTTGAAGCCACCTATAGTTTGAAGCCAGGTAAATAATAATATTATACCGATACATAACCAATTTTTTGCTAATTCATGATAGATTGTTCCTAGTTTATAATTACAGTACTAGTTTTACTCAATTTTGCAGCGCATTTTGGTTATTTTAAACTGAACCTCGCACTAGATGGCTTTGCTGGTGCAAAATTTTTAATTCTTGAAAGGTTGTATATATTTTGTGCATTTCATTGAATAATTTGTACTTTTTGAAATATTATTGGAAATATGGATGGGTTGTTAGGTAATAATAATATCGCTCAGGCCTGGCCTCACCTGAACAAACTTAGGGCCTCTGACGTGACTCAACAACTGCTTTTAAGGCAGCCGGACCGAAGTGCTTGTGTCCTCCATTAGCTAAAGGAATATTACTTTGCATATAACTCTATTTCGCAAAATAGAGTATTGATAATATTATACAGTAGGATTTTAATTCATGAATTTACCACACTACAGTTTTTTAAAAACAATATAAAATCATAATGTACATTTACTTCTCAATGCTAACACGATATGTGCATGAGCATGCTGAAATATTTATTGCAATATTATTATAAGTATATCTTAACAAAAACTACATTTTTTAAAGTACTGTAATAATGTATTTACATAGATAAGTATAAACAAATATTACATCTTATATCTGTTTAGATGTATTTCAGACACTATTTTATCCACAAATCACATAAATGATTTTTTTATATCGATTGTGTGTGTGTGTGTGTGTGTGTGTGTGTGAGAGAGAGAGTGAGTGAGTTAATAAGAATGAGGGGGAGGGGTAGTGTATTTTTGTTTAAATGGAAGTGAAGATAGAAGTGAAGTGGGCAGTTTGTTGCAGTTCTGATGATATGAGTGTTGCTAGCACAAACGTGACGGCCAGCTCGTCGCCGGCTCACCACGCGCATGCGCACTACCCGGACGACTACTACGCCATGGCGCCCGACGAGATGGCGCAGAACGAGCACTACATCTACGTCACCTACCCGCCCGACCTCAAGAGAAGATTGCTTGAAAGGTAGTATGCTAATTCACATCTAACTAGCATTAATATTTATATTGAATCTTAAAGTTAGGCAATACTATATTACACTGAAATTTCTATTACTACCTCATTTTGCAGCTAAATATTTATACTGATAGTACTTCATTTTCAAAAGAATGGCATATAATAACTTTGTTATAAAACCTTGTTCATCAAGCTTTGTTGAATAAAATTCTTACATAGTCTAAACGCAACCTTATGCCCGACTGCTGGGTATGTGTGAAACAAGCCTTAAGGCTAGTATTTATTCAATAGCTACTGAATGATCAACTGAACGACTGAGAAACCGGGCATAAGGGTGCGCTAACTGCGATTAGACTATGTAAGAGTTTCATTCAACAGAGTTTGATGAACAAGGTTTTATAATAAAGTTACTATATGTCATTGCTATAAAAATAAAGTACTACATAAAGTACTCAGTACTAAATGAAATATTGATATAAATACAGTTGATGCTCTTCATAACAAAACCGATTTTCAAAAACCAGGCGAGAAATTCGTTCCAGAGAGGTATTTGTTATTGAGAGGTCTCTGCCTAGTTTGTTGTGTCAAGGGACACCACAAAAATTCTTTAAATAGAGAATTTTGTTTTTTGGATTTTTATAGAGGTTTAACTACATATATAAATGCTCTAACATAACACTTTATTTGATAAGGTAAACTTAATTCCTTTGAGAATAGCAGTGTTTCTGTGAGAATAACAGTCCAAATGCACTCGTCACCCCACAAAGGGCCAAAAAGGTTGAGTGAGCACCAGTAGCGTAGCGAAAATCTTTTCATGGAGGGGGGGTTATCGATGATTTGGGGGCCCCCGGGGGGTCTGGGGTTATGGAATACCCCCATGCCGAGGTGCCCTCCTCCGGGAAAATGTTGATAAATAATCCCTCTAAAGTCGTATTCCAAGAGATTGTAGACCCATGTCTAGAAAAGCTTAAATTCATTCATTTTAGTCCACATTATGGGAAAATTTTTGAATTTTCGATGTTGAGAGCTTGATTAGAGGTTTAAAAACATTAACTTTATACAAGTATTTATTAAAATGAAGTTTATAAATTGGGTAAAGTGAAAGCTTAAATTCAATAAATCATTGCTTTTATGAATCGTTTGCCTAAGTGCTTGAACCAACTTTTCGTATATTGTTAGTTCATTAATCAGTTTAGAACAAATTTTAATGTATACGACCAAAAATATTACTTTTATAAAGCTAATTTAACAATCTGTAGTGGTTTCAAATTATTATTTCGATCAGGGCCACTCAGAGACATTTTAGTGGCCCGGGGCAGAGTTGTGGCTGGAGGCTTCCTTACACCAAAAGGTGAGGCTCCCTCAACCTAAACACCAATTTAAAATTTGTAAATTATTAAATAATTTTATACTAATTCAATAATTTAATTATTAATGACTCGATTTCCCAACTAGCATTCAATATGTATTCCATCTATGCCTAGTTGCCTACTGTACTCAAAAGAATCTGTGTAAGTAATTTGAATTTTTTTTTAATTTAAAGAAAAAATTCGAGTGTAGGCCAACTGAAAACCATTTCTTGAAAAAGTATTGGAAGCTAGGGAAAAGGGCAATGAGTGGCACCAGAGAGAGCAATAAACTTCTCTTCTTTTTTTGTGTAATCTCTTGAATTCGCATCGAACTATTCACTAATACTGAATATGTAAAATGTGTAAAAATATTTATGTATTTGAAAGGAACTTAATTTTTTTTTTTGAGGATGAAGCCCACATAAGTCTGAGACCTGTGCGTGGGTAATGATTTGGGTGATGGTGATTGATGAGTTGGATCTACAGTTTTAGGTGGGTTCCGAACCACCGGGAAGTGATTTTACAGCAGAGAACAGTGTCTTTTTTGCTGGCCGGTCTAATCGGTCACCGTTACAAACAGAACCTACGAGAACGCAGCTTATCTCTCTGATTGAACAGATACCTGCTACGGCTCGCGGCTATCACACTTCTACTTGCAAAGAGAGAATGAATTAATATCCAATTCCAAACTTTAACTTACAGTAATTTTGCATTTACATATAGACATGGGCGTCTATCTTACTTAATCTAGGGGGGGCTTGGGAGCCATTTTGTGTTTAAAACTGGATTCTTGTGTTTAAATTCTTGTGTAAACTTGCGTTTAAAACAAAAAGCTGGATTCTAGCGGGGGGCTCGAGCTTTGCCCATATTGATGGACGCCCATGCATATAGAGTGACGGAACCCCAAAACATTGGGGATTCTGAGGGTTCTCCACCAGAGAAAAAAATTGTTTTCCAGGTCTTGAAAGTGAAATTCTAAGCTTTTTTTGTAGTTATCAACTCTTCCCTCATATTATCTGTTGATTGATTCATGGTCTGACAAATTTCTCGATCACAATACACTCTATGGGGAGATCTGAGCATTAGTAACAGTAACAGAAATGAGTACCGGTATTTGAAGCCCGTTGGCAAAATATTACAATACCTTTTTTCCTTTCAAGCCTACTGTGTAAACTTAACTCAAGTGATCTGGGGTACCTCCTTCAAACCCATGTTTGGGGGCTCCGAAAATACCAGCATCGTGGGGCCTTTGATGGCCCAAATCCGAGGCAATTAGGGGACCCTTGTTTATAAACGTTGAACTTTTAAATATTCTAGATGCCGCTTACTTGAATCTATACCTCACGTGACTAAACTGGCAATAAAAACGGGCCCGAAGGTCCCGCGGCGCCAGGGACCTCTAGAGGTCTAAGCTGGAGAAAAAAGGTGCCCTGGAGGGCCCTAGTTGGACAATTTGGGTCCCTTATCTTATTTTTGTTTTGTCACTTGCTTACATTTGTAAAATAATGTGGCCCCTTGACGTTGAGGTCCAAGAAAACTTGCCTTGTTCGCACCATACCCTCTGTAACCTTAATGAATTTATTATTTTTAGTTAATTAAAGTATTTTAAATATTGAAATTATAGTATTTTTTCTAGTTGTAACACTTCACGTATGAAAACGTTTTAACCTCCAGTAACCGATATTATCGTATTACTATTGATGCCTCTCTACTCGTTTTTGGGGCCTCTTTTACAGGCTCAACCCGGAACCCCCCCCCCCCCCCCCCCAACCATTGCTACGCCACTGGTGAACACAATTCATCAATTCATCAGACAGTGAACTGATTTAATTCCAGCACAAATGATGAATTACCAAGCCATCTTGTCTCTCAAAGTATTCCTGTGTTTTTGCACATGTATTTTAGAAGATGCAATTGAAAATCATGCTGCTACAATTTGTTACTTCTCAAACTCAGAAACGGTGCATATCCAATTCAAATCATTAAAAGAATCGAGTTTAATTTAATTTAAAGATGTGTTGAATTTTGAAATGCCTAATTTTATTCTCTTTTTTGATCAAGTTGCTACAATCGAACTACCCGTCTGTGACCAGAAGCATGCTCAGCAGGTAATTAATTATGCTTATTTACAGAGATTACTTTTACCTAACTCAATAGAAGACAGATGTAATTTGTCTGCTTCACTTTATATTTTTATTATTAAAAGACAATTCAAGTATTTCCTTGGTCTTCAGGATTCAAAACAATATTCCTTGGATCATATATTTCTTATATCATTATTGGAATATTTAATTAAAAACACATTTAATTATGTAGAAATATAATTAATTAACATATATTCCTCATCAGTTTTTCAGCACTAGTTTATAAAATTTATTGTTGAATTCAATATAAAATCTGATGATAGCTTACTTCAATTACCCTATTACAATATCAATAGCAAAGTGCGGATGACTGAGTTTCTATTACACTACATTACTACGTGTAAGATTCAACTTAACCATCAATCAGTATTTTTCTTCTGATGCTTAATGACGAAGACATAATAGATTTACGATTTTTTCAAAAATGGAACCAAGACAAGAGAAAATGAATTTGATGCTATTGTGAATAAGAAAATTGATAATATATAATATTATTAGAATGACTAAATTATTGACAGTACATCATCAGGTGAAAATGTTCTAGTGTATGGTGTATGCCACACAATATAGCAATATCACGTTTGCTTTTATGCTCGTGAACACATCTGGAATCAATAGTGCAATAACTTAATTTTCCAATAATTATAATGAAAAGGCCAATAACAACATCAATTCTACGGAATTTATTAGATAAATAGAAAGTAGCTTCTCAGTGGACATGTGCAACACACACACACACACACACATACAGTGTTTCAAAAGAACCTGATGTCAAAATTCCTCACTAATTTGTTGATGTACACTTATGTACTGCCAACTACAGATAGGGAATTAATTGTAAAATATCTACAAAATCCTCAGGTTTCAGGTATGTAACTATGACTGGTCAGACCTGACTAGGCATTCTCTTCCTTTTTCTCTCTTTGTGTGCGTGTGTCACATCAACTATAGGCATAGTCTTTCCTTTTTCAGCTTAATTTTCAATTTCTGTTCAATGTAAATGATTTTTTATAATTCTAAAACACAAAAGTAGCAGCATGAACAGCATCAAGGTTATAGCAAACTTATCATAAAATTTACATGTTTACTGGAAATATGGCTGTTCGTTTCAGCTCTTCTATCTAACTATAACTCACGTCACCAAATGAGGCGGCTCTGAGAAATTGCGGTGTTGCCAGATATGGGGCCATGCCAGCAGCTGATAGAGAATCACTCAATGTACGAGTTGCCAACACTACTTGTACCATGTTGCCTAGTCTACAAGTCTGACTCTAGCAATTATGCAATTATATTGTTTGTCACTGCAGTCAGTTGTTTTTTTTTGCTACACCAAAATTTCTTCGAGCTGACGAATTGCGTGGCGTGAAGAATAGTATAGGTGAAGGTACAAAGTTGCTTTGTCCACTCAATACCACTCAATAGAAGAATCTGACTAAGAAGTTACGAAAATGATCATCAGTAATATGTTAGGTGAAAGTTAATAACATATCAATATTTATCTGTCATCTAGATGCTGTTCATACTATTTTGAATATATATATTAAATATAGAGTAGATAATTCGTACGGTAATAACAGATAATTTGTAATATCAAAACTGACACCTGGACTTTGTAGATATAATATTTTTGAAGCTATATCAGTATTAAGCCTTTATCACCTTCGGTCAAGCCTTTATCAATACCGTATAAATTACTAGTGGTTTACCCGTGCTTTAAATTAAACATGATTGTGATAAATGGATTTCACCCGCCAATGCCAATACAACCCCAAAAAAGGAATTATGACCTGCAGCATTAATACGGAAGAAATGTGCTTCTTTGGCTTGTGACTTGAAGCTTTATTGCATGACAGTGACATAATGTATCAGCTGTTCTATGAGCTTCCTGCATCTAAACAGATTTTTAAAAAGTAACAGTGCACACAAGTGAAATTTGAACATTAATTCTGAAAAGTTTGAGAGGAATATAAAAAATCGGGCTTTGAGGTGCATTAATTTGAATCGAGTTAAGAGGAAGCTTTGTGCAAAATTTAGAGTTCCAATCCTTAAGACTGTCATACATACACAAACACACCCTACTCTTTCTTATTATATAAATGGAGATTTATTAGTCTATAAATATTCATTCTTCACTGAACAATGTATGTAAAATTGATCATTTTATGCAAATAATGTGGTAGTATGGTAACACTTATTAATTTAATAAAAATAAAATAATAACTATTTCTTTTTCTTTTAGGATTTTTAGCAGGCTTGAGACTTATTGGATGGAACAGCTATCGAAGAAATATGAATAATACCCGACTATGGTATTTTTTTCATACAGAAATTTATACATTTCATAAATTAGAATGTATTGTTTATTAATTTCTTATGGTTGCAAAATCTTATATTAATATTAAATACTGTATGTGTTGCCTTTACAATCTCAAGACTATCTTTTTATGTAAACATGGTCTTAGAAACTGTGAAGTGAGCAAGATAATATAACTTCAAACTCCTAAAACCAAAAATTCCAAGGCAGGGATTGGCTATAATTGCTACACTATACTGAATAAAATTATACATTAAATTATTAATTGCCAATGCAGAAAATTCAGTTCTACACATCACAGCAATCTATTACTTTGGTACAAGTAATCACAATTTGTAAAGAATACATTATATTATAATAATTATTAGATTATGTTTCAAAGATAAAATATGATGCCTGTAACTTTTTGATATTGAGTGATTTGAATTGAACAATTCAGCTGTAAGGAATAGAGTGGCATTATAAAGTTGCAAAGAAACATGATTTTTCAGGTATCGAAACAATGTACGGTAACTTATGTGTCAATGTGTGTTAGCAGTTAGGAAAGAGTTTCTACATTTTCTTTAAAAAAAAATTAAGCACGATCAATGTAGTGGAAATTATTTTCTTATCAAAGTTAATATTGTACATGAAACATGAAGTCTCATAGAGATGACAAACGACTAGATAAAGTACTTGACCGTTTATGCTACAGAACATAACGTTCATAGCGTTCTCTAAGAACAATTAATTCAAGAATATCAGTCAATTAATTACATGATTGCTGTTGAATTATTCAATTGAATTCAAGTATTTAATTTATTTTCTAAATTAATGATCTCTTGTTTTGGTCAATTTATGAAAGCACTGAAAGTTTTGCATGACTTCCTTATTATTGAGAATACATTATCTTCTAAAAATATAAATTATTTTCCACCTATGGTAATAAAACAAATGTTAGCTATGAAAGGTTTCTGTGATTTGAAAATAAAAAACAAAACATTTCAAACTAAGAGGGGAGAAGAAACAGAATTGTCAGTTTATGACAAAAAAACAAATTTTTTTTAATTTAGGATCAATAGGATAATACGAAAAAACCAACCAATTTTCGAGAAAATCTTACTAGTTCTTACGAATGAAAAAATTGCCATTAAATTTTACAATTTAAAATAATTTTTATTGGTATAGAGTAGGCTGAACACCTTACAACAGTTTAAAATCAACGAATAATGAAATATGTTTTCTGAATGTCATCATTGACTTAAAATTTATCGAATTGAAGTTGTAATTTTTTTATCGGCTGTTGTCCACATGAGTTTTGTGTGTGAGTAATGACGTGAAAGATGACAAAGTGAAAACATCCAAACCTGATCGAGATTCGATCTTGAGACCTCAGAAACAGCAGCAAGGCAGTCTTTTCTTGGAGACAAGCGCTCCAAACGACTGAGCCACCGAGTACGACAAAAAATAATTCTTGAAGAAGAAAGTGAATCATTATTACAGAGCTTAGCTGGATAAACACAACGTTTAGGGTTTTTTTATCAGTTAGGAACATATTGTAGCTTGACTACAAATACTTATTAGTCATTGCCTATGTTTAGACAATATTATAAGGGCGCCTGGCCACTGAAAGCAGTGCTGGGACAGGAACGTTCAGCTACTTGAAACCATAGTTTCGGTTTTATAAGATGTTGCAGCACAGCACAACTCAGCACAGATTTCGGTGGCCGGGCGCCCTGAATAATGCACTTTTTCTTTATCATATCAATTCATTTTTAAATGTTTTGATTTAAAATGTAATCTTAGTCACTTAATTACAACGAAAGTTTATCAAAACATTACGAGTATCTAGTGACAGGATTGCAATAATTAAATTACAGTCGTTATAGAAAGTTTTTAAACATTGAAAAATGACAAATCTAATGCAAAAACAATTCCGGTGCTGGAAGTATTTGAATAAAGTACATTTTTAAAGATAGGTTTGTAAACAAATTCAACAAAAACGATTTAATAACCAGTTTAGTTGCCCATTTTTTGTTAAAAGAAAGTGTAGAGTATTGTCTCTTTTCTTGCTCATTCTTGTTTATAATTCTTAAAATCATATTTCTTTTTGTTGCGTCAACTCTGTAATGTTTTTCTGTTCAGCAAATTATTTTTTGTTACATATGGTTGATCAATTAATTATGATTAGATAGCAGCATATTCAGGTGTCTATTACAAGCTTGGAGCGAACTTAATTTTTGTATTATATTCTATTTGCCAAAACAAATATGGAACACTGTCAGGTTCGTATTGTAATCGTCATTTTACATTTTACGAAAACCAATACCGGCACTAAATTATAGTATTCTTTAAGACAAAACATTCTTTAAGACAAAACATTCTTTAAGACAAGACATATCTTTAAGACAAGACAAGACATTCTTGTGAATGAACTGAGATCCTGCATTGAAACTCAGTACGGATACTGTTATTCCTGTTTTATTTTAGTACTGTATTGGAATATTTTCAATGTGTTATGTTATTTGTTGAAATAAAAACTAGAATTATTCTTGTTATTATCCTAACATAACTGTACTTGAAACTAGATTTAAAAGTAGAAATTAGCCTAGAATAGTTCGGTTTTTTTAAACTTTTTTCAAAAAAGTTACTCTTTCATAAATAGGCTACCGTACTCACTGGGAAGGTAATTAGTAGTAGTTACTGGTGGAAGATGGGATTAATGAAATGGTGGGTATGATAGAGAAACATTTTTATGAAATTTAGTCAATCTAAAAAACAAAAAAGTTCTGACAACAAATGTCTTAAATTTAGATTTGGAGGTTTGAGCCTTGCATCCTTGCTTAGAACTAATAGTCATTAACTCAGGGATATAGATTTAATTAGGAATCGAATCTTGTCAAAACCAAGTTGCGTATGCAATATGCAATTGTTATATGAGTTGACAGGAAAACCAAATAATAATCATGGAATTGACCAAATCAAGGTAGACTATTATTCTCGATTTAAGAAGTACTTGCTCGGGATTGGATCCCATTTCGTCCAAATCAACTTTTTTTGTAGTTTACGTCTTGGAGACTCCGGTTAAGGCAAATCAGACACTAAAAAGATAACCTTGAAATAGTTTTCTGATACAAATAAATAGCCTAGTTACTATTGAGAGACACTGAAAAACATCTTCAAGTTGCTGGAAAAATCACGTCATTGAAGTGAAATTTATATACACGGAAGGACAATCATTTTTATTGGAGGTTTGCAACATTCCAGTATCTGCTTCATCATTTTCATATGCTAAACATGTACATTGCAATAATAACATATTAATTAATGTACGTATTTTAAACTATTAAAAAGGTTCTACAGCTACTGCTAACGAATTTTTACTCATATTCATACATGAACCACGCTTTGATTCATTCAATTATTACAATGGCATCACTCCTTAAACTTGAAATAATGAAATCGCTTTTATTACTTACCCCACTAAGTTTCTCATTCAATATAACACATGGTGAAATTAATATTACTCTCGTGTTGGATTGAACAAAGACGTTTTCAGAATATAAAAAATGTGAACCAAAGTTTCAGAAATGCAACAGTGAAGTTGATTGATTATGAATATGGTACAATGAGCGAATAAAGTAATAAATTTTCTATTGTAGTCAAAAGTTTAAAAAAATTATTGGATCTTCACTCATTAAAAATAATATGAAATTCCATATTTAAGTACTGTACTTTATATAATAGATAAAATTATTATCCTGTACTTTATTATAATAGATAAAAAATTATCCTGTACATTATTGTAAATTGATGCTAAAAAGAGAAAGAGAATGAACCGCTTCAAAACTACCGTACTAAATTAGCAAACCCAATTTCTTGTGACATCTTCTTTCACTTTTGATTAATAGCAAGAATATTAAAGTGCATCAAATACGTGAATATAAAGTGCATTTTTGAGTGACACCATTGTAATAAAAACATGCTCTCTCTTCTACTGGCAATATAGCATTAAGATTCAGTGATGCAGGATTTACTGATCCATTGCTTTATTCTATGGATAAGGAAGTACAAGTTTATAAAAATGACTTATGTAAACTTTTGTAGAATAAATTATATGATTACATTTTTGTTGTTTTCATTGAACCCACATTCAAAATCATATACCGGTATTTCATTTATATAATTTCATTTCATTTCATTTATTGGCATATACATTCTATTTTACAGTATACACTGTCAGAACAGGTGCCTCGTCAATTTCTTAATAATTAATGGCCAAAATAGCAAACACTATGTACAATAAATATCATTATCCATGAAATCTTTGACACAATAATAGCATTTATCCACTAATAAGTTTCGTAAATATATTTTCAAAGTTTTAACTGTAAATTTAGTAAAATCAATTTTTAATTTATTAAATAATTTCATTCCCATATAATATGGAGACTGCGCAAATAAATTAAGCCTATGAGTTGGCAGTTTGTAATTTTTTTATTCCTAGTGTCATGTTCATGTTCAAACCTATTATTTTTGAAAAAGATGCAAGTTTTTAAATACAAATAACATTAAATCTAATATATACAAAGAAGGAACTGTAAGTATTTTTAACTTTTTAAATAGTGGACGACATGATTCTGTTCTATTCATTACACCACACATGTTCCTGACCACCTGGTTTTGCAATATGAGTACTTTTTTTACACTGCTGGTATTGCCCCATAAGACAATTCCATATCAAATAATAGATTCAAAATATCCATGATAAGATACGTACTTTTCTTACATTTAAATCTGTACTTCCAGCTAAAATATTCATGGCAAATGCAAAACTGCTTAATCTTTTTACCAGGTTATTAATATGGCAGGACCATGTCAAATGTTTATCTATTTACATTCCAAGAAACTTAATATTATCTGCATATGTTATTTCCTTATCATTATATGAACAATGTACAATATCGTTAATATTTTGCCTCGTGCTAAATTTCATTATTTGAGTTTTATCAAAATTCATTTTTAAATCGTTTAGTAGAAACCAATTATTCAAACTATCTAAAGCACGTACAATGTCTACTGATAGTGCATCTGCAGTTTCACTCTCAATCAACACAAACGTATCATCAGCAAAAAGAATAGAATGTGAATCAATGCTCGATGGTAGATCATTTATGTAGAATAAGAACAAAATCGGACCTAACACACTTCCCTGTGGCACACCCTGCGTTATCATCTCCCAATTTGAATAGTTATTGCAATTATTTGAATCTATAACTACCCTCTGATATCTTTCTGAGAGATATGATCTCACCCATTTACTTACACTGCCCTTCATACCATATTTTTCCAACTTGTCAACTAACAGAGAATGGTTAACAGAATCAAATGCTTGCATTCATGAGATCACAGAATACTCCCGGCTACCCTCCTTGAATCTTCCAGTGATGAGCTTACTTTCATTACAAATTCATTAACTGCGTCAATTGTGGTCTTACCCATAGTAAATCCAAATTGATTTTTCAAAATTATTCCTTTTTTAGAAATATGTTCTAGTATTTTATAGTGCACAGCTTTCTCAAATATTTTCGATATAATAGGTAATACTGAGACAGGCTTATAGTTACCCATGTTTTCTTTTGAACCTTTTTTATACAATGGTTTGACTTCAGCATATTTTAAGGACGTTGGAAAATACCCTTCATCAAAAGATTTATTTATAATAAATGAAAGAGGATGTGCAATGGTATTAGAAACAAGTTTGATTAATCTAGTTGGTATTTCATCCCAGCCTACAGAATTCTTGTTTTTCAATGATCTTATAATCTTTTCAGTTTCTTTTTATTTTTTGTTTCAGTTGACTGATAAATGATCAAACTTAGTCCCGTCATTGTGAATATTGATGTCTACAGGTTGTAAATTACTTATTGCACATCTAGAAGGTTGAGTTCGTTTCTCTGGTTTACATAATTTTATATTTATAAAGTAATTATTAAATGATTCTGCTATTTGTCTAGGATTAGCAACAACTTCATCACCTACTTTCAATTTATGAATTCTATTTACACATATATTCTGACCCAGTTCTTGCTTAACAACTGACCATACAGCCTTGGATTTATTTTCATTTTGAAGTATATATTTATTATTTGCCATTATCTTTGCAGCTTTAACTACTTTGGAGAATGTTTTTTTGTACATTTTTATGTATTCGATGAAATCTGGGTCTTCTGTAAATTTCAATTCTGCATGTAATTTCCTTTTATTTATGCTAGAGATTTTTATACCAGCAGTAATCCATCGGTATTTAGTATTCATCTGTTGGAAAATACGTCTTTTGGGAAAACATTCATTGAATAAGTTGAGTAAATTGCTCATGAAATTATTAAAATTTTTGTTGGTTGAGAAACTATTACATATATTCCAGTTAATAGTTTTAATTTTTGAAATAAACTGTTGAGTGTTTTTTTCTTTAAAATTTCTAACCAATTTTTGCTTTTGTTTTTTGTTCCGAAATTGATGGTAATGATAAAAACAATGCCATATGATCTGATATACCTAGATCCAATACACGTACACCAAGACTACGCTGGGCAAAGTTAGCTGCTATAATATTGTCAATACATGTAGATGGCAATTTTGTAATTCTAGTGGGCTCAGAGAAGTTTAGTTTGAAACCATATCTTTCTACTAATTCAATAAAACGTTTTGAATATATATCCTCACGGTGTATATCTATATTGAAGTCTGCTGTTACAATTATCTGCTTCTTGAAATTTTTCTTCAGTTTATCAAAAAGATTAGCTAGTTTAATTAAAAATAGTTTTGTTTCATGGTTACCTGGAATTCTATAGATAGTGATTATGATGAAATTTATTTCTTGTATTTCAATATAGGATACTTTAAAAATATTTTCCTCTTCATCTACTTCATAATATTTTGTGGAGGAGATTCTATTCATATTGATACTCATGTTCGCATTTAGGGATCTAGAGTATTTATTTATTTATTCAAACACATTTAAAAGCTCACATAATACCATGTCATCAATAGTATACTCATGCCCGGTTTCTGATTTGTTCATTAAGTTTAATGGATCATTAACCCATTGCTCCAGCATTGAGTTAATGGTCAATTAAGTTAATGAACAACTCAGAAACCAGGCATCAGTATTTTTTTTTTTAGATTACGTCTTGGAGACTCCAGCTAAGGAGTATAAGACAAGTCATATCAACAATTATACAATTATACACTAGATACCATAATTACTACATCAATTAGTTGAGGTGAGGCTTAATTTTGATGTGAAAGGAACTCTTTTACACTATAAAAAGCTTTATCAACTAAATATTTTTTCAATTGTTTTTTAAATATTTTCAAGACTCTTTAAAAACTGCGGTAGCTTGTAGTTTCCTACCAATATAACTAGGTTTTTGTTTGAATAAGCTACTATTGTGACTCACCAAGTGATAATCTCCTCGGCCTTTTGTATTATAATCATGTACGTCAAGATTTTGGTTAACATCATTCGTTTTTACATATAAAGTAGCTACATACACATATAAGCAGGGTACAGTTAGGAGACCAAGTCTCTGGAACAACGGCCTACATAAATCTAATCTATTTACTCTTTCTATACACCTAACCGCTTTCTTTTGGATCTTAAACACCCTATCAAGATTTTGTTTTGATGAATTACCCCATACTAAGATAGCATACCTAATATGTGACAGTAAGAGCCCATGGTAAGTTGTAAAAAGTAACGTTTTGTCATTCAATCTAGCGAGCTGTCGCAGGACAAATACCCCAGATGAAATTTTACAACACATTTTCTCAATGTATAGAGCCCAGGTCAATCGTCTATCCAACAAAACTACTAGAAATGCAATGTTTTCTTCCTGGTCTAGTTGATTATCGTTTACAAACACGTTTATACTGCCCTGCTAAGAAAGAGAGCAGTATCTGCAAAATTTTCCTTTTTGAGTTATATATGTAGATCTACAGTTTAAACTACGCTGAATCCATTGAGCTAAGTAAAAAAGCCGTATCTGCAATGGTTATTGAGATAATAGCCATCTCATCAGCAGTAAGTACAAGGAAAACCATCCTATTCCTAAGTAAGAAAGCAGTAACTACAAAGAACCAAGCAAGAAAGCAGTATCTTCTTGCAGTTACTGCTTTTATCCTTAGCTTGAAGTAGATACTGCTGATTTGCTTGGCATTTGCTCCCAGCTGTTTCATGTTACTGCCATTTTGTACTATGTTGTTGTTATTTGTTGAGGTTAGTTATTTCTCAATGTATTCTATGTGTGTTGTGTGCAAGTAGCTGGTTGATTACTTCTCCTTACAATGAATAATTATTTTATCTCTTCAAGAAGTAAACGTATTTATGAGTTAGGACTAGCAGAAAGTTTATTGCGTGACTCATGCCTAAATAGTGAAACATCAATTATAGGTGAGCAAGACAAGAACACTAAAGTGTCCATAGTATCAGATGAAGCTAACAAAAAGGTAGGATCAAATGTTATTCTTTGTAAAGATGAACTGCAAATTCATAATGATAATGGTCAGTTAACCAAATGTGTGGAGGTAGAAGCTATTTCTACATGGACAGACAACAATTCGGATGCCAATAACATATACTTGAATGAAGTGAGTGAAAATTCTCTTGTGCTGCAAGACAAGAACACTAAAGTGTCCATAGTATCAGATGAAGCTAACAAAAAGGTAGGATCAAATGTTATTTTTTGTGAAGATGAACTGAAAATTTATAATGATAATGGTCAGTTAACCAACTGTGTGGAGGTAGAAGCTATTTCTACATGGACAGACAACAATTCGGATGCCAATAACATAAACTTGAATGAAGTGAGTGAAAATTCTCTTGTGCTGCAAGACAAGAACACTAAAGTGTCCATAGTATCAGATGAAGCTAACAAAAAGGTAGGATCAAATGTTATTCTTTGTGAAGATGAACTGCAAATTTATAATGATAATGGTCAGTTAACCAACTGTGTGGAGGTAGAAGTGATTTCTACATGGACAGACAACAATTTGGATGCCAATAACATAAACTTAAATGAAAATTCTCTTGTGCTGCCTCAGCTATCATCAACAAATAATTCAAACCTTGATGAAACCCTGACATCTGATAATACAATTGTCAGTTTTAGCTTCGACTCCAATAATGATTCAGATGTAGGCCTAAAAGAAAATCAGAATTCGCTGCAAGTGGACCATGACTATTATGATAATTTATTAGATGTTTTATCTGATGCCTGTTTAAGCAAGCCTGCTTCCTTAGATAATAGCTTAAATGCATCTTTGTTGCCGAATGACAGTAGCAATGTGTCCAGTCATCAGTTAGTAATACAACTGTAATCTCAGATGCTCCACGTAAGAGAAAGAAGAAAGAATTTTCAGCTGTTGAACGAAAAAAGCTAAAACTAGAAAATGACAAGAAAGCCCACATCCTTCAGCCTCCTTGTAACAAATGTAAAAAGAAGTGCATAACAAAAGCTAATGAGGAACGTCGAAAAGTTATTAATGAGTATTTTTGGAACATTGAAGATTTAGAAGAAAGGAGGAGTTTTGTTTTTAATCAATGTGAGAGACATGAAGTCAAAAGGCGAACAACTAGTAGTGGAGAAATTAGAAGGAACAAAACAGTTGAATATTTCCTAAAGGATTTGAATGGCCAAAAGCAAGAAGTGTGCAAAGAATTTTTTTTAACCACTTTAGGTTTTAATAAGAAAAATGATAAATTTTTGACAATACTTTCTACTGAGAAAGATGCAATAAGACCAAAAAAAATCATGAGGGGGAGACAGCCATCGGTGAAGAAAGGTCCTCACCAAGATATTATCAATCATATTGAGAGTTTCAATCCAGAAGTACCACACTACAGAAGGGAACATACTCCCTTAACTAGATATCTACCTAGTGATTTAAGTATTACACTTATGCATAGAGACTTCATTGACAAATACCCACAATTTAAGTCTTGTGTTTCATATGAACTGTATAGACGTATCTTGAAAGAACAAAAAATTTCATTCACAAGATTAGGAAATGAACAGTGTGAGGCTTGTGAACACTTTTATCTTCACAACCACACCAAGGACAACTTGGATGACAACTGTGAAATTTGTAATTCTTGGAAATACCATGACAAACTGGTTAAAGAGAGCAGGGCTTTGTACAGAGAATATGCTGAAAAAGCAAATGATTTAAACTCAAATAATGAGATCACATTTAGTGCAGACTTGGAAAAAGTAATCATGCTGCCTTGGCTTGAAATGTTCAAGCAAATCATCTTTGCACCACGCCTCACAACATATAACCAAACATTTGCTCCTGTGGGGAAAAGGTCTAGGCTTAAACCACTAGCAGTGTTGTGGCACAGTGCTATAAGTGGCAGGAATCAAGAAGACATTGTGAGCACCTTTAATGTATTTTTCAACCATTACCGTGATACTAAAAAGTTTACCTTGTGGCTAGATAACTGTAGTGCACAGAACAAAAATTGGTGCTTATTAACATTTTTTGTTACCATTGTAAATTCAACTACTGTTGAAGCTAATGAGATTGAAGTTTACTACTTTGAGCCTGGGCACAGCTTTATGAGTGCTGACAGTTTCCACCACCAGGTGGAACTCTCTCTGAAAGCACAGAAAAAAACCTATGATTTTCATGATTTCACTTCTGCTGTAGGGGCTGCCAATAAAGGTCATGTTGATGTAGTTGCAATGAGCCTTGACAATTTTTTTGTATGGAAAAGTTGGAAGTCTGAAGCAAAATTGAAAGCCATGCCAAACAATGGGCCTTTCCTAAAGGATATGGTTCATATTAAATTTGAAAGAGGAAAACACAGCCTGCAGTACAAAACTACATATGAAAAATCTGATGACTTCAAGGAACTTCATTTCTTGCAGCCAAGGATTTTGAAAAAGGGTATACCTGGACCAGCCAAATTAGTCTCACCAAAAGGATTCCCAGCTGAAAGGAAAAAAGAGTTGCTTCATGCCATAAAAGGGACTATACCAGAAAATAGAAAAATATTTTGGGAGCAATTGCCAACTTCTTAAGTGGAATTTCAAAAGACTGTTGTGCCCTTATAATTACAATTAGCTTTGATTCCAGATTTACTTCATAGCCTCAATGTGAATAATACCGAACTGTTTATAGCCTAGTTATCTCATAGCCTTAATTTGAATAAATCATTTTTTAAAAGAACAGAAGACGTGTAGTTACTGCCATAGTTCATTTCACATTTGCTAAGGAAAAGGACAGTAACTGGTAGATACTGCCTTCTTGCTTAACATTTATTTGGATAAAAAAGAAGTAAGTGATTTTATTTATTTAAAACTGATTTATTTTAGTGTTTTTGTTGTTTGTAATCATTAATAGTAATATAATTAACAAAAAAACAAAAAGACTTTGAGAAAAAAATCCACTATTAAATATAAAAAGGGTAATTGAAACTTTTTCATTCTATCTCAAAACAGATGTTTTGCAGTTACTGCTCTCTTTCTTAGCAGGGCAGTATAGCCCTATCTTCATTTGAATTATGTTTGTTTTTGAATTGAAGGTATTGGCATTTTTTACTATTTATTGTTAATTTCAACTGATTTAAGAATTGGAAAATGGACTGCACACGTACCTATATGGGCACTTATTTCTAAATTATCTAGAATGGAATTGCTGAAAATGAGTGATGTATCGTCTGCAAATAAGAGGGCTCTACCACTAATGAATTCTTTAGGTAAACGGTTGCAAGGGCGGATCCAGCAGGTGGGCCCCCCCCCCCCTTGAGGTAGTGTGAAAATATATTTTATGGTTAATGCTAGTGAAAAATGATACACCTTTACATAATTTATACATCTATTAAGTAATCCAACTGATTCGAAATCGTTATTTTTCTTTAACATCCTTTTATAATAATCTAATTTGTATTGGTGATATGGTAGATATCCAAAATTAATAAGACTATTGTAAAATAATATTGTCATTAGCCATATTTATTTAAAAAAATAGACATGATTGTTTCGGCTATTTCTTAATTTCGTGACCCCTCACTAGGGCTGGATTAAATATGCCCGGACTAGGGGTATATAATGCGAGTGGGGGGGGGGGGGGGGGGGGGGCGCAAAATTTATCCGAAATTTTTCATGGATGATTTTGAATTATTCACTATGCATAGTTGTAGGTTGTATGATGTAGTGTCTATGTATAACTAACTGTAAGTGTATAATGAGTACTAATGGTTTAATTCTTTTTGCAATGTTAAACACGTTTTAAAAATCGATTAATTTTTATGTATTCATTGTTCATGTAACATCACAGTGGCGAAGCTATAAGGGAATCAGATGGATAGATCCTTTCCAGACAAAATAAATTTTCAAATTTTAATAAGCCTTTAGAGACAACATTTGTCAAAAGATGTATGAAATCGATAAAAGTGTGGTATTAGATGGATTATTTTTTTAACAAGAAAGAAACCGACTTCAATAAAATGATACTTAAGAAATTAAAAAAATTAATATAATAAAATAGCCTATAGAATAGAGCAACCCCAAACTCTCCTTTTGAAAGAATTTTCAAGTATAGTATGTACAGTACCAGAATCAGAAAAGGTGAGGGATCAAAAAGAGCAGAGTATAAATACCTGCATTTAATTGTTCTACTAAAGCAATGAGGGCCCGGATCACACTTTGACAATAACGCAAGAGCTTGATGAAATTTGCTTTGACACATAACTTGGGTTGAATTTTCAAAATAGATGAATTCATATCTAGAATCGCTCAAAATGTGGTTTCAGGGGAATTGTTTCATTTTTTTTAAAAGTTACAGGGGTATCCCAAAACCCGTTGCAAGGGAAATTTTTAATTACGATGCCCTATTTGTACGGTAGCCAAACTCAGGAAAGATAAATGATAAACATAAGGGAATGGGAATAGTTTCAAGTAAGCTGGCTCTAATTTTCTTACTAAAACAATAAAGGTCCGGATCACCCATTGACAATGATACGAGAGTTAGATGAAATTTACTTTAACGTGGCCTCCTGGTCTTTTGTGTTTATTATTTTAAAATATACTTAATTTTATGCTTGACTGCTATTAATTCCAAATACATAAATAATGTACCTAAAAGATATCGATGTTAATTACGATTCCTGCATTAAACATACTTACATCTTTGTGAGTAGTAGCGCACGCGTTTCAAGACCCGAGTACCATCTTCAGCAAACAGAGAATACATAGGCCTAATTCGTTTCGCTCTGTATACTCTATGTAGTGTACTCTGTACAGCAGTCTCTATTCTCTAATCGCTGAGAATAGGACTCAGGTCCTTAAACGCGTCTGATACTACATACAAAAGTTAAGTGCTGGTGTAAAATGCAAGTTCGTTATCGTCATTGACATCAATAGTACCAACAGTTCATATAAGGATGAAAACCACTGAGGAAATTAAAAATATGTATATTATATTCCTTCTTACTGGCTCTACTCCCTTGAATAGAACAATTATTATTGTTTTTACTTTCAATAAGATTTCAGGTATGAACACGTGTCAGATCATGATAATTTTCCATTAATTTTGCTATAATACAATAATCATTTTTGTACATAACTAACAGCAATTTTTTTTCAGTTTAAGTGCTTCAAAAAAGTAATCTCTAGGCATTCTCTGAATGTTTTCTTAGGGAGATCCCCTAGACACCTTCCCGTGGGGGGGTTATCCATTACCCCCTTAAAAATATATTACTAGCATTTAAAATTTTAAAAAATTTCCGGTTGAGTCCCCCGGACCGCCTTTTTGTGCAGGGTATTCCATACCCCCCCTAAAAAATGTTTAGGGTGCGCCCCCCCTTACAAAAATCCTGGATCCGCCCCTGAACGGTTGACATATAACAAAAAAAGCAATGGACCAGCTTGGACCTCTAATTTATTAGATTTATTCTTTACTATACTATTCCCAACTACTGTAGTTAGTTCTACACATTGTTTTCTCCCAATAAGGTATGATTCAAACCATTTCAGTTCAACCACATTTACGCCCACATTTTGCAGTATTTCGAATAAATTTCTATGATTAACACATTCAAATGCCTTTGATAGATCTAAGAAGATTGCAGTAGCTTTATCACCTGAATCTATTATATCTATTAGTATATATCAATAGCCCAGGATTAGGCTAGATTATTATGATTTGAATAATCGAATCTAATCCAATACTAGGTGAAAAATGATTAGTTTAAAAAAAAAAACTGAACAACTGAATCGCTACCGGGTGCAGTAAAATTATATTCTACTAATCACATGCGCTATATTCAATTTGATATTCGTATTTATTTATTTACCAACATAAAGTTAATTAGAAAGCATGAAAATAGAAGATATTTTTCAATTACTTTGGTAAGCTTAAAATTTACATATTACGGTAGGCCTACATAGTTTTCCAAAAAGGTGCATGCCAATTCACCTTGATCATTCTTTTTTATTGGCAGAATTTATCCTAGAAGTCATGAGCCCAGATCAAGATCAATTACAATTAGATGAAGCGGCGATCACTTTGAAAGCTACTCACTGGCGAATTTGCAATATGATTGCAAACTCGCCCAGTGCAACTGCATACGATCTACAACCTATGGTACGGAAAACGTTATAAGCCAGGCTACTTGCTGGCTTGTTAGCTGGTAAACTGGATGCTCTATAGATTTATTCCTAACTAGAAAACTACGGCTAGAGACAAACAGGTTTTCTGTGCTTCAGCATGCTTCAACAAGCCTAGTTGTGTCCAGGGCTAATGTTATTGCAATGCACAGTAGCAGAGAGTTGCAGGAGAAGGGGAAGAATCGGCCAAGGATCAACTCGTCAGACCACAACTGTACTTTACTCGTCAGCAGTTACAGTCGCCGGCTAGTAGCGAGTCAACTTGCCCAATGCAATTGTATAAAAAACAAGGAGCAAAATAATGAAATCATAACTATAAAGGCAAATTTACATGAATTTTCAATTAAATGGTCAGATCGATGTCTATAAATATCAATTTTACACATAGATCCATTAATGCTGTTAAAAATATGTACATGTAATATTCATGTACAGTAAATATATTAGTAAATTTAGATTTGTAGTGATGACTTCACTGATCAGGTCATTTCGATGCCCAAGTTTTGTTTCAGGAGGCAGTGTAGTGACTGATGGCGCAATTTATTTGTGCTCAAGGCATCGAGAGTAGGTTCAATTACGAGTGCGCTACCATCATTAATACATTACATAAATCATTTCAAAGTCAGCTATTGTTGTCAGTGTTCTTTGTTCGACTACAGCAGCACCCAAATAATTTGTGCAATCTAAATTAATTCATAATAAGGCATGCACGTTTGCAAAGAAAGGGTTGAGTAAGCAGTGAACAATTATTCTTTCATGTTTATTCTTTATCAAAAATAAATTACCGTATACAATAAATAAAACAATGGAAATGTCACTTTTCTGAATCACAAATCTAAACAAAATTTTAAGAAAAGATTTGATGCACAGTTTCAAGAAAAGTTGATGATTAGGAAGATACAAAGAATGCTGCAGATAAATGGTGAAAATTTAAAGTTCATTAATTGAGTTTAACAGATGTTATACTTCAATGTATTAAAATTATAATTATAACAAATGATCAAATATAGATACTACAACCATTTATCAACCAGGAAAAAGTGAAAAATCATTATTTAAACTCCACTGAAGTTGAAGTGTTGTTACAACCAATAATTGAAAACAAAAAAGAATCGGCAGTAAAATATGACGGTTTTTGAAATGGAATAATTACTTAAATATAATATAGACTTAAAAAACGCTTTTAAGTGGAAATTACTCACGTTATGGCGTGACGGCCGTTTCACTCTGTTGTCAAGAGCATCATCAGACGACCCACAGTACACTGATTTAAGTCATGAGTTTGAGGGTTATGGATGTTGAAATGGTGAATTGGTGGGGGGGGGGGGAAGGTTTGAAATTGGGATTATTTTGTCAAAGAGGTTATGTGAGAAGAAGTTAAGTTGATTATTTGAAATGTTGTCAAGTTGCTGCTTTGCATGTTTGTAAATCTCATATTGTTCTAAAACATTGAGTTTCTGGCTTTTGTGAGTGAAGTGTAGTGTGTCTAAATTAGTGTCAATGTTTTACCTATGGCCTGTTGAAATGATGTGTTCAGAAAAAGTGGAATGTGTGTTTCAAACCTCCTGCCTACTCATCCCCCCACCCCTTCACCATTTCAACATCCATAACCCTCAAACTCATGCCTTAAATCAGTGTACTGTGGGTCGTCTGATGATGCTCTTGACAACAGAGTGAAACGGCCGTCACGCCATAATATGAGTTAATTTCTACTTAAAAGTGTTTTTTAAATTTATATGACATATTAGTGGAAACAAGATGGATCTTCAACATCATGTTAAATATGTTGAAAATATTTTGTTATAATTTTTTCTTATGGATAAGAAATGAACAGAAATTTTATATCCACAAAGCTCTTATTATTTTATAAAAAGAGAGTAGCATGCTTCAAAATGCAAATAGGAAATGCCTTCTTTGCCAATCTTAGAAGAGTCTGTGACTCTCACCCTGCGGTGCAGACCACTTGACTGCTTCTTTTAAAATGACGTGCCCTTTCTTCATTCAAGGATACTTTATTCAATACTGACGAAATTATTTCATGTTCTGGGCTGCTAAAATTGGAAAGGCGAAGCCAAATGGATACTAAATATAAGCTTCCTGTATTTAATAAAGATAGAAAAAATGATGGAGCAAAAACTTCCCAAGTTAGCAGTCAATTATTTTCTGGTTTGGGTACTCGCTAATAATTCATGTGAATTTCTTTACTTATCAGCAGTTTTCCTAGGAAGAGCCCTATCACACCTATGTCGAATATAAAGAGTGTTTTAGGAGGAATCTATCAGAATGCACAAGCTTATTCTTCTTCAAAAAAATTATTGAAAAAGTTAATGATTTGAACATATCAATGACGTAAATTGAAAATAGACCCCATATCAATGGATCAACATACAGTAATTAATCATAGGTCCGGAAACGCTTAGACAGAAATAGAGATGACTGGCAGTTATCAGTATCAATTTTCTCAACCCACTCAGAAATGTCGAGGGTTTAAGTTGTATATCGTACAGGTTCCAAAAAAAGAGCGAAAAAACGAATAAAACATTTGAAGTCTGGGGAGCTGCGTAGAAACCATTGATATGTTAATAAAAATGATATTGATATATTTATGGTGCAACCTACCTACAGCTATTCCCTACTACCATGCCTACAACTCACACTTTTTAAACCAAGAAATGTGTAAAACTGCTAGTGAATATTTAGATAAAATTGATTGAATGGTTATGAAATCAATGCTGTCCGACTGAAACAGTACAGGAACAATGGAGGTTATCATTTGAGTATTGTTATAAATTTCTTCTACAAAATTCTTTCAAATAAAAAAATATAGTGATAGGCCTACCTAAATATTCTTTAATTATTCCATTTCAATAACTGAGAGGTCTTGTTTAATGTCACTGCAAATATAAAGAATTGCCACTTCTCTACTAAAGCTCTTTCAAAATAGAATCAAGACATAAATATATCAACTTCTTATGGTAAATTCAACGTCAATTTTAATTGTGAATAAATTATATTTTTATTCACTTCAGGAAATTATTGTCAATTAAAATTGACTGCAAGTCGTTGAATTTACCACAAAAAGTTAATATTAACAACGTAGATTGTTATGGAACAAGACATCTAGGAACATAAATATATCTTGAAATATGCAGATGACACAGCATGAAAGTGAGTTATTGTTAAAATTACAAAGTGTTGGTATATAAATAGTATTTCATACAACAAAAATTATTGCAGTCTCACAATAATATCAATAATTTTTCATAAAACTATACCTATACCAATAATTGCAAAAAACATCACATACAAAGCGCTATATTTATATTCTTCGAAAAAGTCAACTGAATTTTAATTCAAATAACGTGAGTTTTAAATCTATTTGGACGACTGCTTTCGTGAGTCACCTACAAAATCTACCCAATTCAACACCTATAAGTTTTTATGAAAAAGAAATGCAGTATGTAATGGTATATAATTTTATAATTAGATTTTTATGAAGAAAACTGAGCATCTGAACCTGGTTCAGCATAAGTTCAGAAAAATTGAAAGAGAAGAACAGAAGAAGAATTAATCAGAACCTGATTATTTAATTTTGATGATGAGAATTGAAGCGTTCAATTGAGTCGGTCAGTTCCAAAACTCACTAACTCCAAAATATTAAAAAAAAATTTTTTTCTATCACCTGATAGGCAATTCTGTAACTCATTCAATGGTGAAAACGGTTTGTTCCAAAACTCTCTATTTCCCCATCAAAAGCTATGCTGAAAAGTAAAGACTGCAAAAAAACTCTCCAACTCCAACCACCTCACTGCTCCAAAACTCATTAACTCCCACTTATGTCATTACTGCTTCTAAACTTGCTAACTCCAGTAGTCTTATAATTGGCTGTAAACTATACTGCAACAAAACTAATTGATACAAGGTTGTTATAGATTGATTTTATAAAATTATTGTCACTACTTGATTACAATATTTTATTTTTACAGTACCGTGGGCCTATAATGTTGGCTAAACTGACTATTGCTCCTGCCCAGTTCTAACCTATAAAAATATCATGATTTGTGTTGTGTAGCCTATCCTATTTTGCTAAAGTTTTCAATAATGGAAGAAGTTGTTAAGCAAGGTGGAAATGTTGTTCAAATTGTTGAGGGTACGAGGAAAAGAAAACGAAACGTCAAGAACTGGCAGAAAAGTAAAGATAAGGAAAAAAGGTACGTTACTGCTGAGTAAAATTAATATCTTCTGAATGAAATTTATCTGTATTGAAAGCAACATAACCTCAATAGTCAACAGAGAGAACTCTGATCATAACTTATTTCTTTATGATTTAAGGATCTTTCTTTATTCTGAATCCTGTGTTTATTTTTATCATTATTTCATTCTATTTTGATATGATCTTTTCGAATTATATAATTTTATTCAAAGAATCAAGTTCAATTTAGTTCAAACTTGTCTTCAAACACAGTCTATGCACATGAAGATCTTTGCAGCTTCGTTCGATTCCCACTCATTGCACTCTTTTGTATTTTACTAAAATGGAAAACTACTTGTATTAATAAGTTGTTAATGAATGAAGAAAAATTTCATTTAAAACAAAATTATTTCTTTTCTCATGAAATATAATTATAAATGGCAATGTATTTAGCAAGTTTTTTTCTACCTCTGTTCCTGTTTGTTATTGTCTTTGATGTTCTTTTTTATTGCATATAGATTGGATTTCTGCCATACACAAAAATAAGCTTACAGTAATAACTAGATGACTAATATCAAGTTCTTATTCCAGACATGCAGCACATGGATTCCCAACCCTTCCGGACTGCGGTCATAGAGTCAGAGAGGAAGGCCACAAGAAGAATAATTTTGAGTGTTCCAGACTGAATATGCAAGACATAAGAAGATTCCATCAAGCTTTCTACAAAACTTCAAATAAAATTGACCAAGATCAATTCATAATCAGGTATGCCAAAGGGAAAGCACCTAAACGCCATCGACTTCAAAATCAAGACTCTGCAGAACGAGGTATGGCTATTGACTATTTCATTCCTTCATACCGCGTTCAACAAGGTAGGGAATTGTTGAAAGTCTGTCAGAAGTGTTTTCTGTCTGTTCTTAAAATCTCCAAATTTCGTGTTCAACGACTGTGTAGAAACGAACTTATGGTTGGGGAGTCACCAAAGGAGCTAAGGGGAGGAGATCATCACTCAAAACATTCTGAGCAAAAACTAACTGAAGTGAAAAAATTCATCGAATCTCTTCACACAGTAGAGTCCCATTACTGTAGAGGGAAGTCTAATCGCCAATATCTTCCTAGTCACTTGAGTATTCAACATCTTTGTAATGCTTACAATAATAAAGTCAATAGTGAAGGACTGAAAGTCAAATATGAATATTTTAGGAAAGTTTTTGTTGAAAATTATAATGTGGGGTTTGGTTCACCTGCTACAGATCAGTGCTCAAAGTGTTTGGAACTCAAGGAAAGAATTAAATCCAGTTCAAATAGTGAAGAGGAGAGATCTACACTGAAGACTGAATTAGCCGTCCACAAAAAACGAGGAGAAACGTTTTTTGCTCTATTGAAAGAGGAAAAGGCAAATGAGCTTACATACTCATTTGATTGCCAGAAAAATTTAATCTTTCCCAAGCTGACCGATCAATCAGCCTATTTTTTGAGACAATTTTATGTGTATAACTTCACAATGTGCTTAGGCACATCAAAAGCGTGTCAAACTCCAGAGAATACTTTCATTTATGGTTGGACTGAGCTTGAAGCCAAAAAGGGATCAAGTGAAATAGCCAAGTGCATTGTGCATCGACTATCAAATACTGCCTTCCCAGAGGATGTGGATACAATATGACTTTTTGCTGATGGAGCTGGAGGGCAGAACAAGAACACTATAGTGATCACTGCTGTCCTTAACTGGTTAACAGTTGCAGCACCCCCACATATTGAGACAATAGTAATTCATTTTCCTGTTCCTGGGCATTCTTACATACCTCCAGACAGAGTCTTTGGAGTTATTGAAAGGAAGATTAAGAAGTTGGAAACAATTGTGCACCCAGATGAATATTTTAAAATATTTAATGAGTCAGCTAATGTCACAAGGCTAGGAACTGACATTGAAGTCAAGGACTGGAAGGAGGCAACTATAAAAAATGTAAAGAAACCAGCTGAATGGCACTTCAAGTTCTCTGTGTGCAAAAGGTTTATATTAACTAGAGGGCAACAAAATACTGGGAAAGTTCAAGGGGAGACGACCTACCTTACTGACATGGGGAAGCCACTGGAAATTGCAAAAAGAGGCTGCAGAGTCAATAGAATAGCTGCAGAAGTGAAACCCAATGATGCTGTTGTTAACCCTATGAAGGTGGCAGATGTGAAGAAGCTTCTGAAAAAGCACTATGGAGAAGAATGGTCAAAGCTTGAGTGCCTTAAATTTTATACTGATATCTTCAATGAGAGAATTGAAGAGGCTGAGCATGACCAAGATGAAGAGGAACCAATGGAAGATGACATTTTGACACTAGAGGGCGAATTTGTAATATAAATAACCTGTTTTCTAATGCTTATTCCATTCCATATGGAAATCTATTAGATATTCCCTATTTATATTGTTCTTATCTTGAAAATGTATTAAAACATAATAATTGTAAACTGCAACAAAACTGACTAAATCCATTCATTACTGCAACAAAACTATCTAAAAACCCTATCCTGTTCCAAAACTCACCAAGTCTATATTTGAACATTTTTTTTCACATTACATTTTTGAATCTCATTATAAAATTTTATGCAGGTGTACTTTGAAAGTTTAGATCAAATTATTAATATTTTTTTCATTACTGTGAATATTTTCATTCAGCTGTAACAGTTTTTCAGCCCTCCTGAAAAATTTCTAAAGATGGAGTTGGTGAGTTTTGGAACTGACCGACTCAATTCAGAGACTAGTTGAGTAACAAAAAAACCAAAATGGCGTTTTTGAGGGATAACAATTCTGTAAAGGTAAATACTTCATTAATTTAGTACAGAAAACAATCAAATGCTGTCTCTATGTACAGTAGGAACAATTAGTCTGGGCGCGTGGCTCTGGTTTCACTACTAGCCGTCCTGTTAAAAGTTGACTAGTTGACCTTGAAGACATCTGCAGCGTCGCACGGGCCACATGTTTTTAGAAATGAGCGATAAACACTCCCCTTGCCATGGCTGACTACCAAACGGCCGTGCGCTCAGACTAATTGTTCCTACTGTACAGTTCAGCATAGCCAGGAAATTCTCGTTTAGTGCAGAAAGAAGTCAAGTGACAGTGCTTGACTGTTTTATGCTCTAAAGTTCTGCACTTTGATGTCGAATTTGCAACACTGATTGAATTTATTGGCTTTGTCTGCAGTGCATTTAAATTATTATTATACAGCTGTTTCAGTTTGCATAGGTGTTTGACAATGTCATTTTTTGAATGCATTTCTCGATTGTGTTTTGCTGAGTTTTTGTTTGTGATTACAGTTCATGTCGTATTAGTAACATCAAAAGCTCAAAAACTCATGACATTCAAGGTATATCCTGTCATATCTTTAAAGAAACTATTAACATAAATGCTGAGCCCATGGCAACTGCTATAAACGAATGTCTAAAAGAGGGAAGATTTCCTTACATACTGAAGCTTGCCAGGACCATGCCAATCCACAAAAAGGGAGGTGTTGAAGACCCAGCAAATTATAGACCCATATCGGTGCCACCTACAATGTCCATGGTCATAGAGACTGTAATGAAACTACAGCAAACAGAATATTTTGAAAGAAATAGTCTACTATGTAAATTGCTATATGGATTCCAAAATGGTCTCTCCACAACCAGTGCACTAATTGCTCTGACTGATGAAATACAAAACGCTTTTGAATCCAGTGACTTCCTTGCTCTCACACTTTGTGATTTAACCAAAGCTTTTGATTGTGTGCCCCACAATATACTAATTGATAAGTTGATGTCCTATGGCTTAGGTGGCACAGTGTTAGATATGATCTCCAGTTACCTTGAGAATGGAAGACAAGTGGTCTCAGTAAGAGGGGTAAACTCCAGAGTGAGAGACATAGAGCATGGTGATCCACAATGGGATCTGTTCTGGGCCCCTTGCTTTTCATTTTGTTGATGAATGACTTTTAATTGAACAACAGCACAATACTTTTTTCTGACCACACCACATTGATTTCAAGAGGTAAAACGGCTGGCCAAGTGATAGAAAGGGCTGCAGCACTCTTGAGTGAGGCCAAAAGTTGGTTCTCAGCAAACCGGCTGAAGCTTAATGAAGGAAAAACCAAACTACTGATGTACTCATTAAGACAGGAAATGACCATCACAGCTTCTGAGCCAGTAAAATAACTTGGATTCTGGACTGACAAAAAATTAAAATGGAGTCACCATATATCACAAGTCTGCATAAAGCTTACCCAAGTCATCTATCTCTTGAGGAAGCTAAGATATGTGGTGACTGAGGATTATTTGCTGATGGTCTATCACTCTCTTTTCTATAGTCACATTGTGTATGGACTGCTCTTTGGGGCCACACTCCCACTTATCATGACATTCTACTGCTTCAAAAAAAGGCACTGAGAATAATAAAGTGTGTTCAGGAAGTTGCTGTGCACCAAGTGACATGACAGGGAATAATTTCACCATTAGGTTGGTTGGTAGCACTGTGCTGTTGCCAAACACACTGACAGTGAGACCTGTCAGTCATTGTGTTGAAGTTGTATGTGTTTTATTTATTGAAGTTCTGTTGCATGGTTTTTGTTGTTGGATGCAATGGTTATTTCAGTAGAGGAGTGCATTTTCCTTGTTGAATACGTATTTCGTGAAGGTGACAAGTACAGTGATTTAGTGAAACATAAATTTTCTGAAAAGTTTCCAGATTCAATTATTTCTCAATGTGATGCAGTATGAACACTGATTGAAAAATTTTGGGCAACTGGCTCTGTTGAGGATGCTGAACATAGTGGTAGGCCCAATAAGCTAGATGAACAAAAACTACTGGATATTTCTGATTCTATGGCACAAAGTCCAACAAAATCAATGTGTAAGTTAGCACAACAGCATGATATTGGACTTGCTACCACACATAAAGCTGTCAGACAAGAACTTAACCTATTCCCATACAAAGTGAGGTGTGTTCAAGAGCTGAAACCTTCAGATAATGATAATAGACTAAATTATTGTCATTGGTTTCAACATTTCATTAACCAAAATTCCGAAGACATCCTTGATGTAATGTTTTATACAGATGAAGCATGGTTTGTAAATTCACAAAATACTCACCTATGGTCAGCAAACCCTTGCACTTTACATGAACAGTCCTTACACAAAGCAAAAATTGGAGTCTGGGTTGCTGTGAGTAGAGCATGTATTGTTGGACCATTCTTTTTTTGCAAACACAGTCAATAGTGAATGTTATTGTTCTGATATTTTAGAGAACTTTATGCATCAATTAACACAAGTGGGAATGAATAATGGTTGGTTCCAACAAGACAGGGCAACAGCACATACATCTAACATCTCAATGGCTTTCCTGCACAATGTGTTTGGTGAATGAATAATTTCAAAGAATTTGTGGCCTGCAAGATCTCCTGATCTGACTCCCCCCAATTTCTTTTTATGGGGTGTGGTGAAACAAACAGTGTATCAGAACAGACCACACACAATTGACAAACTTAAAGCTGTAATAATGGCATACATTCAAGGAATCACTGTTCTTCAGTTGCATAAGGTGTTTGCAAACAAAATGAAATGAGTGCAATGCTGTATTGATGTCAATGGAGGTGATTTTGAACACCTTTTATAAACAATGTAATCATGTATTAAGGTAGTGAATAATTTTTTTTTCAAAATGCTTAGTCATTTCTTTATACATATTTTCATAAATCCATGGTCACAATTCCAGTTCACAGCAACTTTCTGAACATACTGTAGCATTCTCCAGTCATTTGGAACATTGTAGGCCACTATTCAAATGATATCAGATTCTCACTGTGTACAGTCAGTATATTTTTCACTTGATTCTGTACATAATATTGAAAAAGAGAAGTGAAGTACATGCCCACAACACAAGATGGGCAAATGACTTAGAAATCTCACATAGCAGACTAACTGGGACACTGACAAGCTTCCCATCATTGGCCATGAAACTATTCAACAACCTGCCAAATGAGGTGAAGAATGCACAGCATACAAGATTTAAAAACTTGGTGAGGAGAGAATTGATGGACCAACCACTTTATTCTCTGACAGAGCTAAATGATAAACCCCTGTTCCATCCAAGCTAGTTATAGAGTCACATTAAAAAAAAGAACCCCTGACACAGTCTGTCTGGTTTGCCCAGTCAAGGACAAAGCCATCAAGTAAGTATCAAGTGATTATTATGTCTAGTTCTGATGAAGAACCTGCTCCAAAGTGAAGACATGGAGCCATCAAAGAAATTTATAAACATAATGTTGTTTGAAGTGCAAGAGTCAAAGGGCACAGTTATGTTTCTCACTCTGGTAAGCAAGTTGAGGAAAAATGCAAGCCCAGCCCCAGCTTAGACAGTTTAGTTTGCAAGTGTGACTCTAAATACTCAAAGTTCATTGATCTTCAAACAATAGATGAAGCTTTGAATTATTTCTATTCACTTGAAAATAAAAACAGTCAGGACACATATTCAAACATTGATTACAGTGAATGAAGTTAAATGTTGAACTAAGATGAGATATACAGAAGACAGTGGTGAGGAAAATATTGTTGAAGACATTTTAAAAGGAATCACTCATATAAATATCATGTAAGAATTGGGGAAGAAATGAAAACTGTATGCAAAAATGTTTTTTTTTTTTTTTTAAAAAAAAGATCCCTGGCATTACTTACAACAGGTTAGAATGAAGTTGTAAATTATTGCTGGAAAATAAGACACTAAAAGATAGATGGGCCAAAATGGAAGTGGTAATGCCATACCTGGTAATATTTGTATTTGAATTCATAACCACATTTAAATGTTTTTTAAATATGTATAGAATAAGCAAGTATGCTCACAAATTCATTTCCAGGAAGCATGACTTGTATGAAGTGGAATTTAATTGAAGTATACTCAGAAGCAACATTTTTCAATTGCCTTTTCTAAATTTATCTCAATACTTTTTACACACAAAACTATCAGATTAAACACAACATAATTCTGTAAATAACTTTGTATAGGAGCTTTTATAGAAACCTACATAATGATGAGTCTATAAATGATGAGTCTATAAATGATGAGTTCTTAAAATTCTATTTTTAGTAACCTGCATTCAATTTCCGACATGTGTTTGAACCTCTACTAACTGAATCTCCTACAATCTTCTACCTACCTGAATCTCTCATTATTTTTGATTTTATTGACCTTTCTGCTGAAAATAAACAATTCCTTGGAAATTTGTGGGCTTCCTATACACACTAAATTTCGTTAGTTGAAGTGAAGAGAAAACTTTGTTGTTGAGAGGTCCGAAATTCGTTACATAGAGGTAAGTAAGCAGTAAAAATTATAAAATGTCATGGGACAAGGTGAAAATTCATTATGCAGAGGATTTTGTTATTTGAAGGTTTGTTATATAGAGGTTAAGGACTGTATATAAAAATGAATGTCTGTATGTATGTATGTTCCTTATAGACTTCAAAACTACTTGACAGATCAGCATGAAACATTGGGAATATGTTGTGTGAATATTGGGGATGGTTTCTGACCATAAATTTTAATAGGGGGGCTAATAATTATTATTAATCCACTTTACAGACCTAACTTACTGAACTTGCCGGCCATTAGGCTACCGAAATGATTGAACAAATGAAAAGATTGGACTGGAAAGATGATCATGTGTAATTCAAACTAATAAAAATTGGCATTTTTACTCCATGCCTGAGTAGGCTAGCACTCACGCATCTGGTGCTAAAGCTTCTGGGCTCAAATCCTGTTCCAGACAACTTTTTTGTTCATGGTTTTCTACTCTAAATTATTTTATATGCTAGAATCATCAATTAAGAATGAGTTATCGTTTGTATCATACATGTTTTATTGTTTCTTATAATTTATTTGAGGTATTTTACATTTAAGAATGTACAATATTTACAATAACATCTACAATATCTATAAAAAGTTGAGAGATTACTGTCAAAACAGAGCTTTAAATTCATGATGCTTCAAGCACAGAGAAAGGACTATCACTATCAGTCATTTTACTCTTTTCTCTGTGCTTCAAGCTTTCTATAATAGTATAAAATAGGTCTGGTAGAGTGCAATGTATATCTGGAAGCAATTTTTATTAGTCTTGGAAAGATTTTCAAATGTGGTTGCCTCACAAATATAAAAGGTTAGTTTAATGTGAAATTTAATGAATAATATTATTATACCAAGATTTATGTGAAAGTTAAAATCATAAGTGAAACATTTATTTATTTTGGAAAGCCTTCCCAGCTATTTCACAGTTTCGAACCAAATTTCTGGTAAGCTATTTTCAATTATTGTTAGTGATTGTCAATTTCTGTCAAGTGAATTGCATTTGATGGTATGAATATGTGAATTTGAATGCATTTGAAGTAATGCATTTTTCCATTACAAAATGTTTACAATAAAACTTTCTCATTTATCAATCTAATATCAGGGGATAAATTATATTCTTTATCAATGATTCTAATCACAAAATATCATATGGGATGAAGTTACTATGGCACACAAAAGGTCATTGGCAGTGCTGGATCATACAATGAAAGACTTGAGACAAAACACTCAGCTCTTTGGTGGTGCACTCATTTTACTGTCTGGCGATTTTTGACAAACTCTGCCAGTTATACCACACTCAACACCTGCTGATGAACTCAATGCATGTACTAAATCTTCAATTCTATGGCAACATGTTAAGAAGTTCGCATTGAAAAAAAATATTCATGTTCAATTAAAAAATTATGCATCTGCCACACATTTTGCAAAACAATTGCTGGATATTAGTAATGGAGAAATTGCCATAGATCAGTCCACACACTGTATCAAATTGCCAATTGATGTCTGCAAGTTGACAGCAAAGAAAGATGAATTGATCCAGAAAGTCTTCCCAACTATTGGGCAGAATTACAAAAATCATCATTGGCTCAGTGAATGTCCTATTGTAGCAGCTAAGAACATTGATGTGAATGAAATAAATTTCACCATTCAAAATGGAATACCAGGCAAAGCAATAACTTACAAGTCCATTGATACTGTCATGAATCCTGATGAAGTTGTCAATTATCCAACAGAATTCTTGAATTCATTTGATTTGCCAGGCATGCCACCACACATTTTAAAATTGAAAATTGGTGGTGGGAAATCTGCCACAACTTTGCAATGGTACCCGACTTTCAGTGAGGAAGTTGAACAACATTATTGAAGCCACAATTTTGAATAGTTATCACACATTCCAATGATTCCAACAGATATGCCATTTGAATTCAAGCGGTTACAGTTCCCAGCACAACTGGCATTTGCAATGACCATAAACAAAGCACAAGGACAATCCCTGCAAGTGTGTGGACTGGAGCTAGAAAACCCTTGCTTTGCATATGGACAACTATATGTGGCCTGCTCAAGCATTGGAAAACTATCTGATTTATTTGTTACACCAGAAGGAAAAACTAAAAATATTGTTTATCCACAAGCATTCAAATGAATAAAAGAATTAAAAAAATACAATAGATTTGATTTCAATAAAACTGATTAAAATATAATTTCTCAAAATGAGTTTTCTTGGAATTATATTCATCTCAAAATTGCAGCAATGCATGATGGGTCAGCTAGAGCACTGATGATCTAGTTGAAAGAAGATACTCAGCTGAAACATTTTTTTCAGGCATTGAAAATTCTCCAATTTCATCATGTGTAATAAATCAATTTTATTGATAAAATTATGGAGGATAAATGTTTATTTAAGAATAGAACATTATTTTACTAAATGTTTACAATAAGACTTCATGATACTATGAGACTATCTATGAAGGGTCTGTCTGTATGTATGTATGTATGTATGTTTCCTATAGACTTCAAAACTACTTGAAAGATCAGCAATAACCTTTGGGAATATGTAGTGTGAATATTGGGGATGGTTTCTGACCATAAATTTTAATAGGGGGGCTAATAGTTATTATTAACTAATCCATTTTACAGACCTAACTTACTGAACTTGCCAGCCATTAGGCTACCGAAATGATTGGATGAACAAAAAGATTGGAATGGAAAGATGATTGTGTGTGAATGTCCCAGGTCTGCTGAAAAAATTTATAAAAATTAGTTTTATCAAATATCCCAGGTTTCAAATGTCCCAGCATTGTAAAATCTATATATATATAATCGAAATACCACTGACTGACTCATTCATCACAGTTTCTCAGGAACCACTTGACCAAAAACGATAAAATTTGGTACACGTATTCAGTAGGGGGACTAGATGCGTGCTAAGAAAGGGTTTCAAAATTTACCCCAAAATGGGCCCAAAATTGAAGATTTCTGAAAATTTAGGTGACAACAATTTCTAGATAACCATAAGGTCAAATCAGATAAAATTTGGTATTCATGTTAAGTATCGGCCTTAGATGTACCTTGGAAAAAAAGTTTCAAAATTAGCCCCAAAATCGACGATTTTTGAAAAGTTTGGTGATAAACAGCCAAATATTTTGAAATTTGCACTTAACAGATGTCATCAACCTAGCATAATAACATTTCATCATACCCAGTCATATGTTTCCCACATATTGCAAGGCTCCGACTGTATGGTAGCCTACATGCAAAGTGCAAAGTCTTTTGCTGTTCAAAGACAGTGTAAATAACGCTGCTAAGGGGTCTGCCATATGATTAAAAACGGTTGACTTCTATCAGCTGTTCCTTTAAGCTGTTTGGCTGGCAAGTTCAGTAGGTTAGGTCTATTAATGAATAATAATTTGTTTCAAACAAAGCAAACTTATCCCGAGCTACCAAAATAATTTCAATAGCTAAAAGCCAACGTTTATGAAAAGTATATGTTTGATTAAGACCCTAGATGCATACTAAGTAATGGTATCAAAATTCTCCCCAAAATCACCTATTTCTGTAAATTTATCTAATCACAATGGAAATTAGTAGGACCCCCCGGGGGTCCAGGGGGCAGAGCAAAACAGTTAAGGTGAGACAGTTAAGGCGAGTGAAGCGAGTCTGCCAACTAGTTGTGAATAAATCATTTAAATATCAAATGTCCCAGATTCATATGTCCCAGGTTGGTAGGTTGGTTAGATAAAATATTAATAATAAGCTAGAGTTTTTTAGGAATGGGTAAGAGGGGGTACCTTTCTAAAAACATTAGTTCAATAACAAACATAATAAGTAGAATAAACTGTTAAGATAGCAGCCCTTCTTTGCTTTTGACACTAACATTATACCTGACTAGAGTTGAGTTATTTTCATATGGTGCCTGGCAAATGGCCTTTGCTTTGCAATTTACATGGCAGCGGTTGATGGTATGGTAGCTCTGTTTTCAGTCTGCAAACAACTGTCTTGAAGAAAGTTTTGCTCTGGCCAACAATTATAGTCTATTTAAAAAACATCGGTTTTTGGTAGTCATGTTGTCATATAGTTCTATAGTTGTACAATAGAAAGATAGCCTAGTCTTATGTTTTTGAAATGGGTGGAGACAGGCAGGCGTGCAGTGGTGCATGCATGCATAACCAACACTCCTACATTTGTTTACTAAATTTCTCCCCACTACGCTCGCTCGGTTCAAGCACCACATGAAAGTAGCTCAACTCTACTAACTCTTATAATTTCTGCTTTCATGCAATCAGCAGTGAATAATAATAATCTGCTTGTTTTTACAAGGTTAGTCAAAATTCGTTCATGCATTCAGAAACTGTGGGCCAACTGTACTTGCTTGATACCAAATATATATTTACATTATAATATGGAATATTTTGCTTCCAGGGAAAGGAGCAGGTATCACAAGAGGATCTCCACTAAAGAACTGATGAATTACTGTACATTCACATGAATGGAATGTAGCATAAAAATAAACTAGTTAAACTCAACTCCACATTTTTATTTAAAATTATTCTCCATAATTTTATCAATAAATTGATGTATTAAACATGATGATTGGAGAATTTTCAATGCCTGAAAAAATGTTTCAGCTGAGTATGTTTTGCAGTTTGAATTGGTACATTTGAGTTTTTTCAGGAAATAAGCATGCATACATTTGGCGCTCATTACAGCTGTTTCTCTGCATGCTAGTATTAGGTTACAATTTTTTTTCTAATTTGTAGAATCGATTATTATTATTATTACTAGCTATTGTGGCCATCGTTCATAGGGATTATGTTTAGAAATAAGACTAAATATGTTTCAGCTTTTTTGATAGCAAAGATCATGAAGTTGTTAGCAGCTTAGTAAACAACTTAGAACGTAAACAATTCAGTGACAGTTATCAGAGAGAATATTTGAGAACAGCTGATTGATATATCATGATAAATTACATGATTTGTTCTTATGTGGTAATAAAACTTAGAAGAAATGTAGCCAAAATCGCACAATACTTGGTTTTTAAACATTTATTATTCTGTTAAAAAAAAGTTAATTTAGTTTTTTACAGCTAAAGACATTGTCAAAAAGGTTTTCAATACTGATAAATAACTTAAATTCCGATCGATGCTCTCGTTTTTCAGGAGAAGGCTGCATAAAATGCCTTCGTGGCCATGACAGACAGACAGAAATTGAGATAAGACTTGTTTCGGCTTCTTTAATGTATAAAGTGTAAAAATAACCAAAAAATATATAATTCTGATAAATGTACAGACAAAACAAAAATTTTATTTATATAGATAATATTCAAAATTGAAATAGAGTGCCTTTCATCCAAACAGCTTTTTTGCATTTGTCATGATTAGTTGCTCAGTTATCTGAACTGATTTTATACGATGTTTATAGTCATGTTTCTGTGTTAGGTTATGATTACAAGATTTCTGTATTCTAATCATTATTTCAAGTACAAAATGCCTAGATCTTACAGTAGAGCTTTTAAGAAACAAAGAAATATTGGGAAAAATAAGGCTGTTGTAGAAGAAACACAGCCTCCAGTGAGTACTTGTTCTTCTGCATTTGAAACAGAGACAGAGCAACAGACATCTGCAAGGAAATTGAAAAACTTGATGAATGTGTACAATGAATTTGAAAGTGCTATATTTGGAAATGAAATTATGGATTTGAATGTATTAATTATGTGATGTTTTTCAAAACTGTATAGCTTGTAAACAATATTCTCAAACTGGACTAAGATTAGATGTTCAGAGAAAGGTTGGCCTAGCAACAAAAATATTTTTGCAATGTGATGTATGTGGATATGAAACATCATTTTTCAAATCCAAAGTATTGTCCAATGAAGAAGATGTGGTTGAAAATGATAAGAGAAACTTTTTTTAATGTAATGTTAGACTAGTGTATGCATTGAGATCCATAGGGCAGGGTAAGACTGCTGGAAACATGTTTTGTGGAGTTATGAACTTACCTCCACCACCTGTGTCTTTCCCAAGATACACAAAAGTACTTGGTGAAGTGGTGAAAACTGTACAGAGGAAAGCATGCACAAGGCTGTAGATCTAAATGATGGGTGCAGAGACTTGACAGCAGCTTTTGATGGCTCATGGCAAAAACATGGGCATACCTCTCATAATTGTATAGTGAGTGTCACAAACATAGATACTGAAAAAGTAATGGACATTGAAATTTTAACAAAATTCTGTAGATATCCAAATAAGGAGGAAACTTGCAAGGCGAACTATTCTGGATCAAGTGGTGGGATGGAAATTGGTGGTACAATTGCTATTTTTAGGCATTCAATTCCTTCTTACAATTTAAGATATTTAGAGTACCTTGGTGATGGAGCCTATAAAACTGTCAATGAATTGAAAGTGTTTAGTGATCATCAAGGGGCAGATCCAAGGGGGGGGTCATGCAGGTCATGACCCCCCCCCCCAAGACTATTCTCCAGTGACTGTTTGTGAATGCTTGTAAAGAGAGATAGAGAGAGAGAGAGAGAGAGAGAGTATATAATTGAATTGAAAAAACTTTATTTGGCCGTTTTTGCCCATAAGAAACAATAGTGAACTGGTACCTGACAACTCTTTCTTTGTCCACCAGGATGGCAGATGGCAGCACCATGCACTGCTGCCATGATGCATGGAGCAAATATGTTAATACACCTTACCTCTAACCTCTGCCTTCATAGTCTATGACTCCATAGTCCAGAGTAAACAGCAATACTATACTATGCTAATTATGTATTCTCAGCGGGTAGTTTACATACAAAAGGCCTACATATACTGGTATTGCCATTTTCTGAAAAATGAAATCTGTTGCAATAAATGCATTCTACAGTTGAATAATTTCTCACACACTTAAAAAATGACTGGGAACTCAGAAAAATCTTTAAAAAATCATTTTCTAAGGGTTTTTGGGCATGCTGAGTCCAATTCTGGCACTGAAATTTGCTGGGGGAGCATGGGGTAAATATACTACATGGGTGAAAGGGTGGTCACCCTTATACCTTGGTTAGTATATATATAAATTTGATACTTGATCCACCCCTGCCATGACCCCCCAGAATTCCAGTCTAGATCCGCCACTGTGGTGATGATATAGCTGTGAAGAAACTTGATTGTATAGGCCATAATTATATAGAAAAGGATGGGTGCTCAGCTCCAAAGATTGAAATTGTCCACAAAAGGTCATAAACTTGTAGATGGAAATCCTTTGGGACAAAAGAATAGACTGACAGATTCTCTCATTGACAAGATTCTGACATACTATGGATTGGCAATTTCAAGGAATGTGCAGATGTGCAGAAAATGAGGCAAGCAATATGGGCAATGTACTTGCATCTTATGTCAACCAATGAACATCCACTACATGTTTATTGCCCCAGTAGACCAGATTCCTGGTGCAAATTTCAGAAGGCAGTAGCTGCAAACATTGCTTATAATCACTCAGATATATATAGTCATTGCTTATAATCATTCACATAGTGTACCAGAGGCAATAATGCATGAAATCAAGCCAATAATAAAAGATCTATCAGATCCACAGTTGTTGAAAAAATTCACTCATGGTTGTACACAAAATCCTAATGAGTCATTCAATAGTGTTGTGTGGTCAAGATTGTTAAAGACAATATTTGTGGGAAGAGATACTTTCAAGTTTGGTATTCATGAAGCAATTTTACATTCATATGGACATATTGCCAAATGTAAAGTGTTATAGAAATTGGGCTTGCCAGTTGGACATTTATACCAAGAAAGCGTTGTTAGCTGCCAATGAACAATGTATAAAATATGCAGACCACTCAATGAATGAACTCCTAAAGAAGGCAAGATTGGCTAGGAGAACAAAAAGGAAGCTTCTAGATGACTTAGAAGACCCAGATGACCCTGCATATGGGGCTGGACTCCACTGATATGTGAGTAAAATGAACCAAACTGTAATTATGAAGTAAAGCCAGTTTCCAGAAAATAACAAAATTTTAACTTTGTTGTACTTTTCTGAGAAACATACTGGACATATCTCACTGACATTTTTTGAAAAATTCTCCCACGGTATCTGTGAAACTTTGATAGAACAATATTTCATTTTTTTTCAAATACAAAATTTATAAATATTAATTGAATAGAATTAATTGGTGTGAAAAAGTTAACATTTTTAAAAATAAAATATTTCAAAACTAATTTTCACAAAACCGTTCCTGTCACATGATTAGTAGAGACCTAAGGTTCAACTTTTTTAAAAAATAGCTCTCTGTGTCCAACAGTTTCATCAAAAAGGTACATAAAAATGCTAATTTTAACATGCAAAGCATAGAACATGACCAGTCCCCTTTTAACCTTATTTATTAATTTTAGTTCAGAACTATAAAGCAATTGCAACTTGTTTGTTTATTGAACAAAGAAGTTGCAACTGAATTTACTTGTGATAAAATACATGTATATTTGCTATTAAATAATGGGCAGCTTTTTTAGTTGCTGATTTTAACAAAAGAACCACAGATAAAAACATTTAGATATTTGTCTCTTAAGTTTCTGACTATCACTTTGTGTTTCTCATTCATCGCCATAGGAGGTAACATGGCTCGTCACTGGGGACCTGCTGATAACCAGACAATTTGGACTCTTGCACTCCCGAGAGATCCTCTGTTCTTCGAGCTTGGTCTAGCATCAATAAATGCAGACCCGTTCATTGCAGGCCAGGAAGTCATCAACTTGATAGCATTTGGTTATGCCTATGTCTATGCTAAATTGAGGTCATCTAACCGTACAAGGATCACCAAGAGTGATCTCGAAATAAGCATCATTGGTGAACTCCTCGCCCCCAGGATTCCTAATGCCAACATTGCAAACCAGCATATTGCTCGCAATAGAGTTGTTGCAGCTGCTAAGCTTGTCCAGGCTCATGAGCCCTTTGAGGATTGGAGGGTTGCTCTCCCGGACGGAGTTGCAGTGGATGATCAATCTGTCGCAGAATTTCTGGATGCTCTGACATTTGACCAGGCTCATGTGCTACTGACTCGGCTTGGAGCAGCATATATCGTGCAAGATCAAGCTCTTATCACTCGATGCATCATCACAATGTTTGTTGGGATTGTTTGCCGAGGTACCATGTCCGATGATTATAGAGCCAAGACTCTTGAAGCTCTTCGTCTGGAGCTAAACATTGCTGTTCCTTTAGAGACTGGGACTGTAGCCAAGCTGTACGCCCAATATGGTCAGTATCTCAACTCAGCACTCATCTGGGGGGTAATCGAGTGCTGGAGAGGATTCTTACCTCCATCGGCACTTCACCTGAGAAACATGGCCACACAAGCTTCCTGGGACGGGTTGACCACATTTATCCAGATCCATGAAGCTTTGAATGTGTACCGTGATTTCCCCTGGCTTGAGTTGTACATTCTGTCTCCTTATGGAATTGAATTCGCCAGCTACAACAGGGCGGTAAACTTAATTGGAGATAATGAGTATTACGGATACAACCAAGATCTTGGAGATGCCAAGTCTACCAATTACTGTAACCTGGGAAGCATGTGCATGGCATTGAACATAGCTATTGCTGGGAAGGGAACGATGAATTCATATCAGGGCAGGCTCAGGGTCATGGCCCTTAATGCCACAGTCAAACAACTGATTGAAGCCTACAAAGTACGGGCCTCGACTGTCACACTCGACAGAAATGGGAATTATGCAGAAGCTCTGGGTGTGATCAACTCCGCTATAAGAGCTGCAGCATGAGTACAGGATGTAAATGAGGTGCTATATATACCTGTATTCCCGGTGGAGGATGCTGATTAAGTGGTAACACATCATGCTCCCAGAGCATCAGACTTATCATAATGTAGGTTTATTCAGTTATTGTTAGGTATATACTATTTCATATATCTTCATTATATCCACATTATCTCATATCATATTGTTGGATTACTTTATTATATAGATATCCATTAATTCTGTAAATAATTTTAAAAAAAATATTAGACTTTCCTGGCTAGTTTTCTCAAAGAATCTGTGTCTAAGTTTGTTGCAAGTGTTTATTTTAAGTGTTCAGTAAACTTGCCTAGTAAAGGCATTTTGTTCAAGTTTTCCTGAAACTGTTAAGGAAAGCTTGTGTCAAGTGTTTCAACTGGGAACTAGTAAGCTTGCCTCATGCTTTCCACAAGAAGGCTTGTTTTGGGATTGAAAATTAGGGGCAAGTGTTCCAAGCTGTCATATGGCAAGTTTTTGGAAAGTTTTCCTCAAGTTTTTTATTGCCACCTGGGAATGAGAGATTTGATACACTTCCCAGTTCATGGTCACTCATATTCACACTGTGACTGAGATTTTGGAGCCATCAAGCGTACTATGGAGAACATTGGTCATATATACACTCTAAAGCAATATGCAGAACTGATCCTGAAGGCCCATAAGACATGTCATTTTGATATCCACTATGTAACCAATCAAGACATCAAATCTTTTTAAAAAATGGTGGCCTCAATCATACAAGAAACAGACATACTCTGATGAAACCTCAGGAAGAGCTTATCCAAAGGACAGGAGAAAGTCTATTAAGATTTTAACTTGAGAAAGTCTATTAAGATTTTAACTTATAGACAATTTCGTTACAGCAAGGACTTGCTAGAAAAAGTAGTTATGAAGCCATTTATAGATGGATATGAATCATTCACATTCATTTTGGTGAAAACACATTCTCCTCTCCTGCCCTAACTATGAAAAATGCATATACCTCAGGAAAAGTAAGTAAAAAACAAAATACTTCATTAAAACATTATTTACTTGAAATATTTATTTATAATAGTTGAATAAAATATTGTAATAATACTCCAGTACTCCACACTAACTAACCAAAAGCTTACACCTTGATGGAAAAATCTTGGGAAATTGAATTTTCTGTTAGTGTGTGATTTATTATACATTGTGTAATAATAAATATGACTGTTTGTAATAAGAAATGCAGTTTCATTGAATGATCTGTTATGACAACTATTATGCAATAACCTAGCAATGCACAGCCACAAGCCATTCAAAGCATAGCAAAAATGTTTAAGATGAGCTAGCTAGATAGTTTTGGCATCAGTGATGAATGAAAACAGTGACAAAAAATGTAAAAATTACAGAGGAAAACCTAAAACCAGCAAAAAATGTTACACTAGGCAATGGAGTAAAAAGTACACTATGATCCATGAACAAAGAGACATGAAAATGTTGTGTTTTGGCAGGAGTGTGAATTAGCACTAGTGATATTTGTAGGGAAAATGTTGGAAAAGTCACCAATAATATATGAGTTGACAAAATATTTATTGCACCTCTCACCAAAAGTGGCAGTTGAAACAAAACTAAGCCACAGCAAAATGGAGAAATTGTTAACACATCTATTAGAATCAAAGTGGATAAACACAATTGAAGGAGACCAGGCTCAGAGATTATTTTCCAGTTTAACCCAGGATGAAGATGTTGTACAGAGCTAAAAAAATACAAAAAATCTGAAGAAAGACTTGATAAATTTTTGTGCTACAACATGTAGAACACCAACTGGAAAATTTCACCAGACTAACAGAAGTAATGAAACTAGACACAACTCTATCCCATGGAAATGCAAGTGTAGAGAGAGGGTTTTCTGTGAATAAGGTATGCATTGTTGAAAATATGCATGAAGAGCTCCTAATTGCTCAAAGAACAATTTATGATCATGCAGTGACAGCTGAAGGAATAAAAAAAATTGACATCACAAAACAACTTACTAGTGCAGCCAAAAACACATATAACAATTTCAAAAAAGTTGAGAAAAAGAAAATAGAAATGGATGAGTGTGCTACAAAAAGATTAAAAAAGAGTTGCAGAAAACAGCAGAAAGAACTGGAAGCAAAGAGAGCAAAGTTACTTTAAGATGCCCATGAGAGAGCTGATTTAATCTCCAAAGAAATCTGCAAAATAAAAAAACTATATAAAAGCCAAATACCCCTGATTTGCTGATTCATTCATCAACGTTTCTCAAAAACCACATGGCTAATTAAGGGGAGCAGACCAAAAAAATCGATTTTTTTTTCAGTTTTTCGATTTTGTCATATATCGATAGCTCAAATCGATAGCTTCAAATCGATGTATCATATGAAAGGATCCGATCATCCACTGATGAGAAAAAAATTATTTACTGTCATGCTGTAACAGATTTTTCGTTTCCAGTTGCTCATTTTTCACAGTCATTTTTTGTACATTTCCCAGTTTCACTCTTACTCAATTTCTGATGAAATTTTTATAAAATTCTTGTACATTACGGTCTGTTATGTTACTACACCTGTAATGCTGATATAGAAGGCTTTGGAATTCCATGATCATCTTAGTTTGATTACATCGAAAGTTGTTTACAACGGTTCGGTTTTCGGTACAAGAATTCGACACTTACAGTGCATTGAAAAGTGAAATTGATTCTTGATTGTGTATTTTTATGTAAATATTTGATATTTCTACACTTCATAGTTGTGTACAAAAATGCCTCGATCAAAAAGAATTTTTAAAAAAGTGAAAAACATTTGTAAAAAAAGTCCTAACCTCACTTCTTCAACATTGGAAACTTCCCTACAAGAAACTGCTTCTACATCTCATTCTTCAAGTGCCAAGACAAATATAAGTGCTTCGAAAAAAAAGTTGAGCAAACACAGTGAGGTATATGAACAATTTGAGGGTTCAAACTTTGAATATGAAATTGTTGATGTACAATCTATAGTGCAACTAATAAATGAGATTGCTGTTTGTAAACATGGTGGAGGCCCACTGAAACTTTCTCTTAGTAATAGGGTAGGCTTAGCATTCTCAATGAATTTACAGTGCTCACAAGAACAGTGCAATATGAAAGTTTCTATGCCAAATTGTCCTAGTGTAAAATTAGAAGATAGAAGTAATAAATTACATGATATAAATATTCGTTTTGTATATGCATGTAGATCCATTGGAGTAGGCCAAGAGACTGCTGAGATGTTCAATGCTGTCATGAACTTGCATATGCCTTCTAAGTTTGCCAGTTATAATAAAGTTTTGTTACCTGCTGTTCAAAAGGTTTGCAATGACTCTATGAGTGAAGCTGCCAAATTGGCTGTTGAGGATAATGATGGGGATAATTGTATTGCTGCAGCTTTTGATGGCAGCTGGCAACGCCGTGGATTTTCATCTCTGAATGGGGTAGTTACTGCGAACAGTATCACCACTGGCCAAGTAGTTGATGTTGAAATTCTTTCAAAATTCTGTACATGCAAAGAAAGATATAAGAATATACACGAAAATGATTGCATGGCTAATTATAGGGGAACTAGTGGGGGCATGGAAGTTGAAGGAGTCAGGAAAATGTTTGGCAGATCAGAAGCACTGCACAATATAAAATATAAATACTATCTCGGAGATGGTGACTCCAAGGGGTTTTCTACTATATCAAAAGAGCAACCATATGGCCCCGACTTCCAGGTTGAGAAATTGGAGTGTGTGGGACATGTCCAGAAGCGTATGGGGTCACGTCTTAGACGATATAAAAAGACCAATGCCAAGTTGGTACTATCTGATGGAAAGAAACTTGGAGGGCATGGTAGGCTTACCGACTCAGCAATAAATACGATTCAATTGTTCTATGGACTGGCAATTCGACGAGAAGCAAAAAACGGAGTTGCAGCAATGAAACAGGCGATTTGGTCTTCCTATTTCCACCTAGGTTCCACAGATGAGGCCCCCTGTCATGGATTGTGTCCAACAGGTGAAGACTCATGGTGTAAATTCAACAAATCAATTGAAGAAGGTACCACCTACAAGCATGCCGAGCACACTCATATTTCTTCTGTTGTGCTCCAAGAAATAAAACCTATTTTTCGAGATCTAGCCGCTCCAGAACTGTTAGTCAAGTGCATTCATGGAGGAACCCAAAACTTGAGTGAGTCCCTAAACAATGTCATTTGGTGTAGAGTTCCGAAAAAAGTATTTGTGAGACTGGACACTTTTAAACTGGGAGTCTATGATGCTATCGGGCATTATAATAAGGGCAACATCATCAAGTGTCTTGTGCTTCAAAATCTAGGGCTAGAACCAGGCAGCTATTTTGTGAACTCAATGAAATATATTGACAACCGCAGGATTCTACGAGCGGAAAAATCAATCGAAATCATTGAAAAAAAATGCAGACAACAGAAGAGTTCACAAAGGATAAGATTGGAGGAGCTTTTCGAGGAAGAAGAAGGCCCTGATGACCCCTCTTACGCTCCAGGAAACTTCTAAATGTAAGTCAAATGCTTCAAAATTTTCAAAGTCAATTTTCTAAAAACAGTATTTTTTCACTTTATGTACCTTTTTCTCAGGAACCCTTCAAGGTAGACGTCTGAAATTTTGTACAGTACTTTTTAGGACTATTATATACACTTTAGCGAGAGATAATTGAGAATTAAATAAAAAATCCCATTTTATATAACTTTTTGTGATCTAATACGGTGTTTTCGAGCAGTAATTCAGGAAAAAAATCATATTTGGTAAATAAAATGTCGAAAACGAAAAATCTTGTGCTAAAGTATGTAAAAAGGTCATGTTAGTCTGTGTTCAAAATCTCACATCGATCGGGTGGATAGATCTCTAGAAAAAGGTACATATGTTAACATTACGGCTTATGGGATTTATTTTTGGTCTGCTCCCCAAATTCAGTACACATGTCTAGTAGTTTTGTTTAAAAAATTTCCTTACATTATAATATACTATGCATTTTGTTGTAAAAAGGCAAACTATCAAAAACTATCAATAACTATTAATAGTAAAGGTGAAGACTATCAATACCTATTGATGGGGTTGACTATTGATTATTCTCCACCACTAGTCAGACTGAGGTTAGGAATAATTATACACCCAGCCAAAGCCAATCACAGCCTTCTAAACCACCAAGTGCATCTATGCCATCAGCTGAGGAACACAGTAGAAATTTCTGACAAAATATCTGTGGCAATAAACATTATCAGAGAAATAGGAATTATTGACAACCACCCACAACTGTCTTTGTTCAAGAAAATTTAATTAATGCTTAAAGCAGCTTACTAGGCTCCAATTAACAGAAACAACCAAACATGTGATAAAAATAAATACAGATTGTTGCCTTACTATTTTAAGTATAATAAGTGATAACAACAGCATAAATCAAGTATGGTAGTTTTCAATGAGTTAACCAACACCTCAGAAAGTAAATATTACTTATATGCTAATGGCAGTGCAAGGAATACTTTCTTAATATATAATAGCATGCATATTTTAAAGAATATCAGAAATAACTGGCTGAATTTGACAAATCATATCATCAAATGTTTCTAAATAATTTTATACCAGTCTAGCAAAATGTAGATATATTTTTAAATGACAACTCAAGTATTTCCCAAACAGATTCATCAAGTTATGAATTCAAGGAAGTAACTGAAGCTTAATTTTGTAATATTAGAGAGCATTATAAAAAAACCAAAAGGTTGGTAAACTCAGCTCCCAAGTTAACATATTTAAGACTATGTATCTGAACTCTTTCAAAAGACAGAATAAGCATTTAGTCATTACTGTATTTAATGAAATGTCTCTTGCAGGTTTAAGTAATGAATGCACAACATGGACAATGCTCAATGCTACCAATTTAAGACAATAGAAAACTGAAATTGTAAAAATTGAAAAGTAAAGTTTGTCTCAACTTGCCCTGCTCCCCCTATGATATTATTATAGTCACTTTGATTTGATTTGCAGGCACAATTCAGGATACATGGGTGATGACAAGATTGCTAAATTATTTTTCTCATTGTAGAACTTTCAGATAATGATGGAGATTCTAATGCTGAGGATGACCTTCCATGAATGGTACCTGATTCTTAAATATGCAGGTAAGATATTTTTCAATAAGCAGGTCAGATATTTCAATCATTTTTACCTGAACTCTGAGTCATGTTTCAACATGCTCAACATCAAATTCACCAATGTGTGAACCATCTACTAGCAAAGGTAGACTAGCAGACTACAGAGAAAATGGAAAGCACCATCCACAGAAGATTCTGATGATTTGCCTCCAGTTGATTCTAATCAACTACCTTTGTAATTGATCATGTTGAAAAATACAGTTATAAAAAAAAACAAAAACAAAGATCCCTATTTTTTATATTCAGTGATGCAGAATCTGATTCAGATCCAGACAGCACTGCAAATAATGCAAATGATCACACCTATGCAAGCCCTGTGAAAATCCAACCAGAAGTCACAAAAACAAAAGATAGACATACAACTAAAACACAAGACAAGAAGACACAAGAATGCAAGAGAAAAATTCAGTGGTGTAAGGTCAACCAACAAAGTTTTCTGAGTACAGATATAATCACAAGTTTGCTTTCTAACAAAACTTTTCTTTACACCATACAAAATGAAATACTTGATCAGGACATTAGAGTAGAACTAAAATTTATTTTGAAAAAAGCTTAAAATAATCAAGTGGCAGGGCAGGACAGTATTCCTTATGAATTTTACAAAAATGGGCCAGATGAATTGCTACAGCAAAGCACAGAAATTTTCAATAAAATCTTTGCAACTGCACAAGTTCCAAACAGTTTCAAATAATCAATATTTCCATTATATGAAAAGGGGGATGCAAATCAAGCAGTAAACTACAGAGGTATTTCCTTTATAGATGCAAAAGCTAAATTATTTGTGGGTAATATTTTGAACAGGCTTGAAAAGTGGGCGAATACTAATAAAATATTAAACGAATATTAGGCAGGATTTCAAAAGGGATATTCCACTGTAGATAACATATACAATCTTTTAGCAGAGTTGAAAATGAGTAAAAAGCGGGGTAAGCTCTTCTGTTTCTAAATAGATTTCTCTGCCATTTTTGATACAGTAAATGGGAGAGTGCTGTTTTATAAATTGTCAGGCATGAGTGTCTCTACTAAATTTTTAGTGAGACTCAAAGCTTTATATAGTGGTACCATGGCATGCATATGGAGTGAAAAAAGGTGGTTTGAATGCAGGTTAAGGAGAATGCATAAATAATAAAAAGTTGTCTTTGTGGGCAAAGTGGTTGTTATACTGGTCTGTTGCAAGGTCTATAATTATGGTATATAGGGCACAGGTATATTCTATTAAATTAATCAAATCATGTTAGTTATATATTTTATTCTACTTCTTATCATTAATTACTTTTTCAAAATTTTGTTTTTTTGTAGAGGCCACACATTTAATCATGAGCCCTTGACTCCCACCACATGTGACTGAGCATTGAATTTTTGACAATGGGGGTAAGAGTTTGGCCAGTCTGTTCTCATCAGAAAACACATTTGCTTTGAGTCCAGTAAGTGTTTAATAACTTAAGTGAAAATACTGGTTCATTTCATCTACTGAACTATATTTGCACTCAGTGCATTCATGTTATTGGATCTATAATGGAATGTAGTGATCAGAAGATAGGCTCTAAAAAAGGGATTAATAGTCAATCAAGTGAGCTAATTAATAATACTTTTAATTTTATGAAAAAGGAAAGGAGAGAAGGACCCATATTTCTTGAAAATGTGCTTAAAAGATTTTATCAAAATTGTATGACATAATACATGTTATCTGCAGTAGTGACCATGATTTTCATCAATTACCCATTTCATGAATATTGAACTGGTCAACTGTTTCTTGTTCATCAATAAAATAAAATAATAAGTTAATCTATATTCACAACCTTTCCCTGTGCCTAAATTATCTGCAGTCCCTTCATTCTATAAAAGAAAAGGTTTCTGCTACAACTTGGGCATTCATGATTGTTCAAATAACAATAGGTACTTTTACTATTGGGATGAAGCCACAGTGATGAAATGGCAAGCTGCTTTTTGAAACACTTCAATATGCATGACATCAAGTGTAACAAATTGATTGTTATATCTGATATAACCAAAATAAAAATTGGTCAATGGTAGCTCTTTGGCTCAAGCTATTGGCTTGTGGGTGAGTAAAAAGTGTAGAACATGTTTTCCAACAGTTGGGCATACTATGATGCCATTGGATAGAGATTTTGGAAGGGTGGATCAGTATGTGAGAGATCATGTACAGTATGTATATGCACCAGGGATGAATGGGGAGGGGGGAGACCTTGAAAAAAGCACAACATTCTCCTCCTTTTAAAGTATATAGGATGAAACAGGAAGATTTCTCTCAGGTTTCATCCCTAAGGACATTTTTCAAAGCTCCTAAGGATATCATCACAGCAGCTTTCAGATTGTTGTTGAGCCTTGAAAAGCCAGATTACATAACAGCAACAAACACATACTTTGATTTGGGTGAAGATGTGTCATTAAAGATGAAAGGATGTCATCTATCAGAGGAAGACGTTTTGAAACAATTTAATGGTTAAATTCCACTGCTTTATAAGAAACCAAGTCCAATTAATAAGGACAAATTACATGATATTGCTGACTTGTTAAAATATATATCATGATTATTTTAACACTTTGTTTCCATTTGAGAGCACAGGTGCAAATGTTTGAATGTATTATGTGTAGGATTGTATTGACATTTGGCACAGAATAATTTTCAATATAATTATTTTTAATATTTAAATAAATTTTTTTAGACAGCAATCTTTTGATACTCAATGATAAATAATAAACAAAATATTACATTACTTCATTTTATTGAGTATTTTCTAGTATTCTTCCCTAATTCCAGGATACTTCTAGGTACTATGTCAATTTTATTATTATGTTTTTAATAATACTATGTAAACTACAAAATCAAGGCAACAACTTATTTATTATGAAATAATTTATATTTTTATTATTTCAAATTATGGAAAGTATTGCACCCTTTGGAGTAGTAATTGAGAATATTGAAAAGTAATAAAAAAATATGCATATGGCTCTAATTGAGTGGAGACCCTTATGGGTAGTTCCACTTCGCCATATGAGCCATGTTATGGGAAACATGGTGGACCTACAATTTGAGGTGGGTTCCAAACCACCACAATAGTGATAATAAAGTAGATAATATGGAATTATTTCTGTCAGTCACCCATCCAAGAACAGTCTAGAGTGTTCATGACTTGAGATCACAATCATTTGTATATGGTTCTTACCAAGCGGCCAATTATTCAGTGAACAAAAGTAATAAATAGTTACTAGTGAGCCCAATGGGCTGGAGAACTCACTTGCAAACAATTAATTTTTGAAAGGGAAACTCATTTGGAAGCTTATCGTAGGGGTAAGGTAGTAATGAAAAACGGTTGCTTTGAAGATACTTATTTAAAAATTCACAAGACATATCACTTTAAGTTCAAGTTCATCATTGCTCTGATACACAGATTTATTTTCCACAAAAAAGACCTACCATAATCATATACCTATATATTAGGGCAATGGAATATATTTAGTAGATATACTAGCAGCTACCCGTCCTTCGTACGGATTATGTTTAGAAATATGACTAAATATGTTTCAGCTTTTTTGATAGCAAAGATCATGAAGTTGTTAGCAGCTTAGTAAACAACTTTGAATGTAAACAATTCAGTGACAGTTATCAGAGAGGATATTTGAGAACAGCTGTTTGATATATCATGATAAATCACGTGATTTGTTCTTATGTGGTAATAATAGTGCTACCTGGAGAATTCCCAAGAGCCTAGCACAAACCGCACCTTCCTAAAATGTTAATTTTTGTTTTGATAAATTAAAATTAGAAAATTTTGTTTTTTTTTCAACAAAGAAATGATTGATGAAACATAAGATGAGCTTTGATTCACCAGTCATATGTTTCCTAAAAGACTGCAATGCTCCGACTAAACAAGTCTGCAGACAGCGTAAATAACGCCGCAAAGGGCCCACCATTAAGATTATATTTGAGAACAGCTGATTGATAAATTACGTGATTTGTTCTTATGTGGTAATAAAACTTAGAAGAAATGTATCCAAAATCGCACAATACTTGGTTTTCAAACGTTTATTATTCTGTTAAAAAAATAGTTAATTTAGTTTTTTATAGCTAAAGACATTGTCAAAAAGGTTTTCAATACTGATAAATAACTTTAATCCCGATCGATGCTCTCGTTTTTCAGGAGAAGGCCGCGTAAAGTGTATCCAAAATCGCACAATACTTGGTTTTTAAACGTTTATTACTCTGTTAAAAAAAAAAGTTAATTTAGTTTTTTATAGCTAAAGACATTGTCAAAAAGGTTTTCAATACTGATAAATAACTTTAATCCCGATCGATGCTCTCGTTTTTCAGGAGAAGGCCGCGTAAAATGTATCCAAAATCGCACAATACTTGGTTTTTAAACGTTTATTACTCTGTTAAAAAAAAAGTTAATTTAGTTTTTTATAGCTAAAGACATTGTCAATAATGTTTTCAATACTGTTCAATAACTAAAATCCCGATCGATGCTCTCGTTTTTGAGGAGAAGGCCGCGTAAAATGCCTTTGGGCCGTGACAGACAGAAAGTGAGACTATTTTCGGCTTATTTAATGTATAAAACGTAAAAATAACCAAAAAATATACAATTCTGATAAATGTACAGACAAAACTCTAATTTTATTTATATAGATTTACAACATAAAAAACAGTTGTTCATAATTATATCCAAATATCAGGGCAATGAAATTAGTATATCAGATAGAGATTCTATAAAAACCCTGATCACATTGATATTCACCTACAGCTGATAATAACTCAAAATATATTTTGAAATCTATTGCAAATGCCATCATATGGTAGAATCGTAGAAACAACTATTTTCTACAGTGATATATATGTCAATATATCAATGAAGGGCCTATTTTATTTGCCTCAAAAAGGATCAAGGAGTCAGTTAATTTTATTGGCCAATGAACTTGACCTGTCTAAAGATACCAAGAATCTGTGTTTCAAATTTGAAGTTGATTGATAAAGGCGTTCAAACGTTATCGTGGAACATACCAACAAACACACATCGTCTCGAGCCTCAAGTCAAAAGGAAGAACTCGCGAACTTAATTAAAATTAGTTGGTGCTGTCAACTTTTCAAAAACTCAGGGGCGAAAATAATAATCTGATTTATTATTCTGAATGGTATCTGCCACTTACCAAGATCAAAATTCTGCCAAAAATAATGAAAAACATGGTATCTGTGTATACACCTGTTCTGTAATGGAATTATCATATTCAAACAACTAAATGATTGGTATCTCATTGAATGAAATAAATTCCTAAATAGATCAAGAATCCTTGAGTATACTTTTTTTTGTTAGGATAACAAAAGCTAAATATTGAATATACAACTCAAAAATTCACAAACCGTTTTCCACAAGTTTACATTTTGTTGGTTACCATGTGTTATGACTGAATGTCTCTCTCATGTAACCTGTAACTAGATTTTTATATACTAAAAACAAAAGTAATTGCAGCCATTTGTATTTTGCAAAAGTAAAAATTTACTGTATTCAATACCCTACATAATGCACACTGATTGTAAATTATTTGTGTATTTACTTTTAGTAGTTTTTTTCAAGTTTTAGAGTCTGTAGGTTAAGGTAACAAATAACATGAAGGAAATTGAGTGACAATGATGATAGTGTAAGTAAAGGCCAGAGTTATCCTATTCTGTTATTGGACTTACTCATGCTTCTATATAATAAAGTTTCAGATATCACAACAAGCCTAGAATTTTGTAAAATGAATGTACTACACTCAAGTATAATTTCCCACAATGAGCTTGCTCTCTTAAACAGAACTTTAAATGTAAGCTTTATCACAATTTCAAACGATGTTAGTGCATTATGGAAACTCAGTAGAATTCATTGTTGTATGTTTAATGATCATATTTTTGCCTTTACAGCAACTAGCTTAAGAAACATTTTTTCTATTGAATTATACTGTTATTCAAAATGATGAAATTCTCACAACTCATACTTATCCATCCTTAGTAATATACAATGACAAATTATAATCTGGTACTTGTGATGTTTTCCATGACAAAATACAATATGATATAATATTAAAACTGACACTGTATTTCACTTTTCAGTTTTAATATTAAATATAAATTTTTTTATAAAATATATTGAGATAATTGAGAGTTTCATATTATTTAATGCTAGTACATGTAGACTAAATTATAAGGATGGTTATAAGAATATTACAATTCAGGAGCTCTATGCAAGAAAGGCGTGAAGTCACAGATGCCCTTTTTGTGGAGAACAGTCATATGTGTAGATCTATTCTAGAAGCATATGCCAACAAAATTTCATGTCGATATCTTGAAAAATGACAAAGTTATGGCAATATTCAGGTTATGTCACATCAGCAGGTAATTCCCCATGACTTTGTTGTTGTGGAGTGTGTTTGTTGATGTTCTGCATATTAATAATTAATCATTGACTAATAAAGTATTAGAATTAGTGAGCTTTCAAAGAATTTCTTCTGTCAATAATCTTTGACTGGTAAAGTATTAGTATTAGTGAACTTTTAAAGAATTTATTTCAACATGGAAGGAACATTTCCAAGTGATGGGATGGATGATACTATATCAGCAAATAACATGAAATCGCAAGGAAGAAAATGTGGAAGGGCCGAGTCTTCATGGAATTCAAATAAAACAAAAAGACTATCTGGACAAAGTTACAAAAATGTAAATAATGAGACTGTACCTAAGAAAAAGTTTTTAAATGTGTCAGTCTGTTGCAGTAACCAGTGCTTCCAGGCGGTGAGTCTAACTGAGCAAAATAAGCTATTTCATGATTTCTATTCATTACAAGATCACTCCAAATAAAGCATGTATCTCAATAATTGTATCATGCAACAAGAGATAAATTTGCATAAAGTAAAATGTACAAGGAGTATGAGTAAGTGGAAATATAACCTTCCTCTTCTTAATAAAAGAGTAAAAGTGTGCAGGAAATTGATATTGACTCTATTTCAAATTTCAGAGAAGCACCTACGAATTGTACTAAATAAGGCCAAAGAAGGTACAGTCAGCTTCCCTGACAATTGTGGAAAGCATGCCAATAGACCCAACAAAATAAGTCAGCCGGTATGGGAAATGATAGATACACATTTGAAGGGGATTCCACATGCAGAATCACATTATAGTGCTAATAAATCTCGTAAATTATATTTTGAAACCCCAGCATTGAATGTGAAAATACTTTATAGTATGTTCAAAGACTATTATTATGAAGAAACTAAGGAACACTTGTCAATGAAATATGAAACATATCACAAATACTTTCTACATAGCACACTGTATGCCTTCAGAAAGCCACGATGTGATGTCTGTGATTTTTGTTTCTTGTCAGAATCAGAATTACAAAATAATCCATAAAACGATGATGCAAAAATAAAGTGGGCAATCCATAAAAAAAGTTGAACCATAATGAATCATTGAAAAATGATATTCTTGCAAAGGCAAAGGAGCATGATTTGAAAATGTTAGTTCTGGAATTTGATTATGGCCAGAACCTTCCAGTTCCTAAGCTCTCAGTAAATAGCCAGTTCTATAAAAGATTATTGTGGCTTAATATTTTCAATATTCATTGCCACAATGATAATGCATCAGAAATGTACTATTATCCCAAAACTGTATCTGCCAAAAACCCAGACACTGTTGTGTCTTGTATTTTCAATTTTCTACAGAATAGAATCATGGATAAAGAATTCAAAGAAATAGTTCTGTTCTCAGATAATGCTGGAGGACAGAACAAGAATATCCACCTTAGTTCGATTTTGCTATTTCATTGCTCAGAAGTATGGTGTAGAAGTAAAACATATATTCCCAGTATGCAGTCATAGTTATAGCCAAAATGATCAAAATTTTGGTGTTTATTCAAAGCAAATGGAAAAAATTGAAAATATTTTCACTGGGGACGAGTACATTGAAATAATAAAAAAAAGTTTTAAAATCACAGACTGTTCAGTTACCGGTATCTTCAAAGAATGGGGGAATAGTTTGAAAAAGTTTACTCTCTCAAAGCCCACATCAAGAGGGGTACATTTTATGATTCAGTCTTATGTCAGATTAACATACAACAAGTTTGGACAGATTTCAGCAAGCACTACATACACAGGTCATTTCCAACCCTTTTTGCTGATGCAAAAAGGAGTTTCATTCCCAGAAAACTTTCTTGGACTGCTCCAACCAGTACAACAATGAGCTGTGAATCCCTTAAAAGAAAGAGATGTCAGGAGTTTATTCAAGTTGATGAAAAATGATGGACAATGTAGCTGGTTTGAAAAACTGTTCATGAATCAGGAGCAACATGTTAACAATGATCATCAATCAGATGAATCTGAGTCTAAAGTATAATTGCTGCTCCCAAATGACATTGTTTGGTGCAACATAAATCATACAAGACAATTTGATGCGAACTTTTAAAGTGCAAGTGCAAATCTATCATTGTTCTGGATCACTTCTTCCACTGCCAGATACAGATCACAAATTTCTGCAGATTTATTTCATGGGCAGCACTGATGAACAAATTGACCAATGATGTCGATTCAATACAAACACCAGACAAGACATTGTTGCTGTATTGCAAACCATCTTTGATCAAAACAATGAATTGGTTCAATTGTTCAGAACAGCTCTTGATCAAATGTCAGCTGATGATTATGAAGTGGTTATTGGAGCTGATGAAACACCAGCTGATAAACATGAAAGACAATTCAATGCACCAACCATCAATGAAGTGGCAATTGTCATTGTTGGTGAAGAGTTCAATTCACAGGATATAATTCTTCATAGAATGGATGGTGATGTTCACTGGGTTTGTGAGACTTATCACTCATATGATGCTTTGCAGTATCCCATTTTATTTTGCAAAGGAGAAGATCAAAATGATAAACACTCAAATAGACAAGGAAATGGAAGAGAAAGTCAGTGCCATGAATTATTATTCCTATCGATTGATGATTTGCCGGGATGTGAATAATTATATTTTGAAATGTCAGCAATTGTTCCAACAATACATTGTTGATATGTATGTGAAAATAGAGATGGAATGATTCCTTTTTATCCAATTGAATCATACAAAGTTGTGCTCAGAAGAAGATACACTAACATGATGCTATTGCTACTGATGGAAATGTGAATCCTAATGAATTGGGAAAAGTGGTCATACTACCAGCTACATTCACAGGTAGCCCATGACACATGCATGAATATGAACAAGATGCAATGACTCATGTTTGTGCATATGGCTGTCCTGATTTGTTCATAACATTACAGGTAATCCAATGTGGGATGAAATTAAAGAACTTCTGTTGCCTGTACAATCACCTTCAGATTGCCATGATCTCATTGCGCATGTATTCAAACAAAAGTTCAAATCTCTGATGGATTTCATGTCAAGCAACAGGTTCTTGGAGAGACACTGTGTTGGATGCATTCTATTGAATGGCAGAAAAGAGGATTACCACCCAGAGGACATGCACACATTCTGATTTATTTAATTGACAAAATTATGCCAGATCAAGTCTTCTCAGCAGAATTACCAGATTCTGACATTGATCAAGATTTATTTGAATTTTTTACCAAAAATATGATTCATGGTCCCTGTGGTGCATTCAACAGTAATTTTCCATGCATGAAAGATGGGAAATGCACAAGATGATATCCAAGAGACTTACATTCCGAAACCATTACTGGTAATGATGGTTATCCAAAATGGACAGTGCATGTATTTCACAGTGGCAAATGCATGTGTAAGAGCAACATCACCACCAGCAACAACTTTAACTGCATTCCTCTCATTGTGCACAGAAAATCTGTTTGCAAGAACTTTACTTTATTCAGAAGTGTCACAATATTACACATGGAATGCATCTACAAAAAAGTTTCAATGTTGCAAGCAAGGCAAACTGGTTGAAGGACAACCAAATTTATATTCATCTGATGCTTTGAGACATTTGTACACTGTTCATCCAAACAACCAAGAATGTTTCTACCTCCAATTGGTGTTAGTCAACGTGCATGGTCCAACTTCATACCAACAATTAAAAACTGTGAATGGTGAAAAATGTGCCACTTTCCAACAAGCTTGCCAAGAAGTAAATCTTCTTGAGAATGATGCTCACTGGGAAACTACTCTTGCTGATGCATCAAATACTGCTCATTGATAGCAACTAAGCACATTATTTTCAATCATTTTGACAACATATTTCTCATCAAATCCAAAAGATCTTTGGGAAAATTACAATGGCTGTATGAGCAAAGATATTCTAAGACATGAAAATGAATTATCCAACAGAAATTTTGAATTTACTTGATTTGCCAGGCATGCCACCACAAATTGAAAATTGGTGTACCTATCAATCTTCTTTGAAACATAAATCCACTGCAACTTTGCAATGGTACCCGACTTTCAGTGAAGAAGTTAACACATTAAGCATGACAGCAATATCTATTAGCCAGCCATAAAGGCTTTACAGGTCCCCAGGTCCCCATACACCACCCATTCAACTGTGCTCTATGGGTCATGTGGTTCCCGTATACCATCTGCACATTACTGTCATCTGGTAGCTAATGGCCGTTTTCACACACACCAACACGGCGCCGGCACGACACCGGCAAGATGTCGTCCCGGTGTCGTGGGGGTTGAGATACAATGCTGCCAAATGGAACAGCTTTCACATTCACCGACACGGCACCGGCAGCCGGCTGCCGGCGCCGGCATGTCGTTGGCAGCATAGCTCCCGCCGGTGCCGGCACCGACACTTGTGTGTCGTCCATAGTTTTGAACAGAATTTGGTCATTTTGTCAACAGTTTGAGGTTAGGTACTGAAAAAAAACGTCTGGTACAGTACGATGGCTGATAGGTATGATGTTGTCACCCTAATTGAATTAGTCGAATCCGAGCCCTGTTTATGGGACAAAACTATAGAAGAAAATAAGAACAAGATCTTAGTCTTGTTTTTTGATTTCATCACTTAAATTCACTAATATATAGTCGAAAATTTCCTTACAGTACTCATACGAAAAAAATTAAAAAATTTTGTTGGGTTTGTCACTATAGCTTATCAAATAAGGTGTAGTAATACAAGCCATCCAAATAGCGAACTTTTATTATTGGGTCAATTCAAAGGTGTCTATTACGACTGTGCCTTTTACGTCGTAGATATAATAAATATAACAAATGCAACCTCCTGTTGTAATCAGAGAGAATAGAAGTAATTCTTTTACTATACTCTCTGGTTGTAATCAGCCATCGTACCGTTTTGAACTGTGCCGCCCACTGCAAAATAAGGTTAGTTCTTCACCGACAGCCAGATGCCGTGTCGGTAAGTGTGAAATGCTTCAACGATGTCGTGACGATATCGGCGCCCGGTGCCGGTGTCGTGCCGGCGCCGTGTCGGTGTGTGTGAAAACGCCCAATCTATCAACTATTTCCAGTCACACAGGCTTGTACTATTTATAGTATCAATGTATCCAATTAAATTTTCCATAGCATGCATTTCCAGCATTTCTGAAGCATTTTCAGCATTTAATTAGAAAAGTTATTATATAAGAATAGGAACGATCTTTTTCTGCAGGCTTGTTATAAGTGAATAAGTGTTCTGATTGAGATAATTATAGAATAGGCCTACAGTAATCATGAATAAGAGAGCGGGTAAATGATGAGGAAAGAAGAAGGAAGATGCAACAATGCTGTTGTTGAATAATTTGTTTATACTTGGAAAGTAAATACTGTAGTCTGTAACCGACAATCATGTGTCATGTGTTCCAGTTGACAATAAAATTCCATGAAAAGGCTATGGATTATTATAAAAATGCTAATGATGTAATTTCAATTGTCTTCAACCAGCTGCAAGCAATATTACATGACTTTTGAGAAGTAATAAGCCTATAAAAAAAATATAAAGTTCATCATTCTGGTGCCATATGGGACCTCAAAGTCCCGTACTGATTTTTATGCTGATTATACTGATTTTTTGGAGAGAAAAGATAGTAATTTTATTTAGAACATGTTTAATGATGAAATAATGAATAGAAAGCATTTAGCACCATGGCTACTTTATCACATATATAGCATAGCACAGGCTGGTGATCCATACGGGAACTGGGGGACCTGTATAGCACTTAATGTGTTAATGAAAAACATTATTGAAGCCACAATTTTGAATGGAAAATACAAAGATGAAGATGTGCTGTTGCCATGCATTCCAATGATTCCAACATATATGCCATTTGAATTCAAGCGGTTACAGTTCCCAGTATGACTGGCATTTGCAATGACCATAAATAAAGCACAAGGACAATCCCTGCAAGTGTGCGGACTGGAGCTAGAAAACTCTTGCTTCGCACATGGACAACTATATGTGGCCTGCTCATGTCTTGGAAAACCATCTGATTTATTTGTGAATGCAGAAGGAAAAACTAGAAATATTGTTTATCAACAAGCACTCAAATGAATAAAAGAAAAAAATTGATAGATTTGATTCAAATAAAACTGATTAAAATATAATTTCTCAAACTAAGTTTTCTTGGAATTATATTGATCTCAAAATTGCAGCAATGCATGATGGGTCAACTAGTTACTGATAAATATTATTTTAGTGCCTGTAATTCTCAATTTGTGACTCTATTTTATTTTGGCCACTGTGCCCCTCTCAAATATTAATATTGATGACAATTATTATTTTATGGTTGGCCTTAGTGCCTATAATTCTCATTTTGTGGAACTACTACATTACTTGCAAACTCCATTACTACTGTACTGCATATTATCATTACAAACATGACTGTTTCATGGTTGGCTCATGCTGTAGCCCATGTACTTATCAATTAAATTTTTATAAGTAATAAATCCATTATTGTATTTTCACATGATCTACTTCTTTCTAAAATTCCTAGAATTAAGTTTATTCTTTTTCTAATCTCACCAATTGCAATGCTGCATTTGATCTTCAAGCTGCTCATGCACTCTACCACATGAATGCATGCACTAGTCCTCTGCTACCATTGGAAAGGTTAATGTGTTGTTTACTTTTAACAATGTCCACTATTCTTACCTTGCAGAAACAACAGCAGCTTTGTGGAGGTTGGTGGTACCCAGCATGCATACTTTGTGTGTTGCTTATGGGTGTGTCAACAGAAGAGGAAGCAATGAAGGAATTACTTATTATGGGTGAGTTTATTTGACTTAGCTATTATACTTTAGCCTTAAACCATAATATAAATTGATGACTTAATAAGAAAAATTAGTAGACTGTGTGGCTGAATCTGCCACAACCATCTTTAAATTTAATGTTTTTGATGCCATTTATAATTTTATTGGCCAAGCAAAGCAGGAACAAAGCAAGGACTTACTTTTAAGAAGTGTTTGGCATTTCATCTGCATGTCTGTCTGTAATGTGATTATGGCCAAATGCCTTGACCAATTTTCTTGAAATTTGATATGAAGATATGGAGATACTTTGAACAAAAGCCCAACATACGTATATACTTTGTATAAAGAATTTTAAAATTTTTAGTAAGATAGATTACTCTATCATCTGTGGTAAAATGTTTCATCTTGTATTATATTTTTTTATTTTTTTTGGCTCCTGCTCAAAAACATGTTTGATTTTTTAACTAGAAAATTAGTTTTAGAAAATTAAAAATCCATGATTCATCCTATTTTTTGAGTTATTTGATATTTGAATTACTAATTTGAATAATAGGTTAACTATCATTATGTTTTTATTATTTATATATATTTTATTCAGACAACACCAGTCATTGACTGATTATTGTTCAGGGATTTTTAATGTCATGTCTCCTTCTGTTGTCAATGTTTCTGGGCCCTAGTGTGTAGGACCCTTAAATACAACAGAAACTGTCTGAGGGAAAAATCTGGTAGATTATTACCATACAGAGACCAACTGTTGGGTGTAATATTAAAAAATACCTTCTATGTAAACTGTCTAGGATTTTTTCTAAAGATTGTCTATACTGACATATGAAAGACAGTAAACAAAACAGTGGAATAGAAATCACTAGAAATGCACAGGGTGCAGGCCACGCCTTATTAGTAGTTGCTAACCCTTCATGTTGAGACCCATTAAAAAAAATTATTTTTCCCATTATGAGTAATGACAAAATAAGCAAAATTGTGCAGGAAGATGAACTGATTTGTGAATTTGGTTCAAGGTTGCTGAAACAGCATAAGGAGAAACATTTAAAAGTAATAATATCCCAAAAAATGCTGGAGTTAGCAAGAATAAAATTAGAAAAATAAGAACAAAAATGCCAAAAGCCAAAGACCGTTCAGGTAAAATAAAAAAGTTCCATGAACTTAAAAACTATTAAGACCCCAACTGCAGTGATGTTATTAATGCAGTAAACACAATAATTGCAGGATTTCATGAAAAAAGTGGTAAATACAAAGTGCCTTCATTAGCCTTAAAATTAGGTACTCCCTTGAGAGCTGTTTGGAAATCATAGAGTTCAAGGGTACAGCTACAAGTGATAAATCTTCAAGAAAGAGAGGAAAGAGGTTTTACCAGCTTTCACCTAAAATATATAAGTATGATGTATCTTCTAATGCATCAAAAACTCTAAGTATAGTCAAATGGTATTAACCCCAAAGAATTCCCTTTGCTGAAGACCTAAAACAACTACATGATTTTATAAGAAAAGAAAAAAGAGTTTGTATGACAAAATAAAATAGCTTCCTTTGGGGTGTATGGAGGGAACTAGCCAATAAACTCTTTCTCACATAATTTTACTTAATTGACCAAACAAAGAGAGGTCTCTGTATCAAGTTGACTGTTTTGCATTTGTCTGTTCATCTGTTTGTAACACATTTGCAGCTGAATGTGTGAATTGATTTCTTTGAAATTTGGCATGAATGTTCCTTTTAGTAATGTGCAGTGATGTATTTGTAAGGATTTTTGAAATTTTGTTGCATTTAAAGGATTTAAATTATAAAGAAAAAAAGGAAAGGCAACCAAGGCTTCTTCTATAGAAAGTTATGATTTTTAAAATGAGCTCCATCATATGGAATAATTGGAATCAGATCCATAGATAGCCCTCAGGCCATAATATCTGGTTAAGTTAAGGTGACCATCTATCCCACTTTTTAGGTTAGTGCCCCACTGTCCCCAGATTTACTTGGGGGACTCTATTATGTCCCACTTTGGCAGGATAAACAAATAACCATCCTGTTTTAAATATTATTTAATAATATATCGTTTTACCTTAGTTTACCTAAGTTTATCTATCATTTTACCTAGTGCGTTTACCTTACTGTGACTCACCAATTGATAATCTCCTCCTTTTCATGCATTATCAACTAAATAATTTATCAATTATTGTTTCATTAATATTTCTGTATTTTCAAGACTCAAACTTGACCAGTATTGAATTGACTTGTATTGCCCAGTAAATGAATAGTAATATACTTTTTAATTACTATTTCTAGTGTTATTTAATTAGCTATTCAGGCTTTGATTTTGTTATCCCTATCTCAGATGGGAAGATTTTTAGGGATTTGAATTTATTTATGGTATTAATATTGATTATAGAATATTAATTGTTATGTAGCCTAGATAGTGTAATTATTTTTTCATGTGATTTATGTACTTTTTATTTAGTAAGTGTAAATGTGATGTAAAAGTATTTAGTTTTTTAGTGTAATTAGTGTTGGGGTAGAGTGGGCCACAATGAGACATGGTCCACTGTGAGACAGTAAACATATTTAGTTTTAGAGCTGCTTGACAGGTGCTGCACTCTGTTGGGGATAGCTTCAAACTCATCTTTAACCATAGATCCACTTTGCAAATGGCTGCCATCAATCCAATGAGGACTGTTGAAGGTCATGTTTTTTTGAAGAGCAAAAGTTGTTTTAACACTTGTTTTCATCATGAGGTACTACTCAGGTAAGATGGTGTCTTTAAATTTTTTTACCAAGCTATGAAAAACCGTTTCATATGTGAAATTTTAATATATTTGTTCTAGCTGTATAAGGCTCCAAACTGGTTTCAGAGATAATTTAATGTAGGAGTGTACATTGAGCCACAATGAGACAGATTTTAGGTGTCTCATTGTGCCCCATTGAATATTGATGTACTAAAAATTACACATTTTATAATGTAAATCTGCAAATAAAGGTTAATAAACTTTATATGGTTTACTTTATATGGTTAAACTTTAAGGTTATAAACTTCTATGGGCTAGTCTACAGTTGACAAGAACAGGCATTATAAGTTAACTTATAGCCAACTAACCTCCTGTATAGCAATGTTGAAATTCAGTTTAAAAAAAAGTGAGCTAACTTATAGGCTAACATGGCCTAAGCTGAGAATTAAAGAAACATTTTCTTAAACATCGTACACCCTACCATTTTTAATTAACTTAACACTATTATCAGAAATGTTGTAGAATTGTTCCATGATGAAATAATAACACAATATGTTGTCTTCTTCTACTTTGCTGACTTTATTAGTACAAAACTTAAGTTTCAATGCTCATGGCCAAGGTTAATAGATAAAAGGTTGAACGGTTGTTAGTTATTTCTAAATCCGACAGAGGATTGCTTCATGGATGACGTCACGTGAATCAGTTTTTCAGATTTTCAACATGCTCTCTTATGGGAGATATGTATTCAATCTCATATAACTAATGAAAAAAACACAGAAAATACTTTTCCTCTGGAAGGAAGCTAGAAATTGCAATTCTCTTTCGAACGGATATGAATAATGCACTAGTTTTTATTATAAATCCAATTCATGCACTAAATTGGCAGAGGTAGACAAGACCTCTTGATTTTACCAGCTGGGAGAGGCCCATTTACAAAGCATCTCTCCCAGCTGGGAAATTGATTCTGGAGAACTGATTCAAGTGACGTCATCCATGAAGGAATCCCCTGTCGGATTTAAAAACAACTATCGACCGTTCAACCTTTTATCTATTAACCTTGGCTCATGGCATCATTATCAGTTGAATTTTGAGATAAAACTGTTAAGTTTTAACTCAAAATTCAACTGATGATGATGCCATGAGCATTGAAACTTGAGTTTTGTACTAATAAGTCAACAAAGTAGAAGAAGACAACATATTGTGTTATTATTTCACCCTATCATATTGATTTGATTTCAGTAGATTAAGCTTGAAATTTCTATAACCTATAACCTTTTTTACAGACTGCAGAATGTTGAGGGGAAGGAAGCAAAAATCCAAATAAGGGACAGTTTTCCCCAGAAAGTATGGAACAGGCAGTGAATCCTGTTCTGGTTGGAGTTGAAGGAAGAAAACTCTTTACATCAAGCAGTAGCAGAATATGGTTTGAAATCTCAAACTTTACAAAGGTATGTTGCAAAAAAAAGGCTTATCTCAATCAAGACATTCAAATGGAACCTAACTATAGTTGTAGAAAAATATTTAGTGTAGCACAAGAAAAATTGTTGGTAGACTATATCATTCTTTGTTCTAAGATGTGCTATGGAAGGTCAACTAAAGACTTTAGAGAGCTTGCCTTTGAAATGGCTAAAGAAAATAACATAAAAGTTCCAGAGAGCTGGCACCTAAACCAAAAAGCAGGTATTGACTAGATGCAAGGCTTTCTTAAGTGCCATCCTGAGGTTTGGCTCTGCCAGCCAGAAGCATGTAGTTTGTCTCATGCCACATCATTCAACAAACATAATGTTGGGATATTTTTCAACAATTTAAAATCTGTTTATGACCATTCTGACAAATTTGCTGATGGAAACTGGATGAGACTGCTACAACAACAGTTCAGAAACCAAAAAAGGTGCTAGCATCTAAAGGCACCAAGCAAGTAAGCAAGTGCACTAGTGGTGAACATGGAGCATTAGTTACTACATGCTGTATTATTAGCACATCAGGGAATAGTTTGTCTCCAGCTATGATTTTCCCAAGAAAGAATTTTAAGGAACATATGATAAATGGTGCTCCCCCTGGCACTCTGGGCTTGGCTACCAGTACTGGCTGGATGAATGGAGAAACCTTTGTTTCTGTAATGGATAATTTTATTAAATATAGTGGATCGTCTAAAGAAAATCCAACAGTTTTCATATTTGATAGTAGCAACTTTGAACTTAGCTAAAGATAATGGAGTCAACATTGTAATGTTACCTCACCATTGTAGCAATAAACTCCAACCGCTTGACATGAGTGCTTTTCAATCATTTAAAGCACATTACAATGCAGCTGTTGATTCTTGGCTATTACACCATCCAGGCATTCCCATAACGATTTATCAAGTTGCACATTGCGTTGGAGTCACTTATGACAAAGCTACCCCTTCTAACATCAAGGCTAGCTTCAAGAAATATGGAATTTTTCCATTTAATTGTGAAGTTTTCACAAGCTGGTGAGCTATGTAACTGACAGAAACAGTGAAATTGAGCCTTCTAACATTACTGATAAAGATGACAGAGAAGCTATAACTTCTACTGGATCTGGTTCTGATTTCTGAGGTAAGAAATTACTGAACAGTGTGAGTTGTTGATTATTTGTGTTAACCCCTTAAATGATTCACCCGAGTATACTTGTGGGTGGAAAGTTTGGCTTCTGTTGCGGGAACTGAGTTAACTCGGGCAGCAGAAAATAATTTCTAATAAATCCATTCTGAGCCAATTTTACTCATTCTTTGGCTCATTCTCATGTAGACATATTGTTCTATCATGTTGACTACAGTGCTTCTTCTATTAGCTACTGCGACATTGTTTGTTTACATATTTAGTTGGCAGTCTGCGGTTGGTCACGTTCACAGTATATCAACAAGTACTACACGTTATTTTATAAGTGAATTTAGTAGATTTTGCTCAAATACAATTATGAAAATGAGTGATGAAGACAGTAATTTGTTTGAAAGTAGTTCTGGAAGTGACAGTGACAGTGAAGTGAGCTCTCAATCAGATGATAATTCAGAAGATGACCAGGATCAGGTAGCTGCTTGTCGAGTATGGAAAAAGTGAATCAAAATGCCATTTTGCCTGTGTTTCTGAGATTTCCTTTTCTAGGTAATCCAGCAATGAACTTTCAAATTGATGACAATATGGACCCTATTCTTAGAACAAGTGCTCAGTGCCTATTCTTAGAACAATCTACTTTGCCATAGTAGAGAGTAGATTGAATTATGGTATTTGCTGTTGGGGGACATATAAAATATTGATTAGTCCCATTACAATAATACAGAAAGGCATTCTGAGGCAAATATTTTCTGTTAGAACTGAACACTCATTTCCATTGTTCCAGGCTCTTGATGTTCTTCCATTGAGACATTTATTTGTTTTTAGAGTATTAAGAGTGTTTTATCTGAGAGGAGGTCAAAAAATTGGGAACTCTCTTGTTCATTCGGCAAGGCTAAGATCTCAGAATAGAGTTAAAAATCCAAAACCAAATTGTGAGGCTTATAAACGTTTTTTTACTTTCTGCTCTGGTAATTTCTTTAATAACATACCAATTGAACTAGCATCTCTAAATAAATTATCAACGTTTTGAGTGAGCTGAAGAAATGGCTACTTACAAAAGAGGTCAATGACCTTGAAAACAGCTTATTTTAGTTTTTTATTTAATTTATTCTCTTATAAGTTATATGTATATGTGACTATGTTATTATATGTTCTCTACATTTAAATTATGTCGCATATCCAAGTTTTTCTTTTTAAGGTTTGTCTGTCTTATTTTTTAAACTTATTTGTGTTGCTTGCAAAAAAAATCTGTCTTATCAATAGAGTAACTTTTTAATTTTCTAATTCATTGTTTTTTCAGCATCTGCCATCTGTTGTTTTATCTTTGAGTTCAAATTTTGTGAAGGTAACCCCAATACAGACATTTCTAATGGGGTACCTAACCAAATCTTTTTCACCCATTGTTTTATATTTTGTTTGATATCTGTACTGTTATATGTGAAATTTTTTTGGCAATAAAGATATTATTATTATTCAATATGTAAGATTATTCATGGATGATGATATTATGACACTGATAACTGATGAGACAAATAAGTATGCTTTACAGGAGGGAATTCATAATTGGCAGCCAACTACAAAAGATGAGTTATTTGTTTATTTTGCTGTAGTAGTATTATTACAAAGTATTGTGCAGAAACCCAATTTTGACATGTACTGGTCTACAAATCCTCTTTCATCAACACCAGTTTTTACAAATATAATGTCTTATTGTCGATTTTGCCAGTTGAAAAGATGCTTACATTTCATGGACAATTCTACTTATGATCAAAGAACCCACCCAAGTCCCAAATTACGAAAATTTTGGCCAGTTCTCCAGCACATGAATAATAAATTTAAAGAACTTTACACCCCAGACCATGACATAACTGTTGATGAAAGTCTCATGCTGTTCAAAGGAAGACTAGAGTGGAAGCAGTACATACCATTGAAGAGATCTCGTTTTGGCATAAAGACATTTGTTCTATGTGAATCAAAATCTGGATATGTGTGGAAAACTATTTTTTACACTGGTAAAGATACACAATTAGATGCAGATTTCATTAATTTTTCTAAACCAAGTCAAGTTGTATTGACAATGACTAAACCTCTACTAAATAAAGGCTATTGTGTCATCACTGATAACTTCTATACCTCTCCAGAATTAGCAGATTATCTTTTGACTCAGAGAACTGACACATACGGTACGGTTGGAGGAAATCGGAAGAATATGCCATTGGAATTGAAGAAAAAAACAAGAATGAGGCGTGGTTCAATTTTAGCTTTTCAAAAGGGGAAGGTTTGTGTCATGCTGTGGAAAGACAAAAGACCAGTAACTTTGCTATCAACAGTGCATAGATCAGACTCTGTTGTAGTAAGGAAGGAAGGAAGACCTGAAAAGATTACCTAACCTAACCAGGACCTAATCCAAATCCCCTTCGCTACACTCAAATACATTTTCCCGACAAGATACCTCCTACCGATAAGAAGACAAATCCTACTCACGTATGCAATGTGTGCTGCCAAGCAAGAGGTGACGACAATAAGAAAAAAAGATGAGAAACAAGATACTATTGTAAGGATTGTAATGTACCCCAATGTGTAACACCATGTTTCCGAATTTACCATACAAAATAGTGGAAGGAGCATGCAACTTGGACCACACAACTCAGAACATTCAACTTGAACCATGCAACTCGGAACATGCAAAATAATGAAACAATCATGGATATGTGGAATATGTGGATAATATATATGTGGAAATCGATAAATAAATACAGGATAAGTCAAAATTATAGTTTCATGCACGTTTTTTACAATAAACCTTATGCCCTGCAACAAATTTGAAATACCCGAGTATACTCGGTTGAAAAATTGATAGGGTTTTTTAAATTCAATATAGAAAAAACTATAAGTGAAAATTAATTTTGGAGACAACCATGTTGAATAACTAGTTGAAGAGATGTAAAATCAGTCATAAAATATTAGGACCGTTTTTAGTCACCCGATCAAAACAATTAAGAGGTTAATAAAGTGCAAGTGATAAATTTAAGTGTTGCCAGCATTATTTTAGACTTAGAACCCGTAACAGTATTGTAAGCAATTAATACTTTTATTTAGATTTTCAGAATAGATTTATTTTTATTTTTATCTTGCTTATTTGACTTTTTCTATACATGCACATAAATATATTCAAATTATTATCTAGAACCACCAATATCAAAAAATAATACCATGAATTGTGATGAACTTATAAAATATTACAATATAATATGTAATTGTCAGGATATGTGATATGTTTTATTCATATTTTTGTGATATTTTTGTTAATTGTTATTACTTGAATTTTAATTCCAATATATTATACAATATTTCTATTTATTTTCCAAATGAATTTTTATAAAAGAATAAAACACTGTTAAATGTTGTCAATTCCACTTCTTTATTACTACAGCACTGAACCGCAGTTTTGTGGCTTCATCAGTCACATTTTCAACAGTACTGTTGAAAATGTGACTGGTGAAGCCACAAAACCGCGGTCCAGTGCTGTAGTAATAAAGAAGTGGTATTGAAAACACTTAACAGTGTTTTATTCTTTCATTATGGAGTTCCACAACATCAACCAAAATTCTACAAATAAGTGAATTTTTATATATTTTTGTTAGTAATTTTACTTTCTTGCTTTACAGATATTCAAGCCTTATGTATTGTAAATTCATATACAACTTATTTAAAAGCTTATTATTGTAAATAATACTAAAGTTGATTATTTTCATTCTATATTGTGTCAATTATTTCCCTTAAACATTTGTATCCACATTTCCCTTTAATTGTAACACTATTTTCATGAAGATGAAAGTACCATACCCCAATTTTTCAATATTTTGGCATCTCAAGGATTAACTTACTGTTGTGGTCTGATGAGTTGATCCCTGGCCGATTCTTCCCCTTCTCCTGCAACTCTCTGCTACTGTGCATTGCGATAACATTAGCCCTAGCCACAACTAGGCTAGTTGAAGCTGGCTGCAGCACAGAAACCCTGTTTGTCTCTGGCTGTAGTTTTCAAATTAGGAATACATCTATAGAGCATGTGCAGTTGGCTTCCTACTGCCACCACCCTCTCCCACACCAAAAAACTAGGGATCAACATGTCAGACCACAACATTATGTGTTCAACAATTATTTTGTTAAATGGATCAATATTTCTATTTCAGAAGAAACTGGCTTTTCAACAATGTGTATCTTAATAATATTACTTTCTTGTGAGAATTAAAAAAGTAGAAAATCCTACATATTTGATTTAATCCATAAAAAACTGACTAGTTGAAAATGTTATACACAGCACTCCAGGCTCCTTCTTTGTGGAATGCCAGATGCCAGACATGCAATTACTCCATTGTAAAATAATATATATATATATATATATATTCGTGATTGGTCACTTAGGACCGTGATTCAACAATTTAGACATTTTTAATCTTTGATGATAATCTCACAGCACTTGTCCCCATCTTTTCCATTCTTGTTCAGACAAGTTCATTGTTCTTCTTGTTCTCATCTCCTCCAAAAACTCTCGTGAAGTATCAATCTTGAGTCTGAAGCAGTTCCTATTCTGAATTTCTTCAAATGGTATGTTGAGTGTTCTAAGGTCCTTGTGAAAGCCATCAAACCATGGATTATTTTTCTTTGAATCAAAATATTTGAAAATCTTGTGTGTAAGTTGGGAGGGGTCCATTCTATAGAGATGTCCATAGAATTTTAGTCTTCTTTTCTTGATTTCTGAGTAGATGGGATTCATGTTTTTGTAGATTTCTTCAGAACTTTCAAGGCGGTATCCATCTTGTGTAAGTTTTGGTCCATAGATCTTTTGAAGAATTCTTTTTTCAATTTTAGTAATTTCATTTATTTTAGATTTTACATTCAATATTAAATTTTCACTCCCATAAAGAATTCCTGATTTTACAACAGTGTTATAATGTTTCACTTTGGTGTTCCAAGATAAGTTCTTCTTATTGTATACATTTTTGGTTTTGTGGTAAGCAGATTCTGCAATTGAAATCTTTCTTGAGATACTCTTATTATCCCTGCCATTTTCTTGAAGAATTTCTCCTAGTACTTGAAAGACTTTACTCTGCCAATCTTGCCAATGTCAGTATTAAGGGTTGAAATATTTTTCTTTATGTTGGACATCCACTGAGTTTTTTCTGTAGATATCTGTAAGCCTGTCTTTGAAGCGATTTTACTGAGAGTTGAAAGGTAGATCTTTGCCTCTTCTATTGTATTTGTAATTATAGCAATATCATCTGCAAAAGCAAAACAATCTGCATTGATTCCATGTTTTTGTACCTAACCTGGCAAAGCCTTTGAAATGTTGGTTTTCCAGTTCCTTAATGGTTTCTCTCATTATTTTATCAAGAACACAATTGAATAATATTGGTGAAAGCCCATCTCCTTGCCTCAGACCAGTATTTATCACAAAGCTATCTGAAATTTCTCCCAAAAACTTGACTCTTGAGGTGGTGTTAGTGAGGGTTTCACATATTATGTTGATAGACTTCTCATCAATCTCATATTCTTCAAGGACGCAGAAGACAGTTGCCCTATCAATAGAATCATATGCTTTTTACTCCATTGTATTTACTATCATCAGTCTTGCTAAAAATAGACAAGTGGATCAGCACATGCACACTTATGATTCATACAGTAGTCTACCAAGTACACTCATAGTGTCAAGACGTCTGTTGCTTTTCAGTATTATTTTTAACAACAGTGTCTAGTGCTCTATTTATACTTCCTGTCATTATATGTTATGCATATTATTGTGCAGTGTTCTGTGTACTATGTGCTGTGTGTATTGTCATTGTTTATTGTTAGTATTTTGTAGATTTGTGCTTGATAAGCTTGATGCAAAATAAACTGGTTCCTGATGCCAGGGGAAAGGTGCACAGCTGCAGTGTGCAACAACTGCAGGATCAAAACCCATGGCTGGTGAAAACAAAATTTATTATCACAGGAATCATTTAACTAGGATTGTTTGGAAAGCCTGTTTTCACAAATAAGAATGCAAGGGGGCTCAAATGACCATCCTTCCTCCCTAGGCATTCATAGGCTTCAAATGATTATTTTTGCAAAAACCCAGGGAGTACATCCACCATCTTGCAATTATGTATCTACTCACTTAAAAATTATGTTAATTTTTTTAATTTTGTGATTCAAAGTATAAATTAATTAAAATTCAGTTCAAATACAATCGTTCTAACTTTCTGAATATTAGGATTCACAGAGAGATTGAGACTTGTGCAACAAGACAGCAAACAGACAAGCAATACTTCAAATAATATTACTAATAGGAATACTATTATAGTAATGATGAAATTAACTTGAGATTATTTTGAGAAGATAAATTCAGTGTAAAGGGCATCATATTACCAAAAATTGACAGTGAGCTCAAATGATAATCACAAAGCTTGAAGGCTGGTTTCAATAAAGCTGACCTTTTCTTCATAAGTGCAGACCCACTTTTGGCACAAAAAAAGACAGGTCAGTGAACCTTGATCTTGTTGGAGATGCTTTCTTGGCTCATATTGAACAAAAGAGAGTTGACTTTGTAAAATCTCAAGGTAGAAAGAAGAAAATTAATGTTGCACCAGGTCAAAGCATCACTGTTTGCGATATTCAGCCTGCAGAAGAAGAAAATCCCACATCTAAGAGAAGAAAAGTAGGAGCCAAATCAGTTCAAAAACAAGCCTCAAAAATGCAAAAAAAAACACAAGATAAAAGAAAGTTTTGACAATTCTGCCTCTAAAGATAATGGAGATTATAGCCTTCAAGATTCTGGGAACAGTGACTTTGTTTTTTTTAGAAGATAAAGGGTTTGATGATTTACATTTCCCATCTCCAGACCCCTGGTCCTTCAAAACCCCTGTCACCATATTCAAGCAATACAGAAGATGAAGTCACACTATGGAGATCCATTCAGGAAGTGGATGATATCAATGATACAACAGATAAAGTTGCACTAATGAGTTCTATTCAGGAAGGAAACTTTGTTGTGGTAACTTGGAATAGACATGGTTATTCCAGGTGTAGTTAACAGTCTCAATGACAATGGAGCAGTTGTTGATTGAATGCAAAAATGCAAGAAAGGATGGAAATGGCCAGCAAAAAAAGACATTATGGAGTACAAATGGATGGACATACAAAAAATAATTAATCCAGACATACAAAAAATAATTGATCCACCCAAATTGTTGAAGAGATGAGTTTTCCTTGTTCCTAATATTTAGGAGTATGACTTTTTATATATATATAATGACGTATCATCAATTTGAATAAATATTTTTGACTATTTATATGTTCCTTTGTAGTTTCATTTCTGAATCATTGATCCTACTTGAGCTCACCACATGTTTGAATAGCCTTTTTCATTGGATTATGTAAGTGGAATCAAGTAGTCCCATGCTACTTGAACCCAATTTTTAAAAATAAAAATGGAAAGAAAAGTTTATATTTACAGTTTAAAATCATTTAAGGGTGGTGGGAAAACATCAAACATCTGAAAAGTGGTAAAACAAGGTTATCAGCATACATTCTAGGTCTAAAGTATAAATTAATATGAAATATATGGACATTTTTTAAATTTTGGGTTCAAGTAGCCCCAGTTTATGGTACTATCATAGGTTAAATTATTGAATCAAATAGCCTTAAATAGTATCAAAACCAAGAGTGTAAAATCCAACCAAATCGTCTAGTAAATGTTTATTAGACTTGTTGTGAAACTTTGCAGGGGTATTTTTGACATTTTAAATTAACATAGCTTAATGAAGGATTAAATACTGAAAATTTTGATGTGACTCATGCTATAAGGGATTAAACTTAGGCATTTGTAAATTTGATGGGCTTGTGATGTTGGAGTGCTGCCAGCTCCATGGGAAATATGGTATCAAGGCAACTTCCTATATACTAACCTTGCTACCAACGAAGTCAATGTAAACACTGTGTTGATGTTAGTTACAGTTTCTGTTGTGCTTCATATACTTTGGAAAGTTTTATCATTATTATTTGAGTTTAAATCAATTTGAAATGAATGAAGAAGATATCATAAAAGAGTTAGATAAACCAACCATGGAACAAGCAAGAAAGCTTATTTGAAGATGACATTCAGAATGAACCAAATTGGAAACAAGGAAGTGATTTCAATCTCAGCTCAGATACTGATCATGAGGAGGATGCTAACAAAGATAGTGTATTATTGGATTGTCAACTAAATTCTAATAGCACATATCTGCAAATTTTTGTAATTTCAGCTTTTAATGCAGTTCAGTTGCCTAGATATGGTTTTACCCTACTCTAAAACATCATAGTGTAGAAAATTAGGTAATTCTACAAAAAGGTATATTTTGTACCATGTATCTTACTAGTTGCCCAACCTGATTTATAATACCATGAATCTTGAATTCTATACACTAATTTGTCATGTGGTATCTTTGAATGTCTCAGCTGATTTGACGTTTTAAGTGTTTTCAAAACTTCAATTGTGAGCTATCATACATTGAAACCTCAAGTGATACATATTTTACAATATTTACAAATCACTAGGGCAGGTGGGGGCAAAGGTAAGCACAGGGCAAAAGTACACACACCATTTTTTTGGTTATGACTGATTTGTTCTGAGCGACACCAAGTGGCAAATATTTGTACTACTGGATAGTAGTGGAGGAGGAAGTTTGGCATTGCTCCATACATCTCAACAGCAGAAATGAGGTAAATATTATTTTTATATCTTTTGATTTAATTTTCAAAGTAAATAAATCTATTACTACTCATAAGCTTTTCAAGATAAGTTATTTGTGGTCAAATTATGTTTAATTGCCATTTTAAGGGGATGTCTTCTGAATGGTCATTTGGTGTGCATTGTCTTAATGGTCATTTGGTGTGCATTGTCTCTCTTTTTTCAATTGAGGTTAACTTTTCAAATGGCAGTCAAATGGGGCAAAAGTACTCACAATGGTGGGGCAAAAGTTCACAGTGTGTACCTTTGCCCCATGAATGTGAGTACTTCCACCAGGCAAATGCAGGTATGAAATAAATATAAAACAGTCAAAATTAATTTATGAGGGTTGAAAATATAAATACAGTATATATTTAAATATATTTGTGATATATTTATAAATATATATTGGAGTTATTTTTGAATTAAAGGTATTATAATAAATTATTTATATAAATAATGTTTATGAATATAAATATATTTTTACTTATGTCAAGTTCATTAAAATTCAAACTCATATGTAATTTATTACTTAGGCTTTTAGTTTATTATCTCAAGTTAAAAAATATATACACTTCAATTGAAAATGACTCACGTTTTTCTCATGATTATTGCCTCTACAAACATTCTGAAAGTTTTATAGCATAGTATCGTTTAAAGAAGAAATTAAAGGAAGGAAAGTGATAGTTATTTTACTCATTGCTAGCACACACATGCTAGTTGTTTTATCAAGTTTTTTTCTGTTATTCATTTCAAATTTTAATTTTCCAACTAGGGCCTTTTTTTAACTTAGACAGGGAGGTGCAATATAATTTTTCCATATAACTATTTTGTGGTCATGGGTTTCATCAGTAAGATATGTGCATATAGACCTATGAACTCTTCTAATTATTATGTTTGTTTTTTTTTTTTTTTTGTTTCAGAACTTATAAGTGTAAAAATCCAGAAAGAAACATCTTCACACCCACCCTTCTGGAACAAGCCAGGGAGATGAAGAGAGCTGGCATTTCCAATGGGGAGATAGTGAGAGCTCTAGGATTTAGTAATGGTGCAGTACAAAAGCGTTTAAAAATCGGTACTGGTGTACAAACACTTGGTCGTTTCAAGTGAGATTTCAGTGCAGTGGAGGAACTTGAAATTGTTAAGCACTGCAAGGACCTTGATTTACAGTTTTACAGGCTTACTTTGAAATCTTTGCATTTTCTTGCCTTCTCCTATGCTGAAAAGAAGAAGATTAATCATCCCTTTAATAGAGAGAAACAACTAGCTGGATGTGACTGGACATGAGATTTCATGAAAAGAAATAAACTATCATTGCACATCCCAAGGAAAACAAGTATAGCTAGAACAATGGGTTTCAATAGAGAGCAACTTTCATGCTATTTTGAAAACTTGAAAGCAGTTTTGGAAAAATTCAATTTTGGTCCAAATCAAATTTACAACATGACTTTCAAACAGTGCCAAACAAACCTTTAAAACATATAGCTCCTGTTGGTAAAAGGTAGGTTGCAAAAAATGTTGCTGCTGAACAAGGAAAAACTGTCACAGTGGTATGTGCAATGACTGCTTTGGTTCATTTCATACCCCCTACTTTATATTTGCCAGTAAGAGACTCAACCGTCTTCTACTGAATGATGGCCCTGTTGGCTCTGAAATGGCTGTTACTGATTCAGGCTATATGAACTGCTCAACATTTATCAAATATCTGGATTACTTTGCTAAATACAGTAAGATGACAAAGGAGTGTCCAATTCTTCTCATACTGGACAACCACATATCGCATGTGTCTCTGGAAGCTATAACTCATGCAAAAAATAAATATTCAAATGCTGAGTTTGCCTCCATGTAACAGCCACCTAATTTGCCTATACACTAATTTGTCATGTGGTATCTTTGAATGTCTCAGCTGATTTGACGTTTTAAGTGTTTTCAAAACTTCAATTGTGAGCTATCATACATTGAAACCTCAAGTGATACATATTTTACAAGATTTACAAATCACTAGCCTATATACTCTGATATGGAACGAACCAAAACAGAAATCATATTTTATCAAATGCTCTGCTTCATTTTTCTGTTCAGAAATTCCTCATTAAAGGACATGCCCAAATGGTGGGAGATTAAGCCCATGCAAAAATTGAACAGAAACTGAAAAATAAAAAAAGTTTACATACCATATGAGTATGTTAAATACACAAAATGTGTCCTTATGATGCAGAATACCTGAGTCATAAATTTCTCAAGAACCACTCTAAAATAAAATACTATGACTCAATTTGACCAGGTAAGGTGAAAGGAGATCCAGTTGTAGCTGATATTCATTGCTTGAAATATGAAACTTGTGTTACTATTCAGTACAAACTGAATTTTAATGATAAATTGAAACTGCTACCAAGAAGACCATCTAAACCTAACCCTAATCTACAACCACCTCAACTTCTCCAAAGTATGATCCCTTTGCCAGAGTCAAAGTGGAAACACTTGCACGCTTTAAAATGTGGGTAATTGTGCTGCAGATATTAGCACCTTCACCAAATTGTAGTATTATATCTCCTGATCACAATTATCAAGTTTTCAAGTGTCGGTCTCAATAAATTAATTCATTATTCAATATTAAAAACTCACCTTTTGAACAGAACCCCAAAATGATTATCTTTAGCAATTAACTTTAATTGAGTGTTTAGAATGAATGAATCATTTCAACACAATAATTTACATTCTAGTTTATGAATTATTTACTCATACAATTATTATTTATCTATTCAATAATAAAAGCATTTTCAATTTGTTTCATAAACTTATCAGTTGATGCATTGCACATACTTCTACATAATCTGTTGTCACAGCCTGGGTTTTGGGCACTTGGACCTTCTATTTCTTTAGCTTATGAATTATGATGACTGTGACTAATGATGGATGATAATATCATAGAGTACTATAGAATCTGAAAATGATGCTTTTGTTTTACTCTGAACTCATAGATATATTGCAATTAGAATATATTTGAAGAATGGTACATTTTATGCTGAATAATGATTTTTGACTGTTATTTTCCAACCTGATACTATTTCTAAATGTAAAAATTTTAAAATAACAAAAAATTATGGAAGAGATTTTTACTTTGAATGCATTATGGAATTAATGAAAACACAAAAATTATCAATATAATTAATTAACCCTTCGTTGCATGATGATCCTAAAAGTGATCATACTTTTCAAATTGATAAAACAAGCTGGAATGATCACAAAAAGAATCACTATGCATTGTGATCTGTTCTGTATTATTTTCGAAGTAGTTCTATTCTCTCCTCATAGAGTTCACTACTTTACAGAAAAAATGTAGAGACTCAAGATGTCAAATGTCAATGCCGTGGCGATCAGCTGCAACATGCATTTTTATACTCATATATAAAACTTATTTTTAATTTTCTGAGCAAAAAAAATATATTTCCTGTTAAAATATATTATAGATAAGCCATTGTCATCAATAATAATGTTATTGTGCATAAACAAATTGTTTTATTCATATAATTAGCTATGATCCTAAAAATGATCATCATGCATTTGGTATGGGGGGACTGTTTACTTCCGATCCGCGATTCTAACCTCACAATCCAGTTTTGTTGTTTGCAGTGAACTCATTGTTTGTGTTTCGATGTTTGTTGTTGCATTGTTGGAGTTATAATATAAATTATAATGAATAGTGAACAAGTTTATTTTGTGGGAGAAGATGGTGAATTAGTTGAACTGACAGACAATATTTTACTGACTCTTCCAATCCCAGAGGAAAGTGAGGATGAAGATGAAATTGACGAGGACGAGATTCTTCAAGATGAAATGTTCTCCACAAACAATAAGGTAAAACATTCTCCTTTCATTTTAAATGATGCTGTACAACCCTCTGATGATGCTAGTTGTGATTTGGAACAGACAGTTGTTGCTGACACTTTGGACACTACTCAACAAACATCAACTAGTGCCGGTAGATCAGTGAGTGATAGTTTTGATAGGAGGAGTGTTTTGTGGAAAAAAGATAGCTTCCCCATCAATGACAATAGTTTTACAGGGAATTCTGAATTATCACAAACCATCACCAATTTAGAGACTCCATATGATTTTTTCAATTATTTTTTCAATCAAGAACTCATTCAACATATAGCTGATCAATCTTCTTTATATAGTATACAGTGCGATCCATCAAAACCATATAAAATCACACCTGAAAACATTCGAAATTACTTGGGCATCCTCATTTTTTCATCAGTTGTGAGCATGAGGAACATTCGTCTGTATTGGAGCTCGCTCATTGGAATCTCTATTATAAAGGAAACTATGCCAGTGAATAAGTTTGAACTAATTAGACGATTCCTCCATTTCAGTGATAATTCTTCAGCTGTTGCAGGTGACAAACTTTATAAAATTCGGTTCATTTTGGATGAATTGAACAGGAAATTCGAATCAATTCCCAAAGAAGAAAATCTCTGTGTTGATGAGCAGATGTGTGCCACCAAGGCACGTCACACATTGAAAGTCTATATGCCAGATAAGCCACACAAGTATGGCTATAAGCTTTTTCTTCTCTGTGGATCTTCAGGCTTCACTTACAACATGGAGATTTATTCAGGGAAAGAAAACGAAAATCGTCCCAATAATGAGCCAGACCTGGGCTCAAGTAGCAATGTTGTGGTAAGACTCACAAGAAATGTTCCAGTCAATTGCAACTACAAGTTATTCTTCGATAACTATTATACATCACTGAGATTGTTGGAGTATCTACACAAAAGAGGAATCTTGTCTGTGGGAACGGCAAGGAAAAATAGAATTTACAACTGCAAGCAGCCTAATGAAGTTGAAGCCCGGAAGCTACCCAGAGGGGAATGCATTGAATACATCACTGATCTGAATGGATGCAAGATATCAAATGTACTGTGGAAGGACAACAAGCCTGTGATGATGCTATCAACTCTAGTAGGAGCTGATCCAGTTGGTCATGTACGAAGATTTGAAAGGAAAACTAAAACTTATGTGACATTACCATGTCCAAAAGTAATTTCTATATATAATGAGAACATGGGAGGTGTTGACAATATGGACAGTATGATTGGGAGAGGCCGCATCATCATGCGCAGTAAGAAATGGTATATGCGCATTTTTTACCATCTCATTGATGTGGCCATAGTCAATGCTTGGCTGCTGTACAGAAGAGCATTGAAATATAAGCAAGATACCAGAAAAGAGAAGACATTGGTGGACTTTCGATTGGAGCTAGCTGAGACTCTTTGTAAAATTGGGTCAAACAAAGTGCCAAAGAGAGGAAGACCTTCATGTTCACCTGAGGAGGAGCCACCACGAAAAAATCAACCAACAAGCCACAGACCAGCAACTGATATTCAAAAAGATGGTATAGGACATTGGGCTGAGAATAGTGAGAAGAAAAGGTGCAAGAATGGAGGCTGCAACAAATACACTGTAGTGAAGTGTTCTAAATGCAATGTACATTTATGCTTCAACAGCAAACAGAATTGCTTCAAAAATTTCCACACATAAGTTTTGTGAACTATTCTGATAAGTCACTGCTATGGGTTCCAATGCCTACATATCTGCCTGTTAGTGTGTTTATTTATATTCATAGGTGTACTGATGTTGATAATATTTATAAATAATTTCTTGTATCTTGCAGTTTGGTTTTGACAAATTTTTCTGTCAAATTTGGAATATTTTTTATGTGTAACTTATAATTTTTATGTATCAAATTTTTTATGAAAACAAGTTTGTGGGTAGTGTGTTCAATGCAATTAAAAATAATGTGAATGATTTTTTCCTACCAGTTTGATTCCTGCTTATATCTTGCAGTTGAGATTTCTAGCCTTTTCTATGTGTAGGCTACTATTTAGATTGGATACTATGTAATTATATATATATTTTTTTTTTGCTGAGGATGATGCCCACATAAGCTCTAGACTTGTGCGTGGGTAATGGGAAGGATGATGATGATGAGAGATGAGTGGACCTACAGCTTTAGGTGGGTCCAAACCACTGGGAAGCGATTTTGAAGCTCATAAATTGTATTTAGAGGATATATATATGTATATATAATTTTCTTGTAATATGTGTATATATATTTGTATTTGTTTTTGAATTATTTTGTATGCTCCTGTCAAGTTATGGGCTTTTTGATGTATATTGATATGTTTTCTGTAACTGATTATCTCAAAGTTTTTTGTTTTTGTGTAACTGATTATCTCAAAGTTTTTTGTTTTTGTGTTTACCTCTATAAGTTTTCTATAATTATTTGTCTCATCTAGTATTCATGTTGTTGTTTTTATGTAAATTTATACACTTATTTTATTATATATTTACGTGTTTGAACTTGTATCCATGTTCATATTACTGTCATCATATTGAATCAATCATGAATATGAGGAGAAGTAACAATCTCATCCCACAATGGGAATTGGTACTCAATGCATGATGATCACTTTTGGGAACATGGCTTAAATTCAATAAAAAATATGTCAAATACTTGAAAAAAAAATTTTTTAATATTTTTCCATCAATCAGCAATATATTATACATAAACTTGATTTTTTATTTTAAAATTGAAGATTTCATGCATTGAAGGGTTAATATAGTGACAGAATATCGGGAATATATTGATATTATATCACAATAAATATCAATACCAGTTACAAAATATTGATATTATTTATAAATAATTTTGGCATTGATACTCCATCCCTACATTGAAAAAAAGAAGGAAATAACACAATAAATTTTCATTGTTCATCATGGCAGAACCTTTGAATGATATGTGTATTTGTGATGCCTTGTGCCTAATTATAAAAATTCCCAACTAACCCAGCCTTGCTAGATTTATCAAGGTTAAATGTAACATGTAATTTGCATAATTATGCATCCTAACCTAACCAAAGCTAGCCTAACCTAACCAAACCTAGCATTGCTAGATTTTTAGCAATCCAATTCAGCAATTTTAGTATAGGTTCGGTTAGCTTTGGTTAGGCTTAATATCACACACATAACTAGCAACAGTAGATTGGTTCTACTCTCTGGCAGTCTGCTCACAGGGCAATCAATAAATGTTCAAAATGTGCTAGGTGTAGAAAAATTGGCAGTTTAGGTTTTCACCTATGTCATTTCACCCATAAACTTGTGAAAAATCTCTTAGAAAGAAGATTCTTGACATTTGAAACTTTGAACATAACAGGCTCCTTATAATCACTAAGTGAGATTCTTATTGATTTGCAGGTTTTTGGGTCAAATATAAAAATAATTTGGATGAAAAACAATCACTAACATTATGTAGGTTCATTCATGACACATAAAGGCAAGTTTGCCTAGTGAAATGCCATGAGGAGCATGGTAAAAGATAAGCTAATTAAATACACTAAAGAGTAAAATTAGCACTGATCAATTGAAGCAGTTTAAAATTAAAATATATCTAATAGATTAAACAAGTTTTTGACAATATTTTAATTTTCTACTTTTATCATTTTTTTTTTGTCTTTGAAGTGAATTTCATTGAAGTTTTGTGATTGAAACTGACAGAAAACACTTTGATATAAGAACCAAAATAGTAGCAATACCTAACCGTTTTCAATATTACTGTACAGAAATAATATTGATATTGAAGAGAGAAATCTCTCAAAGAAACATTACTGCACATATGGTATTTATTATATCTGTACTGGGAGTCTATACTGGTGCATGAAACTAAAATTGAGCATTTGCAAATCATGATTGGTCTAATCACATTCATAATTCTTAACCCACTATTCAGACTCATAGGCTCAGAATAATGATCTTTATCATTACCAGTAAATGGAATTTTAGTGAAAACCAAAACTTGATATTAAATATTTGTAAAATTTCATTTACCAATGAATGGTAAAAGGCTTGAATGAACCAATACAGGCACACCCATTATTATCAATTAATTTCTTGGTGAAAGTAATCAATGTTTTGTAGCCTAATAAACATTGAAACATAGACGTTTCTGATAGATTGATGGCACTCCATTGCTCAAACTATCTGTTCGTCTATGATGCTTAAGGCACTATAAAGGCTTTTTACAGAGCTGTAGTTATGTTCAAAAGGTGAGTTTTCAATATTGAGTAATTAATTAATTAATTGAGACTGACACTTAAAACCTTGATAATTGTGATTAGGAGACATAATACTACAATTTGGTGAAGGTTTCAAGTAATTTTTTTCTTGCTAACATCTACGGCACAATTACCAAAATGTGTAATTCCCAAGGACTATGGTATCATGAGTTTTATGATAACTTACCTTACAGTACAAATAAAAAGGCCTAAAACTTGGAAAAGCAAGTAACCTGTTAATTTTTAAGACTGTTTCAAGACTTTTGTATCTCCCAAGTTCATATTAAGCTCCATGTCAGCTTATTAAGAAGTGAAGAAAAGCAAGTTATCTGTTTCAAGACTGACATTGGGGTTGCAATATGCCAAAGACTGAATATTTCAACTGCATATTTTTAGCTACACATTTTCTCATTTTTGAATGAGTTTGGAATTTTTACTGAATAAATATTATAATGTTTTGTTTTCTTTGATAATATAATATGGTTTGTTGTGAAATAAAGATGATGATTCTTCTCTGAGCTTAGATGCAGATAACCTATGAGCTAGATATCATCATTTGATTTCTGAATCTAAAAATGAGCTTTCATTAATTTCTGATAATGCTAGTTATACTTAATCTGTTGAATTTATCATGATCAATATTCCTGATTTTTCTTAATCTGCTGATGTGTTGACTCATAATGATGGTAATGAATTCACACATAAAAGTCTTGTTAAAATTGAAAGTAAATTCATGCATTTCTTGAAGAGAATGAAACATATGTAGAGTTATCTTCTAACTTAAGTGGATACTGATCATGAAACTCTAGTTAATGATTTTTTGAATTGATCCAAGAAATTGGTTATAATTTATTTCAAAATTTTGCTCTTACAACCCCTGATTAAAAGTAGATCTAACTCTCCAAAATCGATATCTTTACCTAGCCCAACCAAAATGGCTAAGTCTAATAGCTTTTTTTTTTTGTTCCTCCTGCTAGCTAAGGATGCTACGAGGAAGACGAATGGAATAGTACTGTATTGGACTCATGAAAATGTAAAGGTCATATGAGAAGGCATTGAAGCCTACATCCAACCAGCCCATGTGCAACTTTTGGATCCCCCACTCATCCATGGAGCTTAAAGTGTTTGTTCAGCAAGCTGAGTGGTGTGGTTTGTCAGGGTACACCATCATCAAAAGAGCCTAACTGCACTTTGCCAGATGTGGACTAAGATTGCAACACTTCCTGCAATATATCAAGCTGAACTAAATGTTTACAGGATCAGAGTGGAATGCATCACAGACAAGTGCTACTATGCACATGGGGACGACATGGCACCTGTTGCACAAGCAAGGTACTGGAACTGCTTCAATGTGGCTAGAGAACTAGATGTAAGGCTACTAGGTGAGCAAACTTTGAATGCTTATGGAGGGCAGCAGTGTGGATATGCTGACTGCCACATCATCAACAGATGGATAAGGGAAGTCGAGAATGCAGCTGGAGACAACATTGTACCAGAAATGCTCCTTGCATCACAAGGAAGGATTGACAATATTATTGCTCTATTCCATCAGGCTGAGGAAAAAGAAGAGGAAGGACCATCTGTCTAGATGAAGATCAAATAATGCTTGTATAGTTGTATCACCCCTGTTCAATTTTGTATTCACTTTTATATTGATTATTGTTTTGGTTTATTATAGGGCTGATATAAGATGAATTTAGACCATATGTTATTTTGCCATGTATTGAGACTATGTAGAGTAATATCATCTTTTACAAATTCTTAGTCATTGCTGCAGTCCTTTGGGTGACCCACTTATGCAAACTTTGCATACTAATTCTGGTTTCAATTCATTTCATGCTAACAATCTAAATTTTTTTTATTCCTGACAGGTTATTTGAAACTATTAAATATGATAAATATTGTCATCTGCAAGGTCCCAATGAACCATTATTGACTTATGTATGCTGTATTAAGGAATCAGCTAGCTATTATTATTGTTGTCTGACTCTGAATTGGATATTGTTGATTATATTTTATCTGGAATTAATCCTTCTCAAAGTTACAGATTATCATTTATGCAGAAGCATACCATGTTTGATGATCTTAACAGATTATGTATTCATTCTCAAAATGTGGCTTTCCCTGATTGCAAGGGGATTCATGCATATAATGCTACTAACTCTCAGCTGCCAAATAAAAATTAAATATATAGGTGTGGTAACAATTCCCATTGACAATTTAGGTTTAAATTTCAGCAATAGTGCTACAGCAATTTTAGATTTGCCTGTTTTGAACATTCCTACTTCTCAATGTTGCTGTACCATTGAAAATTGAAAACTGTGTGTGGGGTCCTGTTGGGGGAGAACTCATTGAAATCCCTTCCAAACCAGAAAATATTCATTTAAGAATAAATCCCAACATTTTTGGAACAATAGGCCAAGATGGGACACCATTTCACTTTTGGAATTTGTTTGTCACAGACTACATCTTGCAACAAATTTTGACAGAGACAAACAGATATGCTGATCAACAGATACAATCTAGACATTTTATTTCACCAAATGCTAGAATTAAACAGTGGAAACCAACAAATCTGGCTGAGATAAAGCAGCTTTTTTGGGAGTAAATGTCTATGTGGGTTTGAACCCTATGCCTAATATTGCTCACAGTTGTTGGCAAACAAATGAGCAGGAATTGTTTAGTTACTGAGACTTTTTCTCTGTGCAAACAATGAAGATGCAGCCTATGATGACAGGTTGCACAAAACTCAAGGAATCCTTGACCAAGATGTCAACAATTTCAGGATGGCTGTTGAACCAGATGCAAACATGTGCATTGATGAGAGCATTTTATAATTCATATACCAAATTTTTTTGCCAATACATTAAAGGAAAACAACACAAGTATGGGATGAATTTTTTCAAACTTTGTGCAAACCTTTGCATACAAGTGTACTGTAGGAAGGAAGAAGGTGAGTTGTTATTGTTAAAAATTGTTATGGAGTTAACAGAACCATACCATGACTGTGGATGAACATGTGGAAGAAGTGACTTGTTATTGTTAAAAATTGTTATGGAGTTAACAGAACCATACCTTGACTGTGGATGAACATTATCCTCCTCATTCTAACCATCAACTATGGTCAACATAAAGCATTGTAGCATAGGGAATTTCTTGACAAGCTTAGATTAGGTTGGGAGCATTGTGAATACAGTAAAAAAACTCTGCAGAGATGGCAGCACGATTGTCTGATGGCAGCACCAGTTGCAAGGTCTATAGAAAGAGGTCAAGATATGATACCATAATGCATTGTGGCAGCAGCCATATTGAGTCTCTTAAGTGAGAAAGTTAGACTGTGAGCTTATGGACGAATGTGTGTGCATTTGTATATTTTGTTGAAATGGGCTATTGCTCAGCTCCCAATTGCAAAAATAAATCATCAGATGGAATTTGAGTATTTCGATTTTCTCAAAGATAAGAATAGAAGAACACAATGGGTGCAAAATTGTCAACAAGATAAGTGGCAGCCTACCAACAGTTCTGTCCTATGTGAGGTAGTAGAACATCATCTTTCATAAATTAAACAAAGTACATTTTCTCATTCCAAATTCTATTTCAAAGATGTTAAGGAACTTCCTGATACAGTATTATGTTCCCAATGTACATACATATAAAGCAATTAAGGGGACCCAGTAACCAATTTTGGTAATTTTTTCACTTTTTTTGTTTTTTTGCTTTTGTGAAACTACATTATTTTCTGAATAAATTGATATATGACGTGTAATAGTAAGACATTTTTTTCCTATAGAGAATAATAAAATAAATGAACAAGTCATGTCTAACTTTGCACTTTTTGTTGCTTGGAAACAAAAAAATGTCCTCAGCTTCGACCTTCCATATCTTTTGAAATAGCCGCTCAATTTCGAAATATTTTATAGTGATATGTTGACAGTTTCATTGTCGATATAACTGGTTGATAGTCAATGATTGATAGCTGATATAATTGGTTGATAATCGATGATTTGATGATCAATATCACCACTCATTTGTTATTGTTGGTTATGTTGTTTGGGTGGATAGATTGTTGTATTCAGTGCCATTTTGTTGCAGTGTTAGTGTTAATTTCAAAATGCCACGTCCTAAACCAACTTTTAAGAAGAGAAAGAATGCATGGAAGAAAGGTATACCAGTAAAAACTGTTGTATCCAATGATATTATCCCCAGTACTTCTATAGAACAGATTGAAACAACTCCACCAGTGAAAAATGAATCTACTTCTAAGAAGAAACTTGGAGATTTATCTGAATCATAAATAATAGTAGTGCATTTGATTCTAATTTCTGTTATGAAATTTTAGACTTGAACAAACTGTTAGATGTGATTTTTGCTATTGCTGTTTGCAAAAATTGTTATGGACCATTGTCAGCTGAAATTTCAAAGATGACTGGGCTTGCCTTCCAGCTAGATTTTTTTTGTGATGAATGTGGAGTGAAAACAAAATATTCTAGCTCTGACAATGTTGGAGATTCTACATCCAAAGGCTATAAAGACCTTTTTGATGTCAATGTTAGGTTATGCTATGCTCTTCGGTCTATTGGTAGAGGTGACAGTGCATCAAGGATGTTATGTGGGATGCTGAACTTGCCAAGCCCTCCTACCAGAATGGAAAGGTATGTAGCTGTGTTAGGTAATGCTACAAAAGAGGTTTGTTTAGAAAATATGAGAGAATCAGTTGAAGAGGCTGTAGAAATGAATGATAACAGCAGAGACTTGAGTGTTGCATTGGATGGTTCATGGCAGAAGCATGGGTTCAAGTCATTGAATGGTGTTGTAACTGCCACATCACTGGACACAGGAAAGGTGGTTGATGTATCAATACTTAGTAAATATTGCAGATGTGTACAAAGGAGTCAAAACATTCATGATCACAACTGTACTGCAGCAAATTACAAGGGAGTTAGTGGTGGGATGGAAGTAGAAGGAGCCAGGAAAATATTCAAGATCTTTTTCAAGCTACAGAGTTAGGTATATAAACTATCTAGGTGATGGAGACAGCAAAGCCTTCAATGCTGTTGTTGGTGATAACCCCTATGGTGATGACTGCACAGTGACAAAACTTGAATGCTGTGGACATGTCCAAAAGCGTATGGGTACCCATCTGAGGAAAGCAAAGGCGAAATCAAGTGGTAAAAAATTAGCTGATGGACATGGGTTATCAGGTCACAACCATCTTACTGACAATGCCATAAAGGATATTCAGACATATTATCGACTGGCAATAACCAGAAATGTTGGGAACTTGGAAAATATGAGGAGAGCAGTGTGGGCAGAATACTTTCACCTGAAGTCAACAGATGAGGTACCGCTTCACAACTTGTGTACAAAAGGGGAGAATGGCTGGTGTAAGTACTGGAAGGCATTGGAAAAGGGTGAGGAATATGACCACAGCAAGCATTTTCACCTTCCACCAGCTGTATTGGATGAGATAAAGCCAATCTTTAATGATTTGAGCAAGCCTGAACTCCTGAAAAAGTGTCTTCATGGCAAAAATCAAAATCCAAATGAGTCTGTGAATAATGTCATCTGGACTCGAATACCAAAAAATGTGTTTGTGACACTCCCAACACTTGAGTTTGGGTCTATGATGCAGTCTCATGTTTCAACAGTGGGAACATTATCAAGTGTAAGGTCTATGAAGCAATGGGTATGAGAGTAGGGACAAATTGCATTACAGCCCTTCGTAAAGTGGATGAACAACGAGTGCATGATGCAGAAAAAAGTGTAGATGAACTTTACCTAAAAGCTCAACAAAGGCATAGCAAAGCAAAGAGAAGACTTGAGAGGAGATATATGAGGCCCAAGAAGATCCAGATGAGCCATCATATGCAGCAGGGCACTATTAAAATGCACTGTGAGTAGGATTCCATACATCACCATACATTTCACGCGTACATTTCTCAAAATACTTGTTTTTCAACTTTAGGAACACTTTTATTCAGAACTAACAGAGGTATTGACTTGATTTTTTTTTAAATTTGTTTGTCTTTCCCAGCTGCATTAATGGATAAATAGGTTTCACAATAAATTGCTTAGTTTAATTTCAGTTTAATGTTATAGAGGAAAATATTTGTATAATTGAGCTATTTTGGAAAAAAAATTATAAATTTTTTGCTATGGAACCAATGTTTAAATCTATATATACATGAGTAGATTAAATAATAAGGAAAATAACAGTGAAAGAATTGATTGAATATCTAGAGTGGTTGATGAGAAATGTGTACCTGAATTTGACCAATTTAACATTGCAAATATGGGCCTTACATCCCTTAAGTCTTTCATGGTAAGTTCTATTGGTACAGTATTGGTATTATCAAAGATATTTCCTTCCTGGATTTCTTGTTCCATGATGAACTGCGTTGTTAATATTAACTTGTTATGTAAATTTAACAACTTGCAGTCAAATAGACAATCTCAAGAAGTGCTTTTTTAATAAGTTGACTTGTTTTTGAGAAAAATACTTCTGTTATATATGGATGCAAACATGATGTGTCAGTGTCAGTTGGTTTGAGTTGTTGCTGCTAATTGTTAGTAAGTAGTTGGGTCTACTGATTGTGTAGAAAATGTTTTCTCACAAGTACATGATAAGTGACAGAGATAAGTGGCAGCCTACCAACAATTCTGTCCTATGTGAGGTTAGTAGAACATCATCTTTCATTAAGGGGTGGTAGCACTGCCTAGATTGGTTGTTAGAATAGGTTGCTCTGTGTTTTTTTTGTAAATAATACAGTTTGGATAGGAAAACGTGCCTTTAAATTGTAATCAATAAATATATCAAGTTTCAAGGTACCTGTTATTATTATCCATATAGTTATCCAGCCGGTAAGGACACTTTACTAGTGAAGTGAATAAAACACACCATGTAGGTTTTGGAAGCCATTTTAGGGCCGGTTTTCTCCTGTGATTGTTGTTGTGGTGAACAAATTGTACAATACAGCAACTGTAGTGGCTATTATTTGTCAAGTGACGTGGGAGTGAGATAAGGCTGAGTGAAGCCAGCTGATCCAACTGATGTTATCTACTGCTGCGGCTGTCAAAGAGCCGGTACACTCCAGTTTGTTTCTTGTTTATTCGTCATCATGCCAACTACCAGCATGACATCCAATGTCTAGTTTGTGACTGTAATCCAATCAGCTGTTCAGCCTCTTGAGTAGTACAAGCTCGTGCAATAACAGGCGGTTATCGACTTAGCGATTTGGCAATCCTGCTAGATGGAGAAATATGTTTCGATCCGTACTTGTCTGCTGACGGTAATCATTCTCAAGATAAGAAGCTGACCAAAGAGCGCTATTTTCAAATGAGAAGTCTGAATTATTTTAATTTTGAATAATTGTCTTGTTTCTTTTTCCTCTTCCTTTCTATCAGGAGCTTCCAATTTTCACGCCTTGACAGCTCTCTTGGCTTTCCTTTATAATAACTCCTGCTCATTAGGTTCCGGTACCAACTTTCCACATATATATAAATAACAAACTAGTTGGCAAAATGAGTAGTTCTCCTCGTATTATGTGTGACATGGGAGTGAATACTCCAATTTCCAGAACCATCACTTCTAATAACTCACATAACATCTGAACCGTCGAACTACTCCAGCAACAAGATGATTTGATTACCTACTCACAAGAGCTTAAAATACAGATTGAACAACTACAAGATCAAATAAAATCTCAAAATGATGATATAAATTTGATGAATGATAGGTTTGATGGAGAAAAGCTACACCTCAATGAAATAATCAAATCTATGTCAGTATCCATTGAAGCTCTGGATGCTGACAATGGTGCTTTATGTGGTGAGAATGTATTGGCTAGGGATGAAGCTAGGAAGTGGAGAGATAGGTATGACATGCTGTTGAAATCCAGGACTACTGATGATGAACAATTGGGGATTGAAGCAGTTACGTCTGTATCCAGAGGATTTAACTATTCGACGGTCGGCGGCTCTAAACATCCAAATGTTGTTGACAAAAAATATATAGTTCCGCGAGGTAAATCAACAAATAGATACTTAAATATTTACAGTGATAGCCACAGAAGAAATATTCCAGTTTCTTTGAGCAACAATACATCCGATGTAAACGTTTTTGGTAGTATTAAACCTGGTGCAAAGTTGGCGGCTGTTTTGGAAGACTGTATCAAGCAATGCAGTACATTTACTGAAGAGGACACTGTAGTGATAATTAGTGGCTCAAATGATGTTTCGTGCAATGAAGCAAGAAATGTGGTGAACTCAATAAAAAGATCAGTCAGTGGGCTCCATGGGACCAATGTTATCATCACTAATCTTCCTCATAGATTTGACTTACTGGAAAGCTCGTGTGTAAATGTCGGAATAAAAAAGACAAATGAAATAATAAACAATTTACCAACCCGTTTTAATAATGTGAAAGTCTTAGATTTAAGCAAATTAGGTAGAAGTATGCACACACAACATGGACAACATTTGAATGCCAGAGGTAAGAGATATCTTTGTGATGAAATAGTAAGACTGAGTACAATGTCGCGGATGAAAAATGTGATACCCCAGGTTATAGAATTGGATTGCAAGCATTATGATGAGGAGGGTGATTTTTTAGGATTTTAAATTCAAGTAGTAAAACTTCTGTTCAATCAAAACCGGGTTTGAACTCAACTCTAAATAATTATTCAAGACCTGGAAAGTTTTTTGAAAAGAAAAAATCATTTGAGTTAAGAAATGATGATAAAAAGTCTACTTTAATTTTACACTATAACATACAGGGAATAAGAACAAAACTCAATGAAATGGAGGTACTTTTAAGTAACAAATTGAAGAACGTAAAGGTAATCTCTTTAAATGAGCACTGGGTGTCGAGCAAAGACACTCAACTATTAAATCGTCTCTCTAATTTTGTTGTAGCAGATTCATACAATAGACTGAATGCAAACAGGGGAGGATCATGCATCCTTGTCCATAAGGATATTGGCTTTATTGTAAGAAATGACCTCGCTGAATTTAATATTGAGCTCAGCTTTGAGGGGTCATTTGTAGAGATCGAATCTTATAACGCAATAATTATTTCACTACATAGGATCCCTGGTCTTTCATACTCATTAGTGTTCTTAGAACAACTAGAAAAACTTCTGGGAAAACTAACAAGAAAAATAACTGACAAAGCAAAAACTGTTATAATCACTGCTGACTTTAATATTGATATAAGGGTAAAAAATGAAATATCTAGTAGATTCATCAATATTGTGTCATCTTTTGGTTTTGTTTTCAATTTTGCGGAACCTACAAGAATAACTAGACAGAGCCAAACCTGTATAGACAATATATTAAGTTCAATGAATCATGAGGCAAAAACAAAATTCATATTAGACTTTGGTCTTTCAGATCACTGTGCTCTCCTTTTAGAGTTACCAAAGCAGAATAAAAAGTGTATTAATAATTTAAATTCACACAGATTATTTACTAAATCTGCACTGGATGTTTTTTGTGATAGGTTGTCTAATAAGAATTGGAATTTTAAGCATCATGAGAATATAAATACAAATTATAACTATTTCTTGAGAGAGCTGCTATTACAATTCAATGGAACTTTTCCACCAAAATTAACTTGTACTAGGAGAAAGGCGTCAAATAACTCTGTAAAGGCGTGGATGACAACTGGAATTAGAGTATCTAGTGAGAGAAAAAGAGAGATCCTTCAGATAGCAAAGTACAGTAACAATGTTAATTTCCTGAACTTTGCTAAATTGTACAGAAAAGTTTTTAAAAATGTCGTTCATGCAGCTAAGATTATGTCAAATAACGAGTATATTCTAAAGTCTGAAAACAAATGCAAAGCATCCTGGCAAGTGGTGAGGAATAAAATCGGATTAAACAAAAACAGGTGTAGGGAAGCTGATGCTGGATTAGGAAAATCAGGTAAACAAATTGCTGAAAAATTCAACAGTATTTTTTCAGATGTGGCAGCGAGTCTTAATTTGCCTGATGTAAGTGTGACAGGCATCCATGACACTATTAAGAATAAATACAAATCCATTCAACCCTTGCAATTCACAAATGTAACACAAAATGTAGTAGAACAGGTCATTATGTCTCTAAAGAATACAACATCAGTAGGATGGGACGAAATCCCAGTTGTATTATTGAAATCAGCCAAGATAATTTCATATCCCTTAACTTTTTTGATAAATCAGTGTTTAGAACAAGGTATATACCCAGACCTCCTAAAATACTCCCAAGTTATTCTAGTACATAAGAAAGGGGAAAAGAGTTCATATAATAATTATAGGCCGATTTCTTTGCAATCCAATATAGCCAAAATATTCGAAAAAGTTATTAATCAGCAGTTATGTAAATTCCTTATAGAAAATGATATTATAGTGAATGAACAGTACGGATTCAGGAAGGGCCTTAGCACAGAAGCAGCAATTTCCGAATTTGTTGATAAGGTCGCAAGAGCTATGGATGAGGGGCATCATACAGCGGGTTTGTTTTGCGATCTATCTAAAGCTTTTGAATGTATTAACCACACCCTACTAATTTCAAAACTGAAAGACTATAATATAAGTGAAAGCTGTTTAAAATTGTTCGAATCATACTTGAGAAATCGTAAGCAAAGAACAATTTTGTTCAGACATAACTCTAAAGAATATTCTAACTGGGAAGAATTAAGACTGGGAGTACCCCAGGGTTCAATTTTGGGACCTTTTCTGTTTAGCCTGTATATTAATGATTTACCGAAAGCTATACCTACTGATATAATCCTGTATGCTGACGACACAACGGCCATAGTAAAAGATAGAAACCTGGTTAAACTAATGAACTTGACAGATAACTTCATTGCAAAAATTGAATCCTGGTTCTCTAGTAACGGACTATTGCTGAATACAGAAAAAACAACATTAGTCCATTTTCAAACAGTTAGAAGAGAGATTAATAACGATTTTCAAAGAGTGTCCTCTCTCAAACAAGTAGATTCCCAGAAATTTCTAGGTATATATGTCGATCCCTTTTTAAAGTGGGAAACACAGATAGATAAACTTACAGCAAAGCTTAGCTCATTTAATTATGTATTCAGGATTTTAACAAATACAGTGTCATTGAATGTCTGCAAAATGGTGTATTTTGCTCATGTTCATTCAATTCTCAAGTACGGGATCTCAGTGTGGGGAAACTCAGTTCACATTGACAAAATACTAATTCTTCAGAAAAGGATCGTTAGAACAATATTACAGGAGAACAAGTTGCCGACCTTTATTTAAAAAGCTAAGTATATTAACTGTTATAGGGATATACATTCAGGAACTGCTAACAAATGTTCATAAAAATAAAAAACTATATGAAAATAGAACTTTTGATCATAATTATAACACACGTGGAAGACAGCAGTACAGTTACCCAGTGCATAGATTGCAAGTATTCAAAAAAAACCTCAATATGCTGGTATCAAATTATATAATAAACTGCCTCTGTCAGTAAAAAACCTTGAACTAAAAAAATTCAAAGAAAGAATAAAATTAGCTTTCATTACGTACTACGTACTACACAGTGAATGAATATCTCCAAGACTCCCTGGCGGATATTTAGGAAAATTATATATTTATAATAATATTCATGTGTGTGTGTTTGTTTATTGGAGTGTACCCTTGTATCTTTGGCCAACTGTGATAGTATTATTAATAAGTATGATAAGGTATATTACTAAGTAGATACAGTATTGTATATACTAAGAATAGTGTAGTTTGACTTGTGATAGATTTAGTTCTAATATTTAACGAGACATCTGCTTCATACAGTTTTAACTGTGTTTCTGTGCGTTTTATGTCAATAAAGATATTTATTTATTTATTTATTAATTAATTAATAAATTGAACAAAGTACTTTTTCTCATTCCAAATGCTATTTCAAAGATGTTAAGGAACTTCCTGATACAGTAGTATGTTCCCAATGTACATACATACGAAGCAATTAAGTCTTTCATGGTAAGTTCTATTGGTACATTATTAGTATTATCAAAGATATTTCCTTGTTTCATAATCGACATAGTAACTTACTAGCCTACATTTTTAGATGAATTAGGCTATCTCAAAAAGTGCTTTTTTAATAAGTTGACTTTTTTTTGAGAAAAATACTTGTTATATATGGATGCAAACATGATGTGTCAGTTAGTTTTAGTTGTTGCTCCTAATTGTTAGATAATTAGTTGGGTCTACTGATTGAGTAGAAATTTTTTTCTCACAAGTACGTGAAACTGGTTATAGTCACCCTATGCCAATAAAATTGAGGCATGTGATTTGCATGATAAGCATTGCTCAATACTCCCATTCACCTAAGGCTATGATTATACTAGGATGCTGGCATTTGGGAGGTTAGTGGGGCATTAAATCAAATGGGAGCAATTAGAATATGGATACATTGGATGCTAAAATATCCACCGGATGCTCGATTTTGTGCATCCCAGCTGGGATGCTGAAATTCGAGCAGCCAGTCGCTTTTTGCCTCCTGGGATGCACAAAACTGGTTGTGGGGCATTGTTTCAAATGTGGCGCATTATACTATAGTCTGTTCAGCGAGCCTACGAAATGAAGTAAACAAACTTTGCATGTGTGTGAGTGAGGAATTCCGAGAATTGTACTGGCATCGGTCGGTCGGCCTATTCACATTCATTGCCAACTACTGTTCATTCAACAGCTGATGTCGCACTTCCAGTTTGTGAAATAAATAAATTATTATTGCATTATTTCAAGAACATATTAGATTTTAAATTCAGTTATCAAGTCAGTATTTTCATTTCAAATGTATAGGTAAAAATAATTCAATTGACAAATTTATGAACAATTCTAATAATAGCGATACCAGTGATTGCTGAATGTTTGGATACATTACCTAAGCATTGAAAATAAGAAAATAGCCATCTCATTCATATAATTCATTATTCTTGTGTATCTATTTCCATTTACAATAAATAATAAGTATTATCCAAGTAGGTGTTTGAAAATGATTATTGAAAGTCGTTTTCAATGGGTAGGCCTGTCGCCTGTTCAATGCGTTTCAAAAACTAGGCTATCTGTGAATCGGGCTTCGTTGAGTCTCGGCTTGCACGCACGCACATGTTTGTTTACTCCACTCCATTAGTCTTGCTGAACAGACTATAGGCTGCTAGCATCCAAAACGCTCTATTTTGACATGTGCACATGCACGCAGTTTGACCACGTGATGGTCTGAATCAGCTGTCTAGTGTGCTTCCCTGCTGTCTGCACTTCATGTTGTCTTGAGTGATTACTGTGTCCAGTATATCTTTAGTGTGTTTTGTGATGGAAAGTGAAATGCTTTATGAAGTGAGTGAAAGTGTTTTGGATGACATAGGAAATACTCCTTTGGAGCTGGGACCTAACCTCAATACGGAAAACAAAAGTAGGCCTAAAACCAAACAAGAAGAACAAAAATTAAAGAATAAAAAGAAAGATGAAGAGTTGAAATGCATTGAAAAAAATGTTGATACCGAATTGGACATAGAAAATTTAATATGTGAAGTGGAAAAACATCCTTGTATTTGGGATAGTAGGTTAGAAAGCTATGCCAACAAGATAGAAACCCTATGCAACTGTCTATGCAACTGCAAAAAAAGTCATTGTGGTATATCTTACCTCAGAGTTATGACTAGTTTCTCTTTGGGTGAAATTGGACTGAGGAATCTTGTATCTTGTTTAAAGATGTTGCTTTGGAAGTAGCCTAGAAGCTCTTTGAAAGAAGGAAGTGACTTTTTTAAAGTAATTAAAAAGTCTTGTTTCACTATTGCAAAGTTCAACAAACAGCTAAAAAAGGGTTTGCACTAAACTTTCTTTTTGCATGACACCTTCTTTTCTTAATTAGTAGCATCAGCAGCAACATCTCTTCATTCGTCTGGGCCATATTGACAACTGACAAAACATTGAAATAAAATAGCAGTCTGAGAGGCTAGCACCTCAACACAAATTACATCATTTTCGACTCAAAGTGGGATGCTAGCATCCCAGACGCCAGCATCCTAGTATAATTGTAGCCTAACTAATCTAATTATGATGCTGATGATGATGAGTATTACTTGGATTTTTTTTCAAAAAAGTCCACTACAGAAACCGTTCTGTGTGAACCTGATTTTCCTGAGCACACTTTAGTCATTGATAGACTAAATTTGATAGAAGAATCAGGTTTATGTTATCTATCTGGTTGGGTGATCCACCAACTAGTAAGGGTGAAGAAAAATGTGACTTGCAAAACTTGCATCACAAGTATTTGCACCCCTCAACCATCAAATACTTTACCCCATGAATTTGTATCAATTTTAAACAGAGGAAATTTGACCCACCCCACAGATGACATGATCAGTGTTAATTGTCACTGTGAAATAATATTTCAAAAGCATAGTAGCTTTTATTTGACAAAAGCCAATGTATTAAAAAGCCTATTGCAGCTCACACTGAATTCATGTGATAAAAAATTGTTCAACAATTCTTGTAAACATGATATAACTGAAATTGTGATATCAAAATATTTATCAGTGAGGCTACATGTGCTAGCAAAAGACATTAATAGAAAAAATATAAACAAAAAGCTATATGGCAGTAAAACAGCCTTCATGAGAAGCTCTGCTGAAAATCATTTTTGAAGTACTGTATTTATGTGTTGTATGTATGTATTTATTGTGTTGTTTATAATATAATTGTTGTGTATATAAGTTGTCTTTTGTAATATAGTTAATATAGATGTTTTACAGTTGTATCTTGTTTAACTACAATTTGCACTGAGTTTTGTTTTAAATGTATCACATCAATTATTACTGATTGAATACATAAATCAAAATCAAGACACTCACGGTATTCTTTTTTCCCCTAGCTCATTCATGATTCTTTCAGGAAAATTATTCAACTTATGCTGCCAGTTGCACAAAAGAAAAGAAAATTTAATCCCGGTAAGATGACGTCATCTTACAGAGCTAGATAGGGAAGTCGTTGCACTGGCTCCATTAAATGGCATCATCTTACCGGGATTAAATTTTCTTTTCTTTTGTGCAACTGGCAAATGGTGTTATAAAGTTGTTCTTTATATTATACTTTACTCAATAAGTAAGTATACAACATAATTTTTACCAACAAGTAAAATTCAAATAGGCCTACACCATCCTATGGAAAATAATCCATCTCATTATTTTATTTTGAATACTGTACTTTGTTATTTTGGTACTTTGGTAAGTCTGGATTGAATCACACAGTCTGATACTGTATGTACCAATGCATTAAACTAATAATAATATAAATGCATTTAACTAATGAATTTATTAGACTGTGGTTTAATTCAGTGTGATTACATTTGTAGAGAAGATCTCAACTTGAAGATCTGAGAAGATCTTTGTGGAGAACTTGACATCAATTATTTTTATTAATATTTTTATTTTTATTGGACTGTTTCTGTTATACAAACAGTAGGGATAATTATGCAATTTATGGTATAACAGACTCCTAGGAGTAAGTAAGTTACCTGAAACTAATAACTACATGATCTCAGAATCATGACATCAATACAGTAGAAAGCATTAATATTGCAATGAACTAAACATGTTATTTCAAGAGAATAAAAATATTCTACTCATTATATTTTTACAGTCAGGGGCGGATCCAGCGGCAGATTTTGGGGGTACCCAAATACCTGAGTGGGGTATAATTACCATGGGGGGGGGTCCGGGTGTTAGAAAATGTGGCATAAAATCGTGAATTGGAGGGACTTTTTAACTGAAAAGAAACCAACTTTCCAAATTTAATTGTTAAACACCTATTGCCTGTAACGACATGATATTTCAAATACAAATTTTAATAACCTTTTAATGTGTATAGTTACATCACACAAAGCAGTGGCATAGCTACATGGTCAGTCTTGGTGGGGGGGTGTTTCCGGGAGGGTTAGACTCTCGGTACAATAATGTAATTTGGAGTAGTAGACCTCCAACGATAAATTGAAGCAATTTACATGGCTATTTATTACTGAACGGGGGTTCAGGGAACTCCCTGAGAAAATTTTTGAAAAATTACCTTTCTAAAACTACATGACAAGTGATTCTAGGCATTAATTCTTTCAACTTTAACACTTCAACCCACGTTATGTGTCAAAGTAAATTTTGTCTAGTTCTTGTGTTATTGTCAATGGGAGATCCGGGACCTTACATGAAACTTCCACTTTTCTATATTTGATCCCTCACTGCTCCTGATTGGGGTAAAGTACAGTACCACAGGCTACTTGAAATTTTTTTTCAAAATAATTGAGGGGTACTCCTCAAAAACTTATTAAAAATAAAACTCCTACAAAACCACATTTTTAGCACTGCCAGACATCTTTGACTCCTGCAAAAAATTGTCTCTCAACAGCCTGCTAAAATTCCAAATTTGTTTTGTCGTCAGGGGGAGATACCCCTGATTCCCCCCCCCCCCCCAACATAGCTATGTCACTGACACAAGCTGTTAATGAAAAATAAAATTAACAATAAAAATTGCATACATTATTCGCAAATGAAAAACTATTATGTAGTTAGCCAAAATCTCCAACGAATTTTTGAGGATCCAGGATCCAGGCTCTAGAGCGATTATCTGAGTGAATGTAAAGTAGTGCTAATAAAACAAGTATGCTTTTTCTGCCATAGTAATCCTCAGCCATGTATTGATAAGCTGCAGAATCCAGAAAACCCTTTCAGAACTGGCATCATTTTCAGACCAAGTACTGAATTACACAATATTTGCAATAGAAAATTAATTGTTGGTTAGGCATTGCTGACTCATTTTCCTCGCTTGTCAACAACATTGAAAACTCTCCTTCATTTTCTTCAACTTCTAATTTTATCCTTATTTTTACCCTTTTTCGTCTCTTTTTATTTTCATCTCTCTCCTCCTACCAATTTCTATTGTCATCGCTGTTCCACTCTTCACTGATTCCTATAATTTCCATTCATTCTCTTTTTCTCCTTCCTCTTCTTTTTCTTTTCCTTCTTCTTCTCCGTTTGGAGGGGGGGGGGGGAATTTCCCGTTCCCACCCCCCCTGTGGATCCGCCACTGCTTACAGTAATGTGTTGTCGTAGCTGCGCTGGGAAGCTCGGGTACCTAATACACCCACTTCTATGCACAAAAAACATGTCTGTCTCGAGACACATACGAGGGTCTGTATGACACATACAGGTTACTGTTATTATTATTTTATTATTACACACTTCATCATTATGGCGCCCTCCTCTCTAGACATTCTACCACAAATAATACAGTGTTGTAGTTGATCAGAGATTTAAAAAAAAAATGTTCAGTAGGTTTTCTCTTCAATCTTTTTGATAATGAAAAAAGATAATAAAAGAACTTCAATAAAAGTTTGGTAAGAACTGTACTATAATTCTGATACCATACCGCTTAATATTGTGCAATGTGTGAATAGACATTCAAATATGCAATACACTCCCGCTATTTCCCCCCCCCCACTCCCTTCCTTTTACCTCTGACAGACATTGAACTACTAGTTAATGCCGCTAGCGGACAGTAAATCAATCAGAAGTCAGTTGCAGTTATGATATCAAGCTGTATGTGTCGTTACCGAATTACCAGCCCCCCAAATATGTTATTTAAAGGTAAGAATCTTTAAATACTAGGTCCTCTGAATGAATGTTTTATGTCTGACTCTCGAACCACACACATGATTCTAGATGAGGTGTTTCCTGCAATTGCATAAATCATAGAAGCTCATCTTCATCATTCTACTTCCAGCCTCCATAGAGGAAAGGTCATTATCGCAATATTATTATTATTATTATACCTCTTTCCTTTTTGAAATATGTATATTGATTCTCTTTTAATTTATTCTCCTACAAATAATAATAGTTTATAATTCAAAGTCTCCTCCTCTTCCACACACACAAATTTAAACAGATACTTAACCTAACCAAACCCTGACAATCTTATAATATACCAACATTGTAATATAGGGTGAAATATCCTTCACAATGTTCAGCCCCCCCCTCCTCCTCCTCATCTTCCTACTACTACTAATTTCAAATTTAAATTAACTTCCATATTATTTGACTCTCTTACTCACACTTTTCTAAAATCAATACTTGATTACAAATTCAAGAGGATAGCTCCCTCAGAGCCATATTACTGCCTCCCCCCCCCCCACGGTGGTCAGTATGTGACTGACTGGACAACTTCTATAATATGAATTGCAATCTGACCTGACACCCGACTCAACGACAACAACGACAACAACAACAACAACAACCAACATTATTTCAATCCTTATACCCTCCTCATATCAAAGTGTATACCATATTATATTAATATTGTATACAATATTATTATTTCAATATAGAGTGCCCCCCTTTATTTTCTAAACACAACCCAATCTATCCTATCCTTTCAAGTCTTTAGATAAAATAATATTTAACATAACGCAATCCTTCCTCTTCCTCAATAAACTGAAGTAGAAGATCATATTTATTCTCACTTATACTCTCTCTCCAATTCTGGAGTAGAAGTCAAAAAAATTCAAATCTTAATTCAAACCCAACCTATCCCTCAAACTCAACCTACAACTCAACATAAACCTACCCAATCTTTCCAAACTGGAGTAGAACCAAAAGAAAATTCAAATACCAATTCAAACTCAACTCAAACCACAAAGTCAAACTCAAAACAAACTTAAACCCAAACTAAACTTTCAATTTCAAATTAAACCTAACCACAATTTCCAAACTGGAGTAGAAGCCCAAAAAAAATTCAAATCTTAACTCAAACCCAACTTATCCCTCAAACCCAATATAAACCTAACTTAAACCTAACCACAATTTCCAAACTGGAGTAGAACCCAAAAAAAAACTCAAATTCTTAACTCAAACCCAACCCTCCCTTCAAACCCAAACTTAAACCAACCTAAACTTTCCAAACTGGAGTAGAAGCCCCATATTTACCTCTACTTCAATGTGGCTATCACCTCAAGCAGATAATATTATAGTTTGGCAAATCTTGATCTCTAGATGAAAGAAGTCACGAATTATATCTTACGCATTCATACACTTCATTGAAGTAAGCATTTCCTTTCTTGCTGGGTAATAATAGATAGTCTAGTAGTGTAGCTATTGTACGGTACGTCCTATTTCGTTTTGGGAACAACAATGTAGAAATTAACCCACAAAATATATTTTTACGTCTCAATGGTATCTTATTTGAATATCAAACATTTAAAATACAATAAAAAAAGGTAAGTTTGTTTTTCAGTAGGTATAATAATACTTTTGTTACCAAAATGTCGTACTAACTAGCTTGGAGTTTTGAAGGTACCGCCCGCTTTTAAGACTCAATATGACGGCTCTATAAGTAAACATTGGTGTCCTGACCTCTTTCTATAGACCTTGACCAGTTGAGCTTTGTAAGTTGTATTTCTGAACCACCAAATTGATTTCAAAATGGATGACAAGCAAACTGACTGGCCTGAGGGACTTCACCCATGTATTTACCAATTTTACAATACTTATCATATATTTTTTTATGTTTGAGTTAGTGATACCGTATTTATTGAGGAAGATCTAAGGAAGATAATAATAGTATGATATATAAAATATTTTATACATTCTGGGAGTCATGGTGTCGTTCTAAACTTTTATGTCCACAGGAGTCGACATTTGGAATTTCATCACCATGACACAGAGAAAAGTTCCTATTGTGAGTGTATCCATTTTTTGGTATTCACATGAATTAATGAATTATTTTGATGAAATTTTAATGCCGAATGTATAAATTTATTTACAAACCTTATTTTTGGTGTTATGTTCAACTGGTTTTAAGCTTAGTTTCTACTAAAAATTTGTTTTTTCCGCTCATTTTCAGATTCTTAGAGTTTTGAAAAATTAGTTGAAAACGAGTTGGATAGAAATGACAGTAAAATAAGACATTTCTGACAATGAAGATGCTGATCCTGATTTCGAGCCAGATGAAGCTATCACCCTCGAACAACAGGGATCTTCGTCAGATGAGAGTGAAGAATAATCAAGTTTCACTGAACCAGGGATAGTTTCAATAGGTAAGGTTTGAATTTCGGCCATTAAAAATGTATGTTTGATACAATTACTACAAAAATGCTTTGATTTATTTTACTGCTATAAATTGATGACCTACCTCTCTACTGCATCTAATACTTGACTATTTTTCATGCTATTCCATTTCATACTATGCTTCTAGCTACTTCACGCTGTTTAAATGTTTCAAAAAATTGTTTCTTCCTTTTTGTGAAATATAGTTTAGAGTGGTTTTTACATTAATAATTACCTCATGATATATTAAAAATTATATTGTAATAAAATGGAGTCATATTAAAAATTGATAATTTAATAAATGTAACTGGTGACTAGGAAGACAATGGATGAGGAGTCAGCAGTCTGGAGCCTGGCAGCTCGGCCTACTCCAGGTTGCTTTCTCTCTCTAACCTTAATAACTTTTCATTTTCTTTTCCTCTCTCTCAAAAGTGGCGTGATTTTCCGCCCAAGGAAAATTACGTCACAGACTATTCTCTGGATGAGAACATACTTTCCCACGGGCAGTTGCCGAGGGAACGTAAAAGTGAAAGGACAGTCTGGACGGGATCCAGTTGTGAGTAACTGAGTTAAAAATGTTTGAACAAGTGATTTTGGTGATATTACTTGTGCACGGTGAGTGAGCGATTTGAATTTACACCTAACCCAAAATTTAACTTCTTTTACCGAAATTTTTGCTACCTTTTTGAGATTGAGCAGACTAGGGCGGGCTCACTTAGATATTAAATTAATTAATTAAAGATTCTTGTTCTAACCCTAAACCTTAAGAGAGAGAGGAAGAAAGAGTCAAAAAAAAGGGGTTGTTTTTATAAGGAAATAGTATTACTTGGCATAGGCTAAGGGAACTTATGTATAAGGATTGAACCATAATTTCTTTTTTATATTATATTGATAAAGCCATTAGTTTTGATCAAGTTTAATAAGTAAAGCAATTACTGCCCTTGAAGTATTGATGAATCCTCTTGGTTGATTTTGTGTTATAAAATGTTCATAAACAAGTAGCAATTGCATCGGATCTTAACTTTTAAATGGATCGTGTAATAACTATGGAAAAAATTTCAAATTACATTTAGTTATGTCAGTATGATTGTTAATTTGTAATTATATACAAATTTCGCAAATTTTGTCCAAGAGCAATTTATTAATTGATTACGAGTTATTCAGTTATAATCAGTTATTTCAATAAATATGATTATTATTGTGTAAATATATTGTTTCATGAATAGAGCCCAAAGGCGGTTATTCATTAATTTCGTGTTATCAGTTGCTTTCAGTTATTTCAATAACAATTATTAATTTGTAGATATATTGTTTTATGAATCGACTTCAAGAGCATTTTTAATTAATTTCGTGTTATCAGTTGCATACAGTTATTTCAATAATAATGATTATTAATTTGTAGATATATCGTTTCATGAATTGAATTCAAGAGTAATTTCAAATAATGTCGTGTTGCCAGTTGCAATCAGTTATTTCAATGATTATGGTTATAGGTCGATTTATAATTTTGTGACTTGTTTCGAGGGAAATTACTTACATAGTAGGGTTATTCACTATCGTTCTGATATTTTTCAAGGGGCGTTGTAGTCAATGCTGAGAAATGACCTATTATCAGTAGAGTTGAATGATAGTTTTTGATGATCATAATTAAGTGTTCTAATTGGTTTTGCTAATGGAATAGTAAAACAAAGGGTGCCATTGTCATGCTTGTTGTATTGAAACTTGTTGGTATGTTGGTAATTAATGTAGAGTAATACTGTCGATTCTGGCACAAAGTAGAGTAGTGTAATACTGATGATTCTGATATAAGAAAAGTAGAATAACTTCGCCGGTTCTGGCACCTGGTAATTTGGTTAGCATTTGGAATTGAACGGCTATAACTCATGTATACTTGGAAGGCTGTTAGAGTTATAACTAAATTGAATGGCTAGGATATTTAAGTTAATGAGATCACTAGCTTAAGAAGAAATTTTTGGGCAAGGCCAACATTGTGCCCCAAGAAGGGCGGAGAATAAATTGCGTTTTTCTGAAGATCCGTGCCTCTCTGCCTTCCACCCCACCACATACTGGTTACAATATAATATTTGAATGCTCAGTTCACAAAGCTATGCATGAACTACTAGTGAATATTAGTGAGTTTATCAATTTATAGTTATTCAGAATAGTTTTGAGGCACTTTTTATACTCAAAAAATCCTGCAATCAACAATTATCAATTTCAGAGGGTGTTGAAGCGATTCACAAATGCAAAAGGTGGTGTAAAGTAAGAAGAATATTCATCAATGTTGACAGGCCTCTAGTTGTTAAACAATACAACTACATAGGAGGGGTGAATTTCCTTGACTATCTTATCAGTTATTACAGAATGTCATCAAGAAAAATGAAAATAGACAGTTAGGGTTGTGATGCATTACTTTGATTTCGTCATTGCAGCAAGCTGGATTGAATACTGGCGTGATCAGCCCTTGGAACTTCAAAAAAATACACTCAACTTGATGGGATTCAAGGAAAAGTATGCAGAGTTTTTGGTTCATGGAAGTGTTGAAGAGAGTATGAATGATGATAGTGACCCTGATTATGAGTGTTCCACCCCCAAGAAAACAGCCAAGGGTTGCACACCCATCAGATCTTCTGAGGACAAAAAATGTGCTACATGTTCCAGAAATACCAACTCCTGCAACAAAAAACCACAGTAGGTTCCCTGGGTGTTCATCAAATTTCGCAAGAGTTCAGCATGACACCTGTATAGTTTTCTTATGCTTGAAAGAGACCAGAAACTTCTTCACGGCATACCACGAACTTTGAACAAGTTTAGCTTTTATCGTATCTTAAAAACTGAGCTCAGGGTGTTGAAAATATTTTTGTTGTACCAATAGACATATATTACATTGACTTGATAAACATTAACCAATAAAATATATATTACACTGACATCATGTGCTATTGATCTCTCTCTTACTAAAATTACATGATATTTCCATGATGAAATGGTTCAAGACTTAGAGCAGATATTCCAAACGTCTACTATGGTTGACATCAATTATTTCATAAAATGGTGGAGTTGACATTTTTTACCATTTTTTTGGAAGTCCATTAGTAAGGTATGACAAAAAAATTGAATCATAAAACAAAAAATCTCAATTGGAATGAGGAGGTTATTTATAACTTCTATTCAAGTGTTTAACTGGCTGAAAAATTACTGCAGCATGGAACTCATTTGGTTGGCACAGTGTGAAGAAATAGAAGATTCAATCCAATGGATGTTATTAATAAGAAGCTACTGCATAGACAATGTGTTGCAAGCAAAAACAATAATGGTGTTGTGATACTCAAGTGGAGAGACAGAAGAGACATTTTGATGGGACCACAAAACTAGCAGACTAGAAGACCAATAATTCATTTATATCATCCAGAAAAGCAGTCTACAGTCCAGACAGCATCATCAACATAATTTGACAACCGCTTTAAAACATTCAATGAGCATCTGGAACAGACCTCCTTGTCTATCTGTGACCATTCACCACCAAAACAAGAGTCATGCACCAACACCATCCAGAAGAAGAAATTTGACTAAGTAAAAGGAAGCTATGAAGTTAACAGAAAGAGTAGGAAGTAGTGGCACCGAATAATTTTGTACCTTATTAACATGAGTGTTGCTAATTCATATTACATCAATAAAGCACTTAATGGGAACTAAATAAATTACGAACGATTTCCATTAAGAAATTTCGAGGAGCCTCATAACACCTGCTCTTGTTAATGCAAGGAAAAGCACCATTCAATCTGGTTCTGGAAACGAAGGAGCAGTAATGACATCACCATTGAAATGAAGGGTAGGAAACCTAATGTTCCAAAAACATTCCTACTTAAAAGCTCAGATGACCAACCAGAGGTCACCCGCAAGGAGATGTGTAAAATGCAGCAGCAAAAATAATCAAGTTTATACAATGTGGGTATGCTCAGCATATCAGATTCCTTTGTTTGAGTAAAAATAAGACATGCTTCCCGGACTACCATGCCGCTTAAGATATGGTGGTACAAAATGTGCACTACTATTGTAATTAATTATTGTAACTATTTTTTAAAAATCATGACAATACCTTCTTTTATGTTCTTAGATCTAAATAAGCCCCTCAGATCATAGTAGTTTTTGTCTTTTTTTTAATGAAGTTACTGGAACCAATGGGTGGCACTTTTCCGGTTCTGTTAGCTGACTAAGTGGTATAAGTCAAATTGCGTCATCAATGATATAGCAAGTGGATACTGGCAAGTGCCTAAGGTAAAAAAGATGCTCCTAACATAGCATTTAGTTTACAGAGACTTGTACAAGGATAATGAGTTGAATATGTGAATGATGCGAAACATCCATGGGTGAATGAGATTCGAATCTAAGGCTGCAGGAAACGAAGCCAGCCAGAGTCTTATCAAATCACAGACAAGCACTCCAGCCAACTGCTCTGCCATAGCCAGTTCATTGGGGAAAGATTATGAATAACTTGCCCAATGAACTATTGTGAAACTAATTTGTCCCACGCTCTGAAATTAGAAATATTATGTAGTATTGCAGAAATGATTTCCTCCACTTTCTTAGTAAAGAAAAAACAATTTTGTACAAGAGTACATTGAATCATCAACACTGGTTGCAACAAATAGGGCCTGATACACTTATATGTGCCTCAAAAGTTGGTTGGGCATGTGAGGATGAGAGACCGATTTGATAAACATCGGAGTCAATTTTCTAGAAAGTGACACATGTCGTACGATGACCCTTCTCCCTATTGGCCACAACCCTCTGCCACAAGGTCTGGGTGGAGTTCACCACCGACACCCGTCGAATTGAGTATAGGTTCAAGTGGGTACGTTTTGGTTAGGACGGTAGCCAATTTTTATTAAAAAGCGTGTTGCTGAAAAATACAGGAATAGAAAAAAATAGTGAAACCGATATTATTATTTGATAACCACAAAATAAATTCTATGGTATATCTTTATAGAAGTTGAATGGGTAGATGTGACAGTATATAATTCAAGACTAAATCACAAAATGATCAGCCAAAATGTAGTCCAACATCAGGCAAACCTCAATAAATCGGAATCGTTTAGAAATATTGAACTACTGATGAATAACTTATGAATAATGGAGGGACTAGTGAAAATTTAAGTTATTGAAAACTTTGATTTATTGAGGTTTTTCCTGATTCTTTGGAATAAACTATAATTATCTGAATAAAATTTATATCTAAATTTACTTGATGATTATTATAATTGTAGCAGATTTTGATCACAAACATATTCTTACTTTAGTACGACATTGAATCTATGATTTTTATGGATTGATTAATAATGATCCAAAGATTAATAGCTGGATCAGTAACAGGATGTTGGAAAATTCGAGTTACATTGCTTATTAACAGAGCCACGAATGAATAAATCCAATAGAGTAAATGTGCAAATAAATATGTTTTCTTCCTAGTCGAAAATAAAATTTATACAACTGGAATTTCATTTCATAAACGACTGATTTCATTTTTATGAGTAAGTGCATAATTAAGGAAGTTTATGTGTGAAGGCCGTCATGTGCTATTAAGGCACACCATTACACAGCCTGATACACAGTTTTCCATAACAGTCAAAATAGCCATTATAGAAAAATGGAATCGGTTCCAGCGAAAAAAAGTTATATTTTAGTTAAATTAGGAAATAAAGATGGACCATCATCAATAAATAAAAGCTTAATGCCCGGTTTCAGGAGCATTCATAATACGTTGAAATAATATAATGGAGTATTAAATAATAAAGGCTTGTTTTTTGCAAATTGAAGACCTGTTATAATTTAACTGATATAATAAATTGATAAATTCAATGGTGATAAAATTTAAATAAGAAATTTTTAAAGTGAGATTGTATTTAGTGCTCCATTATACATGTAATGCAACCGGGCATCAGCCATGTAGAGCTTGATCGAATTCGAAGAAATAAAAATTAATGTTGAATAATTATTCTAAGTAGTAGCATCCTTATAACTAAAATTCGAATTAGTCTACGACAACGTTATTGCATAATCGAAGAATTATTGATTTCTAGATAGATAGATAAATAAGTAAGTAAAGAGATTTGGAGTAGCTGACTAGATTTGTGAGATTAGGAGTGATGAGGACTAGGGCTGCAGAACGGCAGCAGTTTCCTCCAGACAGAGACAGCCACAGCCCGATGGACACACAGACTCGTGCTTGAACCAGGCCTCCATGTGGGATGCATGTCCTCCATGGCCACACACCACGCAAAAGTTCGTTGCACCTACAAACACAATACACACATCATACTATGGGGTATAATCCAGTACTTTATTTATTTATTCGAAATAATATCGTATAATTCTTGAATAGTAAGAACAACTTTGAAGTACTCAAAGAAAAATGTATGATATTAATATTCAATTTTCCACTATGTAGTCATCGCAAAGATTATTTTTTTTCTTTTTGCTTATGATACCTATATGAGCCCTAGACTTGTGTGTGGGTAATGAGCTGAATAACACACATAGATGCCAGACGGAGGAGCGAGATTCGAACCCACGACCGCTTAAACGACAGCAAGCTGCGATTTGAAGTTGCGACGCCCCAACCAACTGCGCTAAGCGGCCCGTCCTGAGCTATTATTTAGAATCAATCCACAAGATCAAAAAATTAAAATCTCTGTATTATTTTTTCTTTGACAGTTCATTAAGGTTTTTGCTTATGTATAATATTAGCAACTCTTACCTGCGCACAGGATGTTTCCTTGCAGGTAATTATTAGATTTTGTAATTTATGAACATTTATTCTGAAATTGTTATGATGTGAAGATCTAAATAAAAGTTTTTGATTGAAAAAAAAAAAAATCGTGTTTAATTTTTAAAGTTATTAGATTTTATGGGATATAAGTTCTATCTCACAAGTTGAACATTTTACAGCTGAATATTTCTGAAAACGCAATCTCATGGTAGTTATATTATCGTAAAAAAAGCTCCTTATTCATAAGAACATCTACTTGTAATTCAGGAGGTAATTACCTCGAACTGCAACATGGCAAATAACACACTGCATACTTGGCTTCTTGCAATTTGAGCAGCATGCATCTTGAACAGGCAGCCGACAATGTTGACAGTCTGTTCTAAATTCGATCCCACTATGTGTTTCTGCGCTCCCTGATATGTATTTCATTACCTGTAAACAGATAGTAACATATTACTCGAAGAAATTTCCATAAACATTAAACTAATGAAGTAATTACTCATTATTAATTGATTTACTAACAATAATTTCGTTTCGTTGAGTTCTTGAATGGTTGACAGATTAATATTCAATTTATTAACTATTAATAATAAATTATGTATAAATGGAGCAAAAATTAAGATTATTCAATATCTGTCTGGTCAGGTGATGCCCACATGAGTCTTGAGACTTGTGCCTGAGTAATGACGAGGATAATTACAAATAATATCGAAGGCTGAACGAGAATCGAACTCATGACCACAGGAGTAGTAGTTAGCAAGTCTTATGAGAGACAATCGCTACAACTGATTACGCCACCGTGATTTCCGTTCAACAGATACAGTAATGTTACTGAATTTTATGGGATATAAGTTCTAATATGGGTGAGTGTAGTTAATACTGGGAATAACAAAAAACTATATAAAAATACAGAGTGAAGCGTGGGAAATGGATATTATCAAATAATCAGAACATAATTTGCACATTTAGCATCATTATCTATTAATTAAAAAAATATGACCATAAAGTTTTAATAATGCCTAAAACCATGTACGAAAAAAATGGAAATGCGGTCGCAGCGGTGTCTGAGCTACGTTGTGCACAAAAATATTTCTAGCAGGTAGGCTCACCTTAGCAGTCCAGTCAGGGAGGATCCCCCCTGGACCCCCTGGGAGAAGGAAGATTTTTATACCTAACTTTTAAACGCATGGTTTTAGTCTTTAAACTGGGTATATAGGTTCCTTCTCCTCAAGTAAGTACCATATTGATTTTGCACTTTGAGAGTCGCTGTGGAGCTAGGTCGAAAGTTAAATAATTATCATCATATCGTATTACAACATATCGCTTACGACACATAAGTAACAAACATTCTAAGAGATTTGAACAACGGTTTTTCGGGCCATTGAATCGTTTCATTATTAATCAATCTATAACAATTTTTCAACTATTAGATATCTATTTCGTTAATACAAAATTTCAACTGTAATCAAAATACATTTTCATTAATAAAACTTACTTGTGCTCGAGCATCTAAAAAATTCCACCGATAAAGAATATCTGCATAGGCTCTTTTATATTCGTCGTACAACCAGTTCATGCTTTCATCCATTCTGCAAGAGAAGTTCGTTAGAGTATACATTAATTCAGTACAAAACATTACTGAAAAATAATAAAAAAGTGACCGAAATTGTTCAAGATTTCAACAAGTTATTTATTAGATGTTTTCAAGACTATTTTCAATTCGAAACTCTTACTGGTTAAAAATAATATAATTGATGATGCATTTCACGTTCTAGTAGGTCTAGTTAATTACTAAAACATTTGTTTGTCTATTTGCTATTTATATATTTTTTAGAAAACACAATCGAGTAAAGATACAACGGGCACAGCCCACTACTGCTTTCTTTAAAAATTTGGAGAAATATTTGACAGAACTTATGAATGGTCTAGATAAATCCATATCTTATGCATTAATTATTTTTTATATAAGTAAGTAAACTCAGTAGCATATTTAGCAGTTCATTTTCAAAGAATAAGTCGATTCCAGCTAATAACACCACTCTGCAATCGTGAAGTCGAATAATCTAAAATTAAAGAGATCAACTATTCATTACGAGATTGAGTTTATTGAGAAAAGCACCGACTTACTTTATACACCGTTCATTTTCTGAGTCAATGGGTAAATGTTCGACAATAGTGGAAGATAGCCTGGAGTCGTCGAGAGATTCAGACCACGAATTGGAGCGGTTTTGCTTGAGTACGGTGAAATTCCAACTCTCCAAAGACATGTCCACTTCATGTATGGTATGATAAGGCGAACCACCTGGCTTCTCAAATTCAAAATTCAGGAAGTTAGTACTAGCAGTAAAACACATAATTATTGATAATAATCTATTATTCATATAAAAATCTCCAGTCCAAGATAAGGGTGCTTGCACAGTGGAGCATCCAGAACTCAATAATAATCACCATCACTAAATCTAACACATGCTGTGGAATGATAATTAACAGAGCAGAGTGAATATCACTATTCCACAACATGTATTTGATTTCGCAACTATGTTATCATCGAGTATTCATGCTCTACTGTGCAAGCACCCTTCATGTCCGGTGCAACTAGGAAAGCAGCCTGCGCGAAAGCAGTATTGTGGAGCACGAAAATACTCCGCAAATATAAGCGACGGCTGAGTCCAATTTATTAAATGAACTGGACCTCATACTCATTTCTACTTTTGCTGGGTATTATTTTTTATTTCTGTGCGTCACAAAAAAGAAGCGCAGTGACGTGTAGCATAAGCATCAGTTCTATTTGCACCCTTGCTAATCAGCAGATATTGCATGTTGATATATTCTATAATATTATAAATGGTCTTTATTTTGATGTGACAAAAAGAAATGAATTAATAATGAGGTTGAATGAATAATGAGCAGATATTGCAACACGTGTTGAAATATTCTTCAATATTATAAATGGTCTTTACTTTGATTTGACAAAAATAAATTAATGAACAGATAGTCCTTATTCATTGATAAACTTTATACAAACAACTGTCTTTCTAATCGGAAAACGAGGTCCGATATTTCTAGTAGGAATCAAAACCAACAAATTCAATAATTTACGATTTTGCTCATTCTTAATAGTTCAACTGCTTGAACTGTTTCAACATAGTTGTTCGTTTGTGAAGGAGTAACAACTGTTGTTATTTGACAGAGCCATTAATTGAAATAAATAACAAAATATCGAGCCAAAAAGAATCAATTTGTCACAACATAACAGGAAAATAAAAATGCAGCAAAGAGCAATAATTTCAAGTTCCACTATTGATAATTGAAAACGAATTCAATGATGATAGAACTATTATCTTATTTATCTTCTTTATCTTATTCGATCTTATCTATTTCTTCTTATTAAAAAATTCATTTACTAACAATAGATTATGTTCAAATAATATAAAAATTTATTTTCAAAACACTGAAAGATAATATTCCACACAATACTGTTTGGAATGAATATAATTAGTGATTCTATTGAAAAATCCTTTTTTCTTTTCAATTCTTGGGACTTCTAACCACTAGAAAGCAAATATTTCACCAAAAAAATGTTTTTACTCTGGTGATAGCTTAATATTTATAATTACAGTTGAGTCGACTTCGTTTTCTTTTTGATAATATGAAAATTTCAAACCAACCAATGAAACTTTGAGATTGCTTAAAATGAGACTAATGGAAATCCTATTTGGTTTCATGGCAGTCATCTCTATTTTTCCGTTCAAGTTTTTGAAAACTCGGCGAGGAATTATTATAAAAATATGTATGAATAGTAGATTTCTTGAAGTATTAAATCGGAGATCTTCTGCTAATTCAATTATTATTAGAATGGATAGATTACAACGATATTCAATCACAAAACGATACTAAAATAATTACGTTATATAATAAGGCACAAAGCTCATGGATTAATGAGTGCAATTCCTTATGACAATTTTCTTTTCTGTAACAACACCTTCGCGAAATGGAACATTCATAAAACTTCACAATGGTTCTTCTATTTTCAATTTTTCATTTCAAATTTTACAGTTTTTGTTCTATTTTAGAATGCAGTAATGACGAGTTCTCCAGGAAACTAAGAGATTTTCTTGTTATTTTTAGAGAATTTTGTTCGGAATATATTTTTCCTTCTGAAAAATTATGGCTGCCTACCGTGATAACCATAATTGGCAACCTCATAGATGGTACCCAAAAAGTTGAATTTTGGAAAGAAAATTTTTATAAATTGATGATTGCTACATCTACAGACGATGAATAGCATTCGTGCCAACTAAAACTAAATACCCAGTCCATATGGATCTTTTACATACATTTTTGGATTTCAAAACTCATCTCTAATTTTGTGGAAAGATGAAGTGTGAAAAATTTTGTTTTGTGAAAAATTGAAGTATGAAATACTACAGAAACTTTAACGGTTTGAATTCTTAATCCTACTGAATATTATCATTATTATTATTATTATTATTATTTAGGTGGATGCTTTATCCAAGAATCCGTAGTAGAGGAATCCTATCAACTACGGTAACTAGAAAATATGCGCAACAAAAGTGCACACGCACATTTGGAATTATGTATGTTTAATAATGATGTCAATAGTTGTTGCTTGGTTCTATAGTCTTCTGTTTTACATGATAAATTTGCTTATTAATTGATCAACTGTCGCGTCAAAATGTAACGGTTGACGTTGAAAAATGAGTTTGCCAGTACGCAATGGTCTGGGAAACAATACCATGCTTTTAAGTTGCCGACCTATTAACTTTCAGCTATATCAGCTAGACAGTGAACTTCACTTCATAAGTCTAAAACAAAAGTAACAACAGAGTGATATTGTTGACTGAAATATCATGGTTATTACTTAAGTAAATTAATTGTTATATAATTATTAACGGAGTTAACGGCGCAGATTCAACCAGAAAAATTTGGTTACAAAACCAACCACTGTAATAGCGGAAAATAATGGATTTATTGCTCACTTTCATAGAAAAAAATAAATATGTTACAAGATACAGATAAACAGATTTCTGTTGTTATGAAATTAACTATTATTTGAGCTATAGTTGTTTTGGAAGATAACTAAATTGTTGAAATAATAAATAATAGACGAATAGCGCGCAATAGATTCGAATTTCATTCAAGTGCAGAAAATCAGGCTGAAGATCTTTACCATTGCTGACACTGACAACAGCATTAATGATTTATGTTTTTCAGTGAATAAAATTACACAAAATTTTCAGTCAGCGTCGTGAAGCAAACCACAAGCCTATTTGCTGGTCAGAACACCTGACCGGCAATTAGAAAGTCCGTTCTTCGATTCCTGGCGCTGAATGAATATTTTGTGGTAGTGGTATTCATTTATTAGCGTAAACTAGTAATGCTGCTGTCAGTGTCAGCAATGGCGGAGATCTTCAGCAAGATTTGCTGCACTCAAAAGAAAATTAGAATCAATTTTGTTCTATTCAATATTATTTTAGCAATTAATATCTTATTATCTTCCAAAACAACCCCGAACAACTGAATTTCAGGGAATACTACAATTAAAAATATGGATTTCATTTTAAAATTAAAATTAAACAATAAAAATGCACTGAAATAAATGATTGAAAAAGGAAATGCTAACTTTTAAAAACATGCATTCTATGCATTGAATGAATTTTGTTATGGTTAAAAATGTATATATTCAGAGTGACTAGCAAAGTAAGCTACAAAAATTCCCTAACTTTTCCCTGATCTTTAATAAAATTTTCCCTGACCAACCGCCTGACTTTTCGCTTCGTTCGCCTTAACCGTCTAGCTAGGGGGCAGAGTCCCCCCTGGACCCCAGGGGGTGATTTAAAATTCGTACAATATCGTGAATCGATCCAGCACTTTTGTTTGTTGATCATCTGTAGTCATGGATACGGGCACAGTTATTAAATCCATATTTCTTATATCTAGATTTAAATTTTCACTTTTGGCCGTATTTTTTCAAAATTCTTTCTTAGTATGCCCCAACGGGGCATGTAAAACAAAAATACCTTAGCGAATAATCAGAACAGTTTCATGTTTGGTTAGCTTATTTGTCTGGTTGTCCATCTAAAAACGCATTTCAAGTTCGATATTGGAGCATTTCATGTGAGGGTTTCTATGATTAGTATAATTATCATTAGGTATATAATTACTACGAAGTTTTCCCGATATGTTTTTATATTCCATGACTTTTCCAGAATTTAAAAGTTCCCTGATTTTTTTGTCGGTTTTCCCAGTCGCTAGTCACCCTGATATTGTTTGTTCAAAACATTACAACATTCACGTACGATTCAGGAATAATGTATATGCAGTAAAAAAATCGAGAATAATTTCATGAAATTCACAAACAAAATGTTTAATTATTCTAAGTGATAGTAACGGCGAAATGTTAGTGAATAGTCATCGCCAGTTTTGCAACTGTGCTAGGGACCGCATGCTTTCAATCAACAGTCAGCTAAATGGTAGGGTAAGTTACACATCAACCAGTACATTACCTTCAGCCATAACTTCCCAGAATTCAACCGCTACAACCATAAGAAAAGGCATCAATAAGACTATATGTTTTATATATAATAATATTATTATTATTTATTGATCTTATCAATTTATTAGGAGCAGTTATACAGAATGTTTCGGAACTCTCTACCAATACTTCTAGGCAGTGTTTCTGGACCACTACCAAAAGTAAATATCATAATAAAAATTTTCTAAAATCCCCAGTTACTCACACAGCCGCAATTTTGTTTTTTTTTTCACTTATTATTTTTTTATTCAAACACCTCTGAATGCATAATTTTGAAATTTTGCAAACAGCTTTATAACAACTAAAACAATCTTTAAAAAATCAATCAAAATTTTCCGACATCAAAAAACAAAATGGCGGCCATTTAAAATCTTTGAACAGGATTAAATTAATAATGGTTGATGATATCAAAATTTGACTGGAATAACGTTTTTTAGATATTTTTATTGTAAATCCAACGACACCACATTTTTCAAGATAGACCAACAATTAACAGAGATATGCTACTTTTTAGGGTGTGCAGTGGTTGGAAGCGAGAAACTGCAACCTGTTCTCAACCACCGCTCACCCTAAGAAGTAGCATATATTTGTTAATAGTTAGCCAATCTTGGAAAATGAGGTATCGTTGGATTTGCAATAAAAATATCTAAAAAACGTTATTCCAGTCAAATTTTGATATCATCAGCCATTATTAATTTAATCCTGTTCAAAGATTTTAAATGGCCGCCATTTTTTTTTTTATGTCGGAAAATTTTGATTGATTTTTTAAAGATTGTTTTAGTTGTTATAAAGCTGTTTGCAAAATTTCAAAATTATGCATTCAGAGGTGTTCGAATAAAAAAATAATAAGTGAAAAAAACAAAAAGGCGGCTGTGTGAGTAACTGGGGATTTTAGAAAATTTTTATTACGATATTTACTTTTGTTAGTGGTCCAGAAACACTGCCTAGAAGTATTGGTAGAGAGTTGCGAAACACTCTGTATAATAAATTTATTGATAATACTCCTTCAACATATTTTCCCAAACAATAAAAGTTAATTTATGATTTCCAAAGGCTTCAATTTCATACTTTACTGTTGAGTAAGTTTCATTTCGCTATTACTATTATATAACATTCTAAATAATAATGTATAAATGCCTGACTTTATCACCATGATGCATTTTCATCTAATAGATCAAGAGTATACGCTGTTCCAGGTCGCGTTTATCACAACTACTCGCCATTTTCATTTCTACTTGTATAGTACGTTAAGGCTGTACAATGGACTCATCATTTTCACTGATCACTTTTCTGACCGTATAGTCAATTCAAAAAAAGATATGAAATATTATAACGCTCAATTGATCAGTAATTTATAATCGAGCTATACTCTACTAAACTCTACATTCTATAAGTTATTTTTTTTCTTCCTTTAATACTCTATTTTTTTAAATGTTTTTTTTTCTATTTCAATATTTTCATGGAGCTCATTATCTACCTAACTTAGCTTTTCATACATATTTTATGTTTCCCTATGGCTCAATTTCATCTCATCTAATACCGTTATTTGATCTTATTTGAAAGTTTTTTCTCTTTTTCTGGCTTTTTAAATATTGTAAAATTTCAATTATTTTATGTCAATAAGGCGCTTCATGGAGTATTCTGTGAGCTTTTATGTGTGTAAATAAATAAATATTGATACCTAAAATTGCGGGTAATTCATGTTTCCATAACGCGGCTCAACCGGTAAGGTGGAACCTTGCCGTAAGGGTCTTACGAAATTGCAGTGCTCAAAATATTACAAAAAATATTTCATTGAAAATTTAGATTTATGTTGCAATATGAAATAAATTATTTCAGATGAATGATTATTCCATAGCAATTATACTTCCATAACGATAGAAATTATCGTTAAATGCCTTCCAATAGTTGATTTATCTTAGTTACAGACGACTATTTATTTGATCGTATTTATCAGCTATTCCATGGCAATAGGTCTATTAATATTGCTGTTGGAACCAGTCGGATAAATATTCCGTAAATAACCTACAAACTGGAAAATAACTCAAGCGAAAAACACATGAAGTCGCCGGGAATCGCAATGCACAAACCCGCTCGGCATCACCAGGCACGGCTTCGGTTTGTACAATGCCATTGGAATAGCATTGTAGACGATGGTTAGGCGTTATTCCTCCAGCCCGGCCCCGCCTTCGGTGTGTAAACTCTTGAGAAATAATTAATTTCAAAGTACTCTAAAGTATCATTACTGCTAACATAAAAAAATTACAAACGAAAAAACTGAATTAACTTATAGTCTCCTTACGCTAAAATCCATACGCTTATTTATTTTTATTTGAAGCAATAAACTAATCAGTTCCAGAACAAAATAAGTGAAATGAGGGCATGAATAGAAAGCGAATTAACATGATGTTTGATTTCAGAGATGAATTTATATTTAGTATCTCTGAATTTTAAGAAGGTTATGAATTAGTCCCGGTGCAAGTACAGACTAATATAGAATCCATATTCTCAAGATCCAATTCACGATTTCAAGCGTCAGTAGTAATTTAATAATAAAATATACAGAGTTCCCCTTCTTTGCTTCTTTCTAAGCACATGTAAATTATCGAAGTAGGAATAAAAAAATTTATACTTACTGTTGCATGCACTGATTTACTGAGATTCTTCATTTTTAAAGCTTCATGAGATTCGTTTTTTGAGCCAAATGCACAACAAAGCATAGCAGCAGTCTGGATGTCTGACAGCTGGGCATAGTGTGAAATCCTGTAAAATCAAAGAAAAAGAATGAAAATGAACTTTAGTACTGTCTAATTACATTTTAACAATCAGCTAGGCTAATTAACCTCATTATGAAAAAATGAAATAGCAATATAGTAATGGAAAAATAATAAAAATAAGATTTGTATCTTTCTTAAATAAACACAATATAATTAATAGTAACCAATTTGGTTTTCAAAACAATAAAAGCACTGAAGATTCCCTAATACAATATCCCAAAGCCTTAACTCTAATAAGAAAACCCTAGCTGTGTTTCTCGATATACGTAAAGATTTCGATGCAATTTACTACTTTTGACAAACTTGAGTCCTACTACTTGAATAAACCTAGATTTTACCCCACAAACTTTATTTTCAGCGAATTTGATGTGTTGACAATACGACAATTATATGGAAAAAATGTAATTAGCTATATAATAAAAAATAGACATCACTTCCCAATTGCTCCAAATACTTTATTGAATCGCTACAGTTTAAGACCTACAGCCAACATGTACACAATATACAAGGTTAATAGAAACAGAAAGTTTTTAATAACTTTGCACAATATATAATACTAATATTGAAACTATTAGGAGACAGCTGATATATGTAAGTACCCAAATCATAAACCAAATACCGGAGCACTTTGTTTTGAATCCGAAAATCACTAGGAAAGTTAAACTGGGAATAAAAAATTGGGTCTTGAGTAATTACTTCTTCAATCTTTGATCTGTGACCTAATGGTTTTATTTTTCTTAATTGCTGTTTGCCTATTATCTTCCGGAGCGTGTTTCAGTGTTATTTGATATTGGTGCTTTTGAACAGTGGACTCGCTTGCTTTTTCCTTCCTTCTGTTCTTTATTAACCTTTTTATTTTTTAATTGACTTTCTCTCTTACTCATACCAATTTCTTTCTCCTTTTTCGAACTCCCCTTTTCCTTTTGCATCTCCTATTTCACTTATCCTAATACATGGCTTTGCCATAGTTGGATAAGTTTCGTTTTCCTGCACACCCCACAATGGAGTCACCAATTTGTAATTGTCTGTATGGTATTTTTATCTTTGCTTTGTTTTTTATATTTTGTGTATGTTTTTAGTGTGTTAAATAAATTGAATTGAATTTACAAAAAATCTTCTCTAGGTGTATCAAGAGGAAAATTAATAGCTTCAAGAAAAAGTCCTGTTTTTTTCTAATGATTTATTTATTTGAACAATCTGTTTAAGAACACATTTGAATTATTAACATTCGTAAACACATATAAAATACAAAAAAGTTTACATTCAATCAGTAAAGTTCATTCACAGTCAAATCAGAAAAATATCTCACACAACAAAATACTGCATCTATCATTGAACTAAAATTTAAAATCGGAAGCCCCATTGAAAAACTCCTCTAATGAGTAAAAGTATTTATAATGAGCCAACCTTTCAATTTTATTCTAAATTTGAGCACTGGCTTCAACTTTAGCTCTTCTAGTAACCTGACCACATGAGTCTGAGATTTGAGCCTGCCTGGGTAATGAGGTGAATGACTCAAAATATACTAGGCTAATCAGGAATCAAACCCGAGACCGCATGAGTAGCAGACAGAGTCTCATCATACATAAAATTCTAACGGTCTAACCGATTACACCAATATGCGTCAGGTTGTCAGTGCATCCAACGAAGCGTCATATAAATGGAATTATTATTTTACTAAAATAGTCAAATCAACTGGACACAACGAAAGAATTATAATTTTATACATTTTTTTAATTCAATAGAGCGTTAATTTCATAGTAAGGAACATTTTACTCGCTTTGCACCATAAAAGAAGAAAAGGATGTTGTAAACTTGATCACCAGAAAGCCAATGCCCAGTACAAGGTGTGATGAGATATCAATGCTATTTATCACTATCAACCAAACGGTATCAGTGAGTAGAAACTTGAAGATTTATCGGGATGGAAGCGATTAAAAAAAAATTCAACTAGAAATGAGAATTATCGAAAATTGCAACTTTTCATGATGTGAGAATTGAGTTTTCATAATTATTTCAAAATAGATTGATAACACCACTGCAATTTCATATTATAATGAAAAATTTCTTTGAATGCTTTTGTTCTCACCAATTCATTTAGAATCAAGCCTGAGACATGTATTTGAGTAATTAGGCGAGATCATGACAGAAAGTTGCCCGGCCAAGGTGGAACCATAGGGGGAACAAGCGACAATTTTTTACGAATAATGTCACTGCCAGTATAAAAGAAAATAATTATCAATAAATTGAATCAAAATTTTCTGATAATGCAGTCTAAATTTCAGTGATTCAATTAAAAAAAATCAGAAATATCGTGGAGAGTATTAAGGAGATTCAATCAGTGCTTCATCGTTTTAATTGAACTTAGTTTGGTAATAATTGTGTTTTCCAGAAGATTCAAGTCATATTTTAATCAAAACGTTAACATAACCTATGCTTACAAATATTTGGACTCTTGTAAAAATTTTGTAATAGAGACAGTTTTGGGCTGAAAGCCTGTTCTTTCTTTACAATAATTTGTATTTTGACTGTACCAATAAATGAAAATGAATGCATGAAAACAAATTCTTTTACCAGACCTAAGCGAACCATGTCACCAGGTAGGTGTCATTTCCCAACATACGCATAAGACTGTTGAACAACATCCTATGGTTTGATTTGAATTATGTTCAACTGTTGTTGAATAGAATTTGTTCAACAAAAAATGAGTAGGGTTAATTACATCAAAATTTACATATTAAAATAAAGAATTAAACACTTCCAAATGGCCCAGTTACATGTTGCGAGCGAGTGGTCTAGACCGGTATTCTCATACACATGTTAAGCTGGGCATTCACCCAGTGGTCCAACCTCCTAAGTTGGATCCCATATTGGAACATGAATGGGCTTGTTGGATAGTTGGAAATGTAGATGGACGACTGGAAGGTCCAACTTCCGACTGTCGACGGTGTTGGAGCGTGAGTGGGGGAGTCGGACCAAAGTCGTCCAACTTACCTCAGTCAGTGCTTGACCTTCGGGCAAGTTCGGGTAACTCGGGCAACTTCGGTTACATTTTTCGGCTCGAGAGCGACGTTCACAGCTGACTAGGAATAAAGTTGGATTGCAAGTAGGAGCGTGAGTGGAGTCGACTATCCAACTAGCAGTCCTACTAGTCATACTGAAAATCGGAACGTGAATGCCCAGCTTTAATGTGGTTATCAGCTGTTTATTGTAAATAGGATGACTTTCTAGACCTTGCTTTTAGAACGATTGATCACTCTCTCGCAACATGTAATTGAGGAATAAGATTTTGCAGTATTTTATAGGCCTTACTGAATTGGCTACTTACAGAGACTGAATCATCTGCTTGGCGAAGGGATGCTGCTGCCAGGGAAAGTCGTCGTCCTGGTCGCTGCACGTCGACTGCATGCTGGGCGTGGCGGCCGAAGCGGCCAGCAGCCATGTTTGCACAAGGTCCTTGCGGCCCACGCTTGCCGCCACCGCCGCATTGCGCCGGCACATGCTGGGCACATCACGCCAATCCAAACTGTAAACAGTACCCCAGTGCACATTACTATCACAACCGATGTGACAACTCATTCACCACAACGGCTTATCAAAGTGTCTTAGAAGATAAATTGCATTCATTATTCACAAATACACATAAGGTCAAAACAATACTTGGACTTTTCGGATGATGCCCACATGAGTCTTGAAGCGAAAGCATCTAAGCCTGAAAGAGATTCGAACTCGAGACGTCAGGAACAGCAGCAGGCTGGAGTCTTATCCAATCAGATACAAGCGCTCTAACTGCCACCGAGGCCGACAATTTCTTCAGAAACTAAAATAACATGGATGTGAACCTCCAAGTAAGCCATTTGTTTGCATTCTTAAATATTTTTCAAAAAATTATTTTGAAAATACTATCAGATTAAAATAGAAATTATGTTATTTTATTCCTCAATGTGTCTTTTGGTTATGGAAATTTTTTCAAAAGTTTAAAACCACTCGTTAAAGAGATCAATTGCCCCCCAAAATTGAAAAATTCATCTTTGATCCCTCATATTCACAAAATAGACATTTTTTCAACATTTCAAAGCCCTAATAATATTCCATGCAAGAAACTTCAAGAAATAAATTGAGACCAAAATCCCTGCGCAAAGCACAGCCTTAGGTAAGAGAATAGTCACAACGGCCAAGACTACACAATTTTGAAAATTTACAATTCGTTGAAATATCCATATTGTATCTAATTATTTATAATCTTGTCTTCTTTAGGAGTCCATCACTAGATTATGTAAGGTTAAGTGTAGGTTAATATATAGGTTATGTGTAAGAGAGGGACACCGTCCCTAACTTCGCCTTTTCATACAAATGTATCACCAAGCTTTTTCCCTTTTTTTTCTATATATCATATTAATATCATTTTCAGTCATAATTTCATGTTTGCATATAGTTAAAAAATTTATGTAATAAGTAACAGATAATGATTTGAGTAATAATACTTGGTGATGCCTATATATTGTATTTTATACTAGTAACTGTCCAACTATTATTTGCATGAATAAATAAATAAATAAATAAATAAATAATTTTATTAATGGAGACAACAGGTGTAACCCCATTTTGCCTCCTTCACACAATACAATAATTTCAACACTATGCAATTTGAAATAATTATAAATGAAAATGAAAACATAAGAAAATTCAATCAATAATAAAGAAAACAAGCAAGTAAAGTCATTATGATGACAATAATAAAGAAATCAATCAATCACTCAGAGTAAATTTTTAAAAAACTATTGAATGCTACAATCACTTTTGGATCGGATAGTTGCTATATTACTGTAATATTACTATGTACATTTTAATTTACTCAAATAGTAATCTAATCCATGCTCTATAGTTTGATGAAAACATACAAATAGAAATCTGAAAACTGTGGCGAGTTAAGTGCTCGTTGGTTGATTGACGAAACTGGATATCCGAACCTAGGGCATGCTAGGGTAAAATGTAGGGTATCCTATGAAAAATATACTAGATTATCCATGGTTGTACGTGATTAGAAATGTATTATCAGTCACAGCCAGCACAGATCTTGCATGTACTTACACATATTTCTCAGCTAGTTCTCGATGAACGAAAAATAGCTGAGAAGCGTCATAGACGACTACAGCAGCTTTGGAGGCTTTACTAGATGCGTATTTGGCCTGAGCACCTCTACCGACAGCAGTTCGATTCCGAGGCTGAAGGGCACTTAGCTGTAAACAATCAATATGAACTGTAAGAATTCGTCAACTAGATATAGATGTTGTATCATTGCTAATAAGAAATATATAGAACTGAGAATAGTGTAATTTTCAATATTACAATAGTAATAGTCTGCATATTTTTGAGATTTACAATAATAATTATACTAATACATGGAACTATAAAAATTAATATATTTTTAGTATAACGTTGAAACTGAAAATATTTTGAAATATTTTAAGAGAATGGTTAACCTTAGCTCAGCAGGTCTGCTGTGGAGCAATTATAAAAGACGATGAATATAACATTCGAGAGCTTCAAGCAGCTATCAGAATCAATCAATCTATTAGCAAAATTAATACAAGGTCCTTCTAAACCTATAGATTTATCAGACTGTGATTATACAAAATTATTTCAGGCCTATACAAGCAAAATGACATCAAAAGTACATCATGAGAATTAAAGAGACAATATAATGAATGAAAACTATCCTTGACAGTAAGAAATAAAGTGAACAAAATTATACCAGAAGTACATCATGAAAAATTAAAAAAGACAACATAATAACTGCTTTGATATAAGAAATAAAAAGTGGAAAAGCTAGAACGGAAAAACGAATGGTTATCAAAAGAAGTTAATTAATGGGAAAAATATGATTAATAAGAAAATTAGAAAAAAGTGACAATTTAGCAATAAATGGTTATTAAAATAGAAGGAACAGGTTTAAAACATTTATTTCTTCCATACTACATTAAAAATTAAAAAATAGAAACATAATTTTAATGCTCCTAGAAAGAAGAAAATTTAAAATCTCGTAGCACTTCTAAACCAGGGTAAAATTTCTAATCATTGGTGCTGTTTTTGGTTTGTGGTAAAATGTCAATAACACCACAGGTACGATAATTTTGTAACCTGCAATAAATTAGCAACTACAAGTTTGTACTTCTTGTGCCAAATGCTTCAACTCCCTGATGTTTTTTCAAGTTCCTTTCTTGCTTATGATGTGGATTTATGTGGGCTTAAGATCGCAAAATGATCGGTCCAGTGGTGTAGTCGCTATTTTACTAGAGTCAAATATCAGTGTCAGTGCGGACGTGATTGGAACTTCAACCCGATCTGATTATTATTAATATTATTATTATTAGCGAATGGCTGTTTATGGTGGGGAGACCCTTCACCATCGTTCCACCTCACCTCACCTCACCGTTTAGCTATGTTATGGGAATATGGTAATCAGTTTAACAGATATTTTTTTCAAATAAAATTGTCCAAATTTAGGTTTCGTTATCGTCAGAAACTGAGCATTTGTCTATAGATTAATTTTAGAATGAATAATTTTCAAATGAACTATTTCAAATTTGCACAATTTAGTCACCGAACAAAAAATCCAAAAAAATAATACACTACATATTTAAATTTCAACACTAATTCGGAGCCAAAAATCATTACAACAATTTTCGTTTTACTGACTGATAAAAAATTTGAACTTTTTTCTTTCAATGATCGTTGGAATTGAGTTTCTATCTTTGTAGTTTAAATGCAACAAAAATTAGAAATATTTTCCTCCTTCTTAAATAGCTCTGTATAATGGTCGCTCTGGTTGGCGGTAGTGACGAAACCATGAATTATTTTACCAGCAAATACTCTTCACAAAAAGTATATCTACAACCTATAAAATTTATCACTTTTATTGCGGATGATGCTCACATTAGTCCGAAGACTTGTGCGTGGGTAATTAGGTGAATGGGTGAATCATGAGAAACATCCATGGCTGAATGAGATTCAAACTGAACGCTGTAGAAACGAAGCCAGCCAGGGGGTCTCCCTTATCTTATCACAGACAAGCGCTCTAACCAATCGCCCAATCATAACCGCCCTGAAGGTTATTGAAAGTATAATCTATAATAAAGCTTTAGTTTTCGATAAATCCATGCAGTTCTTGAGCAAGTAAATCAGATTTAAAGAGTGATCGAGATTCTGTAAAATTATAAATTACCCGATTATCTTGAAAGTAGAATGAAGAGACAGAATAGGGCGGATCCGGATACGATCCCGTCGCAAGCGCCGATAAAGCTTTTGGAGTTGAAAGATCAGGGTTGGGCAGTGTGGAAAGTCTTCTTGATGCAGGAGGACGACAGAAACATACTAGCAAACCTGTGAATGATGATTGATCAATAATTTATTATATTGTTGAAATTGTTTCAAAATATTTTCCAAAACAGAAGTGGTGGCAACTAAAACATTCATTTTTAGAGCGTTTCGCATAGATTTACCAATATTGGGTGGGCGTGTAGGCTACTCACAAAAATATATAAACATAGGTCCGAAAACTTTAGCTACAGAATTAAAGATGGCGACTAACGTTAGCAGCTGTCCAATTTTATTTACTTATTCAGAAATTTGTAATGACTACTTGCACATTGGTCAGGCTTCATGAAAATGAGCTGAAAAATCGGACACACAAGTTTTTAAACCATTCCATTTATTTCACTTTATTTGAAAGCCGAGACAATATATTTATTATTAGAAATAGTTTTAGGCTAACATTTCATAACAGGCTCACATCAGTTGATACTCATACTACTATTCTAATTGTTTTTTTTTCGTTTATTCTCTAAGAATTTTTTTCTTCCTCTTATATAATATTCAATTTTTATTGTAAAATAATTTCTTGTAAAATGTAATTGATATTTGATGTTTGCCATGGGTCTTTCAAGACCTGGAAAAGTGAGATTATAGCAATCAATCTAACAATTATTCTTATTAGACGAATTTGTGACAGGTGGACATGTATCATCATAGAGTAGAACTGCAATACAAACTTGTCATACATACCAACATTACAAAACTTAGCTCCAGAAGTACGAGGAAATGGAATGAAACTATCTTGGTAACTACTATATACATTGGAGTGGTCGAGAAGTGTACTTGTTTGCAGTCTTAGATGAGAAACATCATTCTCCTCATTTCTTGACAACTGAAATTAAGCAAAAGCTGAATTATTGTCTACCATTATACAATATATTACACTGCAAGTATCACCCTAATTTATTTTTTAATTTCAATCTACCATATCCAGTCAACATAGAAGTATCTCCCTAATTTATTTTTTAATTTCAATCTACCATATCCAGTCAACATAGAAATTCAGAAACAAAGCGTTTCTATCATAATCTTATTAAAGTAAATTTAAAAATAACAATGTCACTTTACTTCTTTGCCACATTTTGCATAGAATGGTTAATTTAATTTAATGCAAATAATTGGAAATGTGAGAACATTGAAATTTGATTTTTTTAAATTATTATTAGAACTTTCGCGACTTTATTGCTAGAATTAAAAAAAGTTTTGCGAGAGCGATAAAGAAGCTTTACGCGCGAATTACATACAACATTTTTCCTACAACTGCAGCTCTGGATTCCAATAAAAGCTTGTAGTTTGTAACATCACAGATTTTAGCGTGCGCGGATTTGGTTAGCCTGCGCCATTTTTATGAGAATAAGGTTTTGAGAATTTCACGGATTTCGTGATCCACCAATGAGAAGACATCAAAAACAGCTGGCGAGCGGTAGAGTACTTTTTTCGCTCGCCAGCTGATTTTACTGCTCGCCGAGCAGTAAAGAGGTATTTTACAATCAGTTTTCAGTACGTAGAGAACTACTTTATGAGAGTACGTGTCACAGAGACAAGTTGTGCTTTTAAACGATAGTAGTGTCATAGGGACAAGGTTTCGTAGAAGCAAGTAGTTCTAAAAGTGGCAGTGTCACAGAGCAAGTTCTCATAGAGACAAGCTGACAGTTTTAAAATTATATGCAGTTTCATTGGGACAAGTTCTCATAGGAGCAAGTTCGCGTGGCGTGTTGCCTACATCTAAACATGAAGGCATTCCATTTGTTTTAGTAAATTGAATGTCTGTTGTATTTTAATCATATATATTATGTATACATTAGACCTTTAGACCGGAAGAATAATTTTAATATGTATGCTCCTATTGCTCCTATGAGAACCTGTACCAATGAAACTGCATATAATTTTAAAACTGTCACCTTGTCTCTATGAGAAATTGCTTCTGTGACACTGCCACTTTTAGAACTACTTGCTTCTACGAAACCTTGTCCCTATGACACTACTATCGTTTAAAAGCACAACTTGTCTCTGTGAAACATCCCCCTTTATGAGCAGTTGTAGGAAAAATTATTTTCATATGGATATTCAATGTTGAATCCTTATACAGATTATACAGTATTTAATTGAAGGTTTTCAAAGAGAAAAACATTTCAAAATCATTCACCTGCTCTAGTGTCGAAACAAGTTGTCTTAAACAAGGCTCTAGGCAGGATCTATTCTTCCTTATCCTCTGCGTTGCAGTTTGTTTCAATACCTGAAAAATAATTCCAATTAATTAGAAAGCATCAATTTACTGTATTTATTAGTTCAAGATGAGAAATACAAACACGAGATTGCTTCATCATTGAACTTTTAAATTTTAAGTTAAAAGAAAGTGGTAATGTTAAAATAATAAAAATGGAATTAGTGTCACAAAGCTATAAGGCAAGAACACCTATAACTTAATAAGGGCGACTGAAGATGCTGCAATAACTTCGATATAAAATCAAAACTTATTATATTTGTCTTACAAATATCTTCTTCTTTCTCTTCACTATACTTAATTTCTACAATTTCATTTCCTCCAGCTCGCCGCCTATTGCTCAATAATATTATTATACTTGATCCAAAAATATCCAGCGAAATTATAATGTGTTCAAATACAATGATCTTTTCTGACAATAATTTGTTTATTGTGTTAATATTGGATTTCAATATTCAAAAGGAATTTGGGATTGATATTATGGCATTGCCTTGAAATTCTACTTTCCCACAGGAAAAAATATCATTGTCTTTAATTCTGGTGTTCACCATGACATGTTGCAAATAAATCAGATTAAAACGAATTGCATTTAAGCATTTAGGAGTCGGCGTAGCCGAGTTGGCTTATCGCTGGTCTGATAAGCCAAAGGTCCTGGGTTCGATCCCAGTTGAGTACAAGATATTTTTCTCGAGCCACTCCCGTGTTTCGGAGGACACGTTAAGCCGTCGGTCCCGGTTGCATATAAAAAAAGCAGTCGTTAAAAAAACGGCGAGGTGGAACTACCCGTAAGGGTCTCCCCACCACGAAAAGCCATACGAATTTATTCATTATTCAACTAAAGAAAACTAAATAAGAGAGAAGAAAAATTCATCAATACTGAGTAAAATTACTTTCGTCATGGTATGATACCAATAATAATAATAAGGTAAAACACTCGTTTGAGAAAAAAATTGATCAATATGTAATTCAATGAACTTGATTCTTAGCCAAAACAAGGGCGCAGGTGCAAAAAATATTAATACATTCCTTTTTTGTACAAGAATCTAAGAAATAAGCAAAACTCAATATTCATTCACTTATTCATAACTTTTATAATCTTTTACAAGATCCATTGAATAATGGCACATTCACAATAATTGTTGCATATGTCACAAGGTTGCATATGGTTGCATACAAACTACATAACCACTTCCAACTACTACCCAACTAACATAATTCTTCAATATTATTATACTGCGTTCTCTTTGTCAAGAAAGTCAAGTAAATTTTTAAATTTGTTAAAGTTTGATTCTTCTTAAATTACAAGAGGTAATTGGCAATAAAGCTTGGCTTCACAAATTTAAATTCAAGATTCATGAATTATATTCATGATTCTGTTTTAGCTTTGAAACACTTCAGAGGTTTTTTCAAACACAGAACAGTTTCAAATACATAGAGGCTATATTCTGACAATATTCACTACAATCAAGCAGAAAATGAGTTAACCTAAGGTTATATCAGTTTCGGGTTAGCCATTATTAAAATTTAATGAATATCAGAGATATAAGAGAAAATAGAATAATCAAAGAAAACGGAAAGTTTTCTAATAACGGAGATCAGTACTCACTTTAAGTAACTTGCTCTTCATAAGCGAGTCTACAGTTGTTCCCTGAGCGAACTGGAATGTTGGTTGAGCGTTATAGGGGTAAGAGGAGGGAAAATTCACATTAAGTATAACTACATGGCCGTCGACAGCCGCTGTGCATGTGCACGTACGTTTCACAGCATCCATCTAGAAATAAATTGTAACTGATAAGAAAAAGTATTAGAGAACAAATTTAAAAGATAAAAAGAAAGAACAGTGATCTACAAGAAGAGAAATGAAACATCGGAGAGAGCAAATGAATCATGTTGATCATATTAATGTTTGGTGATATTGACAGACATCTGGCACTGGGAACTGACCAAATACATGGTTTAATAAATATTTCATCATTTGTAAACAAAGTAGAGCGTCGATTAACCGAGTTAATGTGGACTGAGTGTACCTCGGATAATAAAAGACTCGGATAACATGGTCTCTGCCACAGTAAAAAGCGAAATTGATAAAAACGTAGCGAAAGAAAAGAAACTGGTATTCAGTCACGAATGAAGGCCGTCGCACTGCGCTGTTCGTAAGACAATCTCAAAAACGTTTTTATTCTAATTATTTTAATCTCTTGATAATCAGAATAGCAATGTTATTAGTTCTCCGTTTTAACGTTACAAGACACAATTTCGTCACATTACCACCTTGGCAGTGCGCCAGTATCTTGGTTAATCTGAGACTCGGTTAGTCAGTGCTTGGAAAACCGCGGCTCCACTGTTCAAGTGACAATTGAATCTAGCGTATTATCCGAGATTGTCATGTAGTACGTGAGCTACAAAGGAAGTAACAATTCCTTCACATATACAGTTTAGATAACGCAAAAAATAAGATTTGTCAAAACAATTGCATTCTTATGCCGTACTACTAAGTTACAATAATTATTATAGAAAGAAGGCGAGATGGCAGTTTCCACATCAGTTATAACGCAGAGGTCTGCACACACTAATAGAGCACTATCAGCTTTTATGTTGTCTTGAAGTTCAAGATTTGAAAAACATTAGCTTCCAATGTAAGAGTTTAAGATTTGGGTCTTGGACACGAAGTCTACTTTTCATATAACTACAAATCTTAAATTTTCTCTCAAGACTAGAGCATTACTTCTAATATTGCACCTGTTTTCAATCCCCTTATACGTTAGCCAGTGTCGATTAATTTCTTTATTGCTCTCTCGCTGCTAGGCAAAGGTAGGAAGCTGTGGAAGGAAGAAGGAAATTGAGTTCACAGGGAATTGAAAATTATGTTGGACAGATAAGATAGTGGAGTAATGAATTTATTACAAAATAAAGATGACTTATAAGTCAAGATGATAGAATATAGAATTTTTTACTAATTAAAAGGATATGGAAAGAAAATGGAAAAGAATATAGAATATGGAAAGAATATGGATAGAAAGTGGAATTGTAATACACACTAATATTAGAGAGTTTGGGCATACTACATTAACGATAACGTTAATGCTAGACTGAGCACTCTATGCATCTGCCTGTACTAAAAGCAAGATGCTATAGAACAGGCAGATGCAGTGTTGAGGTTAGCATTAGCGTTATCGTTAACGTAGTTTGGCCAAGCTCTCTACCATAGGCCTGCATGTATAATGGTGAGCTCAACTGCGGAGTCATTTAGTGTGGAGCCATGGCTCTGTTACTAAACGACTCAATCAATGAATGAGTTGTAGTCTTTGTTTTACTGCAATCACCCTTTTCAAAATAAGTTTTTTATCACTATTTACAATAGCTTATCATGAAAAAAGCATGTGCAAAGTACGAGTAAAATACAATAAAATTCAACTCGTTCTATTGCAAACTATATTAATTAAACGTTTTAGAATAATTCAAGATATTGTAGTCATTTTTATGAGGAAATAATTTTAATTATTAACTCACATTGACGAAATCTTTCAGCTGTCACGCCAGCTTCCTGATTGCCGTCTTCCCGTCTACGCCATCAACCAGGAAGATGGTGTAACAGCCGAAATATCGAGTGAATAATCCTTATAATTCTTCACCCTATTCAAAATAAGTTTTTTATCGACCTCTTATAGTTAGTAGATTAGTTTATCATGAAAAGCGTATACTGTACGAAGAAAGCACAATATAATCATACTTGCTATTGTCTACGAACAGGTGGTGATGTTTTTAGCTTACCTTATCAACATTCACCCTTCTAATATTAGTATTAATTAATGAGAACTCTTGCTGCAGGGTTTTCGGCTGTGGCAGTGGAGAAGGCATTGCCACGTCATCGCCGTGGTGCAGCTCATTGCCAGAGTATTCGATTGCTGACGTTGAGTTATCACAGAGTACGCCATTCTCAGTCCCAACTCCGTTCACACCTGTGTAAACCATATTACATAGAATGACTCAACTTTCAGTATACACCATATACTTGCCGACTACACTTCACAGAACTCGCTAAACGCTTCAATTAAATTATATCATGCAAAATTACATTAATCTACTAGGAAAATTATTTGGTAATGAATATTTGGACAAATAATTTAATTTGTTGTCTTAGAGTTAAATTTTAGTATGGTGTTAATCTTTCATTATGATTGTCTATATCTTTTTAAAAGTAATAGAATTTTCTGTTGACCAGTATGGTGTTAATATTTCATCATGGTTGTTTATATATTTTTAAAGTAATAGAATGTTCTGTTGACCAGCATTCCAGAGCTACCACTTTTCAAGTTTTATATTTATTTCATTATCCCACAGGTTCTCCGTAGAATCGGAATTCCAACTTTTATCAATCTGAAGAGTAATTCGAAAATGCATACACATATCATGAAAACTTCTCATGTCTATAAATGTTATTCATTAATAATTCATTCATTCAAGATGTCTGATACAGTTATAGGTTGAAATTCAAAATACAGCTAGTTACAACAATATATTCTATGCAAGTAAACTTGATATGCTATTGTCATCAATCTAAGCAATACAGATGACAGAAAGAAATCTCAACTCGCAAATTGCCTGAAAATTGCTTGTAAAAAGTTTATAGCCGAAAATGCGTTCCTCAGTTTAATCCAATTATTTTAATGTTCCCGAGAGTTCAGTTGCTTATTTTAGACAATGATTTTTGTTGGAATTTAAAATTTGTCTAGAAAGTTCTTCAATTCTTTTTTCGGGCAAAAACAATGAAAATTTCAAGTTTTTAGAGTGAATCACACAAGAACAAAGAAATGCAAATTTGAAATGTGTATCTTACCTAGATCATTTCCATTGCTTAATACTGCTGTTGAGTCTTCTATTTGATGACCACACAACTGGAATTATAATGATATAAATTACAGAAATTTTATTAGAACAATTTAACATTAACCAATTTAGTTCAAGAACACAGGAATAAATTGGATTATTGTTTTCTCTCAGTCTAAATGACTTCATTATTTCTTCTAATCATATCAAAATTATTACCAAATTGTGACATAATTTATAACTAATAGATACAGATTGTACTTTCAAACGTGTAATAACATAGTACGAGTGCATTGGTAAACAGCAAATCTTCAAATTGATCTTGGTATGAAATATAAGTTGGAACATAGTTTACAGTAATATATTAGAATTCGAAATCACATACCAATAGAACTTTTTGAAGCAGCTATTTTATTCACTTGATGTAAGAAAAGAAAGTATTTGGTTATAAGCGCATGGATTTTATTGGTGGGGAGACCTCGCCACCTCGCCGTTTAAGCCATGTTATGGAGAACATGGTGGACTTACAATTTTATGTGGGTTCCGAACCACCGGTTAAGTGATATTGAAGCTTATAATATGAAGTTATAATAGCACGGTCACTCATCCAAGCGCTATCTTGAGCTTACTATAGAAAAAAACAGTGGGAAAATTGAAAATACTCACTTTCTGTAGGAAGGGTTCTATTTTCCAGATCCTTAATGTTTGGTCTTTGGACCAAGTTATCAATTGGTAATCACAGCTATCTGTAAATAGAATAAAGCATAAAATTATGATGAATATGAAGGAGAATAATGCTAAATTATCACATTGATGCAAATAAAACTGTCAAGTTTCAACTTTTGGGGGAAATGTGAATGTAAGAAAACAAACAGAAGAATGTTATGAAGCACGAATCAATACTTTTACAAAGGGATTTACAAAATGTATATCCTTTTTAATAGCTCTGAATGTCTTTCTTAATTTATTGAGTTCGTGATCGAAGTGAATATAGAGAATTACAGTACATCAAAACGGTATTTGAATTTTAATCACCTACCAGTTGCACTTTTTGAAGCAGCTAATTTATTCACTTGAAAGCTTATTTGAGGTTTTTAGAAATAATTAATTAGTTTAGACCTTATAAAGATTGAATGAGTATTTTCGAGCTCTGGACAAAATTATGAGAAATATAAAATTGACATTCGTCATGTTTTACAAAATTGAGAACAAATAGTACTCCACACGGATTATGACGAGCTGCTGAATTTATAGGGGTTCAATGCTCCTAACAAAGTTTTTTCCAAGTTGTAAAATATCAGTGATTAGCAATGGTACATCAGTGATTAGTGTATCAGCAACAATATCAAATTATCCTGTGGCAACAATAAGAAGCTATAAAAATAATTTCACTTTATTGAAATACTACTCATAATTAAAAATTTAGGATGATATTGAAAAATCATAAAATTCAAGACTTTATTTTCAAATCAAAAGTAAGTTCATCAGTTGTATAAGTAGTACTACTAGTAAGTTAATAATGATAAATTACGTAAGGTACAATACTGATGATTATTATTCATTATTTTAAGACAACAATACGACTGTAAAGATTCAATTTTTCCCATGTTATTTTCTCACCATCTTTTCTTTTTCTCCAAGCGAATTCTAGAACGACATCAGTGTGGCCTACAAACGTATGCACTGGTGAATTAGAATTAGAAAGATTCCATAGAAGAAGACTGTTTTCGCCTCTTCTCATTGGAGGAACTACAACCATCAGTAAACCATCACCAAATGGCTGAAATACGAATAAATTACGATTTAAATTTATTATCATATACTAGAATAGATGTTCTCGAAATCTTAATTTACCTCAAAATTACTGTATTACAAAGAAGATAAAATGAACACAATTGTTATTGAAGTTCATAGAAACCATGAACCATAAATTACAATAAGAAAGTTTTAACGAGTGATAATGCATAGGCATAGTAATAAAAGTTGAAAGAAAATAGTAAAAGTTATAAACAAACCAATATAAGGAGAAAGGTCAATGCGTGGGTTGAACAGATTAGTAATAGATTAGTCTGGAGAATTCTAGGAATTATCAGAGCGACAAAAATGTCGATGCTGGGCTGCACTTATCAAGTTGATAATTTCTTGCTTAATCGAATAAAGCCCGAATCAACACTAATTTTGATAAGTGAAATTCAACTTACTGTGCGATTTTCAAAATCAGCATGCTAAATTTTTATATAACTGGCGACATTCTAAGATAATAGAATATTTACTTTCACATCTATAACACAAATTTTAAACTAATTAACTATTAATTTGGTAAAATTTATGAAACATACAATGTGAATGACAAACTCATATTCAACCAAATACATTATAAAATTATTTATTGATAAGGAGTCATCTAAGGCAGTTAATTTTCAAAGGAATTAGTGATTAGTCCACAACATAATTGCACAAGTGACTTTGCGTTATAGAAAATGATTTTGTTGTGGAAATAAATATTTGTGCATGTACAAAATAGCTAGCGCTTCAATTTTTGCTAAGAATGATAATAAGCTAGGCTATTTTACAAAATCTTTACTTCTTGTATTTCCAACAAACTAGATTAGAAGGACCTTATAAACTTTCTGTAATTTTCTTGAATCTGTAGGTTTGAGAAATGATCTTCCAAATAATTATTAAATACTGTAGTATTCAAGTTGACAATTGGATTTTTTTTCAAGTTAGACATTACAATAACTTTTCTGACATTAACAACTCTGTCTACAAACCGTATATCTAGCTCTCCAGACAGGAGATGGAGCAGTCAATACACTCTCAGGCCTTCGAGGATTTGTTATATCAAAAAATTTAACAGTACAGTCTTGACTCGAAGTGGCAAGTTGGTTTTCCTGGTTTGGACTCCAGTCAACACCATGAATCTGCAAAATTATGACCATTCGATCAGACATTTGAAAAATAATCGTCACGATTGAAATTTTATTGCAAATTGTGAAACAAGTGTCAAATGGAGATACTGCTTGAAATCAGTGAAGAAAAATAAACATTCATAAAATATACATACCGGCACATAGATTACTGATAAATGTGTCTGAACAAAAGACTCGCTACTTGTTAATTTAACAATTCTGAATTTAATGCTACCACCCACACTTAGTCTATACTAGCAATTAGTGATGTAAAATTCCCGGGAATTTAAGATTGAGGAAATATTCTCAAAATTCATAAATTCCCGGGAATTTATGATTTCCGTGTAAAATAACTAAAAAATGCCTTTTTTATTACACCAAGTGGCAACCACATGTTATACAACAGTTATATAATAAAAATGATTAGGATAAATAACTTGAAAACTGTTATAAGTCCAAAGAATACAGTAATTTAAAGTTTATATAATGATCATTTTCATGAAATGTGTAAGGAGGAATGAGCACTCATTTCTAATTTTTCAATCATTTAATTGTATACCACTATTATCATGCTACTTTTATGTCTTGAAAGTTAAATATGTTTTCTATTAAATGTCTGTCAGTCAGGTAACCATAGTCAACAAAATTTTGGTTGAACTTCCACTTGTATTGCACAACCAGTTTAATGGTATAATAATGACAATGATAAACTTTGCAAAAAAGAAGCCTACAATAATTTAAACCCAAAAATCCAAAATAAAGAACAAAGAAGAATATAAATTCAAAAACTAGAAATGATAAAATACAACAAAATATAACTAAACCAAGAACATACCATACTTGAGTTGAATTAAATATTAAAAAGAAAACAACTCATAAACAATCTCACAACCTTTTAAGATTTTTAGCATCGCGATTAACTTTAGAGAGAGAGAGAGAGAGAGAGAGAAGTTCATTCTGAGTCTGACATTCGTAAAATGATATAATCCAACTCGATATTAATGGTTATAAAATTTGCCAAAGAGCCTCTCTGCTCTCCTAGTCCTAAGTAATTGTTCTTTTTGAAGATAGTTGCATAACACACAAACACTATATCAGTACAACAAACTAAACTATTATGATTACAATTAAGTATTATGATTATAAATACTAAATGGTACATTCCATATGCTCACATTATTGTGAATAATTGTTGATAATATCAATTTATAATATTGTGGATTAGTACTTATTAAAATGAATTGGACAAATGGACCTAACCTGAGGTACTTCTACTTTTTAAAGTGAGCAAAAATAGGCATATGAAAGGGTGTAGTACTTCCCTAATGTGATGAAATTGATGATTTATTTATCACGTGAAATGTGACTGAGATTGATCAATTTAAACTATTTTTAAGCAATTTTATAAATTCCCATATATTCCCAAAATTTCTTGGCCAGGGAAATATTCCCAAATAATAAGTTCCTTCCCACTGGGTATTATTATTATTATTTATGGCGTTAAGTTGCACACCTGAGCGGAGCCCAAACAACATGCCACACGTCAAATACATCCATATCAATTAATTATTATAACAATATAAACAAAATTTTACCGGTTTAGTCAATTATAAAATCTTATATTATGTTGCACGTGCTCCCTGGCACCCCGGAGCAAGTGCAACTTCGTCCAGACCAATCTACAGGCTGATTGACAACCCATTTACAATCACATGAGCCATCAACCAGCCCGCAGGTCACAATCTAAAATTGACCACTGAAACTCGCCGAACAAAATGCATTTAATCCTCCAGTTCCATTCTGGAAAAAACAAATGAACTGGAGGATGTCATGGATGGAAAGCATGCATCTGATTCATCCTCTCAGGTACTACGACCCGCCAATGCCCTTATTCCTTCCTCAACACTGTAAGGGCAGCTACTAACCAGTATCTGTGACACCTTGCTCCAAAACAATCTTAAGTTGGTCTCCATTTTTAAATTGTTATTAATGGCATTATACATTTTTATAACAGAGTAGAAAGCCCCTCTCTCATATGCTGACAGTCTATGTTTAGGTATATAGAGGTTATTATGGCGCTGAGGGTATCTGTGGACAGGATGATTCAGTGCAATGAGTCTATCATTCTTTTTAAAAAACATCAATACTTCTGCAATGTACAAGGCGGGAATGGTTAACAGTTTAAGCCTATGGAAAAGGGGTTTGCAGGTATCTCTTCTCCCGGAGCTTGTTAGATACCTAATAGCTCTTTTTTGTAGCTTGAAAATTTCACCTGCACCCGTTGAGGAGCCCCAAAAAGCTATACCATACCTGACAATTGAAAGGAAGTATGCATGGTATATCAAGAGCCCTGTTTTCAAGTCAGTCAGGCCCCTAACTGTGCGAATGGCATAGGCGGCGTGACACAGTCTATGCTGAAGTTTCTGGAGGTATGTGTTCCATTCCAAGTTATTTTGCAGAACCACACCCAAAAATTTGACTGAGTCTACATAGTGAGATTCATCCACTAAATTCCCACCTCCATCATCCACCAGTCGCCTTATCTTGAACTCAACAGTTTTTGTTTTCTCACAGTTCAGGACCAAACCATTATTCTTAAACCATAGGTCCAATCGCCTTCTAACTTCTTGTAGAGTACATTCAGAGGGTAGAGGGTATATTCCCGACCCACATCACTACTAGCAATGCCATCATATTTCATAGAATTGAATTCTTGTGCTTAAAGAAATGTATTTTTTAATAAGTCTGTGGGTGAATTGACAATCCTTGGCTAAATTCTATAACTTATGCCAAAAGTGCGATATTATTCACGTGAAATGGTAAACAATAATATTGGTAATAACACTGCTGTCATAACCAAAAAAAGTAATATTGTTACCGAACCCTCAAATGCAATAAATTCTAAATGATCAAGATGGTCTTTTACAAGGCACAATGAATAAATGCTCATAAGTGTTATCATGCAGCTATTATTTTTATATTTAGAACATTTTAGCCAAATCACAACAACTGTGGCGGGCAGTATAACCAACATAACATGGCGAGGTGAAACTACCCTTAAGGGTTTCCCCACCAATAAAAGCCATAAGATGATTATTATTTTAGTATAACCAAGCAGTTAATAAACGCTTGGAAAAATTCAACCTTAAGTGCTTGCTTGAAAGAAACTAAATGATTATAATCTTCTACAAAAACATCAAAACTACTCACATTAGCTAAATGAGCAGTGATGTACTGAACTGGAGCAGTGCCCTTTCTTTGGTCCCATAGTTTGATATCTCCATTGTGAGCGGTTGCTAATAAATACCTTGATTGCCTGTTCCATCTAACTTGTGTTGCGCCAACTGTAATAAAGAACAGAAATATCTTAATTTTATTTGGAGCTCAATACTTCACAATCTATTCAAATTCTAATATTAACATATTATATATATATTAAGATATATAATGTTACCTACATTAAGAAATGTTAATTAAAATGCAATTGTTCAGAAATTAATGTTCTGTACAGATAGCTAAATTATAGCTGAGTCCAAACGCTAAATTTAATAAAAACGTGAATCCGGGATCATATTTCATAACAGAGAACAAATAAATATTCTGAAAAGTACTTGCGCTCGTAGTATTACTTCAAAGTGTATGGAAGTTTAAATTTATAGATTGTTAAAAAAATGGACTCTAGATATCTATAATGGCAACGTCTACCACATCACTGCTTAAATAACTATAGAGACAAATCTTTTTCAATGACTTCACAATTCAATTCCTTCCTTCAACATAAATATATGTGAAATATATGTACAATAATATTGATTTAATATCAAAACTGACACTGTATTTCAATTAAATATATTATTTTCACTCACTTTTACTGGAATTACTGGAGGAATGCATTTAACTTCTAAAGAGAAGCTTCGTCAGCCTCCACTGACAGAGTCAGTTTTGATATTAGATTGTTCATCAACTATTTCGTCATGGAAAAATCATTTTGTCATAATAATATTAATATTACTGCACATAATTGATTTGCATGTAATTGAAAATACAACTGTTACAATCAACAATGTATGGTAGAAGTGTCGACAGTTCCACAACAGACAAAAAATAAAACTCTTATTTGTGTGTATTTTAAAACAATCAATACTTATGCCGTAATTATTTCATTGATACAGATTGTCGAGTAACGACAGCGAGGTTAGAGATAGATCTTCAAGAGAATAATAAAAACTGTACTATCACAAGACCATCTCCATTCCACTGAAAAGAGTAAAATGCAGAGAGTATGCTCTTGAATACTTCAGCACCAAAATTCCTAGCATACTTGAAAACATAACTTCAAGTGATACATACATAACTTACTGATTCGAAAGTTTTATTGCGTTTTCTGATTTAGTTAATTATAGGACCTACTCACCAACAGCTGATAACGATGTGCATGGCCTCCTAGCATCCCGCAGGTCCCATATGTGGGTGAATGTGTCTATTGAGCAAGACGCCAGCACATTCGGATCGAATCTATTCCAATTTAGATCAGATATAACCCTTGTGTGCCATCCAAGCGCATGCATCACTATCAGCTCACCAGAAGTCCATGACAAAACTTCCGTTTTCTGGTTGCTCTGAAAAACATCAAAAACCGATTAATAATTCGTCTTTACATGTATAAAAAAACTTCCAAAAGCGAAGCTATTTATGAAATACAGTCCACAGCAGTATCGTTTGATACTGTGAGGAGGGACGTAATTTCTCCTCCCCTGAGCCTTGGAACAGACAGAATGACTACGAGAGCTCATGCATTATCACACATCTATTTATAAAAATATTTTGTGGAAGACAAAGCTATAAGAAGAATAAATGTAAAGTTTAAAAATTATATATAAGCATGTATGAGGATAAAGCCCACATAGGTCTTAGACCTGTGCGTGGGTAATGAGTTGGATGATGGTGTTTGATGAGTTGAACCTACAGTTTTAGGTGGGCTCCGAACCACCGGTAGGAACTTATAAGCACCTTAATATGTAGTTTGAAAATATGGATCCAAATCCAACTGTGGTTTTTTGTAGATTTATTATAGCTTGGGGCGTGAGGAGTTTATCAATGCTGAGTACAGGAGTGTGAGGACTTAATTACGTATATCATGATTGAATAATTAGAGAAATGGTCCTTTAGTCGCCATATTCATTTTCATTCCCATTCGTCAATCTTCATCATCATCTTCTTCATTATTCTTGTTTCCTCTTCTTGTCCATATCATAAAGACGAATTTCTATTTATTTTCTGAACCATTACCTTTTATCAAGTTAAGGTTTGTTTAGTTAGTTTGTTTAAGGTTTCTTAATAACTACTAGTATACAGGTAAATGTTTTGTAAACTGTATATTTTATAAATGATATGTTTATCAAGACCTGGTATTTAAATCAATTAATTTGACCACCTCAAAAGGAAATAAAATGAAACAAAAGGAAACAACCTTAGTCGAAACAAAATGACTATAGAAGTGAATACGAATATTTTTGCATGAGTAACGAGTAAAGGCCCTGTTATTTTACAATTGAAAATTTGGAGCGTTTGTGATTGAAGAAATAAGAATATTATTAGCATTTAAATTTACAAAGTTGTGTAGGCTAATAATTGACTGTGATAGTTACTCAATCAAGATAGCTCAATAGTAAAACACGGCACAAACGACCCCACCAATCAAAGGCATACGTTTGCAATTATTATAACATGATAATTGACTAATTCATGATTCTAAATAGAATAATATTACTATTCCTAAGCAGTAAAACGTTAGTGAGAAAGCAGTGAGCAGTAAATTATCCTACTATTCCCGTAATAAGGCGAAAAACGAAACAAAGAATAATAATAGTGAGAGAGATAGAAATAGCCTCTGAAGCAATCTTAATAGAAACTAACAATACTGTAATTGTTATCGAATTTAGCAGCGTTTTGCATTTTTACACCACTCTGGATTAGAAACTTGAAAAATACTATATTGATGGCAACAACTAACTTCTTAGCACAATGGAATTATTTTAAAAAAAATACTTCTAATAACAATTGAATTGATACACTACTTACAGATATAGCACACAGATGAGAATGGGATGAGCTTGGATTCCACTCGGCAGTCCCAACCTCGTATTTACTTTGGCGTGGAAATTTTCTCAAGCTATCGGATGGATCATCCAGGTTTTTAACACCTAAATAACGCCGCCTAAAATCATAAAGTATCGACATAAACTGTAACTGAAAATATTGTCATGAAGAGAAGATAATATATTAATTTCGTTATACTATTAACAAAAGGCAAATAGTGTAATATAAACATATAAATAATCGATGAATTTATACAGAATGTTTCGAATGTAATTAAAAACACTTCGGGAGCTTGTTTTACTCAGCAAAATAATGAAAAAGTCATATCAACATCGATTCGGAAAAGCCAGAAGATAGCAGCTAGCCCCAACAATTTGATTTCAGTGTTAGTAACTCTATGCGGAGCATTCTGTATAAATCCTGTATGATAAATATAAAGTAATTCGGTTAACGATTAATGATGAAGCTGTAGTAGTTTTATTTTAATCGTTTTCTATCTTCTATAAAGAAAAAAGTATGTGATTAAAGCACGATTATACTTATATAATTATATATAACAACATTCAAATAATAAAGATAAATACTAATTAATACAGACTTGCCATAAGACTTACGAATTTTAAAGCAATGATTTTTCAAATATCATTTGAAGATAAAAGCTTAATTCATTTAACTCTTTGAAATTGAAAAAAAAATGGATCCTCTATGACATGAATAGAAGTTACTATATTTACTTACTGTAGTTTTCATATAACTTGGCAGCAGTTGGGTTCAGATCTAGCAAGTCTTCTACACGCTGCCAAGTTATATGAATACTACAGTACCTTCGTTTTCAAAGTATAATTAATATTCTTGTATTGAAAATAATTAGTAATTGTACTTTAAAGCATAAAACTTGAATTTCAGAAAAATATACAGCAATAATCATTTTACTTGTTAGGAATAAAAAATGAAACATTTTTACTAGTAGTGTGACCATCAACACATTCATAAATAAAATAATGCCGTTATTGAGAGTAAATTATTAACAAGCAATAAAATATTATTCATGTTCAATTTCTTTATGCACGACAGCACTTGCACATTTATTCCATAAAAAAAAAAAATTTATTCCATATCCTCTTGTAACCATAAGATGTGAGTTTTTTATTTCATTTTTTAAACAACGACTGCATTAGCAATAGAAAGGAGATTATTATTCTTTCTTTTTTACCTTATCTACTGTATTATTTTTTTATGTATTTTGTTCTGTCATGAGTGTTTTTTTGGGGGCTTGCCTGTTGCACTCAAGAATGTATATTGAAATAAATTATCAACTTTATATGGTAAATTCAAAGACTTGCAGTCAATTTTAATTGAGAATTAATAGTATTTTTACTCACGAAGGCCAAAAGTTTTCGAGTCATGGAGACTCATCTTCACCTTTGAAGATGAGTCTTTATGACTCGAAAACATGTGGCCTAAAGTGAGTAAAAATATTATTTATTCTCAATTAAAATTTACTGCAAGTCGTCGAATTTACCATAAAAGTTCATATTAACACGCAGATCGTTATGGAACAAGAAATCCAAAAAAATAAATTATATTTCAACAATCAATTATAGTAAATAAACCAATATAATAAGGTGTACAAATAAACTATTAGTTTTAACAATAAATCAACTATCAAACGTGCATGACAACTCGCTAACTATAAAAATTTAACAACGTACTATTCTTATACCAATACAATTCTTAAAGCTTCAACATCTTCACAGTTCCACAGCCATGATTTTACTTTCTTGATAAATATATTTTTAATATTGCATCTTTTTATTTCTATATGCATACGTTGAAATACTTTGGTCCAAGTAGAGTTTTAAAAAATACTTCTATTCACCTTGAGGGTTCTGAAAAAATTGGTAACTGAACGCCTAGTGGAGTATGACAATTCTTCAGTTCCTCTATTTCCACTCCTCTCATAAAATAAACACAGTACCTTGAGTACGAATAGGTGTTGCTTAGGCAAAACAGTGGAAAGGAGTAGTTGTTTTTTCAGTATATTACGTAAATAATGATTTTGTCTGACTCTCAATGACTTGATTTAAGTCTACATTTAAAGTAGCTCCCCAACGTGGTATGCCACAATTGTAACCTTGAATGTACTAATGCTTGATACAACATTCTTAATAATCTTCTGTCAAAGAAATTTCTTGAATAATGAAATTTTCTTAAATTTTTGAAGAGAGCAGTAATGGGCAATTGCCTATGGATCTTTGCTTGATTGTGTTTTTGTAATAAATAATAAGCAATAATATTGAAATGATGCTTGCTGACAAAGATCTCAAAAACTTGAACTTATTACCCTCGTTGTCGTAAGTTGCTATCAAATATGTGTGATATCAATTTAACAAATTGAATTTCAGAAATCTGAGAAATTAAAATTGCTCGAAGTAGAAGCTTGGAGAAAAAGCTTTAACAAGAATATTATGAATTGTAGTATCCGCTGCATATTTATTACATTATTTTATTCCGAGAGATTTAAAATGTATTATGCTAGAGTTAACTTTCATTCTCACCCAGCTAGTAACACATAGACGCCTGTCCAGTCAACCGCCATAGCGCTTGCCTAGAACAAAATAAAACATATTAGTACTATCATAAAAAAACATAAAGCATTAAAAACACAGAAAATATACGGTTTATGAATTTAATGAGCCAAAAAGTTCAAAGCATTGATTATTTTTTTGGTCAATCTTCTAGACGTGTGAAGATCGAAAGCACTATTGCTTGTGACGAACCGTCACAAATTCAGCCCTGCAAATGTGTTCTTGTACTATTACTGAATTTGTGACGGTTCGCGCCGGCACATCTCAAAAGTAAAATAGTCCAATAAAGTGAAACACACACAAAACCGCTATTAAATTGGATCAGTAAAAGTTTTATACCCAAAATTTTAATGAAATCATTTTCTCGACACTGGGAAGATTCTCTAGATCTTGAAATATGTTCCCATACCCATCGACGAAAATTTAATAAAAAAGTAATGTAATTGTAATGTTTTCAAATTTGTCATTATCTTTCAGATTATTTCTGAAAAATAAGAATATGAGCCTGAAACTTGTGTATGGGTGAAAAGTGGAAGACGGTCACCAAAAGCTTTAAGGAATTCATTTCAACAAAACATACCAAATTGAAATCACAATGAATGTAAGTTTTATGGTGTAGACCTAATTTTACTTGTAGGCTAAATGTTTGGAAGTGTGTTCATGCTTGCAAGATTTATAAAAATAAAACTTTCTTCCAAGAGTATTGAAATTATCTAGTCTAGTTTTTTAAACACGCTATCTTTGATAAAAAGTAAAGTGATAGTGCAACTTAAAAAAGGCGCAAATGGTTCAGCTCAGAATTAGCCACGATCGAAAGACAGATAATCAAGGTTATTCAATTAATTTCGGTTGGTATTGTACAAGCATTTAATAATGATTATGAAACCTTGAACCAGCATATGCGCCTTTTCAGAGCTGGGTAATTTTTAAGCGGTAGCAATGAAAGTAGAGTGAAAGTTTTACATGACAATGGAACGGAATATCCAGTTCTAAACTGGGTACTCAGATAAATAACAAATGCAATTACACGATACACAACATTCCTTTACTCTTGGTTAATATTATTCTTATGAAGTGGGAATAGAAAAAGACAATTGAAAATGTAATGTATTATAAACACTGTTCTTGACACGAGTTTATTTAAAAGAAAAAAAATGAAGAATTGGACATTAGTACCGGCACTTTAATACTTAAAATTTCAACAAATTATACAGTATACAATTGCCAAGAAAAAAAAATTCTCTTAAATTGCTGACAGTTTAATAAATTTATAAAATTATTGATACAAAGATTAATAATTATATACTCTTATTAATTATTTTTTGTAAATTGTTACAATGAAAACAATAGGTAAAACACAATACTGCTTTCCTAAAAATAATAAAATTCAATCATAAAAAGTTAACATAGAATGGGATAACAAGAACTAAAGGGAACTTTACTAATCGTCTAATCGTCTAATATGACGATTAGACGTCTAATCGTCTAATATGAGCTGTGACCTTGTGTTGCGTAGCAGCATCGGTGGTAATCGCAGTGGAGGGGAAAGCGTCAACCAGTCTGTCAACAATGGGTTCATGTTGTACATGCCGTTCTGAAAACATTCACTGCATTCGTATATATGCTGCAGTTAAATTTGCCGGCATTTAGCAGTGCACTCGTAACCTTAAAATAGATAATGACTAAGTGAGGTTAACGGGATGACATCGATGCCTTTCTGGGAACATCAGACTCGGTAGTTTGTTCATGCTTGCAACGAAAACGGTCAATATTTTCAGTACAGGTAGAGTCAAACTATCGTGGCCCTCCGCCGGAGAGCACACCTAGCTACTTATATATACTTCTAGCCTAAAAAATAAGTGACTGTTAAAATTTTCAACAGCTGATCAACAGGAAATTATTCATTGGTTTCTTGTCTTTCCAAAAACATGTCAAATTTGAAAATTGATGAGAAATTACGGATTTAGTGGGCTGTGATCTCTAGGCTTACGAGAAATTTGGCAATTTTCTTGAGGCATATATTTTTTGAGGGATTACCCGTTACTAGAACATTGGGTGATCAGAATTAGGGAAGTTCATCATTATGGCCATGAGTTGAAAAAATCAGTTTCAATAATAAGTAAGGTAAACATACTATAATTATCGGCACTTTACACTTTTCACGGGAAAAATCCATAATTTCCCATCGACTTTCAAACTTGACAAGTTCTGGCGTGAATCAGTTGTTGAAAACAAAGTGGACGCTTAGTTTTTAGATTAGTAGAGAAGGGGCTAATAATTGGTATGTTTACTTTATTTGGAAGGCTTTCATCGTTAGAGATGGAAGGAACAAGTTAAGAAGATATTGACATTCACTTTAATAAGCTTAGAAAATATCTTGGACATATCTGAAATATATATAATTCGAAACTTTAAGTCGAACTTATCCTTAACCGGCCGATAATTAGTAGGTTCACCTATTACCATAACATAGAGTATTATTGATGCATTAATCTATTTTCGAATTAAGTAATAAGTCGATAAGTTATTTTGAGTGGGGACTCTTTCTCTATTTACAATCTAGTAGATTACAATTTTACATCAATTTTAAGCAGAAGTACCTTCAAAGTAGGGTAAATGGATACCTTAATTATTTTCAAGTTCAAAGTACTCATTATCGTGAAATAATCTTACCTGTAAATCCCTGTGTTCAGCCACAATGAACTCACTACTCCACCGTGTTGCCATCTTCAACTAGTTCACAAGTCTAATCAGAGTATTAAAATAATGATTTCAATAATTACTTAGATGAAAACAGTTATAATAACTAGCTCAAAGTTCTAGGAATATGCGGTGAATGAGGATCAAAACGAAACGGCATCTTCCGGTTCATTAACATTATCTTCCCTCAATAGTTACAAATTCCAAATATATTAAGTTACAAGAAATCAAACCAAGCAGAACCGAAGTATGAATTTTCACACCCGAAAAACTTAACTTTTCTTGTCATTTTACAACCTCTCTTTGTTAGTCACCAGTCACAAGCTCACAACGCGTCTGTTCACTGTTTTGTTTCTGTTTCTTTTCGCAGTGTCTGTCTCATTTCTTTCCAAGAAGTGTGGAAACGTGCGCTGCAGGACGTGAAAGAGAGAACGAGAAAATGCTATGCTTGATCCGTTGATAGCCGAGAACTTGGGAAGCGGAAGACAGACTTCAGAGAGAGACAATAAAGTGAGATCTCAGCTGATCAGATTTCAGCTGTTTTTGTATCAAGCCACACGTCGAAGAGAAGCAGCATAGAGTGGTAGCACCAGTAGAGTAGCAAGACAGCATTGCGCCCCCCCGGCAGATAAGAGTTTTATTTTGCGCCCCCTTCTAAAAGTATAATAATATCAATTAATTTATTAAAAAATGATAATTCATTTGGGTCCATGAAGTTGGATTAATGTAGAGAATTGGAATGAGAGTTCCTCAATAAAATTTACGAATATTTTTTACCAGTGCCATCAAGCGACAACTCACACGCCAATAATTTGTGTAATCAGTAAATCGAATTTAACAAATTACATAAACATAGAAATTTATCAATTTAAAAAAATTTAAGCTGCAGCATTATTTAGTTTGAATTTTAAGACATTGAATCGTAATTGAGCATAGCTATATAATATCCTACAAATTTTACTGAACTGCTTTATTGAAAAGATAGATTTCAAATTTGTCAAACAAGCAATTAAAATGCAGGCTACAATAATGTGAGTGAAGATTCATTCATAATATTTGCATAATAAGAAACTTGACAAAATTGGTAATATTATCAGTCTACTAGAATGAGTAAAACTTGCTATGCAGAACTGGCCCATTTAGAACTGTCCTCTACACAGCCATAAACAAATTGTCCTGAGTTTATATTTGTGGAGATCACAGCTTGTCAAGACAAAATTCTGATTTGCATTGTCTGTGGGCCACCCAAGGCGGGTCTACTGTCTCTCGTCGAGTACTCATTGTTGTAGATCATACATAATTATCAGCATATTGCATTACTAGGAAATTTTAACTCTTATCTGTAGAAAGAGAGGAGATAGCTTACAACTCTTTGATTCTATTAATTTTCACATACTGATGTAGTTAATGATGCCAATCCGACTATTCTTATCATCTACCTAATTCACACACTCTGCTTAATCTGGCCATTGTGAGCGATAATATATTTCTACACTTTTGGTCAGATTCTGTTGTCTTGCTTTTCCATGCATGATATATGATTTATTTAAAATTTCACCAACCTGCACTCATATATATAGAGACTTCAAACATTTCAATCTTGAAAGTTGCATGGAGGTTGCTATCAATTCACCATGGTACACTATAGGTTTCATTGATGGAATCAATAAGGTTGAAGTATTCAATAATATGGTACAGTATTTTTGATAAGCATGCCCCAATTCATACTGCTCATTGTAAGCGAAAGCCAATATCTTGGATGAATGAGGAAATACTAACTGCCAGACATGAGCGTTATAAAGCCAGAAGAGAACCGTATTAAGCAGAACTAGTATTCAAAATTACTTCAACATTTTTAAAACTTGGCGTAATCGTGTGAAATCACTGTTGCAATGCTAAGCTTTGGTTCTATCAGACAGAGTTCAATCTCGGTAACTCGACATCAACTCATCTGTGGGATAATGTTCGTAGATTAAGAGCGCATCAAGATGTGTTTCATGTACATTTAATGCATGTGTTCCCTTACTGTTGCAGGCTCCCAGAATGAATCATTTGTAGACTAAAATTTCAACAATGTTGATTGGTGAGCGATCTCAATGTTCATGCACGAACGCACAAGACTGCGCTTAAATAGGTGATTGAACTGATATTGATGTCATCAGTTTTATAAAGTTAAACCTGGCACTCTTACCTTGTGGTTTGGAGCCCACCTAAATATGTAGGTCCATCATGGCACAAACGGCGATATGGGACTATCCGCATGGGTCTCCCCACCAAAAAAAAGCCAAACACTTAATTTTTTAAAATTCATATTGCATAAAGGTTCCATATTTATTAGTCCTTTGAATTGCTAAGTACAATACTTTATCTATTGTGCAATTATACAAAGAATATATTTGAACTAAGATTTAAACCCAGAACTAGTGCCAAAAAATGTAATGAATGAACCAATAGTCTTGACTAATTATCTTCATTTATTGATTTCAAACTTAAACCGTGAAGTTATAATCATTTTGTAGAATACATCATCAATAATTACGGTAGTTACAGACTTGTAACATGTTTCATTGGGTTTTTGGCTCATTTTACACCAAACTTTCTAATTCACAGCCTAAATGAAGGCCCAAATGATTTCTGTATGAGTAAAATTCAAGCAAAACTACGCTAACAATAACGCTACCTGACCACTGCGTCAGTGTGCAGCATCTGCATTCAGAGCATAGAGCGGTTAGGTTAGTGTTATCGTAGTTTTGCCAAACTCTCCAAAGATAACTGCAATCTTCCGCTATCTTTACTTCTGTAATGAAGCTTCCTAAAGATAAACTTTTGCAGCCTTGCAGATTCTTCGTGAAACACCAGCATAAATACAATATCACTGTATCATCAGATTTGTTGCAGGTCTTAGAGATCCTGTATTACAGACCGTAACATCGATATGGGTTAAACCAATTGTCTCGCAAAATTCTGAGTTTTTATACCAAGAACTAGTGATAAAAAATATATAGGGGGAGGAACACTACTTTGATTATGTATATGCGAATTTAATTGCAAAAAAAATACAAAACAAAATCCAGCCGCCTAGTCGAATTTCCCAGAGAAAAAACTACCACTGAAGTGGTGATGCTTCCAGGTCAATCAGCCTTTCCACCCATGGTATTGCACGACATGTCTGTCTTGGTAGTAAAGATATTGTTATAAAAATTGTTCAATTGAACAATTGTGAAATAGACTAGTATTAATCAGACCGGAGTTCATATTTTACAGTCAATTTGCTTTAAAATTGTCAACAATTTGATAAGGAGTATCAGGTCCTGGGAGGCGGGGGCTTAAGCCCTTCGCCCTTTGTGTACCACTGCGTACAATCATAGAGCAAGATCAGAGAGATCCATTCTCTCTGATATAGAGCAGTGCTCATTAACACTATTCTGTGTAGGTCAGTCTTAGTGAAGACATTGAGAAGCATATTTATCATAGATTTTTTCATTGAATTTAATTTAAAAATAAAACATCAATAAATAACACAAAAATCTGAGAACATAGCAACACAAATCTCATAACCCAACAATTTATATTCCATTTCTATGATCAAAAATAAAAAGTCCCGCACAGAAATGATTTGAATATAAAAAATAGAACTTGTCAAATTATTTTTAGATTATGTACAAAAATAAAGAACTACACATAAATACATTAAATGTACAGTATTTGATTTTATATCAAAATTTGATTTTTAAAATTTTGAAAAATACCACTCAATTTGCTATTTTCAAAATTTGCTATTTGCTATTCTCAAAATACTAAAAATCACAAACAATAAATTAAACGTGAAAACAATACTCAATTTATTAAAACTTTCGAGTTTCTTAATTTTAATTGAATTTGAGAAATAAAACTTACTTTCTAAGCGATTTTTTTAGAAACCCTTGATAAGTTATTATTCTAGTTAAGCATAGTTCCAGAGTATTTCAGGAGAAGATTCATAACCTTCTTATTGTGATGTATAATCAATGAATCGTAAAATTAGTGAATAAAACGAAGGCCTAGCATCAAATCCTTAAAAGATTCAACCAAACATTGTGATCCAAATATAAAAAGATGAGATTACTTGAAATATCAAGTAAATATTGTGAATTAATTTTCAAGGAAACTAAAAAATAAGTAGATTTTGATAGTCGAGTTTAAACTTCGATATACATGTAATATGTAAACATATAATATAATACATGTAATTGCTTCAAAAATGTTACAGACATGCGTTGGTGTGAATAAAGTTGAGTGAGTGGACTCAGTTGAGTGACTGGTGTTGACTGTTGATCTGTCGAATCGGCAAGAGTCCGATCGGAAGGCTTCATAACAGCTGTGATGGACTCTGTGATTTACATCAAATAACAAGTCCCAAGCGCCAATTCTATTTATTGAGTACGGAGTGCATACATACTCAACTTTACTCACACCACCCATGATTTCAGGCCTATCTGATGATATTCCAATTTTCAGCAAAGTTTGCATGAATAGTACTGATGTTGCCTCAACCACTTTAACTACAGTAAAACTTCCCCAGGACGACACCAATGGTTTCGTGGGAAAATTGTGGTTTTGGGAGGTGGTCGTTTTGTGGAATCCTATATGTAACCGAATTCCCTTTTGTCAATAAAAATTCATTGATTCTCTTATACACTTGAGAACCTTCCTTTCTACTGTCCCTTTTGCGGTTTTGAAACCATTTTTCTTTAAAGTGTTCTTTATTTTTTCAAAATTTGTTGGATTTGAGTTTTACCACATTTATATTTTTCTGCATAAACCCTTCTCACTTTTATGCGCGTTTCCAATGTAAGAACGGTCTGTTTCCCTTTGTCGACCAATGGTACTCACAAGTACCACCAACTTCAAACATCATTAATTAACATCACATTGGACAAAACGTCTGTTTCAGACCGTCGGTACTTTCCAGTACCAGTTCTGTCTATGATAGAACAGTTGCTGAGTCAAAAGATAATAGAGTGCTCAATTGAGAAGGCAGCAAAGCCTACTGTATCAAGCAAATCCAGTCATCACAGAATAGCAATTTTTGTACATTTTTTATATCATTACTGGAACTTATCTGGTGATGAAATATATATATTTATGTGATAACTCATATCTCAAAAATAAGACAAAATATTTATTCAAGGCATGACATCATCCTAATAAAAAATATTATTGCCTTGAAATATAGTTGGACTCAGAAGTACCATTGGGTCACAGCGCACACATGTAAACAAGCTAACATAACCTCAATTCCAAAGTTTGAAATTTCATGAAGATTGTTTACAGTTTGACAAAAGCACGTTTGAGTGATTCATTCAATTATTCTAATTTGAAAGTTCTTTTTATAATTCAAAAATAATTTTATTTTATATTAGTCAGTATACAGTCATTCAAAATAAATCAAAACTGTTAGTGTCTAGTGATTTGTTGGAAGGATTATTCTGCATTTTGGGCTATGGGGTCATTGAGTGTACCATTTATTTTTTAGTTATTTTGAGTGCTGAATTCTATAAAATGTCAAACCCAGTACACAGAATTGATGAATCCATCATCAGTATTATAGAGGAATTGCCAATCGATTATGAAATTGACACAGACATTGAATCAGATGAGGATGAAGTGAAAGTTACCAGTGCTAAACAGAATGCAGATGATGTTTCTATTTTTGATGCCATTTTTGAAGAGGAAATGCTTCGACAACAAGAAGAAGAAGAAGAAGAACAGGAAACCATGATAAATTCAGAACCATCCACTTCAGCAGCAGCTTTAGTACCACCCAGAGCAGCATCAACCTTGGACATATCTAGTAAGAAGAAAACAAAAAACAAGAAAAAACAATCAAACCAGAAAGAACATGGGAGAAAATTGATTTGACCACTGAACTAACTAATTATGAATTGCCAGAGGATCCTGTGGATGGAATATTCGTAAATTGTGCTTCTTCAACTAAATACTTTGTGAAATTTCTTCAAAATACTTAGAGAACATTTGCTTCCAATCAAACCTTTATGCTGTTCAGAGGAACAAGGTACTCAATTTGAAAGAAGATGAGCTGTTAACTTTTTTTGGAATTAACTTTTTGATGGGATACCATGTACTTCCCAGTTGGAAAGACTATTGGAGTAGGAGTGATGATCTGGGAGTAGAGCTATTAAGAAAGACAATGTCTAGAAACAGATTCGATTTGATCCTCAGTAATTTTCATATTGTTGACAACACCACCATCAATAAAGAATGTAGAGATCGGCTAGCTAGAACACCAAAAGATTTCATGAAAGATAAAGAAATGAGCAGGGGAGATTATGATTTTTGGAGCACCTGCACTGGAATCAGTTTTTTCAAATGGGTGGACAAGAAACCTGTTTTTTTTTCATCCAATTTCCATGGCAGTGAGTCAACCTCAGTGCGAAGGAAAGATGGCAAAGGGGAAATGCATGAAGTGAATTGTCCAATTGTGGTGAAGGACTACAACAAATACATGGGGGTGTAGACCATGCAGATCAACTATGGAGCTCATATGGCCTGAACAGGAAATCTAAAAAGTGGTGGCACCGCATCTTTTGGGGAGTGCTAGAAATGGCTTTTGTAAATTCATATGTGGTCCACAACCAGCTTGAACAAAAAAAGTCTTCTCCAGTATAGAAGAAATGTAGCTTGTGGACTGATGAACTACAAAAACGAGCAGCAGACAAAGACTCTAAAACGAAAGTCACAAGAAGCATCAACATCAGCAACTTCCACAAAAAGGCGAGGGAAGAATCCCTCCGTTCCAGATGATGTTCGCCTGGGAAATGTGGGTGTTCATTTTCCAATTTATGGAGAGGCCAGAGAACGATGTGAGATGTGCAGCCTGAAAGGAATTCAGTCATGACCACACTCCAAGTGCAGTCAATGTGGGGTGTCTCTGTGCTCTAATGAGAACAAAAACTGTTTTGTAGAGTACCATGGGATGAAGCTATGAACTGTTGAAGTAGGCTACATTTCTTAGAATTTATTTTATAATAGTTTCTACATATTTTTTTATATAGTTGAGAATATTCATAGTGAAGTTAGTTGATAAATAAATTTCATTTTCAAAAAAATGCACAATAGCCTATTACTAATTTTTTTCATATTATATAAAAAAATTAATTAAAAACATTATTTACATGATCACAGTAGTAAAATGAATCAAATAAGATGGATTGGAGAAAATACAGGCACGCTGAGAAACTGGAATGTTCCTGCTAAATTATGAGTTTTCCAATAGAGCAACTTTCCACCCCATGGACCAACGGTACTCAAGAGTACCACCTAGATATCTGAAAATGGTGAGTGAAAAAAATTAAAAAAAAATTTTATATAATAGAAGTACCCTGAACAAGATTTTATCATAATTTCATCAACTTTATCAAAGTTTCAAGTGTTGCTCTACAAAGGGTTAAACAAATATTTTTTTGCACGAGAAGACATTTCCACGATACTCCAGCACCAACTATGTAGAACAATGTTATCATCCGATTGCCAAACGGCAACTGAAGACAAATGGACAAACCAATGTTGCAGGGCTATAAATATGACAGTGGAGTTTGATGAACTCCAGGGGAATTCCTAGTACAGTAGTAAGGTCGGCTGGGAGAAGTGAAAATATGAATGAATCTATAGTCATGACCAAATTAGCTGGTCGTGGTCGGGAAAGGGGGATGGTCGTCTTTGGGAAGTGTATTTATATACTTTTACATTACTGTATTTTCCATGCCTCAAAATAAAAAAAAAACGGTCGTTTCAAGGGGTGGTCACCTTGGGGAGATGTTCGTTTGTGGAAGTTTCACTGTAATAGCACATGAGATACTATAGTTTCGACTGTCATGTCTTCTTCAATCTCAACCAAACGAAAACTACAGTACAGCTTATAATATAAATACCCTTCTTCATCGAATAATAATATTGATTTGTAGACTGAGTGAGTCGTACTCCGGGTACGATACTATTATCTGTTGGCTGATACTAGACATGCCTATCAGTTACAAACATTATTAACTTGTACTATTGTCTTAGAACTTGTTACTAATAGGCGTGTCTAGTATCAGTCTAAGACAGATAAAGTGGAGTTTGATCTACGTAAGATGTCCAGTCTATAAACCAATTGTATTTGTATTGCATTCAGCTACTCAATATTCAAGTTTTAGTTTGATTGAGATTGAAAATGACGTGTAAGTCGAAACTATAGAATCTCATGTGCTTTTAATAATAAGTTGTTGTGATATCATCATTAATTATGAATATATACCACAAAATAACCATTATCTATTCTTCTATCCATAATATTCCTCAACATCACATATATTCTTCTAAGAAGTATGTATTCATCACTTGAAATATAGAAAATCCTCATGAAAACCCTGTGTTCATATGATGCCTATGCTAAATTTTGAGAATATCATTGAAAGACTACACTAATAATTTAATTGGAACTATGTGATGTGTTGGACATTTAAAAATCCTGCACAATGCACTTCTAAATGTATAGAACTTAATTAGTTTAAGAGTGTACACATATCTCCTGAGATTCGTTCACTATTTTTGTTTCTTCAAATGTAACTTGGAAGTAGTTGTACAACGACGAACTGGTCGCTTATGATTCGATCTTGTGTGCTTGGTCAAACGGTCTAACTTTGTAAATGCTTTATCACAACTAGTACAACGAAACTTTTTTAGAGCATGAGATTTTCTATGCTTAATTAAACTCGATGACGAAATGCACCTGTAGTCACACTGCAAACAACTGAAAGGTTTTTCTCCAGTGTGCGTTCTTTTATGAATAGTCAGTGCTGAAGATGTGGACGATTTATAATCACAAACCGTACAACTAAATGGCTTTTCTCCAGTATGAGTTCTAATATGGATGATCAAACTTTGTGCTCTGTAGCACTTATAGTCGCAAATTGTGCACACATACGTTCTAAAAGTTATCAGTAAGCTACTGAGGTCAATCTTCTGAGGGCAAATCTTCTTAGCACCACACGTCAAACACGACTCTGGAAACAAAGAATTGCAGTAATGATCAGTATCTTCGTTTAAAACATCACTTAATTATTGAAGTAAATTGGAAGACAAAAATTTACCATATATTGCATTGAGTGATTAAAAAAAAGCGCCAGTTTAGATATAAAAAATTGAGATGCTTACTTTTACAGAAATCAATCGAAAACAAATTGTCATATTGCATACATTCAGGTTTCCAATTCAATAAATGAAGCTCTAATTTGCATGAACCATTTCCTGTACTTTGCTGTAATACCTAAACTCTGTCCACACAATTCAATACAACTGTTTCCTAAATACATAAAGATTCAACTGCTGAACACCCAATAAGGATGAAACACCATAAATAAAACAGCTAAATACCATAAGGATTAAACGAAAGATCACTTTGGTGAAAATAGTAAGTTTTGTAAAATATTGAGAGAAAAACTCTATTTACCTATAATACGAAGGTAAATAGAGCGTGCTGCGGCGGAACAAGCTTAAACTTTCCTCGCTGAATCGTGAATTTTTGGATACCGAATTCATGATACTATAGGTATCCCAAGAAAAATAAGGTTCGCAAATACCGGGAATTGTACAAAAAAGGGCTCTTTCGTGAATCGGAAAGCATAAGATTTCTATAGAAATCAAAGAAGTTGAATGGTGCATAGACCTTTCGGCACAACTGATGACAATAATAACTGTGATTATTTCATGTAAACTCATCCGGTCCATGGATACCCCATAGTATCGATTTATTAATTGATATTTATTGAGAACTAGCTGGCTCGACGCGCGTTGCTGCTTTCTAATAAAAATTCTCCTTGATTTTATTATTCGCTACCTCCCGCTGAGGTTACATTTCAAATTAGGAAAGAAGTTAGTCCTAGGGCTCTTCCAGCTGATCATAGAGGCGTCATTGTTTTCTTATTCACCACCTCTGAATGAAGAAACATTTCAAATTTAAACCTCCTATGACTATAAGGGTAGAAGCTAGGTTTTTTATTTTATTATTCGCCACCTCCCGCTGAGGATGCCTTTCAAATTTCTAGCTGCATTGGTTAACAGATGTCATCAACCTGGCATAAATTAAATTTCATCATACCCAGTCATATGTTTCCTACATATTGCAAGGCTCCGACTGCTCGGTAGTCTACATGCAAAGTGCTAAGTCTTTTGCTGTTCAAAGACAGCGTAAATAACGCCGCTAAGGGGCCTGCCATATGATTAAAAACTGTTGACTTCTATCAGCTGTTCCTTTAAGCTGTTTGGCCGGCAAGTTCAGTAGGTTAGGTCTATAAAATGGATTAATTAATAGTAATTATTAGCTCTTCTATTAAAATTTATGGTCAGAAACCATCCCCAATATTCACACAACATATTCCCAAAGTTTCATGCTAATCTGTCAAGTAGTTTTGAAGTCTATAGGGAACATACATACATACAGACAGACAGACATTCATTTTTATCTATATAAATAAAATTAGAGTTTTGTCTGTACATTTATCAGAATTATATATTTTTTGGTTATTTTTACGTTTTATACATCAAATAAGCCGAAAATAGTCTTATCTCACTTTCTGTCTGTCTGTCTGTCACGGCCCCAAAGGCATTTTACGCTGCCTTCTCCTCAAAAACGAGAGCATCGATCGGGATTTTAGTTATTGAACAGTATTGAACACTTTATTGACAATGTCTTTAGCTATAAAAAACTAAATTAACTTTTTTTTAACAGAGTAATAAACGTTTAAAAACCAAGTGTTTTGCGATTTTGGATACATTTTACGCGGCCTTCTCCTGAAAAACGAGAGCATCGATCGGGATTTAAGTTATTTATCAGTATTGAAACCCTTTTTGACAATGTCTTTAACTATAAAAAACTAAATTAACTTTTTTTTAACAGAATAATAAACGTTTAAAAACCAAGTATTGTGCGATTTTGAATACATTTCTTCCAAGTTTTATTACCACATAAGAACAAATCACGTAATTTATCATGATATATCAATCAGCTGTTCTCAAAAAATATTCTCTCCGATACCTGTCACTGAATTGCTTACGTTCTAAGTTGTTTACTAAGTTGTTCACACGATACAGTTTTTGTGCGGTACAGTAAATTTGCTGTATCAGTTATTTTGCAGTGCTTTCGTTTGCATGTACATTTCATATTGTATGTTCACACAATACTGTTTCGACTGGATCCAGTAAAAAAGCTGTTCTAACCGATTTCTACATTCGGTTTTGTCTTCGAAAACTGTATCGCTAAAATCAGCTGTACCGCAAAATAACTGTATCCGTATCCGGTGGCACATGTATTGTACCGGTAATGGATATGTTCAAACGATACGCTTTTTACGCTGGAAGCACTCTTCAGATCGTCAGCATTGATCTTCTTCATTGATATTCTTCAGCATTGATCTTCTTATTAGTAAATTCCAGTGTCCAGAAATGGAAGATATTAATTGTGAAAATTTAATTTCTCTAATATATGAGAGACCCGCCTTGTGGGACAAGACTTAAGATTAATATAAAAATAAAGAGAGAAAATTATCAGCGCGGCGAGAAATGTGTGGAATATTGAAACCAGAGTTTGCGTACTTTGATCAAAATTCAAGAGAAACCTTCAGTAAGTAACTTATTTAAAAAAATCTTACACAAATAAAAAAAATCCTGGACTGGAATAAATAAAACTGAACTGGAAGCGCAATGGAAGAAGGAGGAGAGCACAGCAATAAGCAGCAAAGCCGGACCGTGTGAACATCACAGTACAGTTGATGCCGTACAGTAAAAAAACCGTACCGCAAAAAACTGTATCGTCTGAACGGGGCCTAAGCTGCTAACAACTTCATGATCGTTGCTATCAAAAAATCCGAAACATATTCAGTCTTATTTCCAAACATAATCCGTACGAAGGACGGGCAAAATAGCTAGTATAATATATAGATTTAATGGATAGGGTATTGTGTAAAACCAGACAAGACGCCTATTTGAATTTTAAACAATAATTTCATCAATGGTGCATCATATTAAGCTAAGACTGAGTTAGTATTACTAACATTGCCGCATTCTCTGATTATATTCTGGCCTATAAATTTGAAACAAAAAAATTGATAGGTGGTTAAACTGGTGAATACGCTTCCATGCGGTCTGTTGTTTCAATTAAATTTTGAGCGGAATCATAATTAGCCTAATAAAATTAACAAATGCTTTTTTTCTGAAATATTGCATTTCTAATGCGGGGTGCCACAGGGGAAGGCCGTCCCAAAAAGGGGCGCCGTGAATTGAAAAACGTTATGGACCTCTGCTCTTTTCAATAGCTGTATGCTGCAAAAGCTAAGCTAATATGCTTAAAAAAACAATGAATTCAAATAAATTAATACTATCGAAGTTGGTTACCTGTTTTATCATCAGATAGCTCGGGTTCCAAATCTGAGTCGTCATCATTTTCAGAGTTGACATTAGAAGAATCTGATTCATTATGAAGATCTTCAACAGGTAAAGGTCTACGACGACGCCTCCGGGTTCGTTTCGTACGTGGATTCCGACGCGACCCTGGCTCCTGGTTAACACCGCGCAGCTTGCGTCTGCTCCTCTGTAATTCATATAATTCAATTCATGTAATATCGTCAAGTTACCATCAAAATAAGCTTCAGTTGTGAAATACGGATTTATATAGTACATCATGTCATCTATTATTTTGTCTCCTGGTCGGTATGTATTGAATTATTCCAATGCTCATATAATTGTACATTATATTCATTATTAATTTTTATCTAGTCAGGAAAATTACAAAGCCCCTGATCTTCAAATTACTCATTGTTACATACATCTTGATTTTAAGGGGGCGGAAGACGTAGTAAGGCTTTGATGACATCTCATGAAAATTACTCTTGTAATAAATATGGAGAACTGATCATTGACAGTTGGAGGGGTGGGTTTGGATGCAATGAGAAATAATGCTGAATTGGTGGCTGCTGGAAGCTGGAAGGCACCTTGGTAGTGTAAAGGGAGTTCTAGACAATGAGTTTTCAAGTCGGGTAAACACGATCTTACATCTTGAAGCTGGGCATTCACGTTCCAACTTGTACGACTTAGTAGGACTGCTAGTTGGATAGTCGACTCCACTCACGCTCCTACTTGCAATCCAACTTTATTCCTAGTCAGCTGTGAAATTCGCTTTCGAGCCGAAGTTGCCCGAAGGTCAAGTTGGACGAATTTGATCCGACTCTCCCACTCACACTCCAACTCCGTAAACAGTCGGACCTTCCAGTCGTCCCTCTACACTTCCAACTATCCAACAAGCCCATTCACGATCCAACCTTGGAGGTTGGACTACAAGTCGTACTGCAAATCGGACCGTGAATGCTTCCAGGTCAGGTGAATGCTTAATCTGCTTCCAGGTCAGGTGGCTCCCAACGTTCTAGCAACTGCGTACCACCTGAAGGTTTTTGAAGATTTTGGCGTACCACCACCACCGGTCTGGGGGGTGTAGATTGAAAGAAAGCCCCCCTGAAACTAATTTTTTTAGAAAAGCATTTTTTATCAGAAACGTCCATTATTCATTTAATTTTTATTGAATACGTAATAAAACTTTATATTTAATTAAACACTTGTTAGTTTGTTCCTATATTTATTTTGGATATACAAAAGTTCAGAAAAACCACTCTCACACAAGTAACTAGTGACAAATGGCATCAAAAACAGCATAGCTTTCCGGAAGAGCATTGGATACTCGGATTTATAACCGATCTAGTCTATTAATGATTTCTCTTCAAAAACATCTCTCATGGAACTGTCTTTTGTTAAATTGACAAATTTTCCCAGAAGTTCACACTCATTTGGTGATCCTGCAAAAGGATTTCTGATCCAGTCAAGTTTGAAATAATATTCGAAGAAATATTTATTAAAACTTTCTCGATGATCTTCCAGGTTCAGAATTATTTCAACAAACACAATATCTGGCTTTGGAGGTATATATCTTTTTCTTAAAAAATGATGACAGTGTAGGAAATATTGGGGCATTCTTCTCTTGTATTTGCAAACTTAAAAGGACCAGCTTTTTCTTGGATGAGTTTATTTTGTCATCGGCTGTGAAGGGTTTTGTATTTGCTCCCTGAAAACTCATGTTCAGCATGTTGAGCCTACCAAATATGTCAGCTACATATGCCAATCTTGACAACCACATAACAAGTTTTTTGTATCACTATTTTTTTAGGCGACGTGACGCGTACCACCGGTTGGGAAACCCTGGTGTAAGTATTGAACGTGATATGTGCCTCACCTCTGCAATAGCTGTTAGCGGTCAATTTTCAATATTATTAAATTAGTTTTAAATATCGGGTGATTCAAAAAGAATACAACTTGAAAAATCTTTATTCAATCAAAGAAACATAATAGAACGCTGTGTTATACTTCATTATAAAGTGTTTAAAACGGTTTTTTTCTGGATAACAGGTTCACAGACGTTCAATGCGACACTCAAACAATATGAACCCGATACTAAACTCGTTCCACACACTCATTGCATATCGGGCGTAACAGTTTGGATAGCTGCTCTTATTTCTCAATGATAGAGGTCAAAACACTATATAATTATCTTGAAATCCCCCTATAAGGAAAAATTGCACGGGGTGAGATCAGGGCTTCTTGGAGGCCAGTGTCTAATCAATTGCCTCGGGTAGTGTCGTCATTCAGTCACAGATAAATACCAATACTACATCCTGCTGGAATATGAATTGTTGAGTTGAGGTTCTGAACTCGACTTCCTCAACTAACCGAGGCATTGGGTGGTGTGAATAAAGTACGAGTGCTCACTCATGAGTTAGGGAAGCTGAGTCTGTGAGTGCACTCGATATCCGTCAGTTTTGAGGTGAATAAAATGTCGGCCCGACTACTGCCGGACAGAAACCGACGGATTCGCTATTCGAGTGCGGACTCACATCCCCTCTCCTCTGAAACACAGAACTATGCCGTTTTATCGCTAACGACGACGTCACCTCTGCTCATGATGTCAACAAACTGATGAGTCAGCTACTCCGCTCAGTTCATTGTTCATTCAGCTCGTTCAGTTAAAAAAGAAGACGTTTGTAAATGAAAAATAGAAAAAATGCTCAAAATTAACAAATAATATTAAAAACAAAAACAAAACATTCATATACAGTATGGTACGGCAGTTGTGCACCAAATACTATAGATGTGTACGACTGCCGTACCATACTGTATAAATGATTGTACTGTACTTTTTTTAATATTCTTTATTAATTTTGTGAATTTTTTGTCACTTATTTACAAACATACTCATCAATCTAATTAGTTACAATTTGAATAAGAATCTACACTTAACTAGGTTTCCTTAAATCATTATTTATACTAAATGCTTATCTATAGTAAATTTGCATGTGCCAATAATAATTATTATTATTGCTGGATGATTGTATTCTGATATTGCCATTCAACTTTATTATTAGAATAGTAGTGAAACAAACTTAATTTTCTAATAGCAATTAAATAAATAAATAACATAAATTTCATTAGTCCATTAGTCGATATGTTATTATTATTCTATCCATAAGACATGATTCGAGATGTAAACAAGCAAATAACACAAGCAAGTAAAATGTATGTGCATAACCACTGCAATGTGGTTGCATGATGATTTGTTGTTTTATTAATATTTTTTTATTTTTTCATGAACATGATTTATCTATGCAATTTTTTCAAAACTTTATTGGATTTCTTTCTATACAAGATAATTTTTAGGAAACAAGAAATACATTTGAAAAAAAATTCTGAAATTAATTATTTGTGAAATAGAACAAGTGGACTTGATCAAGAAATCTCTTACACTTGCTAATTATTATGAATAATAATAATAATAATAATAATGCTTCATTGATGTTGTAATAGTTGAGAAATTTCTGTTCTTCTTTGTTGTCCTCTCCGACGAATATCTCTAGCACCAGCTCCAGCACCAGGCTCATTTGGAACTTCTCGATCAAAATTACTTTTTAATAATTTTTTATTAAAACTATTATAATTTTAATAATTTATAATAATTTTATTATAATTATTTTTCAATATTTTTTAAAAATGATCAATATTATTTTTTTCGAAACGGTACAGTGAACGATAGTTTTCTAAGCGAGAATCCCGTCGATCCCTGTATATTCGATCCCTGTCGGCAGTAGTCGGGCCGACATTTTATTCACCTCAAAACTGACGGATATCGAGTGCACTCACACACTCGGCTTCCCTAACTCGTGAGTGAGCACTCGTACTTTATTCACACCACCCAATGGATCGGCCGCCAGGCACCACATAATTGAGCACTTCATCACTGGCCTCCAATAAGCCCTGATCTGCGAATTTTTCCTATGTTAAGGATATGGTTTTTTTGACCACCTCTAATCACCCGTTAGGCTAATCAATGAGAGCGTGGAATGAGTCTGAGTATCGAGTTTTTTTCTCGCTTATTATACGGGGGCTGTTCGATAAGCCATAAATATTTTTTCCGGAAAATAAACATTTTATTCTTTGACATGATATTCGGTTGCAGTTCCGCATGTAGTCCAGGAAATAATCGATTGAGGGATCGTTAGTTGATAGATTGTACCAAACCGAAAGCTAACCTATCGACTATCGATTAAGGTTTTCTCAAGGCTATCAAAACAAGAGTTTATTTCAGTGATGAAATTTTAATTAAAGCCGAATCTTCAACCTCCCTCCCACCCATTTAATTTCTTCAGGTTTAAAGCCAGGAAATAGTCACGGGGGGCTGAATATGGTGATTATGCTAGGTGGAATAGCAGTTCATAGCCCGATTCATTAATTTTTGCCATCATGACTACGCACGTCTGTACCCGTACACTGTCTTGTTGGAACAACACTTTCAAGAATTTCACGAGTAAAATTGTGCTTTTGCGCCTCAATTTTATCTGCAGTTTCCTTTAAAAATAGTGTTGAGGCGATAGATTTCAAGATTGTCATCAGTTCCGTATGTAGTCCAGTGAAATAAACGACTGAGAGAATCGATAGTTGGTCGATCTGTACCAAACCCAGAGCTCAACCAAACCTATCGATTCTTTCAGTTTATTGCTTCACTGGACTACATGCGGTGATGCGGAACTGCAGCCGTCAGATGCGATTCAGTCGTTATCAGCAAGTTTTATTATCACTGAATTAGTGGTTCAGAATTCACAAAATTAGGTTCACTATAATACTCGTAACATGGCTCAAACTGAGTCAAACATCTCTCCACCAATAACCGACATGCACTATGTTATTATTATTCAAGTAAAATAATATTAGGCAGAACGTTAATTAACTGATTACATTAGCCTAAATAGATTCTTCTTCTTCTTCTTTTTTGGTCCTCCTAATGGTCCTAGGCCCAAAGAGTCGTCATAATCTGTGTCCTGGGTTAGTCCCGGTGTCTCGTTGTATGTTCTTCAACATACTCTGCTACTGAGTAGTAGGGTCTAGCCATTAAATATTTCTTCAGTTCCCTTGGGAATGTCCTTTTAGTTGCCATGATTTTGATATGCTGTGGTAGCAAATTGAAAAGGAAAGCTCCAGAGTAGGCTGGTGATTTTGTTGTCTTTGTGAGGCGGTGTTGTGGAAGGTCGATATTGTTCCTGGCTCGTGTGTTGTGTGTGTGTAGTTCACCTCTCAGCATTGGGTTTGTCTTCATCACTATGATTACTGTTTCCATAATATATAGCGAGATTACCGTCAAGACATTATGTTGAACAAAGAGGTCCCTGCAGTGGTCCAACATGTTTCTTCTCAGTATTGTGCGGATAGCTCTCTTTTGTATACGTAGTACTCTATTGAGATTTGCTATTGATGCTGATCCCCATGCAACAATGCCATATTTGAGATGAGGTGCAAATAGTGCATGGTAGGATGTAAATGATGTCTTCTCATCTGTTATATTGCGGATTCTGCGGATCACATATACTGCTGAAGACAGCTTTTTACACAGTTGGTCGATGTGGTTTTGCCAGGTGAGGTTTCTGTCCACCACTATTCCGAGGAATTTTGTTGTGTTGGCTTCCTCTATTTCTCCATCCAGGGGTTCATATTGTTGGTTTCCATTTGAGAATGTAAGACAGACTGTTTTCTTGGTGTTGATTGTGAGGTTTAGTTTATCACAGATCCCCTTAATCTCATTAAATGCAGAGTCAATCACTTCTTTTTTGGACATTTCCTTGTTTGTGGGCATAAGAATTGTTGTGTCGTCTGCAAATAAGATGCATTGTTTATCAGACTCTAGTTCCCTAGGAAAGTCGTTTACATAAATGAGAAATAAGAGAGGGCCCAGTATTGATCCCTGTGGTACTCCGTTAGTAATTGTTTGAGTGGATGACCTGTAGTTATTTAGGTTGCTATTGACTTTATGCTCTATTTCAACATATTGTTGCCGGTTTGTAAGATAGTTTTCTAGCCAGGCAAGTGCGTTTCCCACTATTTTTAGTTTTTTAAGTTTATTTTTTAATATGTTGAAGTCTATTGAGTCAAAAGCCTTCTGCAGATCAATAAAGAGTCCACAGGGGGTTTTATATTCTTCCCACATTTTTGTGATCTCATTATACAGGTTTGATATTGCAGTCATTGTGCCGAGGTTCTTTCTAAATCCATGCTGCTGTTTGACAAGTATGTTGTTTTTTTCAAGGTGGGATATTAATTGGTTATAGGCAGCCCTTTCTATTATTTTTGATGGAGTTGGCAGATTAGCAATCGGTCTGTAATTTCGAGGATCAGTTTTTTCGCCTTTTTTCAGTTTTGGGTAGATCTTTGCCATTTTCATGTAAGAGGGAAAGGTTGCTTGTCTAAAAGATGAATTAGCAATGTCTAGAAGTGGCTCTTTTAATTCGTCCTTGCAGTACTTCATTATCTTTCCCGTTATCTCATCGTATCCAGCTGAGTTACTTGGCTTTAGATTTTCAAGAAGGCAGTCAATGTCTGTTTCTGAAATTAAGGAGAATTCACTAAATGGTGGAGCATCCATCACCTCATCCTCACTGTTTATTACCAAAGTGTTCGACTTAAATGGTGGTTGTGTGAACAGAGTGTTGAAAATATTACTGATATTGTTGGGGTTTGTAATTTCTTTGTTTTCCCAGTTCAGCACCAAGTTGTCTTGCACTCCCAGTTTGCCTTTGTTTCTTTCATTGTTGATAATTTTCCAGATGGTTTTCGGTTTGTTGTCTGTCTGTTCAATTCTATTTCTTATCTGCATTAATTTTTTTTCCCTCACTTCTGTGTCATAAGCTTTTTTCAATGTAGAGCATTCTTCCTTATCCCTCCGAGAGCCAGTCACTAAGTACTTGTTGTTTGCTTGGAATAATTTATGTTTCAGTGTCAATGTGGTTTCATCCCAGAAGATATTTTTTCCTGATGTAGTGATCTTTTTCAATTCGCGAGGCATTATACTGTCCATATTTATTCTCATTATCTTCAAGAAGTTGTTGTATTTGTCATTGACTTGAGGAGAGTGTGTTACCGTTGTCCAGTCAGCTTGTCGAAGTAATGCCTTCAGTTGATTCAGGTTTTCTGTGGAGAAGTTTCGGGTATATTTATATACAGCAGTTTCATGTTCGACTTTACTATTTATTTTGCAGATGATTGTGTGGTGGTCTGAAATTTGATTTGGGTATGCTTTTGTTTCTATTGTTTTTGTGCACATATTGTGATAACATCCATCGATACTAGTGGCTGAGTCTTGGGTGATTCTTGTGGCAGGCAGCCTGTAAATTTGACAGCCATGTTGGATCAACATATTATTGAGGTCCTTACAGGTTTGGCTCTCCTGCTTTAGTATGTCAATGTTGGTGTCACCAAGGACAACCACTTTATAGCGCTTTCCTGAATATTTTTGAAGAGTACTTCCAAGTCTGGACAAGAATTCATCTACTGTTCCGGGATTTGGAGATCGATATGTGCCAATGATGATCAGGTTCATCTGCTTCATCTGAACTTTCACAACTACCGTTTCAAATAGCTGTTCTGTAGTTACAAGTGGTTGGACTAAGTTTAATTTCTCTATGTTTAATTTTAGGTTGCTTCTTTTATACATAGCGATGCCGCCCCAGAGCAGATGTGTTCGACAATAGTTTGCAATAAGTGTGTAGCCGGCAATATTGGTGTTTAGCAGGTCTTCTTCTCTAAGTCCATGCTCTGAAATAATGATGATATCTGGGGTGTAGAAATCTAGATCTATGCTTAACTTTTCCAGTTTCGTCTGTAATCCTCGTTGTACATTTAGATGGTAGATAGTGAGTGATTTAGTTATTCTATTGCTAGTCCATTTAGTAGGTTCTTGTCTGTTTCTGTATTCATTGGTCTGCGGGGTATGGTGCAATGGTGTTTGTGGCTACGATGGACTATGTGAGACTGCTGTACTGTAGCTTGGCCTGGCCTGGATGTTGTTTGTCAGTGGCATCTCTTTTGGCTGCAAGACTCTTACAAAACTGTCAGCCAATATCTGTGTTCCTTCTCCGTTCAGATGCAGTCCATCCCAACTCCAGTGTTTCTGTTTCAGATCCCTTGTGTTATCCAAATAATTTATTTTGAGCTGCTCACACATAAACTTCAAAGAGTCATTTGTTGCGTCGACAAACCGGATACCACAGTCCTCTCGGTAGTGGATAGAGCCTACATACCAATCCGTGAGGGGAAATTTTTGTATGTTTGCTTCCAATGTAAGCCAGAGCGGCCTCATAACGTGATTTGGTGTTCTAGCCGATGGTATATTATTTGATCCTACATTTATAATGACTTTTTTTGGCATTTCATCTTGCTTTGACAGATGCCTGCTCACATCTTGGATTTTTCCCCCTGGCAAAAGTTGCACATTTGCATACTGATTCATCCTCTTGCTCACAACTCCACCAACACCTCTCAATGTTGAGTCACCAATAATTATATGGTCAGGCTTCTCTCTTTGCTGGCTCTCCGTTGCTATCAATATATTGTGGCTTCCCGATGTAATTGCTTGGACATCCGATGTATTTGATCCCCTCTGAGTTTCCCTCTGTTCAGTGTTGTCTTTCTTATTTCCTAGGTTTGGGTCAAGTAGGCCCGTGTCATGTCCATGATCGTTTTTGTTTTTGTCTGAAGGATTATGTCTTTTTTGGTTTTTCCTCCTTTAAGTGTTTCTTTCCTTGGTTGTCATAATTGGGTCAGGTAGGCCTGTGTCATCTCCATGGTCATTTATATTTTTGTCTGTTATTCTTTCATCACATTCAGCCTCTCTCACCAGGCACCTTGCGTCTGTTTCAGCCTTCTTTCGAATCATGCATGATGGTTCAGGGTGCAATCCCTGAGTAAATTCGTATATTACCTGCTCCAGCCTGTAAACGACATCAGTCTTCCTTGCTAGTGCTTCTGAAAGTCTGTCATTATTGGATTTTAGTAGTTTAATTTCATCTTTGTAGTCGTTTATATCATCTATGAGAATCTTGATAATAGCATCAAAATGTTTGTCCTGCATGGAGCTGTGTCTGTTAGCTGTGGGACTATAGGACGTTGTCTCAGTGTTTGAGCTGTCAGATTTATTCAGCAAACCTGATACATGCATTGCCCCTCCCCTCAATTTCTCATTACACTCATCACACATCCAGAATTGCACTTTGTGAGTTTCATTTTTCATTCTTTCATACTCCTCATCTGTGATGCCTACGCAATTTATGTGATACCATGTTCCTGGGTCGCAGTCACAGGCCACCCCCTTATCATGGTTAAGGACTGGGGTTTTACAAAAGGTACATAAGTATTGTTTAGAAGTATTATGTTCAGCATTCCTGGGACTATTTCTAGCCTTAGGCGTCTCAGTAGTTTGTTTGTTTTGTTTTCTACCCATTTTTAGTTCAATTATAATAGTAATATATGCCACTTGCGTTCTGGTCTGATTGGATTAAGTTAAGTATATATTTTATTGTATAATGCACGTTTACAGTATGCCAGACAGCACTTGTCAGATTTTCAGACAGCTACACATGGGCTTTCACACAAGAAAAATCACAGCAGTAGTTTTCACGGTAGCAAAATAATATCATTATACGGTTCAGTATTATTGTTTTTGTCCACAGTCTGTTCTCCAGTTCCGTAGTGATTCATAAAATTTAGAAAATATGAACTGGAAAAGCAGAACTAAGAAAAAGTTATTACAAAAAACAACACTACTAGCGAACTGATTTGTAACTGAGATCGTTTAGGTATTCTAAGTTTATCTATGAGAAAAAAGCTTTCAAGTTTACTCAGTAAGAATGTCGAACTACAAGCTTATTACATATTCTCGAGTATTTTGCATGCAGTGATACGATGAAACCAAACTCTACATGATGGTATGTCAATAGGCTCGCGAGATTTCGTTTCCTAGCACACTTCAAGTCCATTAAATATTGAAACTTTTGACGATTTCTTTAGTTTGCTAATAATAAGAGGATTCGAATTTCTTATTTTTATTGAAGTAGTATAGAAAGCATGCAAAGATCTCACCCAAGCAGTCCTGCACAGTTAGGTTAAACTCGTAGGCTTACTATTTCTTGTTATATATTGATTTCTATCACTCTTTTTGGTCGTATTTATTCTCATAACGGTTGAAATACTGTATTTTATCACGAATATAGTAGCAAAGGCTTTTAATCTGGAATTTAATTTATAAAACTCAATTTTAACACGGAGAGGATAATATTTACGATGTTGCTAGCAGCCAGTGCTCGTCACCCATCCGATCACTCAGATTAGGCGATTTCTGTATCGTTCGTGAACTGATAACAAAAATCATTTATAACGAATCAAATAAAAAATAAATAGCTCTATATAAAATGTAATGCGCCGGTTCAGATCCGAAAAATGATAAAAGCCATCCATCAATCTAGCCCACTAATCGAATCCCCTAATCTAAGAGAAAAAGATATTGAAACATAATAGCCTACCAATAAAATTATATTTATATAAAAATAATATGACTTTCACTTACTAATCTCGACTTCAGCGAATTCCTTGTGAGCCTCATCTCCTAGTCAAAGTAAAATCCAAAATCAAGGTAGGCGAGGCGAGTATGCCACTCAATAGCTTAATCTAACTGCATAAACTTTAACTAAATCCAAATATTTTTACAGAATCATATTTTTCAAATTCTTCTAAGATTGAAGAGAGTAGAATAATTAACAATACTATTATGCTTCAATCACTCAAGACTAATATTAACTACGAATGGGAAATGGCAGCCAATTGCATTTTAGCATTGAAACATTGACCCATGCCAGGTGCTAAATCAGCTGCCACAACTAGCAACTACCGAGCTGCCAACCTACATTTGGTATTGCCAACCTTGTCTTTGGCAGTTTAATTTAGGCAGTTTTCCGCGATAAAAATAATATGATTTTCATTAATAAAAAAATTAAATTCAACTAAATATGTAATGATAGCCTATCATCTCATTTTTGTTCACTCCAAGTTGATACAATAATATTAAATATTATTGTATTTACGTTGGTCAGAAACTTGACCGCGGTTATTCAAAAATAAGTGCTCTTATAAAGTTTTTGTCTAAATTTCTAGCAAAAGACGTAGGCCTATTTCAGTAAACTGTTTAATTTGATGTAGATCATTGAAATATCCGCTAAATAAATGAATATTTCTGGTTTGCTTTTGGAGAATATTGTTTATTACATTGTTTTTATTAAGATCGTTCATTATTATCAAACTAGTTTATTATTTACCAAGTCATGGTTTTTTCATAAAGTTAAAACCCATTGTTTTTCACTCTTTTAAATCGAAAGGGCTGGGGGCATCAAATTAAATTCAGAGGACCCAAAATTCTTTGACAGAAATACTTTTTGATGGAGTGGACCATTCCCTCTACCCTTTATATTGGATTTACTTCCCTTTTGTAAAACACAGGAGAGGGAAGAGTGTGGTCATTTACACACTACACACTAATGGCTGTAGCATAATGTTTTCATAGTATACGGTAGAATACTATAGAATCTATCATGAGCTTTATATTTTTAACCGACTTCCAACAAGGAGGAGGTTTTCAATTCGACCTGTTTTTTAATGTACATCAATTACTCGAGCACTTTTGGACCATTTCAATGATGTATATATTTGAGTAGAAAATTGAAATATTTTGCTCTCTGATCAGATGGCCATTTCGGCCAATCTCTAAATCGCCAATCTCTGTGAAAAATTATCTATTGCTATAATTATTCTTTTCTAATAAACCTACACAGATCTACTAATAATAAATTACGGTTCTTGTGTTTCCATTTGGGTCACCTTGCTCGACAAAATACACTTTTATTGTTTTAAGCAGGTCAAAGCGACAGGGATTAGCGAATATCGTTCTGGACTTCTGCAGATTGCAGTAACACGGAACTGCAAATTTTGGGGAGGTTCTTTGTTACCCTTTTTTGTGGATTTGGAGGAACCAAGCTGACGCATGCGCGCGGCCACAAAAGGACCTAATTTCCGGAGCAATTAGATGTTAATTTTTCTTTTCAGGAAATCTTATTACATCTCATCCTCCGCCACAAAAGGGAGCATGATAATAGGTACATCATGAAGAATAATAATGCAATGCATTAATGAATAAGCATATATATTTCATCTGTACAATTATGATCAACAGTGCAATAATTGTAAAAAGTTATGATTTTCCTGTTATTAATTATCACTCATAAAATCAACTTTTCCATAGATCTATTTTTATTCATGGATAAGTTGATTATTAGTAGTTGTGTCTCATATAGTTGTTTGCATAATATATTTCCCTCATCATACATTCCTCATATTTGTGATGGTTCATATTTCCATACACTCGCTGAATTCTGTTTCTATTCTTAATAAGCATAGCAAAAAAGTATAGCTGATTTAATTCAAATTTAAATCTCAATTGCTTGGTTTCTGAATGGATGTAGGAAAGGCCCATTCCTTGTACTATTTTTCACTTCAACCAGTCGTATAGCTCGAAGTATGTTTGCAAATTCTTCCAAAAAGAAACCGATTCCTCGCGCAATGGGCTCACAGAGATCTCTGAACGAAGTTGCTACATTGTAAAATAGTATGAAAAAAGGCTGTATAATGGCATTAAATAAAGTTGCCAGGAAAGGCTTCAGGAAATAGTCGGAAGACACTTGGAACGTTCCAATAAGTAGAGGTCGAACGCTACTAATCAAAATAAATCTGTGAAAAATTAAAAATGTGAAAAATCAAGTGTAAAAGAGTAATAGGAATATATTTTACACTGTATTAGAGTATGTATTGAAATTGACATACTGTAGAATACCAAACGATACAATCTTCAATATTTATGTATTAGTAAGTAAAAATAATGTATATATCATCTAATCAATTGCATATACATTTGATTAAACTGTATGTGATATTATTTTCACCAATGGTACTAAATCTTGAATGGAATAAAAATATTGATTCTTGAATTTTTGTCAATTTATGTCTTCAAAAAATATCAATGGAATTGAAGCCTTGAGAAATGATACTGAATCATTTCTACCAATTAATCGCTACCATAATACTTCAGGGAACTTTCATTGATATTACTTCCTTTTAGAGTCCTCTGATGCTTCAATAATAAGTTATATCATCTTATGATGGGAAGAAAATGGAGTAGGCCTAGTTAAGAACAGAGCTGTAGGCCTATTGTCACCATTGGTTTTAATGTTTGAGTTTGTAAGGCGTAAGTTTTATTTCTCGAATCTGATTCAAGGATTATTTTCAGTACAATGTTTTATTTTAAAACACGTTGTGACATTGAGGAAGCGATAGATGTTGATTAAGTCAGAAGTATTTCAATGCCATATATGAATTCATTTGTGTTTGACATTGAGATGCTCATAACATTTTTTTATCTAATATAATTAAGGCATTGTCAAGTTATTTGGATGCGTTAGTAGTTGAGCGGTAGAAGTGATTTGGTGTCTTGTGTTGGTGGAAGCTCCTGTTCCATCTTGCATGGCCTCCCATCACAAAAGGTAAGACCTTATAGTTAATTTTACAATTTCATTCATGAGCTAAAGAATAGGCTAACCCCATCATTAATCAACATCTATCTTGCAATAACATTTTAAATATTCAGATATGCCAAGCGAGTTCCCAATCCCCTCTCCTTATTTCTAATAAATTAATAACTTGTATTAGAGTCAATTTAATAAATATTAAATTTTGTTGTGAGATGTCAAATTATTATGTTCAAATATAGATAATATTATATTTTGAGTGAGTAATCAATCATTTCATTCTACCTGAGCTACGCAGCCCTTTAAATGCATGACACTGACGGTTACATATTTAAGTGGTTACATATTTGGTGGAGACCCAGTTTCCTCACGGAGTGGGTTACACTATTATCATTCTTTGCTTTAGTCTATTTCTTATAATTCTTACATTAAAACAAGATGAAAAAAATGTTGTAGTTACCTGTAAAGTTGTAAGAAAAATGATGTAATAACTGCAAAGAATATATGTAGAAAACCAAAAATTCCTGCCCACAATCTAGTTGACATTTGATCTGTCTTTTCGATCATAAGATCAGTTGCCAGAGGTGGTGGATGATCAGTTGTTCTAAAATAGCTGTTGAAGAATGATAAGTTACCACTAAATTGAAGAATATATCCATCAAATCAAATGAAAATATTGGAGTCATATCAAATTCAATTATTTATATTGATCAATAAAGGTACTATACTGAGGGTTCGACATAAAATAATTGTTGAAACACTTTATAGGTGAATTTAAAACTTACTTATTCGTGAGATAGCTATCCACGGTTGAGTAGACATCCAACCGTGTCTGAGAAAGCAATACAAAAATGCGAAATAATAGCTATCACACGAATAATGTAAGTGTTATACTCACCAGCAAAATATTTTCAACAATTATTAATTATATAAGTTAGTTTGATAATTTAACAAACTGACAAATATACAGAGACAGCATTTATTGATTTCGAATTCCTTTAGTGCTATTAATTTATACTGAAGACTTCCGCAATGGCGGATATTGACAACAGAATCGAATAACTGATGGAAATCGATCAAAGCTGCTGTACAAAAAAATCAGTCACCACCCGGGAATCGAAATACGCACCTCCCAATTGCCGGTCGGGCGCCTTAACCACTAGACTACAATTACCCTTCTGCGCAGCAGCATTAATTTTTTAACTTGACCATATCGGCTCGTATCTCACAAGTTAGTTTGAAATGATTGACAATTATTTAACAAACTGACAAATATGCAGAAACAGAATTTCCGCCATTGCGGAAGTCTTCAGTATAAATTAATAGCACTAAAGGAATTCAAAATTAATAAACTATTTTATGTTTGATTTATGGAAGTTCATGGAATTATATTTTTGAAACCCGTAGTTGATTAAACACAAGATAATAATAATAATAATAATAATAATAATAATAATAATAATAATAATAATAATAATAATAATAATAATAATAATAATAATAATAATAATAACAATAATAATAATAATAACAATAGTAGTAGTAGTAATAGTAATAGTAATAGTAATGATGATAATAATAATAATAACATATTCATACTTTGTCAGGATTTCCTGTTTTGGAATTTTATACCGTCTTTGTGATTTTATATCTTTTTGGCTCTTTATATATTTATCAATTTTATGAATAAAAATGATTGGAATTGCATTTTTTGAGTAGTGGTGTATTGAGGACGATCATTCATATTATTATTGTCTGTAGAGTTCAAGCGTTCATGCGTTCATGATGTAAACAGGTTTAGCCTACTGAATCAGCATCGTTCTGGTTTTCCTTGTAGTGAAATTTTACGATGATGCATCATCTCAAATAGATAGGACAATATATGAACCGAATCTCGCCACGTGAACCGTGCATTTTCCTCGATCTTGATGCTTGGTTGATGTTTAGTGGCCTTCATATAAAACAAGAATTCATTCAGTGCAGGACTAGTCTTTGTAGAGTTCTATTGGAGACAACATTTAAACGAAGAACGAATAAGCAGGTTAGTGTAATATGTTATCAAGATCCTATTATATTTGAATAAAATCCGATTTGTTTGTAATATAGGCTATTCTATGAGCATGGACAGTGAATAGATGATGTAAAAAAGGTAAAAGAGATTATAGAGAGGATGGTACCGGATACAATAACAAAATTTTCTCAATTTGAAAAAAACTGGGTAGGCTATTAAATCACAAATTTCTAGTTTTAATTCTTACAAGTAACAGTAGAGGATCATCAGATCGAAATCAAAGAGTCTACCGTACCATATTTTCATGCCAGAGTAATCATTTTAATAACTTATTAATTTGGATCTGCGGCTTCTAACTTACCAGTATAGCCGGACAGTCAATATGGGAATTCCCTACAAAAATGCCTACAATTTGAAATGATTATTTTTATGAGTATTTCCTTAACAAATTTCCTTTATTATTTGAAGAATCAAGCATAATGAAAAAAATTACTTTTTGGTTGTACAAAAAAAGTTTTATTTTTGTTCGCTAGTTAAACAAACTAAAATAATTCAGATTTATAAATTGGATACCTAATCTGTTTCATATAATAAAACAAAATAAATAATCTACGAGCGTGTAGGAAAGAGTGAGGAAAACGATGATGAAGTAGAGAAGAACAATAAAAAGGATAGACAGATTTTATAGAATGTACACATTACATTTTATAAAAAACATGCAAAGTAATTCGATAATAATTTTAAAAAATGAATAGAAAAAGTGATTTGTACATAATCTTTATAAATTGAAAAAGAGAAAAATGTATTTCATGAAATTATTTGAGTCTCATCAGGAATCAGGAGATATCTAAATTTAAATAAAAATGACTCCATTAACTTATATGTTCTCTCTAAAAACTTTGAGAATTGTTGTTCAGGTAATTAACCTTACTTGCTTTTATTAATCGCCGGAATATATGACATTAAAAATAAATTATCGTGAAAAATACTGCATTGATTGTTAATATTTAATTTTGTTTTTTCAAGGATGCAGTTTTGGTTTCCGCTCATACTTCTAATTGCGGCTTTGTTAAGTGTTGCCAATGCCTATCCGCAGAAAAACTATCATCGACATAACGTGGTGCACATAAAACCCAACTGTCCACGAGGAGCTTTCAAAGTTAATGGACGTTGGAGGTGCAGGAAGTGATAACTTCTTGGTGAGTACATCAGTTGGTTCATTACTTAAAATTTTCCTCCCAGTAATTAAAAAATTAAATAACTGTACAATTAGCATAAAACTAGCCTATGGCTCTTCTCAACGTCATAAAGCAAATACTGTAACTTGTTTCAATAATATTGTTCAACATTTTCGCTCTATCTATAAAAAATATGGACAGAAATGTTCAAAATGAACATATCTTTTCAGTCAGATAAGAGCTCCAATCACTAGATTACTACCACTACCATCATGAATATATGAGTACACTTCTTTCATATTTTATTCATTTAATATGTGTATTTTTATCGCTATTAGATGGTTGGCCTCATGGCTTCTTTGGTGCAAGTCAAGCACCTCTGTAGAACTATTCTAGAATATTCTATAGGCATTAAAAGGTATCTCTAAATATTTATTTATGCATTAAACCGGACCTCACATTTTTTAGTTGTAGTCACAAAATTTCCACTTAAAAGTGTTTTTTTAATGTTTTATGATATATTAGTGGAAAAGAGAAGGATTTTCAACATCATTAGAAACGATTGTTGTTCACGGAAGATCAATTCTAGTAGGATACAGAGAAAGACTGTACGGTACTTGAGCCTTGTACTACCTACTTTGAAAACAGCTCAAAAGCGTCAGGCATCTGTCTAACTTGATTGGAAGGAACAGTAGCAACTATTACTGTTTCAGACAATTTGGTCAGAACATTAAAATTTTTAGTGGATTTTTCAGGGAATGGCTGATTCTGAACACAATTCTTATTTAGCTTATGCAAGGTAAAGCAGCATGCATGTTATCATTCTTATGGGTTTGTGTTGGGAAGAATTTAAGGTTTTTTTGGAAAACTTGTTAGTTTGGATAACAGGGATTTTACGACTGAGAAAATATTCCCAGTAAACATTTAAAAAATAATATAATAATAATAAATTAACCAGCAACAACCCAAAATATTTCAAACTCAATATGCCCGGCACAATTTCAAAATCAAAAACTCGATAAAAATTTGGTACTTAATAATTTAAATATGCATGCTTAACACTATTATAAAAAATACGTAGATAACAATATAAAAGCATAAATTTACTATAAACTTAAAAAACACTTTTAAATGGAAATTGACTCACGTTATGGCGTGACGGCCGTTCGCTCTGTTGTCTAGAGCATCATCAGACGACCCACAGTTCACTCAGAGTGCACTGTGGGTCGTCAGATGATGCTCTAGACAACAGAGCGAAACGGCCGTCACGCCATAACGTGAGTCAATTTCCATTTAAAAGTGTTTTTTAAGTTTATAATACATATTAGTGGAAACTCTCTTTAATACAAGAATTTTTCCCCAAATAAAGATACTGCTTGCTTAATCGATGCATAAATTTTTTGTTTATTCCTCCAAAGATCAAGAAAAAATTAAGAAACAAGGGTTTTTTATAGCGGATATAGCCCACATAAGTCTGGAGACTTGTCGTTAGTAATGAGGTGAATGGCGAGAAACAGTCAATAGATCAATAGATTTTAAACATTCAAAAACATTTTCAATTGTCCTTAATCCTGGAGCACGTATGAAAATTTGGCAATAATTGAACTACCGTAGTTTATATGAAAAAGTACCGTATATTATGTGCTATCTCTGCTTATAACGGTGGAAGAACTTGATAAAATTCAGATTGAAGTAGAATAATTTGGAATCGTCCACCATCATCAATTTAAAAGTACTGTATTTTTAGAAAGAGTACAGCGGTTGCTGGTGTTTGTTTTCCTAGTCATTAAGGTAGCTAATATCTTATTCATTTTTCTTATTTCAGGAAGAGTCCAAAACTCCAATATTTTAAATGAAAACGACGAAGTACAGGCAAAAATGGTACAATGAACATTAATGGAAATGTGATGTAATTTCACAGATGTTGAGAAATGTTGTCAACAAACGTTAAATTTTCAATAGGTCAATAATAAACTTTTTTCAAATTTGATATTTTTCTCCCTGGATTATTTCTAGCTGCAAGGTCAACTCTAGAGCTGACATAAGTTTTTTAGTTGTTAAGTTGAGTTGTTATTACTGTATTAATGTTTTGATGATACTCTTTGTTACTTCTTAGACAGTTCGTCTTTATACTACTAATAACTCATTCGATAAAAATCAGCTTGTCATTGAAGGAGGTTGATTGATGAATGAAAATTGAACAAAAATTACCGAATCGTTATTGCTGGAAGTAGTAGCCATTTCTTTGGAATATTTCAATTTACCTCAGAGCCGAACAAGTGTAACTGAAATTTTCATTGTTTGCTCTTAGCATAAAATGACTCATTTTTCTTCCCTCTAACAGTGCCAGTGAGCATAGACCCCAGAAATATCTCATGGAATGTTAGAGGTTAGAGGTACAGAAATAACTCTATTCTTCAATACATTAATATCCATTAAATAATATTAAATACTGTATCTCTAAATATTTTATTATGCATAAAACCGGAAAATAAAAACTGTGAAGTAGAAGTTTGTTTGACCCTGAGGTACAGAGTAAAAGAAAGACTTCGTATAAACCACACCAACTATTCATTTTCATTCAGGTTGGCTATGAAAACATTCGAGTCTGTTAATCAAGGGAAATATATTTGCTGACAAACTTGTATTTGCCATATTACCAAAACAATTAGTCAGGTGATCAAAGAAACCAAGGTACCCCGTGAAAAAATAAAGCCCATGATTACAATAATATTATTGATAGTTAAGTGTGACTATTTGGCAAAGAAAAACTTTTATAGTCATAGTATATCAATAAATTATAAAAGCAGACTTCGAAACAGAATTTACCAAATAGAACATCTCTACATAACGTATGTAGCCTACTAATTAATGATAAACAGAATAGAAATATCCAATCTTCAATAAGTTATAAGTATTACCTGGAGCTACCATGGTCAAAATAGTAGACTTCTATTCTTTCTGGAAGTGGATTTGTTATTCTGTATACATTTTTATCTAAATCTATATCTCCTTTGTCATCTGGAACTGGAAATATACGATGATTTATTCATATTGAAAATTACTTCCGATGATATTATTGCATAAATAATGATATAATTCGCTCTCTGATTTCTTATTCCATAACAATCTGCGTTTTAATATTAAATTTTTATGCTAAATTCAATTTTGAATTTTAAATTGACTGCAAGTCGTTGAATTTACCATAAAAAGTTAATATATTAATAGAATAATTACGGTACATTATTATAAAACAAACTACGAAATTGAGTAAAAAAAACTGCATGGCCAGGCTTGTTCGAGCTACATATAATTAGGAGAAAATTACGGTACTATTCTAGATTAACAGACTAATAAATGAACTTATACTATAACCCATTCAGTCACCGTGTCCATCTCAATGGACATCAATTTCTATGGTCTGTAATACGCTCATTCCCTCATATATCTCGCTTGAGTCACAACGTACATCTAGATGGACATAGCTAGAATAATCCCAGCACGTGCTACAATCTGTTGGTTGATTCAGTAACTTTTCTAAAATGTAACCTACAGCCTGAACTCAGCTGATATGACAGCTTGGTTACATGTGAACTTGAAAACAAACTTCATAGGGATTGTTTTGACCAAGAGACATTGTGTTATACATCATTTTTTAGAGCTTGATTAGCTGTATATTTCGGTGAAAAATCCGGTGAAATATCTAGAACAGTTGATGAGCAATATTTTTTTGAATTTGAATGTCCATGTAGATGGCCATTGTGACTGAATGATCGTGTATGCTCTTGTATATAGGTTATGTTTATATTGTAGTATTGTTGTTATTATGAAGTTATTCTCAGGTTTTAGAGTTACTTTTCTATTTATATTGAGTGATTCGGATGAATAGTGTTCAAAATGAGTTTTTAAATGAGGAAGAGCTATTAGCAACCCTCGAAAATTCAGACATTGAATTTTTATCTGATGAAAACGACAATCTTGATCCAGATTTTTTTTTTGTTTTTTTTTGTTTTGACACTTCAATGCTTGAATGTAGGTTTTGAATTTCTGATTCATTTATTTATGTAATAATTCACTAGAAATATTTGTTATAATCATAGCTAGGCCCTATAAATTATTCCCCATTCCCCAAAGGCTAGGAGTAATCAAATGGTACTAGTACTGTAATGAAGGTCCGAATCAAACCCAACTTCAGCAATTACCATTCAGTCATGAATAAGCTTTTTGATCAATGGTATTTTTCAAGAATTCCTATTCTATCTTATATCTGGGGTGAAAATTGAAGGGACGCCCCAAAAAACTACTGTCTAAAATGTCAGTACCGGCACATTTGTGTATGAGCAATAGGAATTTTCTCAATTTTTTGAGGATGAAGCCCACAGGTCTGAGACTTGTGCGTGGGTAATGAGTTGGATGATTGTGATTGATGAGTTGGACCTACAGTTTTAGATGGATTCCGAACCACCGGGAAGTAATTTGACAGCAGAGAACAGTGTCTAATTCTGTACTAACTGAATTTATATAATATATACGGTATTTATAATAATCCAATAATAAAGTAAAAGTTCAGTATAAATCATAAAGTATATATAAGTTCAATAAAAGAACAGAGCTTATAAATAAGTTCAGAATAAAGAGATTTTTGTCAATGTTTGAACTTTTAATTTTATTTATGCTTCTTCCTCAATAGGTACTTTGAGTCACAGTGTCCATCTACATGGACATTCAATAAAATGGTGACCTTGAAGTTTGAAATTGAAAAACTTATATGAAAAATCATAGAAAAAATAGTTCTATAAGATATTAGCATTGGTTGAATTTTTGCATGCAATTTAAAAATTCGTGACTGAAATTGAGTAAAAAAAACTGCATGGCCAGGCTTGTTCGAGCTACATATAATTAGGAGAAAATTACGGTACTATTCTAGATTAACAGACTAATAAATGAACTTATACTATAAGCTTCACTGATTTTTATCTCATTGAGATCTGACAATTTGTGAAGAGGAGTTTGATCTATTGCCTGTTGAATATAATATATTATTTAGTCATAATGAGTAAATAAATATATATGGTAAGTACCATAGTCATATTTCAATTCACTGAATTATACTTAAACAATAGATTTATCTAATATTAAAACTGACACTGTATTTCACTTTTATATAATGTTTTACTCACATATATTGGAGATGCTTGAGGAATGCATTCCACTTCTGAAAAGAAGCTTCGTCAGCCTGCCGCCAGGGGTCATGCTTTGTTGAGGTTAGGATGAGCAGCCATTATCTAGTTAAAAATTGCGTTTGTTTTGCATCTCAACCTAACATCAACAAAGCATGACCCCTGGCGGCAGGCTGACGAAGCTTCTTTTCAGAAGTGAAATGCATTCCTCAAGCATCTCCAATATAATTATGTGAGTAAAACAAAATATAAAAGTGAAATACAGTATCAGTTTTTTAATATTAGATTGTTCATCAAGTATTTCGTCATGGAAAACATCAAAGAATACGTTTTAGTTTAAAACCCACTCTACTACACAAAATGGTACATTTTAATAATTATGTTTCTCAGGGATACAAATAACTTTCAAGACGACACTGGACTGAAATTGCATGTTAATTTGAACTCAACAAGAGAATGTTCAGATGTATTTGGTGTAATCGATTGATTTATTTATTCAGCCCACACAATAAGTTACCCTTTCAATTGCGAAGAGACTCAGCCTCCTCTTATCCCTTACTAAATAATCTCTCTCCAAACAATTTAATAACGTTGTCTTTATGAAAAACTGCAGACTTATTGGAATCACTTGGCATATTGTGAAACCGTGCTTCTTCGAAATAAAAGGGAAAGTGACGTATATTCGACTAATGTTAGAATTATTATAATCACCATTCATCACGAAGGGCTCATTTATGCTATATGAAGGTTTACTTTGAAATTCCATATCTCTTCCAAATTCTTTGCAGTTATATTCTGGTAGGAAAGGAGTACCTATGTTGCACCTTTTTGAATCATGAATTCCATCAAAGATTGTGTACTGTAATTAAAAATATTGACTTGAAATTATCTAAACAAAAACCGATATTAGAGAAATAAAATGGCAAGACTATTCTAGCATAATAATTGAATCTCTGTATTCTAGAGCTGGATAATAGTCTATTTAACGTAGTTATTTCTGCATTCTTGGATATTATAAATTAATTCATCAAGTTATTTGGTGCATGAACAGTAGAAGTTTAATGTAAGCAAAGGAAGATATAGGGAACATTTATTATATTGCAACCCTCTCCTCTTTTAAATGTAAGTTATTCGTTGATCTGTAACTGTAAGCTACTATAATTATTTTTCACAAATAAGTTAAACAATTTTAATTTCTAAGAATTCAAGATAATTCATAATATTCTATAGAACAAATTAAAAAAGAGTAATTCTCTCGTGAATGAACTGGTGAATTTATGAATTCAAGTATATTTAATGTAATTAGTGCATGAGTTATCATATATACTGGTCTTGAGTCTGTTGCATCTTTGCATTTATGTAATTTTGTCCCAATAAATAAACGAAATTCATAAAATTATTTATCACATGTAATGTAACAGCATAATTAATGAATTTGCCATGAATTTTCACAAAAGGAGGAGAGAGCCATTGTTAGCTATTAAAATAAAAATGATGAGTTCAGTGAAAATTCATGACAAGTGAAATTGTGCTGAAAAAACGAGTGGCTCGGGGCAGTCGGTGTCGAGTAAGGGAGCTGGCTACATCTACGGCAGATGACCCGCCCCACTCTTCCCTGCTGAGCGAGTGACCGTTTGTAAGTAAAATAAATTCTTTTGATAATTCTTGATAAGCTCATTACCATTTACCATTTTTTTTATTATAACATTAAATAAATATTTAGATTCTTTTCTGAACTCGTCAATCTGAAATAATTTTAATAGTAGCACCTTTCCTCATGAGATTAGAGTAGTACCGGAAACACCTCTCGTATGCCAAGCGTATTTTACTTACTCATCCTTTTAATTTTAAATAATTTAATCCATAGTGAAGGCACACTCGTCTTACCTTTTCAATACTAACTATTTTATTACATTTTTTTTTTCAGAAAAAGAATCTAAATATTTATTTTAATGCTATAATAAAAAAATGGTAAATGCTCATGAGCTTATCAAGAATTATCAAAAGATATTTATTTTACTTACAAACGGTCACTCGCTCAGCAGGGAAGAGTGGGGCGGGTCATCTGCCGTAGATGTTGCCAGCTCCCTTACTCGACACCGACTGCCCCGAGCCACTCGTTTTTTCAGCACAATTTTACTTGTCATGAATTTTCACTGACCTCATCATTTTTCTTTTAATAGCTAACAATGGCTCTCTCCTCCTTTTGTGAAAATTCATGGCAAATAAATTAATTATGCTGTTACATTACACACACGATTAAGTAAATATCATCCAACTTCTTGGCAAGTGCAAAACATATTCCACTTTAGGTACCTTAGCAATATTTCCACTACTCTGTGCAGCTATTTTGGTCTGATAAATATCTGCAGTTGTAGGCCCACTCTTCATAGGAGTACCATGATACAAGCATTTTCCTCTTCTATTTGATTGCATATTATTATATCTGCAAGTTTAAAAGAAAAATCTATAAGTTATTCCAATTCAAATTGACTGCTGGTGAGGCAGTAGAACAAAAATGATTTTGATCAATTGTGAAAATTCCACAGAGCTTGGAAGTGTTAAAAATACTATATTAGGTACTATCGTTAGGTACATAAAAACCAATCGTAGCCTATTCCCTTAATAAAATTGGATTTCCATGCATATTATATAAAAATTCCTCAATGAGCTGTCAAATACGGCGGTCAGACAAGCCAATGGCTACCACCTGAGCTCACACGTCATTATTAAGCTAATTTTGAATTTTACTTCTCTTGTGACTTATTGGCATAAAACAAATAATAAAAATTCTCATACAACTTGAATCAATTGATGATTCATTGAAAAAATTGTGTTCAAAAACAGATATAGGCCTTACTTCCTTGAAGCTTCCACATAATTCTGCAAATTACTTCGATCTTTCTTCTTGTAATTGGGTGAAGTGGAGAATTGCTCTTGTCCAAATATTCGTTTCAGTCGTTTGATGCTTCTACCCACTTTAATAAATCAGAAACATGAAATCAAACGCATCAGGTTAATCAGGTGCGTCAAGAAGAATGTCTCGTATTTTTAGAAATGTAATTATAACTTAACGTGTATAGGTGTTATTATATAATATAGGATTATTATATCTTATGCTTACGCTACGTGCAAATAAATTTTTCAAACCACATCACTTCATCCATTACCATATTATGAATGAATATAGTTGTGTAAATTATAAACTCTGATACGAGCTACGACTTAAAATTGATTTCCCCAAGTATTTTGAATTTAAAAAAAGTCTACTATTCCTTCAGATGATTACTCAAATACGGTAATGCTCTGTCTCTGAAATATATTTATTTAACATTTTGTTAAAATAGTACGGTCATCTGAATAGAAATTTGTTCAAAAGTCAGCAGATCCATCAAAAAATCCAAATATATTCTCCTCAAATGATATTTGTTTGAAAATGACCTCTTACCACATAAAAAATTGAGTTGTTATGATGTAATATGAAAATATTACTTCATCTTTTTCATATTGATAAAAATAGTTCATATTTTTTCTATAATAGGAGCTTCATGTCTTTGGATTATGTGGTTTGGCCAGAAAATTCTTAAGAAGTTCTAAGAAGTTTGACCAGGTGATACTTTATGTTGAATTATCAGTCCATATGGTCACTACGTTACCAATAATAAATTGATTTTGAAAACTTTCAGTATTTCACCCTATTATAATTATTAGTACCTCATAATGCAATAAATTTCAATAAAATATTAGATCTGTGATGCTTTCCATGACGAAATACTTAATGAACAATCTAGTATTAAAACTGACACTGTATTTCACTTTTAAATAATGTTTTACTCACATATATTTGAGATGCTTGAGGAATGCATTTCACTTCTGAAAAGAAGCTTCGTCAGCCTGCCGCCAGGGGTTATGCTTTGTTGAGGTTGGGATGAGCAGCCATTATGTAGTTAAAAATTGCGTTTGATTTGAATTGTATTTGGTCATTGAGTACGTTGGTTCTATCTTGTTTATGGTGTTTGAATATTTCATATTGCTCCAGTGTATTTAGTTTGTGGCTTTTTTGGAATGTGTGTAGAATTTCTAAGTCAGTTTGGATGTTATTGTGTGAGTGTCCAGTGTTGATTAAGTGATCTGCAAATGTTGAGTCAGTGGTGGAATGTAGTGCTTTGATGTGTTCTTTATATCTTGTGTTGAAACAGGCAGATCATTCAACACAAGATATAAAGAACACATCAAAGCACTACATTCCACCACTGACTCAACATTTGCAGATCACTTAATCAACACTGGACACTCACACAATAACATCCAAACTGACTTAGAAATTCTACACACATTCCAAAAAAGCCACAAACTAAATACACTGGAGCAATATGAAATATTCAAACACCATAAACAAGATAGAACCAACGTACTCAATGACCAAATACAATTCAAATCAAACGCAATTTTTAACTACATAATGGCTGCTCATCCCAACCTCAACAAAGCATAACCCCTGGCGGCAGGCTGACGAAGCTTCTTTTCAGAAGTGAAATGCATTCCTCAAGCATCTCAAATATATGTGAGTAAAACATTATTTAAAAGTGAAATACAGTGTCAGTTTTAATACTAGAAAATATTAGACATAAATAATTATTGATAATAAACTTTACTAGTGGATTCATATTGTTGGAATGCTTCCTCAGACACGAGGCCTGTGTTGAAATCACTAGTAAAGTTCACCAAATCACTAGTAAAATTATTTTCAATAATTATTTATGTTTAAATATCCAGAGAAGAAATAATATGGAGCTACAACATCAAAATATCAGGAAAATTCTTAAGAAAAATAATACTGTATTGTTATGAAACGCAAGGAAGAATGTTCAACCTGGCAGGTAAAAGACATCAGCATTAAGGAAGCAAGTAATCAAGAAGAAGAAGAAGAAGAAGAAGAAGAAGAAGAAGAAGAAGAAGAAGAAGAAGTACAATATTTAGTTGATAAAGCTTTTTACAAGAGTTCCTTTCACATCACAATTAAGCCGCACCCCAACTAACTGATATATTAATTATGGTTTCTTGTTTATAAGAGTATAATTGTTGATCTGACTTGTCTTATACTCCTTAACTGGAGTCTCCAAGACGTAATCTACAAAAAAAGCACATCAAGGTTGGCCACGTGTTATTACGTGTCCAGTGTGACATTTTATACAGACAGTGTGATACAAACGATTAATTTGTTAAAGTGATAAACGCAGTATATTGTGACAGTGTATTATTCAGACTTCCTTTACAGTGTACACATTCATAGTGCCGTTTCTATGAATGGTGTTAACACATATCAAATACAGTGACAGACTGTATTACAAAGGAAAGGCTATGTCTAGAAGTATGCTCTGTAAGTGTCCAATTTCTTTTATTAAGTGTTTAACTGGTTTTATGGACATTTTTTTAAATCATTGACTAGTTTATTGGACTAGTTTTTGTACAGTGATATAGCAAATAATTTATTGTTAGCTGAACGCATTGATCTATTTGTTTCTTATTGATTTTTCTTGTGTGACATAACTGATTAGTGTGTGTTGTAACTAATTTGTGTAAATAAAGTTCAAGTGTTGCCAGCATTATTTTGGCGATAGAAACCGTAACAGTATGTTGAATTACCAGTCCATCTAGTTACTACTTTATTAATAATGATGTTTAAAATATCTATGCATCTTCACCCTATTCATTGCCTCAATACAAATAAGCCCTGCTCTATTGGCCTAACGGTGAGTTACCAGTGTCATAAAATACTCACAAGGAGCAACAGTTTCTGAATTCATTTTTGCTTTTTTCTCATTTTCCTTCAATCTGAAAAATATAATATTTTGTTATAATATAATCATTAATAGTTACTTATTTAGGTGAATCTTAGTAAAGCGCCATTTTTTTCGAACTATTTTGATGTACCGTGTATGAAAAAATTGTTTCCATTTTTATAGGCCTAAATAGAAACTGAAGCATTTTAAACAAATTATTTGAAAGAGCATTAGCTACATCTCAGTTTCAAAATGCTCTCACAACTGGAAGTTCTAATTCATCTAATTCATGAAAAAACTGGCATTCATATCTAACTAAAATGTTTATGAGAAAATATTAAGCTTAATTTATTGTATTGTATTGTATTCGTTGTTAACATACATTATCACTAGACTGATATACTATCAGTCTGTGAGTTTCATAAATATATACAATTATTCGTTGTTCTAGGTTATTATTCAAGTATTCAGGTCACAATATACATGATAATTAAGGTACGGTAGATATTCTAAATGGTACTGATAGATTAGGATTATGTATGGAGTAAAGGTATTGAATGTGAATCAATAAAAGCTTTGGAAGAAAATTGAATCTGTACCTGTGGTTTATCTTTGACAAATTCTCAGATAATTCATGGTTATTTTTCTCTGCATCACCAAAATATTTAGAGGCATCTCCAGCGGGTACGTTCTTATTAGAAGTTTCACATGTAATCTGCATTTTATTGCTCTCTTTGCAGATTTTCGCTGACTCTTGATGAGGGTAGTAGTGGTACAGACCTGTCTTCGTCATTATTTGGAAATGTTCGGCTGCATCTGAAATGTGACCTTTATTTTCAATTGTTCTTTGTCTACAGGTTGGATCACATTCATCCCTCAACACAACATAGTTACAAAGCAAATCACTCGTGTCTTGATCAGTTGGTATTGTTGCTAAATCCTTGTACACTTTATCAGGACCTTCTCTGAATTTAACCTGTGGTTTTTCACTGACATTGGAGCTCAAATTAGATGAACTGTCCAAAGCCACACATTTTTCCAACCTCTTTACATTCACTTGAATAGTCTTATCTTCATATTTTTTGTTAGCTGCAAGATTTTTAGATTTCTTTTCGACTCCAGAATGACTACCATTGTCTGATTCAGCAGTATCTGCATTAGACTTGACCAGCTTCCATTGGTTTTTTTCAGGCAGATTATTTCTTTCTTTTATATTTTCAACAGTCTTACCGCCATTCATTTTGCAAGCCGAGTTTTACTGAATTTATAATTTGTATTGAACTTTGATCTGTAACTACAAGTACTAGAAAACAATAATTATTTGCGTTGCAGATAAATTCTGGTTTGGTATATTTCAAAGACGTTTACAGCTTGAAACTTACCCGGGAACTTGGTTTGAATTTTTTTCCATGTGCAGCTGTCTCCATCTGGTCAGATGACGTCTTTTATAGGCTATTCATTGAAAATATTCAAGATTTTTCTTCTTTCTAAGTAAATTTAAAACCGAATAGATCTGTATTATTTGTACATTAGTACGGTAAATAAAATTACTTTCATATCCTTCCCTTGAGATATTTTAAAATATTTGAAAAAGCTTTTTATTATAAACCCCCTTTCTAGAGATAAATATATTAAACCAAAATTTCCAGTGCTTATTTTACATATACGCAACTTAAACACCTGGTACCACTTTTTAACTGATACCAACAACCAGTGTAATCAGAAACCATACACTACCTACACCTACAATATATAGGCTATGGACTGTATGTGCAATAAGTAAATACCGACTTGATAAAAGAGATTAGTATTTTTTAATACTTCCACAGTTGTATCTTCATTAATTAATCACTGGGTATTTATTGAGTATCCGAACTTTTCGAATTTTTCAACAATTTTTTCCCCACACACTCAAAACACACTAGTAAGTAATAATACACTGATATTTTGCGGGGGCAACGCTTATTTGGCATTTAAATTAGAGTTTTCTGATGGAACTATTTTTCTTCCGCGTATGAATACTTCCATCACACTGTAACACTGCCAGACTAGGCAAGGTTAGGTTAGGTTTGGTTAGGTGGAATAGTTTTCTTTGGTCGGTCAAGTAGATCTGATCAACGGAAAGGTCGGTCAAGTAACCGATCAATCTAAAAATATAATAGTTTGAAAACATATGTTTTCTTTGAAATGCTATAACTTTGTGTTTGGTCAGATCGACAATTATTGTTAGATCACATGGAAAATATAGCTTTCTCTTGGAAAGGTGATTGTTTTAATTTATTCATTACGTGAAACGCCATTTGTAATGTGTGATACACAGTGCAACCTCAAATTTTTAGAATCTTTTCGCCTTAGCGAAAAGGAGGTGATCGAATTTTTGTTCAGGCATGGTATTTTTAAAGAGATTTCAGTGAGTTTGAAGTGTGGTGCGGAATTAGTTGTCACTAAATCAAATCAATCCCTCAACAAAGATCTGTATGACCACTTGACTGTCAATCACTCATTGAACTTTGTGGACCCAGAAACCCAAGCTCACACGAATACGGTTGAGAGGAGTTGGCGCGAAGTGCGCTGTACGATTCCAAGGTTTGGAGTCAAAAAAGCGCATTTCGCCGGCTACCTTGCTGAGTTTCAGTTTAAGCGCCGATACCAGCGGGAGGAGCGTCTACATTATTTTTTTAAAGCGGCTGCGGAGTTGTATCCCCCGAAGTATTGAAAGGTTAGTAAGCTTAGTTTTCTTCAGATATGTGATTATTAATTTGATTTATATCGTTTTATGGTTTGCAGTTCATAATATGTTTGCAAATTATGAATTTTTTAAATGAAAAATAAAATTTTCATAAAATTTTTTTTTTTGAAAATTTAAATTTTTGTGTGAAAAAGACGCGACCCCCGAAAAATTTCAACGGATTATTGCTTCATGGGGTGTGTAGATGTCACAAAAAAAAAATTGTTGGAAAAATCGAAAAGTTCGGATACTCAATAATTACCAATCACTGTACAACGGTGAATAGGTTTACGTTATATCAGCAAAGACGACATCAAAGAAGCAGAATGCGGTGCGAGTGCGAGGAGACTTCTAAATTACTTTCCGGTACGCGACCGTTTGTTATTAACGATGAGGCCTTCTGGGGGAAGCTAGGGTATTTCAGTAATTAATTTTCATTTTTGTACACAGGTTAAGCTCATTTTAATGAAACTTAAAAAGAATACATTCCCGAGAGGTTAGGCTGTGCGCGGCTCTGCTCGAATTATTAGTTGTTGGCTTCTTTCAGTCAGTGGTCGTGCTAAGGACGAGGGACGAGCTGTGTGGCTGGGGTTTCAGTTGAACGGTGGATGACGCGACGTTGCTAGGCGGTGGAATTTCTTTGAGACGCTGAATGGAGCCGCTCAATTATTCTATTTCCTGTTAACACGTAACCGAGGTCTTCCTACTCTATCGTTCGCTCTAGTTGTGAACGAATCACAAAGCTTTTCTCTTGGTCGTTAATGAATAACGTCGTCATCCGGCACCCGGTGTCACCACCTGAGCGTCGCGACGTCCAACGTCAGCCAGAGGCGTGCTAGATGTTGCTGAGGAGACGAAGGGGAAAGGCGTCGTGTTAGGAGTTGGCAGGGGATGAAATTTCAGAATTAAAAGGATGGAATTTCCATAATTGCAAGTCTGGTAACCTCTCCTGTTTTCATTATCAGCATTCCTTTGCCTTATCAAAAGAGATTCCCTAATGAAAAAACTTTCCCTCGGATTCATTTTCTCTCCTTGGCGGTTATTAAAAATTTTTACATGCCCTCACCACTCCTGCCTCGTCATCGCCCTTACACGCTCGAGGAGGGCAGTGCAGTTTTTAATTTCGTTTAGAATGAGGAGACAATAACAAGAGCCTGTCCAGGCCTGCGATGAGCAAGGAGCGAATCAAGCCCCCCTTCCACTACCGCCCAGTCCACACCACTACCTCTTTTAGTCGCGGGTTTGACGTTCCCATCCCAGTTCGAGTATTGTTATACTTTATTGAAATTCTATTTATTCGCCTCTTCTTAATTAAAACTCATGCACGTTAGTTTGCGAAATTCTTGATAACGTGCTCATCAAATCACTTCCAAATATGTCAACGCAATTTTTTCTACTTATTTTACGATATCAGACTTCAATGAGGAGATGAAGACAAATTGAGGCAAATTGGAATAAGTTCACTGATCGTTGATCACTAGTGTTAATTCATGCGAAAACCAAGTTTTTCTGAGACGTTGAAACAGCCAAGTTAAAAAAGCGTTTCTATAGGACAAAATGTTCACTTACTGACACTCCAATATCATTTTCATGCAATGAATCTTCAATTACAACATTCATTGGGGACAGCATCATCCCTAGTAACACAATTTCAGCATTTCGAACAAGCTTCAATTTCTACAATGAAACGGCACCCTTGCATTTAAGATGAATAGTAAAACGTTGTTTGGAAAATAGCTTGAATTTTTTCCTTGAAAACTGTTGAACTGCTAGTAAGAAAGTAGGCCTCTAATATACTAACAAGATTTGTTTTTTTTTTTTGATTACCTATGCATGCTCGTTCAAAGACAATGTTTGGGGTGCATAGGGTCATCCAAGTTCTGGGAAAATTTACAAAGACACCAAGTTTAATTCACTACTGTACTCATCATCAACTATACGACCTATAGGGCCTAGCCCTATTTTTCCTTTTTAATGTCAATAAAAGTAAAGTATGTGAATTTTGTGTATCTTAAACGATTTCTGTTCCCTTTTTAAAGAAGGTACATTCTTATTTCAAATGTAGGCGATCATTCTGGGGCACTACTAACTCCACCACATGTATATAGGCTATAATTATAGTTTTTCTACTTCCACTTCTTAACGCATTCGTTGAAATTGGACTAGATTATTGGTAAAATCCATTCTTAATGAGATTTTGCTGTAATGTTTTCCTTTATTCACGCGATTGACAGTGATATGCAAGTGCACTGCCGTCACGGTTTGAAGCGTGTGCTGCTCTCCTAACTCGCTAATCGGATTGTGCGTGTGGTTGAGCGTTTGTACATCAGAGTTCCCACAGAGGCGTTTGCAGTCAAAAAATTGTGGCTCAACCCCTGGCCCAGTGGCCGGTGATCTTCCTCTAATCCGAAGGGTGACTTTGCTTATCAGAGGATGCTACTCCAACAATCTTTTGTCCAACACAAGTTCTGCTCCCCTTTCATACATTCCCTACCTTCTACCATCAAGAGCATGACGTAGCTCCACCCGTCAAATCTCACCAGCCGATTCTTCTAATTCGATGACCGATCAAGAGAGAAAGAGAAGGAGAGTGCGCTATTTGTATATGTGTGAGAGAGAAAGACCAGTAGTTCCATTACGCGACCAGTAAGCGCTTGAATTATTATTGCTACGAATGACAGAAGCGTGCAACCGACGACGCCCTACTTATCGTTATAATCAACGTTATTGTCATTTTGATGACGATGGTACTAATATGGGAGATTTAAACAAGAACGATTCATCAAGATCCCCTCCCTTCGCTCGCTCCTCTCTCTCTCTCTCTCTCACACATCACCCCACTCTCATTACTTTCAAGTGATCGCTTATCTTAATGAAAATTCTGTTTTCGTCCCTTGAGGGTGATGCTAATTTGAAATGCGTACCAAAAACTGATTACCTTGGAACTGTGAGACCGAACTATAGAAAAATTGTGTTTAGAGAAAGATTGAATAAAATTTTCTCCGTTCCTGGAATATTTAAAAAAATGATATGTCCGCTGAACATTAGAAATTCAATTTATATTGCAAAAAATGATTCATTTTAATCGATAATATATTCACAAAAAAGATAATAATATGTTATCCATGTCTTACCTAATCGAATAACATTAAATTTGGCACTGCCAACAGGAGTTTAATTGCATGTTGACAGTGAGTTGGAGAATCATCACTTTTTTAAAAAATTGATAAAACTGAAAATCAACTGTGACAAAACTTTTACGATTTTTACAGTCTTGGAGAAATTAAATACATGAAGAAAAAAATTAAGATAGTAATTGATATTGATTAAAAATCAAATTCAACGGAGAAATAAACAGTCTTGTGAAATCGTGATCGTATTACCATCACTGTACTATAAAAAACAAGAAAATGCTGTTAAAAAAATGTCAATTACCCGTTAGATTACCCGTTATCCGTTTGTTTTTTCAACCTATTATTTACCTTCAATGGAATAGAATTCTTTCCTTACATTTGGCTTTAAAGATATGCTACGTGTTCTACAAAATTATCAATATTTTTCTTTCCAAAATGGCTGCAAGATAACTTTTCAAACAGATTTGATTCCAAAGCCGTTGTATTAATATGAAGGAACACTTTCCTCATCAAAAAACGTTTTTTATTCTAAACAAGATTAAAACATATTATCAAAAATGGGTCATAAGATACGAAATACATCAAGACATATGGCGAAAATACTAATATTTTTGGCCTATTCCATCCTTTTCTTCTTTGAATTGTGAGAGAAATGACGAAAATCTTACTGGAATACGAAAAGTGGGAGAAAATTGGAATTTTTGAGTACAGAAAAATGCTCTACACCTTTCATCAATATTCGCTATCATTTATCTTTTCTTTTTTCTTAAAATAATAACATGGAGGATTGTCTACCGCACTTGTTTTAGTCGATATTCAACTAGGTCTCAACCCTACAATCAGTTCATCGTCTTGTTATCAATTCGATCAAATCAAGTTTATTTCTGTACCAAACACTCAATTATTCAAACATAATCAAATTCACTTTAAAGATACAATGCCAGATATAATTGCAATGAAAAATTGCAATGTATGCAAATACTTATAAGTAAGCACCTGACGACATTTATATATCCTAAATGAAAAACAGATAGAAAATCATTTATACCTTATGTATTATGGGGCAAACTATCAGAAGTTGAACTTGTGTGCTAGCCGCGAGCTGAAACTTCAAACAAGAATAACCTGGACCTTCAAGGTCTGTTTGTATTGAGAATAGGTGTACCGGTAACATAGGAGTAGGACATGTGGTAATATGCGCGAGCGCTAAAGCTGAGGGTGCTTTCACACAAATGAGTTTTCTTTGAAGGCTGATTGTAGATGCTGGCAGTAGCGCACCGGGAACAATGACTACCAGCCCCTCAGTTAGGGCCAAGTGTCGACAAATCCCGAGTAGAGCGCAACGCAATCGTCGACCCCTAATTAGCGTATAGTACAAGTTCGTTGAATATAGAAATCGACCCCGTTTTGAGGAGTTGCAGCTGCGACGGCCTGCCTGGGGCCACGGGCTGGGTCCTTCCTCTTCAATAGATCGCGCATCTCAACTGTTCAGCTCTTTCAAAAGCAGAATAAGCCGCGTCAAAGCATAAGCATAAGTCGCGTCCAATAATCCGTTTAAGATTTTAAATTCTACCTATAAGAAACTAGTCCCTGCTATGAGAGTTACTTAATCATATCGCGGAAACTACTTCTGAAGGCAAAATGAAGAGATTACTTTCAAAACCAACTACAGTACTTCTAAAACAAATTGAAGAGAACTTACAAATTCTCCAGATTAAATTCTGTAAGTGTTCAAGAGGGCCATTGAAAATTGCATGTTGACTAATAATTATGCAGAGGAGCAGGAAATTGTAACACATCACCAGTATAATCAGATACCATAAAGAATGAATGACATGGTTATTCTCTATGTGATACAAGAATTCTCACAGAAAATTACAGTAAAGATCTAAGGGAAAGACGTAATTGAAAGCAGTTAATAATAGTTTGAATGGCTATCGTTTTGCTATGACAAGATGTAGGCTACTTTCTCTGAAACTGTCATTGAAGAATACTACAGATTTTTTTTATGACTGCATTATGCCAGAACAAGTTGAACCCACAATCATTGTTCTTTATTTGGTTAATAAGGAGGATTCGAGCACGATAAAATAAATAGTGTTGCATCAAATTTATTTTCAACTACGATATAGAAAATTTATATATCTACCAAATATATATCGATAAATGGAAGATTCAAGGCTTATTAAATTAAATATATATTCAAGAAGTACTTGGTTTCTTATCCAGTTTCGTGCTACCAAGTTTTGTTGGTTTTTTCTATCGCAGTTATGGAGAAGAATACCATCTCATTACAGTTATACAATACTATGGTCCACCTCTATTCAACGAGAGAATGGGGTTCGGCGACACCTACTAAGTTAATAACGTCAGGGTTTGGACGATTCACAAGCCAAACAACAAAAAAGCTAAAATCAAGCGAAAGTCATATGACTTTGCTTAGCTGCTAGTCATCTATGAGCTAGTAGAAATATATAATTGGCTACCTTATTACAAAATATTCTAGAGTATTTGGAAAAGAGTTTATTTTTCAAGCCTAGCGCTTTGTCGGTAAAAATTGATGACAACTGAGTGATCCATCACCGCTTGCGTGCATGTCATCGGTGAATTGTGTATATAAAATTACATTATGGTTAGATGGATATTTCATTGTCTTGAACTATGGGAATTTCTATGCATCTGATCGTGTCAATAAGGTAATATGAAATATACGAGCTCAAGCCAAAATACGAAATATATAATAACCCAAATTCACAGACAAGGCTATCTGACAAGATGCAGAGTACAAGTACATTTATTCAGTTTCATTTATACATAATCTTTAACGAGATATTTCTCCTTTCAAAAAGTTACTTTATCAGGCAAGCAGTTCTTTTCTTGCTAACGTGGAAGAAACGGCACTGTTCACATTTATTTATTAAGTATACATTCATGAAAGCAACGGGTGTAACCCCAATCCTGCCTTCCTAACTTAAGAGTAATGTAACAAAACATTAAAAATCGTAAGATTAATTCTAATTCTAAAAATGTTTAATAATAATAGCATAATAGTGATGATGATGATGATGATGTTGTTGATGATGATGATGATGATGATGATGATGATGATGATGATGATGATGATAACAATGGTGATGATGACAATAATGATGACGATGATGACGACAACGATGATGATGATGATGATGATGATGGTGATGAAGATGATGATCATAATAGAACTTTAGTAGGTATTGAACAACACTTTTAAACAATTGCGTCTGAAATTGTACCGACTCTCATGAAAAATATCCAGATTGCCACAATGTACATTATACTGTATAGTCTAGTAGCTTTATTTATTGGGGAGTAGAATCTTATCATAGTACGGCTCCTACTTACATGAAATAGGCAGTGCCTCCTTGGGTGAGTTGATGGGTTATGCAGCCCTATGAGATTCACCAAATCCATACAATCAAACCGACCATTCACAATTGAGTGCACTGTAAGCAGGGAAATTAAATCTCTTCTACTACTGAGTACATGAGTACATGTCAGAAGTGGGAAAGCACAGATAACCTTAGCATGGCTTAATGATTTAAAGGATTCAATATGAGCCATTTGATGATTTTCTCTTAGAATTCATTAAAGCAAATAACTATCAGTGTAATTCAATAAGAAAATATTGAAATTGTTATTATTGAAAGAGTAAATTTCAATATTGTAATTGAAAAAAGTATGTAATATGCTAACTTACAAAATACTTACAAGGTGATAGCTTACCAACCATCAATTAAATTCTAGATTACTGTAGACACAAGCTATAAAGTTTCCAGATAGATATTGTTGATGGGATAGGCATGTTGTTAGGCTTACTATTGCAGTTAAGATTATGATAGCAGTTAAGTAGTGGAAGAGAAAAGAGGTTAGCAGGTTAGCGCTTGCATATCGGATTCGAAGGGGTTGTTTTTGCGCTGCGAGCGACGGCGGCCGAAGGAAATTGGCTTCGATGAGTGCCGAGTGCCGAGTGCTGAGTGCTGAGAAACTCGTTATGCGAAAAGGGTAACGACCGACAAAGAGCGAACAGAGTGTCATAAAGATGGTTATTCAATCAAGATACAAACATTAATATCCTCCGTCTGCAGGCGCGAAGAAAGCTGGCATCAACGTGGCGAAGGTGCAAAGTCAGGAAATCAAGGGGAAATTGTAGCCAACAAATCAGATCATTCAAATGAAATCACTTTGGCGTGTTTGCCTTTACCTTGCCTTGCCTTTCTGTGCCTGCGTCGGCCCAATTAATCGATGACATTTCAAACGATGGCGCCTCAATATTCGATTCCTTTTCATTATGCTCTTTTCAATTTCCAATTTCCCGGCTGCAAAACTTCGGCAAATCTTTCGAAGCTGCCATGAATCAAGTCATTCCCAGATTCCGCTTCTTTTTGACAAGCCGCAGCCGGGGTTCGAGGACTGGCAACAGTTGATTCACTTTCCCACAATTGGCTCTTGTTGGAATCGCATTTGGCTGCGTCTTCATACGATCTAATTCGAACACAGACCAACTCGAATACAATTTTCTGTCTGGAGTGATTTCAAACACAGCATGTTTGACTAATCCAATTAGGCTGACAATTAAATTCGTCTAACTGCTACTTGGTCCTCTACATACAATTATTTCAACCCATAATCAGACAATTATTGGAGAGGAGGCACTAGAATAGTGAATGGTGTATACGCCTATCAGCACAATTGATGATAATAATAATTATTAAATTCGTCGGGTCCTTTCGTTTTTTTTTTTTTTTGAGGATGAAGCCCACAGAGGTCTGAGACCTGTGCGTGGGTAATGAGTTGGATGATGGTCATTGATGAGCTAGACCTATAGTTTTAGGTGGGTTCCGAACCACTTGGAAGTGATTTTACAAGAGAGAACATTGTCTTTTTTGCTGGTCAATCTAATCGGTCACCCTTACAAAGAGTGCCCAGGAGAACGCAGCTTATCTCTATCACTTCTACCAAGAAAGTACGTATCACACCATCCAATCATATTTCAAACCTATCAATGGAAAAGAATAATGGAATCACTACATATTTCTTTTAATTATTCTTGTGCTCAATGTCTCCATTTTAAATTCAGTAATTGGTTGCATTTTTCCAATATTCAGAAACTTAACAGTCACATTAAATGCATGATAAGAGGCTGCCAGGTTGAGAAAGTAAAAAAATTAAATTATTTCAAATATTTAGTAGCCTAATAACATTCCATTTTACAGATAATTATTCCACTCGGTCAAGAAAACAATTCAGTCAATTATGCCAACCCTTTCGTACAGAAGGGTTATCAGAAAAGCAACATGGTTTGAAGAAGTGGTTGAAGAGCAGTTAGCAGTTAATTAATGATGGAAATCATCAAGCGGGCCGCTTGGCGCAGTTGGTTGGGGCGTCGCAACTTCAGCTTGCTGTCGTCCAAGTGGTCGTGGGTTCGAATCCCGCTCCACCGTCAGGCATTTATATGTAATCATTCACCTCATTACCCACGCACAAGTCACGGACTCATGTGGGCATCATCAGCAATTAAAAAAAAAAAAAAAAAAAAAAAAAAAAATGTTTTATTCCTTGAAATCTGTGTCTTAATTAGTGTATTAAAACCTGTGAAAAATTACTTTGATTGTTCTTTATATTGAATTGAAATCATTCACATTAAATAGTGTAGCTTTCACTGGAAATTCTAGAAGTCAAATCATAAATTAACATCAAGTAAAATTAAGAAGTTTGGATTAGGGTGAAAAAGTGATCAATTATTGTTGTGTTAAGTTTTGTAATTTGAATGACAATTATTATTTTGTGAAGTAAAGCTTCATAGCTACAGTATTATGCTTAGAAAGGTTCATAAGAGTATCTGAGTTAACTTGAGTTAATTTAATCAGGAAATTCAGTCAACTTAAGCAGAAAATGTGAGTGCTCTCATGAATAATATTCATTATTAAGCTTAAAAAGAAATGAAATAACTGAATAATTTAAAAAAATCTATTTTAATGTAATATAAGCAGTTCCACGATTTTTTCGCTGTATAAAAAGTAATTGATAAAAACTTGTCCTTATATTTTGACGTGTCTTGCATTTAAATTGAATATTATCTGGATAATTGCCGTATCCCGTATAAATCACAGATTCAAATCATAATGATACTAATCTCATTGTAAAACAATCCGAGTATCAATGACGATCAAGAAGCTGAGTATCCAAGTCGATCACGACCTACATGAGTGAATCAGGTATTAGTAATAATTGGTTTCAAATTCCTATAGCCTACATCTATAATTCTCATAACGATTGAATACATTACTAATTTTAACAAGCACCAAAGCCTAATTTATATCTATATACGACGGCCACCATATGAAGTGGATGAGTAGAATTGTTGCTAATCAGATCAGTGGCGGATCCAGGAGGTGATTTCGGGGGGGGGCAAACACCGGGGGGTTTGGGGGGTATTCCATACCCACCAACCAAAGGAGGGGGGGCGGTCCGGGGGCCACCCCCGGAAATTTTTTGGATTTTTTAATAGAAAATGGTGTATTTTGACAGTTTTTAGTGCCCCTCATAATGTTGTCATGGATAGCACTGTTTTATCAATATGTATGTACGAATTTGTATTTGTATTGGTAATTTGCATTCCTTACCGTTTTACCTGATATCTATTTATGTCATTGTATTTTTTCTTATAAATTAAGTTTTTAAGTTGTTACGTATCTAATTTCAAATGAGTTCTCATCCAATTTACTAAATAGAGCACATTTTTTTAGATATAAAAATATCAATAATATGAATAAGGTAATGATTTAATAAAATATGAGCCGCCGCTAGAATGCGCGTGTGGCACACAACCATTCTAGTGGGGGCAGTCGGAATAATATTCGGTCGGAACACTCAACAGCTCAACACCGTCTCCAGTCAGTCTACTTCATTTGAAGCTCGAAGTACCCGCGTACTAGCGGGTTAAAGAACCCATGTTCTTTAATATCTAGAATACGACATTAAAGAATGCCCTCTGCACAAGTAACATGGATGGCTTTACACAAATAAATAAATAAAATAAAAATAAATTTGTTAATAGTCACGTTAAGCTGCATCTATCGAGCTAGGCTCGCACAGCATGTGACACGTCAATTCACTTCAACTAAACTAATTCATCAAGCGTTCGTTCATCAATAAAAACATATTAGAAAACGGATTCTATTCAACATTTTGTCTCCAAAAAACCCCATAACATTCAGCCAGAGAGTCAAGACAGGCATCAATAAACAACTTCCTGAGTTCCTTCACGAATTTGTCTTGACCGTAACCTTTTAAAACTTTGGGCAAACAATTTAAAATCTTTATACCCGAATAGTGTGGCGCCTTCTCGATCAGAGTCAGCCTATGCATGGGGTACCGAAGTGCTGACTCTCCATGGCTTGTGTTGTTTGGGTGAGCGATTATATTATTTTCATAATTACTCTGATTCTTATGCGAATACACGGCAATTTCAAAAAAATACAGTGCTGGCATTGTAAGCAGTCCTAATTTTCTGAAAATCGGTCGACATGACTGCCTTGCACTAAATCCTTCAATTATTCGCAATGCTTTCTTCTGCAATCTGAATATTGTATTGATATTTCCCTCGCTACCGCCCCAGAATATCAAACCATAACGAACCTGGGACATAAAATACCCATGATAGACCGCTAAGACTGTTTTTTGTTCGAAACATTTCTCAAAGTCTTCAAAGCAAAAACCGCATGGGATAAATTTTTCCCAAGGCTTTTAATTTCATTATCCCATTTTAAATTTGACTGCAGCTCCAGACCCAAAAACTTATTTCCCATTTTCGAATGGCATTCCATACCAGAATCTAGCATTAATGTATGATTGTATTCATTGTTTATCATTGAAAATTTAATGAAATTAGTCTTTTTGACATTCAGCTTGAGTTTGTTGCTATGAAACCAATCGGTAAGCTGCTTTAAAATTTCTTGAGCTTTCAAGAGGACGGTTGCATTATCTTTGCCCTTAACCAGAACAGTAGTGTCGTCAGCATATAAGATTAGTTTGGAGTGTATGTTGAATGGTAGGTCATTTATAAAAAGTTTAAACAAAACTGGGCCTAAAATTGATCCCTGTGGCACTCCGCAAGTAACGCTTCTCCATTTAGATGTGGTATAGCTGCCATGTCCTGTATACTCACTCTAACTGATTGATATCTATTATCTAGATAAGAAGAGAAAAAGTAAAAGTAAGAAGAGAAAAATTGGAAACAGCCAATTTTTGTTGCTTACATAATTTCGTCCTAGTTTCTATTAGATTTATGCCGTTTTTTCTTTTTCTCTTGGATATCGGGGGGGGGGGGGCAATTGCCCCCTTTGCCCCCCCCTTGGATCCGCCACTGAATCAGATAGCTTCAAACGTCTCCATAAAGAGACCACTAAAATTTAAAAATGAACAGGAAGAAATAAGTGACAGGAAATGTCTAATAACCTAAGGAGTGACAAGGAAAAGTAATAATGTGTCTAAGAAGACAATGGGAATAGTGTAACAGAAATAAGGTATGAGGTAGAACAAATTGCAACAAAAATATTTTGGGTGGAAATGGTAGTTGATAGCCTCTTTAAAAATACTTTTTTTGCCTACATAAGCTAATTTAAACTAACATAATATAAGCTAATCAATATATTTAATGTATAGGCTACGTCAAGACTGTTAATAAAATGATTTTCGCCTTTATCTTGGAAATTGTGGTATATTTACCAGTTTTTCGAAGCATCACGCAAGTCGCTGGAAAGCTTAGCTTATCAACTACCATTTCCACCAGGAATCATTTGTGTTTTCTCTAGGCCAAGGCCTTTTTCAGCTAATGCTACCATACTAGAAGCAGAACAAGAGTAATAAAGTCTATGTATATAGAAATTCTGCTCAATAGAAGCATGAGGATTCTTCCAACTACATCCTTGTATATTATTTTCGCGAAGGAATAATTGATTCTCTTGATTTTTCAATTTTGGAAGAGCCAAATCGATTAATTTTTTTTAAGAAAAGACTCAGAGGTTTTATTTGCTTTTCCATGTTCAATATTGTTATGCGGAAGCTTTCTGTAAAGGACGGGTACACGCAGTTTCTAGGCTAAACAAGAATGAATTAAAATCGTATCTGGCTGTGGCAGCTCGTTAGTTGTGGTTGTAATATTGTTGAGAGAATTGTTAGGGTGGGAGTTGAGGGGGTTGCGTTTTTTGTGTGTGCAGGAGAAACATTGGCCCACCTCTCCTTAGCAGAATCGTGATTGTGGCTCAGTGTTTTGGTGAGCTGGTGAGTGTTTTGGCTGTTGGGTGACCGATGATCGCAGAGGGCGACTTCTGGCTGTGGAGTCCCTGAGCGGGCGACATCATACATCACCAAGTTAACGATAAGAGCTTCGGCTGTGCGTCCCAAGACGGTAATCACAGCGCAAGAACGACCATCCTTCAATTCGAGCTCGACTGGGACTGCGACTAGCCCTTGAGACAAACCAACTCTAATGGCCAAGTTAGCCAAGTCGTCTTGTCAAACTCCAATTCCCCTAGCGCTGCGCAGTCCATTTACTACAGCCTAAATTACTGGCAGAAATCTTCGAATTTGAATTATGTTTATAAGAAAATCCCCGAACGCAACCAAGTTCAAACACTATCTATCATTGAACCAAATTGAAATTTATCTGAGTAGCAATCTTGAATTATCAAATCGTAATTTGGGCAATACTCTAGAGACAAGCTAAATTATATCCAAATTAATCAGTAGCGTAGGCAATTAATCAACTCCAAGAGCTTACTCAACCGCCATTCAATTCATCAAACTCTAGATTGAATCAGAATTTCTCCGAAATCAATAAATAATTTTCGATATTTCATTTTGATTGTTGACTCGTTCTACTCGTTGCAGAATTGGCATAGATAGTGCGACAGGATTCCTTGGATAATTACGAGTACAAACCATATTCAATCATAAATTTTCCAATTCCCATACAGCTATTCTTCTGTACTGATTCAAATACCTGTTTAGCATTACATAAACAGTTATTATGTAGATCTTTGTCACACCAAACTAACAGCTTCTATATTCTTCTCTTCTATAGAGAAGGTGGTCTATAAGTCTATAGCAGAATTAATTATCAACCATTTATTCATTAATTATTAAGTCTATAGCCTCCTGGAAATCTGTATTGATGTTGTGTTGAATTAACACAGTTTTTTCGCACGCATATATTTCCTGTATTTCCTACTCAACTCTCATGTCGATCATCCATTAAAACGTTTAAAAGGAGGAGGAAATTGTGTAGTTGGAGGAGGATAAGTAGGAGAACACGAAAAAGGAGAGCAAAGAGAAGAAGGAAAAATATGAAGAAGAGAAAGAAAAAGAAGAAGTCGAAGAGAAAAGAATAGGTAAACGAGCAGGAGAAGTATGAGGAGGTGTAAGAAGAGAAGGAGTAAGTAGAGGAGGGAAAGGAACAAGGGAGAAAAAGGAGGAGAAGAGAGGAGGGAGAGGTGGAGGAATAGGAGGTGTAGGAGGAAATGAAGGTAGAAGAGGAGGAGGAAGAGAAAAAGAAGGAGGAGGAGGAAGAAGAAGAATAAGAATAGGAGGAGGATTGATTTGGTGGAGTCAGGACGGTATAATTACTACAGCGCCCTGGGTGGAACAGGAAAAAAGAGTTGAGGAAGAACAATAATTTGGAAGTGAGGATATTTACTAACTATGTAAAAGTACACTTCTTCTTCTTCTTCCACTTTATTATTTTTTGTATATTGGCATGAAATAATTTTTTCCTAGGTTTTCAAAATAGCGCATCAATCAATAATTGCTGCGAAATGACATTCAAATCGAAACGATCTACTTTGTGCGAAGGAGCAACGATAAAGTAGTGCAATCAAGACTGGGTATTCAAGTAGTCAATCCACATTCATTCTTCCATCTATGGAAATTTAATCAGCGGCCGATTGAAGTTGAAGGGCTCTTCAGGATCAGCAGCAGCTGCAGCTGGCTCTTAATTTAGCAGTTTGTATTTCATTAGGTGGCAACGAACGGATCTCGAGCAAGGAACGGCAAAGGCATTACGGATGGATGAAGGAAAGAGACGGCAAAGACGCTGAGGGTTAGAGAGACAACTCGAGCGAATTACTTCTTTCAATGCCTGCTTGATTGGCGGCGACCAGCAGAGAAGTAGCAGCAGTGGATTTTGTCACTGGAACGAGCTGCGCTTGTTCTGTTCACCGTGTACAATAATAGTGTAAAATGACGACGGCATCCCGAGCGCATTGTTCAATGTAGACGCGGCGGGTCACCGATTGAAGGCGAGGGGTGGTGGCGGGGGGGGGGGAGCTCGTTTTGGAAAGTCTCACAGCGCGAGTGTTGTGTGGAAATATTGGGCTGAGGGTGCACAACAACCCCCTACCCTTCGGCTGAAACCGGCACAGGTCCACACGCGTAGGCACGGTAGACGTAGACTTTGTTGAGTTCCCATTACACTGACGGAGCTGCGCAAACTTTTAAAACCAATCTCATTAATTCCTTTCGCATTTGGCGCGGGGCGCGGCGGGACGAGATCCTTTCAATGCCTTTATAATGTCATTATCCGTTACCCCCTACTCCGATCACGTGGCCGCATTCGGCGCATGCGCGGACCTAAGCTGCTTCACAAGGGTACCAAACTCAAATAAGATTCAGTTTGTTCCGATGCGTCGCGCTAGAATGTGCTCTGAAATCATGGGCCGTCTCACACGTTGATAACCAACAAATTGTGCTTTTTCAACTAATTCTACTACCCACGTCATACTTGTTCACTTGTATAAAATACACTACAAAAGATTAATAAGATAGTCTACTTGAACAAGTGTACCTGAAAGTATTGACTTCAGGACACTTATACTCTGTAGTTTTTGAAGGATCTCAGTTGTTTATACCCTATAATTAATCAGTGTATTCAACTACAAAAGTGGTATTCTTCAATTTTTCCCAATGTAAAAAGATTACTGGTGAGAAACTTGGAATCGTAACTACTCATTGACAATATATATAGCATACTACAAGACATCAACTATAGCTTCAAGCACTAATTTTCTTGTGATACCTTATCAACATTAACCGGAGTTGATTATGATCACTCCTGGGGAGAGTCGTCTGCTCGCCAACAACGGCCAACAACATATTGGTAAGTGATTCTTCACCATATCACTTAACTTCAGGGACTAGAGAAACATATTTTTAAAATGGGACAGGAAAACATCATCATCTATAGGTATGCATACAGAAGAATAAATGAACAAATGGTCACACCTTACGCAAACTGCTTGTTATGCACCCATTTGTACAATAAATAACCACAATCTGATAATGTAATTACATAGTAAATCAAGCTTTCTCAAATAATGCAGCTCCATAATTAGTTACCACACTTGACATAACCAGTTACCACACTTGACATATCCATTAATATAACATTTAGGCTGACGAAACTTCTTTTCAGAAGTGGAATGCATTCCCCCAGTATCTCCAGTTAAAGTGAGTGTAAATCATATATTTACCTAATTGAAATGCAGTGTCAGTTTTGATATTAGATTTTTATAACATTTAATAGCAATTTTGTATTTCTTTGCAAACAACTTATTGTTAGTAGCAAACGACTCTGTAATTTGTATCAGGGTGAGGATCTGCCTGTTCAATATATTACAACTTACTATATTACAAGTCTGATTGTAACTGTTGTCAGAAGTAATATTTTGAACTGTTTCTTAGGTGAATTTCTTATAAAATCATCAAGCTCTTTGGATGAGAATTACAGTTATTAATTTGCTCCATACTATTCGTTTATTCTATTCTTAGTTTTGAGTCATAATAATAGCCAAACACAAAACATTGGTAAACAAGCCATTAGTATTATCAATAACACAGTAATTTTGAAAAAAAAGTGTAAATGTTGAGAACAAAGTGATACTTTTTTTAGATGAGCATCAATCCTTATACTTTTTCAAGTATATTTATTGGAAATCAGGTTAATAATCTGAAAATTTAGTACGTGTAGATATCATTTCAATCTATTTTTTAAGGTTTACAAGAGTACACAAGTTTTTAACACTATTCCAACATTTGTTTTTCTGTAACGTTGTTTGCATGCTTCAATTTGAATGCTGGAATTGCGCAATATTTGATGTTGGACAGCTAATGGATTCTACTTTAAATATTGATAATTTGAAACTAATCCCTTCAAATCGATACCTATTTGTTTTGATAGCAGGCTTTGAGTGCCAATCTCACATATTTGTGCTACAAATGGTTCAACATAATGGATGTTCAACAACATCAACATACTTGCTGATCTTCTAGTTAAAAAAGTGGAAGTTATAAATATTGAACACAGGTGTACATGTTATCATAAAATTGTTGTGCATTTAGGCGTATTGTGAGCTAGGTTTGATTACATCATTGACACTAGTTTTTCAAACTTCTCTTCATTTCTTCTTAAATCACAACAATATTGACTCCTCTTTATTGACAAAATTTACTCCTTCATAGAATGAAAATAATGATTCTATTCCTCACTTTGATAGCTATCGAAATAATTTTATCTTTTCAAAACAGCACCAAATAGGAACACCATTGCAGTCTAAACTAAGGGGGCGAACGGCAAAAATAGGGCAGATTTGTTGAAAAATCTATCTAAACGTTTTGAAAAATCTATCATTACAACAGTAATCTTGGAGGAGTCATCGAAATTGTTATCAGGTTAATATATTATATTATTACAATGAAGAACTTTTTCAATAGAATAATATTTATGCCAATACACCCATTTTTGGCATACCTGGGGAGGGGGGTGGCCACGGACTCCTGCCCTCCCCAAATGGCACCCCTACCACTAGTACCAAAAGTGGCCTTTTCCCTTACAAATGAAAATTATTGAACGACTAGCTGAATTGAAACTGAACCAATATGATTTAGATTTGGCCTACTAGATTCAATTAGGCCAAACTGAGCTAATACAGGTCTACAGCTTTGCCAGATATGCACCTACATTTTCAAATTTAATAATTTACGAAAAACATTGAATTCAAAATTTACTGGAAACTCGAGTTAATTGATCCTGGTAATAGCCCAAATACTGAACGTGATCACCTATTAAGATAGAGCTCTCTTATAAGGCAATCTAGACTTTAGTGGTGTAGAATCGTCCAATTCTGCAGATTTGCAATTGCAGATGACCTATTATTTTATATAACATTCTCTCCTGAATGCTGAAGAAGCTGTAACAAAGTTAAACCTAGATATTTGTGAACTCCTCCAATGGTCTAAAGCTCACTGCTTAGCTCTCAATTCCACTAAATGTAAAAGCATAATTATTGGTTACCATAGATTAGTTGGTCGTGTTGATATGAATATTATCCCAAAAGTAAAGCTAGAAGGTGAGGAAATACCATTTTCTGATTCTATCAAGATCTTGGGTATCCAGCTCGATTGTAGATTAATCTGGGCTCCTCAGGTAAAGTCAGTTACTAATAAGGTTTTTGGAGCTATGCATCAGTTGAAAAGGCTTAGACGGTTTCTTCCTATTTCTCTGAGAATCACCCTTGTACGTGCTCTGATACTGCCAGTATTTGACTATTGTTCTGTTGTTTATAATGACCTACCTGAAACCCTCAATTTGAAACTGCAAAGGGCTTTCAACTGTTCAATCCGTTTTATTTTTGATGCCCGAAGAGATGACCATATCACACCTTTCTTCTGTCGTCTGCGTTGGTTGAAATTGAGGCAACGTAGGGAGTTTTTCATCCTTTCAATCACATACCTCCTCATAGTAAAACATTCTGGCCCTGACTACTTGAAAAATAGCTTTACTCTCTTCACAGATGTTCACTCCAGAGCCACTCGATCCCACCAATTCACACTGCAGATGCCTCTCCACAGAACTGAAATGTTCAATAAATCTTTCCTAGTTGTATCATCACGTTTGTGGAATTCATTGCCATTTCATATTGTCTCAGCTCCATCTATTCATTCATTTAAATCTCGCCTATATCTTCATTTATTAAGGGAACAACCTTTGTGACAAATTTACTATGTACATCATGCTGTATCATCACCGTTAAGTTTTTCATCACCTCTTCTCACTCTTTTTTCTCTTCTTCTCACTTTTATTATATTTTAGTTTTCCTCTTACTAACATTATTATTATTGTCACTATTTTTCTTTTTTTTCTTTTTCCTTAGCAATAAGATATTTTGCAACGTCTATTCGTTTTGTTAAAATAAAGTTTTGTTTCAATAGGCTTAAGCCTTGAAACTATTGTCAATATCAAATAAAATAAAAAAATAAAAAAAATTCTCTTTTAGACTTGTCTAGTTATAGTCTACCACCAGTGTACACTTGTAAGCAAGCAGGGGGTCAAAATTAGGAGACCTTTTATGCAAGATTGCTTCTCCATCCTACCCCACAACAGTGAATCCGATTTGATGGCGGGGGAATCATGACCATGAAGCAAGCGTCTACTGTATATGGCTATAGTCTCTTTCTACTAGATGTAGCTCTAGAGTATAGACTGATACTCTTGTAGCTAAACTCTGTAATATTTCTAGCTCTTGTAGACTAGAAGTCTTGTAAATTAACTCTTGTAGACTAGAGGTCTTGTTGAATGGCTCTCGCAGACTAGTTCTTGTAGACTAGAGCTGTGGTAGAATAGGGGTCTTGTAGATTAGCTCTTTTGGACTAGAGGTCTTGTAAACTAGAGCGAGATAAACAAATCTAGACGAGTTCACACTCGTGTAGTCTAGAATGCTCTACGAGAGCACTGTATCGCAACAAGTTGCACAGTTTGGACGAGCCTTACGACTACAAGAAGCCAAGAAGCAGTCATTACTGACTATTAGAGTAGAGAGTATCGGATTTAGGGCTCCCGCGGCCCTAGGCAGTGTCGAGATGGTTGCGGTCACCCTCCCCCTCCACCCTTCAGCATTAGCTGTCTCTCAAGAGCGAAATCTGAGGTCGGAGATTTGGTTGAAGAACTGAGCAATCGGGCTACTTTTTCACACAGACAAAAAAAGGAATGATATTTGGTTTTTTCGAAAAGAAAATTTAATTTGATTAATGCGAATCCTGGCTATCTTTGTTTCTTGTCCAGCGTACTTATCCATGAGTAGAACCGTTGGATACTTGAACATATTACTTGAACTATATTTTTACTGAATTAAATATTTTTCCCCGGCTTGCGGCCCCCTGCCTATGCTGCCTAGTGGTTAATCTGACACTAAGAATAGATGAGGAAGAAGCATTCACGTTGACACCGTGAAGAACACAACAAACTGGTTGCCGGTGAGTAATTAAACGATAGTGCCGTGATTGCTGGCAAGATGGCGGCGGCCCACAAACTTTCAATAGTTAATTGAAAATGAGCAGCAATAGAAAGAGAGTGAACTGAATGAGAAAATTACCCTTTTCCCGGATATCGATGGATCGGTTCTTGTCCAATGAGTTCAAGGTCCATTACACTTTCCAATCTTCCAGCTGCGCTGCGCGGGATGCTACGCGGACGCGCCACCGGCACCTCATCCTCTCTCAATTAAAATTCATTTCCTGATGAAATTCAGTCACGGCTTCATCCATAGCAAAATGGGGCACTTCAGTAAAGGAAACGCAATTGTTTAAATAGTTTTTAGAAATTGTCTCTTTTGTAGAGCTTGAAGTTAGTGAGCACACAAAAAACCATATCAATATCCTTCTGTTAAGTCAATTGGCCTTCGGCTAACGGTTCTGTCACATGAATTTGTCAAACTGTTCAATAAGTATGATATGATTGTGTTTATTTCAGAAAAATGATATATTAATTGCAATGGAGGAATGAGAAACCGATAATGAGTAGCAAACTTTGTAATAACAACTAAAACCCTCTTACATAAGCATGATTTATTATTGCTTCATACTGTTGAAGCTTACAATTTTCTCATCTACCTGAGCTAAGCATAACATTCCGCTCGTGTCTAAGCCCCAACATACCGTAGGTTTGAGTGCTTAAATAAACTAAACTATATCTAAGTATCATCTAAAATTGCAAGTTATATAACTCTTGCAATGCAGTTATAGTGAGTTTATATTTTCATTATATTCAGTTAAATCTTAATTTTCTATGCATGTATTTTTTCATTGACAGAATTGTTATAAAAAGTATGTCTACATGGGTCTATTTTTATGATTATGTCAACGTTAATATTGTAAAAATTATTTGTAATTTATTTCGCCTTAATAAATCACACATTTGTCATTCTTCTTTTGGCAAACTTACCTATTCTCTGTTCAAAACCTATGGTTCTATAAGTTATCAACCTTCCAGGGATGCTAGATGCATTTAATTATGTAAACTTATCCTATGTAAACTTATTCCTGTAATAGTAACTACGAGACCTGCTACGAAACCTGCTGCGATGCCTACATTTGCTACGAAACCTGGGCCGCTTGTAATATTAATTCATTTCTTATATTTTAAACATTGATTGGTGGACTGTAAAGTTTTTAAAATTATTATCGAAGACTTCAGAAGATTTTGCAAAAAAACGTATTTAATAATTTTATTGTTGTTTGTGAAAAAATTTCCCATTATCATTATAGTTGGTTCTCCTTTCGTGGTCCATAAGAATCAATCCAAGTGTATGCAATTGATCAGGAGAATCAAAGACCAAGTGATGTTATGATAATTGAAACATATATTTTTTATGAATATTACTGGAATTATTGTAACAGATTTGCGCTACATTAGTAACGCACGCGATATAATCGACTGGATGGATAAAATAGTCTTACTCTCACTGCAGTATGATTATTCGACTACGCCTAACTCGTATTATATTTAGGTTAAAATGCGAGATAATTGTCGGCTATTCTTTATAGATGAGGCTATTAGTTAACAATAGCTTAGTATTGCCTGAAATTATTGCTGAATTGCCGCTAATAGAAATGAGCTCACTACAAAAAAAACTACAAAAGAGAAATTCAGAGCCCAACAATACGTGACTTGATAAGAGCCTGGGACATTTTTTTCGAACAAAGCAAAGTTGAAACCTTTTAGTGCGACATTTGTTGTAAATTAAGGTACCTTGTGATCTATGCGAAGGAAGATGAAGTGACTGTGATGAACTCTAATGAAGTATTGTAATGAACTCTTCAACGCAGTGCGAGGCTGCCATGGTATTCACTCTCCGCAATATTAACAATGACTTTTAATACGAGCAGCTAGCTCTTTGTGTAGGCAGCCCGTTCTTAATTGCTCATGCTCTACTGAAATAAGGGCTTGCTTGCTTTAATCTGTGTCCAATGCCTTCTTAGACGCTCTTGTTCAGAGCAAAAATTGTGGAAGCGTCATTAGAAGTTCTATATAAGCTGTAGGACAATGCGTCAAATTTGCTTTGACAATTCCACTCATTCAATTAACGGAATTTAATGAATCACCTACTGAAGACTACCAGTAGAATATATATAACAACTCAAAAGACAATACACACTGTCCTTAGATATACACCGCAACAACTTATTTGACCATAGCTCTCCCTAACAACACATATCTGAGAACTAAAATAAAAAACAAGCCTCTACCACTACAGTAATTCGGGATTTAAATATGAGCATGTCTTTTTCATCTGCTTTACCAAATAATTATATTACTTTGAATTCAGTGCTTTCTTAAAAATTCAGATGAATGCAACCAGTTAGTTTTGTTTTGAGAATCCAATAGTTATTTTGTTAAACGAAAAAAAGCGACTATTAATAGAATTTATTGAATGAAAATTTCAGTTTCAGGATAAATTATTCAATCACATTCAAATGTTATCATGCTTTCTCAATTATTTTATGGACAACATGAAAAATATCAAAGGAGATTAAATTTTAGAAAAATAACAGTAGGTGCTTGAGCAAAATTTCTACTCTGTTGCTCTGATAAACAATCATTATTACTTTGTTTATCACAATGTATCGAGTGCATGAAATACATAGTATCTTTGTAATTTACATCAATTTTTTCTCAATCAAGTGATGTTCTTAATGGGTATTTCCGATTTTTTGGATAAAACGTGATGATGCATGATGAATATTAACAATTTGTTGAGGAAGAGTATTAAGGGTGCTTTCGCAGTAGCTCATATCGATTTCGATAGTCCCCCAATAATATCAGTAAAGGAAAGAGAATTTAAGCTCGTCTGATTCTTCCAAATAATTCTCCAAATACTTCCATACTTGATTGCTACTTCGTTGAAGGTTTTCCAAAATGGGTGAAATCGATTTGGGTAGAACTCTAATAAAGTTGGTAATAAAAGAAAGCTCAATATTTTCCTGGCACTTATTGCTATTTCGCAGCATTTGGGAGCTTGAATTGAAATGGGGAAATTGAATTGGTTTATATTGTTGGCGAGAAGAAACGACAACGACAAGCGATCAGTTGATAATAATCGATCTGTATTGGAACGACAGAGAGCATTAACGGGTCGATTAATAATAATTGGACGGAGGTGGGCCCTTCTGTGGGTTGACTTAAATGGGGTTGTGTATTGAAGGGAAGGTGGGATGGAAAATGAAGCTGGCTTCAATCGGTGAACGATCTTACCTCTCTCTTATGTTCGCTCTTCGCTGCTAGCTGCTGGCTGCTCTTCTCCAGTTGCCTTTTCAACAGAACGAACGAGTGCTAGTGTTATAAATTCCCGCACAACAGCGAAAGAGATCTCGAGCTGGCGCGGTGTCTGCCAACGACGACGAGGTGGAGAAGAAGAGTTCTTCATACAGCACCGGGTGCGTTTTGGTTGGAGGCGGAGGAGGAGGATGATGAAGAGAAAGAGATGGAGGATGAATGGGAGAAGGAGGAGCAGGAGGAGGCGAATCAAATGGAGAGTGAAAGAGAGCGATGTTTGGGTGGCAAGCGAGAGGGAAGGCAGAAGCAATTTCAGGTTGAAAATTGAAAATGGATCTGAGCGGCTGATAGTGACAAAGTTTCTGGATCCTGTTTGCCCACTCTCAATTACATTCAGTAATGGGCAAACATCATTATGGTCTGTTACTTAATGCGGTCTGAGTGAGAAGGGAGGGAATCGCTCTGCCACCCCTACCACCTCATACGCCCCTCGCCATTGTTGGAGTGCTTTAAACCGAATTCCTCTTCCGCCCGGCTTAAAGCTCGCCGGGCCAGCTACGAATTTTACACATTCAATTGAAACACCGAGAGTGACTTAATGCTCGGTACCAATCATTGTACCTGTGTGCAAATGGAATAGAGTGCTCACACAAGCTATTCTATTTGAAAGAATAAAACTACCAACAGAATCATCCCCAGTTTGAGTTCAAGGGAGGCGAAATGGTTCAACTGAATTCTTATCATTCAAAATTAGATTTTCTGGGAAGAAATCTATCACATTTGAATGATTGGGCTACGTTTATTGATAGTTGTGCAAGTTGCATATCAAGTTCTTTATATGGCCTTGAGAACAATATTATGTGATGAATTTGCACAGCTTTCACCCTCTTAAGCATTACCATAAAGATTCATAAATTTGTAAATATTTAAAAGAATAATATCGGATCATCATGTTCCTGATTGTGGAAACCAACGTGTGGTGAGAGAGTAGCAGAATTTCCATAACGTTCACGTAATACACACTTTTCCAACATCTGCAAACACATATCTGTGCTTTATTTAAGTGGATAATCCACTCCTATCTTGATAATCCTCTAAATGGTTTTCCCCACCCATAAAAACTGCCCTGGAGCCGACAGAACATAATATTGATGATGAGCTAGAAATGAGTAATGGAATATCATTGTACTTTTTTATCATTCAATTTCCAATGTCCTTTTCGAAAAATAAGCATTCTCAAGCAGACGGTAAGCGTTTGAAGATTGTAAGAATCTTCAAACATTTAAAGTATCTGTAGTATTTGTAGAAGCAATGTGGGCTAGTTTTAATTCATACCTACTTTTCTTACCAGTGGAGCTTTTTTTTTATTTGAAACAGGTTAATTTCTATGTTTATTATACGAAGTATAACAAGAGATAAAGATTTTATTGAAAACATTCAACCCATTTTAAAGAGCAAGTACTTATCTTGTTTAATATTTTGAACACGCAATTCAGCAATTGAACACTTCTTGAAATCCTTGGGTGATTTTATGGGCTCTCTAGACTCTAGACAACAAATCAATTGAAATTTTGATAACTGATATTATCTAAAAATATATCCTCAAACTCAAACTCTTGTCGGTGATGAATTTCTGTTCGTTATTAATGAATAAACTATTGAATTTGATAAAACTTCTCAGTGTATATGAAATATAATTAATTTTCAATCTCGGACATGTCGCGCAGGCTGATAGAAAAAAAGGTTAATTTACACTCTATCATACAAAAGACCACAACTGCACTGCAACCCTGCCTTCTCTTCAATCTTCATATTTCCCTCTCTTTTCCATCCTCTGCCGGCCTCCTTCTACCTTTTTCACCTATCTTCTCACCTACCTCTTCATTATCCTCTTTCTTCCAAGAACAAACTCGTGGAATAATTTCAATTAATTTTCCCCCAGAATCTATACGATACTCCTATAACAATTTCTGGCAGAGACTCAATTTTCCGCCTGAGATTTCTAAGAAGAGTAAACTTAATTAGATCGTTCCATACATTGTTCGTTTAGTCTCCTCAATTTTTTTCATAGCAGGCTGGGTTTTTGCTCATTAGCTTGAACCTTGAAGTATCATCAAAAAGAACAGTTATACTATTCACATTTTTAATAGAAGAAGATCAAGTAGACCATTAGTGAAACACTCTCAACAATCCCAAGAATCACATATTCAGTAAACATGTGAACATATCTATCATTATTGATGTTTTTAGTTGATACTTGAATAGACTGGTTAGTTTCAGTATTTCATATTATGACATAATAATTCAACCTCTTTTCTCCCAATATAATTTTACGTTTGGGAAGTGAATGTTATAAATAACTTTCTGGATAAACATATCATGAAATTTCGGTAAATCAAAGTCATGAAAAAAATCAATTCTAAAAAATTGATTGCTAGTTGTAATGATGTCTATTATTATTTTTTTTTCCTTTATCAGACAACTCATTCATGTATCACAACGTATCTCGTAATCTGGAGCTCATTTCAAAAGCAATGTGTGTTGAGCAGCTACCGAAATACTGAAAATTATCAGTCTATTCAAGTATCGACTAAAATCATCAATAATGATAGATATTTGTATTATTTTGATACAATAAATATTATTATTTTACCAGGAGTTTTTATTCCAGAATATTTCCTTATAGGAATCCACAGCAAGACTCAGTCAGATTATTCTGATGTGCATTTATTTTAATCTAATTTTAAGCCTTTTTAATCTTCGTCTTATTGTTGTTCTAGATGTAATCTACTTATTTCTTCTATAAATAAGTGAAACGTTTAAAAAATTGCTTATTACTGTCCGGGCAAACAATACTTGGTTTTGAATAAATGTTAAGCTTCAACATAAAGGTGTCTTCCATTATTTTTATTTCTGCTCAAAAAGTAAAATAAATAATAGGAAACTGATGTAAAAAATATAACTCCAGATGCTGGTAGGAATCAATTTGAAATAATTACTTTTACAGTTCAGCAATAATTTCAAGCAATTCGGTTTGGGTCTTCAGGATGCGAAACTCCTGAACTGAGTCGCCAACTGATCTCATCAATCGCCAACTCTCAACCGGTCCTTGAGTCCACCTAATCGGCCAGCAAGTGTGGCGGCTCTCAGTCATCGCTACTCGCTAAGCCACCTCTCTCCAAGCAATTTTTCAATAACAGAAATCTTGTTATACTCCCAGCGTGTAGCCGAGTTTAATTAACTTCACAGAAACGCTTACTTACGATGCTGTGATTCTTCTCCGCAATATTGATGTACTTCGAATTGTTTCAAACAAAGTAAGATAGTATTTTCTAATTTATTTTATTAATAAAAATAAAATAATATTATTGAAACGAATGCATTGTTTATTGCACTCAAACGATTACACTTTGAAATATGTAGATTGAAATCTTTTAACTGGATTATCAGAGTAATTTTTGAAAATAAATTTCCACGATTCCAATTTGAAATGTGTTAACTAACGGATTTTCCTCTTCCTGATGTTCACAGACATTCGAACTTTTCAAGAAAATGATTCTTCATTGCTAAAATCCTAAAAAATCTAGTTGAAAATTTGATGTAACCTTACAAAAGCATCTACGATAAAGGTGTCTTAGTAATTAAAAAAAAGAAGGTATGTTGATTAATAAATTGTAGCACCCAAAATTTTAGTTCCCAACTATCGAACACCAATTGGCTGAAATGCATATTATTCTTAAAAGCAATAATGTTTCATGAAAGTTTGCCAGGATTGACGTATACAAAATAAAAAATAGATTTTACCAGAGTTCAAGATTAAGCTAAGCGACTTTCAACTTGAAGATCAACATTGGTTGAATTATTATCTTTTTAATCACATAGTAATATTTCTCTTTTGGGTTTTATTAGTAAGGATAAGGACAGTTAGTTTTAGTATGTTGAGACAGTATGGGGGAAGTGATAGCCGTAGCAGGTATCTGTACAATCAGAGATAAGCTACGAAACTCCTGGGTGCTCTTTGTAAGGGTGACTGATTGAATTGGCCAGCAAAAAAGACTGTTCTCTGCTGTAAAATCACTTCCCTGGTGGGTCGGAACCCACCTAAAACTGTAGGTGCAACTCATCTATTACCATCATCCAATTCATTTCCCACGCTTAGGTCTCAGACCTAAACTTTATTTTCGGAGGATGAAGCCCATCCTCCGAAAAAAAAGTTTTTCCTTTGAGTAATGTTATGAGGAAGATAGTGAACCTACAATTTTATTTGGCGTATCTCGAACCACAGTTTGAGTGGTAATAAAGCTGACAACGGATTTCCATCCAGTCATGATGAAATTAATATTTTGTTTAAAAAAATGGAATGAAGATCTACATGAAATAAAGATGTAAAGGTTAACAAGAATTTCAAAAATACAATTTCACAAATTTCTCATCCTTGTATGAAATCCGATGTTTATCAGACTTGTATCACCCTTGTATAACTATAGACCTATAGAACCTATTTATCTTATTGATAATCCATACAAATAATCGTTACTATGTGCTGCCACCATCCTTATTATTTGCAATCACATTTCCATTAAAATATTGTTATATTTCAAAGCTATATTCTGATTGGCATTCATTTATGTGTTATGTGCAGATTTGGCAGATTTAAAGCCGCTGTGATTATTTTTCCTATAATTCGAATACATTTATCCATTCCAAGGATCTCCTCACCAATCTGACCTTGCCAAGAAGTACCATTATATTTTTGCTCATAACTTTATTCAACTGGTATCCACCAATCCACTTCCAAAAGCCTCGTCAATTACCACATTTTTTAGGAGGACATACGTAGCATGTGGACCAGCTGCGTCCTAACTACATTCCCAAAGGCAGCTATTCGAATTAATTTCTTCACTTTAAATCACTCTCTCCCTCTCTCTCTCTCTCTCTCTCTCACTCTCTCTCTGCAGCTATCTCTCTCAGTTTGACAATGTCGTAGTATTATTAAATCCGGTTATCAAGGGGTGAACGGGTGTCTACTAATTAATATCGCATAGCCCTCATTATTAGGCTGTGTTCGTTCAGTTGTAGATTTTCGAAATTCCGCTTGCGCCCGATATGATGGTTTTTCGTTTAATTAGTCTTTGTTTGGTAGGAGAGCGCGCCTCTCCGGGCCGACGCAGAACAACGCAGGCAGCAAAAAACTGAGAGTTGATAACGACTTCGTTCGTTATTATTATTTATTGGCTCCGATATTTTTCTTTGATTATTTCGTATTAATCAATTTCTGTTTTCTAGATTGTAATTGAGCAGCCTTCATGGCCGCTCTTAATTAAACTTTTTATTTTGAGAGAATCAACAGCAACAGCTCAACCGTACTCTTTAATAAAAAAACTTGCGTGTCATGTCGAACTAAGTAAAGTGCCAGTAAGCTAATAGCGCGGGCATGCTTGCGCGTTTGAGAATTGAATGAAAATCTCACATCTGACGTATATGGTTAACACTATAATAGGTTATTATATTTGGTATAACTACATAATTAAAGTAGATTTTATTTCCTGATACCTGATACCCGTTTGCAGTAATAATGGCATCAGAAGTGTGCTAACAGTTTCTGTTGGTCTTATGTTCGATTCTCGGCAGGGTCTGGCAATTTTTCGTCACTAATTCTTTTACCGTTCCATTCTTCTGTCTATTCTCCGTCACTAGCTATAGTATTAGTTCCCAATCGTATTAGTATTATATTGTATTGTATCAATTTTATTGTATTAGTTCTCAATTGAAATACTATCTTTTGCATTTCAGTTATTATATTTTAATATTTCTTATTTTTGCATGACTTGTATATGTGTGTTTTGTTTTATAAATGAATAAATAAAAATATCTGAAATATACTGTAAAATTAAAGTTTAAAAATAACATTAAAATACTATCCAACTATGGCGGAAGTCTTCAGTATAATTAATAGCACTTTAAGGAATTCGAAATTAATAAATTATGTTCTATATATTTGTTAGTTTGATAAATTTTCAGTTCCTTCAAAACAAACTTGAAGTATACTGTAGAAACAAAGTATAAGAATCTCAACTTGAACTGATTACTGCTTTGTGAAGAAGCATACTATACTGATTGATAAATAAACTTACGAGACATAGGGTCTCTTGATAAACTATACAAATAATAGAAACATACACATAGAGGAAGAATGCATGAGCTTTCTTGTCTCCAGTTGAATATTTTCTTGAACAAATTGCTTATGAATGATAGACTAGTGTTATGATGTGTTTGGTTCATTTTAATAATTTATACCCTTGAGCTAAACTTCAGGTAGATCTAAATTTAGTCAAATTAATTTGTGACCAAGCCTGTTTTCACAAAATATTCAATTAACTTTCTTATAGTATGGACCTACCTATAGCCTGCTATATTCAGGCTACTTCCATCCAAAAACCATTGAGATGTATTAATACGCAAATGCCTCACCTTTCTCTAATTATTTTTTCAACTAATATTATTTAGGTGATAACTGGAGGTGTTTTCTCAATAATGGTCGTTGATTGTGCCTTGGCTACTGATTTGCTCTGATTCAATGGGCGTACAAAATAATCAATCACGCTTGACAATATAATTGAGTTTATTAATGAAATACTTGTCACAGAGTGAGTTGAGGTGATAGTAAATTATAAATTCCTCGTTTAATAACTCTTTGGAAAAGTTTTTACGTAATAGGTTGTTATATATTCAAAGTTTCACGTTTTGAAGCGATTGCTATCGAAATTAATATTGCCGGGCTTATTGCTTGGAAATATCTTATTAAACGATGTAAATTGACTGCGTCATTATTGAACGAGCGTTTCCATTAAAATTGATCATGTTTAATAACAATTCATTAAAAAGTAATGCTTCCAATCATAGAGTTTGACCTCAATAAGAACGGCTCTCCAAGTGAATCTATATGAAAAAGATAAACTAGCAACTTTTGATTCTAACCCATTAAATTTCAATTAAAAGTCTAGCAACTTTTTTGAGCTTGTTAGCTGCCATCGAGCAGATTGGCTGTATGTGGAAGTGCTGTGCCATTGCCACCATCACCAGCTCGACTCGATTCCTTTCCTACCTAATTATTACTCGTTAATTGATAACATGAGCAAATGCCTTATCGATTCACTCGAAACTGTCGCTACGCAAATTAAAAGTTTTTTATACTTTTACAAGTTAGGGTAGCAGGATTCAGGAATAAAGTAAATGATAGGATATTTTTTTCAAAACTGATTTACAAATTAAGTTGAACTTGAATGCTTGTTTTTGTTTTTACAAAACATATTTTGGAGTGAATAATTTAATCTATATATATAAATGAATGTCTGTCTGTATGTATGTATGTATGTATGTATGTATGTATGTATGTTCCCTATAGACTTCAAAACCACTTGACAGATTAGCATGAAACTTTGGGAATATGTTGTGTGAATATTGAGGATGGTTTCTGACCATAAATTTTAATAGAAGAGCTAATAATTACTATTAATTAATCCATTTTATAGACCTAACCTACTGAACTTGCCGGCCAAACAGCTGAAAGGAACAGCTGATAGAAGTCAACAGTTTTTAATCATATGGCAGGCCCCTTAGCGGCGTTATTTACGCTGTCTTTGAACAGCAAAAGACTTAGCACTTTGCATGTAGGCTACTGTGCAGTCGGAGCCTTGCAATATGTAGGAAACATACGACTGGGTATGATGAAATGTAATTATGCCAGGTTGATGACATCTGTTAACCAATGCAGCTAGAAATTTGAAATGCAGCCTCAGCGGGAGGTGGCGAATAATAAAATAAAAAACTAGCTTCTACCCTTATAGTAGGAAGCTTAAATTTGAAATGTTTCTTCATTCAGAGGTGGTGATTAAGAAAACAACGAAGCCTCTATGATCAGCTGGAAGAGCCCTGGGACTAACTTCTTTCCTAATTTGAAATGTAACCTCAGCGGGAGGTGGCGAATAATAAAATCAAGGAGAATTTTTATGAGAACGCAGCAACGCGCGTCGAGCCAGCTAGTCTATATATATAAAAATGAATGTCTGTCTGTATGTATGTATGTATGTATGTATATATGTATGTTCCCTATAGACTTCAAAACTACTTGACAGGTCGGCATGAAACTTTGGGAATATGTTGTGTGAATATTGGGGATGGCTTCTGATCATAAGTTTTAATAGGGGAGCTAATAATTATTATTAATTAAACCATTTTATAGACCTAACCTACTGAACTTGCCAGCCAAACAGCTTAAAGGAACAGCTGATATAAGTCAACAGTTTTTAATCATATGGCAGGCCCCTTAGTGGCGTTATTTACGATGTCTTTGAACAGAAAAAGACTTTGCACTTTGCATGTAGGCTACCGTGCAGTCGGAGCCTTGTAATATGTAGGAAACATACGACTGGGTATGATGAAATGTAATTATGCCAGGTTGATGACATCTGTTAACCAATGCAGCTAGAAATTTGAAATGCAGCCTCAGCGGAAGGTGGTGAATAATAAAATAAAAAACCTAGCTTTTACCCTTATAGTCATAGGAGGTTTAAATTTGAAATGTTTCTTCATTCAGAGGTGGTGATTAAGAAAACAACGAAGCCTCTATGATCAGCTGGAAGAGCCCTAGGACTAACTTCTTTCCTAATTTGAAATGTAACCTCAGCGGGAGGTGGCGAATAATAAAATCAAGGAGAATTTTTATGAGAATGCTGCAACGCGCGTTGGGCCAGCTAGTACGAAATAAATAATAATTTCTCAGGCCATGGAATCTTACAGCAGAATTGAGAATTTCAAAAGAGATTATTGCTTTTTCCGTGTGAAGGCAATTGAGATCCTTGCTCCCAATGAAATCCTTAATCCAATCTTAGATCATTGCAAGTAAGTTAAGGTATAATTTTTATGGTCAGTGAAGTTATTGGGGCATTAACAGAATAAAATATGAAATAAGTGAACATTCGATTAAAATTATAGCTTGTATTATATTATTATTATTATTCCGCGTTATATTAATGTTGTTGTTTGAGAATTTCAAAGTGAAATATCCCCCTTAAAACATAGCCTACCTGTACTCATTTACGAGTGAAGGGTCACAGACAAAATCGGCTGAAGAGACCTTTTAAATCCTCTCTCGTTTCGCACCCAGCCTATATTTATATTTTATAAAAGTTATGTTTATAAGTTAAAGTATCGTAGGTCTAGATTTAATAAAATATTATAAATTTTGAAATTATTTATTATAAATTTTGAAATTATTCGAGTTTATGAAGATTAGCTGAACCTATGTTTAACATCGAAACTATGTTAACAAATGAAAACATTCATGTATATGAAATATTTAAATTTCATTTCATTATTTGACTGCTCAGTTTATCAGCTAAGTAATGATCTGCCATCGCCTATCTCTCAGCACTTTACGTTTTCATTTGACTCTACCTTATCAATTATTCATTTCCTTTCGGAAGGCAATCGAGTGTTCGAATTGACATCCTCTTTCCTGTACGGCTTCATCCAACCAAGCAATGGTATGTTAGTTAGGCCGGACAGATCATGTAGGCTGTGAATAGACGACTAATTGGACGCTGGCTACATTGAATGAGCCCGTTAAAAGACTTTTTATTATCTGGCCGAGCATTGTCCTGTCAAATTTAGAGATGGCTTGACACAGCTTGCTATTCACAGCCTCCCGTATTATTATTCTCCATCAATACGCCCCGTGGTAAGGTGCGTCAGTCTGGCTGCATTGTTACTACATTCTACAGCCCGTCTACTGATAAATCCAAACATTACCTGACTGCTAATTAGACATTCAAGATTATCGTATTATTCCAACACCCACCACAGTGCATGAAGAAGTTTTTTGTTTTGTATCATCATTAAAAAAAACGATCTCGCCTTATGCTTTAATTAGCCAACATATTATGTTTTCCTCACTTTTTCCTGTAGAACTCTAATCACAGTACTTTTAATATCTTCTTCTTTGGAGAATGAAACTTCTATTTTTAAAAACATTCATCATATTTTTCAGTAGCCTATAGTTTTTAGAAAAGCTCCATGATCAAATAAATAAGAACTGCTCATAGTATTTTTGTTCCCAGGACTTTGGCCTACTAATTTGTCACTTCAATTTCAAGTTTACAAAGTAGGTTGAAAAAAAATATTTTTTCCTTCGTACTGAAGTGTGAACATCTTTATGCATTTTTTTGTGTGGCTCTTATTGGTGGGGAGACTACCACGGCCAGCTCTACCCCGCCTTTAGAGCCGTGTTCTGGAGGACAGTTTAAGGTGGGTTCCGAATCCTTATGGCGATTGACATGAATCAATGATGAAGTGGTCTAATTGCTAAATCTCAACATCCACAGCTAACTTATCATTCCAGATGATACTTACTATAATTTCAATTATACCTCTCTTTCTACTTTCTTCTTGAAAAATCAGATTACAAGGTAGTTATCAAATTACTAGGAAGTATTCCAGTTCTTGAGGACATTTTTTACAGTTCAGAAGATCCCCTGATTTTTTGTGTTCATTATGAAAATAAATTTTGGAGAGGTTTCTCAGTGGAATTTTTGAAAAATTGGGAAATAATATCAGTATCAATTGATATCATTTGATACGAATAACTCCTGATTATAGACATGTTACTCTCTTGAGAATTGAAATCACAAAACGTTCGAGAACTGAATTATTTTTTGTCGTTGAATGGTTCGAATTCGGTCTGAATATGTCATTAAAGAAGTGAAATTAAAACCGGGTTGAATGAATGAATTCAATCAGGGCGCTTTATTGAGAATAAAGGATTATAATTGACTCGAACTACATGGTCTGTAATTAGAAACTCTTTTAAACCGCCTCGTAAAGTGTAACTTTACTTGGGGTCGATGAGTGAAGGGGGAAGTAGGTAATGATGAAAGTACAGGTTTTATACCCTTTTGCATGGATGGAGTAGGGTTGAGCGGTCTTAACGTTTAGAAAGGAGTGCGATTAACCTACAGTATAAAGTCTGGATGAGGCTACTCGGCATTTAGGCGATATTTGAGCAGTTTTGAGTTAGGGCTCTAACGAGAGATACAATTGTGTTGGTGGGGGGGGGGGGGGGGATGGCAGGGTCACTAAATTAGAGTCGATTGTGTTGCTCGGGTGTGCGGTGCTGCTGGTGGCGGCAAGCGCCCGTACACACCACTCCACCTCTCACAATCATCACTCCTAAGCAATAGAAGAACGCAACGCAATGGTCAGAAGAGTATGCAGTAGCACTGGTTGCTGCTTGCTCCTGCTCGATCCTCGGTGAGGGGGTTGAAAGCCAGGCAATTGCCAAGCGTTCTACAGTGTTTGTGTGAGCGTAGCTCTGCTGGAAAGAGAAAATTCCAAAAGTGCTCAGATATAAATCAAGAATCGCTTTTTTAAATTAGTTCTCTGATTAGAGCGGGGTCGCCGGCACAATAGAATTCAATTAACCTCGCCCTATTGTGGCCCTCGCGGGAGCGGGAGGGGACGGCTTAGAATTTTGATTGCTCTGTACCGCTTCAGTAGCCAGACGGCCAAGTCGTCGTTTCATGTAGCCTAGTTCAAAATTTCGCCGTCATCAATGACGCCGCGCTGCTACTCTTACTTCTCACCTCTACTTTTTTCTCTTCTGCTCCTCCCCATCAACCTTTCTTTCTTTTCTTTCCATTCTCGTTCTCTCCCTTAACAACGCCTCCGAACCTTGTTGCAGTTTTAATTAACTGAAACGCTATTTATAGCTTCAATTACACACCCTCAGATGTGATGAGAAGGCTCGTGCTACTGAGCAGATTGAAGAGTATCTCTTTGCTAGAATAGAGGGAGTGCCTTTTGAAATTTATTGTATCTACTGAATTAACATGGTTAAATTCTAATGAAATCACACTTAGATTATCGGTAGCCTGTTCAGCGGAAAATTTTAGCAAACAAGAAAGACGCTACATTCACAATGGCGATAAACTGTAGTCTGTTCTACCGGAACAATTTCCACTGAAATATGTTTTAATCACGACTGTGAAACAAATGGAGCAATTCCGAAAGAGGCTCGAAATTTGTGAAGTTTGCCAACGTCAAAATTTGTAGAAAACTTATTGGCGTAGGCTGTTCCCCATATATCTCAGGTGAAAATGTTCAGTAAGTGTTGAGTAATCATTTTGAACGGATAAATATCAGAAGGGGTCGTACAATATGCATATCATATTACCAGTCAACAGTAAAGTAGCATCGCGAGGTCATGAGAAAAAGTAAATGTAGAATGATTGCTGGAGTTCCGAGCACGTGTAAATCACAATATTACTATATTAACTAAATCCTGAATTGTATTATCTACCTCTCCATTGCCTGTTGGAATACTATGACAACAAACATTCTCTGTCAACTTATGACAACAAGCTTAATTAGATAATTTGTAAATTAACTTACATGCACATATCAAGTCATCAGAAATCATCTGTTTGATTTGATTTGCTTACATTCTAATATGGATTATCCTCCAACTAATCAATAGCAATAATGAACAATAATCTAATAAATGCCGAATATCGTTTATTCTACAAGGATTCATAATGATAGCATTCAGGAAAACATGAAATTCGCTCCCAAATATCTAAAATAGATAAACTAGGAAGACTGGAACAGATGATCATAATCTGCAGTAATCGATTTCAATAATCGATCATTGTTTTTCAAAATCTAGTATTTTCTATCTATCAAACTTATTGTTACTGAACCACTTGTAAGAAAAATTGTGGTATTATGTTGGTGCAGAAATCAGTTAGCCTTAAGGGTGACTTATAGAGATTGTAATGGGATTTTGGGCAATTCCATTGTGTTGCGCCTTGTACCTAGTGACCAGCCAACATATAATTCACCAGGGAAAAGTGGTAGTCTGAGGCCAGCCAGCGTTTTGAATAAAAAGCGTTTCAATAACAGAAACGAGTGGGCTCCGTCTGCATCGCGGCGGCAGTCGCGACGTCTACTTTGTTAGATTCGATCGAGCCTCTCCGCCTCCAGTTTTGGCTTCCCCTTCTCCTTCTTCATCATTCCTGGCTCCACCATCCCCCTCATCTATAAACGCAAGTAGGTTCGTCGGCAATCAGAAACTCAATTTCTGGACACAATGAAGGCAATTATTTTTGCAGGGACTTGCATTGTCAACTGGTAAATTGCCCTCCCCGGCTGTTTAATTCATTTCAACCCTTCTGCCTCCCCCCCTCCAGCCGCAGCAGCGCGTTGCTTGCGCAGGGGAGGCCTTCCTCGAATTAATAGAATTTGTAACTAGTTCGCCCTCGACGCCCGCCGCCGCAGCCACCGCCACTGCGCTCAAGTTCTGCTCGACTCGGCTGTCGCGCGGCGCGGCGTGGTGAGGCCCGCAAGTCTTCTGCGTTGCAAAACGCCCCCTCGCTACTCGCGACTAAACAAAACCCCAGACGATGTTTCTCGCTTTCTGTGCTTTACGACCATTCTTCATTTGTTCTAGCAATGCTAGAACAAAGGATTCAACAGTTCAACAAGCTATTTCAAGCTACTCTAATGATGTTAATAATTAACAGTGAAATTATTTCACTACAAGTTGCAGAAGCGGAAATTTGAATGAGCCTCTGTATTATAAAATTCATGTTGAATGAAAATCTCTTATTCCACACAATAAAATGATTATAACTTATAGAATAATAAATTTCTTCTTTTTTGTATACTAAGACGAATCTTTGTTATCTGAATAAATACATTATTTGGCATGACAGATGACAGTAAAGACTTCCTCAGTGTATGACTCATATATTATTTTATTTATTCATAGTGACAACACAATCAATACAACGATGCAATTCGCTATTGTCCACAACCTCTTTCTTTTCACTAATTTTCCACTGCAGAGATCAAATTTTAGGTTATGATCACGTTTTACTCGAAATTTCTCTTTAAAGACAGCGAATAAAGAAATATTTATTATAAGATGAAACAATTTGAAATAAAAAAGATCAACTTTCATATTTTATATTACCGTGACTGTACTGCATTTCGTCTGGTCTTGAAAATGATCTTTATGTGAAAACTAGTGGTTCACCCGTGCGTTGCAACGGGATTTTAGTTATAATAGCGGTACCCGGTGAATTGTTTTCCCTTGCATTAAAGTATTTATTGTCAACAGCATGCATCTAATATGTTATTAGTGATTCTATATTGTTTAATTGGCATAAATTGGCACTTGATTAGCATTAGTGATATGTTAATTAGCATTAGTACTCTTGAATTAAGTGTCATTGATCATTTTTTGTAAGCATTGTTTTTGGTAATAAAAGAATTTATTATTATTATTATTATTCCCAAGAGCCTAGCACAAACCGCATCTTCCTAGCTTCCTTCAAATGTTATTTTTTGTTTCGTTAAATTGCAATTAGAAAATTCTGTTATTTCATCAGAGAAATAATGGATGAAACATAAGCTGATACGGTACGCACGTAAGTCTGCAGACAGCGGTAAGGGCCAACCAACCATATGATTAAAAACTGTAGACTTCTACCAGCTTTTCCTTTAAGGATAGACTTCATAGGAGCCATCTCGGGACTATTCTATATTGTGCCTGAAAATTTCATAAAAATCGGTTCAGCGGTTTCGGAGTATACTGGCAACATACATACATATTTACACACATCGCCTTTGTAAGAGATTTCAACATAGGCCACAGTCGTTACAGTCTACAGTCTATTATGATCCCGTTCTCTGATTACTGCATTGCTATATACACACGAGTTTTCAAATTAGTAGGCTATTGTTCACTAGTTATGAAGCTTATTTCGCACTAATGATATGTTTTCCTAATCTCTTCAAAGGATATATTTGTGGTGAGGCAGATTTATACAAAAATGGATTGAAAATCTTCAACTAACTTGCCAAGTATGCCAACTGGAATATCAGTATTTCTGCGCTCATAGTCTATGCACATACAGTAATTACTGTAATATTTTATATGGTGACTGTATAAAACATTACCGTATCTTCTATCGGTCAATGCGGACCGCTAATCTCTTCAAATAAAGAGTTGGAGTAATCTAACTATATCCGATAAATAAGTAAGACGAATGTAATTCTCAAGAAGTTGAAGGATTTAACTATATCCTATAAATAAGTAAGAAGAAGACGAATGTAATTCTCAAGAAGTTGAAAGATAGGAGTAAAAACTATGCTCCAGGAGAGAAAAAAAATAGGATTTCAAAGAAGTTGAAAAATTGATTTGATGAAGATGGTGGAAGATAGTAGAGCAAAAGCGAAAAGGTAATGATGAACACGAAAGAATAACAGGATGTATATGGCTTCTGGCGTTTGAAAAATTTAGGGTGTGACCAGGATAGGCTTGAAACAAGCAATAAAATCTGTCAGCAAAACATGTGGGCCCACGTGTTCACGAAGACACGTCGTTTTCCATCCCGACACATATGTGTCCCTCCGCCTCCCCCCTCCCCCTCATCGCTGGCACTAATTTCAGACTAATTGGAAACTGCTTTTTAACGATGCTTCTTCAAACTATAAATAAATTACACGTCGTGGGAGACTTTTCTTAATGATGCATTTACAAACGAAAACAACTAAAGTTGTTTCTCAGTTATCAATATCATTACGACACCCACCAACTAAATGTTAAACTCGTCGTGCTTAACGAAAGTTGAAGTCGGAGCTCATGCGACTTTCATGACCAGCTTCATTCGTGTGTAGGACCATAAATTACTGTCAATTGTAGCGAATAACAGACAATAACATGCATGATGCATGATATTGTGACCGTGACACTCCTTTGAATCCCGCCTAAGTTGCTGCTGATAATCACAAGGATTTCTTAGAAAAATCACAAGGAGAAGACTTCTCCGCTTTACTACTATTGAACTTCGTTCGTTACCTTTTGTTTTGAATTATAAATATTTTTTTGATTGTTTATTTAACAAGAGACATTGTGTATTTTATATACTATGTCGTTACACAAGATGCTTGTTATTTTACACGAATATGACCATTAATACAATCTACCATAACTATGGTGAAGAAGAAACTATCTACTAGATCTGCTATATTGTTCTGTTATCCCAATAAATTTTGAATTTTGTTTAGATTTTGAAATATTCCTAGAATGATGAATCATGTATGAATAAATTTCAGGTGATATAAATAATGGGATTCTTTTCTGCTCCTACTTAATCTTTTATGATGAATCTCGCTCTCATGCGTCTTCACCCAGATAATTGAATAATTTTCGTTCTGTTACGAATTCTGCTATTATTTATCTTGATGATTGTTTATTATGAATCGTAGGGCTGTTGTTGGCAACATATGCAAGTAACATGCATGTACCAAGATTGTCAAAAGCAATGCCATCGATTACGAGTTTAACTGAATAGTGGTGTAGTACATACGAGGGTTGATGTGATTGTTTGAAGAATAAGAGGGCGAAACTCTCAACTAAACGAAGTCCTGGTCAGCCAATATACGAGTAGCTCCCCTTCCTCAGAGAAAATAGAAAGAGAACAAGGAAAGACAATGAGAGGTTTTATGAAAAATCGATACTTCATTAATTTAGCACACACACACACACACGCGTAGAAAGTTAGTTGTGTGCACGCATTTCGAACTGCCAGCAAATAAGACGAGTGAATCATTCGCTCCAATCAAGTTTCCATCTTAAAAGTAAACGATATTGTCTGGCGGTGGATTTTGCCGTGCAAGCAAGCAAGCATCCGCCTGCAGGAACGACAACGTAATGAAGGAGGGAGACCGATTACAATCCGTATAATGGGGTGGCTACCCCTAATGTGATAGTAGCAAGTCGAGCAGAGGGTAGTCGACGCAATTGTAATCGAAACTAAATGGCGTTTTGATGTTGAAGGAGAGAGGATGAGTGGGAGAGCGAGAGATTGAGAGAGAACGAGAGAGAGTGAGAAGATGCTGTGGGAAGGCAGAGTGGAGTTGAGCTGAGTGCCCAAGAGGGTGGGCTTAATTTAATATTTAGGCCCGACATTCATTCCGCGTTTGACTGGAAATGAACAAATTTAATAAACTTTATTAGAAATTGAAAAAATCACTCCCAGCACATGCAGAAAAAGTCAACAACAGCAGCGCTCTATTGCGAATCAGTTATTTATTAAATTGAAATTCCCACTTACACTCTTGATCGGAAGCGTCCAGTTTTTTCCAGCAGCTTGTCACACAATTCCATTTGTACTTTTTAAAAGTGCATTATTTATTGTTTGCATTCAATTAATACTCGCACTCGGATTAATGACGCACGCACAAAATTAATGTAAACGTCAATTGTGACGTTAGTCAGGAAAAGCATACATCTAAAAAATTACGTTTATCATCATTCATCATAATATCAAAGCTTCCAATCCAATTTTGGGATAATTAGCATTTGTTGCATGAATTTTTACTCAAGGAAAAAATGTGTTGTCTCTCTGAGGCTAAATGAACGCGTGGAAATTGTTAAAAATAAACAACAATGTTTTAATACATAAATATTGGATAAACGAAAACTGAAACTAAGATCGTTGGCAAATCTACCTGATTGCTTTTGATTGTACAAATAAAAAAGAGGCTAATTGATCTATGAATATTACATCATTTCAATGTACTATATAAGGTGAATGTGCCAACTAATTATTCTCAATTTGCAGTGGATGCATGAACTATGAACGGGAACTTTCGAACTTCGTTTTCAAAGTGAACTTCTAAAATAAATAATTGATATTCTTCAATTGAAAAGAATCGGGGATTGTTCTTCAAAGTGAAGTTCCTAAAGACACTTGGACTTGACCTGAAATTTCGATTCTTTATTAAATTTTCGAAGAAAGCAATTATTGTGGGCAGTGATCTGTTGTATCTTTGTTTTAGCCATTAATAACATATATTTGCACTTTGGAGTGCTTATTTGGGAAAGGAATGTTCTATACCAGTAGGCCTACGTGGGTGTGATGATAGCTCTCAGAGTAGTGGAATCCCTGCACATCAGAATTTGGATAAGACGTTGTGTCGCCACCAGCATTGAAGAAACCCATTATCGCACAAGGGTCGCGCTAACCTCTTTCTCAGTCTCTCTCCCCTCGCTCTTTCTCTCGCCTGTCATCCTCTTCTCTGCATCGCGACCCATCTCTGCAGTTGTCGGCAGAGCTCTCTCCTAAGAATCGAAAGCAAACATCCTGTCCAGAGCCATTTCCGGCAAATCCGTATACAAACAAGCCGAGGCCGAGATAGACTGGCGGGTCTACTTGGTTGGGCCGCCGAATGTTTCTTTTCCGCTCTGCTCCTAATGGCATCGACAGCGATACGTTCCGAACACGCCCTCATCGCTCGTCACCATCCTCGTCCTCATTTCTGCCGCCTCCGACTGACACAGCCATATGTGCCTGCTAGTATCAGCACCAGCCTACAAACTGCAGCATGCAGCTCGACAAACAATATTAAAACGCATCACCCTGTTTCTAGTGTACACATACATGCCTCTTTTCTGATAAGTCTCACTGGCATAAACATCAGCTTATATCAACTCTTAGACTGTGTGGTTACACATAAATGTTTGTCTCCTTTCTAGTGGAAATAAAGGCAGATTGCCTTCAAGGATCTAATAGTGCTTGGCTTGAAATTAAGGCCAACATTTCTTCAAGAGAAGGAACATAGAAGAAAGAAGAGGAACAGATTGAAAGTTTCAAAAATATAATTGCAGATTTTCATCCATTTTATGCTCATTGTACTCATTATTTTGTTTATAAAGGACGTTGAGTCCAAGTATGTAGTATAGTTTACAGCCTACAATAGGCTCCACCATTTTTCATTGACCAACATAGCTGGAAAATTCATTGAGCATGAGATCTTGACAACTCTACTTGACCTCAATGTTTGCTCCAAGCTTCCAATTAGAGCTATTGCAGTTTCCTGGATAGATTGTTATAAATGAGAGTGAGCGTTGATCTTGCTTGACCTATTCAATTATGACCTTTTAAACAATATTTTATTTTTGCTTTAGAGCTTTCGTTAGTTTTAGCCTATACAAATAAGCAGTTTTAAGCAGTTTCATATCATTCATCTTATTTTACTGCTGGAGTGCATAAATTAATTCATGCATTTATTTATTTACAAAGGCAACTTTAAACAAGTATTTTAAGCCTAGGTGATGATGAGGGGGTGAGTGATAATACAGACTTATTTATATATGATGTTCTGTTGATGAAGAAGAGATGCATTGAACAAGCGCTGTGATGATTGTGTGATGAGCTGCATACTGGCAATATTGGATTAGACAGAATATTATATCAGACTACTCTACTACTGATCTCAAGTAAACTGTTGTTGACCAATGAGGAAATCAAAAATACTTTTCTTTTATTAGCCTACTTGATTGTAGAAAATATAACACCGTTTGTCTTCATCAATGGACAACTAAGAATTGTTCGTGAGGTTGACTCTCTACGTTTAGTGATTAAAACAATGAAACTGTGTCTATACTGGAAATTTTTATTTATAATGGAAAGTTCAATTATCATCAAGTAGGTGAGATTTGTTAACATTAATCAACAAAAAGGTTTTTTACGCTTTTAAAATTCGGCCGAAGCCAAATGTCACAGTTTGATTGATTGAGTAGCTCCCCTCTGTAAACTAGTCCATTCCGATCAGCGAAGCATTAACATTTCCTAATAGGTCAAGCGATTGATTAGCAAACTCAATTTCATTATTATGGAATGAATTTTCACTGACAGCCATTACTCAACATTTGCCCGGCACAAACAATTCGCTCAGCAAGCCACATTGCAAATTACAGAATGGGCCGCCATGTTGTAGACAGTGGACTACCTGGAAGCTTCTCGACAGTTAGCAATTTATTATGCCATGCTGAAATAGATTGGCATGAATGAATGGAGCCGTGCAATTGTGATCTCGGTGAGCGGGATCGAAAACGATTAGAGCCTAATCCACTTAGTGCCAAGACGGAGCACTGAACAGTGGAGGAGGCAGTCGTCTTTTTTCGCTTCTCCACTCATGGACGGTTCCATTTTCGAAATGAAATGTCGCGTTCAATTTTATGAAATTTGTCCTAGTCTAATAAATTATAACGTTCGAGACTTTTTCGTTTCTCTTGGGCGGAAAAATTTATTGAAGCGCTGGGAAAGTGTGTAATGTATCGAATGTTGGCTCTGCTCTATCCAACTCCCTTTATCACTGGGCACGTCAGAGTCGGGCTGAGAAGTAGGGCTGTTTGTGTCTGCGGGAATTCAGAACGACGAGTAAATGCCGAGTGCTGGAGAGGATAGGAGTGTAAGCAATCGGACACGGCGGCCATTAGGAAGATTGAACTATCCCTCTCGGCCAACTCCTTCCTACCTCTCCAACCTCACTTCACTCTTCCTTCCTTCCTTCCAACAAGGTGTGCTTTCTGTTTAATGCGCCATCTTGGAAAGTGATCCCCGTTGACATATATGTAGCATTCGTTTCTAAAGTTATCACCATTTCAATAATAAATTTATTGGTTTTCTTCATGGATTTTTCATTGAACCTTCTGGCTTACAATAACTTAATCATTTCAGTGAGCAAGGGTTGACTTACACCACTTCTTTCTTTCGTAGTAATAGGAACAAACGGTAATAAATAATATTCCATCTATTGAGGGATAGCTTCTTACTGATGTGTATAGAACTAGTGCTTCTCAACCTTTTGTGGTTTGTAATCCACTATAGGTGCTTTTAAATTTAAAGCGATCATAACACAACCTTTGATTTCGTCTCAAGAACTTGACAATAGTTCGACGCCGGTTCTCTTAAACACAATTACGACAAACAATTTTCAAAAAGGAAATGCTTACATGAAATACAATGATGGATGTTAATGATTATTCTACTCGCCAGGTGTGGTTTTTTATAACTTTTTATATTTTGACTAGATCTTCGGTAGCCAACTGCATTTGAAATTGAATCTAAGTATTGTTTGTTTCTAGAGGTGAGCAATCAAGTAGTTACAGTAGAAATTTATGAAAAACATGATTTTAAATATTCTATCATTGTTGAAACACAAAATTGAAAATGCAGGATCTCGTCTATTTCTGAATCTTGCTGCGGCCCACTTACGATTTTGTCGCTGCCCTCTGGTGAGTTGTGACCCACCGGTTGATCAACGCTGTTCAACTCAATGTTATGATAATAATAGAAACCTGAGAATAACTTTAAGCTATTAAACAAAGCTGGGTAAACAAACCGCGACGTATTCCGCGGTATTCTTCCTTTACCTCAAAATGTATCTCTTGCTTATTGAAATAATTTTTCAAAGTGTCTATGTGTAAGGGTGCGATTATGTCGGAGCTGTGATTAGCGATACAAGCTGCGATCCTAGCAACGCGTAAATAATACCGACGTGCTTTCTAAATGGGCCTGTTTATGTCGGAGCTGCGTTGTTAATCGCTCTTGGGTCCTGACCATCGATGAGAGCAGCGATAATAGCTCAGTCCATTTTCTCAGCTAGTATCGAGGCTCCGAACATGGATGTTGACAATTTAATAACACAAGTTTTTATGAGACCAGCATTATGGGACAAGATTAATAAAAATCACCACAATTGATTTGTGTTGGACAAGTTGTGGAGTGAAATTGTTCAAGAATTGAACACAAAACGTAAGTAAAATTAGTGATATTTTCATGAATACAACGTGGATTTGGATTTTTACAATGAATTTATACATAAGTACATTTTAAACAGGTTTCGTATTTTTTTTGGCTCTGTAATCTTCAGAATCACAGCACAAATTCGTTTTTCAAAACACAAACTCACGAATCAACCTTTGAGCGCGACTGTCTCGGCATGAACAGCCGATAGAAGCAGAGCGCTACTCCCTACTAGCATCGCTTCTCTCATCGTTGCTACGATCGTTTATCACAGCTCCGACATAAACGTACCCTTAAGCCAGCTGGATAGACCCCCAGCTTTCAAAGAGATGTGGTGATGATAACGATTACACATTTGCCATTCAAGTAAATCAGAGCATGCACTCATTGTTCGTCGTTTTGTGTGTTTATGTCTCGCTGTGGGGGTAACGGGGGGGGGGGAGGGGAATAAGGATGTGTTGGCTTGGAAAGCCTAGCCTAGCAACTGAGTGCCTAATGAGTTTCCAATTATGAGACGGTGGCCAAGCAAGCAGTATGATGTGTTTGTGTATGGTGTGGAGGGGTGGGGTGGCATGAAGTCGACGGTGATTAATTATGAAGACGAATAAGTGTTTCAGCTTCAATTAATTCCGTTAATTAATATAGCCGTTATTTTGACAACGCCCCATCGGTCTATTTGTAGACTACGGTTCAGTGGGGCTCTTCTCAAGGCTCGAGGAGGCTCCCTGGTGCTGTCTCTCTCAGCTGCTGTCACTGTCTCTGCTTCTGCTCCTGCTCGTGCATGCTATGTGTAGTACAAGAGCACACACTTGGAGCGTGTAGATTGCAGGATGACGACGGCGACTCACTTCGGCTTTGCTGTGAAATTGATTCCGCTAGACACCACGTCCATAACGCATGTTGCCGGCTCTCTCGCTATTATCATTATTACTTCTTGTGGAGCTGTAGTTTGGGGACTCAGAGTTTGGGACGACCCATGTGTGCTGTGTCCCCTTCCTCCTGCCACCACGTTCACCCTGATCTAGTAATCTCCTTCTCATCGCCATTTTTGTTCCTCTACTCCCCCAGTTATATCAACAAAAGTCATTTGCTGTGTCATGATAAAACATCTTCTAATATTGCGTGCTTGTGTGTATCTTCCAGCAAAAATATTATCCTGTAAAATAATCAGCGCTGTTGAAAAACCTTGTGGACAAAGAACGTCTTTGACCTGGCATCTCTTCATACCCAGCTGTTTTTGTTTTTTTTTTCACTTTCAGAACCGGCATAGCATAAAAGCATAAATATTTACCACAATGAACAGAATGGGTAGTCTGTCAACTCATTCTTAGCAGTTCACAGAACGAAATCTCGTTTTGTGTATACAACGTAGCCTACACAGCGTTACAAGCGGCTGAACTAATGAGAACTAGTCGTTCTTCAAATGAAGATGTGTGTGAGAATATCTCGTAGCATAGAGTAGTAATCATTGGTAGAATGCCGACATGCGCAAGGAAAATTCATACAACTGCCAAGAATGAATTGACAAGCTATACCTATCATTGTGTAGTTTTCTTATTTTACTAGAATCAAATGAGTGAGGAATAGTTTCAACCTGGAAAAATCACTTTGCCTATGATTTTGCAACGCCTACATGAGTCTTGAGACTTTTACATGGGTAATGAGGTAAATAGTGACAAATCCTGAACGAAATTCGAACTCAAGACCCTAGAAACAGCAGCCAGCAAGAGATTTATCTAATCGGAGACAATCTGTCCAACCAACTGAGCTACTACCGTATTACCCGGTGTCCGATGATACCAAGGATTCCCCTAGGAAGATAATTCCTACAGCATCCAAATTGAACACATACGCAAAACGTGTACACCTTAAAAGCTTGAGGAAGTTAATTAAATCGCCTAGTAAAAAATCCCGGAACTTTGCAGTTGGTGCATCCCAGGGATGAAAAAATTCTATATAATTAATATTGAATAGATGTCAAGAAAAGCAGAATATCAAATTAGTATTTGCGTATTTAAGTAAGTGTAAATTTGAACAGATTATTGTTACAATATTTCAAGAAGACTCACAATTTAATACGTATTAATAATATTTACTCATGACTTTTTACTCATTGATATTAATATTAATTAATGCAAATTATTGTTTGCTGTTGCAGGTGTGAAATCAGAAGCAAAATCTTGCAGCCAAGAATGTGCTGGATGCGGGAAACCTATTGCTGAAAGGTATGCTCATCACTAATTGATTTCTATAAATCAGATTTAATTTGTAGATTGTGATTGAAATTGCTAAACATCGATTTTAAAAATCCATCAATTTTTAAATTAATGACGCATCAAGTAACTTTATTTGTAGATGGCATCTTACTCGTGGATGGAATTTTGAAGGTGTTTTTCTTGAAATAATTATCATATAATAATGTTTTGGACAATGTAACATATTCAAAATTTGTGAAGGGAGCCATTTTGGACTTGAGTCTGTTACGCCTTCACATTCGTTGTAAATTTGTCACAATAAATAAATAAAATATTCAATAAATTTTTTAATTGAGTATCACAATAGCCCGAAATAGATTGAAGTTTTACAGTTTATGTGAAGTTCTGAATTCTAAATTTGTTACTTTCTTGGCTTGGTTGAATGCTTTGGACCAAATTATTTTTATATAATATTCAACATTTTACAACTACATGAATGGTATTTTGTATTCTTTTATTGCACCAACATTTGTTTCATACTTGCACAATGATTTAAAAGTAGAAGTGATAGTTCAGAATTTATGAAGAGCGTCACTCGTAGTCCATCCAGTATTACATTATATCAAATAATTCAATTATTTCATCAAGTCCTACCTACTTATTAGGACTAGGCTCAAAATTAATTATTTTAGCAACCACATCTGCTTATTTGATCGTGTTTTTTTGTATCTAATTAATTATCAATAATTAAGTTGCATGAAGTTTAATTTTTCCCTCATATTTTCCAGATACTTATTGAAGGCAATGGATATGTTTTGGCATGAGGACTGTTTGAAATGTGGCTGTTGTGACTGTCGACTAGGTGAAGTTGGATCAACACTCTATACAAAAGCAAATTTGATTTTATGCAGGAGAGATTACCTTAGGTAAATATGCTCCCCGTTATCTTCCAATTTTAAATTTCACTTACTTACGATAATCAGTCTATAAGTAATTTAATGCAGATTAATTAATTCAGCCCATTTTGGGGTTTAATCAGTTTGGGCGCCTCTGACAGCTACAGCTCTCGGGTTCAATTCCCGTTCGGACGTATTCTGTGTCATTATTTACCCCATTATACCCACGCTCATGTCTCAGACATATGTGGGCATCATCTTCATCAGCATAAAAAACCTATTGCCTTCAAAGTTTTCTAGTTTGGATTTTTGTCAAGCATAGGCAATAATATCTTACAAATTAATCTAACTTATTCAGAAACTGTATAATATCATGACTATAGGCCTACATTGTTTAATACTATTATACTCAATGAATTACAACTACATAAAATAATCAAATATTGAATATCTACTTGATTAAATATTTAATGGTGATCGCATAAATTATATATATGCCAATAGAATCATATTATTTTGTTACGAAAAACATGATTGAACTGAATATACAGGGTGGGGGAAATGTTTGGAAACGGCTTAATATTTCATATACAAAGGTGATTTTGCGGTAGGTATGATTGAGGATCCTACTCAAATTGAAAATACTATTTTACTGTGACTTTAAAAATCTGGTCCGCCATCTTGGAACCGCCATTTTGAATGTAACTTTTTTTTTTTAAATAGGAAGGGGGTCATGCGATACATGATTTCAATACGGAATTTTAAGACAAAATGAATGCCGAAAACCGCACATCGATATGTCAACCCGTTTCGGAGATATTTACATTATTAATCGATACCATGAAAAGCAGAAATGAAATAAATAAGTACATTAAAATCTTACCTATCAAATTTTTTGTTAATAGTGTTTGCTAATAAACATTAAAACCCAATTATTTTAATAAATGTTCAAACTGTTTTCCTTCAGCTGTTTGACAATGTGCTAATCCTAAATAATAGCCATCAAGCACATTTTGAATCATTTCGCGTGATGAACATCTGACTCTGGATATCATAATATCAACAATAATCATGATATCAACCTAAAATCATCTGTAATAATCCAACTGATTTAATGAATTCTTTTTCAATCATGAAGTAGTGAGTGTGTTTAAAGTCGTTCGCAATGGCATTTTTAAATGAAACTGCACATTTTGAATCATTTCGCGTGATGAACATCTGACTCTGGATATCATAATATCAACAATAATCATGATATCAACCTAAAATCATCTGTAATAATCCAACTGATTTAATGAATTCTTTTTCAATCATGAAGTAGTGAGTGTGTTTAAAGTCGTTCGCAATGGCATTTTTAAATGAAACCGAGAGAATAACTTTGTTAATGATGCGCGGCTATGGAGATAGAGTACGGTCTTACCAAGAAGTTTCTGATTTATTTAACGAAACATTTCCCAACAGAAATCCAATTAGTAAAAGTGTTGTTTTTAAGACAGTAAAGCGGTTTCAAGAAACGGGCAAAGTGACTGATCGTGCTCGCACTGGAAGAACAAATACTGCCACCAACAATGAAAAATCTTTAGAGGTAATGCAATCATTTGTTGAAGATCCGCATACATCAACTAGAAGCGTTGCCAAGGAACATGGTATGTCTACTCGTTCTGTCAGAAAAGTTCTTAAGGAATCTCATTTCCATCCGTTTAAGCTTCATGTATTACAAGAACTGAATGAGGATGATTTCGACCGCCGGGTAGAGTTTTGTGACATAATGATGAACAAGTATGACAATGATCCAAACTTCTTTAATAATGTAGTATTTTCGGATGAAGCTACGTTCATGCTTAACGGCAATGTAAATAAGCAAAACTATCGTTTCTGGACCGATGTCAACCCATACTGGATGAAGGAGGGTCATACACAGTATCCTGAAAAATTAAACGTATGGGCTGGTATGGTAAATGGTCACATTGTAGGACCATTTATTATCGAGAATAATTTAACAGGTGCCATTTACGAGAACATGTTAATAAATTTGATCGTTCCAGCCATCCAGAACATCAACGGACAAGAGTTACATAACTTGTGGTTTCAACAAGATGGGGCGCCCCCTCATTATGCATTAGGAGTGCGGGATATATTGAACCAAACATTTCCCCAACGCTGGATAGGTCGTAGAGGTGCAATAGAGTGGCCCGCTAGGTCACCTGACCTCTCTCCACTTGATTATTTCTTTTGGGGCTACATGAAAGACAATGTGTACAAAAAGAAACCAGCAACAATTAATGAACTGAGAGAATGTATAACTGAAGTGGCTAACAGAATTCCACGCGAAATGATTCAAAATGTGCTTGATGGCTATTATTTAAGATTAGCACATTGTCAAACAGCTGAAGGAAAACAGTTTGAACATTTATTAAAATAATTGGGTTTTAATGTTTATTAGCAAACACTATTAACAAAAAATTTGATAGGTAAGATTTTAATGTACTTATTTATTTCATTTCTGCTTTTCATGGTATCGATTAATAATGTAAATATCTCCGAAACGGGTTGACATATCGATGTGCGGTTTTCGGCATTCATTTTGTCTTAAAATTCCGTATTGAAATCATGTATCGCATGACCCCCTTCCTATTTAAAAAAAAAAGTTACATTCAAAATGGCGGTTCCAAGATGGCGGACCAGATTTTTAAAGTCACAGTAAAATAGTATTTTCAATTTGAGTAGGATCCTCAATCATACCTACCGCAAAATCACCTTTGTATATGAAATATTAAGCCGTTTCCAAACATTTCCCCCACCCTGTATATTTGTCAATGAAATTATGAGTAAAGAAATGAGTACAAGATATTTTTCTCGAGCCACTCCCGTGTTTCGGAGGACACGTTAAGCCGTAGGTCCCGGTTGCATATAAAAAAAGCAGTCGTTAAAAAAACGGCGAGGTGGAACTACCCGTAAAGGTCTCCCCACCACGAAAAGCCATACGAATTTACTAATGAAATTATATTAATAGAGCATCAAAAGCAAGATAATAAATACTAATAATCTATGGTTTAATTGATGGGGAGACCCTTACGGGTAGTTCCACCTCACCGTTTGAGCCATGTAAAGCATGATACAAAATAATATTGTGGTACTTGTAAGTGGTGGATTCAGCTATAGTACACATGCTCTCTCCAATTTGATGGGCAGTACTTTGATGAGCATTAAATTAAATGTTTAATTCGTTCAATCTTGTAAGTTGTGCAGCCCCGCAGAATGGTTTTCTGGACCCGCCTGTTACTTTTATCACTGCATAAATATTTTATTAGCATTATGTTCTGACTGTGCAATTAATGTATAAATACGTACGGTACTGTAACTATAACTAAACTCTCTCCTGTTTCTTCTTATTACACAGTTGTAGATGTACTAGTTTTACATTATTTTCAACACAACAACTTCTGTTTTTCTAATGAAAAAGTTCAATTTGAAAGAGTTTTGCCCAACAAGGGTAAAGGATCAACGAAGCCATTTTTTGTGGATCTTGTCAAAAATTCAAAATTTAATGATTGATTATATAATTTAGAATTGACTGATTAATGGCTCATCCAGTAGGTCTGTGCTCTGTAAAATTATGGGTAGGCTACTGTATTGGATGACTTGTTTTAATAGTATTGTTAGGTAATTAATAATTGGAAGCCTTTATTACATGATGATTTATTACATTGTATTATCTGATTTATGATGAGTGAAGTAATTGAGCAAAACAATATTACATATAGACAACTTTTTATAAATTAACAGGAATGTGTGCTATGAGGACCGTAATAGCAACAATTGTATATATATTTTGTTGATATACTGTAATACCTAATATTCATGCCTCTAACATTTTGAATAGGTTCCAGATTGCGCGAATGAGGCTGACTGAGCTGAAGATTTTTCTAACCGATGTTTTATATTTGATATTCAGAAAATAGATTTATTTCGAAAATGTGAATAAGTTGTAATGTAACTGAATTTCGCAGGTTATTCGGCAGCACTGGTCACTGTTCAGCTTGTGCGAAAGTTATACCTGCCTTTGAGATGGTTATGAGGGCAAAATCAAATGTCTACCACTTAGAATGTTTCGCTTGTCAACAGTGTAATCATAGGTGAGTACTCAATCTGAAAATGGAAATACTGTCAAAAACATCCTACCATTTAGGCCTTATTACACAGGTAAATTACAAAATAGCATACATTGTACTATATAATCAAGCATACTAATAGTACATTCTAAAAAACTCAAATCTGACTATTTTGGCTCAAATTTTTCAATTATTTCCCACTATATAAATTATAAGTCTGTATAAATAGAAGAAAAAATGATATAGTTTAATTGAAGGTTTTGCATGAAGTTTTCTTAAATTTCAACGGCCTAAAACTGAGAAAGCTAGGATGTGCCTAGAGAGTGGATAACACCAGAATGTCCATAATAATTAATGTGCTACAGGTGCAGAAAAAAGAGATCATGGAAATTATGGATCAGATAAGATTCTGTGAAAATTAGACAGAATGGATAAACTATTGTCACAGACAGTGACGATCAGAAGACTCTCAGTAGTACTGGGAGGTACTGTGATTGATCAGTATAGCCCTTTCCAATATAAATATAATCCCATTCCACGACTAGTTGAGAATAATATGAAGACAAATAGAGTAAAACAAAAACAGAACTATTGTATTCTCATCCATGTTTTACAGATACATACTTTATACTATTCATTTACAATCTAATATTAAAACTGACACTGTATTTCACTTTTAAATATTGTTTTACTCACTTATATTGAAGAAGCTTGAGGGATGCATTTCACTTCTAAAAAGAAGCTTCGTCAGGCTTAATACATTCTACATCCTACACTCTACAGATTTTTGAACTTTTCTATGTATTCCTGCGAGGGTGACGTACTTTTAAAATTGAGTTCATAAAAAGCATGTTTTACAATTATTTGTTAAGTCAAACTGAGGTGATTGAAGTTTCATCAACATGAAGTCTAGTTGTTTTTAACAGAAACTCGCAACGAATCTGAAAGGTGATATATGTGTATGATCGCGATGCAGAGGGTGAAAAATATAGTTGAGAACTCTTGTGATGTAGGCTACCTGCAGAAGAGCAGCTGAGTGAAAAGTGGAAGAGATTCAGATTTGCAAGATCCGTTTGTGAAAGGATGTTGTTATTGAACGTGCAAAACAGAATGGAGGACGGTGCTGTAAGGAAGTTGTAATTCAATAGAAATTTGATTGGGGCGGAGCGCATTGGAAAAGACGCACCTGGGAGGTCCGAATGCAATATTCAATGAAAGAATAAGGAAGGATCGCAGCTCTCGCTGTACGGCCCGGCTGTTATTAAGCAGAGCTGTGAGAGAGTTTAGGGCACTCTTGGGAAATCACAACACCCGATCGCATCTTGGCTGGCACATGCACCCTCACCCCCTCCCCAACCGCTTGGTCACTCCCCCTTCCACAGCACCACACCCTCCCCATGCTCATGTCTGCTGGACACTCGTACGAAATTATGCATGGCATCAGCATTAGTACAATGTTCATGTATGGTAATAATATTCGACGGCCCCTGACGGTAAAAACGTAGTGCACTGTCCTATACATAGTCAATCAGTTTTTCAACGATAGAGACTATTATCCAGCTAGTCTGGGGCTCAATTCCTGACTAGGGAATGAAATTAATTTTGTTAAATGTCAAAAGCCTACCTGGCATTTTTGTTTCATCATTCCATTTTTATTTGTGAGTCAAGTGGAAGAACGGGCACGATTGCCTTTCAACATCCCGATAAATTAGAGTAAATAATAAAATTGATCAATATCATCACCTACGCCCAATCACTCAAATAAAATGAGAATACAATAACAAATCCTAATATCGTGTGACTTGGCTGGCTCAGGCCTGATGCCAGAGTTTTCAGGCCCACCTAGACAAGTTCAGGGCCTATGAAGTGACTTTGACTGTTTTTTGGTACCCGGGACCCACAGGCTTATAATAAATTACACATATCCCGGATGCTAGGGCATTAATAATAAAGTGGAATGAAGAAGTTTGCAACCCATGATTCTATCACTGTGCCATGTATATATATAAATATTATCCAAATTCCCACAAAAACGCTGAAATTTTCACTTCTCAAGAAAATAAATACAAAGATCCAATAATATTTGATCATAATACTACTTACTTACTTACTGCCATGGCCATACATATCTAAGTAGATATTTAGCCGCACCAACAAAGCCCCTCCACCTCTCTCGATTCCCTGCGTCTTCCTCAGTTGCTCCAATTCTCTCCATATCGGCCCTCACCTGACTCCACCATTTACGTCGTGGTCTTCCAATCGGTCGTCGTCCTTCAGGATTTCTTTTTAACACTTGGTTGAGATTGCTGTCATCTTTTCTTCTCAAAACATGCCCAGCCCATCCAATTCTTCTACACTTGATAGATCATTATATATATTACCAAATATATATTATATACGATACGTTTGAGAATCTTAATTAAACTAAACAAGCAATATATAGGCCTACCTGATACTGTGATAAATGATAGAATGGATACCATTATTGAATTTGAAAATCTTTAATGCCGGTAGCCATTATTTGTTCAAACATCATCATACTATTTTCACTGCAGTCGATTTCCCATATAACATCCGTTATTCCCTTGATATGGTGTTTAAAATCCGAAAGAAAGCTTTTAGGTGCATGGAAGTAGATTAGATTCATGTCGGCTGTTGTTCAAGAGACTTGGTCTCCCAACTGTACTTTGCTTATATGTGTATGAAGCTACTTTATAAGCAAAAAAGAGCGATATAAGCCAGAACCTTGACATGCACGATTATAATACAAGAAGCCGAGTGAGTCACAATAGTAGCTTATTCGAACAAAACCCTAGTTATATTGGTAGGGAACTCTACAATTTTAAAGATATAGAAATAATTAAAAAAAAACACAATTAAAAAAAATTTATTTGCTAAAGCTTTTTATAGTGTGTACAAGAGTTCCTTTCACATCAAAATTAAGTCGCACCTCAATTAATTTATATAGTAATTAACTAGGTGTATAGTATTGGTAATGATGTATTATTGTTGAACTGACTTGTCTTATACTCCGGAGTCTCCAAGACGTAATCTACAAAAAAAATTGCTTCATATATTTTTCAAATTCATTACAGGAATATCTCCTATGGTTTCGCTAATTTACAATTATTCGATTCAGTTACAATTTGTAAGTTCAAAGAGAAATTTCATTCGCTCTTACACACCCTCTGACTGATGACACAGAACTCATTCTGTCAACATACAGATAGTTAGTTGTTATTGCTATAATAGTACATTAGTGCATAATGACACTATGATTGTGCAACTATTATATTAGTACCGTAATCAATTTATATGCGTATAATTAAGGCTCAGGGTGCTTCTGAAAATGTAATCCTCTGTAAATATATTATCAACATTAAATTTATTTTCCATATTTTATTTATGAATGTGAATTGTAAGTTATATATATTTTAGTTATTGTTCATTACCCAAGCCTATTATGAGCCTTCTTCACAGATCTTCGGTCCACATGGAGACTGATTTACTTTTGCAAAAGTCTGTTAATTTATTGTTCAGCGTAATATGTTCAATTTGTTTGTTAACTTTATGTAAAAAATTAAACGACAGATTATTTACATTTTATTTTTTGTATGAAAAAATGTAAGAATCAATTTGTCCGACGAATCTTCTAAATTATATTCTTTCATCTCCTTCTATGTTTTAGTAGAATTTATCAAAATATTGTTTAATAATTGAAAGCATCAATATAGTTCACAGTTCATAATCCGGATCAGCTAATTGATTCTCTGATCAGAAAAGATTCTCATTTGATGATACATTATCCATTGATAGTGGTACAGACTAGCGTCCTACATATTCAATTCGTTTTAAAAGTTTACAACTTACTTAAAACGACGACCACTTCAAATATTAGTTGCCTATGGTTTCATAAATGACAGGCAGAACTGGATCATTTTCTTATAATATCAATCATAGCATTGCTGTTATAAGATAGTTCCAAAATTCCATCATTCAAAACTATTTTTCTTTTGGTGAATTGTAATATTTATGTCAACAAATTGGGTTGCTAAAATAATTGTTTTTGTTCTTTTTTCTCATCATAAAAACAATCTATTAGTGCATTACGCTAAATCAGGTCCAAAGATGTTTCCTTTGGATGGCAACTCTGCAAACGCACAGGTAGTGAGTACTAGCCTATGTTTGCAAATTGCTATTAGGACAAACTCTTTGTACTAAATAATATTTTTTTAATTACATTTCTAGAGTCAATTTGTCTGTAAATTAATATAAAATAGTTATATAATATAAAATGTAACTTATAATAATACCTTAGCATTACTTTGTAATATTGTATAGTTATTGTTATCACGTTGCAACTAGGAATGTATCAATGCTTAGGAATATAGTTGATTTAATTTGAATGGATTTTTTGTACATTGCAGATTCTGCGTCGGTGATAGATTCTACCTGTGCGACAACAAGATCTTGTGTGAGTATGATTATGAGGAAAGGCTAGTCTTTGCAAATATGGCATACAACCCATCAAGTATAGCCCAACTTAAGAGGCAGACTACACATTTGGTGGTAAGTTGAAGATGCCCAGAAGGACACCTATTCAATGTTCCTTTTGGGATATCGTACTGCCTCAATGTGACTAATATTGCCACTTAACTATTGTATACAATATGTGCACACATTGAAACTCAAATAGGTTTACATTCACAAAATGCCACTACAAAAATCAAAACAGTTACAAAACTTAGTGATTTTCAATTACAATATCTATGATTGTTTTTATAGAAATCAAGCATATTTTAGAGCTACTTTTGATTTTGGTGTCGTAAAGGTTGTTGCAATAGTCGAACGTGTAACTGAAATATAATATTGAAAACTGAAAAATATTTTGAACCAGTATTCCTATTGGTATCAGTTATCAATTCATTAGCTTGAACTGGTTGCTATTAGAGAGCATTCAACTTTTTTTAATGCAGAGGCAAAAACTTCAATTTTCATGTTGGGGCTGAAGTTACAGATTCAGCCTTATCTTGATTCAGACAACCTATTAAGACAGATTATATTTAAAATAATAATTTTTTTCCTATGGTGATATATTCACAAATAAAATTGAAAGATTTAGTCAGTAAATTCTACTGAACTTTTACTGATATTATACTGTACTGACAAGCCTTGAGCTTCTATGCTTATGGCACCGTTCTCAATTGGTTACCGCAGTTGAACCGAAACTATAGTCTGCTTCACGGGTGAAGTGAGGGGCCTATTGTCAATGACGTAAAGGTCAAGCTGAGTCAGAAGCCAAACCGCCATAAAAATGAAATTAAGCGAATAAGAGAAGATATCAGCTGACTGCAGACTGAGGGATTACTGTGGACTAGAAAGTAACACAAAATGTGACACTTTGACCTTCCTCCCTATTGACCACAGCCGTCTGACCCGTTAGGAATTGGGTGGAGCCTCACTCCAAACACCCATGGAACAGATCAAAGGTACGTTAACAACTGTTAGGATGATGAGCATTGAATCTTGACTCTTGTTTATAAAAAATAAATAAAAGTTCGGCAGACTTTAACAAAATTTATTTTTATTTATCACGCAATGGAAATTTTATACAATATCTCGGAAAATAGTGTGAAGTTAGGGGGATAATCCTTAGCTATTGCAATAGTTAACAAATCAATATAGATGGTAATAAATCTCGCATTTCAATTCCATCAAATACGCTGAAGTCTTTCGATTTACAAATATTGACAACAGTATAACAGATACTGTGCAAAATATCGATCAATGCTATCAACCACAAAATCATGCCACCGCCGGGACTCGAAACCGTGTTCTGAAAATTCGAAATTTATTACAATCTATATTATAATCAAGCAATTGTTAATAATATTGCAATGTTCACCATGTTTAACATCACCCACCATTATTATATTTTGGCCTGCCGGCTCTAATATCAAATGATTGCTGTCGCCGTAGTTTAGTTGGTTAGAGCATTTTCCACGAAAGGGAAAGTCTCGGGTTCGGATCCCGGCGGTGGCAAAATGTTTTGACTAATAGAATTCATCGAATTTTTGCATAAATATCTGTGACTGTTGTCAATTTGTTTAAATCGAACGTCTTCGTTGCATTTGATGGAATTAGAATGAGAATTTGAAATTTATTACCATCAAAATTCAAAAAGCGTTGAATGAGACTACCTATGTAAGGTGTTTAGCACCTAGGAAAGCAAGGCTTATTGTAAATGATTTCAATTTACAATTCTGTGGTTACTAAATTTTTCCAGGGTGATTTTTAAAGTGACTCAAATGAAGCTTCCACTTTTAAGCCTTAACCATGGCAGCTACTCCATACATATTTTTTATTGTGAGATTGTAGTAGTGGATATTTTTACTAGCAGAACTAATAAATTGTCTTTCAATTTCAGGCACCAGAGATGAGCTCAAACACAGTTCGAAATTCCGGTGACTTGAACAACAATATGTCGCAGCACTCGACACTCCTCTCGGTGAAATCGAATTGTAGTTGACGCAACTGAATCGAGCAATAAATTATTACAATTGTATTCGAGTACTTGTGAGTGATCGGACACGAGCTATGCCTTATGTCCTTGTGTTCATCCGATGTACAGGGATAGGCAAGCTCGGCACTTCAGGTTTCTGGAAAAGGCCGATGATATTGTCTGTCAAAAGCTCCATCGTCAATAAATTGGACAACGAAGGCTGATCATTTAACTTTAAAAATGAGCTCAACAACTTCTTACTATCATTGCACTGGTGATCTTCAATATAAAGTGAATCAATCTAATGATTATTGCAATACATTTTTAGTTTCAAATGCATTTTGAACAAACACTGCTCATCCCAGCATCATTGCGTTAAATTTTAATACTCTAATGCCCGTATGCACAATCAGCGTGTGAACTGAGTTGCATCAAATCAAATCAATTTATTGAGTCATAAATACAATACATGAATCGGCCAAGTCAATAAGTATAAAGTGAATTACAATGTACAATCATTAATAAATATAATATCAAGTCAAATTTGATATAGTCTACAACATATCTAATCTTAGTTCAAACTAAACGATATAGTTTACCACCATATATGTTTGTTAACAATACATTAGGTTAAATTGATATCCACTATTTAAACCAAGTTAAAACTATATATATATATATTGCGTATAAACGCAGTTTTTACGCTCATTGTGCATAATATGGGTCTTAGGGTATGTGAAGTGAAATGATTTTATTTATATAGTCTACATTATAATCAAAAAGAGGGGAAACAGTAAAAGTTTTTTTTAGCTCTACACCATATCCTTTACAAAATTTCAACAAAATAATCCAAATCTTTGTAGATATGTAGTGATGGTCGCTTGGAGAGCGCGGTTTCAGAGCGGTCGTATGGTTAACCCCCAGCTACAACAACAATGTCTAAAATAATTGAAGAATTTTCTCGTAGATTTTACTTTTTGTCCTTAAAAATTCACATTACTGAAGACACTATTCACATTCTTTTATTGTTGATGGATATTACAGCATATCATTGGGTATTTCCAAGAAGTAATAGCTGCTAATATTCATCAATCTTCACTTTTTAGCTGACAGTCTTTCAGTTCAAATGAACAAATCGTTCTCTTGGAATAAGATAGTGGTTTGAAGGTGATTGAGAAATTAAAATATTCGTTGTTGCAATATTACTTTCTTGACAATCGTTTCTAAAACTTGATGGCTGATGATTGTCAGATTCACATTCACTTTACTTTCCTAAATTGATGTCGTGTAATCAACAATCAGACACGGCGAGATTTTCTGTGAAACGTAGATCTCACCCACAATTTTGTTTGAGTAGTCTAATATATTTGTTTCACAAAAATTCATCCTGCGTCACATTACCCAGATTGATTTTTTTTATATTATGTGTCACGCTTTGAATTTGAATTTGTGATCAATAATCATTAATGCACTTATTCACTTTTATACCATGCTTGAATAACTTTTGGAATGATACATAAGCCTGTTATGTATGGCAGCCTAGATATAGAATCGCATTCAAAACCATACGATATTTTGAGTGAAAAATATTTTTCACCGTTTGAAAATAAAGCTTTACCCCGGTTGCACAGACGCCCTATTATAATGATTATTCATTATCCGTTCCACTTTTATACCCAGCATATAATATTATGATTATACCTATATTCCCCTACGTGCTAGCATTCAGTGGAACAGACACCTATTATACTAGTGAGCCACACGGGCTGGAGAACTTGCTCGCAAATAACAAATTTTGGAAAGGGAAACTTATTTCTAGCTTATCCTAGGAGAAGGTGGTAACGGAAAACGGCCGTATTCACTATTGAACAGGACCATTGACTCGGTTTACGATTACAACCGCTTGGGAGCGCGACCGCATGCTTAGGGCTTAGTTCGCCATTGAGTTTTTTCGGACCATTCAATTATTCATTACTAAACAGGTAATGAGAATGATAAAACGATGCAACAGAGTATACAACACCCGACGAGTTTACATGAAATAATAATAATTATTATTTCATGAGTTGTGCTGATAGGCCTGTGCACTATTTAGTAAAATATACCCATGAAACGTTTTGTTTCTTTTTCTTCTTGCTCAACGGATCTCATAATATATCAAGCCTCATTATTTTCTCTCTGAAAAATTCTAATGTGACAATTTAAATTTTAAGGAAATATTCCAACACAATAAAAAATAAAGACGCTTTAAACGGCTACAATTTAAGTGGATAATAGCGCTAAACAGCAACCGTCGTAATATTTTCCAATTTTTTTCCTATTTGAATTGAGCCAGCTGTCCAATGTTGTTATTTGTGCTAGTCTAAATTAAGCCTATACTGGCGATATACTTTTTACAATAAAAATTGAAGGAGTAGGCCAATTGCATTTACATAAGTTCGTACCCACAGAAAGCCGCGAGCCATGTTAAAACTAAGAACACACTACGCTCGTTTATTCAAAAATGTATACAAGTGATTCCATTATATTCGCACTATTTCACAGGCTTTCATATTACACAGGCTTTCCAAATTGCAAGGTAGGTTGCACAATATAAATTAAAACCTCACTGAAATGTGTAAAAACAAGAATTGAGTTGCTTCGATGAGGTAATAATAGATTTGGGTATTTAAGAAGATATAGGGAGAAATTCCAAGAAACAGAAAATATAAATCTTATGCAAATTGTTTTTAAAAACATAAAGAGGTGAATAAGAGGTAAAAGGACATTGTTGTTTGCTGTAAAATCACTTCCCGGTGGTTCGGAACCTACCTAAAACTGTAGGTTCAACTCATCAATCACCATCATCCTATTCATCACCCACGCACAGGTCTCAGACCTATGTGGGCATCATCCTAAAAAAAAATTATGCGTTTATTATTAGAGGTTTATTATGCATAAAATATACCGGAATTACACATTTTCCTCAAGTTTTAATGATGTTATTTTGTATGGAAATATTATAATTTAGTATGAACGGTGAACATTTACCAGTGCTAATAATTGGCATTTGATTTAAGATTTGAATCTGTTTATGAGCAGTGTAAATGCTTCTGATCTCTAAATTTGAAATTCTCAGCTGATTTCAGAATCATAATCAAGCCAACATCGTTGTTGCTGTGAAGATAATAGTTTACAAATATCATTGTTGTAAACATAATAGTACTATTTTTACCAAATGTAGACTCACTTTTATACTAAATGATTGATGGATAGTAGCCTGGTTTAGAAGTGGAATGGATAATGAACCATCATTATGATAGGACGTTTGTGCAACCGGGGGTTAATGATTGAATGAATGACTAATTCCTACATAAGTGTTGATTGATGGTAAATCATTCATCAGCAACTACAGCATCCATATTCCAATATTCACAAAACTATCACCTACTTCATGAAGTTATAGCATATTACCAACAGCAAACTACCTTGAGCCTCAGTTTCCTAGAAAACGGATTATGTCTAAGTGGACAGCGGACAGGGCCGCATAAACTACATACACTCGAATTGATTTTGAAACAAATCTACTATTATATTCATACATCTTCTTCCATACATAACCTGCTTTCAATAATGAGTTGAAAGTTAGCCTGTAATTTCAAAAAAGACGCCATCTTGATATGTCCAGCAAGGTGGTGAGAAATCTGGATGGTAACCTACAAGACTATAACAGTGGACACATACTCGCGATGAAAAGAGTCATCTAAAGCGTGTTTTCCACTTTTGATGTCTTGCGGGACAGATCATATACCAAGATGGTGTCTTGTTGGAAATTGTAGGTTAGCTTCGAACTTATTGAAAGCAGATTATGCATAGTAAAATATATATGAATATAATAGGAGGTTATATGTAACCAATCGAATATATTATATTATTATAAACTATATTTTGAAAGCAAATTGAGTTTATAAATTGTTGTGTATGTGGCCTTGTCCACTGTCCATTTAGTCCAAATCCTTGTTCTAGGAAACTGGAGCTTTCTGGATCATATCAAACATGAGCGATTCGTTTCAAAAGAAAATGATTTTAGTACAAATTGGTGAGAATCACTGATGGAAAAATGTAATGAGTGTTTTGAATAATTAGACGAAATTGTCACAACCACATTTATTAAAAAAATATTGGGATATTTTTTTAATAAATGTGGTTGTGACAATTTCGTCTAATTATTCATTATGCATACCTTCCAAAATATCACCTTTGACTACAAAGAAAGTTAATGAGTGTTTAATTTATTGTCAATGAGTATATTTGATTTAATGGCATAGCCAAAAGGTGTGAGATGTTGGTACTACGTTCTTTTTTCAATTAAAAATCATTAAAGTATACATTTTTTTGTAAATAGTATGTAAAAATGTGATTTTTGTAAAGCCTAGTATGCATATCATGATTGTTCACTTTTAAATCATTTGTAAGAACTGTACATAGAGTGTGTGTTTTAATTAGAGATTAAACCATATACATTTGAGTCACTGTTTATGTATTATTTCATTCATTTATCTTGATATCCTTACTGGGATTGTTTATTGCTTTGCTGAACTACTGTATTTCTTTATTCGAGTCACAGACGCATTTCAAACGTTCTACATATGCATTGTTATTTTGTATAATCAAATATTGATACAGATATGATAAACGATGTTTAAATATTGTCCGCGGCGCTAGGGCTCAAAATCATATTTAAATGAGTAGGTACATAAAAGCACTGGCCGATATCTAAATCAAGCAAGTTGCTCTCAGCAGCTGTATTATTTTATTTCGTATCATTTTATATACCGGTATATACAGGGTGGGGGAAATGTTTGGAAACGGCTTAATATTTCATATACAAAGGTGATTTTGCGGTAGGTATGATTGAGGATCCTACTCAAATTGAAAATACTATTTTACTGTGACTTTAAAAATCTGGTCCGCCATCTTGGAACCGCCATTTTGAATGTAACTTTCTTTTTTTAAATAGGAAGGTGGTCATGCGATACATGATTTCAATACGGAATTTTAAGACAAAATGAATGCCGAAAACCGCACATCGATATGTCAACCCGTTTCGGAGATATTTACATTATTAATCGATACCATGAAAAGCAGAAATGAAATAAATAAGTACATTAAAATCTTACCTATCAAATTTTTTGTTAATAGTGTTTGCTAATAAACATTAAAACCCAATTATTTTAATAAATGTTCAAACTGTTTTCCTTCAGCTGTTTGACAATGTGCTAATCTTAAATAATAGCCATCAAGCACATTTTGAATCATTTCGCGTGGAATTCTGTTAGCCACTTCAGTTATACATTCTCTCAGTTCATTAATTGTTGCTGGTTTCTTTTTGTACACATTGTCTTTCATGTAGCCCCAAAAGAAATAATCAAGTGGAGAGAGGTCAGGTGACCTAGCGGGCCACTCTATTGCACCTCTACGACCTATCCAGCGTTGGGGAAATGTTTGGTTCAATATATCCCGCACTCCTAATGCATAATGAGGGGGCGCCCCATCTTGTTGAAACCACAAGTTATGTAACTCTTGTCCGTTGATGTTCTGGATGGCTGGAACGATCAAATTTATTAACATGTTCTCGTAAATGGCACCTGTTAAATTATTCTCGATAATAAATGGTCCTACAATGTGACCATTTACCATACCAGCCCATACGTTTAATTTTTCAGGATACTGTGTATGACCCTCCTTCATCCAGTATGGGTTGACATCGGTCCAGAAACGATAGTTTTGCTTATTTACATTGCCGTTAAGCATGAACGTAGCTTCATCCGAAAATACTACATTATTAAAGAAGTTTGGATCATTGTCATACTTGTTCATCATTATGTCACAAAACTCTACCCGGCGGTCGAAATCATCCTCATTCAGTTCTTGTAATACATGAAGCTTAAACGGATGGAAATGAGATTCCTTAAGAACTTTTCTGACAGAACGAGTAGACATACCATGTTCCTTGGCAACGCTTCTAGTTGATGTATGCGGATCTTCAACAAATGATTGCATTACCTCTAAAGATTTTTCATTGTTGGTGGCAGTATTTGTTCTTCCAGTGCGAGCACAATCAGTCACTTTGCCCGTTTCTTGAAACCGCTTTACTGTCTTAAAAACAACACTTTTACTAATTGGATTTCTGTTGGGAAATGTTTCGTTAAATAAATCAGAAACTTCTTGGTAAGACCGTACTCTATCTCCATAGCCGCGCATCATTAACAAAGTTATTCTCTCGGTTTCATTTAAAAATGCCATTGCGAACGACTTTAAACACACTCACTACTTCATGATTGAAAAAGAATTCATTAAATCAGTTGGATTATTACAGATGATTTTAGGTTGATATCATGATTATTGTTGATATTATGATATCCAGAGTCAGATGTTCATCACGCGAAATGTTTATTAGCAAACACTATTAACAAAAAATTTGATAGGTAAGATTTTAATGTACTTATTTATTTCATTTCTGCTTTTCATGGTATCGATTAATAATGTAAATATCTCCGAAACGGGTTGACATATCGATGTGCGGTTTTCGGCATTCATTTTGTCTTAAAATTCCGTATTGAAATCATGTATCGCATGACCCCCTTCCTATTTAAAAAAAGAAAGTTACATTCAAAATGGCGGTTCCAAGATGGCGGACCAGATTTTTAAAGTCACAGTAAAATAGTATTTTCAATTTGAGTAGGATCCTCAATCATACCTACTGCAAAATCACCTTTGTATATGAAATATTAAGCCGTTTCCAAACATTTCCCCCACCCTGTATATTAGGATTTTACAGTAATTACTGTTTTCCTTCTTTCAGCCAGATTTTCCACCATTTTCTATCCTCCCAATCACCCTCGCTCAAGTTTCTCTATTCCATCGCTTCACCCACCTCATTCCTCCACAATCTCCTCGGCCTTCCTCTTCTCCGTACTCCCCGCGAGCTTCCATTTTGTAACCATTCTGATCCAATCTTCAGCACATGCCCTTATCGCATGACCATACCAAACAAGTCTCATCATTTTATTGCGGACGATTTCCAAACAAGACTGAGGGTTGCTTATGGGATAAACATCTAAAAATAAAACAGACCTAGCCGGGAATTAAACCTGTAACCAATGGGACTGAAATGTTTGAATTTATTCAGGACCTACTTGGAATGAATAGAGGCGAAGTGTAAATTTGTGTATCATTGCCTTGTCACTAAGTGTAGTTTGTATATACACAGCATTCACATGTTCATGATAACTGTGATGATGTTTAACATATGATATATTAGTTTGTGACTTCCAGCTGTAGCTATTTAGTACCTATTGGAACAGTCATTAATTTATCTTGTTATATAGTTTGTCTCTCATCTTGTTAGTAGAATCATTCATTGTTCATTAAAGCCTTTAATTATCATTAAAAAGGTTCACAATCATTTCAATTTAATGAACAATAAATAATTTATTGATTCACTATACTCTAATGGACCGTCTTTTGAAACCCAAAGAACTCGATTTGGATCCTAATTCACCGACAGCAGCAGTGGAATGGGAACATTGGTATAGGACATTCATAAATTTTATATCAAGCATACAATCGACGGATGCTGAGAAACTGAAACTTTTGATCAACCTTGTCTCTCCAACAGTATATCAGCGGATAGGCCATTGTGGTACGTATTGTGATGCACTCACTTCTTTGCAAAAATTTTTTGTCAGACCTGTCAATGAAATTTTCGCTAGACATGAATTACAGGCCAAAAGACAACAATCAGGCCAATCAATAGATCAATTTATAGAGGAATTATTGTTACAGAGTAAAAAATGTAAATTCAAGGCCGTTACTGCTGAGCAAAATCATAATGATTGTGTTAGAGATGCTTTCATCAGTGGCGTGCTTTCACCAAATATTCGACAACGCCTATTAGAATCCAAATCTTTGGATTTTAACGAAATTCTTGATCAAGCAAGAACTTTAGAATCAGCATATCAAAATTCGCTCAGTTTTAACTCTTCTTCTGTTTCACTTAACGCCGCATTACCAGTAGTACCACCTTCTACTGAATCGATTATGAGACCTGCTTCACCTGCTACTGCACAGATTGTAAGTTAAAAAAATCCGAAACTTCAGAAACGATCCAAGTTATGAGATTACTGTGGCTATAACTTTCATATACGAAATAAGTGTCCAGCTCAAAATGCATTTTGTAAAAATTGTGGAATAAAAGGTCACTATGCAAAAATATGCAGATCCAAGCAGACCAACAAAAATAATTCTAATCACTGGGGCTCTAATAAAGTATCTGCTGTTGAAGTTTATAGTTTGTCACCTCCTGGACTCAGCAAAGCAACTGTACCTGCAATATTGAATAACTTCAAAGTAGCAGCATTGATTGACACTGGTAGCTCAAGCAGCTTTGTTAATAAACAACTGGCAAAAGATCTAAAATTAAGAATTTATCCTTCTAATGACGAAATTTGTATGGCCTCCACTTCTCACCGTTCGTCAGTTGTTGGCCAGTGCTCGGTTAACCTCACAATTCTTGGTCATAAGTACAATAACATAGTTCTTCTTGTTCTTCAAGATCTCTGCTGTGACGTTTTACTAGGACATGATATATTATCTAATCATTCAGGTCTCTATATGTCCTTTAATGGGTCAAAAGATCCACTCAAAGTGTGTGGTCTAACTGATGCTCAAGTCAAACCTGCCTCATTGTTCCAACTTATTTCTCAAGATGTTAAGCCAATCGCGATAAAATCTCGACGTCATAATCAATCTGACATGGAATTCATTAATCAAGAAATAGATAAACTCATAAAAGAAGATATTATTGAAACAAGTGACTCTCCCTGGAGAGCACAAGTACTTGTAACTTCCAACACTAACCATAAAAAACGTATGGTGATAGATTACTCTCAGACAATCAACAGATTTACCCTACTTGATGCGTATCCTCTGCCAAATCTGGAAGAACTAGTCGATAAAGTAGCTAGATATTCTGTCTTCAGTACAATCGACCTTAAAAGTGCCTATCATCAAATACCAATAAGGAGTTGTGATAAATTATATACAGCTTTTGAAGCAGTGGGTCAACTATATCAGTTCAAGCGAATTCCTTTTGGAGTGACAAATGGAGTAGCCGCCTTTCAAAGAGTAATTGATGATATAATTCGAAAAGAAGATCTAAAAAGTACATTTGCATATCTTGATGATGTTACAATTTGTGGAACTACCATGGAAGAACATGATAGAAACTTAAAAAAATTCATGAACATTGTACAAAAGTACAAATTGACTATTAATTTGGAAAAGAGCTCGTTTGCAAAATCTGAAATCAACCTTCTTGGTTATATCATCAAAGACAAGACTATCAGACCTGACCCAAGCAGATTAGAATCATTACGATCATTTCCCCCTCCAGCAAATGCTGCGTCTATGAAAAGAGTTCTCGGAATGTTCTCCCACTATTCAAAATTTATTCCCAACTTCTCTGATAAAATACATCCTTTAGTTCAAGCTAAATTTCCATTGACCGCATCTGATATTTTAACGTTTGAAGCAATGAAACAATCTATCATTGAAGCAATGGTGGTTGTCATTGATCCAGAAGCTCCATTTGTGGTGGAAACCGATGCATCAAATGTTGCTATTGCTGCTACATTATCACAATCGGGCAAACCAGTTGCTTTCTTCTCCCGCTCACTATCACGAACAGAACGACATCATCCAGCAATAGAAAAAGAAGCTTCTGCTATAGTTGAGGCTATCCGTAAGTGGCGCCACTTTCTTCTAATGCGACATTTTCAACTTATCACAGATCAAAGATCTGTTTCCTTTATATTTTCGAAAGACCACCAGAGTAAAATTAAAAATGAAAAAATTCAACGTTGGCGCTTGGAACTTTCTTGCTTTTCATATGATATTACTTATCGTCCTGGTAAGGAAAATGTAATTGCTGATGCTTTATCCCGAATGTGCGCAAATATAACAAATGGAAGAGAGAGACTCCAGAACTATCATAAAACACTGTGCCATCCAGGAACAGCTCGATTCTATCATTGGATCAGAAGTAAAAATCTCCCATTCTCTCTTGATGAAGTGCGACAAACAGTAAATCAATGTAGAGTGTGTGCAGAAATTAAACCAAGGTTTTATAAACATCAAGGAACTCTCATTAAAGCAACCTCACCGTTTGAACGCCTCAATTTGGATTTTAAAGGCCCAATACCATCTAAGACCAAAAATAACTATTTTTTGACTATTTTTTGATGAATATTCGAGATTCCCTATAGCAATACCTTGTCCTGATATGACATCTACAACTGTTATTAAAGCTTTACAATCGATTTTCTTGATGTTTGGAACACCAGCATATATTCATTCAGACAGAGGATTATCATTTATGTCGCAAGAACTTAAAGATTATTTAGCAATCAATGGGATTGCATCCAGCCGAACAACGCCTTACAACCCAAGAGGCAATGGGCAAGCTGAAAGGTATAATGGAATAATATGGAAAACTGTTCAGTTAGCTTTAAAAACTAGAAATCTACCAATCACGCACTGGGAAGACAGTCTACAAGAATCACTCCACTCAATTAGATCTCTATTATGTACAAATACTAATGAAACTCCTCATGAAAGAATGTTCCGTTTCATCAGACGTACTGGAAATGGTGGCTCTACTCCTTCTTGGCTTATCTCACCAGGACCTGTGCTACTCAAGAAACATGTAAGAGCATCAAAATATGATCCGTTGATTGAAGAAGTTGATTTACTTGAAGGAAATGGTGAATATGCTCATATAAAATTTCCAGATGGAAGAGAAACTACAGTGTCAACAAGAGACTTAGCACCAACTGTTCCTGTAGCTAGTTTAGAGGAACCCTCCACTGAACTTCAAGAATCAGAAGTCATACAAGATGCTGATGAACCTCAAGACATAGTGGATCAAGCTGAAGATCAAAAAGATCGAATTCAACCCTCTCAATCTCTGGAAGAAAATAATTGTACTCCCAATATATCTCAAAATGAACAACGGAGAAGCAGAAGAAACAAACGACTTCCTTCTTACCTTGCCGATTATGAACACTCACTTCATTCTCTTCTTAGGCGGAGTGAATGTGATGATGTTTAACATATGATATATTAGTTTGTGACTTCCAGCTGTAGCTATTTAGTACCTATTGGAACAGTCATTAATTGGGACTGAAACTTATCAGATTCATGACATAATGATGGAAAACAGTTGCTCTCTTGATGAAACCCTGAAATGTACAAGAACTATAGTCGCAATATTTACTACAGTATTTTATTGACGCAGAATAAGGGGACTGAAGTTCCTAATGAAAATTTACACATGACTGAAAATACTAGATAAGAATTGATTTTCAACTGGAACTTTACTTCTATTTATGACAAAGATCGTTTTTTAACAAATGACTTATCATAAAATTAACAATACACTAATTTTAAGTGTTTACTTCTATTATAGACTAAACCAAAAAATAGAAATTTACAAAAATATTAACAGATGAGATGATTATCACGATAAAATCAATCTTCTATCATAATTGGGTCAGATCTAATTAACAAATACGGTATCGGTATCCTAAAAAGTCAAGTTGTGCATCACTTAGAAAGTTTAATTTTCAATATCTAGTGATTCAACTTTGTTGATTTTTCACCCTCAAATAAGTGAAGCAATAATTAGAACCTACGTAAATAGTGAACTTAGATTATCTACGACTGAATTAATAACTTTTTTCAGATTATCTACGACTGAATTAATAACTTTTTTCTATTATTCAGAATACATTTGTTACGGTAAAATGGATGAAATACTGTAAATGGGAATAGTGCAATTCATTGTGCAGGAAAATATAATTTATACAATTCGAGGGTTTGATTAATCCAAGCCCTTTCTAAATCTTATATTTTTTCGAGTGAGTGTGATCATTGAAAACACGAAAAACCTTTTTGTCAAATAGAATAAACTAGGAGCTGCAACTGCGGTGAACTACATGACAACTTACAATTTAATGTACACGAAAAACTTGAATCATACCTAACAAGTTATAGGCTCTTTGGAATGTAACACATAATGCACAATAGAGAGTCTAGAATATTTGGAAAATAATACATATTGAACAATATAGAAACTCTTGCTTCTAACTCTTGAAACTAAAATCTCCACAACTCGGAGATACTAAGTAGTACCTCCTTACTTTTTAATACAAATTATATCTTAGTCAATCTGACAGCTCTATTAGCCTTCATAAGGGAAGTTACTTTATGAACAACTTGATATTTCATTTGATTGCCAAATTTATACATACTAAAATTATTTATTGACAGTTCATGACTCATCCAAGAAATGGTCCTTACTAGTCATGGAGAAATGGATTCCCTTGCTGACTCAATAATTTTTTATTCCTCTATATTTTTTCTGACTTCGCTCCTGCAAAATTAATAAAAATAAATTCAAATATAAATATTAAAAAACAAAAAAAAAATCATTGTTTATAAATATAAAAACACGTAATATCACTATTCTTGTATTGAAGTCCAAACACATGATTCAGAACACAATTTTGATAACGGTCTGTTTTTGTACTCTGTAAGGTGTAAGAATAAGAAAATATTTAAGAAATTCAGAAATCCAGGAAGAAAATATTTTATTGGACAAAAAATAATACAGAATATGGACCTTGCTATATAGTCAGCACAGAACAATCAGAGGATACAATAAATAGTTGACAGTGAAATACATAAATAATCACAGGCAGTAACTAATAATTGGAGATAATATTTTATGACTAGATAATATAAAATGTACGTGCTGGGACCTGACTATAATTCACATTTTAGACATTCTTCTATGCTATAAAAATATTTATTTTTCAGGAATTCCTCAACTTCCTTTTTAAATTTATCGGTAAGAAGATTTCTTGTTGCAATAAAAAACTTATTGAACAAAATAAACTCCTGGAATCTGTGGATGTTGAAGGATTTCTGCAGCCTGATGCTTGGTTTCATAAATTTCTTTCTCCATGATCAAATTCCCAATTGACAGATAAGCCAACTAACCCAAAACTTAATTTTCTCAATATTTATCATTGAAAATTGAATGCTTCACATTAAATATTCTGCTAAAAAGAGTTGCGACCTATGAACATATTTTCAGCTGAACAATCAGTGACTGAAAATCAATCCGTTCCTTCTGAAACGTCCTGCACATGGTTTTATTCAGACTGATATTAGAATATTTTAAAAATTATCCCAATGTGTAGAATAGCTGTATTATCAGTTTGACGGCATATGCCAATCCAGGAAGGCGCTCACACATGACTATGCGCTTAAATTATTGGGATAAATAATCCAAGACAGAATCTAATCCCTTCACAATTCATGAAAAGTATTTAAAGTTACTGAATAAAGACATTGTCATATTAGGAAACTATTATTTTTGTCCTGATTTTGAAAATCTATGAATACTTCACAGGCTCTGAGAAGGAGATAACCGACAAATGAAGTTTATAATGTTCATTTATAAACATGAATATCCAATCAATAGAAATTCTCACCTCGTCAAATGTATCACCAGATTTTCTTTTGGGTACAGCCCATTTGGGATCCTGAAATTTTTCAATGATTAACTTTTTTGAAGTTCATTTCAAGTACTGTACGTCTATTAAATTGCAATAAGTTAAGCATACTTATAAAATACATTGATGATACAAGGTCGATGGCACATGAATACAGAGCTTCTCATGAATACATTTTTTAAATTTGAGAATATCTACAATATTTCTAAGAGGCGCTATCAAGTTCCAACAGATTCAGCATAAATATTTTTGAAAAATGATTTCATATTCATTCTTGAATTTGAACGTTTTCCAAAAGTGGATGATTCAAATTTTACCATAGCTATTGATGTTGATGTTGATTAATAAATGTTGAAACTATTCAAATAGGTCAAGGTTCCCCTAGCTCATCTGAATGATAGTACATAGCCTCATTTAATCCATGTGAAGTGCTGCATATTAAAAAACGTACATTTTATTCTGAGCATATATGACAATCTCTATTTAGAAAACTCTATGTATTTAATCTTCAGGTATTGGACAAGAATTATTATTTCTATCACCTTCATAATGAAAAATCAAGCAAAATTTTTTTTAAAGTAGACATTTAGCTTGGATAGCTTACCGAAGTGCTGATTCCACTGCTTGAATCATCATCATCATCATCATGGTGTTTGAGGACTGAAATTTGGCTTCCTGATACCTGAAAACCAGATTCGCATGATGGACCATTAAATACTCAATTTCATATTGGCTGAACTCTAATGGTGATGTAAATTTTCGTTCATGTACATTTTTGCTGACTTACATAATCTAATAAACATGAATATTCATTCAAAACAAACAAGAGCTACAACATTTTTTTATTGCTGATGATGCCCACATGAGTCTGAGACTTGTGCGTGGGTCATGAGGTGAATGCTTTATCAGAGATGTCAGACGGAGGAGCGGGAATCGAAACCACGACCGCTTAAACGATAGCAAGCTGAAGTTGCGACACCCCAACCAACTGCGCTAAGCGGCCCGCCAATTTTACATTATCACTGTAACAGGTTGAGCCATACTAAAACTTGCAGCGTTCGTCAGTTGTGCTTCAATAATAATATAGTATGTCTAGCTACGTCTTAGGTCTGGTATCAGAGTTATTAGGTCGCACCTGTATAAGTTCAGGACCTCTGACGTGGCCTAACGACTGTTTAGGCAGCCGGGACTGACAGGCTTAACAAAACTCCTCCGAAACACAACGTATTTCAATGATACAATTCAATTGGCTGGGATAGTCTATACAGACAGCTGCCCAACATGTTATCATACTCTCAAGTACTGTAGGTTGAATTAGTGAAAAAATCAGTTATAAAGTTCCGTCATACAATATTCATAAACGCAAATCAATGAAGGGCAAGATACTTACTTGATCTATGAATCTAAGAATGTGAACTTCAAGTTGATAAAACATGGAAGAAATTCGCATGAATGGAAAATAATTGGGTTCTTTCTTTTAATGTTGACATTAACAATGATTATTGTTTTTTATGATGCAGTCAGTAAGTTGTTGGAAAGTTTGTTAATTGTCTTGAAAAATACTAGAACCCTAGAATGATTGATATGCTGATAGGTAAGGTATAAGAATAAAATAATATTGATTAGAATAATTATTTTATCAGTCAGGTACGGTACTTATATTGGACAGTGAATATGATGAATAGAAAATGATTTGCATTCATTTTGATAACTTGCACGAACACATCGAATACAAGTAGTTCTTATAGTTTCAGTTACACTAATTTGAATGCAAAAGAATAATATAGAAATAATTAAAATTATTTTCAAAAAAATTGCTTTGTAAATAATATTAAAATTAAGTAAATACTTACATCATCTGATTTTTGTTCAGCCGATCTCAAATTTTGACTGGCTTTCGAGAATTTTGATTGCATAAGTTTTTTAGTGTTAAAAATCTGTATCTGAAAATTCAAAAATGCATAATATTAATAGTGAAATAGATTTTCTATTAGATTTTATAGGTACTATCGCCTACATTGGGCGATATTTGGATCAAAATTGCTGGTTAACGAGCGAATGTGTCGCCTAATGTTTGGGGTAGCTTTAGAAAATTGTAAGACCGTTAATTTTTTTATAATAATTATAATTTATATAATAAGTAAGTACCAACGAAATATTGTAAGACAACTAGAAATATGAGACAACTCAAAAAGAATTTGCTTTATTCAGGAGTGCAACTGCCATCCTCAGTCCTGGATTGGTAATATTACCAATATTTGAGTGTCGAAACCGGTCTTGAAGACACAGTACGATGATTGGAGACGTAAGTTTTTATAATATAACAACGACTCAAAACGTTACTTACTGTTTTGTTTTTCACATTCGCCAATTCTTCTTTTATTGCTGCTGTCGATATGTTTAGCTTGTGCTCGACATTTTCAAGCTCTGTTAATCCAGTTTGATATTCAAGCAGCTCTGTTTTGATTTGCTTATGTTTGTTTTCCAGTTGCATTTTTAATGTTTTCAATCGTTCTTCAACATCCTGGAAAATTTCGAGTCCGATTAAAACTTTAAAACCAATCTTCTTCAAAACTTCTTCAGTATTTAAAATCTAACATTATAATTTCTCCAAACCAGTATGGTAAATTTTCAAACTGCTAAAAGCTGTGATGATGCCCTTCTGCATGCTTCATCACTCATCTACAACTTCTTGACACCTCAAAAAAACCTCTTGGTATCTTCCTAGATTTACAAAAAGCTTTTGATGTTGTCAACCATGAACTATTGTTGAAAAAACTTGAGAAAATAGGTATAAAAGGAAAACTACATGCATTTTTTGTTAACTACTTACATAGCAGAATTCAAGTAACTAAGGTAGGAAATTCTTACAGTGGAGACTTGAATATTACATGTGGAGTAACTCAAGGACCTATTCTTGGTCCCATCTTATTTCTTATTTACATAAATGATTCATGTAAGTTGAATCTTGATGGTCACCTGATCTCATTTGTTGACAACACCCTCCTAATATTTGCTAAACCCACATGGGTAGAATCTTTCAATTGTGCTAATTACTGGCTCTCTAAAATGTATGATTGACTATACTGATATTAAACACTGATAAAACGTGTTACATAATTTTTGTATTACACAACAGATATAAGCCCAATAATAATTCAACAATTAGTGTAAATAATGTAACTTTAAAAAATAAGGAATATGTATCATATCTTGGTCTCACAATAGACGAAAACTTTAGATGGACTAAACACTTGGAAATACTTGGCAAGAAACTTAAAAAACGTTATCATGTTTTCTATAAACTAAGATGTGTCCTAAACATTGATCTATAAAGAAAAGTTTACTTTGCTATTTTTCAGTCTCTTTTTCAATATGGTATCATTGGATGGGGTGGTGTCCTCAACACACACCTATTCAGTATCAGTTTGGACACCGAGCAGAACAGTCGTGTTTTTCAAAGCCCTTATCTATCTACTTGTGATAACAAGGACGCTAGTTAGCTACTATCTGAATCGACAGCGTTGAGCTCTGTTACTGCAGGTATCTCGAATATAATTCTAACATTTAAAAACTCATTCATCCTACTGTATTTATAATTTGGCTCCTTATTTATCATATATCTTTCTTCTCTCATATATAAAGCAATATTCTTTGTTTATATTTTCAAAAAACAGAGTAGGTCTATACAAAATTCAGATATCAAGTAAGAAAAAAAATTGCTACCTTCTTTAGCAATAGACTCACAGTTCGTACTGATTGTTACCTAATTTATTTAAATATTTTGCTATTATCAAACCCTTCACTCCTTTTTCAGGGGCTTCCTTTTCAGCTAGTCGTCACGATCTGACGCATCTTCCTTTTCACTTCCTTTGTCCTCTTTTCTCCTAATTTCTCTCTATCTTTCTCCCTTGTGCATAGCAAATAATTAGTCAACTTTTGTCAATTATTGTCTGATACGTGTGGGAGACATGTCTTGCGGAATATGTCACAAGTCTCTGAGGAGCGAGTCATCGCTTGTGGTTAACTGTGTGGCCTGCAAGTGCATGTTTCATGCAAAATGTGTTGGCATTGGTGAGGAGGAGATCAGGGGGCTCAAGGAGACCAGTGAGGGGTGGAAATGCCACGTTTGTGCTGATGAGAAGAGGAGGACGATGCCGAGTCAGGAAATAACGCTGAACCTTCTCATGGAAAAGCTTAAGGACATGGAGGTGAAGATGAGGGAAAACACCAATAAGTTAGAAACCGATCTCGGTAAATCTATTGAATTTTGTCACGGGGATGTTGCCAACATTCTGAAAAAAATTGAAGTACAGGACAAGCGGCTGGATACCTATTTTAAGAAGTTTGAGGAACAGGAGCGAGAGATTGGTGCACTGAAAACTCAAAACATTAGGCTACAAAAAAGAGTGGATGAGCTAGAGCAGTATTCTAGGGTTAATTGTTTTGAGATTCATGGTATCCCTCATCAGGAAAATGAGAATGTGACTGAAGTTGTGGTCTCTATGAGCAAGGCATTGAATTATCCGGTGACTGAATTTCAAATTGACAATTGTCACCGGCTACATGCTAGGCAGGGTGGTGGTAGACCACCTGCTATTATCGTCAAGATGGTGAGAAGAGTCGACAAGGAGGCACTTTTGCAGAAGCGAAGAGTTAAGCGCGACTTCTGTATGCGACACCTCGGCCAGGTCAGCGATGCTCCCGTCTACAATGAAAGTTTGAGCCCGGAGCGAAGAAAATTGCTTGCTGCTGCGCGCAAGGTGAGCAAGGAGAAAAACTACAAGTTTGTGTGGGTGCGCAACGGAAGAATCTTTGCCAGGAGAGATGAGAAATCTGCAGTTATACAGCATATCGACTCCCTGAGTGACGTCGACAAGATGATATAGAGAGCTTTTTTGTTCCTACATGAATTTATTCATACTGGCTTTCTTATTATTTACAATGAACACTAATTATAAAATATGTCTTTGTGTAATTTTCATATTAGTTATGAGAAGGATTTTACTAACTTTTATTTTTTGTCCAATGGAACTCATAGTTTCAGAATGTGTCTCTTTGTTAAAATCATCAAAGAATGTGTCTTATGTTTTTTCAAATCTTAGCGAGCTGAAGTGTCAATATTTTTGTATATTTATATATTTTGTTTTGATGCGTCCTCATGTATCTCAAAGTGATTGTAAGTTGTTCTGTGTTTCTTGTGTAGTGTTGTCTTTCACTATCAGAGTGTTTCACACTTTGCAGTACAATAGTTGTTTTTTCCTCGTTCTCATTGTAGCTAACTATTTTACAACTCAATTTTCTCCCAATTCTATTGCTTTATTAATAATACTTTATTCTCTTAAAATGTATGATCCAGTGGAACTCATTGTTTCAGAATGTGTCTCTTTGTTAAAATCATCAAAGAATGTGTTTTATATTTTTTCAAATCCTAGCGAGCTGAATTGTCAATATTTATGTATTTTGTTTTGATGCATCCACATATATCCCAAAATGATTGTAAGTTGTTTTGTGTTTTTTGTGTGGGGTGGTCTTTCACTATCAGAGTATTTCACACCTTACAGTGCAATAATTGCTTTTTCCTCGTTCTTACTGTAGCTAACTATTTTACAACTCAATTTACTCACAATTCTAATGCTTTATTAATGATGCTTTACTATCTTACAATGTATGATCCTGTGACTGATTTACATCTTTATGACTGTGGCTGAATTACTCAGTACAATTGATGAGGTGAATACTTACTTTTCTAAATTGCCTGGTCTATACATATACCATCAAAATATTCGTAGCTGTCATTCCAATTTTGATTCATTCCTGTTATATATTAACAGCTTAAATCGAAAACCTCATATAATCTTGCTTAGTGAGGCGTGGTTGAATGATGAAAACGATGTCTTGCTGTATCAGATTGATGATTATGAAAGCTTCTCATCATTTGATCCTTTATCAAGGGCTAGTGGCATTGTCGGATATGTACATAAATCCATAACTGCTGTAGTGCAGAATTGTGTCATGGTTAATTGTGACACCTTACTGTTAAATTGTATTTATCTAAATTTTAGATTCTCAGTACTGGGAGTATACAGATTGCATGCTGGGGATCGACAGTCGTTTGTTACCAATCTGAGGACTGCCCTTGATAGGATAAAAATAAAAAATCTAGTGTGTATTGGGGATGTTAATCTTGACATTGCTTCAAATGACCCTGTTTCTGATGAATATTTAGATTGCTTGAACAGTCATGGTTTAGAACAGCTTATAGATATTGACACCAGGGTGACCAACTACTCTTCTACTTGCATTGATCACTTTTCCTATCGATCTGATCAGATCACAATAAATAACGTTGTTGTTATTGAAATCTTCATTACTGATCACAGAGCAATAGCAGGTATTTTGCCTGTCGGCGAGGGGAAGAGAAGAGTGCATGTGAATGAAGCGAGTAAGATTGATTATTCGTTGGTGAGTAGATACATCAGGGAGCAGGAATGGGATTGTGTTTATGAGTTGGATGATACAAATGCGGCCTTTAACAAATTTTATGAAATAATGAACGGTATCTGGAAGAGGTCTATTAAACGAATCAAGTATAAGAGTAAACTAAAAATGATAAAACCTTGGATGAGTCCTGGTTTGACTAACAGTATTGCTGTTCGTGATAAACTCTATAAATCATATCAAAGAGAACCGAACAATAACGCACTTAAAAATAACTTCATAAATATGAAAAACAATGTTAAAAAGTGGGTGAAGGCAGCAAAATGTGACTATTATTCAAACCAACTAAATTTGCATGAAAAAAAATGTCTAAAAAGAAATGGGAAGTATTGCATGATATATTGCCCGGTACTTGCAGGATCAGTCATGATATACGCTTAAATGAGGGTGACACAATAGTTACAGATTGTAGATCTGAGGCAAATATTTTTAATAAATATTTCATTGAATTGCCAGAGACCCTCTCCCAGTCCTGTCCGAGTATATCAGAATCATTAGCACAGCAATACAACAAAGAATTTAAAACTGATCACAACAGTAAAAGCATTTTCATTAATCCTGTGAGTGAGTATGAATTATTTAAAATTGTAAATAATCTCTCTATAAATGTAAGCTCTGGTAATGACATAATCACAGCTAGAATTTTGAAAGAGAATTTTCAGTTTCTCTCTGGGGTATTAACACATCTGTTTAATCTTTCCATTGTTTCTGGTCAGTTCCCAGATATTCTTAAAATAGCTACTGTAATCCCCGTTTTTAAGAAAGGTGACAGATTTTTGAAGAGTAACTACCGGCCAATCTCTCTACTACCTACATTATCAAAATTGTTCGAAAAACTTATCAAAGTAAGGATATTAAATTTTTTGGATGATAATAACTTTTTCTCCGAAAGTCAATTTGGCTTTAGGAAGCATTTGAATACTGAGATTGCTCTCCAACATTTTCTGCATAATATCTATGCTGGCTTGAATAGCGGCCATGGTGTTAGAGCGGCGGGGTTGTTCATTGATGTCAGTAAAGCATTTGACACAGTCAACCATAGTCTCCTTTTACATAAACTTTGGAGAGCAGGCATTAGAGGCACACCCCTTGAATGGTTCAGCACATTTTTACGGGACAGGAAACAAGTGGTTAAAATTAAAAATGAAATCAGTAGGTTATTGGAAAGTAATCATGGAGTGCCACAGGGTTCTGTGCTGGGACCTGTTTTGTTTTTGATTTATGCCAATGATTTGTTTGGGGGTAATTTCAAGGGACAAATAACAGCTTTTGCTGATGACACTGCGCTGTCATATTCGAACACTCTGAACCAATTAGGCTTGGATATTCAACATGACCTGGATAGGTTATCTCTTTGGTTTACTTGTAATAAGCTAACAATGAATATTCAAAAAACCAACTATACTATATACAGCCTAGTGGGTAGTCAGACTCTGGTTTCCCCTATTTACCTGCACTCCTGCGGCTGCATCCGTGTCAATTGTGTTTACCCTATTGTTGAGAGTGCGTCAGTGATTAAATATCTGGGGGTCTTACTGGATAAAAATTTGACATGGAAAAATCATGTACTAACTCTTAAAAGATCCCTACTTTTTTATTTGCGTGTTTTGTATCAGTTGAACGAACTGTGCAATCTCAACAATTTAAAAGATGTTTACCACGCATTTGTACACTCACGAATAAGGTATGGGTTAAGTTGTTGGGGCAGTACTTATTATTCAACAATTAGTCCCATTATAAAATTGCAGAAATTATGTATTAGGATAGTGGCTGGGGTGGGTTATCATGATAATACATTCCCTTTGTTTTGTAGGTTTGGAATTCTCCCATTAAGGCACCTGTATGTACACAAAGTGCTATCTATTTATTATTTGATTAGTGGCAATGACGGTGTTACGATTGACTACTGTGACATGGTCGCTGGCCCTCCTATTACAAGACAGGCCAACCATTGCTATCTTCGTGGTATTAGGCCAAATTGTACTCTTTTCAAAAAAACATTTATATTTCTAACACCAAAGTTTTTCAATTCAATGCCCTTACCTTTAAAACTACATTTCAGAATACAGAATAAGAGATCTCACTTCAAATTCCTTCTCAAAAGATGGCTACTGTCGAAGAATGTTAATGAGATAGAGAACATGTTTAACATTACTCTCTGATGTGCCTGGTTACTTTCACATGTAATATTACATGTTTTTTCTAACCTATGTTCTTTATCTACACCTTCAAATTGAATCATTTTTATCTTCTTTTTACCTTGAGATGCAGGCTATTTTCCAATACGGTTTGAGTTATTTCTGGACAGATTCTTCTCAATTGACTTTCAATAATTAATTTGAATTCCTATTTCGTTTTGGTACCAAAGACTCAGTCATTATTATAATTTGTTTTTCTTTCTCCTCTATTTCTTCTTTTCATTTGGAACGAATTTCTGTTTCCTTAACTGTTTAATTGTTTTTTTCTAACTTATTATTACATCATTTTTAATATAATCTTTAGTAGTTTTAACGATACTCCTGCATGTGGACATAATTTCATTATTAAATTATTTGCATGCAGTATTATTTCTGCAAACGGCATGACTGATTGAAATTATTTTCACATTATATATATATATATATATACATACATATTTTATTTCATTTTAATTTATTTATTCTTTTATTTGTATTACCATGATTGAAGTGTTTTTTGTTTTTTACTGTAGTTTGTATTATATATTTTTCTTTTAGTGCCAGCATGTTTCATATTTTGTTTCATATTCTGTAATCTATTGTTTGTTTTTGTGCAGAAATAAAGTTTATTATTATTATTATTATTAAATACCTATTGAAATAATCCAAAAACAAATATTAAAATTATTCAAAAAGTACCCTTAAGTAGCTCTTCATAAGAAGCTTTTAAAAGTCTCAATGTACTAAACGTAAGATTATTATTTATCTATAAACTAATTCAACATAAAAGGGACCATTACATAAAATAGACATGTCAAATATGACCTGAAAAGGAATCTCATTTCCGTTTTTAAGAACAAAGTGATTGGACTGAGGCAGGCCGAATATTTTTATAATAAAATAAAAAGAATTGTTCTCTGCTTACCAAATGCACCTGAGTTGAAAAATCTCCTTGCAGAAAATAAAACCATTTTAATGTCCATATTCAAAATTAATTTACTAATTAGTTTCCCAAATTCTCAATAAAGTACTTTATAATGTACTATTATAATATATACTAATTCTGATCTAAATACTTATATTTGAATCCTTGTAAAATGTATATTATATTCTCAAAGTGTCTGTTAGATATTCTCATTTTTGGTGCTATCAAGCAATTAATTTAAGCCATTATTAAATATGAAACTTTGTAAACTAAAATTCCCACACACAAGCTCTGCTTTAGTGGGGCTTACATTCATGTTTTACGATGATGACTGTGTTGTATTGAATGTATGTATAGATATACCTATTACCATTATTCTCTATATTTTTTGTTAAAATAGTCAATATTTTCTGTATTCCTATATGGTCAGTATTGTATGTAGTTTATATATCTATTAAATTTGTCATGCATTGATAATTATATATTTCTTCAAAACTGCACATGACTGTAAGACTGCAATAAAGAAATAAAATAAATAAATAAACGCTACAGTTACGGTAATCTCATCAGCGATCAGTTCATTTAAATTTTCATTAATATTTGTTGAAGCAATACTTCAATAGAGAACAGCAATCGGATTATTAAATGAACCTAAAATGTGAAATATAAAATTGCTGTCAGTTCTACATTATTAATTATGATTTGTAAATGTGTAACAAAATTTTAAACTTCAACAATTGGCTAGAACTGATTTAAGTGTCTGCAGCCAAGCGGCTACAGTCGTAGCAGGCATTGTAGAGGTACCAACAGAATTTGGTTCTACCACACAACATTTTTACATATAACTTATCTTTCTTTAAAAATCTTGAGTTTGATAAAGTGAATAGATATCTATTCCCTTTCATATTATAGTTGAATAATTGAGCATTATCCAATAAATATATTCCAGAACATTTACTCACATTTTTAGAAAACGAATTGTCATTTTCTAATTGCTGTAATTCAAATTGAATTTGCTCTTCTTGCTTCTCAATTTCAGCCTTCGCTTGAATAATTTCTTCTTTGAGTGAATATTTCCTCTCAAGACTCTTTTCTCTAGCAATGAGCTCTTCATTTCTCAAGTTCAAAGTAGTGTTCATCTCTTCTGAGAGTTTTATATATTTTTCTTGGTTTTCTTTAATATTTTTCTTGTGCTCATTAACCTGAAAAACATATTTTAATCATAAGTAGGCTAAGGATTAAGAAGTTAAAATTCTATGATATTTTCATTAACACTATTGAAACGTATAAAATTGACTCTCAGCAATATCAAGTAATCATGTTTGTAGATGAGACTCAAAAATTAGTAGAATAATTAATTATTTCTGTATCCCCTTAATTATTTTGAATGTGTAAGAAACATTATATACTATGAAAAATAGATCCAGTGATACATTTTCAAAAAATCTGAAATACAAAATTCTTTAGAATAATTAAAAATCTCTCTAATAAGTACAACATTTTATCTGGTACTGGGTTATTCCAATGAACTGATAAAGATAACTTATTTATGGTATGGTCCACTTTCCGGAAATTACATAAGCACAGTGTATTTTATATAAAAAATGTGACTTGTTTCCGTTCATGTTTTCTTGAAGTGCTTCTAAGCTTGTATGTACAGTATTTACTCCAAGAGAATAATAATTTAGCTATTCCAGTCTTTCAAATACAAATTGGCATTTGGTATTGATTTTTTCAAACTGTAGAAGCAATATGTTGTGGGACTGAGATAAGAATGAATGAAAGAATAACATTTTATTGGCACTGATTGGAGCCAGGCTCGTACCCCTGAGATAAGGGGCCAAGGGGCCTTGAACCTTCTCAAAAAATTTCAAAAAAATCTTTATATTAAACAATTGCACAAACTAAAAACATTACAGTTACAAATTATAAATTATTTTCTCCATTTTGTTTTCTGTTATAAGAAAACTCGGTTGACTGAAGACTGAGTGACTTCAATTAAAATTGGAGCACACTTCTTTTTAGAACGTCACCACTTTAGAAATCATATTTCTGTTCTTTAGTATTTAATATCATTTTTTCAAACTGTCAGTAGCTAGAGAAGTACAAATAAAAGAAACTTGCATAGGCAATATGTTAATTGGAGTGTAGTTGTCATGCCTTAAACAGTAGTAGCTTTTGTTTAATTCTTTGTCAATGTTGTTTTTTACAATAAATAAAGGCTTTAGTAGTAATGCGATTACGCACATGAAAATTAAAAAAGTCAAAATGAGTGGGGATCTATGATTTAAATCTTATTTTACAATCATCCACACAACTTCATCTAAAAATTGCGGATATCTAGCCATCAAATGAATGCCTTCTTCATATTAGGTACCGCAGCCTATCGATGAACTTGCAATTAAATTTTATTTTATAGAATAAAACAAAAAATTTTGTATTAATCGAGGATCATCAACCAAATAACTAATATTGAACATTTTTCTAATAGATAATTTTGAGCAACTCAATTAACTTACATACTAATTGATCATTCAACTTGAAAAAACTTACTTCAAGTGTAAAAACTTACTTTGTTTGTTTCAAATTCCAATACGTCCATGACTAAAGCAAGAGCATTTCTGTTCTCCTGCAATTTTGCTGTGTATTCCTGAACTTCCCGTGTCTTATCAGTATTTGTTGCTTGAATTTCAAGTAATGAGTCCTCAAATTCACGGAGATTTCCTTTTGCATTTTCAATTTCTACATTTAAAGAGTTCCTTTAAAAGAGAATAAAAGTCATATTTCGGTTCAAATATTGAAGAAAATATGAAAAACGATAAAACTGTTGCACTGAGGCCCGATTGTTGAATGCAGGCCGATTTCAAGTAGGTACTAATAAAATAGGATATCAAATTATCTCTACTTGAAGAAGAAAATGAGTCCATAGAAAGTGAATTTCAGATGAAAGTTGGAAGACTAGAATACTGAAATGGGAATATTAACAAGTTAAGTTTTTGGAGAATTCAAAATTTTCTATCAGAGTGTCATCTGTGTGTTAACGAATAGTTCTTAAGTTATTAAACGTGGCCTTTGACCAATGAGGTAAAGAGAATTCGGAAGAGCGATGATGGAACAGATCCAATAATAATTATTACACTAGAGCTGGCATGAAATCACAAAAAAGTAATAGTGGAACACTTTTATGTTTTAGTTTAGTGTCACTACGTGGGTCGCTTATTTACGCGTGTAGAAACAGATTACAGTACTTTTAAATTTGAATTTGAACACTTTTCTGTAAACAGAAATATCGTAATAGAAAAAACTGAATTTTAAAACAGATAAATAATATACCTTACAGACTAGAAACCAGTCTAAACGATGACACTTTTTGTGAAGCACAAACGTGTAGCTTATCTTTCAAAGTAAGTAGGTTCCTGCTAAACAAGTTGCAGATGCTTGTATAGGATGAGACTAAATTGGACTAACTATTTTACATCAGGGCTGTCGCGTGGGAGGGGGAGCAAGGCTTGGGCGCCGTAGCCAGAGGGGTGCGGCAAAAAACGACTAAATATGAAATAAAATTAAGATTAATCCAAAAATGAATGCTAGTTCCTAATCTAGTAGCTTAATTTTTCGTTTTTAGACCAATCTAATTTGAGAGGATCAAGTTTGAGAAGTAAGTTAGATTTCGAACCTTAGTATGAGAATTAGCTCGAAATGCAGCAGCTCGTATAATGACTGTTGAATTGTTAACAAAAAAAGGCTAGCTGACTAATGAACACCAATATTGCATTGTCTATAAATAGGCTATATTATAGAGGCAGCCAGTAATTCTGGGGCCTACCCGAAAAATCATTTGTGGGGCCTGTGTCGGCCGGAGCTAAGGGCCTCCAGGGGCCCTTAAAACCTTGGCTTCCTTCCCCACCGCGGGCCCTAATGGCTCCTGAGAGGCGCCCTTACATCAGTCACAATTTTCGACTTACTTGAAATGAAAATGAAATCGAAATATCTTCAGTGTTCAATGCACAAAAAATAGCAGGGAGCTCAGCTAAGAAATCTAATGAAGAGAGTCAACTAGAGCAAGAAGTTTAACAGTGAAAATCAAGACTCAAGAACTATTTTTTTAGTACTTTATTTCTAATCCCAGTAGTGGAACGTCATACTATACCGCCTGCGATCTTCTCAGAAGTTTAAAAGGATCAGGACAATAATATTTTTTGTATTTTTCAGAATTTTATTGAAAAGCCTACATATTTTGAAATACAAATTTATAAAAGCTCTAAGCATTCAAAAACGTAGAACTCAATTTTGATAAATAGCAGCACAATCATCTTAAACTTTTTAAAATCTGTTTCTACATTTTCCCCAAGAGTAAGAAAATATAAAAAGCTCCATTAACAGGCATTCTAACAATAATTTTATTTGTTTAGAACACTGCTAATAAAACACTTGGTCGTTTATTTCAAAATAATTATGTTTGGCTTGGGCTTTACCGTGGAAAAGTTTTTAGTTTTTAGTTTCTGCTGCGGTATTTTTGTTTGTCTTTGAAACCGCAGTTACATAAAAATGTGATTGGTAGCAAATCGCTGATAGGTTGATATCTTATGAAGTGTCACATTATGTGGTGCAGGGGTACTTTACAAAATCTTGCCTCGGGCGCCAATAAAGCACGTGACGTCCCTGTTTTACTCCTAATTTCTATATTCCTTTATTTATAACTTATTTTTTAAATTTTTATTGCGGATGATGCCCCTCATGAGTCCGGAGACTTGTGCGTGGGTAATGAGGTGAATGATGATAAACATCCATGGCTGAATGAGATTCGAACCCAAGGCTGTTGAAAACGAAGCCAGCCAGAGCCCCTTATCTTATCATAGTAAAGCGCTCCAACCAACTGCGCTACCAGAGCCACCATTCCGCCATTGGGTTGAAAGGACAACTATACTAGCCTATAGTACGACTACTTACAAATGACGGCGATGATTTTCGTTCATTTCAGTGGAATGAACAGTCAATGCGTCTATGTCAGCCTGTAATTTCTCGTTTATAGCTATTTCTTCGGATTGGTTATGTTTTTCTGATTCGATGTCTTGAAGATATACTTTCATATCATTATCTACAACAGCAATGTCTGACTCAATATCATCTTTCTCTGAAATCAGTTCGTTATATTTCTTTTCCATATCTTGCAAAGCTGCGATCATTTTTTCATTATCTTGATTGAGGTCCTCTTTGACTTTTAAATCTTTCTCTAGCGAACACTGGATCTTGACGAGTTCATTGACTGAGTTATTTTTGAGTTGCAGCTCCTGGAAAAATAATTTTACAGTCAACCACAAGTAATTTGGAAGATTTAACAATTTTATTAAATTGCTAAATGTTCATAACAATTTTACAATGATAGCAATTCCATCTTCGCGATTATTCAAACAATTTATTGTAACAAAAACTATTTTAACTAGACATGCAACATTGCTTCACAACGTAACTTCGTCATGTAACATCACTCCGTAATAGCGCATCTCATCATACCCCCGCAACAGCATACCATAAAAGCAATGATACAATGTTAATCGATGGTGTCTTTTTGAGGCAGAATTTGTTACAAAGTGATGCTACCGGCGGAGTTAGGTTACGATGCGGATGTGATGTTGCATGTCTAGATGAACTATTAATTTGAGCAATGAAGAAAGCAAACAACAAGTAGATATTTAACATAGTATTTGATGATCCATGACAATTCGCGAGTAGAATAGTTGAATTTTTATTATAATTAATATTTTATTATTATTAATAAATTAATGCATTAAGGCGAATTTTCGATTACTATGTATTTTATAAGTTTTAATTCATTATTCATATTCATTCATTAAAAAATTTGTTTTCACTTTTAACTGACATGCTTTTTGATCTGAGGAACAAATTTTCGTTCTGCATGTCAGTCGATAAGTAAAAAAATTTAATATTACTATTTATGTGGGAATATGGCTTGAATAAAATTGAACGGCGGCGAAGGATCAATGAATTAATTCATGAGAATAAAACGTTTTTTATAGAATATATAATATAGTTATCATTACCTACTGTAATTATAATATATATGTTTCATTAGATTTCCAGCTCATTTAAAATAAAACATTACAATCCATGACACAAGTGGAGGCACTACATTTATGCATGGGTAAACTGATAGAGATGACTTATAGGGAGGGATAGGGGTATCTTTCGCTCTTTTTATTCATATAGCTTAGCGTTAAGTTAGGTTGGGATTCCTCCTCTGAAACAACACTGCTGATAATTGTGGCTTTTGAATTATGTTACATTAAAACTGCAACTTGATCTATTGGGAAAGAAATGACTAGTTTGATATTACATTGTTGAATGAGTATTTTTTCATAGAAAACATCACCCACTTCTAAATGATTCATGTAATCTAGTACCGGTATGTGAATGACGTAACAGGGTTATTTCTATGTCTGACTTTATGCTCATTTAGTAATAATTTAAATGAGTTGAGTTTTTTACATGGACAACATTCAACATAGACTACATTCGACACATTCTACATTCTTACAAGAAATACATAGAACACATTCTGCATTCTTACATGGACTACATACATAGGAGTCATATATTTCCAAAATAAATAAATCTACTCTTACATGACTAAAACATACCAAGAACAGTAAGCTAATTGTTAATTATAATTATCAAATAATGCTGCAGAAATTACTAAATAATGAAATATTGCAGAAATCACTAATTGATCAAATTATTAAACAGAAATTTTAATTAAATGAACGCAGAATGATTGATCTAGAATGAAAATAATTATCAATTTATTACAGAGCATAGGATAAATACCTCATTACAACATTCTTCTTCGAGTTCTTTCTCTTTTTTATTTTTCCCCAGATCATTTAAATTCTGCTGTTCATCACAAATTAATTGTTTAGCTTCTTGCTCAGCAATTTCCATTTCCGAAAGTGTTTTCCTGAGAGTCGCATTTCTGTAATAATGTGTTGAGTTTAAGTTTAAAAATAGTTTTGACATCTTTTTATTGTAAATTAAACGACTTGCAGTACATTTTAATTGTGAATAAATATATAGTTTAATAGTTATGACGTAAAATAGAATAAATGGTTGTCATATATGCCATTATTAGACTACGAAATGGAGGGCCAAAGAAGTTGTGATATTCAACTGGTCTAGTTTATTGAAAAAGTTATTGGATTTTATTATTACAGTACTTTTAAGAGATTATGCTGATTAGTTAGTAATGAGGCAAGTGGCTGACTATCGTGAATAAGTTTTTCAAAAAATAAAAGTTCTTTTTCTGGATATTATGTCATTTTTCAAGCTAAGAGAAATTACGTATAACTTATATAGATAATGGTAATAGGTATATTTAGGCTGTATTTTTCATTTTATGAGAAGTGAGTAATGTTAAATTAAACAATTTACAAGTAATGAAACAATAAAGGTTTCAAATAATGCATTTCTAAAGAATTTTGTCATTCTAAAAAAACATGAATTATCAATTATTAAAGAAACATAGTTTTTAAGACATTATACTATTAAAGCTAAAGATTGCCTTTTTTTTAGATCGGTTGAGGCGAAGGCACCGTAACACAAGGGAAGTGTCAATGTCCATCCAATATCTAAAAGCAATCTAAAGCAAGCTATACATTATTTTAAAAATTAGATTGAGAACGGAATTAAATTTTTCGTGATTTATATTTGGTAAACAAATATTTGATTTATATTTGGTTTTTGCAGATATCTAACCTTTTTTCCAAATCTGAGATGATTAACTGGTTTTCATCAACAAAATTTCTTCCATCAATTGTCAATTGTTCCAGTTTTGTTTCAAGATTTTGAAGGTTCAAAGCATCCTAGAATCGAAAACAGCTACATAAATGCCAAATCCAGTATGTGTAAAATAATTTCTTGACCTATTTGAAAGAGATATTTGGCTCCTTTCAGCAAATATTCTTGAAATACTGTATACCAATTGAAATAGTAATTTAGAACAATACGGAATATTCTTTTATAAATATCACACTATCATCCGAGTAGAAAATCGCCTTTGGAATGCAAAAAATACAACAACGCCAACAGAAATAAGTAAATTTTGCTAAAAATAAGGTTAGCAAAATCACATACCGCCCTTGGGGGAAAACCCCCTCCCCAAATAAAGTTTGGGTGCGCCCCTGAAGATATCTATTTCATTCTCAGAAAAACCATAATGTATATTATAATAAGCAATGTGATGTCAAATGTGTAATTACAGATAGTCTTTATTAGTGTAATTACGGTGAAATGTATGTTGTCGATCAATAAAACTTTCAATTAAAAATCAATCATTTTCAATGCTGAAAAACACTATTGAACTTGAAAATATCAATATTTGATTCATGGTCAAAAATTCTGTAACTTATACTTAAGATATTGTACTGCACTTGTAAAGCATGTTCAATTCATGATCCTTAAACCTTCAACATTGTAATGAATTCATCTCGTCATAACAACTGGGCCACTGTATTAATTTTGGAATTTCGTTCCCAAAATTATTAGAGAACAAGTGGTTATTACTGTACTACTGAACTTCATCATCATCCATCATCCATCAATACTGAATACTGATTAAATAGTTATCGCCTATTGAATACGTATAATGATAGTATAAATAATAATATACCTTGGATTCTTCATCACAAACATATTCTAAGGTAACAGAGAGTTTTGAAAACTCAATATTTTTTTCAAAAATACATTTTTTCAAACACAATACTGCATTATTAATATCTTCAAGATCTTTTTCACATTGAACGATATCGTTTTGAATATCAGAAAGCAATTTTTCTTTGTATTGCTTGAGAGTCGTTACTGAGAACAGAAATCAAGTTATAATGAGAGCTACAATTGCAATATTATTGAAAAAAAAATTATATAATAATTAGAAAATATCACGAATAGTAATAAACTTGAAATAGGAGAAATCAAGATTTGAAATTGAAGAGAATACAACACACAGACCACAACGAATTGAAGTGAAAAGTTATAAACAAAAGCTATGAGCCATTAGTCAAAATCATGACTACAAAAACAAATCTTATCGCCTTGAGTTATTGATTTAAACTAATAAGTAGCAATGAAGTGACCAGTACTGATGAACTTTTCTTATATATTTTTTTATGAGTTAAGTTCTCTGAATTATATTACATTGGCAAATGGAATAACTTTGAACAGGTATTATTAGTAGTGTATCGATAGCACTCAAAGTAGCAGAGTATTATGCCCCTACCTAGCTGAACTGTGTGCATATCAAAAAAAAAGGTCATGATGAGTATCAGTGGTACTCTCATGGTCACACTTACCATCCCTTGGCTTCCAGTGCTGTATAATATTGCCCCTACTAGTATCAAACGTAGGAAGTCACTGAGAAGAGAATTTGTCAAGATTATCAAAGAGCCCAAACTCCGATTCTATAAGATGCCTGAACAGATCCTCAAGGAGAGGTTCTCCCCCTCCTGCCCGATAATATTCGCCTCATATCCCGACATCCACCAATGCGGACAGCCTCGCCGAGGAATTTAACAAAAGCTTGAGTGCGTCATGAGAAAGTTTCACTGAACAGAACAGTTTTATTGTGAGAGAACCAGTGGTTCCAGTTAAGGCTGTGCAATAGGGTTTTGGTGATATTTTTTTTTCAAAGTGTCTTTGACTGGAGATTATTATGCTACTGAAATGTAGTCTATTGCAATAAATAAAAAAAAATTCATCAATTATTTTCTGAGATATGAGCACTTAAAGTTAATTTTTGGGGGCAACCAGTATCATGAACAGTTTTGAATAGAAAATTGTGATTTTCAGGATCAATGTAACAAAATATTGTTTTTGTAATGAGGTAATTCATTTTTCAAAATTTTCATTTTTAAAAAAAATCATTTTTTTGAAACCTTAATTATAGAAAAACTATATTCACGATTGAAATAAAAAATATGTCATTGAAATCTCTGTTATGCCTTCTAGTAATAGAGAGATTATTGTAAATCCAAATTAAATCGTTGAGTAGCTACATTGCCCCAAAGTTTTCTTGGATTCTCTTTAGTTTTACAGTCAACTTCCGCATGCAAATGTGCAAGCACGTTCACTCACACATATGCAAGGATGGTGCTACGTTAGTAGTGTGGTATTGCAGGAACGGCCTAACCAATCACAGGCCTGCATTTCAAGGTCACCCCCCTTAGGCCACGCCCCCCCTGGCCAATGGGAGAAGACCACGCCCCTGTAGGGGGGAGTCGGCCATTTTGTAAATTTTTGAGGCACGCCATTGGCTGCACATGTTGGAGTGGGGGACCCGTTTACCCCCCCCTCAAGCCCCCTGGACCTATCCCCCTTCAAGCCCCCCTGCCCCTGTCCAAAGGAAAATGGCGCGCGCGCCCACGGTCTTTTTCCTTTTTTGTAGGTTTTGCCCAAACCTGTACTACATGAAAACAGCCATTTTGAATTGTTTCCACTTTTTTTTGGGTGGGGGGATAAGTTTAGGAGAGAAAAAATAAATAACCTTGTTTAAAACAGCCATTTTCTTTTTGTAGGCGTCACCCAAACCTGTACTACATGAAAACAGCCATTTTGAATTGTTTCCACTTTTTCTCTTTTTTTTAGGCTTCGCCCAAACCTGTACTGCATGAATTTTTCTTTTTTTTTTAGACATCATTCAAGCCCGCACTGTGTGGGGGTAAGGTTAGGAAAGAAAAAAATAAATAACTATGTTAACAGCCATTTTGAATTGCCTCCTCCACCTCCATCACCTATAAAATGGAAGTCCTATCTCTCTCATTGCTAGAACTTTCTTTGTCTAAAAAATCTTTTTATGAGTAGTTTTTATAACGATTTATTAACCGTTGTTGCTCTGGTGTTGGAAACTGGTTAGCATCATATTTAACCTCTGGCTCTGACATATTAATCCTACGAAAAAACTCATCAACACAATGTTCTAGTGTAAGCCCACGACTTTCCAATTCCTCCCAGTTGAAAGTTCTCATAGCTATTAGACACTTTCCTATCAAATGATAAGCATATCGATACATTATAGTATTTAAATAATTCTTGTAATCCTGACTATTATGTACATAATCGATTAAAAGGCTTTCTAATACTTTTATACTTGTGTTAAGATTTTCAAAGGAGACAAATCCGGCTTTCTCATTTTTAAACTCTGTTCTACTCAGCAAATTATCTTTTTTCTCTTTATTAAAGTCATCTTTACTGAGTAGTTTTTCTCTCTCATTTTTGAATTCTGTTCTAGTCAGTAAAATATCTTTCTTAGCTTTATTAAAGTCATCTTTACTAAACAGTTTCTCTTTCTCATTTTTGAACTCTGTTCTACTCAGTAAATTATCTTTTTTCTCTTTTTTGAAGTCTTCCTTACTAAGCAGCTTTTCTCTCTCATTTTTGAATTCTGTTCTAGTCAGTAAATTATCTTTTTTCTCTTTATTGAATTCATCTTTACTGAGCAGTTTTTCTCTTTGCCCCTTTGCTTCTTCGATAATTATTTTCAAACTCGAATGAAGATAGTCAGTTGAGACTAAAGCTGTTTTTTCTTTATCAAAATTTGATCTAGTCAAAATTGTTTTCTTAAGTTCATCTATTTGTTTTTCACTATCAATAATATGTTTACCGCGTGAAACACGTCCGAACCTGTCTACAGACATGATGTAACTAAAAATCTGAAATTACTTGAGCCTAACTGTTGTGAAAAACATACTCTACCATCAATCTAACAATGTTAGCCCTTTCTGATACATTTCAGCTCTGCCAGATCGAAAATAACTTCCCACAACTGATTAGAATCTGTAATTGTAGTAATGGGATGATCATTGCTACATCCATAGTGAAAATGTCCACGTTCCTCAATTACAATATCTAAGAGCTCATAAATTTCAGAGAGGATAGAATATTTTGAACTAGAATTTTTCCATGAGTCATCGCTATCAGATGACACCTTATCATCATAATCATCCTTATCTTTCTTAACATTTTCAACACAATATTGTGAGAATTTTACACTATTAGCTAGCTCTTTAAACTCATCCAAACTTATACCCATTAACAATCTGGATAATTTCTTGAACTTTGCAAAACTAAAACATTGAGACATTTTTAAGGTTATGTTTTAAAGAAGCTCTCACTGCGTGCTGCTACTACTACCTAACTGTAGCTCTAACAAACTTATACTAAATCAAATGCAATACTTACCTAATATTATATATTCTTCTCTTTCCACCCGACGGGAGGATGAATTCAATTAAACTTGATAGTTTGCTATCAGGTTTAACTAGCTCCATCTTTTTGCCGTAAGAATTTGCGGGCGTTAGCACTCTTAAAGCGCTTCCCCATCTCAAAACTGAAACATTGATTTTGCTTCTACACTAGACTACTGTGAAAAATATTCATAATAGTCTAATATGGAAAATCTCAATTTATATTCAGCTAAGAAACAGGCCTATACTGCAGTCTACTTATCCTATATACTCACTTTTATTGCTTCGCTTTCCACCCGACAGGAGGATGAATTTAATTAAACTTGACAGTTTGCTATCAGGTTTAACTAGCTCCATCTTTGTGCTGTACGAAGCTGCAGGCGTTAGCTTAAAGCGCTTCCCCATCTCAAAACTGAAACATTGATTTCGCTTCTACACTAGACTACTGTGAAAAATATTCATAATAGTCTAATATAGAAATCTCATTTTATATTCAGCTAAGAAACAGGCCTATACCACTATCTTCCGCATTGCTCTAACATGCTGCATTATCCAGAAGAATCAGCGATGGTTTGTCCTCCTGATGAATACATCTCATAACATATCTCCCGCTATTGAAACTTTCCAAAGTTTGAGCATTCAACTCGGATAGAAACTTTTCCGGCAAATATACATCAAAGTACGAATGTCCGCCATGATTATTAATTTCATATAATCGCAGTATAATTCTTGTTCCAAATTGTGTGCGAGCTAACCTTGCTTTTTGAATAGGATAACTAAAGTCAGATTTCAATCCATGTATTTGTACAATAGGAATATTCTCCCGCGATGTCTCATTGAATCTAGTCAAACTGAATGGACGCGATTCCTGCTGCTGCTGCTGCTGCTGTTGTCGCTGCTGATACATGGCGGTTGAGAAAAGCACAACTGTACTCGACCGGCGAAAAACTGGTAATGATGAAAAATATGCTGCCGCCTGCAATCACCCGCCGCCGGTTTCCTTATCCCCACCACCAGATTTCTTCTCCGCTCAAGGACAGACATGTTAAAACATGTCTGTGAGCAGTCAATAACCTTTTGTTTCACATATTGCGCAACACTTGATCTTCAATTTGTAATAGTTTATAAACGCTTAATTTCAACGGTCTGTAATAACGTAGATAATCACTTATTTCATTAATATCGACAGTATCTAGAAAAATCGCCTTTAATTGTTTTGCAAATTCAACATCACCTCCTTTACTTTTAGTTTTTGCGATAGCCTCTTCACACACTTCAAACCAATCAATATAGTTTTGTAATTTTGATTCCAATTCACTATCAGCACTTAACCATTTGCTTGGATCCATAGCAACACTGTTGGCTTACTACACAATACTAAGCAATTTCTGTTTGCATTCAAGTATTTATATGAGTGGTAAAAGAACAGAAAAATTCACCGGATTAGCAACATCGCTTGTTAGATTGCAGATTCTCGCCCTGTGCAAGTACAATTGATATCCACACCATACACAAACCACTTCCTCTCCATTATAATAGAATCCTTGGCGTGCATACTTGCGTTTATTCTCCTTGGTGTAAAATGGACATGTCTTCATACTTTTCATCCTATCCCCCTCGCACAAATAATCTATTTTCCGATCAATTCCTCTCTCCTCCGCTTTACACAACATTGATGATAAATAGTGTTTAGCACTGAATAATGCGCACCTACCATCGGCAATCTTATTATGAATTTTGCAAGCATCAAAAGTCCAACAACTAGAGAACTTTCTATAATCAGGTCTTTCAAAATTATCCGGTATTGTTTCAACTTTATTGTGAAATTTCTTCAAAAACTCTGCTTTTTCTCCACCCTTTGTGTATATTCTATCATAGTTTCTAAGATAAGCTCTTATTGTATCATCAGAATAATCGATTTCGCCCAATTCCCATTTTATTTTATGATGATAAAATTCCAACCAACACACTTCGCGATATGTCTTCCATGATAGCTCTGATTTTGGAAATGGCGGTTTAAAATGTAGAATAATGTAAGTATTTTTTGGATCAATCATCGCAAATTCCTTTAAAATGAACTGATTATTTTCATCCTTGAAACCATGAAACTCAACAACAGCGAACGAATCATCACTTCCACGTTTGTTCTTCCTCGAATATCCATCACTCACTTCCCCCTCCTCCTCCTCCTCCTCCTCCTCTTCTTCCACCCGCGCACATTTATCCTCCTTGTCTAGATCACACTGCGCTGCCGCTTCCGAATACAGTTTCCTCGACGGTTTCGAAGAACAAATTTCACCCATGTCTTCTAATCCTGACAATAAATCGCCGGTATAGCAAGATGGTAATCGCTCGTAGATATCCTCTTCTTTCCCAACTAGATAATCTTGAAGTAAGGTTGAAGAAGTTGATTGCGATAGAGAGTCACACGATGACGAACTTCTACTCGATAGCATGGCCTTTCACCTACTGACATAAAACCTACCCACTCCAACTTATATAGCCTACCTGCTGCACTCTATCGGAAAAACTACTGCACCTCTCTCACCATAGATGTTAATGGTGTATACTCTACAACATTATCGCTTATTAAAATACAATAAGCAGCAGTTGCAGCCGGCACATCTTTTCCAAATTCAAACTCAAGTCTGACGTCTACTGAACTCTTTAAAGTTGTTGTCTGGTGTGAGCAGTCAATCACCATAATCGGTGTATCTTTAGTGAATGTACTAAAATCAATTTCATTCCCATGTTCAGAATTTACCGGCGAATTAGAATAGCTTCCTGCAAAATCTAAAAACATTCTATACATTAACTGTTTGTTACCGAGAAGGTTATCATAGGGAAAGTAAACAGAATTTAAATACAATTTTACATTATACAACTCGCACAGGTCAAATTTAGCCATTGTAGAATTATATTTCAATTTTCTATCTGTTTGAAAGGCTAAAATTACAAATCTCGGCGCATCTGAATACGAAGCGGTTTTAATTGTCCAACTGTGTACTTTTGTTGCCGGTAAAACAGGATATTCGTGAATTTCCCATTTTCTAAAAGCAAGTTTTAACGGACGATCGCTATCAAGTAGGCGTAAAAACCTAAGGCGTACATGATCTTCAAGTTGTAAGTATGGCACTTTCCACTGTAATTTTGTAATGTCTATCTGAACACTTGAACCAGTTGCCGATTCGATGCAATTAATATCCGACGGCGATCTTAACAGTACGAGTTCTTGTTTCAGATTTAATATAATTTGTTGAAAATCTTCAAAAAAAGCTAAAAGTAATTTTAATGGAATACAAAAACTGAACTTGTTTTCGGTTAGAGTATACCCCTCCCTGTCGAAACCGGCCAAATGGTAAGTATTTTTATCAAACACACTTTTCAACAGTAAACCTTTAATAGTACTTGTGAGACCTACAAGACGCGACTTTGCTACAGGGTGACCAGCCAACTCATATCTTATTTCATCAAACATAAACCCGATTGCATTACTTACTAGTTTATACTGTGCATCTATAATGTTACTCACACCGTCTACACCTATTGCAGTCTTTTTACACTTAACTTCACCTTCAATAAGTAGGAACGATCTGCATGGTAGGCTATAGTTATCTTGCGAATTAATTGGGATTCTTATCTCATCAGAATTTGATAATCTTTGGTTTGCATAGGGACCGTGGGAATGGTACTCTAGACTTTTTATCTCGTTAAAAAAATGTATTTGCCTTTCAACATCTAAGATCTCACTTATTGCCGCTGTTGACGACATTATTCCAATTCACTTGGAATCCTAATTTCTCTAAAATCTTTGCGTTTTTAGATGTTAACACAGCGGAATGTGAAACTCTACTAACACTCTTTTGAACCTTTCTCTTCCCTTTCCTTTTCATCCTTGTCCTCTTTCCATTAAGATCACTATTTTCATATTCGCTATAGCTACAGCGAGCCGAATACGGGTTGAATACAATGAAACCCATTTTACTTCTTCTTCTTCTTCTTCTCTCGAATATGTAATCTAACCGTTAATCTGTCTCCTCTGAAATCGACTAATGAACCGTTCTGGTCCGTCACTTTCACATTAATGCTCTGAAACTTGTGCGTATTTAAACGTACATAAACAATTGGATTTGGTGATTCATTAATTAAATATCCTGGAGGAACTCTTGGAAGAAACTCGTAAATGGTGTGTTTTTCTTTTCCATCACTATAACTCCCACACGCCAAATTACATGAAACTTCGATTGTTGTAATGTTGGATATTGAAACAAGTCTTCTGGAATAATGCCAAATAAGCGGTGCTAAGACTTCTTGATTAAAACCCATTATTTTGCCAATTGAATCATTATGAGTTAAATCAATCGGTTTATCAGAATAGATTTCGATTTTCATAGTATTATTATTCCCGCGTATAATGAGACCGTCACCAGCTACATTCAATTTTTCCTTGATCAATTTTACAATATTATCAATTTCATAAGAACCTGTTTCGAGTTTGACTAATTGATCGCCGTATTTAAAACTAGAATTTTTATCTTTAATCACATTTGGAATAGAATTAAAAGTCCACAAATTAACTAATCCAATTTCATATTCACAATTTCTATCTAATTCTATAACCTGCGGTAAATGTTCGTATAGATCGCTGCTTGTACCGGTCAGCGATATTACAGCCATAGCAGTACTTACCTCTGCTACTAAAAAGTTACAACTGAGCAGACAAGAATAACAAACACAGATGCCCGCAAATATTTGTATTAGGTTTTTGTATTTCATCAGCATTATAGAAAACGTTTACCCTTTTCTGTTTCTTCCAATAATTTACCAATTGTAATGGAGGTTGTAGGTTGCCGATTGGATCAAAATAGAATACATTTATACCTTGTTTGTCATAGCACACCCAGTGTGTACCTCTTCCTGAATAATTATCCAAATTCACAATCGCCATCTCATTGAGACGAATTCTTTCTGGTAGTGTATCCTGCATATACACACCGCGCAATGGAATTTTCAATAAGTATGCCCACTTTTGTAGATCATGATCAGACAAAGCTTTATTGAGTTTTAAGTTCTCAATATTAACCGCATTCATGTTTTCCTATTCTTTTTCCGCCTACTTCTAGCTTCGCGTTTAACCGGTTTTGAATGAGTCTTCTTCCTTCTTCTCTTGCTTTTCACCGACGACAATAGACCGTGTGCGTTATGCGGAACCGTCGAAGTCGAGGAGTTTAATATTCTCCCACCAAAATATTCTGGGTATGGTCGGAGATAATATCCCCTTCCCTTTACATGATTTGTCAATCGCTTAATAGCTTCCCGTCGCATAGAATCACTATTCCTTTTTTTACCCACTCCTTCTCTTTTCTTTCTAGATGTTTTTCTCACTCCTTTCCTTCTTCTACCACTACTACTAGAAACATGTGGAATTTTCATTCCAGATCCAATTACCGACTTGGCTTTCATTGCCAAAGTAACTAAATACGCTAATACCTTCTGCTTGTAGTCTGTCTGAGGATTCTTGAATATCGACCAAGCGCTGTCAGCTAAAATTTTATCTGCTCGCGAACGTGTCAAATTATCAGACGAGCGCGAATAACTTATGTCATGAATTTTGCAAGCTTTATCGAGTGAATTAACTCCCGGATCACCTCTCTTAAGCCTTTTTTCTAGCTTTGTACCGGGCCCGCAGTACTGGTAAGAATCAAATTTACCCCAATTAAAATTATGTGGTAAATGCAATTCTCCAGGTAATGAATCTATTGTTTTATTAAGTAGGGTGGACGCCGCGCTACCCGCTCTATTCACAACACCTTTCGCAATGTTACCTAAGACAGATAATAAGCCGCTTCCTATTATTCCTTTCCTCGTTGTTGCTGTTTTTCTTCTTCCTCTATGCTTGCCAGATCTTGTTTGACTGTTTTGACAAACCATCTTTTCGTCTAGACAATCTCTAGAACACTAAGCTCATGTTGATCGCACCGCCCACCTACCTAGATAATTCTGCAAACATGTTTTGTTCTATCTATAAGCTTCTTCACATCTTCTTCTGTTTGACTTGCACAATTGTTAAGAATTTGATAAGAATTGTAAAAATTACATACGTGCGAGTAAGGTGAGAGTAAAGTCGAATACCAACTTTCAAGTTGATAATCAAACGATTTTGGTATATTATTATTTAAACCTGATCGAACACAGGCATTAATAAAGAAAAGTGTTTTATTTTTAGTTCTCTCCAAATCTAATAAGTGTTTAGAAAACCAATCTGATTCGGTATTATCTTTGTCGAGTAGTTGATAACTTGTATCTTCCTTTTTGGAAGATGGTGTATCATGATTGAAGCTAGAATTCATAGTTTCCTTTTCAAATAGTACAGCACTTTGATTGAAATTTAAGACGTTTTGCAAATTTGGTGTAAAACATTTTTGATTAACTAATTCGGAATAATTCAGATAAAGAAGAATTAGAATTGAAAGCCAATATGCTATGCACGTAAAGATGCAAACTATCTTAATCACATTTGCTGTTGATCTTACACAAACCAATTGCGGTCTATATTGATTCTCATTATCCTCCTCTGTGAGACTCATTGCTGCACACGTCTGCTTTGTTCGAATGTATACAACAGACTATGATCATAACCGGTTTCAGTACTCGCAAACATGTTCAAACATGCACATGAAAATCAAATGTTTTATTTTTTTTGTAACCCGGTTTGGAAATTTTCTCTATAAATAGCCGGGTAAGCACACGATTTTCACCAATTACTTCAGTCAGTGTTTGCAAATACCACCACGCTGCCGCCATCATCATCATCATAGCTGCCATTCTAGGTAAGTGTACATTCAAAGAAGGGAAAAAACTCGAAAGAAGAAGATATCATTACTAATGACGTATGTTTTAAAGTTTAGTGTTGAGATTTTTTAAATAATATTTCACAAGAAAAAATATTGCAAAACATACCTGAGGTTGAGTTGTCACGACAGCAGTTGGGTGCAGCAGAAGTTGGGTTGCTTGAAACCGTGTTGCGCGCGCGCGCGGTTCACAGGATGAAAACTGGTAATTTGACAATTGAAATTTAACGCTTTATATACGTAAAATTCGTCCTTCTTCAAAGCCGGTACTAAACACCGGCCATCATTATGTGTGTGTGACTTTCACAAAGGACAATTACGGCGGCGGGCCAACACCCAAATCGGGAAACGGGAAGAAATTCTAGTTGTCCTTAAAATCGCGTCGGGCCAACGCCTACACCAGAAAGATATTTTCATTGTCTCATCACACTCTGACGTACATCATAAAGAGAATACATCCTTCTGCGGTGTGACGTAAATTAGAAGGGAAATAACTTTGCAAACATACAAAGAAACCGTTTATACTCGCACCGCTGTTATAAATAGCTTAGTTCTTCTATTGACAGTTTCATTGTTGAATTTTGTGCTGTGAAAGACGTCTAAGCTGACGTTATTGTTTCAGAATCAACTTCTACCACAACGTGAGATATCCTTCTCTACATTTGTATTAGCATTTTGAGAGGCTGACTGTCCATCCCACCGTGCTGACGACGTATTTTCTCTACAATCACACACGCAGATATCCTTCTCTACAAACAGCCTGAGAGGACACGGGTCATCCTTCACACCTTCTTCATCCATCGTTCGACAGAATTGAGGAGAATTCAACATCGTCTTGAACGACATTCAGATTAGACGGCTCAAAGCACAATTTCGGTGAGATTACATCTGATAATTTGTTTCGGAACTTTTGTTATACAATTATTCAAATGGAATACAAACTTGAATGTTCATCAGCTGTGAATAGGAATGTGTTAAAGTATAGATTTAGATTCATTAATAACGAAATAGATTTAGAGTTACTATTATCAACGTTAAAAGATAAAATATTTGAAATTTTAATTAATGAATCGAGACATTTTGACGGAAACCTTCGTTGGTTCATCGCTGCTACCGTTAATCTTGTAAAGTTATCTGCGTTAGCTGACGTTAGCGGTGATGGACAAGAATTGAAGGTTGAAACTAACGCAACATTTCACAGTACGTCTCATAATATCGTTAATATAAGTTTAAATAAGGATGAATTACTCAGTCAGTATGAAGCGGGGTCTAATAAGTTACAAAATGCTCTTGACAGATTTTTGTGTTTTGGCTCGGGATGGGTTGTTAATCGTATACAATATTTAGACCTTAATTTTGCGAGATACAATCCCATTTATGCTGGGTATAACAATTCATCATTTATTAGCACACCTAAGGCAATAGTATCAAAAAACGTTGTAATTAATATAAAAAACTTACACGATAAGAAGTGCTTTCTATGGAGTGTTCTTGCATATCTGCATTACAGACGTAGAAATTTGAATGTAGAGTATTTAAAACAATACGAGAAAGAGTTAAATATTAAAGGAATAAACTTTCCGGTGGAATTACGTGATATAAAGAGGTTTGAAATTCTTAATCCGTCTATAAGTATCACTGTTTTAGCCTATGATGGAACACGGAAAAAATTTTTCCCATACAGAGTTTCTTTATTTAGGGAAAGACAACATAAAATAATGCTCCTTCTCTTATTCAATGATAATCACCCGAATAAATCACATTACACCTTGATTAACACAACTAAGAATAGGAACGGTTTGTCGAGATTATTATCCGAACTAACCAAAGGAAGAAAAGCTGTACATATCTGTCCTTTCTGCTTTCACAGATTCACATCAAATAAAAGCGCTAATATTGATGGGGAGCGAAATTTAAAACAACATATAGAGTTGTGTAGTAAGTTTGGCGAACAGAGAACGCGTCTCCCCGAGCCGGGGAAAAATATTTTGAAGTTTACAAATTATTCTTTTACTCTTAAAACAAAGTACGTAATCTACAGTGACTTTGAATCTTTTATTATTCCAATAAACAATGAATTTGAAGGCGGCGATGATGATGATGATGATGATGATAATGATGGTAGACAATCAAGAAAATCCTATACAGATAAAACGGCTAGACATGTGCCCTGTAGTTACGGTTATATCGTTTTAAATGAAAATGGGGAGATATGTGTGGGTCCACGTTTATACAGAGCAAAGTTTTTAGGGGAGAATATTATTGCACGGTTTCTGCAGGAGATAACCGAACTCGGCGACAGGCTTTACGATGATTTAATGTTAGAAGTACCAATGTATTGCTTAAGTGAAAAAGAACAGTACGAGTTTGATACGGCTGTGAATTGTTCCTTGTGTAACAAACCGTTTGCTGCTGGAGATTTTAAATGCAGACATCATGATCACCACAGCGGCAGATATCTTTCTGCAACACACATGAGCTGCAATTTAAACTGTAAGGTGCCCGCCTATGTTCCGTGTGTTATGCATAATTTTCGCGGGTATGATTCCCATTTCGTTGTACAGTCTTTGGCTTACAATAAACGCAAACTGCGCTGTATCGCTAACTCATCAGAGAAGTTTCTCACAATAACTGTAGGACACGTTAAATTTATTGACAGTTTACAATTTCTAAACACGTCTCTTGAGAATTTAGTAAAAAATCTGGCGGATTGTGATGATTATAGAACAAAATTCAAACGCTTATGTACACATTTTAAAAATGAAGTACATCAAAAACTGTTCTTAAGAAAAGGTGTGTATTGTTATCAGTACATAGATAGTCCCGAAAAGTTTAATGAAACCGCTCTTCCGCCTATAAATGAGTTTTATAATAGTCTATCGGAAAAGGATTTGGATGAAAATGATTACAAACATGCCTTGGAAGTGTGGAATGTATGTTCAATGAAAAATCTAGGAGATTTTCATGACAACTATTTGATAAGAGACATCCTCTGCCTGTCGGATGTCTTCGAAGACTTACGATTAATTTTTTTCAAACATTATGGATTGGACGTATCTCAGTTTCTCTCTTTAGCACACTATAGTTTTCAAGCAATGCTTTTTAAAACTAAAGTTGAACTACAATTGATTACAGACCCGTGTATGCATCTTCTAATCGAATCCGCAATCCGCGGGGGTGTTAGTGTAATACCTAATAGATACAGTCTAGCAAATAACCCATACATGAGTACAGCATATGATAGCAATAAACCTACTTCTTTTATTGTTTACCTTGACGCGAACGCCTTATACGCATTTACAATGTGTAATTACCTACCTTACGGCGATTTTAGATGGTTAACACCGTCAGAAGTTTCCTCACTTGACATTTCAACCGTTGCAGATGATGCGCCTGTTGGTTTTATTTTGGAGGTTGATTTGGATTATCCAGAACATCTCCACGATAAACACAATGATTTCCCATTAGCGCCATTAAAGCAAAAACCTCCGATGGAATTATTTTCCGACTATCAGCGTGCAGATGATGGGAGGAAACAGATTGTAACAACTAAATTGTTAACAACGTTAGCCGGTAGAAAGAAATACGTCTTACATTACCGTAATTTAAAGCTATATCTAAGTCTAGGTATGAAATTAACAAAAATTCATCGTGTTATAAGTTTTAGCCAATCTGCTTGGTTGAAACCATACATTGATTTCAATAATCAATTACGTCAAAACTCAAAAAATAGCTTTGAATCCTTGCAGTACAAGAATCTTTCGAACAGCACGTATGGTAAATTAATCGAACGTGTGCGTAACAGGTTTAATATGAGGCTGGTGACAGATGAAAAAACTTTGGATCGGTTAATTTCTCGCCCACAAGTCAAACGTTGGAAAATTTTTAATCCTAATGTCGTAGGTGTTGAAATGAAGAAAATTGATATCCTTTTAGATCGACCGATTTATTGCGGTTTCACAGTGCTCGATTTATCCAAGGTTGTCATGTATAACTTTCATTATAATATATTTCTAAATATGTATGACTTTAGGAAAGTTAAAATTCTTATGTCAGATACGGACAGTTTTCTTTATTATGTAGAAACAGAGGATTTTTATGAGGATATGAGGAGGCAAGCACATCTGTTTGATACAAGTGAATATCCTCGAAACCATAAGTGTTTCAGCTTACTTAATCATAAAAAACTAGGTTGCTTCAAAGATGAACTCAAGTCAAGAATAATAACAAAATTCGTCGGATTACGACCAAAATTATATTCGTTTGAGTTTCTCAATGAAAATAATGAAATTCAAAATAAAAATGTAGCTAAAGGCGTAACAAGATACATTATTGATTCAAAACTGAGATTTTCAATGTATGAAAAATGCTTATTTGAACGATGTGTTCATTACGAATCATCAAATTTGATACGTTCCTATTTACACCATATATTTCAGGTTCGAGTGGGTAGAATTTGTATTAGTCCGCTGGATGATAAGCGTTTTTTACTTCCATGTCGAATTAAAACTTTAGCGTGGTTTCATAAAGACATACCTAATTTCAATGGAGAGGAGGAGGAGGAGGAGGAGGAGGGGGAAGGTAGAACTTGAGGTCGATATCGTCATCAGGAAGTATTGGATAGGTCAGGTTTTGTTAGACGAGTGAAAGCACAGTTGAGTTACAGTCGTGTTGTGGAAGGTCAGTTTTTGCATTTCGCGTTAGCCGGCTTGTTGCAGCAAAGGTGAAGGACTCGAACGTGTTTTGCGTTATAGCGTGCATAAAAATCCGGTTGCATATATTATTTATTACAGCATAACGGTGGATGCGAGTCAACATTGAACTAAATTTTACACTCTTCCTTATTCCGAGTGCATGGTTATTACAAAATGAATACTGTTCGTCAACGTTTAGCTAAGGAATTACACTCGAGTGCACGTAAAAACTTTAAAAGACGGAGTTATGTTTTAAAGGGAATTTTGGACATGTTGCAGGCAGATTTAATTGAAATGACTCAGTTTACTAAAATAAACTCTAACTACAGATTTATTCTATCGGTTATTAACGCGTTTTCGAAATACGCGTACGCCGTTCCTCTCAAATCGAAATCTGGTCGCGAGGTGAGCATAGCCTTAAAACCAATTTTTGAGAAAAATCGTGGTGTGCGTTTGCTGTGCACAGACCAAGGGTCGGAATTCTTCAATTCGCATGTGAAGGCGTTATTAAAGAAATATAACATACACCATTACCATGTCTACTCAGACAAAAAGGCTGCTATTATTGAACGATTTAATCGAACATTAAAGTCAAAAATCTACAGACATTTCACCGAAACCGGGAATTATAGGTGGATAGATATGTTAGACAAGATTGTAAGCCAGTATAATGACACCGTTCATTCGACGATTAAATTAAAACCTGCTGAAGTTACACTAAAACATGAACAAAAAATTATTGCCGAGTTAAATAGACAGAAATTACGTAACCTGAAAAAGAACAAAATTAGACCTAAATTTCGTCTAGGCGAAGTAGTGCGCATTTCGAAGCATAGAAATATTTTCGATAAATCTTATCACATCAACTGGAGCGTAGAATTGTTTCCGTGTACCCGTCAGATCCGCCAACATATCAATTGAAGGATTTTAACAATGAACTTATATTGGGGAGGTTTTATGAACAAGAATTAAAGAGAACTGAGTTGGACGAGAATGATATGAATGTTTATTTAGTTGAGAAGGTACTGAAACGTAGAGGACGAAAGGTGTTAGTACAATGGGTCGGATTCAAACATCCTAGTTGGATTAATAAGACGGATCTTCTTGTTGATTAATAATACGTATGTATTTTTTCAGATTATGCCATCATCGCCGCCGTTCAAATTTGAACCTCACAATTGTAAATTGACAAGGCTTTTAGAAAAACTTGTAGATGAGTTAAAATGTTGTTGTACCGATTCAAATTTTACTTTGAACGATTATTTATTATTTTTAAGTGGGAAATGTGAGACAATACAACAATTTGGACATTTAAGCTTTTGTTATCTATCAAAAATAGATTTTGATAGGTTGAAACGTGAGGGAAAAAGATTACCAGACGTTGTTGATACATGTCCTTGTACTAGATTGGGTATGATGGAGAGTGAAATACGTAGGTATGTTAGTGAACATGAAACTTTAAACTCTTTTGGAAAGGATATTATTGACACTATGTTAGAGAGGTGTGGATTAGAAGCCGAGTTAAAACGTGATTAAGTTTAAGTTGCTAGATAAGAACATTTTCTTTCAATTGTTGAATTATTGATTAAGAAAATAAATAAGTGTAATAATTTTTAAGTTAGTATATATAGCTTTTGGACATGTTGTATTATTGTTGTTTGAGAGAATATAGTGCGACATCTTGTTGGTTGTTTTATTGTGTGAAAAAACCCATGTTTTATCTTTTAGTTGTAGTTATGACGTGTGTAGGAACGCACACACACACACACACACTGTTAACAATGATTGAAAATAAGGTATCAAAGAAAGATGATGTTAAACCTGAAATACCTATTTTAAATTTCGACGAATTGATTATCAGCAGTACAAAGAAGACATCAGGTGAAAACAATAAGCATGGCGATCTTTTTCCGCATAATGTACGCGGCTTGATTATTGGGTCTTCAAATTGTGGAAAAACGAATATTTTGTTGAATCTAATTTTTAATAAAAAAACATTACGCTTTCGCAGCTTACATGTATTTAGTAAATCGTTATATCAACCAAAGTATGTATTCTTGGAAAAGATTTTCTCCACGCTAAAGTTTATAAAGTTTTTTATGTCAGATGATATTTCTAGCATCCCGAACCCGAATGATTTAGAAAGACATTCTTTAGTAATCTTTGACGATTTACAACTGCAAAGAGTTCCACAGATCAAAGATTATTACAGTATGGGACGACATAAAGAAATTGATGTGCTGTTTCTGAACCAATCGTATGCAAGTATTCAGAAGCACATAATTAGAGAGAACAGTAATATAATTTTGGTCTTTAGAGTAGATATATTATCTTTGAAACTCATATATAGGGATTTCGCTGAGAGCGATATGATATTTAATACTTTTAAAAATATGTGTTCCGAGGTTTGGACTAAAGGTGAAGGTCATAACTTTGTAACAATCTGCACGGAATGTAAATTAACCGATGGTAGGTACAGATTGAATTTAGACGTATTTTTAGACCCGAACCAGTTCAAATAGACTAGTATATAACAAACGCGATTTGGCGGTTAGTTGTTGAACGGCATTCTTATTGAGTGTTTGCAATTATGAAAGGTGGTAAGAAAACGGTAGGACAGAGGAGAGGGAAGGAAAAGGTGAGAATAAAACGGCGTGGAAGGGAAATAAAATCGAGAACAAGTGTGAACGCTAGTAGAGATCTTTTAACGAATAAAATTCACGATTTGAGAAAATCCATTGTTGAAAAATTTAATACTTTACGCGGAGTACAGTCTGAAACAGAGACAAATTTGAAAAATAGGTTGGCACCAATTATAAACCCGCTCCAGGAATTGAAGGAATCTTCACTTAAAATTGAAAAACAAATCAAAGCTGAGAAAGGTAGTGAAAAGGATTTCTATATAAAAAAAGGGGAATCAACAGCTGAGGAGGAGGAGGAGGAGGAGGAGGAGGAGGAGGAGGAGGAGGAGGAATTGACAGATAATGAGTCTGTTTATTTCGACGAAGAAAAAGTTGACAAAAAGTCGGATTCATCTACTGTTTTAAGTAAGTCATTTTCGCTTAAGAAAAACCCAGTACAAGTTTTGCTTGATTCTTATTTAGACAGTTTTCACACATTAAAGAAAAAAGGTGTATCATATGGAATTCAATATAATTTGGAAAATGGTACATACTTTATGGGAAATAAGGTACCGATTGAGTTTGTAGATAAATACATTATTGTTAGAGGTAAAAAATTTAAAATAACAACTGGTTTGTTAGAATTACTTTTTGAATCACAACCGAATGACGATGAATGTAGCACACTCGACTTTCGAAATTATAGAAAAATTTTAATTGAAACAGGGGCGCATTTGAATAAAGATGGATATGTAAAGAGAACTAGTGGAATTAAATCACGGTTAATTCAAAGAATGTTTCCATCAAGAACTACTTTGGCTGCAAGACAGCGTGTAGGTAAAGGTTTGCATTTTTTGAGAAATACAAGTCAACACAGATCTTATATTTTCTATGATAATCCAAATGAGTTAGTTAGCCGGTTAGTATTACTTTTATCTTCCAGAAAAGCTGGTAACCAATCACATTCGATCGAAATAAATTCAATTTTGGAAGAACTGAGGGAATCCAACATTATAACCTAGACTAGGCGTAGGCGTGAAGCAGGTGCGCCGATAGCACGGTAGGTTGAAGAGTAGGAACGGGCGACCTACGAATAACGTAGAAAGGGGACAAGTCGAGAACATGATGTGGGTTGCGAGCGAGCCTTGAGAGGTGCGACGTGAAGCATTCTGTCGGGTGAGCAGAATGCGAATTAGCGCGCAAAGGAGACAGGCCGACAACATGCTGCGGGTTGCGGCGTGGGGGGTTACGGACAAGTGGAAGGAAACTGGGCGATAGGCGCCCAATATAGTGCTAGCATTTGACGTTGGGTGGGGTAGCCTATTCAGGAGACCGGCAAGTCAGTTCTACGGCAGCTGCCGCTTGACACGGAGCAGGTTCTGTGTTCTTTTTTCTTCTCAACATAAATCGCGTTGATACGCCGGTCGGGCTCTTTGTTCTGCAAACAAAATATGACTCAAGGCTTCGCTCTTACTATCTTTGTTTTGTTTTTTTAAACTTGATTCTTGTCTCCTGCTGGAGATGGAAACAATTCAAAATGGCTGTTTTAAACAAGGTTATTCATTTTTTTCTCTCCTAACCTTATCCCCCCACCTAAAAAAAAAAGAAAAATTCATGCAGTACAGGTTTGGGCAAAGCCTAAAAAAGAGAAAAAGTGGAAACAATTCAAAATGGCTGTTTTCATGTAGTACAGGTTTGGGAGATGCCTACAAAAAGAAAATGGCTGTTTTAAACAAGGTTATTTATTTTTTTATCTCCTAACCTTATCCCCCCACCTAAAAAAAAGAAAAATTCATGCAGTACAGGTTTGGGCGAAGCCTAAAAAAAGAGAAAAAGTGGAAACAATTCAAAATGGCTGTTTTCATGTAGTACAGGTTTGGGCAAAACCTAAAAAAAAGAGAAAAAGTGGAAACAATTCAAAATGGCTGTTTTCATGTAGTACAGGTTTGGGCAAAACCTAAAAAAAAGAGAAAAAGTGGAAACAATTCAAAATGGCTGTTTTCATGTAGTACAGGTTTGGGTGATGCCTACAAAAAGAAAATGGCTGTTTTAAACAAGGTTATTTATTTTTTTATCTCATAAACTTATCCCCCCACCCAAAAAAAAAGTGGAAACAATTCAAAATGGCTGTTTTCATGTAGTACAGGTTTGGGAGATGCCTACAAAAAGAAAATGGCTGTTTTAAACAAGGTTATTTATTTTTTCTCTCCTAAACTTATCCCCCCACCCAAAAAAAAGTGGAAACAATTCAAAATGGCTGTTTTCATGTAGTACAGGTTTGGGCAAAACCTACAAAAAAGGAAAAAGACCGTGGGCGCGCGCGCCATTTTCCTTTGGACAGGGGCAGGGGGGCTTGAAGGGGGATAGGTCCAGGGGGCTTGAGGGGGGGTAAACGGGTCCCCCACTCCAACATGTGCAGCCAATGGCGTGCCTCAAAAATTTACAAAATGGCCGACTCCCCCCTACAGGGGCGTGGTCTTCTCCCATTGGCCAGGGGGGGGCGTGGCCTAAGGAGGGTGACCTTGAAATGCAGGCCTGTGATTGGTTAGGCCGTTCCTGCAATACCACACTACTTACGTTGCCGGTTTGAACCATATTCGTTCATCACTGACTTGCCCTTATCAATGCTCCCTCACGCGCAACACCAACACCTTCACTCGCTCTGTCTACCGGATGCATTTTGTTTACATTTCTCAAATATCCGATGGATAATAAAATTGCTGTGAATGGCATGTCTCCAGTAGGCTACATATGGTAGCTTGTAGCTGAAAAATATTACAGTATCTACTACACCACACTCTCACATTTCCTTTCCGCTCACTCCCTCTCTTTCACCCTCACTCTTTTACTCTCAAATAAACAATGAATACTGGTATACCAAATCGTGGAAGGAAACGAATTTTTCTTTATTTCTAAGATTTTTTTGATTGTTCCATACATACATACTGTACCTTACTCTTGTGATTACATTATGGCTTATTGGATAATTTACATCATGAATGGGATTATAATTATTGTAGGACTTCTTTGATAGATAATAAAGAGGTTTCGAATGAAAACTGTTGTTGAACTGTAATTGAAAAAGTTGCTCTACGAACAGAAATTTACTACAAATGATGAGATGAAATACGAAAAAAATATATAAATATTTCAATTGAGTATATTAACACAAAAATTAGGCAATAAATAAAAAAACATTTTTCATTCCAATCCTAGATGCAAAATTTTATTAGCAAACCTAAGCTGTTTTACCTGTATCTGGGTGGTGTAACCATAGCGGATTTCAACTTCAGATCTTGAAATAACGTGGAAATATTAATTACCTATTGCCACAGATGAACATTCAATGTCATCGTCTTCGGTATTACTCTGTGATTATTATACAACTCATCAATCAACTTATCCTAGCACATACATACTTCACATTTTAAACAGTTTCAATAAATAAATATGTGAACATTCACCGTACTATGAAATAAAATACAATTTCATAACGAAATAATCTTAGTAAAAAGTATGAAATGAAAATGAGAAAAAATTCTGATATTCACAATGAACCTATCACTTCACACTTGTTCACTGATAAGAGTGAGAATTCATTCTTGGCAATGTGCAGAAACACAATTTGGAAGTGCCGATATGTGTCACAAAATAAGTATAATTTTAACAACTATTTTGGTTGGCTATACACATCATAAATACCTAAGAAATACAGTAAACCTAATAAATATATATCGAAATTTACTACTCAATAATAACGTTATAACTCAATTATGCTAATCATATTCAAATTATTCAAATTTGAAAATAAATTAGTCTACTTTTTATTTAATGTACTATATTGTGTATTTGTTCAAAAACATTTTAAATTTCGAGAGTTACAGAATAATAATGCTTTCGCTCAATGTCATATTTATATTTTTTTAAATAAAGTAGCAAACTTTTTACTGAATCAGAAACTTTTTTCTATAACCATTACGTTACTGGGTGTATCTCTACTGTACAGGTATGTTTATTCAAAAAATTGATAGACTATCTATCATACGTGATTCTTTGGAAATGAAAGTATAATATCATTACAAAAATTATTCTAACTTAAAAAGATGATTACATTGAAAATCTAATCATAATGACTTGATGAAATTTCTCTATTATAAAAGGTACATTCAATTTTTTTCCATATGTAACTCAAATTTAACTGATGGATTAAGGAAATTAGATAGGATATCAATGAGCTAGTAGTAGTAACCCTGGGCGATTTGAAAAATAAAACAAAATATAGAATTATTTATAAGTAAGATTCAACCCGTAAATAGACAAACGACCAGCGTCGGAAGATTCCCTGCCACCATGCAAACAACAAACCATACAAAAGATATTTACAGACGAGGAACAACAAAGGAGATCAGAACGAATGTGGCTCTGAAAGAATAATTACAGAGGAAAACAAGACATGATTGACTGAAATGGTCCAATGCGGCCGTAAAAGCAAAATAATAATAATTATCATAATAAATCCATCAAATAATTAAGATTTTTTTAATCTTAGTGCACTTTGAAAGACACATATTGCACATATATGCACTTTTAATATTATTTTACTTTTTATTTGCATTACCTACTCTACGTTTGTCTTGAGCTTCTAAAATGAATTCAGGCTCTCTCACTTTCAAGCCTCGCAAAATTCTACTATCAATTATTTCTGGTAGCATACACTCGTAATAAAACTGTAACAGCTTTGGTAGAACTTTGTCTTGCCAAAATGCCATATCTCTGGCAATCCTCTCTATAAACAACTCTCCTTTTTTTGTATATATTACAAAGTCACACCATTCTCTTTTGCAAATATTTAGTTGCCCTTGGATTTGGTAATAATATTTATGGTTTCTCTTTAGCCTCAAAGTTCCTTCTTGAACCATTCCTTCTTGAACCTTTCCTTCTTGAACCATTCTTTCTTGAACCGTTCCTTCTTGAACTATTCCTTCTTGAACCATTCTTCCTTGAACCGTTCCATCTTGAACTATTCCTTCTTGAACCGTTCCTTGGAAGCTCAGGCTTGGAAACTGGGTTTTACCATGACTAATTGGCAACTCATCAATCAACTTATCCTAGCGTTACATACCAAAAATATTTTTAATGTTGCATTGTCCACATTAAATGCTGGTGGTTTTCAAGTAACGAATAGTAACCCCCCCCCCCCCCCAAAAATCGAATAGTGGGTCCAGGGACCCGGGGAAATTATTATATTTCCACATGGACTGCTTCAAATTTTGACCCTACCTTCCCTCTTTGTTTTACAATGTTTGATCTATGTGAAAAATAATTTGGAAAACTTCACTATATAGGGGGTGATACATACTCACAACACAAGAAATAACTTGATTACTCACCGTTACAATTATTCAAACACACATAAGACTTTTCTTTTTATAAGTGTAAAACTGTTCAATGCCATTCCAGAGAGCTTCAAAAATCTGCCATATCCAATTTTTAAGCATAGACTTAAACTTCTTTTGATGAATAATCCATTATTATATAGGTTTGAGGATTTTTATGAAAGGGCCAAGACTTTGTAGACAATTTATAGACAGCTTTAAATGACACACTGCTATAGATAGGTAGGCTAATTTTGAATGTGATTTTGTGTTTTTATCTGTTTTAACGTTCTAGCAATGTTGTATGAGACAAAAAGGAAATTAGAAAGGATATGACTGAATTAGGAGTAACCCTGGGTGAATTGAAAAATAAAAAACAAAATATTGAAAGTCATGACCCAACTAATGCTTTGCTTTGCCATTATCAACACAAGAAAAAACTCCTTACATTAATGTCATAAAACAAAAATTAGTTTTATTATTGTAGAATTCTGTACAATATTAGGTTAAAAATAAAACACTGCACAAAACAATGTACAAACTACTCATGCCACCCGAAGTGAACAGAGGTCTCAAACTGACCAGGCTATCTAGCCGTCAGACATATCAGATTATTTTTGTGAATGAAAGCTCAGGTATTAGAATAACTGTGGCTTGGAAACTATATTTGCTTTACTAGATTATGAGTAGTAGAACGACTCTGCCTCCCTCCCAAGAAGGCCTAGTCAGACCAGGCGAAGAGGGGAGTAGACGTGAGCCGAGAGATCTGGCAACGTTTCAGGGATATGGAAAGCTAGTTACAAACTAATCCACCAGAGTGATTCAAAACCGGACCAAACTCGATTCGACTCGATTGTAGACTCGTTTGTTTGTTGCCTTGAGTCGGGACTCGAGACTTGATCAGAGTCATGGTAGCTGGCGCACAGCCTTAAGGGCATGGGCCTTCCTCAACGGGATTAGTATGTTGGCTTACTGGTGTAGGAAGGTGCAATTACTGGCGGACCAAATGGGATCAGACTATTGATCAGTAATGTGATTGCAGAGCTGCAACGTAAACAATGAGTCCTATTGTTGATGAGTGTCCTCGCGCGCAATACTGGGAGTATAGTGGAAGTTCACAGAGTCAATGATGGGTCTATGGATTGGCTAAAAAGAGTTGGACCTAGCTCTGTGACAAAGGAAATGTCAATGATTTCACCCTTCGCCGTTTTTATTCTTTGACGATAGGTTCTTCCACCCATTAATATTACTTTCTCCATGCATCTTATTATGACGTGAGTTAAAAAATTCTTGATAATTTTTGTGTGTTAAGTGGTTTATAGACCATATGATTTATATAAATAATCGATAGCTTTTTGCAGCAAACGCAAACGAAATCATGATTTTTAGTACTAGAAAGAATGCCATAAAACAAATTGTAAGATTTAAAATGAAACACCTGCTCTAGAACATGTTATGCCATAGTGGAGTAGGTTAATTTCCGAAATATGTGAATAGGAATTTCATGATTTAAAATGTATGATACCGGTAGTAGATTTTATTTTTGTTGCAGAATGTAATGAAGTATTGACTTGTGGAAATAAATTATTTAGATATTTATTTATTCAGGTGCTGATGGGACTCTTCTTGAACCAGCCGGGACCTGATAACCTGATGGTCAAGCTCAAACTAAAATGTGAAATATATTATTATTACTATTATTTTTTTCTCATCACACTTAATGTGAGTTTTTAAATCGAAATCAGCCAATGGCAACACTTTGATTAATTATTACAAGAGAATGTTGAAGAATGTCTCAATCATTGATACAGTGCTGATTACTACTGCCTTTTGCATGGTGTATTTTGTGCTTTTTGACACTCCCAATTGACTCGAATGTGCTATTACGTTTGTTGTAATCAATCCAACTTCGGAAAAAATAACAGGCAAAATTAATACTTTTCCTTGCTGCCAGATATTTTTTATCTCAGCAGCCAGGGGGATACTTGGAGATTTTCTCAGTGTAGTACTTTGCCAACATCTATCAAAACAGTTTCTCTGGTCTGATTATTCATATATCTGTCTGCTGAGTGTAATTGTCCTGTCTGTCAAGACTGATCTGTCCTAATACAATTTATATGCACTATTCTCAAGTATTGGCATGGGCATGCATCTGCAGTATGAATCTTTTTCCTCAAGCAGCTCATGTCTTAATGCAAGGTCCTGATGGAGTATGCCAGCTACAATGTTGTGACTTCTTATGGTCAGTGGCCGCCGCCATTGACTGGCAAGCTGACATGATATTCTTTATTGTTTCAGATGCCAGGCAACATTGTCTGCCAGATTCATTATCAATATTATTTCACTTTATTAAAAAGGCATTTATTAAAAACAAAAAGTACATTATATTAAATGAAAAATATCTTAAAAAACAGAGCAATATTCAGAAAAACAATACAGAGTTTGGAGTTTCAGGAGAGGAAAATGGCTATCAGCAGAAAGGGGAGAGAGTGGGCTCAGGAAGACAAGGAACGTCACTCTGGAAAAATGAAGGAAGCTTGGGCAAAGAAGCTGATTGGGCGTGCTCTCTAAGAGAGCTATTCGAAAAAAATGAAAAATATATTTAACACAAAATTTTGCTAATTAATTGTAGCATCCCGCCATATGAACTAAAGTATTGGGACGCAAATGAAAGTCTAGCAACCAAAATATAAATTTCTCTGATCTTTATAAAAGTAATATAAAACATAAGCAAAAAAGGATTTAAAAATATAAACATGCTTTCTTACTTTTGTGGCAATATTAGGTCATCGAGAACAAGAAGACGCTATGATCCTCAGTGTTCTAGATTTTCAATATTAAACCTTCATATTCCTGTTTTCCTCGTACCTCAAAAGTAGATAACACAGTTTCCATGGTTCCAAGTACAATACTAAAACTTCATTATCATATTCAGGGAAGCTAGCAACAGTTTATCTCATAATTAATATAATTACAAACCCTTATCTCTGATGCACATATTTTCTTGGGTGATTTTCAATGCTAAATTGTTGGTGCTTTCATGTAAATCCATATAACTGCGTGAGATTCCGTCGAAAAACGATGCCACATTTAGGTTCTTAGCAATAAAATCATTGGAAAGTTCGGTAACAGAGTCCACATTTGCAAAAAGTGCTTTTACTGTCAAAATCTCATTTATCAATCTGTAAATTATAGAATGGAGATATTAGAGACTGAAAATGAGTTGACTATGTGTGTTACAAACACCACAGATAATCCTAATATAATTAAACAAATTAATTTAAAAAAAATTAAGATTCAAAATGAGTTTTTAATAATTGGATTGAAATTTCTTCTATAGAGTTAGCTAGTTGTTTGTTGTACATGCATTTTATTACAAAATTTGATTAAAGCACAGGATCCAATTATTAGAGTGAGTAATTATTATGAATTGACCAAATTTTTCTAATACACCTATGTAATACATGAATACAGAACATCTTTCATTTTCTTAAACATGTTGTACAACACTGCATAAGCATTAATTTCCATCCTGAAAACATTGGACAGGAGAGACAAAATATAGTTCGTAATTTATAAAAAAAAATGTATGTACGTACACATGTACTTACGGTACCATAGTCAATTTCGACAATAGGTGAATCTTCAGAGCTCAACATCATGTTTTGGTTCAAAGAGCGTACTACGCAAACGAGGAGTGAGATGAGTTGCGATTACTTTCCTCACTGATCTAACTATGCTAAGCCCACCAAAAAAATCCTGGCTAAAATTTGCATAAAGAGAAAGGGATGTTGCAAACAAGGACTTCAACAACTTATATAGAATTACAAAATGTCATGGATATCTGTTATGTAAGAATAAATATAAGAACATTTTTCACCTAGCATTGTTGTAGTCAAAGTTGTCTTGCTCTCTGACTAATGACAGTTTCAGAGTTTCTCTTTGCTTTATTTTTCCTTCTTTATGTTGTTTAATTAAACACAAGTTATTTGTTAGAATGTCATTTTCTTTTTCCAATTCTATTTTAATCTTATCTAAATCGTTTTGCTTGTCAATAATCTTTTTCAATGATGAACTGAATTCATCTTCGGTTCCAGCATTAGTTTCGGAATGAATCACATAAGATGCTTCCATTTTGCCGTTCCTGAAACAAGAAAATCACTTGGGATTCAATATTGTGATAAGCCAATATTAATATTACCTTAGACCAGAGATGGGCAAACTTTTCAAGGAGAGGGCCAGTTGAAAAGAGAAATTATGTGAGCGGGCCAAAAAAATTGATCCATTATCATTAAACTCGTTTGTTTACATTTCAGTCACCAATTTAAATTTTTTACCTCAATGATGATTATACTCAATAATTGAAAATATAGTAGGTCCTCTTGTTTAGCTCACAAAGAGAGGCAATGATTCAACTGAGATCAGTTTTTCAGCAATGTAAATCTTAAACTCATTCTTATCAAAGTGTAGGGGGTTGGTTCGGGGGTACTCGCCCGGGAAATGCTTGGAAAATTGACACTATATGAATTTACTCTTTTTGACGCAGATTGGAATTTTAAATCTCACCCAAAGTGGATGAAATTAATTAATTTCTCATGATGTCATAATTTCTTTAATATTATAATTTCTTTTGAATGTCTCACTCATAATCATGATAGTTATTTCAATAGATAATGTTTTATATTTAGTTGGAATACAATTCGATAAGATTTTTTTCAATGTTTTGACTTTCAATGGTGTCTGGTATTTATTTACTAAAAGCTTTAAAAGCTTAATTACTTCCTTTTTGTTCTGGATAAGAATAATTCCACAATTCCATTCAGACCAAACATTCAAGTTTAACATTTTTTAATTAAATAATAAAACTAATAATTTTCAATGTGAGAGACTTATAGTATATCAATAATGAAACTAGTTTATGTTTGTAATTGTTGACCAATTTCAAGCTTGTATTGGTTTCAACATATGACTTCTTATCCACTGACAACAGTGAACAGAGGCGCGAAACTTGTAACAATGAACTATGAACAAAACTTTTGCTACAATATGGCAATTATAATTCTACAGGGAAAATTGAAATTTGAAATTTAGTAAAAAAATAACAGACATCAGTGAAATTCAAAACATTGAAATTTGAGTCCTTCTCCTTGTCGATTTTCCATTGTAAGCTGTACCTACCTGCAACACATTTTAAATTCTCAATGCAAACTCAGAAGCGATATTATATTTCAATTCAGCAACGCAAAATATATATTTATTTATTAATTTAACTAAAATACAGTCAATGTGAATACAACTGGCTATTGCCCAAAACTGCTTTTCACAAAATTTTAAAGTAGGATCAAAATCTTAGGTTAGGTTGCTGTTTCACTTGAAATTTCACCTTGAAGCACAATAATTATTCACAATCACAAGTCTTTTGCAGATAAAGAATATTAATTTTTTTATTTCAAACAAAGCACTAACACAGTCCGAAAACATATGATATAATGAATAATAAGACGAAATTGTCACAACCACATTTATTAAAACTTCGAGAAACTAGTTTCGGTTGTTACACCATTATCAAACTGAGTTTGATTGAGATTGATAATGGTGTAACAACCGAAACTAGTTTCTCGAAGTTTTAATAAATGTGGTTGTGACAATTTCGTCTTATTATTCATTATGGATACCTTCCACAATATCACCTTCGCCATTACTAAGAAAACATATGATATAATTTGGAATTTTGACATTTTTAAGCCAAAAATCTTCACTAGTTACACATTACCATAGTTACAACATTAATTATGTCTCGCATTATATAATGTATATTTTTTTATATTGTCATTTATTTTACATTCGAGATTTTAGTGTGTACTCAGAAGCATGTTGCGGGCCGGATTAAACCAGCTCGCGGGCTGCACTTGGCCCATCACTGCCTTAGACTATATAACGGTATACTATCACAGTATTAATCCCGGCATAGTTTGATACTGTACATCAGAGGCATCAATTTTGTTAGCCTGTAGCATCACTTTATTGAAGATTTCATTTCTATACTCTGTTCGCGGAAAGGGGAGACGACATAAACAACGAAGCACGTGCGAGAGTGTATCTTCGAACAAGACCGATTCACAGTAGCCGACTCACAATTAACTACAGAAATACAATTAACGCACAGTATATAAGTGAACCGGTAACTGTGACAGCGAATGTGATACTGAACTCAGTGTGAACTGGTAGAAATTAATCGATCAGTCTACAGCTGATATGAGTCATCACGTTTTCACTCAAACAAACACAAACGTTTGTTTTGGTTTGTCTCCCGTTTGTGTGAACAGAGTATAGTATATTCGAGATTGTAACTACCAATCTTGTTTTTCGTAACAAAATTTGATTGTTTAAAATATTTGCAGACATTTGCTATGGAAAAGGATTTAGAATTTACTGGTTTGAGAGTTCGGATTGACGATAGATTTGAAGTAGCTGTGTAAACTATATGCTGGTCACCGAATGGAGAATAGAACAATTTTTATGATTTATTTAATAGGCTTCTAGAAATTACTACTACTTGTTTTTCAATTGTTATTTTAGTGGGATATTCTAACTCAGACTTAGCAGCACAGAATAAAATGACAGAAGAGATGAATGGTATTATTTATATGAATAACTTGTTAATAAAAGTTCATGAATATACAAGAGTCACAAGAACATCACTAACAATAACATCCTTACAATAAAACTGGAGCAGGGCCTACAACAGCAATAGTTGAAATGACAAATATAATACATTCATTAACATTTTACAATTCCATATTAGTTTAAAAAAATAAAAACAGAACAAAATATTAAAGCATGATATATTACGAGATCTATTGAACAGGAAGAAGAAACAAAACTCTTTTACAAGAACTGCCAATATACATTTTTTTGAATTGAAAAGCATATGATGTTTATAGAAATAAAAGTAGTTGAATGGTCCATATGGCTATAAAAAAAAAAAACAATAACTACTATCTTATTTTATGTAAATTTGTCGGGTCGTTGGATACTCCGTTGTATAGGGGTGTGTGTCTGAAGGTCGACAGTTTGGTAGTCGCCGTTCAATGGCGATTTCATTTGTTCAATTCGAAATTTCATGTAGAGTCAACACCTTCTAGAGATACAGATCAAAAGTATCTCTGTATCTCTAGGAGTTGGTGGAGCACAGAAAAAATAAAAATAAATTGAAAATATTTATTCTACTTAATTGTACTCTATTAAAAATTGTGCAAAAAGAAGACCCCCTCACATGCTAGCTCCATTAGGTAACCCAGGAAGGTTAGGTTAGTTAAGAACCATGCAATGCTGCATCAACTTGTTCATTTGTGTCTGTGATCATCGACCATTAAAATATTGATATAGGTGGATCGCCATGCACGAAAATGAAATTGGCTCCCAAACGAATACACGTTAGCTGATGCCATTCTCGTGCATGGCGATCCCTCTACATATTTATTATTATTTAGACTAATTGACCGAACGAAGAGACGTCTCTACATCGAGTTGACCGTTTAGCATTTGTCTGTTCGTAAAACATTTACGGCTGAGCGTGTGAACCGATTCATTTGAAATTTGGCATGAATGTTCCTTTTACTAATGCAAATGCACAGCGATGTATGTGTAAGGATTTTCGAAACTTTGTTGCATTTCAAGGATAATTATAAGTTAAAAAAGGAAAGCCTTCTTCTATAGGAACATATGATTTTTAAAATGAGCTTTCCCATTCTTCTTCTGTCGTGTCCAGTCACCATAAATATTAAATATCTTTCCAAAATGTAGCCGCAGAGAATGCTTTGTCATTCGCTGAAATAATGTCATCTATTGTACAGGTAACTTCCATGTTAGGACAGGTAAAAAGGTGTTCATAATTTTGCCACATTCCACACTCGCACTCTTCATCCTCGCTGTAGCCCCATTGCACAAGTTGTGATTTGCATCTAGTTACCCCTGTCCGTAGTCTATTCAAGGACTTCCACGATAGGTATGGTAACTGAAAGCCGGCAGCTCCTTCCGCTTAACAATTGAGTCCGGGACTTTCCTCTCCCATAACACCAGTCGCTAAGCTGCTGGTGTTACTGTCAGCCCGCTTGTTGTTTTTATGAAGCTGTGCCGTGATTTTAGTCTCCATGGGTGTTCTTGATGCTCATATAGTGGATGCCGTGGATCATTTTTTTGCAGCTTTCCCATCATAATTATGCATTTTTAATCAAATCCATAGATAGCAATCGGGCCGTAACAACTGATTATTCATCTGGTGGAGCACTATTCATATTAATAAAGTTACGTATCATTCATATTCGTTTGTTTCATTTCTAATATTTTAAGTAGCCTATAATAACAAGTGATTAGTGAGTAAACAAATAAAAACTCATTCATCACACAACCATCTGAGATCTAATTCCAGCTGTCATTTATCAATCAGCTGTCTCGCGAACAGAAAACAGCCTTGTTGATGTGATACAGAGTGACCTTTTGTGGAAAACGCTTGAATGAAATGAAATTCGCAAATTGAGTCAAGGGTTTGGTCTAATGACTGTGTTTAACTTTGCGATGGTGATTATCATTGAGTACATCGTGTATGCTCCTCTGTGCAAGCACCCTTATTCTTAGGCGTGAGGTCTACTGTTCATAGAACTACTATATTTATGTAATCAAAACGGAAAGTGCACGGTGTTAACCTCTAAATGCAAGGTGTTTTGAAAAGAGCATCAAATACTGAAAAAGTAAGAATAATCTGAATTTGACAGCTATATAATGAATATTTATATATTTTTATTAAATGAATTTATAATACCGGTATGGATAGTTATAATATGCGTATACGCAAGAGAATGTATAAGGAATACAGTAAACCTACCGTAATGAAGTTCTGAAGTCGAAATTATGATATTTTGGCTAATCTCTTATAGATTAGATTTTGACAAAACTATGATAATTCTTAATAGAAAGTTATGATAAAATCAATTTCTAGAAAAAATAGCAAAGTTAAAATCACTATCCTTTATATTAATGTTCAAATTCCAAGCGCTGAAAAACAGAAAATCTATAGACACAGAATACACTAGACTGCCATCTCAAACAACAATAACTAGATTATCAACAATGGAGCTGTTGCCAACATGATTGTGTTACACTTCGCACCAATCAGCACCCTGAATGAAAAAAAATATATATAAATAATTAATTGCTTAGAAGTTCTCGTCGATTTTTCAGTAATATAGGGGATTAATGAACTTTTTATATAATTGACTAAAATATTTTAGTATTCACCATAATATTCATTCGAGATGAAGGATCAGAGTCACGTAATGGAAAAGTACTTATATTTATCTATGAAAATAAATTATTTCGAATAGATTATTTCTAAAATATCTTTTTTCAAAAATGAATTATTTTATCATAATAATTTAGAGTAGTCGATAGGCATTAGTGGCTGTCAGGTTGTCTTCAGGTACACATTCGGCGATTGTAGAAAGCTTGTAGGGATTAGCGAAATAGTGGTGGCACTGTTATCTTAAATGTGTGGTCGAGAGGTCTACTCGTTGTTGGGATGGGCTTCCCAAAATCCTCTTTAATTTTAATGTATTAATATTTTTCTTAGTGCTATGTTGTACGTGATTAATCCCATCTATTATCTATTCTATCTCAACCGATTTGTGATCGGTAAGAAATGGATAGAAAGATATTGAACATGATTTTCCTTTCTGCTTGTTAGCATTATATGAAACTTTGATGGTGAACATTTTCGTGATATTTCAATATTATCTTGCACGAAAATGATTCCTTCGGATTTTGACTCTTCATGCAATCCTGTCAACTTCGTTGCTCAGGTAAACAAATCGACATTCTATAATTTTTTAACTGCCTTTGTTAAATTTCATAGTGCTTTCAACAGCCAAGAAAAATTTGAGATATATTATAATCTATAGGAGCATGCCTGTCCATTAGCCTAATTCTGTAGAAAGGAGAATAAATAATATAGCTTATTGTCTTGATTCCAATCACGTTTGTGTTTTTATTTTCTCTCAAAACTAACCTAACCGGAAACCGATTATTCTGGTTAGCAGATTAAATCGGTAGCATCATTTAAAAAAAATGTAAACTGGGAAGGAATGAAACTCCGGCAGGCTGGATATTATTTTTTGTGCTTCACAAAAAGTAATACAGTATTTATATTGAAAATTTGGTGTTCTCAAAAAGACCCCACTCCGGCTGACCCGGTGAACCCACAAATTCTTGCCGAACGCCAGTTTCTTCTGGCATCTAAACAGGAGAGTGCCCCGATTCACATTGAGATTATCTCCACAATTCGGACAATCGATTTCTTCCTTCAGCACTTTGTGTTTCATTAAAAAATTCAGAATGTCTTCCTCAAATGCATTCCTCAAACATCTCCAATATGTGTGTGAAACATTATATAAAAGTGAGATATAGTGTCAGTTTTAATATTAGATTGAACACTATCAACTTAAAAGTTCACTCAAAACAAAGCACTAAAAACAGTTTATAAAATTAAATTTTGATAAAAACTCGTTGCTATGGAGAAAACAATAATTAAGTAGTTAACATATTGGATTGACCATGTTTCATGATCATATGGTCTCATTTTATATGCTCAAACGGCGAGGAGGACGTACTCTTGAAAGACTCCCCACTAAAAAAAGCGTTAGGCTTCTCCATTTTTTTCTAAATAAATGCATTTTATTTGGCAACCAAACTATTCAAACCACCAGTATACAATTATTTGATATTAATGAACCAATGTCAACCGTTTGATGACTTCTTGAAGCTTATTTTACTTTGATGGCTATAACAATGTAACTATAATTTTCATGTCCAAATTTTAGCCACATTTTGAGATTGAGAAATATTTTAAAACCAACATTTATTCATTCATATAGGCTATTATTTTTTGGGTTTCTCTATATTTTTCGTATTTCATTCAATATCGATACTGATTTGGGCGTTGTGCCTTAAGTCTTATTAGATGGAAATAAATAATGGAAAATCCTGTGTTTTTGTATTTTCTGTTTGTGTGCACTTGCAAATAGTTTCTACCACTAACACTACAACATACCCCAAATGAATAAAAAGAGTCGTTAAATTTCACATGAAAAGTTAAAAAGAGTATGTTGAAATGTCAGTATAAGTTTTAATTTAGTGCTCATTTCAACTCAATAATATTCATTTTTTTAAATGTGATACGCACCCTGAATTAATCGCTATATAATATTAATTTTGCGCTCAACTTTTGTCTAGGAAACCTGTAAGCCAAGGTATCATGGCTGTGATGGTGGAAAGAATGAGCCTGGAACAATCTTCCAAGAGCCAGCGCCCGCTCAGAACTCGGTTTCTGATCAGGATTGCAGTGGCTTTGATATCGTTAAAGCTACTCAGGTACATTCACTTGGTGATAATGATACATATACTTTCAAATAATATTCCACCAGATAGCTGAAATGTAATGGTAAGCATTGCCATGCCAATGACAATATGACTTGATGCACATGCAATATGACTTGATGATATGAATCATAATATGGTATGATCCATTGATTTGAATTATGATTGAATTGATATACATCATAATGGTTATTAATATAATATAGGCGTGTTTATTTTGGCCTACTAAATACTCCAAAGACAATTTTATATTACCTGATACATGTCAAAACATAGTTTATTTCGCTCTAATATGAGAATTAGGTCGGTCATGTGTAGTTTTTGTCGCGAAATTCCTCTCGTTACGGGTAAAGTGCACATTAATGTTAGATCATGCATGCAAGCATAGACGAAGCATTCATGAATGGTTCGTCTATGATACAAGTCACTTACAACTGGCTAGCGGTTAGATGATTTGCTAGCGTTTGGCTCAATTCCTACTGATTCATATTACTTTATGCTTTCTTCAAGGGAGTTGTACACCTTGAACATGAAGAACATGAACATGAGCGAACTAGCATTTCTAGCATACTTATTAAAATTGGATGTTTACATTATATGCATATTGGTGGAGGCATTATGGCTTCTTGAGATTAATACTTGTTTGGTCAATCTCTATTATACACAATATCCAAGTTTTGATGATTACTTCATTACTTTCAGTCAAGTTTTGAGTATCTAAAATAATATAGCCTTTGCTCGATGCTTGAACACTTTGTTTACAGTATGGAGCATTGGACAGGTGCCGACAATTAATTGAAGCCGGCTATGATGTGAACAAGCCAGACAACGAAACAGTGACGTTACTGCATTGGGCAGCCATTAATAATAGACAGGAAATCATCCGCTACTACATTTCAAAGGGTGCCGTGGTTGATGCTGTCGGAGGAGAACTGCTCGCTACTCCACTGCATTGGGCAACAAGGTATACAAGACTTTTTATCTACAACTGCTTTATAAAGTAAATATTAGAGGTTAGAAAGTAATTACATAAATTCATGCCTGATCAAAATCATTACCTAATGAATCTATTGTAATACTGCAGTCACTTTCCATTACAGGCTCTAAACGTCTAGACCAATGAAAAGTCTCCATTTCTCCTAATCTTTATCCTAATAGAAAATGTGTTACTCTCACATCAGCTGATTTTCACATTTCGAAATCAAATTCAGTTCGATTTGATAGACAAAATAGTTTACACAACGATTGTATTTGGCCTTCAAGTCTGGTTTTCCTAGCTCCGCACTTTTTTGTAGTGCACTGCGCACCAGTATTGCCAGAAGCGAGCTAAATAATTGTGGAGGTTTGGCTCAAAATTACCGCATGTTCAATTCTTACGGGAAAACTAGGCTTTAAGCTACTTGCTTCGCTCGTGTCTGAACTTACATCTCACGTGTGGCTTAAAGGCAGTCATAATACAATCTTTACGTAAACTAGTATTATTCTCTCAACATTTTCGCAAATAGCTGATACGTTATCAACTAGAAGTCTAAACTACAGCTGATAAGTTTGAAGGCCTTTGTTTAGTACCTATGCTCTTCAAAATACATTATCTACATCAGCGGTTTTCAACCTGGGGGAGCGTGGAAGGATTTCAGAGGGGGGGCTCCTAGAAAAATAATAAATAAAAATAAAGCAAAAATAATATAAAATCAATTTGGGATTGAAATTAATCACATTTATTACCTTACCGAAAATAGAGTAAAGATTACACAGGGGGATTAGAATGCCGCAATTAAATTGTTTACCAGCGGCAAAATAGCTTGTCAATCACTTCCAGAAGCACTGAATTCTGCCCTTAACTTAATCGCTATGATTAAAGTAGTAAACCATGTAAAATCCAGTGCTTTGAATAAATCAGAAGTCGAATTTTTTTTAATGACAAGCCAAGAATTGTACTCCCAAGTTTACGGATGACAATTTTGTCTTTTATTTGGGATATTTATCAGATTTCTTTGAATCACTTTACTTGATGTGGTCAAGGCCTTCACTGAAAAGATTTCTCTTTGGCAACGTCGACTTCAGGGTACAGAGCCAAGCTTCTCCCCATTTCCAAGATTAAATGACCTCCTCCATGAAAAAGACATTCCTATGCCCATAATAAATAAAATGGAGGAACTTATTTCAGGTCATTTGATAACATTTAAAACGAGATCGGAGACTACTTCCTGGACATTAGTCCTGAAAGCTGGATATTTAAGTTCACAAGAGGCCCCTTCAAAGTCAAAGTTGATACACTTCCTGAGGATATGCAGGAACAGTCAATCGACCTTCAATGCGATTCCCAAGCGAAATCAGAGTTTCCAAATATGAGCATTGAAGATTTTTGGTTGACATATTCTCCTCTTCACTCTCAAGTTTCTTTGGAATCATTAAAGTTGCTAGTCCAGTTTTCTTCAACTTACCTTTGTGAATTACTGGATTTTCTCACGGGGAGCATGGAGCAAAAAGGTTGAGAACCCCTGATCTACATAATACAAAATACAATATGTACACTATATTTGTAAGGTGATTCTGGCCCTAAATAGCTAAGAAATCAGCAATGTGACTATTTAATATATCTATCTAGCTCTGGAGAATAAGGGTTTGAAGAAGGAGATTGAGGAGGAAAATGAAGAAGGGTAATTTGGATTAGAAGAAGAGAGTTATTTAAATAAAATTTGTAAATAGGTTATGTCACATTCTTGAAATGCATATTGAATTGAATCGGGCAGCCTGCTAGTGATGAGCGGTGGATAAGATGATGCGTTATTTGCAGACAAGGACACTTGGGCAGTGTGACATTGCTGATGCAGTACGGCGCAGATCCTTCTCTGCGTGATGGCGAGGGCTGCTCGTGCATTCATTTGGCGGCGCAGTTCGGGCACACGGCCATAGTCGCCTATCTGGTGGCCAAGGGCGTCAATCCCAACATGCAGGATCGCAACGGCATGACGCCTCTCATGTGGAGTGCTCACAAAGTCAACAGGTAACACAATTATTCCGTTCTCAAACATATTCTACTTTGAAGCTATACCATGAGAATAGTTTGTCAATCATTTTGTTTGACATTAATGCTGAACACACACTAGATGGAGCAAAACTGCATAGACTAAATAAAAAACACCTATTTTTTCTTCGTATAGTTTTGAATGAAAAATATCAGCACACATCGAATGGAACAAGTTATTCTTCATGTCTTGTACTCAGGTGATTTGTGTCCAAATTTGTGAACGTAACTTGAAGCGTTCTTAAGCGTACGACTTGAAAAGACTACTACATTGAACGTGGTTGCAATCTAACCTAAAATGGAAATTTAATAATTTCAGACACTAACAAACATAAATAAAAAGATGAAGATAATGCACCATATATAAATTTACAGATACTGTTACGCAATTATTACCACATCAATATCCTTTATATTAATATTTTCTGTTTTGGAATTTGAAAAAATAAACAATAATGGAATTTTGATGTAGTGTAGTGAGCGCTATCTGCCAGCAGACCAAATAACTTTCATCCATTCCATTTCTTCATCATAGGTGAAAAGAAAAATTTATAGGTTAGGAGTCGATTTATATTAAGGAAGTAAAAATAGTTTCAATAGATCAAATAAACAGTGAACAACATTGCAATCGTGCAAAAATTGAATTTGATGATTTTATTTTATTTTGATGAACCGATGCTATACTAAAAAAGTGGAATGAATCTACCTTGCAGTAAATTCAAAGGAAAAGCTCTCACTGTCCCGACCGAATTTTTTAAAAAACATTTGAAGGAAAATCGATTTTATTCTATAGAGAAACAGCTGATACAGATCAATACAACTTTTTCAATTCACTAGAACTAGGAGACGGCTTGCCTCAAAGCCGAACCCCAAAAAGCTGTTATCAGCTGTTCCTTTAAGGATAGACTTTTCCTTTTTGTGTCCTTCAGCGAGGACTGACGAACTTAATTGTAATTTATTTTTTCTTCTTATGAGGTGCCTAATACCTCCTGGAAATTTGGTACCTCTACCCTCTATAGTTTTTGCTCTGAAGTTTTATGCGTACTGTCAGACGGACGGACAGAGCCTCCGCATAATGCTCTCCCTCTATGTACTTCGTACAGTGAGAGCTAAAAATGAAGCCAAAATATGATATAGCATAATCTCAAGAATTGCTTCAAGATAGCCCTTTACCTAGCTTACCTAAGAACGGATTTGAGATACCGATTTTAAGAAAGTCTTGCCTTTTAAATTAAGAAGATCTTAAAGTAAGGTTCATAAATACAAACTTAGGTTGAAGCGTTGATTATACTGGACGAGTTTACTAGCTGACAAGTCAGGTTACAAGCCGACCCAGCTGCCCCTACCATATTTATGTAGTGTAAATTCTTAAACTAGTCTTTTTTAATGCAAATTATTAGTGTCAAATTATTTATCAGGAGTCAGGCCTTTGTTAGGGGAGCTGGGTTGGCTCTTAGTGCCACAGCTACTTGCTTGTCACTCAATGAACAACCTGTAAGTAAGACATAGCCGCTGAGTAACACCAGTCTTTCCACCAAGTCTTTCTTTGCTAAGAAACGTTCATAGATACGGCCCTCGTTCTTCTCTCTACTAGAAATCATACCATAAGCATGCAAAGGTTTTAAGTAAACGAAAGTTTTCAAACAACTCTTGACTGGTTCGAAAGTGACTGTAGAAATCAACACGTGTCTCTGCAGGGTGCGTTAGTCACTCTCAGTATAACAAAATACCGGTCTCACTGATTTTGGAGCAGACAACTTGTGGTGATAAAGTAACTGTTTTGTTCTATCCAGTATGCGTTCGGCCTAAGGGGAGACAAAAGTTCCATGTACTTCCTATGTTTCATGTATCACCCATCATTTAAAAGACTATTGCAGCTACAACTGTAGCATTTTTACAGTGTATTTCCATATTTTTAACATTCTGCTGATCTTGAATCATCAATACATCTCAATAAATATTATTTTAATCATTTTTTGATTTGTAAAATGAAATGATCATACATCATACGTAAATGTTTTTCTCTTTATTCAGTTTGGATCCGACAAGACTGCTGCTGACGTTTGGAGCATGCACGACTGTTCAAGATAAATACAAACAGAACACTGCTCTGCACTGGGCAATTCTAGCTAAAAATCATACTGCTGTGTCGACTCTAGTCATGCATGGCGCCAGCCTTGACATCGCAAATGCTCAGGTGAGCTGATTTATTTTTGACTAAATGTTCTGTTTTGGTTTTTCTTATAGAAGGGAGAATGGACAACATATTTTATGTATCAATATATAGAGCAGCACTTTTTTCTTGTATGTACGCTTAAATAAATAATTTCATAACATACGCCAATAATCCGTTTTATTCTCAGTTCACAACATGAAGATCACAGACTCAAATGATAATGTTTGCTTTTTCCGTTCTTAAAATCACTTACACTTCTTATGTTTTATTGAGAGTCATCTGTTCTCAGAGAACAGCTCCTCTCAATAAACCATATTCAGATGACATCATGGTCGTCTAGTTTTACCATGATAGAATAGCTGACCTACGTCAATGTTCATTAATCAGGTCTCTTCGTACTCAGGATAAGCACATTAGAGTGTGCATCCACAGCCTTTTGTAGCAATTGTTTACATTATTTATCTACAGTATTGAAGCATGAGATGCTGATTATCTTAGCTGTTACACATTGCCTTGCATTTTCTCTTTCACCTGTCACTATTTTCCTAGTTAGTGTTTTTCCCTTTATCATAAATATTATATGTATCAATTGAAAATGTACACTGAAGCAGTGTTAAACATATTTGCTAGGCTGGTGTGTTTATATTGTGATCAGTCCTGTCAACATTCCTTAATTACTTATCCATTGTCTCTTGAATCTATTCAATTTGCCTTGATTTCTTTCAATTTATTTATGTTGTTTTCAACAGGGTAAAACACCCTATTCAATGCTGATAAATGACAAATGCGCGCCTTGGGCTGGCAAAAAAGTAATGGAAAAAGTGATGGAGCATTCTGTATCAAATAAAAAGCAACATTTTTGTCGGCGATTTTCCAAGGACAAAGTGAGTAAATAAATAAATATATTTATTAACATGAAACGCCAGTACATGCAGTGACTGCCAAGGCAGATGTCTCGTCACACAATACAATTTACATACATACATAATACAAAAGTTAATAAAACTAGCCTATCTATAATTTCACAGGTTGGTCAGGGGGTCTTCAAAATACTCATCTAATTTATAATAGGCTTCAACTATAAAGTGTGATTTTAATACTTTCTTGAATTCGTTAAATTTTAATTTTTTTACAGCCAGAGGCTGTAAAGTTTTAAACCTGCATAAAGTTTTAAACCTGCATAGTGTGGACATTTTTCGTAGACCTGTAACCAGGTACAGTTGCTGTTGTAAGCCACGTGTGCTGTAGCTATGAGAGAAGGAGTTTTGCTCATAAGCGCTTTTACTTTTATGTACAGTTAAGAGTGATTCCAGGATGTATAAGCTGGTAACTGTGAGGAATCCCAGTTCTTTGAGGAGAGGCCTACAGCTAGCTCTCCTATCCATCTGTAAAATCGATCGGATAATTCTTTTTTGGAGGAGTTAGATTTTATTTGTCGAGCTAGAATTGCCCCAGACAGTTATGCCGTATTTAATAATAGAATGCACATAGGCGAAGTACACCATTTTAATCACACCCAAGGAGACCGAATTTGCTAGGATACTGAAAACATAATTTATTGAGCTGAGCTTAGCCGCGAGTTTATCGATGTGGGTTTCCCATTTCAGAAAGGGGTCAACATGTAATCCTAGGAATTTCTGGCAATTTACGTTGTTCAAATAAGATGGCATACCACTCATACCAGTAATAGAATATGCTCTATTAACCGTATGGAAATGGATAAAAGTAGTCTTGTCAGTATTTAGCAGTAATCCATTACCAGAGAACCAGGTTTTTATATGTGCTGTGAGCTCCTCAATTACGTTAGATAAATTTGGAATATTTTTTTCTTTTACAATTACAGTTGTATCGTCAGCGTAAAGAATCATGTCAGCAGGTATTGCTTTGGGTAAGTCGTTTATGTACAATGTGAATAAAACGGGGCCCAGTATGGAGCCCTGGGGGACCCCTAGGCTAATTTCTTTCCAGCTAGAGTATTGTTTAATATTATTTTTGCACACAAGAGTACATTGTTTTCGGTTCCTCAAGTATGATTCAAATAAGTTAAGACTATTACCAGTAATGTTGTAATCTCTCAACTTATCAATTAGTAATGAATGATTTATGCAATCGAAAGCCTTAGATAAATCACAAAATAAACCAGCTGTATGGTGACCATCATCCAGGGCTTTTGCTACATTGTTTACAAATTTGGTGATGGCATTTTCAGTGCTGAGGCCTTTTCTAAATCCGAATTGCTCGTCAAGTATTATATTGTTTTTAATGATGAATTCGGATAATTGCTTATTTATTACTTTTTCAAATATTTTGGCAATATTCGATTGAAGAGCGATCGGCCTATAATTATTATAAGAACTCTTTTCTCCTTTCTTAAAGACTGGGATTACTACGGAATATTTCAGACGGTCTGGGAACACACCCTGTACAAGACACTGATTTATCAGTAATGAGTAGAGTAGTATTTCATCAGCTTGGCTTTTTGCATTTTAAGTAGAGTTTAAAGTTATAATAAAATTAATTGGTTTTGAATATTGGTCAACAAAGGATTTATGGAATATATTTTTCCTAATTTTTGATTTCAATGTAGTTTTTGCATCTGTAAGTACTCGTTCATCGTTCTTAAATCGCAATACCATCTCCATAACTAATTGTTCCTCCCGAATTTGCCATTTATCTCACCTGAAACTTTTCAATGTCAGAGTTTTCCGTTTGCCGTCATGATATTACACAAAGTGGAACCATTGGCTCTACTTGAACGCACAGAGCTCGTTTAGAGGCAATAGCAATCCGTTAAATATCGTATACGGTAGACAAAAACTGGCTTCTATTATTGGTGAGCGAACATTGATATCATACACATGGGATATACCAATCACACCAGTTCTATTTCTTTTAATCTTTTGATTAGAACAAGCATTTAAAGTAGTCGACCTTTGTATTCTATTTTTTAGATCACTAAACTGTGATAGTTTTCTGGTTAGATACTGGAAAAAGATACAGGAGTTATTCTTACCCTACCCCCTCCACAGGTTGTCCACTCACATTCAAGAGAAGAAACTATTTAGTTTTCCTGTTAGTTTGAGGGCCGTAACTTGTACAGTAGAGGAATGTCTTGTTACGGCTCATTTTACGCACAAATTTTATAAAGTAATTCTTCATCAATTAGAATAATCATTGTCCTACAATTATTGAATTCATAAATTAAATTATTAGTCCAGCTGAAACTTTTCATGTAGGGAGTTTTTTTGTAAATCAATTCATTTAGTAAACCAGCTTTCACACAAAATCGAAAAACCAATTTCCCTGTAGATGAAAGCGGTTAAAATTGAATTTGAATTGATATATTTCAATACTGTAGCTTTATTTATCATATCAATAAAACCGTTAATTCATTAACGCCACATATTTATTCATTAACGTGATTTTTTTGTGAGATAAACATTCTCATAACATAATTTTCTACATGCAGTTAAACTTAATGCTTCAAAATCTGATGAAAAAATTATTATTAGGACACTAATAAATTTTAAATGAAAGCTATTACATATTAATAAAAGCTTAATTGAGTCAAAATTATAGAAACCACATTCAATTTATTGTTCAATTCTGCAATTAGTAGTGATGCTTTGGAAATAATGGTTGGAATCAAGCATGATTAATTTTAGTTAATCATGTATTATTATATTATTATCTTGCATACTAATGAAAACAAGATTCATGAGAAAATAGAGACTGATTTCTTGTTTCGTTTTTTCTGGTTGGTGCCTTACACTTTTTGCTGAAGTGTGCCATTTGGTTTAAAAAGGTTAGTGTTAAAAATATTTTGAAATGAATAAAGACATTTTGACTAACCATTCATTCATGTTTCTGAGTTATGAATTTTTCCAACTATTCTGCAACTTATTCTCAGTAATTTTTATTTATTTGTCGTGTTGTATGAAACTAACCATCTGAAAAAGTATTGATAAAATTTACTCAACGTAAAATACATTTTTTTTTAAATTTCCAGTTTATGTCAATTATTAGAACTGCTGTGAGTTCAACAGTGAGTAAATACAGCATTTCCTTGATTTTCTTTATCTCAATATAAGATAAGATTGAAATAAGTTTTAATGGGGCTAGAACCTTTATTACTTCTAGAACCTTCATGGACTACGAACCCCTGGGTGTTCTGTCAGACTATTAAAAATGAGTCAATAATGTGATATGTCAATAGAATTTTCTAGAACTTTGTTAGTGTTTTAAATTGATTAATGATAATTATCATTATATTGATGTTCAGAATTGAAATGCATTTAATTGTAACGTTTATAGCTGTATAACCAGTTTCGTGCATGCAGCACTTGAATAGAATTGTTGGTTTTTAGCTTGTAAGACTTATTTGTAACCTCATTTTTCAGCTTCGAAATTGACTTTATAGTAAGTAGTTGAGTAATTTTTCTAAACAATACAGTACAGCACATTTTATTATACATTGTACGATTGAAAGTCGTCCCATTAATTAAAAAAATTGTATTACAATATAAAAGTGCTTACGTTAGAAGTAGTAAGCATTATTGCTATCAGTCTTTTTATCTGCAACTTCCATGATCTTTTTAAATTGTATTTCATAAACACCTTATATAACGCTGATTAGACTTATTTTGAATTTGACAGGAAAGTGAACTCATATTTAATGCTATTTTATTATTAAACAAACAGTCTTATTTGATTGTGTTCGTTTGAAATTCATACTGTCTTAAAAAAAGTTCAAAATTCACAATGAAAGCCTAAACTAGAAGTTCAGTTATTTCGTTCATATTTGCCTCATAATCATTCCATATCTGTCTTATTGTAATCGCTAAATATGACATGAAAACAAAAGCTTTCAATATTAAACATTCTAACAATGGCATTGATATTTCAGAGGTTGCGCTATTGGTGTATGATAGGCACGCCATTTCTAGTCTTCTACGGTGTGGGTCAGACGTTGCAGGCCGATGTTCTGTATCCAGTCAAGACTGGCATCTTGGTCACCGGCTACATTGGTCTCTACTTTGCCGATCGCTTTCTATTCGATGATCGGCTCATGAATGTCCTCCCTATGGCTGTATATTTAGCAACTAAGGTATGTTGGTCGAAACATTGACAATCCTGACGCTCATTTCCTGGTGGATCTCTGTGGGGTTGATTCAGCATGAATGAATTATTTCAAATACTCTATAAAAATATATTTCTGACTAACTGGTTGCCTGATTCAATGGAATCTGGATTTCTAAAACTTCACATTACTAATTAACAAATCTTAACAAATTAGTCTTTTCTCTTTCTTCTCTTCTCCACTCATTTAATCTTTACTCCTCTTTCTTCTTCCTATTCTTTATTTCTCTCCTCATTCTTATTTCTCTCCTACTTCAATCCCCTTATTCTCCAACGCTAGATTTTCATCAAACGCATGAGCAGAGCATTAATTGGTGGAAAATTTGAGGATGAAGCCCACATAGGTCTGAGACCTGTGCGTGGGTAATGAATTGGATGATGGTGATTGATGAGTTGGACCTACAGTTTTCGGTGGGTTCCGAACCACCGGGAAGGGATTTTACAGCAGAGAACAGAGTCTGTTTTGCTGGCCAATCCAATCGGTCACCGTTACAAAGACGGCCCAGGAGTTTCGTAGCTTATCGCTGATTGAACAGATACCTGCTACGGCACTCGGCTATCACAGTCTTTTTAGCTCAATTACCAAAGTTCAAATGCACTCCAAATCTCAAGTCTACCTTATGCTTACTTACATGCTTCTATAAATTTTTACATGTAAAAATAGATCAATCCTCCATTTCAATAACATTGATATAAAAGTTCCAATTGAACTAAACACTGTGATCGAACCGTTTGGGCTTCTGGTGGCGGTTACATTGAACATTTATGGAAAATTTTGAACATTATATACATTTTTTTCGAATGAATGGTCAAAAATTTTGTAATTATAAGCGTTTTGTAATTGAAGCCTTTTAAAATTGAGAAATTGTTTGGTAATCACCCGGTACCGTACTATTCTTAACTCTCATTCTTGCTCATTATTTCATCCTTCAACATTAATTTTTCAAACTTATGATTCAATTTACTCAAAACGAGAAAAATTCTTTTGGTTTGTTCGTATTGCAGTGTTTATGTATGGAGTGGGAGTGACAGATGAACATGCTTATAGAAGAGATAAGAATGTTTTTCTATATTAAAAATGGAATGGAACCTTTCATTGAAATTCAGTTCAATAGGGATTCATTCACCTGAACTGTAAATGAACTTTTTTGGGGGGTTTGTTGATTCCTGTGTTTTAATTTCTAGTGTATAAAAAATCGGTTTCATCACAGTGCTTCGTTGAATTTGAGTGTTTATATCAATCTTCTTGGATTAATAGTAGTTTATGCAACGGTTGTATTATGAGAGCCTTTAAAGCACGAGTTAGATGTTAGTTAGGGCACGAGCGAAGCGAGTGCTCTAAATATCTCACGAGTGCTTTAAAGGCCAAATACAACCGTTGCATACACTATTTTATCTACGACCACTGATATACAGTGATAAAAACATTTTCAGGAAAAGAGTCAACATGATTTGCTTCTTTCCAATCAATGAATTGACTGTAGGTTTTTTCATACAAACTTTTCAATTTCTCAGGCAAAAGGCTCTTCAATGCCGAATTTGCCCTTTCAGTTATTTCTTTGGGTGTTGAGATAATTTCATTTTCACTGTCACTATTATTCATGTTTAGTTGGATAGGTAGATCTATCATGTACCGGCACCAACAGTTCAGCCAAACATACGCATGAGTAACATAACCTATACAGTGCTTTTATCAGATGCGATACTGTTTTGTTCCGTTCCAGTATTTCGAAACTGGAACAGTGAACTAGGGTCGTGTTATAATGTACAAGTTGTACTGTAATGAGGTCATTACAGTACAAGTTTCAAATTCCATTTCGAAAAAGCTAGTATTTCGATTTCAATTATGAAACTGTAATAATTGCGTTATAACACGGTAGTAGATAAAGAAGATTTGTGACCGTATTTATGAACGTTCCTTGAGTGTCTCTTGACTCGAGGAGTTCGTGAAATGCCTCTTTATTAAGTTGAACGAAGCTGACTCGTCAGTGAGTCATTATCAATGTCAAACCTAACCTCGAAATATGATTTCAGACACCAACAAAAATAAATTACCATGGATGTAGATAAATATAATGTACCGTATGTAAATATATAGTTACTGTTGAATAATTATTACTTCACCAATATCCTCTATATTCAAATTTCACATTCTCGCTTTTTGAATAATGCGAGATGAGTAGAGTAGCGAGCGCCATCTAACAGCATGCTGAAGAACTTCGCGTTCACTTCAGTTATTGTAGTTTTCATATAACTTGGCAGCTGTTGGGTTAAGATGTATCATGTCCTCCCATCTTCTACACGCTGCCAAGTTATATGAATACTACATTACCTTATTCAATATGTTAACTGTTGAGAAGAAAAGTTGACAGGCTAGGAATCGAGTTAAAAGTAAACAAAACATAGTTTTAATTGGTCAAATATACAGTGAATTACATTGCAATGGTGTAGAAATTGAAGATTTTGATGGACCGATATGCTATCATAAAAATGGAGCTGAAATTTGATGGAAAATAATATGAAGGAATCACTTCAAGGTTGCCCTCTATCGACCTTGGTTAAGAGCGGATTTTAGATACCAATTTGAAGAATCTTCACTTTCAAGTAAAGATCTCAAATTTAGGTTAATATTTATGAAGTGAAGGTGAGTTTACTAGCTGACAAGTCAGCGAGTAGCAACACTACAAGCCGATCCAGCTGTCCCGGCGTATTTATGCAGTGTAAACTCTTATATTAATGTAAATTACTGTTATTTTATGTAAATTATTATCAGGAGTCAAACCTTTGTTCGGGAAGCTTGGTTGGCTTTTTAGTATTACTTCTACTCGCTAGCTTGTAACTTGTGAACTTGCTGTGTCTCTAGAGGCATTTCACGAGCTCCCCGAGTCAAGAGACACTGAAGGAAAATGACCTATTATGATCTATTATTACAAAAAAATAATCATGTAAACATGAGTCATCGTCTTCCGAATTAGAAAAGGAGGATCATATTTTCCAGCAGCATGAATCATCATAACATTCGCACCTACCTATTTGAGACTTCTTGGATGACAGATTAAGTACAGTTTTTATGGATAATGAGGTTGTTTTTCATTGCTCTTCAAGAAACCCTGATTCAACTATCTTTGATTTTCTTATAGGAGTTTATGTTTATGATCTGAGTTTTGTAATTATTAAAGTCTATCAAATTTGGGACATTCTTTTGTATAATATTTTGGACAATCACTTTGTACAATAATATTCAATAATAGAATTTCACATTTGCGGATTCTAATATTACTACTTTTTTCATATCTGTTACGAGTAAACTGATTGACGTACTCTGAAAAAATTGTCTCCCATTGAAATGATATTCTGTTTTGCTGACCTATATTGAACGAATTCTTAGCTGGGGTTTCTATTGTGTTTACAGTTCTGGATGTATGTAACTTGGCTTGAGAAAATTGCGCCGGCCGTTGATTTCCTAGAGTCTCTCCTTTTCTTCAGCTGCTCTCTTCTTCTGTGGCATTTCTTCCTAAAATCGTGGAGAGGTGATCCGGGCATCGTGGCCAACACTCAAGATCAAAAGTTCAGAGTATGTCTGTTTTCATTTCTACATTTTAAACTAAGCAACGAAATAAAACAAAATTACCTTCTGATGAAAACATCAAATTTCTATTGAGAAACAGTACTGCTAATTTCAAGTACTTATAAGCTCGTGTTTCAATCTAAATATACAGCACTAGTTAAAAGATGTTGTTCTGATGCTGCTCACATGCCTCTGAGACTTGTGCGTGGGTAATAGGGTGAACGATGATACAAAATATACCAGGCTGAACAACGGGAATAGAATTCGAGGCCGAGTAGCAATCATTCAGAGCCTTGGCAGAGATGGCAGGTGATAATAGCAGATTATAATAAATCAAATATAGCCTGTATATTTTGTTATTTTTTTCGGAGGATGAAGCCCACATAGGTATTAATGAATTGGATTATGGTGATGAGTTGGACGTACAGTTTTAGGCGGGTTCCGAACCACTGGGAAGTGATTTTACAGCAGAAAACAGAGTCTTTTTGCTGGTCAATCCAATCCGTCACCCTTACAAAGATGATTCAGGAGTTTTGTAGCTTATCTCTGATTGAACTGTTACCTGCTACGGCATTCGGCTATCACTTCCCCAAAAATTCAAAGTGATTATCTCGTATAATATAAGTCTTTTGGTTTTATGCTTCACACTTGATACAAGAAGTATAATGTACCCACAGTACAGTGATAGATGCAAAGAACCACCTAATCTAAACTTAAAATAAATTGAGCATGCGCCAAAATCGTTGAAAATATTTGTCATACGGCTATTGATTTTAGTTAATCATAATGCAATTATTTGAAATATTTGCCAAATATTTTGACCAAATGAGTTCCATAAACTGGAAAAACGTATTGCGCCATCTAGCCTGAAAATGAGCCACTACATTTTTAGCTTTTCACTTCCAAAAATTAATTTTCAACTTACAACAACTATTTCCCAAGAACCCGAGAATATAAAAAAACCAAAATATTGTTCGAAAAATAATATCTTTTAGTTATTGCTCCGTGTTAGTTTGTATTGCGAATTTCGCAGAAACTGCATTTGATAAACACTGAAAGTAAGGCCTGATTTCACTACACTAGCATTATTCAACCACTGTTATTAATTGCATCACATTTTGTAATTCTGTAATACTCTTATTGGACTGAGCTATCACGCAGTCGCCCTGGGTTTTAATCCGGTGTCATTTTTTATCACAATTCCAAATGATAAGGAATAATTTTTTTCATCTTTCCTGAAATGCTTCTAATTGCATCAAATTTGCTCTCAAGATTGCGCTTGGATGGGTAACGGTGCAATAACATGCTTATAACATAAGTGTCTTGATGTTATAAGCTTTATTATTATTTTACCGGGGGTTGGGAAAATAGTAGGTCCACTAAGTTCCCCATAACATGGCTCAAACAATAAATAAATAAATTAATAAACAGCGATGTGGAATTAACCTGTAAGGGTCCCCTCACCAATAAAAGCCATACACTCATTTATTTTCTTTTAGGGAGATCAGCGAATTATCACATTCAAGGACTAGGCTTTAGCCTTTACATTAGCGAGCTACTTATTTTACAGTATACTATAATAATTATTACTGTTTTCTGCACTATCTCTTCATTATTCACAGTACCACTTTTGCCTTCTTTTGCGTGGTCTATCAACATCTATCTTCCCTTTTGTTTGGTAGTTGACAAATTTTCACAAGCATTTTTCTGCAGGCATCCTTAACATGCTCCTCTTTTTGGTTGCAATTATCTGCAAGCTTTTATTGAAACTATAGTAATTAATTTGGTTACAGCACTCTGATCTAAGTAGGAATCTCGTTATCTAATTGAATTATGTTCATTTAACGAAAAAAATTATTACCGATAGTTGGATTCCCTATATATTATTTCTTTTTTCAGACAATCATAGAATTGGCCGAGAGAGGTGGCTTTGAGCCTCAGTGGTTTTGCAGCTCCTGTCTTGTCCGTAAACCTATAAGATCGAAACATTGTTCTGTTTGCAATCACTGTGTTGCTAAATTTGATCATCACTGTCCTTGGGTTGGTAATTGCATAGGTATGTATTTGTCACATTTTTCATTATTATGAAAACCATGTAGAGTAATAATTTTCCAATAGTTGAGAATACGAGGAAATTACCTTGGTTTTGAAATTAATACTTTTTATGTAGGTGTTCCTATTAAAGTTTGAATTGTCTGTTCTTGATGTTTTGAAAACAGCATTTTGAAGAAAAGGATGCTATGATTAAAAGTGATTCCTAACCTGACAAAACCTGGTCGCGAACATCACTTTGTAACACAGAATCAGCTGATTGTAACAAGTTCGCATCATTGTGTTTATGATGTGCTTCACGCTGATCAGCTGATTCTGTGTTACAGAGTGAGGATACTCAACGGGGCTTTGTTCCGGAGTTTCAGGGTTCAGGCCGGACGCGCCTTAACAAGATGTCAACTTCCAGTAAAATTTTCTCACTTGATTCTAATTGAATTGGAGAAAAAAATGCAAAAATTATAATTGTCAGCTTAGTGATTATGTATTTAAGTTGTAATAAATTAATCTGAATTTTGAAAATTATTTAAACATAGACTTATTAATACTCGACCATTTTATATATTGACTTCTTGTCTGTGAAGTTTACTTTATAGCAGTTTTTTTTTTAATTGAATATAACTCATTCTTTCATAACCTTAAGACGTCTGTTTGTTGAATAATTTATAGCTGTTTTTTATTTTTATTTTGAATAGGTGCAAGGAATCATAAGTACTTTATGGGCTACCTTATGATGCTTTTAACAATGTGCTTATTCCTATTATGGGGCTGCTCTCAATACTATCCATACATTTGCTCACTAGAGTCTGAAGAATTTGACTTTTGGGCCAGTAAGTATTCTCCACTCTCTCCTGATTATTTACATATCATTTCCTTACGAAATATGTATTCTATTATTCCTCCTCATTCATTGCTGAATCTCAATAGAAACCTAGAAACTTGGATGACGTTAAGTAGTGAGAACATTGCAATCTATAAAAATTGAACGAGCTAGTCTAATTATTAGACTAATTCATAATTACTTGATAATTATCTTCATGTTGTCAGCATTTTCGTTGGCTCTTTCATACTTTAGAAGGCTACTTCATTATAAAACGAGGGAATTATTTAGTTTGAGAACTTCTCTTGGAGTGAATACTTGAAATAAATTTGATCAAACAATATGAATCTATTGTTGAATAGATTTATGACTAAATAAGACACAATCAGTAGATCATCTACCTCTACGATTTATTTGTGTTGAATGAGAAAAATAATCTCTCTGAAACTAAATACGTAGCACCTCTTATTCAAAATGAAATATATATCTATAGATTTGTCTTCTCGTATTTTTCTGATCTCTAATAGTAATGGTGTCGTCGGGGAGTGAAAACAAAGGTGTATTTGGGATTTTTTGCTTATCCTGGGACCTGTTCCGTAACAGATTATAAACGAATATGATTAGTACTCGTAGCTATCGAATATTAAGGCATTTTTTACTTGTAATATGTACCTGTACTTTATGAGAAACGTCCCAGGGGCTTGTTGTACCTTTTCAATTGCCATTACAGGCAGGGACGTGTTGAAATTGAAAAATAACAATTATAAACCTCAAGTAAATACTTCATAAGATTTCTCTGCTACTACAAATACAAGTACGTATAAAATAAGTTTGTAAATAGTTATGCAACCGGCCAGGTTGAACATCCATCAGATTGCGATGGATGACGTTAAGTAGTGAGAATCTGTAAAAGTTGAATGAATTAGACTAATTCATAATTACTTGATAATTATCTTCATGTTGTCAGCATTTTCGTTGTCTTTTTTATACTTTAGAAAGCCACTTTCAAAAACAAACATAAGCTAATCTTATTACAAAACGAGGGAATTATTTAGTCCGAGAACTTCTACTGGAGTGAGTACTTGAAATAAATTTGATCAAACTATATGAATCTATTGTTAAATAGATTTATGGCTAAATAAGACAAAATCAGTAATCAATCCAATTATCAATAGTAGATGGCGCCTATTGATGCATACGCCAATAATTACATATTTTTTTCCCCCTACTAGTTCTCGATCCAATTTCAATTGCATGCATACGATATAAGTTATTCTTGTGTGTAAGTTACTTTGTTGTTAATTTGCTGATAAATTTGTTGACAGGGCTATGGGGCTATGCGCAGTGTGATGCATGGGTGGCTTGGGTCGGTCTAAATGCTTTTCTTCACAGTATTTGGGTAGCTACGTTATTTTGTTGTCAAATTTACCAGGTAACAGCAAGTTTCAAATTGTAATGTTTATGAAAATATATCAAATAATATATAGTAGCTGATGTCTAACTTTGAATTCTTATCCTTTAAACCGATTTTAGATTAAGTAAATTATTTTTTTTTTGGGGGGGGGGGGGGGGGCTCACCAGGCATACTTGATAGAATCAACTTAGCAAAGTTTGAATGTTTTGGGTGTAAATTTTTATAGTATTGCGCTCTTGTCACGATTTGACAGAGTAGTAAGTTAGATACAGTCTATTGTACGTTCCTTCATAATACTATTTCATACATTTAAAATACAATATTTTCAAATGTATTTTTTTATTTGTTTATATAAGTTTATATAAAGTTTTAAATTTCAGTTTGTAAGAGCATAAAATCTTTAATTCTTGGAAAAAGAATGATTTAATTTATTTATTGAACTACAGTAGTTAGTTTTTCTAGATTCAGCATCAAGGTATTTTTTCATTAAAAGCGTGAATTAATTCCATCACATTTTTCAAATCACCAACTCCTGGCGTGATAAGAAACTTTCTTCCATTCACTGGATCCAAGTTCACTTTCGGCCCTAGTATAACATTTTCCTGCCTGCATCTCCAACCAACAAATAGCCCTAGAAAACAGAAGATAAAATGGATAAAAAAATTATATCAGAGATGATGAGTCTTCCATGTGATTGTTAATCAAGAGGAAATTAACTCATCATACAACTTGATTGACTTGTGATATTCTGGAAAAAATGATATCTACTCTGTGTGATAGAATTTCAAAAATTGGAAAAATAGATTTGAATTTAATACAAGCATGACAGTTTTAAACTGTTGAGTACCGTTGTCTTTTTATACGGTTTATTATTCTTTTATGTATCACAAAGTACTATTCAGAACGATTTGAACTCTATTCTGATTACTTGCAGATAAGCATTTTGGGAATGACAACTAATGAGCGAATGAACGCATCTCGCTATCGTCATTTCTCATTGCCATCACTTGGCACATCACGGAGTCCATTTCATCGTGGAGTCTGCCAGAATCTTGTCGACTTCTTCCAAGTACGATGCTTTGGACTGTTCAGGCCAGATCCCACTGATTGGCTCACACGCTACCATGTCAAAACTCCAGTCGAACAAGAGCCTCTTCTCACTGACAAGGAAAATTACCAGTACGTCTAGAGGTAAGTTGGTTAAGAAATTGCAAATTTATATATTAATAAAAAATGATAATTTCGCAAAAATAGTAAAAGTATTATCATTATAACTAACACATAAATGCGTTAATATATAGTTCTTTATAATAAGCAATAACCAGATAAGTAAAAGACTGTATTCCCAAACAGGCTTTGAAATGTCTGTTCGCAAGAATGGGCCGCCAATAATTTATTTTTTTGTCTTGTTTTCTTGGTTTTCAAAAAATTATAATATTAGTTTATGAAAGGATTGTATTTTGTCTACAAGTCACGTGTAAGATCTTTAGGACACTACAATAAACAACTCAAGAGTGGCTTATAGGCAAAATACAATAGTTGCTTACAATATTTTATCTATGATTACCTATATATTACGTTTAATTTAACTTACCAAACCATCTGATAACTTACCCACCCTAACATAATCTAAAATGCGTGTTTGTTGTTGGCAAGTTCTGAATTGAAATTCAAATAATTAATTTCAAAATGTTTGAATCAGCTGATGTGACTAATGCATAACATTCATTTCTACACTGTTTGAAGAAATCCTGAGTTCTGATTGGTCTGACTCATGTACTGAAAAGTGACAATAGTGTTAAAATAACTTCATTATGCAACTAGTTTGATAATTCATGGAATAAGTAATCTGTATCGACATCGCTTTCTGACATATTAAGTTCACTTTATAACGTAGCCTTAGATAAAAATTTATATGCATTTAAAAATTAAAAATTAAATAAAAATAGAAGTAGAAGAAATAAAAATAAATAAATATAAGAAAGAGAAGTGAAGAAGTAAGCAATGAAGTAGAAGTTGAAAAAAAGAAGGTAGAAGAAGAAGTAGGAAAAGAAAAGGAATTTATCAAGCATGATATGTTATGAACAGGTATAAAAATATATGATCCTCTTAACCATTGTTTTCATGTGTGAATATATCGTAGTTGTGTATAAAGTTCTTGTAAATTACTGTTAGGATTGGGTCAGAAAACACACATTAAAAAATGTTCCAAAACTTGATAATCATCATTATTTGCTTTCAAATAAAGAGTATTTCTAATGGTTTTTGTAGTTTGATATAATATCCGCGCCATCCTTGTCTATCGGTTTCAACCATTTTAGTAGTTTACCTTGTGAGTTTAGTGAGTATTACCTGTTAAGTGAGTATTATCCCGAATACCGATTATTTTGACCGAACCATTAAAAAAATGGACTTGTTAGTTTAATAAAGCCACTCTCTTTACTCTGTACCATTTGAAAAGATTACCAATGATCCATTCTAGAATATAAAACTATTTCACATGCATACACTTTTTTTTGGAGGATGAAGCCCTCCAAAGGTCTGAGACCTGTGCGTGGGTAATGAGTTGGATGATGGTGATTGATGAGTTGGACCTACAGTTTTAGGTGGGATCCGAACCACCGGAAAGTGAACTTTACACTTTTGTTAGTCTTTGCATGTCTTTTTATATTACTCAATTTAAAGAGACATTAATAAAGTTACAAAATTCTCATATAACCTACTTAAGTCTGGCGCGTCACCAATTTAAATGTTTGTGAAGTTGAAAAAGAGATTCTCTAACTTATATTATTTATTATAACAGTTATTCATAAAATGTGTTATTTTTCATTTGCAGAAATCCATCATCATGAACTTACTAAATAGAAGTTTTCATGACTCGGATCCTCATTAACTCTGTAATACACTCCTGTACCAAAGTTTTTTTTTAGTAATTTGATGGAATTTACGGTATGTCGTCTCATGCACAATGTTTTTGTAATTACATCGATATTGTACAATAATTATGTAAATATTTGTTATAGGTTTATCAAATAATTCAATTATTAAGTAATATAGGTACTATTAGAATCGCTAGGCACTTTAAATTGTAAAAGCACTGTAATTTCTTTTTTACCATATGCTTCTAAAAATACTTGGAAAACATTGTCAAGCGTGTATATTCGCGGCAAATGCATAATAATTTAATGTTATGTTATTTAATATGGTATTCAGTTGAAGTTAAAATATGTTGAGATCAAGTTCCTTAAAGTCAGAAAACTACTGAATGGCTAATCTTAGTTGCAATAAATAGGTATTATTTCCAGTAAATGACTTTGATTGTCAGGAGGATCATAATGATATTTATAACCCTGAACGAGGTATTTCATGGAAAAGGTTGTCTTCAACTTTTTAGTGGATTCCGAACCACTAATTTAATGATAATAGAGCAGTTCGCAGGTAGATAGAGCTTCCATGGACATACTTGAAGCTCGTAGCGATTACACCGCGATTACTATGATCTATGATCTGGCTATGCAAAACTACTTTGACATCAATTTCTGTATGAATTTTAAAGCTCATGTTGTTCGTTCGTTGGTTGGCATTTGTGCTTGCATGAGAGGTGTGACCCTCCGCGCATGAGGATTAAGTGATATATTGCAGCCAGTCCAACTCAAGCCAAGTTCAATTACAATAATATACATTTAAATTTATAGGCTGTAAGTAGAAAGTCATACTTCTATGAATAAAATAATCTTGAAATCTTGATGTAATTCCTGGTTAAATAGAAAATAATCTTTCGCAACATTATCCAACTTTGGATCTCCTCTACCATTGAACTTACTGTCTATTACTACTGAATCTTTTATCTACCCTCTACTGCCCTGATTATCAAATATAAATGAGAAATAATTCTATTGTTATTAATTTAAAATAAAATATCTGTATTTTTGATTCCCCTGATATTTTTTCCAATCTATCCTCAAGTGGTCTCCAGGAGGAAGTGTGGCTTGCATACCCTTACACCTCACCCTTAGATATCAAACCCTTATTACAAATCAATCAAATATCTCAATACAAACGCCATTGATATTTTTCAATAATTTCAAACAATCTTTCTTCCTGAAAAGGACAATTTAGATACAATTTAGTGTGTGAAAAATGAGTGACTTGCACAAGTGTTACTTTCATAATTGAGTACAATAATGTAAAAAACAAGACTTCAGGATTCAATTTTAATGGAATAAATAGAAACAGTTCTTTTCAGGTGCGAAACATGAATCGCACCACTGCCTCTAGAATTCAACAAGTGAAAAAACATACTTCCAAGAAAACCAGCTTCAAAGATTCTAAATCTTTATGGAAAATGAAATAATTACTTTAATAAGAATTCTCTCAATTTAACCTTATTCATTTAAAGCTATGTTGACATAATTTAAAAAATCTAATACTGTATACAAACTGAGCATTTGCTGTATCACAGATGATTACCATAGGATATTTGTTACAGTTTAAAGCGTGAACTAATCAATTTTTGAGGAATTTCAATCCAAGTGAATAAATTTCAATATTATTATTCATTTTAGGAGTGCATTTTTTGTGATGACAGAACTTTTATCAGGAAATGAGTTGAAAAATATCACTGAAATTTTAATTCATCAATATTAAACCTAAGAAATTAGCCACCCATAGTTGATTTTCATATTTTAAAAGTTTAATTTTAACCATAGTTTGTTTTAGTAATCCAAAATAGCGTTTGCACTTGCAAAAATTTAAAAATATAATTGTATTTTTTTAATGTAATGTCGTTTTGTTTGCAATGATATTGAAGATCTCTTTTCTAATACATGAAATTTCAGGCCCATTTTCATTATTATTTACAATTTTGTAAACAGATCGTTTTCACCGCAGATTTGAGCAGATTTTTTACTCTTAACTCATATAATGAATGGCCTGTTTTCTTTGTACATTGTCTTGTAGGAGAATGACAACTCCTCTTCGCTTAATCTCAAGTTTAATGTCTTGCCAAATGAATGTAATTGGAATTTCTCGCAATAAACAGAGTGATTCAAAGAAAGAGGAGATTTTGAAACTTGTGTTTGTGGCTGTTGGCAGTTGGTACCGTTGGATAACTAATGCCAGCCTGTCACAATACCCTGCCATTCAGTTGAGCCGGGGTTTCCTAGCTCTGCACTTTTCGCATAGTGCATTGCGCACCGGTATTGTCAGACGTAAGCTAAAGAATTGTGGGGTATTTGGCTTGAAATTACCGCACGTTTTATTGTTACATACGGTAATGTCGAGCAAAATCTCCCACAATTCAATAGCTTGCGTCTGACACTACTGGTACGAAGTGCGCTACGCGAAAACTGCGGAGCTAGGAAAACCCGGCTTTATCATGGATTTTTGGAGTGGTGCACAACTTGCATTTGAGGTCAGAGTTTTAAAAAACTGTATTATGGGAATGTGGTCAATATGAATGTTACTACCCCCGGAGAGAATCGTAATTGGAAATGCTTTGCTGGCTTCTTGTGAAGTGATAATATAGTTTGCAATAAAGCACTGAGGTTCAGTGATTGGCTCGAATCTCCTTCCAAATCTTGGAGAGAATTGTGCTAGGCATTGGTCTATAATTGGTATGTTAACTTTTACTTTGAAGTATTACTTAATGCCCCTGGAAATATTTCCTCTTTGTGGTTCTCCTTCATTAAATTATGGAAAGCTCTATTTACACATTTTCATTTCCATTAAGCTGTTTTGCTTCCTGAAAAATTGTTGCATCTGATCTCTTTTCATTGAGACAACACTGAAGTATGTCAATGTTCCTTTTAGTCTGGAACAAGAGAGGATTTTCTTTCCAATATCGATCTCTTTACCGATCTCTTTTTTCACACCCAATTTTACGCTTGTAGCTTTAACCGTATGACCGCAATTAGCTGTCAAAGTTAGGGAATAACTTTCCCTATTGGAAAACATTGTAAATAAGGTATTTTACTTACCATATTTGTAAAATATTATACTAGCTCACTCCACTGTCACCAAGCTACAGGACACATCACAACACTATAGAGGCGGCCACGGCTAAAAGCGAATGAACTAACTGAGTCATAGTCCATTGTTGTCCGTAGTCCATAGTACACGTGATCCTCTCAGAAAGCGAGGCTGAGCGCTCAGAAATTTAGGTTAACTTCATCTTGCTGCTGCTAGCTTATTTTCCATTGGAAAAAAAATATATAGGATTTTCTGTTTCTGTTCTACAAGAATTGCTTGATGCAACTTTATAAATTTAAATTGCAATTTATTATTTTTAAGGGAGTTATTCAGTTCTGTAATTAATTGTGAAAGCTTTGAATTCCTTCAACCCATGAAATATTACTTGCAGTCTCTGCGACATATTGTTTTTAACATATAGTTGTAAAATAAACATTATTTTTTACAATTATTTTATATAAAATAACCTGTTTAATATAGAAAATTAAAGTTCTAAGAAACTGCTGTCACATTCCAATGTTAATGCCTTTCACCTCATTACTTGTACGATTTCTTTTAAAATTTTCAGACATCATGAATTTATAAAAATTTAAAGATAGTGTCTGAAGAAAATGGGCTTTATACATATTATGTATATAATCCAGGAACATATTATGTACACAAGAAATCCAGGAACATATTATGTCTTTAAAAAAAATGTATATTACTTTTTCATTAAATTCCGCACTAAAGCCAAATATTATTGACTTTCAAATTAACTTTAAAACAGCACTTTATATTGTAATAATGTTTATAAATACAAATAAATAGGTAAATATTGGGTAAAACAATTCTCATATATTATTTTTTCCTACTTTGATGGACGTTGTTAACGAAATTTTTTTATATAAAAGCATTTTCTGTTCTACAAGAATTGCTTGATGCAACTTTATAAATTTAAATTACAATTTATTATTTTTAAGGGAGTTATTCAGCTTATTAAGGGAGTTAAGCATATTAAATGCTTACCGTTACCTCTTCATCATTCAGCGGCTGAGATAGTTGATTGTATTCTTCAGAATCACTTATTATGTCACTATTAACAGAAGTGTCACTATTACTGTTGCATTCCATTAAATTAATTAAAATAGGTGCCAACCTTTCATTAACAATGCCATATATCTTTAGATCTTTTTCTTGAAGTTCTTCACAGTGTTTCACACAAGATTCCCAGTCAGCCTGTGTTTCATTGTCCAATGCTTCATGTACCAACTTTTTCACATCAGCAATTTTGAATGTATTATTTTTTGCAGCTACCTCGTTTTCACTTTAACCCAAATTAGTTCAGCTGGGTTGTATTGGCAATGATACGGTGGTAGTCTAATTACAGAGTGACCTCTTTCATTGGCTAACACATCTAATTCATAAAGTTTAATTTTATTTCTAAAAGCTTGCACTTTTTTCAATAATTTTGTTACTACTTCACTTTCAGAATTTGCAATGTTTTTCTGCCTTAGCCACTTTAAAATATCACACTTTTTAGATTTTTTATTCGGTAATCTCCACAACTGAACAGAATGGTATGAAGCGTTGCCTATGATAATTACTGAACCTTCTTCTTTTGAATCAAGCATCTTCAAAAACCAGTCCTTGAATTTCTCGGGGTTCATTTTGGCATAATTATTGTATCCTGTTTTAGAATCAGATCGAAAATCCCACTTGCAGCCTTCTACAAATCCAAATTTTGACAAACCTGCATGACAAATTGTTAATTGAGCACCATTTCCTGTAGGAACTTTTAATCAACTTTTGCATGTTCCATCGCTCCAAGAATATTTTTTTGTGTAGTTCTGAGTAACCCAAGTTTCATCCTGGTCAATTATTGGCCTAATGTCATTTGACATTAACAAGTCATGCATTTTCAATAGAAATTCATTACAGCTTGCAGCAATATTTGTCTTTTCATAAGAAAATTTCTGCCATCGTCCAACTTTGTATAGTTGAAACCAATGTCTTTTAAAATTCAATGCATTGACCTTACAGACCCTAAATAATTGATTTTCTCTTTCAGATTCTTAGTAAGTTTTGTAGCATGTGGGAATTCACATTTTTCATAAAACTCGTAGACAGTCCTTCTGATGACATCTTTGTCAAGGTCGTCTATACCTATCACTCTCTTTGCTTCTTCTTTCCAGGAGTTGAAAAACTAATTTTACTATTTTCCTTCTCAAATATTTTCGCTTCACTACACATCCGCAAAAGTGTTCTTTCAATGATTCCACATGCCACTGCTGTTGCATGAACTTGGCTGAAGTTGACTTTGCTACAGAATTCTACATCAGATAATTTTTTGAAATAATTGAAAACTCTATACCACTTTCCTCTCACTACTGTGATTAACTCTATGGGAAGATGTTGCCATATAGTTTCAAGCATGTAGACTGGAAATCATACACCATAAGCCGATACCGACATGCAAGAAACTAAACCAACTTATTGCTTCAGTATTTGCACACATACTAAAATGAATTCTTGGATCATTCTTTGCCAACAACAAAGCTGTTGTATGTAATCTACTCATCTTATGTAAAAAAAAACCAAAGAAACTATATGACACGTCCTATTCTCCTTCAACATGTTTCTCAATGTGTGCACAAACAGCTGAATCAGTTGTAAATATTGTTGAAATAAGAAAAGCAATCGAAGTCTTATTAAATTGATTTTCACAACAGACCATGTTCTTTAATAGGCTACTAAAATTATGAGAAGAAAATTCTAACAATCACCTTTATTTTTATATAAAATATACGAGATATATTATGGCAGATAGAAAAATACATTACAAGCATTACTGTCTGTTGACAAAAAGGGATTGTGCTTCAGGCAGTACCTCAACATTTTTTAATATCCACCCCCTATTATAGGACGCCCCCTCTCACCCTTTAATCCACCCCTGCATAAGCCTCCCCGACCTACTATGTCTAGTGCAAACCCTATTCAAAGCATAACTTTCATGGAAAATGAAATTTGCAAGGTACTACCTTGGCTCAAATGCCATTCAGGTTTCATCAAGTCTTTCCATTTCTCTTGACTGAGCTATGATTTTGGCTTCATGTAGGAGGTGGCCAGTCGCCATAGATGGCTTTGAACAATTTCTCTGCTACCTGCAATGTAATCTTTAGGTTAAGCTATTTTATTCATGATTTTACATCTGAACAAACAGAATGATTACAAATTGTTTGATAGATTGAAGGTTAGATTAAAAAATATCTATTTTCTTGCTCTGTTTATGGAAACAGATGAATTTGATTAGGCTAATATTGAAAATAGAAAATAGATTATATTGAAATATGGTAGTACTTCCTTACCATATATTTATATTTCTTTTACATACCAGTATTAAGTAAAAAATTGGCAATCATCATATTATTCAAAAGGATTACCACAGTCCTGTAGTACTCTTTTTGGTATTCTGGTTTGTTCCAAATCCAAATTATTGTCTTGAACTAGTTGAAAGAATTCAATAAATTCCATATTTGGACATTTTTGCTTTGGAAAATTTAAAATTGATCTGAAACCCTTTGATGTCACAGTGTGCCACAGATAGTAAACCGCCATGATACAAATTAACCTTTTAAGAACGACTTTAGTTTTTAAGACAGCTATCTACCTATCTTGGCTAAGAACGGATCTGAGAAACCAATTTCAAGCACGACTTGACTTATAAGTAAAGAACAACTTCAAGAAAGGTCCATAAATACTAAATTCCGTCAATTAAGAAATTTTAAGTCTATTCATTCAGAATTTAAACACTTGAAATTTGTGAACTAATAGCTCAAAAAATTATTTTATTGCTGCTAGATAATCCAACTCTTGTCTTAGAGTATGACTCTGTATATCATTAAATCTAATAGATTTGTTTAATGAATGCTCGAATTTCAGTATTATCATCTGATATTGCATCTCTGGTAGGATGATAAGCCTCTCATTCATTATAGTAATGCTAATATTGGTTCCAGTAACAAACAAGCATGAGCAAAAGCATCCAATTTAGTCTTAGCATTTCTAGCTTCACCCACAGGCCCAGGAAAGTGAATCACAATGTTTTCTGCTCCGGTGAGAACGTTTTTAGTTAGAGATGGGGGTTTTGCATTTCATTCCATAGTTATACTTATTGTAGTGTACCCAACAAGGTCAGGCTTTAGAAGCAGGTTCACTTTTGGAGAAGGTAAGACATAAATTAAATGATTAGACATGGTGAAGTGTTAGTAACTAGCAGCTTCCTGTGAGGGTTGACTGGAGTCAGATTCTATGAGTTTGCAATAGAGGATGCCTATGATGCCATCAGGCAACTACTGTGGTACATCAGCTACTGTGGTGTCATCTCAAATGTCTGAATGTAAGTGAGCAAAGAGAGAGCGGGTGCGCCTCTGAGGTCAATGCTTATTTATCAAACATGTTACCTTTGAGACAATGTTGTATATTATGTCATAAGTGAGGCCAGCCCCGATTTCAGTACAGAGTGCCGCCTACACAGAATTGACTGTTTGTTCAATAGTAGGAATATTTATTTGTAGTTTCTTGCAAAAGTGGATGCACCAATAGTTAAGCATAGCCTCTATACAAATTCTAGAAACCTTTTTTTGCCTAGTTTTTTCTGAAGAATTTTTTCTGAAAATGATCAGCTAAAGTATAGTCCAGGTTTGAAATAATATAAAACATGCACATTTTATTAAACTTTTACTATAATTCAAACCCATATTGAGGCTTCAATACATACAAATATGTAGCTCATTAAAAAGCTAATTTCTAAACTAAATAAAAACTGCTCTGGAGCTACATATACTACATAAATAGACACATGATTAGACATAAAAGTTTACTGTAATTCATAAAAGTTTTACTGTAATTCAAACATTTAAGAAAGTTATTCAGGCTTTAAAACATACAAATAAGAAGCTTGTAAAAAACTACAAAAAAAAGCTAAATCCTAAACTATATAAAAGCCACTCTAGAGCTATATAAACTACCTAAATAAATTTCCAAAGTACATAAAAGCTAAATTCTATACTTCCTCATCAGAAGATTCCATATTGGAGTCCATATTGGAGTCTTCAGTATTTTGGCATGAATAGCAGTTTGTTGAAGTAATACCTTGTTGCTTAAAAGTAAATTTATTACACAAAGATCATCTTATCATAGTTTTATTGTTCCACTTTGAACCCCATGAGTGGCAAGCCCCGGTTCTAGGTAGATTGTCTCTTCCACTACCAGATGGTTGAGGGGAATTTTTGGAACTCCTGAATGAAGCAAGGTAGCATTTTTCATCTTTGGGGAGGCCTTTGATTGTGGCTCTTTCCTTGAAATGTTCTTATAAGAGGGCTTGCTGAGTCTTTGAAGTAAGTTCAATCTTCGAAATTGCATGCAATTGTACTCTGACATGTTGTTGGTGACATACAAAACATGTGAATTCATCCTAGTCATGTAGAAAAATAGTGCAAGAGGCCACCTTCTAGTGTTGCAACCTGTTGAAGCCACCAAACATTTTTGGTCTACTGTGTCTACTCCAGATTTTGTTTGGTTGTAGTCATGGATGATTTTAGGTTTTCCTGTTTCACGGTTTATGTCACCACTGTCATACATTGTAGATAAAAGGATGACAGCCTTGTTCTTCTTAGACATGTAAGAGACCAATGTGCATTCATCTTGAAAACCAAAAAGAGACGATTCAACCTCATGCTGTTTATTTGGTAGGAATTCAGGAGGAATGTCTGATTTATTCTTCTTCAAAGTGGTGGTGAGGGTTATAACATTTTCAAGTAGCTCTTGTGCTAAGGGATAACTTCCACAGTAGTTGTCATTAATTAAATTTCGCTTTGAGTTCTACAGAGGCTCAATAAGTTGCATAACAATGTCATGTGGTTTATTTGAGAGGCAAAAAGGACCAGCTTTATGAGTCCCACAATAAATTTCAAAATTATGCACATAAAATGTTCTGGCATCAAATAATGCATACATCTTCAGACCATGCTTAGCTGGAATGTACTGTATGAACCTGCATCTCCCTCTAAAACCATAATTTCATCAATGGTTACAAATTCAGAAGGAGAATAATTTCGTTTGCAGTTGTCATTGAAGTACCATTAAGGTAGGTGCACAATTCTCTTATAGCTGCTAGCTTATCTGTTTTTTCTCTTTCAAAACAAGTATCTATATCATCAAATCAAAGTAGTGTCTGTAATAAAAAGAAAAATCTGTTGTAGCTAAAAGCTGCACAAAACAGCACCATTCCAGTACCATCGGTTTTCCAAAAACGTTTGCATTTGCACAATTTCCCTTACAGGTGACCAGGTAGAATAAAAGTCCTATCAGTGCCAGAATTTCATTCTGAGAGGTAAGTTTGAAATTTCGAATTCTGAATTCCTTGTCCTGTTCAATACACCTGTTCTGGATCTAAAAAGCTTTCTTTTCAATGAACTTGTTTGTATTCCATACTATTTTTTCAGTCATTTCAAGTGGAATAAAAGCAAAAAAGCATCTCACTTTTGATGTCTCTTGTAATGCATGTAGGTCCAGGAAAAATGTTTATCCCATTTTTTGATCTAGTCTTTTGAGTGGGCAATGCAAGAGTATTGCTGAGAAAAAAAGTTTCACCATTCAGAATTGGTAATTTCATCCTCTGAAAAAGTGGGTGGAGGAATGTCTGCTTCATCTCCTGAACAATCACTGTCACTAGAATGATCATCGGATAGAACAACTTCCGTTTCCCCCTCATTCTCATCACTGAAGTCAAAAACTAGACCATGATCTTGACTAAGATTTTCTTCATCTTCTTCCCTAGCTTGTAGAACACTTGCAATGTCTAAATCACTCATTAACCCTTCAAGTGATGGGTGGTTCCTTATCTCGACAAGTGATGGCCTGTGCATACAGTGCACAATGGGTTTTTTCTATCTTCTATTTTTTGTTTTCTAATATTTTAATTAGGATTGATTAGAACATTGTCAAGAAGCTATTTGTGAATTGATTAGATGCCATAGAGCCCATCACAAAAATTGATATAAATCGGAAAATTTGAAAATAAATGAAATACCAACAGAATCATCTAAAAGTAGTAGGCCTAAGAATATAATTGTAAAACATTTTGAAAATTATTGTGAAATTATCATTTGTTGGAGTAGCATCCACCTTCTCCAACATCTTCATTCCTGGAAGAGCACTTGATGCATATTTGCATAGCAATATGATTCTAGCATGTGATTTTCATACACTGATCACAAGTTATTGTTGTATTGCATCTTTTAGCTCCTTCACACATGTGGCAGCGACCATGTCCTCTGGGCCTCTTCGACTGTGGTTCGTTATCATCTTGGTTTGGTAATAGTAGAGGTAATAGTCCCTTGATGATGTGTTCAGATTGAAGGGGGATTGAGGTCAAGTTCCTTCTTCTTTGTAGATGGGGTTTCATCAAAGAGGTGGTGAGATTGGATGTTGTGTTTAGAATAAATAACTTCTTCACAGTCAGATTGGTCTTTGTCCAGTCACTCTTCATTTTTCTCTTCCACATCTGATAATTCATCCAAAACTTGCCCATAACTGATGGGATCGACGATTTCCTTCCCTGGATTATTTTGTGACATGTTGTGATTTGCTGTGCACTGAATGCACAAAACAGGACATGACAAAAACAATCTACTTCTGCCAAGAGCAAACGGTCAACTGGAGTTCTCCCACCCATTGAGTGTCCTTCAGGAGGGTATAGAAGGAGGGTAATTGGTGGGGAGGGGGTCTAATGAAGCAATAGTGTGTCTAGGCAGCAAAAAGAAATTCGCCTGTGCACTCTATGCAAACACCCATCACTTGAAGGGTTAAATGATGATCACTAGCCATTTTGCTAAGTAAACAAATGAAACTTTGATCACAAGTTCATGCGTGGGCAGCATGAAGTACCAAGTATGCATAACCTCTCTCTTAATTTGCTAATTGACCACTAATGAGAGCATAATGGAAACAGGAAAGAGTATGGGGATGTATTATAATAGTTGGTTGAAAGTTACATGAGTGCAATCTAGCATTACTTTGGCACACTACAGAGCTATTATGATTTTAATATGAAAGTGGCACAGAGTGCTGCCCTGCCAGTGTCCAAGAGCTAACACATGCTTGATAATTTGGCAGAAGTGTTCCAAATTCTGTCTCCAGGTAAGCTTCACAGTCCAGGGTTACTTGAAGTCTTTGTACTCCTCCTTCCTCAATGGTTTGAGACTTATCTGTTTCTGGGTGTCTTATAAAGATGAGGGAGGTCCATAATAGATCCAAGTATTCCCCTTAATTCTTTCCATACCTCCCTCTGTAGGCATGGAGTCACAGACCAGGGGACATGAGTTTTTCAGGTTCTCCAGTTTTTCCCTGTTGACTAACTTGTAAAGGCAAGAGTTCTTGGCAACAGAAAATGGAACATGATAAGGGATGGAGAGCAATCATGAATGGAACAGGCTCTGTGGGGACATAGAAGTAAAGATGAGGCATTCAATTGATTGGAACAACCATCAATCAGACATTGTGGCACTTGGACTGCCAAACTCTGAACGTCAAAGAATAGAATAATGAAGAGGATGGTGATAGCTAGGAGGATGAGTCCTAATGACATTCCTTCCTCCAATGCCTCTTGTTTGGAGAAGGATGCCATAGCCAGCACAAGGGAGAGCCTGGTTGTTAGGACTACTGGCCTGGGCCCACAATGCTTGTAGATGCAGAACAGGAGAATGAGAGCCACAATAGAAACTGCAATGGCTCCAATAAAATTGAAGATTGATCAGTAAGGGGGAGTCCAGTTAATGTCTTCTGGGATGTTCCTCAGTGTGTCTGACTTCATGTAATTGAATATACAAGGATAAAGTGGCAAGGATTATTCCCTGTCTACTACAGTTTATAATGATCCCGTTTTAATTATTTAAAATTTAACATTGAAAAAACATTTAAGCACTAACTGTCTCAAACTATAGATGGTGACTGTCCACAGAAGTGTATTATTAAATAAATATTTATTAAAAATAATTATGGAAAAATATCTGTGATAATTCACTTCTGTGGACAGTCACCATCTATAGTTTGAGACAGTTAGTGCTTGAATGGTTTGCTTAAATGTATGCTAAGATAGCATACCTAATATGTGACAGTAAGAGCCCATGGTAAGCTGTAAAAAGTAACTTTTAGTAATTTAATCTGGCAAGCTGTTGCAGGACAATTACCCAAGTTGAAATTTTACAACATATTTTCTCAATGCTTGGGGCTCAATCTTCTGTCCAACAAAACTCAGAGAAATGCAGTGTTTTCTTTCTGGTCTAGTTCATTATCATTATCATGGTGATTGGTCATGCGGTGAGCATGGTGTTCAAGTGATCGTGATGTTTAGTCACGACCGCTCAAGACTGCGCTTGGATGGGTGATTGTGCTTCAATGACTTGATGTTACAAGCATTATTATCACTTACCCGGTGGTTCGGAACCCACCTAAAATAGTAGGTCCACCATGTTCCCCATAACATGGCACAAACGGCGAGGTGGAACTACCTGTAAGGGTCTCCCCACCATTAAAAGCCATATGCTTATTATTATTTGCAAACACGTTTATAGCCCTATCTTCATTTGAATTGTTTGTTTTTGAATTGAAGGTATTGTCATTTTCTACTAATTATTGTTAATTTCAACTGATTTAAGAATTGGACAGTGGACTGCACACCTAATGGGCACTTATTTCTAAATTATCTAGAACGGAACTGCTGAAAACGAATGATGTATTGTCTGCAAATAAGAGGGCTCTACTACTAATTAAATCTTAGGTAAACGGTTGACATATAACAAAAAAAGCAATGGACATAGTATTGAACCCTGATGCACTCCACCTTGTCCTCCAATTTACCCCATTTATTCTTTGTTATACTATTCTCATATAAATCGTCCAGTTGCGAAACTCTTCATGACCTTTTTTTTAAATGTCAGAAATGACAAAAAACTGTACACTGAAAATGAAATGAAGAAGAATGCCAGTTACTTGATTGTATTGTCAGGTGATGTATTACAATGCTAATCCAGTTATTTGAAAGAGATTAATTTATATTTCGGGGGTTTTTGAGGGGGTTGTATTTTGGACATGATGACTTGCTGCAATATGCTGGAGAAAACGAGTTTTGTTGCATTAAATGTGACAATGACACTAATTGTGTTCACAAACTCATGTTGAACACTGATGTCTGCTAAGCCTCATAGAATGGTAGTCATGTCAATTCAATAGTCAATAAATAATGACTCTATTTGGTGCATGTGCTGGTACCATTTTATCAAGTTTAGTGGATGTTTGCATTCAATTTGAATTATCATTAGTCTATTAAAATAACTTTTTCTGCTATACAGAAAATATTTCTTTAATACATTGGCATAGTTGAAAAGCTGTTCCCCAGGATCTGAAACTTTTTTCTTTGAGTATTTTGATCCAAACATATATATAGTTTATGATGATCAATGCTAAGTAAAATCATTTTCAATCAAAACAAACATGTGGACTCACATGTGTGTGCATACCATATAGTCTTGATATTTCCCATTTTTCTTGCCAGGAGCTATTGGCGCACATGTGTCCCTATATATTTTATGTAGTTTTCACATCTCTTGTGACATTTATGTGTTGTATGTCTTGATTTTACAAGGTAAATAAACCTATTGAATTTTACATACTGTAATTTTCTTTTATTACTCAAAACATTTCACATAAAGATACATTTAGTTTATGGGAATCTTCTTATTCATGAAAGTTCAGAGAACATGATTCTAAGCAGAGTTCAGGGTGGCCAGGGCAAGCCAAACAATGATATATTGTGTCCTTTCTTTGACCGTTTGTTCTGCACACTGAATTTCTTCTCATTGTTTTACCATTGATGCCTATCTGACATTTTGATGGCAAGTGTTGAGTGTTCCTTGTGATGATATCTCTTATTACAGACTGTTTGTTTGCCAGCAGAATTTTTATAACATTTAGCCTAGAGTCATAGAGGCTAGCTTTGTTTCTAAACAAAGTTTTCTTCTTTTTTTGAATCTAACTTTGTGATAAGGAGCATGCATGAGGGTCGGCTGCTTCCAGACTTGCCAAGTGCAAAGCACACATGGACACACAACAGTGAAAGTGTTCAGGAAGAAATTAATGTAGAAACAGGTTCACTTAAAATGGTTGAAAAAATTTAACTTTCGATTTAAAGTTCAAAAAATACTTTAATTAATTATTATTCAAAATATGATACTTTTCCAAAATACTTTAATACAAATAATATTCAATCTTTTTTAATAATGTTTTTATTCAATTTTTCAAATAATTGCCATGGTTTCTCCACCTTCCTCAATTTTGCCTAAGTCATTGTCAGATTCATTGTTGTCTTTCCACACCAACATCTGTTATTGTTGTTGTTGGAATTTTTTTTGAAGAAAGTAATTTCCTTATTCTTTTCCCATTATCCAGAAAAATGGCTTCTATAATGAAGTATTGAGGTCTTTCAACTTCAGTTTCTTGATTGGTACATTCTTCTTTATTACTACTGGATGTATGGCCCTAAATTGTTTCCTATGTTTCACAATGATCTTTCCACACCAACATCTGTGTTGTAATGGACTTCTCTCACATTATTACAATTTTGCTGCCTGATTTTTGTAATCACTATTCTCTTTGTAGGCCTAAGTTTGAAGTGTGAATCTTTAGGAGGAACTTCAATAACTATGGAGGTCATATCCTTCCAATTCAAAACAGGGCATTCTTCCCCCAAACAAAAAACTGCAGCACACATTTTAAAAATTTTCACATAATCCTTATCTGTTAAGAGCATGGTGTTTTTCTTTATTTTGGCCTCAATGCACCCAAAAGCCCTATCAGGCAGGGTGAAAGAGTGGCCAACTACTGGGAAAAGTACCATTATTTTTTCAATGATGGTGGCGCATCACAAGCCAAGAACTTGCACAGCATTCCAATAACTATTTTATTTTTATTTTGACTGCCACATCCATCAGCAACCATTTTGATTGTGTCCATTTCTATATCAACGCTTAATAGAGTTTTTAGAAGGAGCAGCACAATGATACTCTAACAAAAACGTCTTTGAACAGTAATAACTGATTTGCTATTGTGAAGCCACAGAACACTGTCACAGAGTGATTGTGACAAAGGGGGGAAAAGGAGGGGAAATTATGCTCGCCCTCCAACATCCCCTAGTGATCGTGGAGATTGTGGAGGAACCGACCGCGCATCCGGTTCGCACCTCCCCCGCTCAGGGCGCATCGTTGCCACTCCCCCCCTCCCTTCTACCCGCAGAGGGGAGTATTTAAGCGGCGGAGTGGCAACTGTTCATCACTTCGTCTTGGGAGCTCTCCCAAAGCAGAACAAGAGTTCGTTCTTGAGATGAGCTTCCCCTAGGGTACAGCAAATGAGCTGTAACCCTGAACCGTCATAGCTTGGTGCATCAAGCTGACATCTAGAAGTCGTCCGCCCCTTCCATCCTCGACCTCAGTGAGCTGTTACAGACAGCTTGCTTCCTGTGCTTGCCGTTGCAGACAGCAAGCTCCTACCTCGACCTCCTTCATCCCAGCACCCCCCAGCAAGCAGTTTCAGACTGCTTACTTCCTCTGCTCGCCGTTTCAGACAGCAAGTGTCCATCCTCAAGCATGGCAAGCCGTTACAGACGGCCTGCTTCCTCTGCTCGCTGTTTCATACAGCGGGTGTCCTTCCTCGACCCCAAGTCAGCAGTTCCAGACTGCTCACTTCCTGCGCTTGCGGTTGCAGACAGCAAGCTCCCATCCTCGACCCCAAGTAAGCAGTTTCAGACTGCTTACGTCCTCTGCTCGCCGTTGCAGACAGTGAGTCCTACCCGACCCTAACGGCGAGCCATTGCAGATGGCTTGTTTCCTCCTCGCAGTTCCAGACTGTGAGTCCTTCCCTTCCCCGTTACCCTACACCCTTGGGCTAGCGTTTCAGACAGCCAGCCGTCATCCACAGTTACAGACTGCGTACCCAATTCTCATGGTGAGCCATTGCAGACGGCTTGCTTCCTCCTCGCAGTTCCAGACTGCGAGTCCTTCCCTCCCCTGTCACCCTGTACCCTTGGGCTAGCCATTTCAGACAGCCAGCCATCAATTGCAGTTACAGACTGCGTACCCACCCTCCACAGGGGAACTGTTTCCAAGGGAGGAATCGCCCTACCCTCGGGATGACTTTGGACCGACCTCCTCCACCCCGACCTACACCGACTGAGTTCAGTCCCTCAGGAGCAACCCCTGAGAAGTCGTCACCCTCTCTCAAGGAGACTTCGAGAGAGTTTGTGACAACTTTGGCACCCAACGTGGGGCCTGAGGTGGTCCAACCCAGAAGCACAATGAGTAATTGTGAAGAAGAACCCCAAGACCCACAGATTGACTCTGATGATTCATCTGGGGCCGGTACTGATGTACGAGTCTCATGGATATACAGACTGAGAAAAGAGGAGGCTATTGGCCTTGCTGAAGACTGGGGGTTGGTGACTGCTGGCACAGTGGGAGAGCTAAGGAGACGATTAGTTGACCACCATCGTAAAAAGGCCACTGCTTGCCTCCCCAGCCAAAAACCCAATACCAGCCAAGCTGGAGGAGATACAACTCAACCTATATACTCAAGAGTTGAGACAGAGCCACACCCAGAAGTTAGAATGTTTGATTCAGGGGTAGTGTGCGACAGAGTCTGAAGCTGGAAACATACTTTTGATGGGACCATGGATGCCCCTAGTTTTTTAGAAAGGCTAGGAGAATTACAAACTGCTTATGGTTACACCGGAGAACAGTTACTGGTTGCTCTGCCTGAACTACTATGAGGAAGACCCACCTTATGGATGCGTAATAATCGGCATCAATGGAACCAATGGTCTCAATTTGTAAAATACTTCAAGGCCAGGTACTACCCCAGATCTTATGATGAAGACCTGGATAGCCAGATAATTGCTAGGAAGCAGTCTGAAGGCGAGTCAGTAGATGACTATGCTGAGGTTCTACAGACCCTAATGCGGCGTCGTGGTGGGTACGACCACACAAGACAGTTAGCTAGAATCTATCAGAACTTACAACCTAGGTATAAGTTGTACATCAGACCAGGTGAGGCTCACACCATTGAGGAGTTGTTGGATATAGCCAGAGGGTATGAGCTGATCAAAGCTGAAGAGAGGTCTATGAGGCAAACCTCTAGAATCAAGAAACCGGAAGAGCCATATAAAACACCCTCTTCTAACACCTCAAATCAGGAACAAAGACCGAACAACATGAAGCCTTCTACCCCACCTCCAGAGCCGGTTTGTTGGCTCTGTAAAAAGCCTGGTCATTGGAGGTCATCATGCTCACAGAATGACTTATGCAAAAACTGTGGAAGGACACAAGTCAACTGCTTCTGTGATAAGGTTCCTAAGAAAGCCAACACAACAGCAGTTGTTAGAGCTGTGAGGTTACTCCCCTTAGAGGCCCAGTCACCCACGGATGCTCGTTTGTTCATAGTGACCCATATTGCAGGAAAAAGATGTAAGGCACTACTAGATACAGGAGCTGAAGCCAACTATATGAGTACAGAGGTCCTCAAGACTCTAGAAGAAAGAGGGCCTGTAAGAAAAGTCCCATTGAAGCATGGAGCTATCATGGCCAATGGTACTAGTGCTAAGGTTATAGCACAAGTGGTGACTAACTGCACAACAGACGGTATTAGTCTACCATTGACAGCAACAGTAATGGAAGGGCTGGGACAGGAGTTACTCATAGGCATACAGTTTATGCAGGACTACAAAGTAACAATTCGTACTCACCCTTTTTGAGTTGAATGGGTTCCTGGTCAAGCGGCACCAAAGAGCTCCCCTTCCTCAACTCGGTTGCAACCCATCCAACCAAAACCAGGAAATGACCTGGCCACCATAATTAAGGATGGGAATAACAAGACACCAGACACCTGAATCTACACCCGTGTTAATATAGCAGGGAAGAAGCTAAGCGCACTGGTTGAAACAGGAGCACAGTACTCCTATATTTCAAAAGCAGTGTCAGAGAGTATAGGGAGGAGTGACTGCATCCGACCTAGACCAATATCACACAACCCACAACTTGCAAATGGAACGAATATGCAGGTATTAAAAGAGTTGAAACTACCAACCATAGTGGATGGGAGGAAATATCAGCTCAGAGTATCAGTGGTTGAGGGCCTGAAGGCAGACATGATTCTTGGCCTACGACACCTACAATATATGCGAGTACAAATAGATCCTCAGCAGGGCCAGATAACTCTTCCTCAACTGAGTATAAGGAAGAACCTTGCCCTTGTCTCAGGAGAGGAGGCATTTGAAACCTTCCTAGAAAACGAACTAGTGAAATTTTCTGAAGTACCAGGTGAAACCCACCTACTGAAGCATAAAATAAGGTTGAAAGAGGGTCAGAGCCCTTCAGGATAAGGCCCTACCCTCATAATCCAGCTATGCAACAAGTCATAAACGAGGCAGTTGATGACATGCTGGATGCCCAGGTGATTGAACCTAGTAGCAGTGCATGGAGCTCACCCATAGTACTAGTTAAAAAGGCAAGTGGGAAGTTGCGATTTTGTATTGACTTCCAACGGCTGAATGCCAATTCAGACCATGATGCATATCCACTTCCGAATAAGACCAGTATCTTGGATAAACTACGTCAAGCCAAGTACATCTCATCCCTTGACTTGAAAAACGGCTATTGGTAGGTACCCTTAGATGAAGCTAGCAAACCGCTCACAGCCTTCATTGTCCCAGGCAAGGGACTGTACCAGTTCCAAGTCATGCCATTTGGACTTCACTCAGCTGGGGCAACCTTTCAGCGATTGCTTGATTGAGTAATTGGTCCTGAACTCAAACCCTATGCTTTTGCTTATTTAGATGATCTCATAGTATTGGGAGAGACCTTGGAAGACCATAAGAGGAACCTAACCGAAGTGTTCAGAAGACTGAGAGAGGCTGGTCTTCTAATCAATAAGGAGAAGTGCCAGTTCTTGAGGAGTAAACTACGATATCTGGGCCACATAGTGACTGAACAAGGGCTTCAAACCGACCCTGAAACTATCTGGGCCATCCAAGACTACCCAGCACTAAAATGGATCAAAACGTTATGCAGTTTCTTAGGATTGGCATCCTGGTATAGACGATTCGTTCAGAATTTCTCAGAGCGTGCTGGCCCCTTACACGCCCTTCTAAAGAAGGGGATCAAGTGGTGATGGGGTGAAGTCGAGGAAAAAGCTTTCTGAGCAATAAAAGGAGCATTGACTTGCTCCCCGGTACTCACCTACCCCCACTTTGAACTTCCATTTACTCTTCAAACGGATGCATCTGACTATGGCCTTGGGGCCGTCCTCACTCCAGTAGTAGATGGGGAAGAGAAGGTGATTGCTTATGCCAGCAGAGGCCTGAGAGGGCCTGAGCTCAGGTATACCACCACTGAAAAGGAGTGTCAGGCAGTAATATTTGCTCTACGAAAATTTAAGCCATACATTGAAGGCTATACAACCACAGTACTGACAGACCATCAATCATTGAAGTGGGATAGCCACACAGAGAAACTCCAGAAAAGGCTCTACCATGCTCTCTTTGCTCTGAGGACTGTCAAGTTGAATTCGAACCTCAAGACAGCCATCTGTAATGGCTTGCTGGGATTGAGGAAGGACAGTCGCTGTCTGAAACAGCAAGCAGAGGAAGCAGGCCGTCTGTAATGGCTTGCTGTGGTCGAGGGATGAAGGAGGTCGAGGTAGGATCTTGCTGTCTGTAACAGCAAGCAGGGGAAGCAAGCTGTCTGTAACAGCTTACCGAGGTCGAGGATGAAAGGGTCGGATGACTTGGAGGTATCAGCTCGAAGCACCAAACCAAGGTGGTTGAGGGTTACAGCTTGTTTGCTGTACCCTAGGGGACCATACAGGAAGCTCGCCTCAAGAAAGAACTCTTGTCCTGATTTGGGAGAGCTCCCAGGAAGAAGTGTCGAACAGTCACCACTCTGCCGCTTAAATACTCCCCTCTGCAGGTAGAAGGGAGGGGGGGAGTGGTGACTACACGCCCCAAGCGGGGGTGGCGCAAGTCGGATGCACAGGCGGTTCCTCCTTATCTCCGCGATTGCTTGGTGAAGTCGGAGGGTGAGTGTAATTTTCCCCCTTTTCCCCCCTCATCACATTCACTTTGTGACAATAGTCTCTTTCACTAAATCAATTCCATAGATCATGGACACTGCTTGGTGGGGCCAAAGTGCTCAAAATACATAATATGCCAATGAATCTATGAATATCATAAATATTGTGCAATTTAATGGTTTGTTTAGATTCTTCTGTGTGCTATATAGGTTTGTTTCCTCTGCAATTTTTGAAACAATTTCATCAGTAAAAAAAAATTGGGAGAAAACTGATATGGTGTGGGTAGCTGTTATAGTCTGTGGCTTCTAAATTCAGTAAAATTGGCATTTTCTCTTTTATAGAATGTGACATTTTCTAGTTGGTTTTGTTGTATTGGATGGTGTGGATTGGCTCCCCTTTTGAAACTGTGGGTAATTTGTTGGGTAACTATGTTGTCTAATTTCCTTTTTTTTTTCAAAGAATTTCTTGTGGTCTATTGATCTGAACCATCATCATTGTCAATATTATCTCAAATTTTTTGAATATTCAATTCAAAACTATAAATTATAAAGCTAAGATGGTTTATGTTTGAAATCCTAGTTTTTGTCTGCAGTTCCTCTCTACAAAATGAAATACAGGGAAAGCAAAAGAAGCATTTTTCATATCACAACCACAGAACCATTTGTTATTATTATAATACCATTTGTTACTATTATAAAGCTCTCTTTTAAACCCTGTCTCAAATATTCTTTTACCCATATGGGCTAACAGTCTGAGTAATATTCAAATCAGGCAGCAGTCATCCTAATTTCTTAATATTAATCCTTTCTTCTAAAGAAGGGCTACAAAATGAAGACAAATTGCTCACAGAACTCATGTGCAAAAGTTTGTAGATTATCAAGTAGAGATATGAATTCTAAGTCTGTTAATTGTTTGTAGATTGTCAAACAGAGATAAAAATTATAAGTTTATCAAATGCTTGTAGATTGATACAATTTATAGTTTGGAGATGAGTAAAAGACTTTTTAAAAATCAATTTTATTTTATTACATCAACTAAAACAACTTCACACTACTGAGTCGAGATCTAGACTAACTCAAACTGCTGGTGGAAACCAGCGTGAGAACAAAATATGCTGACTACATTTTTATGCTACTCAACAGTTTTTCAACCTATAACTCCTCCATCCCTGAATAAAACTTCCGGGGGAGGGTTATTTACAATATTCACATTTGGTGAGACTTTCTTATTGAGAAAATAAAAATACAATACAATAACTGATACTAATATTAGAATAACATACAAAATTATAGTCCAAAAACTTGTGGTGGTTGTTACAATATTTTCTTCCCTTATAGGGTTGTACTTGTTAACATTGACTGAATTTAGATTAAGTTGTTCTAAATCAATTGTAAACTCAGGTTCTTGATTCTTTTCTATTGTAGTCAGGACATTATCCAGATTTAAGAATTTTGGCTTACTTTTTGTCTCTGTTACATGATTGAGAATTTTACCATTGTAATAAATTATACTATTGTTCGTTTTAATTAAATATACTGTACTCCTTTTACTGATTTGGTTTGCGTTTCGTATTGTTCTTCAATTTTTAGTATTTCTGTCTTTGGAAAGATACCCAAATATGAGTTTAACTCTGGTATCCATTTTACAATACTTTTTGATTCTGATACTTTAATTTTACTATATTTACAGTTTGATGTTGTTCGAAATTGGACAATTTCTTTTTCACAGTTTAATTCATCATGATACAATTGGTCTGTAGAACAGATAAAATTTGAATATTATGTTCTTCTAGTACATTTACTGTCAAGTCCTTCTATTCCAGTTTCAATATTATTAGGCTTGAGCAGATATCTAACTTTTGGAATGATAGTTAAATATTCATTTTTGAAAACATTCGGTACTGAAAACAACTTAAATAAATTATAATTTGATTCTTCAACTATTGGTAGATTGAGATAATAAACAATTTCAGTGGGTGTTATTTTGCAATTGAGACTCATTAAACTTTCAAATTCCCACATATTTTTGAATTCAGGCTCTAATGGTAATTGCTTGTTATAATAATTCGCAACCTTTTTTATCTGGAAATACAATTCTCTGGTTGAAATAATACTAGGATGTAAAACATTCAATTTACAGAAAGTCAACGAATTTTCAATATCTTTAACTAAGCTCAATACAATGTTAAATAAAATATTCAATTGATTCAATATGTCTCTAAAATTTTCTAATTCTACATAGTCACTAAGCTTATTATTAACAAAAGACAATTTGGTTTTTAATTCCTTAAAATTATCTCCAACAATTTTTAAAGTTTTGTTGAACTGTGAAATAATTTCAGAACTGAATGAATATTGGGATGCTATCTGATTCTCAATATTATTTTGATTTTTCTTCAAATGTTCAAATAGCTTATCATACTTTTCACCATCATATGCATCTAAATTTCCAGTAAAAAGTTTTATTGCGGCTCCTAGGCCATTAATTAATCCTCTTTTAGACCTTTTTACTACACTACTCTCAACATTAATTATTTCTAACTTATCTTCTATAACATTTTTCGTATGGTTAATAAATATCAAATAATTAATAACATCTCTACCTTTACTTCCATTTTCGGTTACATATTCGGTATTTTTGATTAAAGGAATTTTACTTTCAATACATTTTGTCACATTATCATAATAGACGTTCAAATTATTGATATGAGTGAGAATATCTTTCAGGTCATAATAATGAATGAAAGAATGTTTTTTTATTTCAATTTTTGCTGCACCTAGATCTACTGCAATTATTCCTAAGTTATTTGTAATGTTTCTCAACTGCACTGACCCTGAAGAGATCCTCAGTATGAGGTAGAAGGACCTGGAACAGGATTGGGAATAGGATTAGTCGATTGTTCATTGTTATTATTCATGTGGGTATTATCGATAGGCCTATTCATTGTAATTTTTCTGGGTCGTTTGATTTTTGATAGGTGTATCTTCGTTTTCGTGTTGGCATGCCTAGCTTCTATTTCTGCTGTTTTCTGATCTCTGTTCACTGAAGTTATTTTTTCACAGTACTTCTCTGTCCTTGATTTATGCCCAGGGTTCCACCAAATAGAAATGGATAAAAACAGCATAGAGAAGACTGCTTTTTCATCAGACACCGGACACTACGAATTTTTAAGGATGCCATTTGGGCTGAAGAACGGTCCTCCCACTTTTCAAAAGTGTATGAATAATGTTCTAAGAGGCATACAAAATGAGATATGTTTGGTTTATCTAGATGATATAATTGTTTACTCAACTAGTCTTCAAGAGCATATTGGTAGACTTCATGAGGTCTTTGAAAGATTGCGCAATGCAAACTTAAAGGTCCAGTTAGATAAGACAGAGTTTCTACGTAAAGAAGTAGATTTTCTAGGACACCTTGTAACCAGTGATGGAGTGAAACCAAACCCCCAAAAAATTGAAGCAATTAAACGTTATCCTATACCAAAAACAATCAAACAAATAAAAGGATTTTTAGGATTACTAGGCTACTACAGATAATTCATAATAAACTTTGCAGCATTAACAAAACCTCTAACAAAATGTCTAAAAAAGGATGCCAAAATTAACATTGATGATCCAGATTATATCAACTGTTTTGAAACATGTAAAAATATTTTAACCAATGACCCAATTCTGCAATACCCAGATTTCAACTTGAAATTCAATTTAACTACAGATGCAAGTAACTTTGCAATTGGAGCCATATTAAGTCAAACAAAAAATGGGGCAGACCTACCTATTGCTTATGCTAGTCAAACTTTAAATAAAACGGGGACTAGATATTCAACCATTGAAAGAGAACTTCTAGCTATTGTCTGGGCCACTAAACACTTCCAACCATACTTGTATGGAAGAAAATTTAATATTTTCACAGACCATAAACCACTTCAATGGCTATTCTTGATTGAAGAGCCAAATTCAAAAATGCTACATTGGAGACTCAAACTTGAGGAATATGATTACGACATTCAATATAAAAAGGGTACTTGCAACCAAAATGCCAATGCCCTATCCCGAATTCAACTCAATAACAACCAAATAAATGCCGAAAATTCGAACAAATCTCAGACAACAAACAACAATGACATCAATGAAATAATAGCTGAAGCAGTGCAACTATATTTTCCAGAAATAGACGAAAATCAATCAGTAGTAGTAAATATTGACCAAGGTGAGAACTGCCTTATGGAATTAGGGGAAATAGAACAAGATGATCAAACAGTTCACTCAAATGCTAAAGATAATACCTCAGCTGGAGTACAAATTATAGATGAACCCGTGAATTATGGAAAGAACCAAGTAATATTGACTCTTGTCAAATACAACCCTCAGAAGGTTAAAGTGAAAAAATTATTCAATAAAACCAGACTTATAGTAGAAATATCAGAGAATAACTTTGATAAAGATGTAGTCAACTTCATAAAAGGGTATATTGTACCAAACGTTGAGTATTCACTATTCTTTGAAGACGAATTTTTTGAAAGATTTTCTGTTGTTGTAAATACGTATTTCAAACATCCTGATTTGCAGCTAGTAAAATGTTCATCAAAACTGTTAAGCTGCGTCCACACTATGCCGCGGTTGGCTGTTGGCACTGCCAATTTGACAAAGCCAATACAATGTAGACGTGGCCGTTGGCATGTGCCGCTGAGCCAATGGTTTGCCAACAAAAATCGCTCTAGTGTTGGTCTCCATCAAAGGAAGCCAGTGAGAGCCGGTAGTGGGACCTTTGTTATTTCAATTTTTGCTGCACCTAGATCTACTGCAATTATTCCTAAGTTATTTGTAATGTTTCTCAACTGCACTGACCCTGAAGAGATCCTCAGTATGAGGTAGAAGGACCTGGAACAGGATTGGGAATAGGATTAGTCGATTGTTCATTGTTATTATTCATGTGGGTATTATCGATAGGCCTATTCATTGTAATTTTTCTGGGTCGTTTGATTTTTGATAGGTGTATCTTCGTTTTCGTGTTGGCATGCCTAGCTTCTATTTCTGCTGTTTTCTGATCTCTGTTCACTGAAGTTATTTTTTCTTTATTAAATTTGTTCTTTGTTTTAATCTGCTTTTGTACGGTTTTCACATAAACTTGTGGTGGAATTTCTGGTAGGGGTTCTTTATCTGCATTTCTTCTTGTGAGAATGGATTCCTTGGTTTTCTCATTAATTTCTTTAATAGTCTTGTAGAGTTTCTTGGTTTTGTTCTTGTGACTACTTATATAGTCATTCATCACTTGTCTTTCTATGTCCATGTTGAAAAGTGTATTTTGATTTGTGTGTCCATAAAGAATTTTGAAGGGCTTTAATTTCGTTACTGAATGTATACTATTATTATATGCAATGATAGCATTATTTACTTTGTTCTCAATACATTCTCTGGCGAACTCCAAATGATTGTTCAATAGTTGAATGTGCTCTATTAACGTTGAATGTAATCTCTCAGCCATTCCATTTGATTGAGGATGTTGAGTACTGATGAAATGAATCTGTATTTTATGCACTTCTAACAGCTCTCTAACCAGAGTGTTATTGAACTCAGTTCCATTGTCTGATATTATAGTCTCTGGTGTTCCATGATGAGTAAAATACTTTATTAACTCGTTTACAACTTCTATGCCTTGCACACTTTGTAGTTGATATGCTTGGGTGTATCTTGAAAAACTATCTATAATCATTAGAAATTTTTGTTTATCGAATGTTATACTATCCATATGCAGAATTTGTAGAGGTCTTGTTGCTGTGGGTGTGAGATTTAATTCTAATCTCAGTGGTGTTCTCTTGTATTTTGTTTTCAAACAAAGCTCACATTGGTTTATTGCATCCTGTATGCGAATTCTCATGCTTGGCCAATAATATATTCATTTTATTTGCTTATAAGTTTCTTGTATTCCTTGATGATTTGTTTTACCTTCATGATAATTTCTAAATTCCACCACAAGTTTATGTGAAAACCGTACAAAAGCAGAGTAAAACAAAGAACAAATTTGATAAAGAAAAAATAACTTCAGTGAACAGAGATCAGAAAACAGCAGAAATAGAAGCTAGGCATGCCAACACGAAAACGAAGATACACCTATCAAAAATCAAACGACCCAGAAAAATTACAATGAATAGGCCTATCGATAATACCCACATGAATAATAACAATGAACAATCGACTAATCCTATTCCCAATCCTGTTCCAGGTCCTTCTACCTCATACTGAGGATCTCTTCAGGGTCAGTGCAGTTGAGAAACATTACAAATAACTTAGGAATAATTGCAGTAGATCTAGGTGCAGCAAAAATTGAAATAACAAAGGTCCCACTACCGGCTCTCACTGGCTTCCTTTGATGGAGACCAACACTAGAGCGATTTTTGTTGGCAAACCATTGGCTCAGCGGCACATGCCAACGGCCACGTCTACATTGTATTGGCTTTGTCAAATTGGCAGTGCCAACAGCCAACCGCGGCATAGTGTGGACGCAGCTTAACAGTTTTGATGAACATTTTACTAGCTGCAAATCAGGATGTTTGAAATACATATTTACAACAACAGAAAATCTTTCAAAAAATTCGTCTTCAAAGAATAGTGAATACTCAACGTTTGGTACAATATACCCTTTTATGAAGTTGACTACATCTTTATCAAAGTTATTCTCTGATATTTCTACTATAAGTCTGGTTTTATTGAATAATTTTTTCACTTTAACCTTCTGAGGGTTGTATTTGACAAGAGTCAATATTACTTGGTTCTTTCCATAATTCACGGGTTCATCTATAATTTGTACTCCAGCTGAGGTATTATCTTTAGCATTTGAGTGAACTGTTTGATCATCTTGTTCTATTTCCCCTAATTCCATAAGGCAGTTCTCACCTTGGTCAATATTTACTACTACTGATTGATTTTCGTCTATTTCTGGAAAATATAGTTGCACTGCTTCAGCTATTATTTCATTGATGTCATTGTTGTTTGTTGTCTGAGATTTGTTCGAATTTTCGGCATTTATTTGGTTGTTATTGAGTTGAATTCGGGATAGGGCATTGGCATTTTGGTTGCAAGTACCCTTTTTATATTGAATGTCGTAATCATATTCCTCAAGTTTGAGTCTCCAATGTAGCATTTTTGAATTTGGCTCTTCAATCAAGAATAGCCATTGAAGTGGTTTATGGTCTGTGAAAATATTAAATTTTCTTCCATACAAGTATGGTTGGAAGTGTTTAGTGGCCCAGACAATAGCTAGAAGTTCTCTTTCAATGGTTGAATATCTAGTCCCCGTTTTATTTAAAGTTTGACTAGCATAAGCAATAGGTAGGTCTGCCCCATTTTTTGTTTGACTTAATATGGCTCCAATTGCAAAGTTACTTGCATCTGTAGTTAAATTGAATTTCAAGTTGAAATCTGGGTATTGCAGAATTGGGTCATTGGTTAAAATATTTTTACATGTTTCAAAACAGTTGATATAATCTGGATCATCAATGTTAATTTTGGCATCCTTTTTTAGACATTTTGTTAGAGGTTTTGTTAATGCTGCAAAGTTTATTATGAATTATCTGTAGTAGCCTAGTAATCCTAAAAATCCTTTTATTTGTTTGATTGTTTTTGGTATAGGATAACGTTTAATTGCTTCAATTTTTTGGGGGTTTGGTTTCACTCCATCACTGGTTACAAGGTGTCCTAGAAAATCTACTTCTTTACGTAGAAACTCTGTCTTATCTAACTGGACCTTTAAGTTTGCATTGCGCAATCTTTCAAAGACCTCATGAAGTCTACCAATATGCTCTTGAAGACTAGTTGAGTAAACAATTATATCATCTAGATAAACCAAACATATCTCATTTTGTATGCCTCTTAGAACATTATTCATACACTTTTGAAAAGTGGGAGGACCGTTCTTCAGCCCAAATGGCATCCTTAAAAATTCGTAGTGTCCGGTGTCTGATGAAAAAGCAGTCTTCTCTATGCTGTTTTTATCCATTTCTATTTGGTGGAACCCTGGGCATAAATCAAGGACAGAGAAGTACTGTGATCTGCCTAATTTATCTAGTATGTCAGTAATATTGGGCAATGGAAACCTATCATCAATTGTCTTGGAATTAAGAGCTCTAAAGTCCAGGACCAATCTAAATTTCTTCTTGCCTGAAGCATCCATTTTTTTTTGGGAACAATCCACAGTGGGCTATTCCATGGAGAAGAGCTTGGCTGAATAAATTTTTGTGTTAACATGTCCTCAATTTGCTTGTTGATTTCTTTTCTATAAATTTCTGGATATTGATAATTCCTACTGTAGACAGGAATTTCGTCTGTTGTTCTTATCACATGCTTAGTTTGATTAGTGAAGCTGAGTGTTTCTCCTTCAATATAAAATATATCTCGGTATTCTTTGATTAATTTTGTGATTTCAATCATTTCTTCTTCATTCATGTGATTTTTAGCTTTTTGTTGACTAGAGATTTGGGAATGTCATCTATTTATGCAAAGAGTTCCTGTTAGATGTGTTTTCTGGGTTTTGAGGGTCTGAGCTAGTCCCACTGATGCATAAAAATTATCTGAGAATAGTTATCTACCTGAATCTAAAAAAGGCTCCATCAAAGACATGACCATGTTCTCATCAGTCATTGGCCTACCTGTTGCTCTCACTTCTTTACCACAATAAATTTTCAACCAACAAGTGTATGTTGGTGGTACATAACTTGTATATTTTCAATCCATATTTATGTGCTTTTGTTTTTATATATTGCCTCAAAATTGTATGCCCCCTAAATGGCACCATTGACTCATCAATGCACACTTCTTCACCAGGTGTAAATGATTAAAAAAATAGTTGATTCAGTACTTCAACAACTGAAGATATTTTGAACAATCTATCACCAGCAGAACACATTTCTTTATCCGAAAAATGGATCATACTCAGGATGGCTTCAAATCTATCTCTTGGAAAATTAAAAATATTTACAAAACTATTCCTATACAAAACGAATTGGGATCAATAGCTTTTTTATGGTAGGCTTCCTGTCTAAACCCATCCACAATAGAAACCCTATAAATGTTCCAATTTCTTCCCTGTCAACATCTTTCCAATTAGCAATTATAGAATTTTCCCTCACACTTTCATCTAAAATTCCTACAACTGTCTGTTGCATAGCATAAATATTAGTTTGTTCCATGTTTAGAAGTTCATTGTCCAAAAATAACTCATAGAAATTTACAGGCATATCACCTGTATGCTTTGAAATGTAATCATTATTTGGACCTGTCTGACCATCAAAACCAAAATCATGCAATAATTGTCCAGTTGGTTCATCCCAAATTGATCCTCCATTCTCATCTAATCTTGTTTCCACATCATCAAACAAATCCTCATCTGAGGACTCTGAACTAGAGTCTGAACTGGTATTACACTGTAATATATTATTATTATTATTGCTACCTGCATTGTTGGGAACTCCACAATACCTTTTTGGTGGTGGCTCTTCAAAATCAGGATCTTCATCTGTATTATCAAATATCTCACTGTCATCACTTTCACTGTCACTGTCTGGTGAGAATAAATAGTTTTGAATTTCACTGTCATTCACATTGTTAGACATGATAGCACACAGATTCAAAGTCAAATATTCAGAGAAAAACAAGATTTCATCAATATCATCCTAGAAACAAGAAAGTTTATCAAGATTTCCTGACCTACAAACATTATAACTTTTCACCAAGGCTAATAAATATCAAATCAAGAAAGTAGATCCAAATTATAATTTCATTTATGAATATCACTCAATAACCCATGCTCACACATCAAAAAGAAACATTTAAAACTAAGAATGAGATGTAAACATGCTGTTTCAACCAAACCAAACATACAAAACTGATGGAACTTTTGAAAACAGACTACAGATACTGTTGCCAACCGATTCTGAACCTAATGTCATTTAGTACTTCCCAAATCTGGTATGAATGATAGAGCCTACAGAAATGCATTCAAATGTTATCATTGAGGGACTGGCCAGTAGAGTCAGGGCTGCTACCATTGAAAACCACTCGAATTTTTCCATTTACATCACCATGTTTGAAAATGGCATGGTGCGGAATGATGTAATGGGCGGGTTGAGAAGCAACTACCATGTGTCCTAAACGTATATATTCAGCCATGAATTCATGGTACTTGTGTGTGACTTCGGGGTCCTGTGCCATATGGTGTTCAATGGACAGATGCATTTTGAACAAGCACTGTCGGTTGGTGCCCATGGATGGCCCATTGGGATCACAAGGAAGCGCTACCATGTAACGTCCAGTAGCATCACGACAAGTAGTGGCCTGGAAAAGGGCTTCACAGCTTTGCTCAAGTGGAGACAATATGGGTGGAGTGGCGATTTCTTCCGATTCCCAAAATTGCTTGAGGGTGGCATCGAGCGAAGGTTCAGATGGCGTAGAGACGGTGTGGCAGGACAGAGCGGTAGACGATATAGTAGAGCAAAGGTCGGGTAGAGAGCCAAGAATAATGTATCCGTAGACAGTGTGCATGGCGACAGGTCCGTGTGAGTGAGGCGCGATGATTGGTGATTCAAAGATGACAAATTGGCAGAAGACATCGGTGCCAAGCAGACAGTGAATGGGCGCTGGGACGTGGAAAGCTGGGTCGGCAAGAGGAAGCGAGCGAAACAGCTGATAAACGTCAATGGACAGCATGTACGGTGGTAAACGAACAGGCAGCAATGAGATGACAAAGAGGGTTGCAAACAATAGGAGTGAGTGCACTGTGGTTTACAAAGTGCAACTGGATGGTGCCGAGTGCAGGTGATGAAATTTCGTTGACACCAGCGAGATCAATGTTTGTTGGGCGTGGAGACAAACCGAGCTGGTGGCACATTTGTTTAGTGATGAGCGTGAATTGACTTGCCGAATCGAGTGCAGCTCGTACAGTGACAGGAAAGTCGTGTTGATCAGCACAGCTTACACAAAGAGTAGCAAGTAACGCAGGAGTAGCACTGTCGTTATCGGGTCGCTCATTGGTTAACGCTAACGCTAGCGGTGCTGAGTGAAACGGCTGGCCTGCATCTTGAGATGTGAGACAATGTGCGTCAGCCTGAGAATTGGAATGCGGCGCTGTGCAACGATTTGCTGTCAAAGCAGTTCTGAGACATATTTGAATCTATGGTGCTGACTGTGTTAGTTTCAAGTGTTTTGGCAGTGGAGCTCTCGCGGTTGCAGTTTAATTTGTAATGCTCATAACACGGTAATGGTCGGCGTCCTGCATACACTACCATGCTCTTGTGTGGCCCGTGGATAACGAATCATATGCGCTTATCGGTGCTGAAACAACGTGGTAGTCATTGAGTGTAGTGCTGAGACTGACTGCCGGAATTTACCGGGTTAGGTTCATGATGATCGGTGTTGCGACGCTGTGCTGGTGCTGGAACGGGTGTGCTGGACAATACTTGCGATGGGGTGAAGTCCGAGCGGCATTGAGACTGATATGTGACTTGCTGATTAGTGTTGTGACGATGAGCTGTGACAGATTCATCCGACAAGGTAGACGCTCTATGGGTGTTGTTACGAACATTGGAGTGTGGACACAATAAAGTATGGTGCTGTTTAGATGAGCGGTGACGGCACGAGAATAGCGATTGACAGTTCCGCCGACTGTGAAAACCTAAGCAGGCGTAGCACCGGTTGTCTCTTTGTACTACCTCTAATCGCTCATCATGATGCATCATTTGAAATTGTTCGCAGCAGCTCAGACTATGGTTGCCGCCACACATAGTGCATTGAACTCTGGTGGCGCTGGGGCGAGGAGTCGACTGTGAATTTGTAGGTGACCGGCAAGATGGCGGCAACGATACTACTTCATGGCGTGGTGGAGCTGTGACAGTGTTGAGTGAGTGAATTGTGGAATGAGTGGAGCTGTTACTGACGAGCTGGCGGTGGGCGGAGGGCAGCGATACAGCTTGTGCATAAGTAGCCTTACTGGCGCTGGCGACTTTGGGCTGAGACACTGGGGTGGCGGCCTGCAGTAGGTCAATGGACCGTTCTAAATTGTTAACAAACTGCATTAACTGTGCGAATGTAGGCACAGTGTTATCTGGTACAGTAGCTTCAAATTGAGCATGCAGATGACTAGGCAATGCGCGAAATGTGAGTTGAAAGAGAAGGAAGTCAGCTGTGTCGAGACCAGGTAATGCATTGAGGGTGTTGTGTGATACTGAAAAGATGGCGTGTAAATCTTGCAAAGTCTGTTTATCAGAGCTGGCAGGTTTGAAATGTGCCATACGTGTGTAATGGTGTGTAGCACACACTCAAACATTATCATAGCGTTTACACAAATTGCGGTAGGCAAGTGCATAATTTTCCTCGGTAATGGCCAAGTCCACAAGGAGGGCAAGTGTGCTTCCATTAAGATGCGATAGTAAAATTTGAAACTTATACACGGGTGGATAATTTGGGTTGTCATGTATTACAGAGGTGAATAAAGCTTTAAAATTGTCCCAATTTTCCTGCCTTCCATCAAAGACTGGAAGCTGGATTGCAGGTGCGTTGATCGGAGGGCTGTGTTGGCATGGGGCGCACGGCTCGGGTTCAGTGAATGTAACTTTCGACCATGCTTGAGCTAGAGTTTCAACGAGTTCATTTAGTTTGTCTAGACTGAGATCTGGGTTTACTTTGTGCAGTTTCTGTGCGCTAAAAAAGTCTTGCTCGGTTTGAGACTTGAGATCGGCAAGAATTCTGTAAGTTGTGATAGGTAGTTTGTTTTCATATCGCTTTGTGTGACTGGTGTATCAACGCCGTGAAAGGAACGAGCAGTGGACTGTGGTTGTTGGAGGGGGTAAATGAGAATTACCAAGATTTCCAATCACAACGCTAATTACACCATAAGTTGGATAAAAAAAAAAAATAATAAATAAAAACCGGAGGACCAGGTCTCAATCTAAAATAAGAATGAGTCCAAAAATAATATTGAAATGTATGTAGCTAGAAAGAGTAAGGAGGTTGAAATAAGGTATAGACCAGGTGACAATTAATTTAGATTTAATTAATTGAATTAAACCCAAATTGCAGTACAATGATGGGCACATAGGCCAATAAGTAGGTATTGAAAATATTGTAATAATCAAATTATGATAATGCTAGAGAATGTATTGAAAATGCAAATCAAAGTTGAAAAAGCAAAGGATGAATAATTAAACATATATTAATTATTCATAAATACTCAATGACAAATGGTAGTAATGCGAGTTGGAGTTTGGCTTGTTTGCCAGAATACAATAACAAAATTAAAATGTTAAATGATAAAAAATGCAAATGCAAAATATGAATTGCAAATAATAATTGAATGAAATAGTGGGTATTTTGCTGTAGTATGCAAATACAAGATATGAATTGCAAATAATAATTGCACGAAATAGTGAATATTTTGCTGTAGTATGCAATAATTTGCCAAACAAGTTATGTTGCTAAGAATAAACAATTAAACTATTGAAAGCACATACTTGTTAAGAATGTATGAATTCTACGTGCACCTAGTGAATAAAAATAATGCAAAAAAATTGTTTTATGTAATAGGACGAAGTCGTGATCGCCAAATGGTAGGAAATGTATTAAAGTTGGCTTAATACAAATAGGCTCGATTGCCAAAATAGAATGACAAAGTCGTGATCACCAAATGGTAGGAAATGTATTAAGGTTGGCTTAATACAAATAGGCTCGATTGCCAAAATAGAATGACAAAGTCGTGATCACCAAATGGTAGGAAATGTATTAAAGTTGGCTAAATACAAATAGGCTTGATTGCCAAAATAGAATGACAAAGTCGTGATCACCAAATGGTAGGAAATGTATTAAAGTTGGCTAAATACAAATAGGCTCGATTGCCAAAATAGAATGACAAAGTCGTGATCACCAAATGGTAGGAAATGTATTAAAGTTGGCTAAATACAAATAGGCTTGATTGCCAAAATAGAATGACAAAGTCGTGATCACCAAATGGTAAGAAATGTATTAAAGTTGGCTTAATACAAATAGGCTCGATTGCCAAAATAGTATGACAAGAATATAAAGATGTCAACTTAAAACTAAAGAGGCTCGGTTGCCAAAATAAAAAGACAAAGTTGGTAGGCTCGATTGCCAAAGTAGTATGACTACAAAAATGTAGTAAAGGCTCGATCGCCAAGTATGACAAAATAGTGATATGTCAACTTAAAACTAAAGAGGCTCGATTGCCAAAATAGTAAGACAAAGTTGGTAGGCTCGATTGCCAAAGTAATTGATTACAAAAATGTAATAAAGGCTCGATCGCCAAGTTAAAACAAATTGTAATAGGCTTGGTGTGACGAAGCTCTGAACTGACTTAAAGTCGGTTCAGGGCTTCCCACGTAAAATTTGAAGAATGACTGGGCCAGAGGGCCAGTGATCATAAAAGAGCAAATACTAAAGATATCATGCAACAGTTATAAGAGACTGGAGAATCAATAAAGAAAAACAAATTTAGTGACTGAGAAGCAATTATAATAAAATAAAATAAAGGCTAAAAGGTTACATTTTAGAATATAAATTGATTGAATATTCGTTGTTTTAAATTACGTGGAAAAATTATTAAAGTTGATTTACGTTGATTTTTGTTGATTTACGTTGTATCATGATTCGCTGTTTAATTTTCGTTAAGTTCGTTGTTAAGAAAAAGTTCAATAAAGGGTACCCTTTCGCAGATCGATCAGAAGATATAAAAAATGTTCAGCTTACCGAAGTGTTGATAATAGTTTATCACATACCAGTACTGTATGTAGATTATTCCGTAAAATTATAATCACATAATCCTTTTAGTGTATCCTTGAATGTATCCTTTTAATGATCCATTAATGTATCCTTACATTTTTAAAATATAAAATAAAGCAGGAACAAAAACCTGTTGAAAATAATTAACAACAATTAATACATCGAAATTATTACTTACATAAGTTAGTTTAAATCACTAGAAGAGGATTTTCAGTTTTCGAAAACAGACTACGTCATCGAAGATACAAGAAAAGGTTTGATAACGACAAGTTGAGGAAGGCTTAGAGCATGCTTGAAGAGCTTAATTAGAAAGGTGAAAATTACAGCAAATGAAGTTAAAAGGAAGTTAAAATATCAGAATAAAACAAAGTAATATAATTATAATAGTAATGGAAGATAATTATAGTTTTAAAGTAGTAAAATTTGGAAAGGCGTTAACTTATAGGTTATAACAAGAGTTTACAAGATATGAACAGAGTGAAAGAAAAATTAGGCAATAACATTTCAAGAACAAATATAATGAGAGAAAAATGCATATCTAAAACATGAATTAATTATTTGGGATCCACACATTGAAATCCAGAAGCTAATGAGACCTCGTTCATCAAATGAGTGAAGACCAAAATACCGTTCATATAATAGAATACATTTCACAAAGTAATGATTCAAACTTACCCTAAACTGGGTTTTACGCTATCTCAGTCATTATGAAAATAGATAAATAATAATTTAAATCATTATGATTTAAATTTCTTCAAGTTTTCTTTAAGTATGCTTTCGCCATTGTAGCTTGATTCGAAAAGAAAAAAGGACTCTCTGCCCGGCTGTTTCACAGATCATTACCGACAGAGTAGCCAACCTTACATAAAATAAAGTACAGTAGAGTACACTAATACTTAGATATTCAAACTGAATAAAGTTAATTAAGTTAAATTAACTGTTGAATTACTGGATGAGGATTAAAAAATAAAATATTAAATTAATTTTGGTACAAACCTCCTCCACTGGGTTTTTGTTTAGGAAAAGGTACCAAAATTTGAACTAAATGATTTTTAAAAAAAAATGAGATTAAAGGGTAAAAGGAAAGAGAAGTATCAGGCCGCGTATCCAAAATACTCAGAAGGAAAGAAGAAAAGAAGATGGTAAGATGAAGGGAAAGGTAGCAGGAAATAAGAAAATAAAAACATTGATGATTGATCAGGTCACCAATATTTCTAAAGAAAGGGAAGGAGAGAGAGTAGAAAGGAAATAGTGATCTCAATGTTAAATAGATAAAAAGAAAATTTAAAACACTTTAAGTTACCATTCATCCAAAAACTCAACAATTAATAAGAATTACAAGTAGTGAACCATTGGGAGAGACAGTGAAACTAAGAGTGAGCAGTAAGTAAGTAAAAATTGAAACAGCTTTAAAGTTTCATTACTACCAAAAAATAAAAATAATCAACATAAGTTGAATTTTAACATCTTGCAACTCTGTTGCTGTTAACCAAGAAAACTAAATCTGAAACAGATTAATAAAAATACATAGAACAATAATAAAATACACTAAATATAGACAATATCAATAAATGACAACTCAAGATATCCAATCACAATACTACAATGTGATCAATTACATATGCAACTAAAATAGAAGCACAATGCGCAATCGGCATAGAAATTACAACATAACAAGAATAATACCAGGACAATTACAAAATACAAGATACAAGATGAGAACGAATTATCACAAGTGATGCGTCCATCAACAGGTGTAATTATTTTGTTTCTCAAATAAATACAAAATAGAATGCCTTTATGGGTTGTTCCCCATTTTCAATTGACAAACATGAGCTCTTCTAATAAATTTCTCACCATCGGTTGAGAATAATTTAACACTAACAGGACTAATCCACTCTTTAATTATAAATGGTCCAGAAAATCTAGGTAATAATTTAGCAGTAATATTATTGACAGCTTTACTTATTGGATTTGTTTTTAAAAAAAACAATATCGCCAGTCTTAAATGGGATAGGACTTCTATGCATGTCATATCGCTTCTTAGAATTATTGTAAGATTTTAATAAATTTTTATGAGCAGTTTTCCAGATTTTATTAGTATCCATAGAAAATTTATTAGGAAGAATTTCATCTATTTTCCAAGCATTAGTTAAAGAATCACTAGGTTTATGTCTAAACATCAATTCATGAGGAGTGAACTTGCTACTTTCATGAAATGAGCTATTAAATGAAAAAGGTAACCATTCCAAGCTATGGTCCCATTTATTTTGTTTATCGGAGTTAAAGGCTATCAAACAAGATTTAAGGTTTCTATGGATCCTTTCTACGTGATTAGGTTTAGGATTATAAGGACTAGTAGTTATGTGAGTAATTCCTTTTTGAAAACAGAAATTTTTAAACAGATTAGATTTAAATTGTGCGCCATTATCAGATACTATATATTTAGGAATACCAAAGTTTATAAAGATTTTATTTAGTTCTTTACAAACAGTTAAGGAATTGGCCTTACGGATTGGAATTAACCAGTTAAATTTCGAAAAGGCATCTACACATGAAAAAATAAAAGTATTACCAGAAGTAGTTCTAGGTAAAACTCCTACAAAATCTATAAATAACTTCTCCATAGGATAACTGGCAACACTAGAAGAAAGATAACCAAAGTTAGTTTTTTGAGCAGGTTTACTTAGAGAACAAAGTTTACAATTTTTTAAATAGACAGAAAGATCCTTAGAAATTCCTTTCCAGATGAATTTATCTTTTATTTTATTAAGAGTCTTCAAGTAACCGGCATGAGCTCCAAAAAGTGTCTCATGGTAATACTTGAATATCATGGATTTTAACAAATGAGGAAGAACTATTTTAGGTTTATTACTGTTCCTAGATTTAAATAGAAGTACTCCTTTAGAAACAGAATAAGGAAAAATGTCAATACCTTGGGATTTTTTATTGACAATTTCAGAAATAAATTCATCCTTTTTTTGGTATTCTAAAATATCAGAAAAGCTAAGAGGAAAGTCAGAGAGAGTTAAATTGCAAAGATTATCTTTAATTAAATTATCATTATCTTTAGGATTTTCATCATACATACGACTTAAAGCATCAGCGATGATATTATTCGATCCTTTAATATGCTCAGAATCAAACTGGAAAGAACCTAAGCGTAGAATCCATCTTCCTATTCTACCTAGAGGTTTAGGATGCTTCAAGACCCAATGCAAGGCAGCGCAGTCCGTTTGAAGGGTAAAACGAGTATGTTCTAGAAAAAACCTAAATTTCTCAATAGCAAAAAGAACAGCAAGAACTTCCTTCTCATAAGCTGAGTATTTTCTTTCTAAAGGGGATAGAGTCTTAGAAGCAAAGGCAATAGGTGCGAGACATCCATCATATTCTTGACTTAAAACACAGCCTAAGGCCACACTGGAGGCATCGGTTTGCAAGATGAACCGTTTAGAAAAATCAGCTATCTTAAGGATAGGAGGTTGCGTAATTATTTGCTTTAATTTATCAAAAGCATCCTGACAATCAGAAGTCCAAATAAATTTGGCATCTTTTTTTCTAAGTGCATTTAAAGGAGAAGCAATGTCAGCTAAATTTGGAATAAATTTATGATAAAAGTTTAATATGCCTATGAATCTTTCTATTTGTTTTAATTTTTTAGGTACAGGAAAATTAGTGATAGCCTTTGTTCTATCAGGATCGATGGATACAGAATTATAAGAAACGATATGACCAAGAAAGGAAATTTTAGGAGTACAAAAGGTTACTTTGTTAGGGTTTACGGTAAGATTTGCCCTTCGTAAGCGTTCAAAAACTTCAGCTAATATTTCGAGATGAGAATCAAAGGTTTCGGTATAAATAATAAGATCATCTAAATAAAAGAAAACATTTTTGAAACGGAGATCACTAAATATTTTTTCCATTAAAGAAGAAAGTACTTGAGCACCAGAGCTAATTCCATTAGGAATTCTTTTATACTGATAAAGAGAATGAGGAGTAATAAAGGCAGTTAATTTTTTTGAAGAGTCAGTTAAGGAAATTTGACCGTAAGCATTATTGAGATCAAGGGTTGTAAAAAATTTTGCTTTAGAAAAATGATGAAAACAGGAATGAATATCGCCAATAGGAGCTGCTTGTAATTCAATAATTTGATTTAATTTACGATAATCGATAACTAGTCTATAATCCTCTGTTCCTTTGGGTACCAGAAAACAGGGTGAACAGTACTGAGAATTAGATACTTCTATTACATCATCAGCTAGTAATTTAGCAATTTTTTTCTTCATTACTTCCGTTTTAATAGGATTAAGTGGATAGGGTTGTGACCTGATTATTTTATTAGAAGTAAGTTTAATATCATATTTAATAAGAGAAGTTGAACCAACTCTACTAGTTAAAACGTCAGGATAATTATCAATTATACTATATAATTTATCTAATTCCCTTTTTGAAAGGTGTGAAGTATCACCAGGAATTATTTTCTCAATTATATTGTTAACAAAAATTTTATTTTTATTATTAGTGGCCGGTAAATAATCATTAGTTAGGGAAAATTTAACTTCAGGTTCAAAACAGAAATAATAATTATTATTAAATAAATCTACAATTAATTGTGCATGTTTTAGAAAATCAGCTCCAATAATAGCTTGCACAGGGAGTTTATCAGCAATAAGAAATTCAAACTTCCAGCTTAAATGTTGAATTTTTATTTTTAAAGTACATGACTTTTTAATTAAAATTTTGGAAGAATTAGCGGCGGAACAACTCAAATCCTTACTCTCTACAACAAGATCGAATTTAGAATTTTGAGATAAATCTTTGAATACTTCGTTAGAAATAAAAGAAAAGGAAGATCCAGTATCCATAAGAGCATGATAATTTGATTTACAACCATTAAAGTTAACAAGAATAAACGGTAAATTTTGATTAGAATTAATAACTCCACAGAGTCTTCTCTTTAGATTTCCTTTTTTAATAACACTATTTGAATGAAAAGGCCTTTTCTTTATTTTAGTAAATTTAGGAATTAAGTTTTGTCCTTCGGAAAGGGGCGCTGTTCGTTTTTTGAATAGCAATTTCGTGCAACGTGACCCTTTTTATTACAATTATAACATGTGACACTATAAAATCTATTGTTAGAATTAGGTTTATTCTGATTATTTTGAACACTGGAATTATTTTGTACGGTAATATTGTAATTACGGCCTGCTAAGTTCCGATAAGAATTATTTCTTTCAACATCAGAGAAGGCTACATTCTGAGAATGAATACATAATAAGTTTAGTTCATCAAAAGAGGTAGGTTTTGGCATGAAAATCATGCGTGATCTCTCCCTAGGATTTATACCACTTATTATAGTGCTAACAATTTCAACTTCACTTTCTGTTAATTGTAAAAGGTTAGCAGCTTCTTTTATACTGACTACATAAGAAGATAACAACTCATTAGGAGCTTGTAGGCGGTAGAATTTATCTCTTTTAATAACGGACAGAAGTCTCTGAGGAATAAAAGAATTTAGAACATTAGAATGAAATTGTTTAAAGGTTAAATTTAAATTTATAGACATCAAGATTTTATCAGCTAACGGGCCCATAGTATATGGAACTAGGATTTGTAATAAATGCATATCAGGAATGCGAATCATGTTTTGAATCTTAATAGAAGTTAAAAGAAATTCAAGTAACAAATCAATGTTAAGTCCATCGCAAGGTTGTAAATTTTTTAGAAAAGATTCAACGGGGTTTCTTAATTTATTATAAAATGAGTTTTCAAAAGATGAGCCATGATTAGTTATCATATTAGAATTCAGAATATTATGATTCCTATTTAAATCAGTATCATTACTTTGATTATAAGTTGGAATAGCTGAAGGTCTCAAATGAGTCTGCGGTCTTTTAGGAATAGCGCCAAGATTATTATTTAAGGTGTCAAAAGATGTAGTTGGTACAGGTACAAATAATGACAAAGAAGAAGTTTTTGAAATCTTTGTTGGGCTAGGTAGGCTGAATGGTTTAACAATAGGCGAAGTCGATCTACTGACAATCAAAGGTTGTAATGATAAAATTTTAATATAAAGATCAAAAAGATTATCACCAAGAATGTCTAGATCATTATTAGTGCTAGTTATGTCGTCAGTATCATTCACATAGTTAACAAGCTGCTTAAATCTATTTAAATGATGGAGAAATTTACTTTCAATTTTTACTATATTTTTTCTGGTTACTTCTTTATTACCTTGAGGTAATTCATGAATAAATTTGAGCATAAGAGGGATGTCCTCAGTAATAATTCTTAATGATTGACTAAAACTATCAGAATCAGAAATTAAATTTGTGAATGAAGAATTAGATTCATTAATTAGAATTCTATAATTGGATCTAAGTGCATCAACATCTTTATCTACACTTGAACTATCCTGTCCAAGAGATAATAACTCGAAAATAAGATTATCTTTAGAGAGAAAGTCAGGGTTTATCCTGTTTGTTACGAATTTAGTAACATCAATTTCAACAATTTTGTCCATAATGACAAAATATTTGACAATAATGATCTTAAATAAAACAAATAAGCCTACTCACTGTCTCACTGCTCAACCAATAGCTTTAACTATATTAAAATTCATTACTTAAACAGTCTCAAATAACCATTGCATGTTAATTGCACCACCAAATCTCAAGTAACCACGTTCTGCTACCATTTGTGACGAAGCTCTGAACTGACTTAAAGTCGGTTCAGGGCTTCCCACGTAAAATTTGAAGAATGACTGGGCCAGAGGGCCAGTGATCATAAAAGAGCAAATACTAAAGATATCATGCAACAGTTATAAGAGACTGGAGAATCAATAAAGAAAAACAAATTTAGTGACTGAGAAGCAATTATAATAAAATAAAATAAAGGCTAAAAGGTTACATTTTAGAATATAAATTGATTGAATATTCGTTGTTTTAAATTACGTGGAAAAATTATTAAAGTTGATTTACGTTGATTTTTGTTGATTTACGTTGTATCATGATTCGCTGTTTAATTTTCGTTAAGTTCGTTGTTAAGAAAAAGTTCAATAAAGGGTACCCTTTCGCAGATCGATCAGAAGATATAAAAAATGTTCAGCTTACCGAAGTGTTGATAATAGTTTATCACATACCAGTACTGTATGTAGATTATTCCGTAAAATTATAATCACATAATCCTTTTAGTGTATCCTTGAATGTATCCTTTTAATGATCCATTAATGTATCCTTACATTTTTAAAATATAAAATAAAGCAGGAACAAAAACCTGTTGAAAATAATTAACAACAATTAATACATCGAAATTATTACTTACATAAGTTAGTTTAAATCACTAGAAGAGGATTTTCAGTTTTCGAAAACAGACTACGTCATCGAAGATACAAGAAAAGGTTTGATAACGACAAGTTGAGGAAGGCTTAGAGCATGCTTGAAGAGCTTAATTAGAAAGGTGAAAATTACAGCAAATGAAGTTAAAAGGAAGTTAAAATATCAGAATAAAACAAAGTAATATAATTATAATAGTAATGGAAGATAATTATAGTTTTAAAGTAGTAAAATTTGGAAAGGCGTTAACTTATAGGTTATAACAAGAGTTTACAAGATATGAACAGAGTGAAAGAAAAATTAGGCAATAACATTTCAAGAACAAATATAATGAGAGAAAAATGCATATCTAAAACATGAATTAATTATTTGGGATCCACACATTGAAATCCAGAAGCTAATGAGACCTCGTTCATCAAATGAGTGAAGACCAAAATACCGTTCATATAATAGAATACATTTCACAAAGTAATGATTCAAACTTACCCTAAACTGGGTTTTACGCTATCTCAGTCATTATGAAAATAGATAAATAATAATTTAAATCATTATGATTTAAATTTCTTCAAGTTTTCTTTAAGTATGCTTTCGCCATTGTAGCTTGATTCGAAAAGAAAAAAGGACTCTCTGCCCGGCTGTTTCACAGATCATTACCGACAGAGTAGCCAACCTTACATAAAATAAAGTACAGTAGAGTACACTAATACTTAGATATTCAAACTGAATAAAGTTAATTAAGTTAAATTAACTGTTGAATTACTGGATGAGGATTAAAAAATAAAATATTAAATTAATTTTGGTACATTGGTCGCCAGAATAGAAAGATAAAGTTGATAGGCTCGATTGCCGAAATAGTTGTAAGATTGTAATAATGCCAGGCCCCGTAGGCAAACACTAAAGTTGTAAAGATGACAATAATACTCAACTTTGGTGAAGCGGAATTGGCGAGTATCTTGCTTGAACGGTCCCAGCAGAGCCTGAGCAGCGGCAAGCCGAGTAAGGAGAAGGAGGCCCTCAAATATGATGAACAGCGAAACGATGCAGAAACGGAATGGCCAAAGTCATGATGCAGAAGTTGGAACCACCCATGTGAGAAGTACTGGTCGAAAATTGTTTAAAAAATGTCTTGAAGAAAATTACTAACTGTCGTTGGATAGTATTCACTGATTATTTAAAATAATTAAACGAATTGTAGATGAATTGAAAATCGAGTCTTGTGAATTTAAATATTTGAAAAGTTGAAGCAGCGTGGTCTGATCGTAGAGGTTGGATACTAAGATTCTTTAAAGTTCGTGAAATTTGATGAAATTAAAAAGTTTGACGCACTGTAAATGTTCATAAATACCGAGGTTTGGTTTAAAGTTGATAGCAAAGAATAAAGATGAAGATGAGGGCCGATGAAGAAGAAAAATTGAAGAAGCGAAAAATGTCCAAGCTACATTTTCCGGGTCCAAACAAGAACTGACTAGAGGGAAGGAAGCGTTGTACGAAAGTTAGTTGAGTCATACCAACTTATTAAGGCGTGGCACCATAAAGGCAAATTTACTAATAATTTCACAACGAAAGTGAAAGAATGGAATAGAAAATGAATGTAATTAAAGATTAAATAAAACATAGCATAAGGAGAGTAAATTGAATGATTAATTAATTTAAATGAAATCAGTTGTTAGAAGGCAGTGCAAGGTTTGAAGTCATGGATTGGAGAGCGGCAAATTCAAAAAATACGAAGATTGATTCAAGAAAATAGAACAGATGTTGCGAGTGTAGTTTGAGATTTAACATAAACCAGGCCCCATTATTTGATTCGAAGAATTAGATAATTATGAAAAAATAAAAAGTATGTTGAATGAGAACTGCACTCGCTATTCATCAATAGGAAGTGGAGCAATGCTGTTGATAGAACGTTTAAATTTACCAGCTTCGGTTAGTACAAGGACAACTCTGACCTTTTGATCAGCACCAGGAAATAATTGAATAATGCGACCTAATCTCCAAGCGGTGGGAAGAGTACCAGGCTCCTTGAGTAATACGAGAACACCAACTTTGATGTTTGGAGATGAAATATTCCATTTTTGTCGACGCTGTAAGGTGACCAAATATTCCTGTGACCAACGTTGCCACAGCTGATTATTTAGATCAGTAAGACGATTCCAACGAGCAAGGTGATTGATGTGCTTAGAATTGCATTGCCTTGCAGGTAAAGCAGTAAGAGATCTACCAATAAGAAAATGTGCAGGAGACAAGTAAGCAAGATCACAAGGATCTTCAGACATAGGAACAATAGGTCTGGAGTTTAGAATAGCTTCAATTTGTGCAGAGAAGGTGAACAATTCTTCAAGGTTCAAGACATGTTTAAGAGTAGTGATTTTGAAAATAGCTTTAAATTGTTTGATTGCGCTTTCCCATAGGCCACCATGATGAGGTGCTCTGGGTGGTATGAAATTCCATTGAATGTTGAATACTGAAGAGGAAGACTGAAATGTCCTTTGAGTTTGTGGTGATGAAAGAAAGTCAAAGAGTTCTTGAAGTTCGTGGTTGGCACCTTGAAAGGTGGTGGCATTGTCTGAGTATAAATTGCGAGGAAGTCCACGTCTGGCAGTGAAACGAGCAAGAGCAGCTAAAAATGATTTGGTTGAAAGTTCTGTGACAATTTCTACATGGACAGCACGAGTGACCATACAGACAAAGAGTGCAATATATGCTTTGATGAAGGTACGAGACCTTTGATTGCCAAGTCGTACAGAGATTGGACCTGCATAATCAATACCACAGTTAATGAAAGGAGTGTCAACATTAACTCTGACAGCAGGTAGTTGACCCATTAATTGTTCTGAACGAAATTGAGTGAAGCGAAAACATTTGATACAGGAGTGTAATACATTTTTGATTGTTCGCCTGGTGGAAGGAATCCAAAATCGTTGTCTAATGGATACCATAGTTGCTTGAACACCAGCATGATGCAGTTGATTATGAATTGTGAAGATCATAGCTTTGGTGAATTTGTGCTTAGCTGGGATGAGAATTTGATGTTGATAATCAAAAGAAGTGTTGGCATTTTGAAGTCTACCTCCGACTCTAATAAGACCATCAGAATGCAGAAAAGGTGAGAGTGATTGGAAATTACTCTTGTAATTTGAGTTTTGATTAGATTTTAACGATTTTAGTTCATCAGAAAAGGCTTCCATTTGAACAACTTTTAACAAGTGAATTTCAGCAGCTGATAATTCCTCAACTGAAAGTGAACCAGATCTTCGGTCAGCAGGATTGCGTACATTATGGATAAAGCGTAAAACAAAGGCAGTAGAACGAATCATCTTAGTATGACTAGAACATGATGAGAACAATGATGAAAAAATGGAAACAGTTGAACAAGTGTTGAATACAATATTGGATGAATGAGAGACAATAACATTTGCAGAAAAAGCAGACCAATTTTCGCCTGGTATAGATAACCATGGAGGACCGTTCCACCACAGAGAATTATTAGCAAGTTCAGAAGGAGTAGTACCCCTTGAAATGAGATCGGCAGGATTGCTAGAAGTTCTAACATGATTCCAGGTGAAGTGAGATGTATTTTCCTGAATTTCAGCAACACGCAGGGCTACAAAGATACCCTTTCTGTCAGTAGGAGCTTGAATCCAGGTGCAAACAGTTTTGGAATCAGACCAAAGAAATACTTTAGAAATCGAAATTGAAATAGATTTAAGAGCATTGACAACCTTGTTTATAAGACGTGACAGAACAACGGCAGCACAGAGCTCCAAATTAGGAATAGAAATTGGTTTGATTGGTGCGATACGTGATTTTGAACATAGAAGACGAGTTTGAACATTATTTTGTGAAATGACACGAACATAAACACAAGCACCATATGCTGCAGAGCTAGCATCAGAAAAACCATGCAATTGAATTTCGGCCTGTGAATCATGAGTGACAACAGAGCGTGGAATTGATATTTTAGAAATATCTGGAAGTTGTTGAACAATTTTTAACCATTGTGATAACAATTCATCAGGAAGAGGATCATCCCAATCAATTTTCAATAGCCACATTTTTTGAAATAAAATTTTTGGAAGAATAACAATTGGAGAAATAAGACCCAATGGATCAAAAATAGATGCAACACAAGACAAGAATTGACGTTTAGTGAATGTAGTTTGATTGATAACTTGAGCGATATTAGATGAAATAGATAGAAGATCTAAAGAGGCATTCCAAAGGAGACCAAGAGCTTTAGTAATGCCATCATCTGAATCGGATACGGGTTTGATAGAAGCAGTTTCAACAAGATGTGAAGGAATTGAATTCAATAATTCAGCAGAATTGGAAGTCCATTTTCTAAGTTCAAAACCTCCAGTGTCAAGAGTGGATAAGAGTTGATGTGCTAAATTAATAGCTTGTTGAGCATTGGTGGTGCCTGAAATTAAATCGTCAACATAAAAATCGTGTTGTATGATGTTAGCAACTGAAGGAGAAAGATTTGTAGAATTGGCAAGTTCAGACAGAGAGCGTGTAGCAAGAAAAGCAGCAGGAGCAGTGCCATAAGTAACTGTATTTAATTGAAATTCTTGAATAGGCATTGAAGGATCAGAGCGCCATAAAATACGGTGAAAGTTTCGATCAGAAGGATTTAATAAAACTTGCCGATACATCTTGGTGATGTCCGCAATAAAGGCAACAGGATGCATACGAAAACGTAAAACAATATCAAAAAGTTCAGGCTGCACAGTAGGCCCAACGTGTAAAACATCATTAAGCGAGACGCCAGTGGAAGATTTAGCAGAGGCATCAAAGACAACTCTAAGTTTGGTTGTAGTTGAATCTGGTTTGAAAACAGCGTGATGAGGAATATAATATCCCTTTTCAAGATCGGTCAATGGTGGAACAGCAGTCATGTGATTAAGTTCTTTATATTCATCCATAAAATCTACATACTGTGATTTCAATTCAGGATTGGCTGAAAGTCGTTTTTCAAGAGAGTGGAAGCGCTTGACAGCTTGAAATTTGGATTGACCCAATGTATGAAAGGAGTCCTTACGTGGAAGAGAAACCATGAAACGTCCATCAGAGTTTCTAACAGTATGTTGTTGATAATGTTGCTCAACAGTAACCTCATCAGGTGATGAAGGTTTGATAGATGAAATTTCTTCAAGTTTCCAGAATTTTTCTAACTGATTGGATATTTCAATACTAGAAACAAAATTGGAAGAAACATGATTAGAAACAGGAATCTTAGCTGAGCGCATAGGTTCAGCAAGTTTATAATTTCCAAAAATAATCCAACCAAGCTTGGTATTTTGGATGAATGGAGCATCAGGAGACAAGAAGAGTTGACCAATGGACATGACAGAAGCAAAAACAGTAGCGCCTAACAAAAGATCAATATTTTTAGACTGGAAAAATTTCGGATCTGCTAATTTAATATCAACAGGAATGTTGAGATTGGTAGAATCAATTGTAACCCGAGGCACATTAGGTGAGATTTGATTTACAACAATACAATTTTGAGAAGTTGACCAAGACTGATCCATAGATTTGATAAGAACTGAATGAGCAGTAGAAGATGTAGCATTGTTGCCGCCAACAGTGTGTATGAAACTACTTAAATTCAAAGAAGGAAGTTCTAGCTTGGATGCTAGTCCTTGAGTGATAAGATTACAATCTGAACCACTGTCCAAAAGAGCAATACAAGAAATGGATTCACCTTTGGCAGTGACAACAATTACCTCAGCAGTAGGCATGAGTGTGATAGATGACTTTTGAATGGGATTCACAGATAAAGCAGTGTTTGTGTGAACAGTAATAGCAGATGAATCACTAGAATTATCGACATTGGATACATCAGATGACTTTGTGGTTGATTTTGAATTAGACAATGAAGAATTAGAATTAGCATTAGACTTCCTGTTATGTTGTTTGGATTGGAATTGTAAACTGTTGGATGTAACAACGTTTTTTCCTGGGAAAGGCTTGATGTTGGATTGATATGATTCATGCAGTAGAGAATGATGTGCCTTACCACAATGATAGCAGGTTTTGAAACTACATTTGTGATCAGGAGAGTGTGGTTTCAAACAGTTGAAACATAGCCGTTTCAATTTCACAGCTTCAAGTCGCTGGGATGGTTGAATATTCAGTAGCACTGGACAACGATGTGTAAAATGTGAAGATTCCTTGCAAAAATAACAAGACATATTAAAAGGTGCGGTATACATGTTGGAAGAATTACCATTTTGTGAACGGTTGACAAATTGCTTGTTGCGATTAGATTGGTTCTGAACAAAGTTATCAGATGGCTTTGAAATGTTATAAGATTGATTTTGAGTTTTAGAACTAGTAGAGTCAATGATTTTACATTGAGCTTCAATAAATTTCCAGAGTTCATCAATAGTTGGAGCATCCTTGAAAGCAATATGCAATTCCCAGTCTTTGAGAATGCTAGAATCTAGGTTTGATAAAAATCGGTGCATGTACAATAAATCTTTGACTTCAACAGTGAGCGCAAGTGTGTCCAAAGCATTAACATGTGATTTGAATGAATCAGTGTAGGCGCGCAAAGACTTAGAACAATTTTTCTTGACATGTTGCGGCGTTTCAATAGCAAGAACGTGACTATTGGCTAGTAAACGTGGGTTGTCATATCTTTCTTTCAACAAATTCCAAGCGGTTTGAAAGTCATCCCTACCAGGAGGAATATTTTGAATTCTGGCTAATGCTTCACCAGCTAAAGATTGTTTAAGATAATAAAATCTAAAAGAGTCAGAGACTGAGTCATTGTTTATGACCATGTTTGTAAATGTGTGTGTGAAATCTAACCATTTTGAGAAATCACCAGAAAAAGTTGGTAATGGAACTTGAGGAAGAGCAAAATTTTGTTGGTGAGGGTGATGATAAGAGGCTTGTGGCTGCTCAAGCATCGCTGCAGTACCTGATAAATTGGAATGATTAGTGTTAACAGGCTGACTCATATGTTGAGCTTCAAAATCCTCCAAGGTAGTGTTGACCTTTGATAAAAGTACAAGAAATTTTTCAAGTATATTAAAATGCTCATCGTTTGAAATATCTGTTTCTGAAAATTGCTCATTTAAATTATTATAGCTGTTTTCTAAATTCAAAATTTTGGTCTTAGCTAATAGTAATTGATTGTAACTGGATTTGTCATTAATAACAAAATTTGAAAATTTACTCTCAAGCCAATTTAACTCTTGGAGAATTCTGTTTGCCTTATTGACAAGAACAGTAGTTGTTTCATTGAGAAGAGTAGTAGTTGATTCTTGGTCCACCATGTTGATGGTTGATAATAAAGAATAAATAGACAACTCACTAATTCCTTGACACCTTACAATGATTAGTTAGTCAGCGCTAAAGTAGTAATAGCCGTGTAACAGTGGGTTGACAGGCGTAGATAAGCTGCTAACTGTTGAGTTGAGTTGATACAGATGGTTTCTATGGTAATGTGTCTACAGCTAGTTGATACAGTGGTGAGCGCCTTAAACAAAAGGAAACAAATACCAATTCGCATAAGTGTAGCGTAATGATAGTTTGACATACAAGTTCAAAAGGAAATATGAAAAATTATTGTCATATGGTCTATAAAAATGCAATAAAAATGTTAATCTATAGTTATCTGAAAACTATATGGCCAAAAACAGACCAAAATAAATTGTAATCTATAGTTAGCTGGAAAAATCCGGCCCGGAATGGACCAAAACAAATGGTGTATCAACGCCGTGAAAGGAACGAGCAGTGGACTGTGGTTGTTGGAGGGGGTAAATGAGAATTACCAAGATTTCCAATCACAACGCTAATTACACCATAAGTTGGATAAAAAAAAAAAATAATAAATAAAAACCGGAGGACCAGGTCTCAATCTAAAATAAGAATGAGTCCAAAAATAATATTGAAATGTATGTAGCTAGAAAGAGTAAGGAGGTTGAAATAAGGTATAGACCAGGTGACAATTAATTTAGATTTAATTAATTGAATTAAACCCAAATTGCAGTACAATGATGGGCACATAGGCCAATAAGTAGGTATTGAAAATATTGTAATAATCAAATTATGATAATGCTAGAGAATGTATTGAAAATGCAAATCAAAGTTGAAAAAGCAAAGGATGAATAATTAAACATATATTAATTATTCATAAATACTCAATGACAAATGGTAGTAATGCGAGTTGGAGTTTGGCTTGTTTGCCAGAATACAATAACAAAATTAAAATGTTAAATGATAAAAAATGCAAATGCAAAATATGAATTGCAAATAATAATTGAATGAAATAGTGGGTATTTTGCTGTAGTATGCAAATACAAGATATGAATTGCAAATAATAATTGCACGAAATAGTGAATATTTTGCTGTAGTATGCAATAATTTGCCAAACAAGTTATGTTGCTAAGAATAAACAATTAAACTATTGAAAGCACATACTTGTTAAGAATGTATGAATTCTACGTGCACCTAGTGAATAAAAATAATGCAAAAAAATTGTTTTATGTAATAGGACGAAGTCGTGATCGCCAAATGGTAGGAAATGTATTAAAGTTGGCTTAATACAAATAGGCTCGATTGCCAAAATAGAATGACAAAGTCGTGATCACCAAATGGTAGGAAATGTATTAAGGTTGGCTTAATACAAATAGGCTCGATTGCCAAAATAGAATGACAAAGTCGTGATCACCAAATGGTAGGAAATGTATTAAAGTTGGCTAAATACAAATAGGCTTGATTGCCAAAATAGAATGACAAAGTCGTGATCACCAAATGGTAGGAAATGTATTAAAGTTGGCTAAATACAAATAGGCTCGATTGCCAAAATAGAATGACAAAGTCGTGATCACCAAATGGTAGGAAATGTATTAAAGTTGGCTAAATACAAATAGGCTTGATTGCCAAAATAGAATGACAAAGTCGTGATCACCAAATGGTAAGAAATGTATTAAAGTTGGCTTAATACAAATAGGCTCGATTGCCAAAATAGTATGACAAGAATATAAAGATGTCAACTTAAAACTAAAGAGGCTCGGTTGCCAAAATAAAAAGACAAAGTTGGTAGGCTCGATTGCCAAAGTAGTATGACTACAAAAATGTAGTAAAGGCTCGATCGCCAAGTATGACAAAATAGTGATATGTCAACTTAAAACTAAAGAGGCTCGATTGCCAAAATAGTAAGACAAAGTTGGTAGGCTCGATTGCCAAAGTAATTGATTACAAAAATGTAATAAAGGCTCGATCGCCAAGTTAAAACAAATTGTAATAGGCTTGGTCGCCAGAATAGAAAGATAAAGTTGATAGGCTCGATTGCCGAAATAGTTGTAAGATTGTAATAATGCCAGGCCCCGTAGGCAAACACTAAAGTTGTAAAGATGACAATAATACTCAACTTTGGTGAAGCGGAATTGGCGAGTATCTTGCTTGAACGGTCCCAGCAGAGCCTGAGCAGCGGCAAGCCGAGTAAGGAGAAGGAGGCCCTCAAATATGATGAACAGCGAAACGATGCAGAAACGGAATGGCCAAAGTCATGATGCAGAAGTTGGAACCACCCATGTGAGAAGTACTGGTCGAAAATTGTTTAAAAAATGTCTTGAAGAAAATTACTAACTGTCGTTGGATAGTATTCACTGATTATTTAAAATAATTAAACGAATTGTAGATGAATTGAAAATCGAGTCTTGTAAATTTAAATATTTGAAAAGTTGAAGCAGCGTGGTCTGATCGTAGAGGTTGGATACTAAGATTCTTTAAAGTTCGTGAAATTTGATGAAATTAAAAAGTTTGACGCACTGTAAATGTTCATAAATACCGAGGTTTGGTTTAAAGTTGATAGCAAAGAATAAAGATGAAGATGAGGGCCGATGAAGAAGAAAAATTGAAGAAGCGAAAAATGTCCAAGCTACATTTTCCGGGTCCAAACAAGAACTGACTAGAGGGAAGGAAGCGTTGTACGAAAGTTAGTTGAGTCATACCAACTTATTAAGGCGTGGCACCATAAAGGCAAATTTACTAATAATTTCACAACGAAAGTGAAAGAATGGAATAGAAAATGAATGTAATTAAAGATTAAATAAAACATAGCATAAGGAGAGTAAATTGAATGATTAATTAATTTAAATGAAATCAGTTGTTAGAAGGCAGTGCAAGGTTTGAAGTCATGGATTGGAGAGCGGCAAATTCAAAAAATACGAAGATTGATTCAAGAAAATAGAACAGATGTTGCGAGTGTAGTTTGAGATTTAACAGTGACTTAGTATGACATTAAGAGCGCCTTCTGTTTTGATTTCAATATTTTTGAGGTTATCAAGTGCCATGTCTGGTTCGATTTTAACTTGTGCGTTAACAGTTGCCATGATTGATGCGTAGAAACAAGTGATTAAGCAGGTATGAAAACCTAGGTACGAGTAACGAGTAAGGTAAGTACAAGTGATGAAACGGGTGAGAGAAGATAAGTGATGAGACGGGTGGGGAGACAAGTGGACTGTATAGGATTATAGGATTGCTGGATTTATATCCCAGGCCAGGAGGACCAATTGTTTGTTCAAGTAGTAAATTGTAAACTATGAATACAACAGGTGCATGCAAAACCAACCTTGTGAATGTAGAATCTGGTTGATGCTGGTAGTCGACTCCCAGTCGACTGGGCACTCTGAAGACAGGCGTCGGGGCGTCGTTGCAGTGTAGATGATGATCGATATGCACAATTTGTATTCGTTTACACACTTGAATGAGGGGGTGTAATAAGGTACAGAATAGGTAAACAGCGGGAAACACTTGCAAATTGCGTAACAGAGAATGAATGGTTTTCATAGATCAAAAAATATACTGCGGGCATTGAAACTGAAGGTTAATCGTAAATAGCACGATAACTAGTGATGAGACAATAACAATGGAGGAAGCATTTTTGCTAACCGAGTTGTAATGCATAGATACTATTGCGAGCAGGTTCATGGAGATGAGACAGGTTCGAAGTATCACAATAGAGTGCTAGCAGTTGGTACGAGATGGCTGGTGCAGTGCATTTGGCCTTGAGCAGGTCATAACTTGTCCAGGATTGTTGGCGCCAACGAAAAACGGCACGTGTATATCACAGCCTGGCTAGATTTTGTGCACACAACGATGATTCGACATGATTACAGAATGGCAATATTGATCAATTGAGTGAGTATTGATAGCCAGCGATGCCAGCGACACAGTGAGGCGCATTTAAGAATTAACAGCGAGAACATCATGCATCTTTAACCCTATTTCTTTCTGCAAGGATATCATCAGTTATCCACTCTTCAATTTTGTCTAATTTGTTTTTTACAGGGACTTTTATAACTGGACAACTCATAGTAATATGAAACCTTAAAATATTAATGAAACTATCATATTTGTTATTCAAACTATTGCTATTGTAAACCCTACTCCAGTTTTCTTGTAGCAGATTCTGCTTCACACAATCGATATTCCCCTGTTCACATTGTTGAATTTCTTTCATTACTCTACTCTTTTTAATTGATTTATGACCTTGCAACCCCACCTCTAAGATTTGATAGTCATGATCAGATAGTTCCGAGCCACCTAATCTTGTTTTAGAGTAATCTATATCAGTAAGGATGTTATCAATAATTATTGTTTGTGATGTTCTTGTGACTGTGGTATATTCATGAACTTTTATTTCCAAGTTATTCATGTATATAATATCCCTTAAATCTTCTGTCATTTTATTCTGTGTTGCAAAGTCTGTATTGAAATCTCCCGCTACAATAACGTTTGTAAAACGAGTAGCAGTAATCTCTAAAATCCTATTGAATAGTTCACAAAAATTGTTCCATTCCCCATTTGGTGACCTATAAATAGAGGAAAGTACCCAAAGCCGGACCCCCATTTTGTTTTTTTATTATAACATATCTAAATCATTCAAAAAATCTGTTTTAAACACATGTAATATTTACTTTATCATGTTATCTACTATTTGTAATTCACTTATGACAAATATATATGTAAATTATTGGAGTAAATTTTTTTTTAAAAAAACCTTACACTTTTGTGATTTTCAAAAAGGTTGCATAAACTGGACCCCTGGGTAAAATTACAAAAAAACTTAATTTAATTAACTTGGAAAGGGAATTAAACTAACAAAACAATGATACAACGGTTTGATAGAAAATAATTATTTATTTCGAAACTTTTTAATGTAAAAAGAAGTGAAAAGTTAAGCTAAATAGTTTAAGTCCAATGTTCAATGAAAAATATGTAGGCCTACTAACGGCAAAAATCGCAGATGTAAACATCTTTTTCAGCTCCTGCGCAATCTACATGGGCCCATGTAGAGCACATAATACACAGGACTCAAAGTTCTCCTTTATTGTCCTCTGAAAACTTTCTGTCGCAAAACATACAAGCTGCATTGTCATCTTTAGCTGGAGTTACACCAGGAGGCATCTCGAATTCTGAATTCCCGGAGGAGACATCTGCTTCACTGCTGGATACTTTTCCTTCCTCTTCTTCAAAAATAGAAAGTCGCTTTTTAACCAGTTGTTTTCCTTTCTTCCGGTTGCCCTGGCATCCAGCAGGAACACGTTTCTTTGCCTGCTGCTGTGCTTCCTTCTCTTCTTTAGCTGGAGTTACACCAGGAGGCATCTCGAATTCTGAATTCCTGTAGGAGACACTCTCATCTGCTTCACTGCTGGATATGTTTTCTTCCTCTTCTTCAAAAGTAAGTCACTTTTTAACCAGTTGTTTTCCTTTCTTCTGGTTGCCCCAGCATCCACCAGGAACACGTTTCTTTGCCTGCTGCTGTGCTTCCTTCTCTTCTTTAGTTTTCTTGGCCTCCTCTAACTCAGTTTTATAAGGGGTAGACGTGATGATTGTAGACCTGCAGGCCTTTCGCCCTCTATTTGATGTTCTTTTCTTGACTTGTGGAATTGGGGTTATGTCAAATGGGCTGATGTGACGAGATGTGGTAGGTATCTCCTCGAGTTCTTTGTCTGGCAAAGTAAGATAACCAACTGCTGAACTTGTTGATGGTCTATTTGAGTCGAACTCTTGAACAGCACTTTGCTCACCCAGAGTATTTTTTTGCAATACAGCTTCATAAAAAGAGGAATCTCTTTTTTTGTTAGCCTCTTCTATGTATTCAGCATCTGAGAATATTGTTTTGTTCAATGGATATATCCCAGTAGTTACTTTAAACCCATTGATCACTACTTCAGCTCTCTGACATTTGATATAGGCTTTGCAAAATAACTCCATAATATCAAACGCGGTTAAAGGATGTTGGTTAGTTCTGAGCCACTGTCTTATTTCTTCACAGTAATGGATTTTCAGTGGACCCATGAAGGTCTTGTCCAGCGGCTGGAGCTTGTATGAACAGTGGGGCGGCAGAGAAACAATAGTCACATGATTTTGTTTTGCAAGGTCAATTAAATCAATGTTTTGCATGTGGCTGAAGTGCCCATCAAGCAACAAGAGCACAGGTTTTTCTTCTGTGGGGTTGGCAAACTCAATGAAATGGCAAAACCACTAAGTAAATGAGTTTGTCTGAATCCATCCAGAAGGATGTGCAGTAAAAATAGTTCCAGGTGGAGCTCCTCTTTTAAGTTGCACAAAAGAACCACCAGCACTCATGCAAGCAACAATAGTGATTAGTGCTCCACGCTCTGCTGACGTCAAGGAGGCTATCTGTCTTTTCCCCCTTAGACCAACCACCTTTGCTACTTTTGATTACACAATGGTTATTCCACTCTCATCGACATTATAAATTCTATCTGCAGTAAATTTTCCCTTCTCATAAACTTCATCTAAAAGGCCAAAAAAAATTTCAACATTTTTCTTGCTAAACCCGAGAGCCCTGCTATAAGAAGTCCCAGTCGGCTTCCTTTCTGATAATTTCGATCTGTGCCTCTGTAGGAAAAGTCATACCCATTTTTTCCCTGCTATTTCATTTTTAAATGGGTGTGAGATTTGATTTCTTTCTGCCAATTGCAAAGCCATTCGTCAGAGATCAGTGCGAGTAAGACCAAAAAAAAGACGCCTCCATTGCAAGACAGTAAGTAACTAGCTCCTCTTCAATATCTTTACTCAAAACGGTTGGTCTGCCCCTCTTTACTTTTGATGCCTCTTCAGGTGTGCCATACTTTACATCAGATAATCTCATAAGAGTAGTTTTGGGGACACTAAACCTTTTACTAGCCTTTTTCCATCCCATCTCTTTCTTACGAACTGCATCTATTGCTTTTGACATGTTTGATTCTTTCCACTTTTGCTGCTCTATTTTCCCCATTATTCTTTTAGAATCTGAAAAACAGTAAACAAAAAAAAGACTTTAACTACCTGTTTTTACTAAAACATCACACATTATGTGAGGGGTCCAGTTTAGGAATTTGTTGGGGGTCCGGTATATGCACCTAACCTCTGAATTTTTAATACGCAATATTTAATAAAAAAGACATCACATGGAAATAATTACATGGTCAAATGATTCCTTCAACCTTACCATTTAAGAATAAATAAGGGTTGAAAGGCTTACCTGTCAATATTCTTGTACAACTTAAACAAAATTGAGACCAAAGAAAATTTCCAATTTGACGAAAACGTGTAATGGCGCACTGGGTAAAAACAACTGGAGCAGATGACGCCAATGCTTCATTACTGTGTCGTGAGACCTTGGACTAGTAGTTAAAATTTTTTCCACTAGGTTTCAGCACACAGCAGAGACAATAACTATGGGGGTCCACATTAGGAGACGGGTCCGCATTTAGGTACTTTACTCTACCTAACACCGCTACTTCGAAATTATTTTCAATTTTTACTCTTAACCCAGAAACTTCTAAATCCATTTCCACAGCAATTTTCTCTACATATTCTAAATTAAATATTTGCAGATTCTTAGCATTTTTAGTGAAGATAGCTACTCCCCCACTTCGATGAGATGTCCTGCAATACAACGTTTTCAATGAATAGTTTGGAATATTAAGTTGTGACAATTCATCTTCTTTTAAGCCATGCTCTGTGAAGATAGCTATATCAGGAGCCTCTTCTTTAAAAAATACTTTGATTCTATCTATTTTGTTACGAATGTATTGAATATTCTGATGGAACACAGTGAGTACCGGTACTTCCCTATCATCCCTTATTACTTTATCATTGCTTTTGCATATTGAAGTAGATTTACTTAATTTCTTAGAATCTTGAGAGCCTATCAGATTGCTACAAGAGTTCCTTCCACTAATGCTATCCTGATTTTTTGATCAATTAATGTCTTTTAATACAATTGAAGGTATGAATTTATCATTTGAAACTAGTTTCCCTTCCTGGTTTTGAGCCTCTTTACTAAAAAAGGTTCGTTAGATGATTGTTTAGGAGAATTATTGACAGTAGATTGCAAACGACTTTCAATCAGCTCTGCCAGCCTATTACAAAATATTACTTTGCCAGATTGATTTAGATGTAGACCATGATTAGTGAAGTTTTGTTTTTTCAGCCTTCCATTTAGAAAACAAATCCCCAACTGCTTAGAATTCTTATTTTTTAGGCTGTTGATTGTATTATGAATTGATTTATTTGTTGACTTAATGGCTTCATTTAGCTCTGGCCTATCAAACCTATATGGAATTGTACTTATTATTACATTAGTTTTTTGGCTGAGTGGCACAATCTCTTTAATTTTTTCATTTATTTCAGGAAGATGTTTTAGATTAGGTTCATTTATATTGTTTGAGCCACCCAGTACTATTAGAAAATCGTTTCTACCAAAATAGTTTGTTCCTGTGCTGACTCTACGATTGCGTTTATAGGGGCACTTGGTTTGAAAAAGCTCTGAACTTCATACTTATTTTTTAATCTTTTGTTTAGTAGGTCACTACAGTCTCGTCCATGACTGGATGTCAAGAGCAGTACTCTACCTTTCCTATCATTATTTGCCCTTACTTTAGTTTTGGTTGCCCTAGTAGCACAGATATAAATTTAATATGTTATCAAATATCATATTGATATATATTTAATTATGAAAAAATATGTATAAAATACATTCCTAGTGGACACTTTACATGGTAAAATATATATTTAATATCAATTTCATACCAATAAAATATGTATAAAATACCTATTTATAATATTTAAATTGTAGAAAAATATGTATTTAATTTGTATTTTTTACATATTTTTCCCCACTTTATATAAAATTAATAAGTATTTAACATATGTAAAGTGTCCATGTAGTGTCCACTAGGAATATATTTTATCTCCATTAAATATGTATTAATATGGAATTGGACTTGTATAAAATACATTTTTTGTCGTGTAAAATGTACACTTGTAATGTACTTTATACATATTTATTACTACTTAAAATATCTTTAATAAATGTAAAATAGATTTCTATTTATTAAAGCTTCCACTTAGAATATATGAATCTATTTAATTATTTTATTTGATAAAAAATGTAAATACAAAAAAAGGTTTTTTATTTTATTGTATTGTAAAAAAAGTTTATTGAACATGTACAGCTAGTAGTTAATATGTCTGTAAATACAGATTTTATAAGAAAAAAATGTTCATAAATATATTTAATTAACACCTTTTAATAAATAATAATTTTACTAAAATACTCATAAATTACATATCAATCATTAAAAGCACGAAAACAAGCATTTTTATGAAACAAGTGTGTATAATTGGGCACACCATCATAACAAACGATTACAATCTTTAGAATATGTGGGATTCATAATAAAAAAGAGCAGAAAATTCACAAACAAATACATTTATTCCAAAATTGAAGAAAATTCACAAAACAAATACATTTATTCCAAAATAATAACAAATTGAAGATACCCTTTTAGCAAAAGTAAATGTTTTTTCTGACTGGTGTAATGCAATCAAATTGTCTCTGAACTTGGATAAAACTCAGGATCTGACCATAAACTTTGGAAATACTCCTAAAATTTCCAAAAATATTTTTATCATTAGGAAACTAAGAGACATTGTCTCTCAAGCTTGTGACAGTTTACTTTAGTTATGTTCACACTCATCTTCTATATTATGGAGCTTTTTTGTGGGCCAATTGTGGACATGCTAATTCACTTTTTGTGTTACAAAAGTGAGTTTTGATTGTTGGTGTACCTGTTAGGACACATTGTAAACCTTTTTTTATTAAATTAGGAATAATGTCTTTACCAGGTATCTATGTATATCAATGTCTTTTATATGTGAAAAAAATATTCATTTATTTCGATGTAACAGATGTAACATGGATGGATCCATGGCTATCCATCAAGACACAGGTAAAGACATTATTCCTAATTTAATAAAAAAAAGTTTACAATGTGTCCTAACAGGTACACCAACAATCAAAGCTCACTTTTGTAACACAAAAAGTGAATTATCATGTCCACAAAAAAGCTCCATATAGAAGATGAGTGTGAACATAACTAAAGTGAACTATCACAAGCACATCTTGAGAGACAATGGGTACCCTTACACATCATGATCTCACCGATCTCGATCCGCGTGATCCGTACAGCTATGCGCATGCGCAAAAATGAAACTGTTGTTCAAAAATAAAAGTTTTTGAACTTTTGAGGTTATGAGTCAAGTTTTGTTGTTCAAAACCAAAGTTTCATTTTCACTTCCATAGGATTTGATATAAACTCTTGATAATTTTTTCATGATAAGAACTTACATCAGGGATTTTAGTGACATATTTTATATATTTCAATCAAAAGTTCAGTTTTTTTGTAATAATTTTTTTTAAAAACCCAGAATTCTTCGAGTTTTTCAAAAAAATATTACAAGGAAACCAAACTTTTTATTGAAATATAAAATATGTCATTAAAATCCCTGATGTAAGTTCTTATCATAAAAAAATATCAAGAGTTTATATCAAATCCTATGGAAGTTTTGTTTCCCCGAAAAACCCAGAAATTTCAACTTGGAGTGCCCATATCTCCCAAAATAATCGATAAAAAAAAGTTTTTTTTCACAGCAATAGATAACATTTTAATAGCTCAATAGTTGCAAACCTAAGAAAATTTGAAAAAAAATAATGACCAAAACCCAAATTATGAGAGTTTAATTTGTCAGAGTATCTATTCTATTCTATCATTGATCATCAATTGATCTTCATCTTCTTCCTTTCCATTTTCCTTTGTTGACCGTTTAGAAATCCTTGATGCTTGCTGGGCAAGCCAAGTGGCGAGTGTAGCATCTATTTTTTTTTTTTATAGTTGATCTCTCTCGGCCACAATTCATGCACACATTCTGCAACAAAGTTTGAAAACCCGTCTTACAAATATCAAAGGTATAAAATGTAAAATAAAATACAATTACAAATTGATTTATATTGAAATGTAGTGGTCTGAAATGTGTTTGAGTTCAGATTAATGATCCAAAATTCTAAAAAAAATCAATGCTGAATTGGAAATATCATAATGGCAAGGAAAGTTGTGTGAGTGCGCCACACCAGATTGTTTTGTCTTTGTATTTGATACTTATTACCCAAATTTATATATAAGTGTTCCAGAGTTTAATTTGTAAATTAATAACTAGTCCAGTATCAATAATTACTGCAGAGTGATAAAAAATCAATCATTGTACTATCAATATGGTTAAATATTAAGAACTTGCATACATAACTTTTTCAATATTTATCGATAGCATTAGTTTTGCAATGAATTCAAATGTTAATAATTCCAACATTCTAAAACAATTTTTGAGAATGGACGAATATAGTGGACAAATCCCAAACATCATAACAATAGCTCAATATTTAAAATGTATTTATGAAATTGGAATAAATTGGTAAAGTGGTTAAGGGTTACCTCGAGTACCTCAGTGTCTTTTGAAACAATAATGCTACTGTATATGACAAAAATTATATTAGTAATTGCAAGTCTAGATAGGATGGATGAGCGGGGTCTTTACTATTTAATACCTGAGGTACATTACAACTTTTATCCCTTCAAATATGTAAAAATAAATAATATTCTTATTACTATTTAAAATAGTTGCATAACTAACTTACTTTCTAATAACAATGCTACATTTGTTGAAGCAAATGACTCCTTCCTCCCCTCCTGATCTCGCCTCACTTGTCCTTTCGAACTAAATTTCTGCGAGAGCTTGACTGCCATAATTTGCCGCAGTATACTGCGAGCAGTTTTAGATATGTTGGACATCTCCGCCCGCTCAGTTAACTTCCACATCTATGAAAAAAGGAAACACACATTCTGATCAAATTTAAGTTTACACATACTGATTTTTGTATTCAGTGTTTTTTTTCACATTTATTCAGTAACACATTAAAATGTTTGAAAGAACCATCCAAAAATTTAACTATTATCTCATTTTTAATTTTGCGACCAATCTTTCCGTAAATGATAGATGACCGCCATTCAAGCATCGCATGCAAAAACAATGTAAAAAGTTATTTATATTCCTTAATATGTGCATACTCCTTTGTTTTTCAATAACTACAGAACAGTTCAAACCTTTGAAAACTCAATTTAAACTTTTAATTAAATTTAATCAATAATTTTTCTAAAGTGCGATTTGAAATACATTAAAGAAAAAGAAGGCCCATAAAACAATTGGAGAAACATTTAAGACATAAAAAATGAGTGTGAAGTGTTATCTTGTAGTCTTGTTACTAACCAGCAAGGCTGACTTGTTCTTTTGGCAGGACTGTAATTAATAGCCTGAACAGTTGAAGACAGATGGACCTTGGACCTACAGTTTATTGTGGGATTCGAACCACAAGTTATACATAGAAAAAAATTAATTTCCTTTTTTTATCAATCAATGTTAAAGAGTTTCTTAACGCAGGCTAGATAAGACTTTATACTTACAGCCTTTTTCATAAACTGCTTGTCTGATAATTTTTCATCAAACTCCTTAAATTCTTCCATTGTTTCCAATGGAGCATTTAGGCCCATGTCGAATTCTGCCCCACCGTCTTCGTCTGATATGGGCAGATCTTCAGCAGTCTTCTCTATATGTTTTGAATCAATTTGGGCCTTCAATTCTTTCAACCTCCTCGTATTCTGGTATTGAACATCTACAACATTCAGTAATAAAATAATTTAACATTTGTAAATACAGAGTACGGCAAAATAACCTCACCATTTTCTGACGTGAATAAAAACTCAATTTTTCAAGATAGAAATTTTTTCTTCTACCAACTTATTCTTCAAAATTACAATATTTTTCTACTAAATTTTTTAAAAAATTATCAATAATTGAAACATAACAATACCACACTAAAAACCCCTTGTTAAAAAAGTCCCAATATGTTTAATGTTCAAGAATAGTGCACTGAATATAGTCTACATATATCAGTTGATTATTATACTAATAATGTTGCAGGCTAATTGTTCAAAATTAAAAATTTAAATGGGTCAGTTTTAAAAGCAGTACCCAACGGTAAATAACAATAAGAGAGAAGTTGTTGGTACAATAAATATATAGCATATTTTATGGTACTTACAGTTAAATTTTTTATCTACTTTACTATGGCAGGGACACATTAAGATGTAGACATTACAGCATACAACATATTAAGGATGTCGATATTAGGAATTTTATTAATGCTGGAGGCAGAACCATATAAATATTATTAATGTTTTTATAATCAGACGGCCTAAATTTTGGAAGAAATGGGTTTACATCAATAGTTTGAATTCAACAATGTCTCAATTTATCTCTCATTGCAATAGTTTGTGCATAAATTCAATGTTTTTCAGATTGAGAACTATGACTTGTTTAGCTACTTACGTGACATTTTACATAAATCAAGAGCGATAGACTCTAACGTCACTGGCTTCGCTGAGAAGCATATATGACTTCGCAGTCCTATCCCGCAGGGACTTGCTGCCATGGAGCTTGTAGACGCTCTTGGCTCAGGCTGGTCACTTTGAGATGCGGAGAGAGATTGAAGGGAGGAATGGTGTGTAGCCGGCTTTAGGTTGGAAGATTTCGGAAGGGTTTTCTTAGGGGATTTAGGTTTTTTAGTGGATCTATGTTGAAGGGAATATGGTGGGGAAGGGAAAGACATTGAGGATGGCTCGTCCTCATCTGATTGGTCAGATTCCATCTGTTTCCGGTAGATTTTTCTCAACCCTGTTCCCCTTTCTTCATTTTCTGAAGCGGTCACTGATCGCATTCCTCTCTGGAATCTTATGGCGTCCTTTAAGGTTCTCTCAAAATCGTCTGTTAACAAAGAAAACTTTTATTAAGGTTGGGGCAAACCCAAATTGCATGGAAGAAAAACAAAGGAAAACTTAGTTTTTCAATACGGCATAGCCATATGCAGAGGCTCAGTTGTAAGTGATGAGATGCTGTAAAACACTCACCAAGCCGATCACAGCTACACTTGCAGATTGCATACAAAATAATGTTTCATTCATCTCTTATAAAAGCAATTCTGTTTAAGTAAATTTGTCAGTTTGTTCAATTGTCAGTAACTTCGAACTAACTTGTGAGATACGAGCCGATATGGCCAAGTTAAAAATGAATGCTACTGTGCAGAAGGGTCTCCATGGTCTAGTGGTTAAGGCGCCCGACCGGCAATTGGGAGGTCCGTGGTTCGATTCCCGGTGGTGACTGATATTTTTGTACAATAGCATTCATCGATTTCCATCAGCCATTAAATACTGTTATCAATATCCGCCATTGCGGAAGTCTTCAGTATAAACTGATAGCAATTAAAGGAATTCGAAATTAATAAATTTTGTTTAATAATATTTTTCATTCTTAAAAAAAAATCAAATTTGTAATGATTCATCATCCACACAATTTTCACACTGGTCATCATTGCAGTTGCTTGCCAGAAATTCGTTATTTTGCATTACACATCTTTTATAAAATTGGAGTGATTCAATGTCCATCCAAGCATCTCCATAATGCTTTGTCAACAATGCTGTGACATCGCGTAGTTTCAAAGGAGCAAGCAATTTGTATTCCTGGTTGTATTATTGGTGGCGAACTACAATCGCTCATTTTCTTATTTTTCTTACAAACATTACAGTACTGTTGTAGCTGCACTTTGTAGTTCACCTCTCCTTTTATTAGAACATTATCCTTCCCTCTATTCATTTAAAAAAAAATCGTTTACAAGGATTAAATTTTATTTTCCATTGGCCAGGTGGGCGAACAATTTCAGTCATGACCTGTTCCCAATTATAATTCATTCCTGCCAGAGGAATAACTTTCCCGAATTCTGCAAAAATATTAGTGTAGTCGTCTGGATTAATAATAATTACATCATTCTTCTTAATTACTTTTTCAATCAGTGCAAACACTCGGTCAGAGGGCAGAAAAGAATGACCTACTATTGGAAAATCATATTCTATTCGCAGTTGTGTTTATTAACCAATTGCTAATCATCCCCATCATGTAGTAGTTCTTATTTTGTGCCCCACATCCATCAGAAATTATACGCAGAACCTTAATGTTATCTGGGATATGGTACTCTGATAGAAAATTATGTACTGCAGAGATTATTTCATTGGGACCCTTACCAAATTGAGTTTCATCCCAGTGATAGATGAAAACATTATCTTTTGTTAATTTGCTATTTGAGTCCCCAACTACTATTGTTAAATTATATTTGTATAATTGCCTAGAGTAATACGCACTTTGATCAGGGACTCTGGGGAGAACCTGATTTTTCTGACAATCAAAGCTAACTATTAACAGGTCATCCCGTTTTTCTTTTAAAAGGTTATAGAATGCCTTAGGTTTCAGATTGTGCACCCTCTTCTGAGCTATTAGATTTTGCTTTAAACCAACCTGTTTCTCATGTAGAATCCGTTCATCAAGACTGATGCATGTGGAGCATGCATCAGTATGGGGGCTTCCAAAGCCAATATTGAATTTGGTTCTAAAAATATGCCAGAAAAATGAATCCTTAACTTTCAATGATACATTATCAGTTTCCTTCTCATACATTCTCCATATTTTTTTAATGTTTAGATTTGAGTTTAAGTAAACACGGCTGGAGCTTTTACTATGACAATAATGCATTTCGTGGGCTTTGAAGTTTTTAATGAAATTTATCACATTATTCTTTTTAGTTCATATTCTTTTAAAATCCTTGAACCTCCTCTTCTCTCATTAGGCATGTCCCCTGACTGAAAATGTCTGGTAACAACACCAACAACATGGTTTTTAGTTAAACATAGTGTGTCCAAAAATGCTTTTAGACACACTGGTATTTTTTGTTTCATAGTTTTGTTGTAAATGAAATATTTCACTTTCATAGATTTTTCTCCTTTTGTGTTGTCAATTAACCTTGTTTTTGTTGGCTTCAAAACAGTCTGTATACTTAACAATAAATGAGTCCTGAACTATTTTTATATGGGAAATTGGCTAATCATTCTTGTAGAACCTTTGGTGGAACATTTGCTGATCTGTCTTAGAAATTTCGTGACATTGGTAAGCGCCCTTCTTCCTCCCATGATTGCATGTGATAGTTTTCGGTGGACCTGGTGGTCCATATCTGTAGAAAAAAGTCTTACTCAATGATCTGCCACATTCAAAAGTAACCTAGCTTAAGCTTGAATTGGCAAATAGACAACTCAATGGATTGAATTGGCAAATAGATGACTCAATGTATTGAATTGGCAAATAGATGACTCAATGGATTGAATTGGCAAATAGACGACTCAATGGGTTGATAGAATGAATGGCAATGAAACTATTATGAGATTGCTTGAATAAGAAAATAGCATGCCTTTGTTTTTTTTGCAATGTTTCGTTTCCATGAGCCTTTGATTTGTGGTCGTTTTCTAGCTTCTTTACAGTTCACTTCTTGTGGATAACACTCCATTCTAGGCTAGTATTATCATTTAACATGAATAATCATGTGCAAACACAAGATTATAACTACTGTTAGTACTACAACTTGTTTAAAATATCTCTCAAATCTCAATATTGTCTAATAACTCAAATAAATTGACTAACCAAAATCATAACCTCAATGTTGTCACACAAAACGCTGAGAGTGTAGTTGGAGCAGCACTAGTGTGCTCTAGTGGAATTATTAGAAAGCTGAATGTATCTGGTTTTGAGAGTCAACATGCAGAATATATCTGGTTTTGAAACTGATGCAGCATTTCAAAGCCGTATTTAGCTGTGATTTAGCTGGTTTTGATCTTTAACACCTTATTCAACCAATGTAGAATTGTCTGAGTAATATCATGACAACTTAATGCATTTTTAAAAAAAAGTGATGTATCTGGTTTTGCAAATAGACGACTCATATAAGAGCTAGTGGGATGAATTATACAAATATAAAGTGCAATCCCCTTCCAACTCTAAAGAGTGCATATTCAAATATTTACATATGAGTCATATGTGTTGGATACTTGTATCATACTTTCTCACTAGGGTACATGGTAGTATGTAGTAGTGCGCATCTTGTAATACTATGTTCTAATTACTAAATTTACAAAAAATATTACTTATAATAGATTATAAAGAAATAAATTTGTGAAGTACAAAAAGAATTACAGTGCTAGATCTTGTTGTTATCTGACTAAAGAGATAAACAATAAGTGAATCAAGAGGCTCGAAATGGGATACTGTTGATACAATTCTTCTATTATTTCCATGAGTACTTTACTTTTTTTACTGCATGATAATATTATTTTACTTGAATTTGTTTTGACAATTTATAACAATAATGTGTCCCCAATACAAAATTACACTAACTTGACTCGATGTAGGCGATATGATTTTGAAGGCTGTCCGAATTTGGTTCTGCATTAGGCATTGATTTAACCTTTGATTTTTTTTATCATATTTTTGGGGGTTATATCACCCAACAAATAAACAAATAATTAGTTATTTAAACTTATACAAATAAATACTGACTTTGGTGTTGACGTGCTCTCTACTCGCTCTATACAATCCATCAAAGTAGCTATTATGATTTTGAAAATGGTTATTTCTGCCTCTATTATTATTGAATTGATTTCTTCGAAATCCATTTTGGTTACTGTAGTTATTATTTGGTGTTGGTGAATCTGTTTCTACTTCCTGTGTGCTATCTATTGTTTTATTATAACTTTCTTCTATGTTTATTGTTGGTGGGTTATATTGTATTATTTTTTCTATTTGTAGCTGTTGTGGTGATGGTTTCCTGTGACAGCCTGGATACAATGTAGATAATTCTCTAAATCTCTAAAACTCTTTACTGGGGATGTCACTAGTGCCAATTGAATATGATAAGGTAACTTCTTAACAGCTATGCTTGCTAGAGCTAAGTCCGGTATTGGATTATCTAATTGTGAATTTATATAGCAAATTTTTGTGACAAAAGCAGTACAAGTCTGACCATTTTTGTTATTATATTGGCAAGAAATAATTTCTGAAAGTAGTCCTTGTTGACGATCTATGCTCGAATATTGTTCCAAGAAGGCTTTAATGAAATCCTCTAAAGTAGTGAATTCATGTGCTCTGCCATGTAGAAATAATAATGGTTCACCTATTAGTAACGCAGATAATTTAAATCTCCAAATAGGCCAAGGTGTAGGAACTAAATCTTAAATAACTCTCAACTGGTCAATAAATGGCTTAGGTTGCATGTTTTGATTGGTGTTACTAAATTTTCCTAATCCATGAAATAAATGCGATATACTCTGCATTTCTGGTACTGCATTAATTTCGCCATGGGCATAGGTTAATTTTGTCTCAAGTTGAGAAATTCTTGTATTTGTATGTTCTAACCCACTAGTAATTTTTCTACTAACAGCATGCATTTCCTCATTTATTTTAGTCCTATCTAATTTCTGTGATTTAACTTCCTCCTCTATAGTTGTGCATTTTTTTTCTAATTGAGCATGTTGGTCAGCTATACTATTTACTCGCACATGCATAGTGGTTTGAGACTCGAAGGTTTTATCTACTTTATCTGCTATATAAGCAACTGTTGTTTCTAGCTGTTGTTTGGTGGTGGTAAGGTTCTTCTCTAATCTATCATGCATCTTGTCACACTCGGCTCTCTGAATTTCTATGGATTCTTTGAACTTTTTATTCAACTGCTCCTCCATTATTTCAGTTTGACTCTTGATTTGCTTTTCCACACTGATTTTCAATTCTGACACTTGAGTTGTCAATTCAAATTCAAATACTTTATTCACTTGAATGAAAATATTAAAAACATAAAATACAATAACAATTTCAAGTGCATTCCTCATCAGGCTATAGCCTGTGTGGAGGAATGGTTTGTCTCTCTAACATCAGAAATTATAAAGTAAATAAGAAAAGACAATAACAATATATTATAAAATAGAACTAAAATACTGCTGCTATGAACTATTGACAGTTATACATATTATACAAAAATATAATTATAAAGAAAAAAATATTTGAAACATTAGTGATGTTATTATATACTTAGAATACATTGAAAAAAAATATATAGACATTACATTAATTTGGATTTTGATAACTTGGAAGGATATACATTACATTAAGTTGTTAGGAGGTACTGCTGTAGTCTTTTGACAAATACATGACCAGAAGACTGCCTAGAGATGTCAAATGACAGAGCATTAAATAGCTGGGGCAGAATGATTGGCAGCAGCAGCTGTCAAACATCGAGGCTCCTCCACATTTTCTCTGACTTGACCACAAGTTGAATGATCATGGACAGGAGCAACTGGGAAATCTAAAGGTCTTTTAAATATGTATTTTAACAGATTCAACTTATAAATTTCTACAGGGCTTAACACATTGAACTCTTTGTAAATAAGACTTGTTGGGTACCTAACTGGTCTTCTCAAACAAATTTTTACAATTTTCTTGTATTGTAGAACAAGTGGTTGCAAAATGTTAGATCCACAACCTCCCCATCCAATAATACCATATTCTACTATAGAGGAAACAAGGGCCAAAAATACCATCCTTAATTGATCCAAGGGCAGCACATTTCTCAATAGAACAAACTTATAATGTGTTTTCCTTAATCTATTACAAATATAAGAAATATGAGGTTCCCATCGTAATCACGAATCTATCATAATTCCTAAGTATTTAACAGTGTCCTGTACATTCAAAGGAATGCATTGACAACTAACCTGACAGCAACCAGGTCCATGTACAACAATACTGCATTGATCCTCCACAAGAGGACAACCGGCCATTGTAAGATAAAAGGGTAATACCGCTGTCTTATCCAAATTTATACACAATATGTTATGATCACACCAGTTTTTATGATTGCCAGACCATCATTTGCCATCTCAAAGGTTTCCATCCATGATTTTCCATGAAAGAGAGCCACAGTATCATCCGCAAATGAATAAAGAGAACCATACTCTAGGTTTACATTCAATAAATCATTTATGTATATTAGAAAAAGTATGGGCCCAAGCACTGTCCCCTGAGGAACCCCAGCCAAAACTCTCATATTACTGCCAATTGTATCATCAATTTTAACTGCTTGTGACCTCGAATTCAAGTATGACCAAAAAAAGTCCAGTACAATCCCCCTAAATCCTACTGATTCCATTTTCTGTAACAATAACTCGTGGTCTATGTTGTCAAAGGCCTTTTGAAAGTCAAGGAAGATTCCTTACACTTTTCACCCTTGTCCATATAATTTATAATTTCTTTACTCACTCTAAATATAGCATCAGATGTACTTACACCACTTTGAAATCCAAATTGCAAGCTATTTATGATTTTATGTTGTTCCAAGTAAGAAATTAGTCTTGATTTCACACATTTTTCAATAATTTTACATATACTGGACAAGAGAGAAATTGGATGATAATTATTTAAATTTGTTTTTTCTTCCCCTTGTGTAAAGGGACAACAATGGCCAGCTTCATTTCATCCAGGAAGTATCCCTGTTGGAAGCAAAGATTAATTACATGTTTAAGTGGTATTGAAATATCTGAGGCATTTTCTATTAAACAATTCACATATATACCATCAGGACCAGGAGCTACATTTTTTTTCAATCTCAAAATATTACTTATTATTTCCTCCATTGTGACCGGTGTGAGAAAAAGCGAGTTACAAAAAGATCTATTTGTTTTATATTTGAATAATTTGTTCTGATTAATATTAACTAGATTCTCATTTGTAATTACTTTCCCGATAGTAGTAAAATATTTATTAAATTCATCTGCTATATCTCTTTTTTTTATCAGATTTTATTATTCGTTTATCCATTCCGTCTATATCAGAAGCTAACATTTTCTTTTGTTTAATGTTATCAGTTGCTTCATTTATGGTCTCCCAAGTTCGTTTGATATTGTGTTTACAATCAATAAATATATTTTTAACCCTACATTGCACATATTTTGGTATTGATCAGGAAAAAATATCATTGTATGTGGAAAACTCTCTAGTTTCAGGGAAAAATAATAAAAAAAATCAATTTTGAAAATTAGCTACAAAAATAGAACTTTCCAGTTTGTATCATATATGTTACAATGCGCAGCCAGGCCTAAACTTGGAGACGCTACATCACTATTCAGTCATATGACTGCAAACGATTACTGTGCTTATTATTGAACATGCATGCATGCAATATTTATATTTTTTTCAAAACTCACCAGAACTTCATTCAATTCTTTCACATTATCCATTTCACTTATTGGGCTATATTGTTCTCTTAGTTCACTCATTTTCACTGTTCATAAATTATACTTTTTTTTTCATTCTGCTATACATGAACTAACACTAACATAAAATACCCTATCACACTGTAGTAGCAAAAGATGAAAATCCATTTGTAAAATTATATTACTTCCTTGTGTGGAATTCTTTGAAACAATTTTTGTCCTTATTCAGGCATAGAAAGAGTCCACATTTCTCACATTTCACATAAGTCAGTTTTTCACATGTTGGATTTTTGCACCTGGTTCTTGTTGTTGTGTAATCCGGCCAATGATCTATCCCATCAGTTCTTACATCAACTGGAGGTACATATGCAGTTGGGCCTCTCTGCTTCTTTTTTTCGATTTCAGATTCAACCGAAGATGTTGATGGTCTCCCTTTTCTTGCAGCTCTTTGAAAATCAATTCTGCAGAGACATTCTGCAACTTCCATGCGGAACTCTGGTAATGTCAGATGCTTTTCATTATTTGCTCTCTTGCATTGGCGGTATAAAATCCATGAATTTACCATTGTAAGATCAATCAAATGATAAAAAATTCTCATATACCATTTCTTCATTCTCATTTGAATTTTATACCTTCCAATGAGTCCATTCAAGAAGTCGACTCCACCCATGTGTTTGTTATACTCCTTGATTATATTTGGGCATGATAATTTCACTTTATTTTTTGATTTCCTATCAATTCTTTCCACTTCTTGAAGAGGCGGCTCACCAGTGAAAGAAGATATTAAAGTGACTATTTTGTTGTCTTTCCAAGCCACTGTTGTCACATCAACATCCTCAACAGTGGCCACAAATTCCAAAGAAGTCCCCCTAGGAAGTTTACTCAGATCTTTTTCATGTGGAAGTTTACAATTTGGAATTCTATTTCTCCTTATTGTCCCCAGTGAAGGAATTCCTCTTTTAGCCAGATAGACAACTAGAGGAACTGAGGAGTAATAGTTGTTGAAATAAACTTGAAAAAACTGGCTATCTGGTATACCCCGACACAACCTCACAACTACATTGGCACTGGCTCCTAAATCCGGCTCTGTAGGCAAACGACTTCTATTTTCACATCCTGTATTAATCTCAAATTTATAACAAAAGCCACTCACACCACTTAGAATGAAAATTTTAAATCCCTATTTGTGCAGCTTCAATGGAAGGTATTGCTTCAAATAATGTCTTGCTTTTGTAGAACAAAGCTGCTCATCCACTGATAATAATTGTTTGTATGGTATTGTTTTGAATTTCTTTAGCAGGAAATCAATAACAAGACGCAGTTTATGGAGTCTGTCTGCCAAAGGATCATCTCTATTCTTCATGGTAGAATTATCATTGAAGTGTATCAAGGAACGAAGTTTTTCAAATGTTTTCAAACTCATGGTATTTTTTATATTGGAAAACCCTGTAGTTTGATTCCAGTATGCTCTCACGTTCGGATATTTTATTACAGACATGTATATAACAATGCCTAGAAATTTTCTTACATCACTCAGCTCTACATTTGCAGGTCGAGAAGGATCTTTTTGTGTACTGTATAAATTGGTCTCAATAACAATCTTCTCAAGCAGTTCATCATCAAAAAAATATGCAAAGAATTGGTAGGGTGTATTCAAGTCTTTTATGAACAATGGAAAGTCACTATCCCCCCTGAACTGCAAAACATCTTCATTCAATAGCAGATTTTTCTTCTTCCACAAAATATTTTTGAATTTATCTTTGAAGTTTTCAAATTCATTATTTACCTCTTCTAAAGATTAATAATCATCAGAATGTTGTTCATCTTGTTCATTTGTGACTGTTGCTGGAGCAGGGATCTCCTCTTCTATGATTACTGGAAGATTTTGAATGTCAAAAAGTTCTTCTTCCTCTGAATCATCAAAATCGTCATCACTTAAATTCCAGTTCACTAAAAAGTATTGTATTTCTTTTTCAGTTAAATTATCTTCTGTATTATTACACATTTCAAAAACAAGAAATCACAACCTAATCGAGATACTGGTATCACACATAACATAACCTACAATATCAAACTAACCAAACTAACTGCGATGCATGGAGTATCAGATATGATATGTATCAAAAGTAGCTTCAAATTATGACAAAAAACACTTACAACTTGATTGTTTATCTGATAGTCACATAAACTTATAAGTAGGAGGCTAATAACAACTTTTATACAAAATAATACAAACACTACAGCCAAAAAAACTTGAGGTAATTGCTCAATGCACTCACGCTTGTTCTGTGGATGTAAACAACTGGTTTAGTTATATTCAAGTCCACCAGACTGTGCTAGTATGCAGTCTATGGCTCTGAGTACGTATTAGAAATGATACAAAGCTGCTAAAATGCAGAGAAATGCTATTAGTGAAGAGAAAGGCTTGTCAAAACAGTATGTATCATATCTGATACTGTGCACATTGTAGGGTTAAAATAGGTTTCTTTGACCACATGCAAGATTCTTTTTAAAATAGTATTATAATCTTTATATTTTTTAAGAAGAAGTAAATTGAAAGGCTGTTTTCGAAGTTTTAGAGCCATATTATTTCTTGTCCTTATCGATCTCACCAAACTTGATGTTATCCAAGGTTTAAGTCAGATTAGTCTTCTACTAACTATATTTTGGACCCTCATAGATGTTTTAAAATGATTGATCAATGTATCAATAAAAAGAGTAAATGCTTTTTTAGAATTCTTCTCAGACAATATTTAATTCCACAATTCATTTTTTATTTTATCACAAAAAAAAATTCAAACCAATTTTATCTGGTTTAATTTGTTGATTATTAACAGTATTATCATTATTTACAGTTATTCCATCATCAGTTTTACTAATACTTCCCATTATTGCTTCGTGGTCGGTAATAGAACAATTATAGATAGCCGGTTGAAGGGTATAACATTTACTTTTCAAAAATAAATGATCTATACATGTCTTGGATGAGTGGCCAATTCTTGTGTCTCCATAGAGATAATTAATAAATCCATATTCGTTCAACACATCCATTTACCTATGTCCAGCTAAAGACAAACCATCTTCTGAGATATCAATGTTGGTGTCGCCAATCAACACTCTATTGGGAAAATGTTTAGTTTCATCCAAAAACATTTCAAGGCAGTCCAAAAATCATTTACATTTGTATCTGTTGGAGGTTTATACAATTCCGTAAAATAAAACTGAATGTGTTTTAAATCAATTATGAAATTGATAACATTAGTGTGATCAATATCAACGTTCAAAATTTCAAATTTAATATCCTGCTTAATGTAAATAATAATGCCATCACATTTATTGTATTTTGTTGGCTTTATGTATTTATTGTAGTTAGGTAAGTCAAATCCACTATCTTGAGACAACCAAGTCTCAGTAAGTATAATCACATCAAAATTAACATTTAACACTTTGACTGCCATGCATGTTTCTGAAGAATCTTGATATTGGCCGGGGTCATTTTTTTGGCTTAGTACCCTCAAAATATGCTAATATTACTATGTAATTCATCATTATTCATACTTCACCATTTTCTTTCATTTTAAAGCAGTGATCTTATATGATGCACATGGCTTGTTGAAAAAAAAAGTGAAATTTTCATCAAAGGCCATGTGCATTGAATGTGATGCACAACTCCAAAATGATATTCTAATTTATTTCAATTCACACATGCATCTAGGTGATAGACAATAAAATACAGTTTTAGTGGTCATATGAAATATAATGTAACAGTAAAAAAATTGAAAGCGAAAAAATACATAAGAAATGTCTTGTCAAAATGTAAAAATAATTGAAAATTAGTCACAGTTCATACGTAAAAGATATAGTTCATGTGTACGTATTATTTCATTGGTGTACTTTTGTGAAGTTCAAAGAAGCAATTGATACACATATAATTTTGAGGACATGCAAAGCATTTCAGAGACACCTGTTTGCTATTCTTTATAGCATTTTCGCGTCCATAAGCTTTGGACAATTTTGTGTAACATGAATTACAACGACGTCTATGTTCTGTTTCAACAATCCTATGCTCTGATATTGGTAGAGTAGGTGCAGTTTTGTCCATGTGGAGTAAAGCAAGTGTTACAGATTCCCTAAACTTTATTATCTTCATTTTCTTTCCCGTTACTTTTTCATATAGATAATGAGCATTGACCAAAGCAGTATTGCACAGTAGTTCTATTCCTACCTTCCTATACCACCTAATGCTTTTTCTAATTGGGCTTGAATAAGACTTTCTTTGATCGGATAAATCGATGTATGTCTTGGCTTTGTTATAGTCAACAATGGCATTTGGTTTCAAAACTGGTCCCCGTCTTGTATTTATTTCAATAAGCTGAGGATCATGTTTGGTTGTAAGGAATAAAACATCTCTTTTATCTCTCCATTTGCCCACTATAACTTTACTGTTACTTTGTAGTGCAAACATCTCACCCTTGCCAAGTTTCTTATTTATGACAGTTGTGGGGTTATTTTTACGTCTACTACGCAAAGTGCCAACAAGGTGAGTTTTTTTCTCTAACAAATGGTTGGCCAAATTGACACTTGTATAAAAATTATCAGTGAAAAGTGTTCTATTGGCATTGAGGAGGTCTTCCATCAATTCAATAACAGTACAGAATGTTACATCTCCACCAGAGAATTCTTTTCCTCTGTAAACTTTGGTTCTCCATGTATAGCCCCCCTCAGAACACACTTTGTATACCTTTACCCCATACTTGAACCGTTTCCCAGGAATGTATTGACGAAACCCCAACCTCCCACGAAATGGCACCATTGTTTCGTCAATACATATATTTTCCCCAGGTGAATATGCCTCTTGGAATTTCCTATTCATTAGTTCTATAAGTTTACTTACTTTATAAAGCTTGTCATCAGGGTCCCTATTTTCATTGTCACAAAAATGAACGTTTGACAAAATCAATTCAAAAATGTTTCGGGATTTTGTTTTAGAAATTGAATTTTTGTATAACAAATTTTTACTCCAATAATCCTGTAGGGTTGGTTTTTTATCCAACCCCATCCAAAAGATGAACCCCAGAAATATTTCTATGTCTTTTATATCTATGTCTTGCCATAATGCTAATCTACAAGAGGCTGTCATTGTTTCTTTCACTATTCTAGAAATTATTTTCTGATTAGCATTTATATTTGTATGGTCAACAATGAGTTGTAGGACTTCATTGTCAACAAGAGAACGAAAAAAATCTATAGGCTCATTTTTTTCTAAATTATTTATAAAATTGTCTGAAATGCCACAATCTTCAGTAAAACACAAGTTATTCAGATTGCCAGTCACATCAGACCAAATTACATTGGAGGTAGGTGCAGCAGGCGTTGCAAGAACATTATCTACTGTTTCAATAGTCAAAGCATTATCAGAATCACTTTCATCGGTCATAGGTTCTGAATTGTTATTAGAGTTATTCACTGTAGCAAAATTTGTACCTGAAGTGGAAGGAGAAGCAACAGGAAAGTTATCTTCAAGAGCACCATCATTTACTGTTTCAATTTCAATGTTCAAACTCTTATCAGAATCACTTTCATCAACCATAAGTACTAAATTGTCATTAGAGTTATTCTCTGTAGCAAAATTTGTACCTGAAGTGGAAGTGGAAGCAACAGGACAGTTATATTCAATCTTGTTCACTGCAATTGTATCAATATCAAAAAGTCTAGGTCGTTTAGGTGGAGCAATACTATCATCACTCGATGAGCTATCACTTGAGTCACTTTCATTTTCGTAGTCAGAATCACTGTCTGTATTGTCTATGTCAATAGACGAATCACTTTCGTCAAAAAAATCTGTTATAAACTTTTCATCCATACTTCAAAACATTCGTAATAAAGTTGAGGTTACGGCAACAACACTGAGCATGAACTGTCATCTGTGGCTATGCAGCTGTAAACAAGCATTTTGAACAGCTGGTATAAAATTATTCAGTGGTGCCAACCTGAAGCCAAGTGCAGAAAACTTTCATAACAGGCCACTACTTTGCTCTCCAGGCATCATTTCTACTCTGTTGTGATTGAGTATGATGCACGAAGGCAAATACTAGAGCTCAACGTGTGATCGCATATGATGCACATGGCCTAATGAGAAATATTATTGTGAATCAGAAACGATGCACACGGCAGTCAAAGTGTTAAACTAGTAAGAAGCACACATAATTCATCCAAATTTTGTTTAACACTTTTAATATTTAAATGAAAGACCCTTAAAAATGCATTATCTAGAAAGAAATCTTTAACTTGATCTGAGTCTAATAGGTTCAGAGTTTCACAATTATTCTTATTATGTAGTTCTTCTAATAAATTTCTTATTTGGCAATTCTCCATAGAAAATTAAAAAAAAAATATATATATACATCAATAATCAAAATAGGATATGGAAACTCAATAAAAACAGAGTTAAAACTTATTAAAATCGACTCTTGATCGAATCAGCATAGCAGGGCTGGTGTCATCCTTCTTTACAAAAATTTTCCAGTCTCTAGACCATGATTGTGTAATGGTAGTTTTTCTCGGTTGCCTGTTTCCTCGTCTCTCTAAGCAGCGCAAACACAGTCGGGGACAGATGTTGGTACGCAGTGACTCTACCGTTTGGAAGATGGCAAGATATAGCCTTAGATCGAACTTCGGATCTACTTCTCTACCTTAGATCAAACTTCGGATCTACTTCTCTACCTTAGATCGAACTTTCGGATCGAACTTCGGCGTGCAATAAATCTACCTCAGCTTTGATAGCTCCGGGAATGAGGTCAAGACGCTTATTTAAGTTGACTGTTGTATCATCCAATTGTTTAGCTACCTCCTTTATTTCCACTGATTGTAGTCTACGTTTAGCATCTAATCAAGCCTCCATGGATACTAGAGCTCCTGCTTGAACTTTCATAGTTTCCTCTATGGATGTCATATTTGTGATTAGCTGTTTATTATTTGTTTCCATTTTTGTTGTTAGCTGATGGTTAGTTGTTTCCAGTTTTTTGTATATCTTCATCAGCAAGGTCTGCATGGTAGGCATGCTGTCATTTAGAAGGGCTGCTTTTAACGCATCATTTGATACTTCTAGCTTATCAGGTGAGGTAGGTGTTGATGACGGTTTGAGCGTGGAAAGTGATGAGTCTGTTACAGTGTCGCCCACAGTTTCGGCTTGCATAGATGATAGGTGTGCTAGGTGGTCGAGTTGGAAGTTTATGGAACCGATGCTGCCAATGTCCCTCTTGTGCGGCGTTCCCTGCCCCTCGAGTCTGCTCAGTGGACTGGGTAGGACGGTGATATGTTTGCTGCCAGTCTCCCTGGGGCCGAATTCCATATACGAGATGGATGTGTCTATTGGTGGTCTTGCCATCGTGTTCGCCCAGTGATTATCTTTTGAATTCAAAGTAGTAGTGGTGGACTGTCGGATGTCTGACATCAAGTCTCGTGTGCGAAAAAATGTGGTGTTTATTGACAAGCCCAACGTGATGACAATGCTTGGTGATGATGCAGCTATATTGGATTAAGTGGACAGTGACAAATAGTGACAAGTGAAAACACAAATAGAACAAGAAAAAGCACAAATATGAGCAAGTATTAAATTTAATTTTTGTTGCTAGAATATTTCTTGATATAGGAAAAAATATTTTTTCTTTTAAAAAGATACTAAAAATAGCTGATAATAGCTCTTAAATTCTAATAAAAATTTAAATCACCTTTGTCGGGAATTGCTTTTGGGGTTACTTAACAGCACTGCTAAAAATAAATTCACAGGCCCCCAAACTCTATGCTCCCTTAAACTGACACTAAAGAAAATTTAAATTTAAGAAGTTTTAATGACTTAACCGGCTTGATAGACGCATGGAGCCTGTCAAGCTGTCGACCTCTTATTGGCAGCTTACTGCTGCAAGTTCTATATGAGCAGAATGTAGATTTGTGCACTAAGTACAAAAAAAATTATTTTTGCACAAAATCTTCATATAAATTTCAGCATCAGAAGAGTGAAATTTATGCCAGGTCTCCCCTTCCTTCACGCCTGATACGTTGGGCGCCAAATTATGTACGTCACATTTGTGAGGTTCAAAATACTTGTAAATGTGGCCAACGAGATGAAATTGGAGTAGATAATTTATGGTTCCGAAATTGGAAACCAAAATTAACAACAATAAAGGGAAATCCCTGGCCCCAGATCGTTTTTCATGACTCTCGGGCAGGCCAGTTGTTGTTCCTCAATATTAATTGTATAAGTACTCCAAAGACACCTCGAAGAACCTAAGTACAAGCTCACTGATATGATGAATTTCCTCAATGCTTGTTGGGTTGATGGTCGCAACACTGATGTATTTCGGGCATGCCTTGCAGTGAAAGGGAGGTATAATGGGAAAAGGTTTAGGACTTGGATGAAACTTTCCCAAACAACAAGTCCCAATTACCTATTCCCAGATACTCTCCACTTTATGCTGTATTTCTGGCATCAATAATACCTCCAGCCGGTCCGATGAAAATCTGCTGCTCTAGAATTGAGGTTTTCAGACTAGGCAACACTCCACAGGACGGTCAAGCCTGGAAAGTAATGATAAGCCAAGAAAGAAATACAATGTTACCGGTTATATTGGCAATAGCCTAAAAAAATTACAACAAGCAGAGATTTGAAATAGGAGCTATTGTGTTTTAACAATTAGCTTTAAGTTGAATAAAATTGAAATTTAAATGATGGAAAACAGATTAAAAAATAATTTTTAGAATCTAATATTATTAATAATTTTTATAACTTGAGAGCATAGAGCTCAGGGTGCTCGCGTGGAAAGATGAAGGTATAAGACCATGTGCATAAAATAACAACTAAAATTAAATACAACTATATTTGAACCAGATACTCAAAAACTTCGTCAATAGGCTTGCCTTTTATTTAATTTTTTACTATCGGTGCACTTTCATGAGCTCATGTAATATAAATTTTTAATCACTCACTCTGGTATTTGATGATGCTGATTTTTGGCCCCACATACATGATGCTGCCGATAGTTCTTTGGATTGGGCTGACAAATCTTTTTCTTCTATTTGAGTGGCCACCTGACGAATAACCAGATAATAGTTGCAATCTATCAGTTTACATTACTTTCACTATTTAAAATATTTGATGCTGAATTTTTGCTCATATATGAAACTTTACATTTAAAACACTTAACAAAAAGGTGAATGTTTAGGACCTGTTCTCGTCGCTGGTTCTTCTGGAAGTCTCCCAAATTTTCTTTTCTCAGAAGGATCCAAGCCTTCAATCGAACCTTCTAGAAGTTTTTTCCAAATCATGTAATTTGATTGGCGGACAATTAATTATTATGATCAAAAATAGTGACGTCAGGATTATCAGCTGATTGTCACAAAAAATAGTTTGCAAGTAACAGATACACATATAAGAGCTAGTGGGATGAATTATACAAATATAAAGTGCAATCCCCTTCTAACTCTAAAGAGTGCATATTCAAATATTTACATATGAGTCATATGTGTTGGATATATAAGAAATTTAATATTTCCTATGATACTAATATTTCCAATGATAGAAAACACAGAAAATAAGATTGGTAAACAACATGACTTTACTGAATTGATTACACAAATTGAATTAATATATTGGTAGTAACTATAAACAAACTAAAGTTGTTAATCACATGTGTGGCAACCAGCAGTAGCAGATGATCCGCCACATCACCCCCCTGGGCAGATGATGTGGCCATCCGAAATCTTGAAGCACACTTTTTTCGTCACACCATCTGGACCTGGAATGGGTTGGGAAGCCTGAGGTGGGTCGTCTTGAAGAGTATATGCCGGCTTCACCCAGTCAATGGAAACCTTGTTGAGTTTACCATTAATCCTCAATGTGACAGTTTTATCATCTCTGCACAACCTCATGGGGGCCAGTGTAAGGTGGCTGAAGCGCCCTTAAGATTGGCCCTGCTCTCAAAAAAACATGGCTGCATGTGGACAGTTCTTTGAACACAAACACCCCTGGTTGACCATGTCTTGTTGCTGGAATTGGGCATAATTGCAACATGAATTCTCTTAAGCTTGAAATAAAGCTGTCGGAAATGTCGAGATTATTGTTTTGTTGTTTTGAAGAGAGCAGCTTGAAGGGCAAATGAAGAGTCTCCCCATAGACTAACTCGGATGTAGTAGCCTTGATATCTTCCTTGAAAACAGATCGAATACCAAGATGTACTAGAGGCAAGGCTTCAACCCAATCACGTTAGCATGAGCCATAATTGCGGCCTTTAGGTGCCGATGGAATCGCTCGAACATGCCGTTTCACTAGATCGCGGGACTAGAAAGGATATTCTTGAATCACTTTTACATGGTCCTCAGGTGCTTGAATACCGGCAGCAGATATGGTATATCCAATAAAAGTGATCTCAGAGACCCCAAAGATGCATTTTAGTGGGTTGATGACTAGGCCATACTTTGCAAGACGTTTCAAAACACTTCAAAGGTGATCTTCATGTTCCTCTTTAGAGTGTGAGTGGATGAGAATGTCATCCATATAAACAAAGCAGAAATCCAATCCATGCAAAACTTCATCCATGAATCGTTGGAAGGTTTGTCCAGCATTCTGCAGACCAAATGTCATAAAAGGAAATTCAAAGAGGCCAAACGGAGTGATAATTGTGGTTTTACCAATATCCTTGTCAGCGACTGGTATCTGCTGATAAGCCTTGACCAAATCAATTTTTGAAAATATTGTGCATCCATCGATAAAATAAGTAGCATCTTGTATATGGTGTACTGGATAACGATCAGGAATTGTTCGAGCATTCAACTTGCAAAAATCGCCACAGGGATGCCAAGAAGAGTCACTTTTCGGCGCTAAGTGTAACGGAGATGACCAAGAACTCTCTGAAGGTCGAGTTGTTCCAGCTTTTAACATGTCATCAAATTCCTTGCGAGCAATTTTCAAATTTTTGGGGCATAACCGGCGAACTTTACTTGAAATTGGAGGTCCAGGAGTTGTTTGAATGTGATGAACAGTCTCATGTTTTATATCTCGCAGTAAACCAGGTGGATGAGTTACCCCTGGGAACTCGGAAAGGAGAGGAGAATAAGCAGAGGAATCCTGGATAGTTTTGATGCTGCTCTGTGACAGGCATTGAGGTAAACCTGGAGTTTTAAGTCTGGTGGAGGCATCAATGATATGTTTTGTGTGACAATCTGGTACAAGGTGGTAATGAGAAAGAAAATCTGAACCAATAATTGCTACATCAACGTCAGCTACCACAAATCTCCATAAAAAATTGCGTTGGAGTCCTAAATCAAGACTCCGGGTTAGGAATCCATAAGTTTTGATTTTGCTTCCATTTGCGGCACTCAATTCGTAATTTACAGGAGAACACTTTTGTAATTGACGTCGAGGAAAACAGCATAAGTCAGAGCCAGTATCAACTAGAAAATTAATTTTAGAATTTTTATCAGTGACAATAAGACAGCTGTTAGATGAGGGGCAACCAGATGCTGTCTTTACTGATTGCTTTGGTTGTTTCCTGACCAGCTGCACGGTTTGACACATTTCTTAGCTTTTTTTTGATGATTATCATGGTACCAGCATAGGCCCTCCTTCTGGTTAGCCTTTTCATGTGTATTGGATTTGTCTCTATTTGTGAGTTTTCATCACATTTGAACAACTCCTGGACCTCCAATTTCAAGTAAAGTTTGCCGGTTATGCCCCGAAAAGTTGAAAATTGCTTGCAAGGAATTTGATGACATGTTAAAAGCTGGAACAACTCGACCTTCAGAGAGTTCTTAGTCATCTCTGTTACACTTAGCGCCGAAAAGTGACTCTTCTTGGCATCCCTGTGGCGATTTTTGCAAGTTGAATGCTCGAACAATTCCTGATCGTTATCCAGTACACCATATACAAGATGCTACTTATTTTATCGATGGATGCACAATATTTTCAAAAATTGATTTGGTCAAGGCTTATCAGCAGATACCAGTCGCTGACAAGGATATTGGTAAAACCACAATTATCACTCTGTTTGGCCTCTTTGAATTTCCTTTTATGACATTGGTCTGCAGAATGCTGGACAAACCTTCCAACGATTCATGGATGAAGTTTTGCATGGATTGGATTTCTGCTTTGTTTATATGGATGACATTCTCATCTACTCACACTCTAAAGAGGAACATGAAGATCACGTCGGGGTCACCAATATAGGAAATTTAATATTTCCTATGATACTAATATTTCCAATGATAGAAAACACGGAAAATAAGATTGGTAAACAACATGACTTTACTGAATTGATTACACAAATTGAATTAATATATTTGTAGTAACTATAAACAAACTAAAGTTGTTAATCAAATGTGTGGCAACCAGCAGTAGCAGATGATCCGCCACAGATACAAGTATCATACTTTCTCACTAGGGTACATGGTAGTATGTAGTAGTGCGCATCTTGTAATACTATGTTCTAATTACTAAATTTACAAAAAATATTACTTATACGATTTTTGCAAGTTGAATGCTCGAACAATTCCTGATCGTTATCCAGTACACCATATACAAGATGCTACTAAATTATAAAGAAATAAATTCATGAAGTACAAAAATAATTGACAGTGCTAGATCTTGTTGTTATCTGACTAATGAGATAAACAATAAGTGAATCAAGAGGCTCGAAATGGGATACTGTTGATACAATTCTTCTATTATTTCCATGAGTACTTTACTTATGTTACTGCATGATAATATTATTTTACTTGAATTTGTTTTGACAATTTACAACAATAATGTGTCCCCAATACAAAATTACACTAACTTGACTCGATGTAGACGATATGATTTTGAAGGCTGTCCAAATTTGGTTCTGCATTAGGCATTGATTTAACCTTTGATTTTTTATCATATTTTTGGGGGTTATATTGTCACAAACTCTCTCAAAGTCTCCTCGAGAGAGGGTGAAGACTTCTCAGGTGTTGCTCCTGAGGGACTGAACTCAGTCGGTGTAGGTTGGGGCAGAGGAGGTCAGTCCATAATCATCCCAAGGGTAGGTCGATTCCTCCCTTGGAAACAGTTCCCCTGTGGAGGGTGGGTGTGCAGTCTGTAACTGAGATTGACGGCTGGCTGTCTGAAACAGCTAGCCCAAGGGTACAGGGTGACAGGGTAGGGAAGGACTTGCAGTCTGGAACTGCAAGGAAAGGATGAAAGCAGTCTGAAACTGCTTACTCAGGGTTGAGGATGGGAGCTTGCTGTCTGTAACTGCGAGCAGAGGAGACAAGCTGTCTGAAATGGCTTGCCAAGGTCGGGGAAGGGAGGTTCCCCAGGGTGACCCTACCGGGAGCTCAACTCAAGAGTGAACTCACTGTTCACTTTTGGAAGAGGTCCTGGGAAGAAGTGTTGCTTAGTCGCCACTCCGCCGCTTAAATAGCTCCCCTCTGTGGGTTGAAGGTAGGGGATGAGGGCAAAGACGTGCCCCAAGCGGGGGTGGCACAAGTCAGATGCGCAGTTGGTTCATCTGTAATCTCCGTGATCACTAGGGGGAGTTGGAGGGCGAGCGCAATTTCCCCCTTTTCCCCCCTCATCATAATCACTTTGTGACAATATCACCCAACAAATATACAAATAATTAGTTATTTAAACTTATACAAATAAATATGCTAATAACACAAAATGATGACAATTTCTTGATGAGAGAGTATCTCTTCACCTGTATTAATTTTTGATGGAAAGCTTTTTGTCTTAAAAAAAATAGTTTCTTTATGTTTTGGAAAACTTGGAAGTATGACTTTTCTATCATCCTTTGTCACTAAATTTTGGCTCAAAAATCTTGATCCATGACAAATGCTATTCTTTTTGGCAAATTCTACAGGATGTTTCAAATAGGACGCACATGGAAGTTTGAGAATGTGAATTTATTACATTAAGTTATTGAAGTAATTATAAGTTATGCTGTATGAAATTATTACCTTTATTATATTCAAATTACCTTTAAAACTTCACAATAAATGTTCAAAATGGCTTCCTCCACTAGTAATGCAGGTTCGAACACGTTTCATAACATTTGCAGCCACTTTTCGTAGTGTTTGCTCAGAAATGATTTTAATCTCACTTTCAATATTAGCCTTCAATTCGTCAAGTGTATGAGGATTGTTATTAACCCTCCAGAGACAATGTGATAATCAAGGACATATGAGACAACGTGGGGTCATTTTGACCCAACATCAAAATAAGGTGCAAGGAGTAACTGAAAAAAAGGAAAATCTTTAAAACCCAAAACAAATCAATACCAAATCTTTAATTGAATATTCTTAAGAACCAGTAGAAATAATTGCATACAGTAGTAACATTGTCCACTTTGCACAAATCAGTTGAAATCATAAGTTTGAAATGATGAACTCCTCAATCACAAGAAAAAGTAAATTTAATGTAACTTCCCAAAAGAATTTTAGATATTTTGAAAAGAAAAACAGGACTACCCAATGCACATTGCACAATAAACTGAGAGCAGTCAAAATCACAAAAAATTCAAAATAACATTATAACAATAACTACAAATAACTTTGACAATAAACTACTGAAATACAATACCTTGACACCAGCCCCATTTTCACTTTTCACCTTATTCTAGTCACAGTACTGTGTTTGGCCACATCTGGCCACAGTACTATGTTTAACCAACCAGCCGCTAGATAACGCCAAGTATCATCATTCTTTTTCACTACAACTCAAGCATAATCTCTCACACATGTTTTCTGAAGTGACTAGCTATATAAGCTGGTCACTTACTCTTATAGTGTGTGGATCATCTGTTTATCAAATTACTGAATCATTGAATTACCACATCAAGTTGGATGGAATCAATTTCACTTTCAATATTTAGAGCTTACTGCTCAGGGTTTCTCAAGGTGCTAGATGTGCTTCTGAGAACCTAATTTTGTGAATACTAACAAGACTTGTATTCTTTTCCCACCCTACAGCAAGCACCTAACCGGGGCTTGATATATCCAGAGCTTAGGTGGGGTCTTGCTTCCAACAGCAGACCTAACTGGGGCTCTGATATACTCAAGCTTAAGCGGGGTCTTGCATTCCCCACTAACAAAGATCAAACACTCCGGATGCCGCGGTCAGCCGACCAGAGGAACCAACACTAAGCTGCTTGCAAGGACACCCTAGCTCTATCTAGCAGCCGAGGCGATATCAATTTTGGCGCCCAACGTGGGGCGATACTACATGGATGTGTAGTGACCCGATTGTCCACTGCAGCAGCTCACTTCATCACTGTTCTGGGGACAGTAGACCCCAGTGGCGCCCAAGACATAAACATGGTTGTGACTAGGAATGAGACAGACACTACTAGACCACTCCCTGACCAAGTTGCAGCAGGAAGCTCAACAACCACCACTGATCCAGCTGGTCTCCTGACAACACAGGTCCAAGCACAGGTCCATGCTACTTGTTCAACCACAGTTCCTGACACAATCAGTACAATGGCAGACCCAGTCTCTGCCATCTCCATGGCCCAAAACCTGGCCTCCACTACTACAGCGGAAGTACAGCACACACGCTATATGGCACAAGCCCCAACCTACCTGCCGCCCATGAGCAGTTCATCACTCAACCTGGCTGCTCTACTTCCTGAGTTCCATGGACGGCTCCATGAGGATCCAGCCACATTCATAGAAAAATGTGTAGTTATCCTACAAAACCACCAAGTACCCACATATTCCTGGCTTCACTTCATATGTGCACAGCTACATGATGATGCTGCTAATTGGTGGCACGAGTATGGAGAATTCATTACTGATTGGAAGCAGCTCCAGGCCCGCCTCCAATCCAAATTTTCAGGAAATCAGAGAATAGCAGAGGCACATAAGGAGTTCTATGGAACCAATCAAAAGAATAACCAACCAGTTGAAAAATTCCTTCGCCAAAAGATTCAACTTCAGAAACGACTTGGATCAGCCCTAGCAGAAGAAGAGATCATCTCTCTGCTAATCAATCAGCTGACACTTGAACTCAGGATGCTGGTTCGAGCTGCTCGACCAAGAGATCTTGAAGACTTGATCTCATTAGCAAATGAGTTTGAGAATGATCTGAGTCAACGACCTAAGGCAAAGCCACTTGCTCCACCTGCACCACCAGCCAAACACACACTATCAGCTCCAAAGTGTCATTTCTGCCCAGAGTATCACTTCCACCGAGATTGTCCGGTACTGAAGTCAAGGAGGCAGGGAAACGACACAACTGGAGAGAATTAGGCTCCAACTTTCCAGCCAAAGACACAGGAGCCCCACCAGAACTGAAACCAACTTCTAGCACACCACCAGATGTCACTATGAAGCCAACACATTTGCCACCCACCTGTTCACCAATAATCCTCTCCACCCTAAGTGTAGCCTCCACAGGAGTCTCACCAGCCACCAGCCCGGTCACTACTGCCAACAGCCAAGAAGAGCCCAAGGCTACCCAACTCAGTTCAGCTAGTGATCACACAGCCATCACTCCAGCAACTGACCCAGCTCTCTTCAAGGCCACAGTTGTGCAATTGCCCATGCTGCCACCTACACTTCCTGTGAGGCCAACACCTCCTTCACCACTGATAGAAGCAATACCAGCTACCAAAACAACCATCGCTGTTAATCTCACAGCTGCTCAACTTGGTCCAATAAGTGATCACACAGCCATCACTCCAGCAACTGACCCAGCTCTCTTCAAGGCCCCAGTTGTGCAGCTACCCATACTGCCACCCACACTTCCTGTGAGGCCTACACCTGCTTCACCAGCGGCCCCACCAGCGGCCCCTACTCCTGCTTCACCAGCAGAACCACCACCTGATCCACCAGCAGAACATCCACCTGCTCCACCAGTGGCCCCACCTCCAGCAACCACTGCAGTGACCACTACCCTTGAGGCAACCAGCAACCAACTGTTAGAGGCACTGTCACGAAACCCCACCAGTAACATGGTAGTAGACAAGTGTTATAAATCCAAGAAAGGGATGCCTCCTGAAGACCAACCAAACTTAGTAGAGCCACCCACATTGAACCAGATTGAATCAAGAAACCAACTTCTCAAAGAACTCTCACATGCTCAGGCAGCTCACCGACACCTAGCACACTCAATCCAACAATGGACAGACCTTCAAGCCAAACTGGCCAATGAGAAGACTGACACTAATCAATTCTTTCTGTCAAGCTACCGTGTCCACAATCAACTAGTGAAGAAAAATGTACAGCCACATGACTCTTACTGGCATATGGTTGTGCCACCTGCCCTCCGGGAACACATCATGTTTCTCTCTTATGATGATGACTTGGCTGGACACGAAGGAGCTGCCAACCAGAATCACTATCTGAGACCTGACCCAGATGCTGTCACCACCACCTCCTACCAACTGGGTGACCTTGTGTTAATCCAGAACCACGTTCTTTCAAACAAGGCAAGGAACTTCAACGCTGGCCTAGCTCATAGATGGAAAGGCCCATACACCATCACCCGAATCCAAGGAGCCGTTTATTGGGTCAAGGATAACAGTGAAACCATCAAGGTGCACCAAGACAACATGCGGCCAGCACCTATTACTTAGTTTTAAGATTTATTGTTTTTCTAACCTGCTAATTGTTTTTCAACTCATGCCACTTGTAATTTCAAACTTATGCCACTTACTTTGTTAGTATTTTATTTTACTTCCAATTCATGCCACTTGTATTGCTCATCAACTTATCCAATCATTCAAACTCTGTATTTTGTTCAATAAAACCTAGAATAAGGTTCTCAGAAGCAGGGGGGAATTGACACCAGCCCCATTTTCACTTTTCACCTTATTCTAGTCACAGTACTGTGTTTGGCCACATCTGGCCACAGTACTATGTTTAACCAACCAGCCGCTAGATAACGCCAAGTATCATCATTCTTTTTCACTACAACTCAAGCATAATCTCTCACACATGTTTTCTGAAGTGACTAGCTATATAAGCTGGTCACTTACTCTTATAGTGTGTGGATCATCTGTTTATCAAATTACTGAATCATTGAATTACCACATCAAGTTGGATGGAATCAATTTCACTTTCAATATTTAGAGCTTACTGCTCAGGGTTTCTCAAGGTGCTAGATGTGCTTCTGAGAACCTAATTTTGTGAATACTAACAAGACTTGTATTCTTTTCCCACCCTACAGCAAGCACCTAACCGGGGCTTGATATATCCAGAGCTTAGGTGGGGTCTTGCTTCCAACAGCAGACCTAACTGGGGCTCTGATATACTCAAGCTTAAGCGGGGTCTTGCATTCCCCACTAACAAAGATCAAACACTCCGGATGCCGCGGTCAGCCGACCAGAGGAACCAACACTAAGCTGCTTGCAAGGACACCCTAGCTCTATCTAGCAGCCGAGGCGATATCAACCTTACATAAAAAACATGAAATACAGTAAATGACAAACAATGAGATGAAAAAAAAATCAAATTCTAAAAGTAAATGTCATCTGAATAGATTAATTACAAAGGCAGGTAAGTATGTACTAATCTGCTACCACATCTGAGTAACTCCAATCGCATCATTGTTCTTCATTCTTGTCCACTTCTGGTTCACATCTAACACATACCCTTCTGACTTTTTCATGTAGCCCACAAGTTGGCTTCTTACATACATCACAGGAGTTATATGTTTTACTATCATTGGTGCAAAGGTGACATCTCTTTCGGGTCCCTGGTTGGCCCCTGGCAGGACGGCTAGGGGCAGATTGTTCTTCTGGAAGCCCCAGAACTGTCTTTATTTCATTTCGTAATATCATGGGTAGTCTTGGGTTCATTGCTCTTGCCTTCATAAAAGGCTCTACTAGTGAGTATGCCAATTGTTTCAAAAAATCAGATCGGCTAGATCCTCTGGCTGTGTGGTTGTTGAGACAGTACAGAACAAAAGAATTTATGGCCGCAGCATCAAGTACTCCAAAAAAGTAGCGCATTGGCCATCGGTTGCTACATCTTTTTGTTGAATAAGAGTGAGACAACTTGTCAAAAACGTCTACTCCACCTTTTGTCAAGTTGTACATTTCAACAATGTCAGGTTTCTGCGATTCTGGGTTGACAGTTCCAGTGTCATGCATAGAAGATAGCAGGATGACATTCTTGTTTTTCTTCTGGTGGTATGATACCATTGTCTTGTCAGGTTGATATAGAAACCTTGATGTTCCCAGTGGTACACCTTTGACTGCTATGAAAGATGGTGGGATTTCACGTTTATTTTTCCGCTGAGTGCCGACCATAGTGAGTTTGTGTTTGCATAGCTCCTCACACAGCTCTATTGAGGAAAACCAATTATCACATGTGATGTTGCGATTTGTTTGCCTGAAAGGTTCTGTTAGTTGAAGGACATACTGTGTAGGTAAAAGCAATCCTTCGCTACGTATAGTGTCCCTCCCAATGTAAGGGATACCTCCACAGAAAAAGAAGGTCCTGGCGTCACAAATAGATACTATCTTCAGTCCATACTTATCAGGTTTGGATGGCATATACATTTTGAATGGGCACCTACCCCGAAAGCTCAACAAGGTCTCATCTACTGTAAGGTATTCTGATGGCGTATAGTACACTGAACAGTTTTGGTTGAACATGCTCCAGAAGTCACGAAATGGTGCAAATTTATCAGTAATTCTTCTTTCCTCTCTGGTGGCTTTATCATCAAATCTCATGCAGCGGAGGAGGAAAAGGAATCGGTTCTTTGACATGGTGGCTCTAAAAAGAGGTGGTCCATACACTCGAGAAAATAGGTCGTTGACATTCAGATTTGATCCCCTCAAAACACCAGCAAAATATAGAAGGCCCAACAATGCATTCACTTCAATAGCATCCGTTGGTCCAATGTAGCGCTGGTCAGATCCATACCCAGCTTTTTTGCGCTCTATCTCCTCATTAGTGTGTTGTACAATTATGGAAATCATTTCGAAGTTGATGAATAATGACCATAAACGTACCTGATCGACTACATTTCGGGCATCTCCTTTGGGACCAGGCAAATGGGTGATAATATTCCTCTGAGGCACTCTGATGTGTTTGCTTGGTAAAAGGTTGGCATCAGTCCAAATTGTCTCTCCATCCTTACCCAGCAAAAAGTTTCGGCAATCTTCTCCATCTTCAGTTTCCATGTTTGAAATTTCATGTGGAGATTGGTCCTGTATGATCAGGTTGTCATCAGGATGAACATCAAACTCGTCTTCTTGGTCATCATCATTTGGCAGTATGTTGTCATCATCATCGCTGCTGTGAGGAAAGTATTCATCATCGCTGGTCTGGAAATCACTGTTTAAGACCCTCTCCACTTCCCGTCTAATCTCTTCATCAGTTGTGAAAAAAACGCTGTTAGCCATGGCTGAAACAATACAAATACAAGTGAGTTCAACTTCTTTCTCAAAGAACCAGCAAAGGAACAAGAAAAAGAAAACAATTAACTGGAGTAAAACTAAAAGAACAAAAAGTCCCAGTCAGGTACAGTGTTGGTGAAAGCGAATTTTCAAATGAACTTCACACTCAGTTTCAATCTTTACAGCTTCCAAAATAACAAAAAATAAAAAACTTTTTTTGAACCCATTTTCAACCCATAACACCTGATGGGGTAATGAAATCATTCTCAAAACCATCTCAATCAATACATCATTCAAAAAACAATGAAAAACAATACCGCATATGCATATATTGCCAAAAAAAGTACTTTTTATTTTTTGGACTAATTTTTTTGAAATTTTGACCCTTTAAAACCGTATAATTTGGTTGGTCAACAAACTTCACCTGTTGATTGAGAAGATAGATTTTTGAGCCAAATTTGTGATATCTGTGATGCATGAAACAAATATAGGTATAACAATATTTCAAAATTCGAAGATTTAATTTTTTTTGAGACAACAGCTAATTTTTCTATGAAAATTTACTAAAACGAGAAAATTCTGAGTCATATGGATCACAACAGCAGAGAAATAATGAAGCCAAATCAGCAAAAATATGGAGAAAATTCTACTAACAGAACAGACAACGTCGGGTCATGTTGACCCAGACCACGTTTTCCCTAACTATTTTTTATAGTGACAAGGACACTCACCTCTGAGACTGGTTCCAACGTCGCTGGCGTCAGCAGCAAGACTGGATTGACAGCTACTCAAAGCCACAACGCCCTCCCACTTATCCCCCACCGCCTATACGCGTTCCCCCTCCGTACAGGTCACTTTGACCCACACGTTGTCTCTGGAAGGTTAAAAACCTTACTTTTTAAATTCCCCCAAAGAAAAAAGTCAGCTGGAGTAAGATCTGGGGATCTTGGCGGCCACAATCCTTTTGATATCACACGATGGTCAAAAAATTCTTGTTAACATATTCATAGTTTCAGCAGAAGTATGGCATGTTGCATTATCCTGCTGAAACCAACAATCTCGATCGTCTAATTCTAACAACGCTATAAATTGTTCAATAAGGTTGCAATACACAACACCATCTACAGATTTGTCAAAAAATAAAGGCCCTACAATACGACGCCGGGAGATCGCACACCAAACACCAATTTTATGTGCATGTAATGGTCGTTCTTGAAATGCATGAGGATTTTCAGCGCTCCATATTTGGCAGTTTTGGCTGTTGACGTAACCATCTAAGTGGAACCACGCTTCATCACTGAAATAAACACGATCCAATATTTCAATACCGTTGTCATTAACAAGAGAATGTATCCAACGACAATACTGTATACGTTTCCCATGGTCAACATCCTTCAGTTCATGAACGACTCCGATGCAGTAAGGACACAGATTCAATTTTTTAGTAGCCCTGAAAGTGGAAGATAGTGACAATCCAGCCTGTACAGATAACTTTCTAAGTGATTTCCTGGGTGAGGTAGTCAAACGTTGTTTCACATTGTCCAGAACTTGTTCTGTTAACACTGACGGTCGACCTGTGCTTTTCCGATCCTGTACACTTCCAGTCTCACAAAATTTATCGATCAGACGCGTTATTGTGGCGTTATTAGGTACTGCAGAATTGGGAAATTTCAACCTGAATTCGTCTTTCACTTGTTCGTAAGATTTATATGTGAAATAACTTTCAATAATAAACACACGTTCATCCTTTGAAAAAACCATAGTTGAACATACACAGACACTACAGATTACAAATGAATACTAACAAGCACTAGTAAATATAAAATGGTGCATGCCGGTTCAACAATGAGTACGGCAGTGCCAACTGTTATTTGGGGGAACAAAATATTTCCTATACAGAAAATATATTCCCTCAAACTTTGATGTGCATCCTTTTTGAAACACCCGTTAGTACAGCCATATCCTTGTGACTGCCATGATCATCGACTAAAAACAGCATTTTATCATCATTTGTAGGTTTCGTGTGTTTCACAACATGCTCTAGAACCTTAAGAAAAAGTTCTCCTGTCATCCATCCCTTTTTTTGTACAAGCCCAATAGAGCCAGTGGAAGCACCATCTAGCAGTTCATGTCTGAAATTTTTTCTGGCTAAAACAGAGACAGGTGGAATGTAATGGCCTGTGGCACTCATAGCACAAACAACAGAAACATGTGATCCTCATTATTCTGCACTGGTGATTGTTCCTACTTGTTTTTTTCCAGTAGCAGCAAAGACCTTTGGAGACTGCTGCACTGTAAATAGAGCTGATTCATCAAGATTATATATTCTATTGGGTGGAAAGTTCATTGAGGAGAGAATACCTTCATAGTTTTTAAAAAAAGAACTCACCCTTTCCTGGTTGAAACCAGAAGCATGGGAAAAACTTGTGCCTTCAGGTTTCCTCAAAGAAATTTCAAGATTTCGCCCTGCAAGCCAGTCCCATCCTGCTGCTTCATTTTCACAGTTGAATCTGTGGTCAACTCCATTCTTCTTAGCCAGTTGAAAGGCAAGCCTTCATACATCAGAAGGGGTGAGTCCAAAACCCCTTGACTCAAGAAGCTTGATGTGATCAAGCAGCTCCTTTTCGGTATCTGCATCAAATGTTGGTCGAAAACACTTTGTTGAAAATGTTGACACAAAGTAAATGATCATAAGAAATGACAATTATATTCATCTGGAGTCTGTTTTAAAGTTTTATGGCTCACAAATCTTATGTTCAAGATTACAAGGAATCCAAAAATAACAATAATTTAGAAATTATTCCTTACCTTGTATGAATAACAGAAGTTATATTTTGATGACTGAAAAACTCATAGCTGAAGTAATGCAGGAACTCGTAAAAAAAATGGCTGTAGTGACTCAACTGTCAATTCCCGCCAGCTCAAATCGCTGGAGGTGACAGTGTACCAACAGATAAACATGAAATTACCAGTTTTGCAGTCTGAAATTTCCCTGATTTTGAGAAACTACCTAGTATGTCATTTCAACCAAGTGTGTAATTTTAGACTGACCTCCCCTAGGCCTACACATGTCCGGTAAATTGGCCTAGAGAAAACCATATGTACATTAATTGAGTTTGTGATTGTGAGTTTTATTATTTGGAGTGCCATTTTTTTCATTTCTATTCTATTTTTCAACATGGTGCGTTTATGGTATTGTGATGTTGTACGGTCATGTTTAAGTTATTTTTTATCAACTAGTACATTTTTAAACAATGTTCAGAAGGAATATTTATACCCTTGATATATCAGATAAATTACGTGATTATTGTATAGTACAAGTATGTAAATAATAGTTTTGGTTCAATTGTCAGTTCTCCCAACACAGTTGAATTTTTTCTTATAATAGGATCAAGTTCTGTATAGCCTAAGTTTTTTATGTTTCCTCTCTTCTGCCTCTTAAGAATAAATTTCTGACATTTTTTCTCTTTTCCTGACTTAGTAATTTCACAGTAATTTAGATAAAATTCCTTTTTATTAAAAATTGAACCTGTGCCCATGTCTGCAAACGAGGCAAATTCTAAGGGAAGACATCAATTTCAAGGGTTCTAAGTTTCAAGATTAATTAATTATTTATAATATAATCAACTCTCAACTATTTCCATCTCTCAGGAGTCTGTAGGCTACAGCCAATTGAAAAACGTTGCCACTGACAACATTACTACATAACTAAAAAAAGAAACAAAATTAGTGAAAATTAGGCTCTGTAGAATATCTGTCCTTTTTTAATGATGAGTGGCCACTTTCTAATCAAGGTTTTTTGAAAAAATTGTTAATTTTTGTCTGCACCTTACAATTGTTTTGAAAAGTCTTTTCAGTGTGCTTCTGGAGTTCAGAAATTAGACTAATTCCTTCTGTGTCTTGTTTTAAAAATAAATAATGTATCAATTTCCTTACCTTTTCTGCAGCTTCCTTACTCTTGTAAGTGTTCGAATTTCAGCAATAGAGACACCATCACCATTGTTGTTGTTGTCATCATCATAGTCTTCTTGTTCATTCTCATGACCCTCTGTGGTGACTGTAGAATTAATTTTGGCTACAATAGTACTGATGTTGATTGATTGTGCCTCCATACTCAAGTCGTTATCAATCAGATTGTAACTTTCTGTGGATTCTCCATCAGCTTGATTCACTAGGTTATCCAGTTCATCAATCTCACTATCACAGCTGATGTTGCTTTCTGTGACATTGGCCATGCCAAACCCCAATTTCAAAAAACAATCTGTGATGTTTTCCATGACGTTTTTCCATGATGTTTTCTTATATATTCCTGGTTTGTTGAATTTGTGAATTGTGCTGTTTGTTAGGTGAGCTGGTTCTTGTTGGATCTGATGATTTAGGTTGTTTGCTGTTCTGAATGCTGTGTTAAATCCGGATTTTTGAAAGATGTAAGCTATTTTGTGTGGTTTTTTGTTGAAATATGTGAGTGTGATAAATCTGTTTTGGGTTGCAGGTTTTGGATTTTTATTTTTCATTTTATTCAGGATTTTGTCTACTAAATTGGTGTTGTATCCATTTTGTTGTGCTAAATATTTGATTGTATTGATTTCTTCTTGGTGGTCAGCTTGTGATAGTGGAACATTTAGGAGTCTATGGATCATGGAGTTGAAAGCAGCAAGTTTGTGTTGGTTTGGATGGTTGGATGAGTTGTGAATGAGTGTGTCTGTGAGAGTTGGTTTTCTGTAGATTTTGAAATTGTGCATGTTATTTAGTTTTTTGATAGTTAGGTCTAAGAAGTTTAAGGTGTAGTCTATTTCATATTCTGCTGTGAATTGCAAGTTTCTATGGGTTTTGTTCAATTGTGTTAGGAGTTGTTCACACTGTCTTTGGTTTCCATTGTAGAGTACAGTAGTGTCATCAACGTAGCGATGCCAGTAAACTATTTTGTTTGAGTGTTTGGTGTTTTTTTAGTATTTTAGTGTTCTCTATGTGCTGTAAAAATATTTCTGCTAGGATGCTGGAGATTGGGGATCCCATTGGTAGTCCTTCTGGTTGGGTGTAATACTTGTTATTGTGGGTGAAGTAGTTTTGAGATGTGATGATTTTCAATGTCTCTATTAGGTCCTTTGTGTGTTCAGGTGGGTTGTTTTGTGCTTTGAGTATGTTCTCTATTATGGAAATGGTTTCAGTTACAGGAATGTTTGTATACAGGTATTTTATGTCAAATGATGCTAGTGTGGAATTATGTGGGATGTGTGTATTTTTTATTTTGTTTATGAGGTCTGTGCTGTTCTTTATATGAGATGAATGATTGATATTGATGAGTTTTCGTAGTTGAGTATCTATCTGTTTGGCTAATTTGTATCCTGGTGCTTTTTTGTAATTTATGATGGGTGTGATTGGTGTGCTTTCTTTGTGTATTTTCGGTAGGGCTTGAAGAGTTGGTGCAGAAGGGTGAATTTGCTTCATATATCGTTTATCTGTTTCATTAAAGAGGTGTTTTGTTCTATTTATACTGTTTTTTATTATGGTCTGGAGTTTGGATGTTATTGTGTGAGTGACCAGTGTTGATTAAGTGATCTGCAAATGTTGAATCAGTGTTGGAATGTAGTGCTTTGATGTGTTCTTTGTATCTTGTGTTGAATGATCTGCCTGTTTGTCCTATGTAGTACTTGGGGCATGTGTTGCATTTGAGCTTATATATTCCTGGTTTGTTGAATTTGTGAATTGTGCTGTTTGTTAGGTGAGCTGGTTCTTGTTGGATCTGATGATTTAGGTTGTTTGCTGTTCTGGGTTGACAACAAGATGTTGTATTCAGTGGAAGGAAGACTACCGTACTTTTACATTTGATAATTTTATATCAGGATGACATGTTGCATTATACAAAAACAAAATTTCAATTTTATGTTGCCATCCCATCTTACAATCAAATCCATTTGTTTACACAAGCTGTAAATAGATTATGACTGTCTGGTATTGGGAGGTCAAATCAACTTATGGGCCAAAAATATGGTGTCTGCATCCGTTTTTAAGAATGTCCATTATTAAGAGGTAAGAAGGCCATTTTACAATATTATGCATCAATTGGGGAATTCAAAAGTGTTCATTATTAAGAAATGTCTGCTATTAGAATGTGTCTGTTGAGGGAAGTTTCACTGTACTTACATAGGTGAAGTCCCTTACTCCAGTCAGTCTGCTTGTCAACCATTTTCAGATAGCCTTACTGGTTCAGAAATAGGACAGAAACGATTCTAATGCTTTCAGTGACTTGCTGCCATCTCTGGGTAGTAGACTGACACTATTTGCAATGCTGCCAACCTATTCTGAGCTTGTCAAAAAATTCCCTACTTAACAATGTTTTATGTTGACAATAGTCAATGGTTGGCACAAGGAGGATAAGCCTGTTCATCAATATGGGATTTTATGTATTTGCACTATGTATCAATTGTTTTAGAGCATAGACCATGAATTGGCTTCTCATTGCTTGATGATAGGTGAAAGTACTCTGCACAGATTGCATTTTTCATATCATGAACACTATTGATGTTTCTTCTTATAGCTAAACCATGATACAATTAAATCTCATTTATCATTGATTCTGTCAATCGTCCATGCCCCCAAGAGATTTCCCATCAACTAATTTTTCTTTGGACATTTGCATTTTGAGCTTGTGTAGATGGGATCCATCTGCTTTTGGACATGTCTAATATATTCCATTTTTTTAATTTCAAAACCTGGTTCATAGGGTTTGACTTCAACTACTGACTTGTAAGATTTTGTATCACCATCACCAAGGTAGTTTTTTTACTCCATAGGATACCTGATATTGTCTAAACATTTCCAGTACACCCTCAACTTCCATGCCTCCACTAACTCCTGAGTAATTGGCAGTGCAAATCACTTCATGAATCTGGTTCCAACAATTTTTGCATCTGCAATGCTTGGAAAAACACACAGGTCTATAACTTTTCTGGTTTTAACACTTGTAGCTGTAACAACTTCATTCAATGACCTATGACCACATCTTTGCCATGATCCATCAAAGGCAGCAGAAATGTTTGAGCAGCCATCATTATGTGAGACTGCTTCAATTACAGCATAATTCATTGAACTTTGGCATACTTCCTTTGTTGCACTGCATAATATTTCATTATATGGTGTAAATCTTGGTGGAGCTAGCAAATTCATAACACCACAGGCCATTTCAGAGGCAGTTTGGCCCTTCCCAATTGCAAATAATGTACAGACTAAGCACAAGTTGATGTCATAAAAGTTCTTATCTTCAACAGTCACTTTATTTGAATTCAGACCAGAAATATTGCTCTTACAAGATGTGCACTGAATGTTTATGGTACATACAAGACTTTTTGATGACTGCTAATATTGTAGCATGTGAAGAATAAAGCTGAACAGCACAAACCTATTTGGTTCCATACTGCTGAAAACTATTATGACTCCATTTGCTGAAAAATTAGGAACCAACCCACTTCGTTCTGTACTACTAAACTGTTGTAGATTTTTTGTAACACAACTAAGTTTGGTTCTTTTCTGTTGAATATACAACAGCAGATTCAATTTCCAGAAGAAATTCTGGTTAAAAAACGTATTTCCAGCTTATTGAGGGTTGGTTCCTTTATACTATATGCCATCTAATTAATTCACAATATTGTGCTGGATTCAGAGTCTTCAATTAGGGTGGGAATTGTAGAGTAACATGTCACAACAAAGGGTACACATCATATGTTATTGAGTTGTTATTATAATATACACCCTGCTGTGAGTAATTATTTTGGTGATGCCTGCAATTATTATAATTTTTTCTGCCTCTCATGGCCTTCTATTATAATTATCATATTCATAGGATGTATTGTTACTTTGGTTTTGCAAAACATTATTGTTATTCTTTCTGAGATTCAGTAGGTACTGAATTTTTTACCTGATCATTATTTTCTTCTCTTTGATTTATGACTCATTCTATAATTTTCCAAAACTTCAAATTCATCTGATAAACTGATAAACTCATCAGTAATTTTTACATTCCTTGTGATAGCAGCTTTTGTAATAGTTTTATTGTATTCAACTATTATGACTGTAGCCTTGTGTTACTTTTAGTTTGTATAATTCATATTTGACAATATTCAACTGTGCTATGTTGAATAAATAAAACTTATTAAAATGATTCTTTGACATCTCAAAAATTTTCTCCTTACACACAGAAAAAATAATATTCTCACAAAAATTAAAATTTTAAATAAAATATTCAGTGAGACTTAAACCTTCTCCTACTTTATATTTTCCAAACCTCAGGTCCTGCCTAGCAACTTTTTGATTATCCTTACACCACATTATAGTTATGAATTTATTTTTGAAGTCCTCAAAGTCATCTAAATTTGACCCTATGAACTCCCACCTATATGAACTATGAGAAACATTTAAATTGAAATGGTTTTCTAGAATTCCCTTTATTTTATTCCACTCCTCTATACCACTTCTTTCAAGATACTCTGATAAACTTACAACAAAAGTCATTGGATTTCTCCTATCTATTTGCATTTGGAACTCATGTCAGTCAAAATGAAAAGCAGTGTGATTGTAGTACTTCTAGTAGATTTCTAGTACTTACCATAGAAATTTTAAATTGTCTTTTGAAGCAGACTCATTTTATCATTACTTTTATGTAGACTAAGTTTCAAAGATGCAATAGCAAGTGATTCATTGGGACCCCGCCAAACTGGGCTGGTGGCAAAGTTTGCTGGCGACAAGCTGGGCTGGTTTTCCAGTCCATGGTGACATTGCATGCACCACCAACCTGGCACACTTTGGAATGCAGCCCACTGTGTCAGCATGCAAGTTTGACACCAGCTGACAAAATCAAAAGAGTGCCAGTTTGTTGTTGCATGCACCGCCAACCTGGCACACTTAGGAATTCAGCCCACTGTGACAGCGTGCAGCTTTGGTGCCAGGTGACAAATTTGGATTAGTGCCAGTTTGTCATTGCATGCACCGCCAACCTGGCTCACTTAGGAATTCAGCCCATGGTGATGGCGTGCAACTTTGGCGCCGGGTGACAGAATAAAACAGTGCCAGCTTGATGCTGCATGCACACGACAACCTGGCACTCTTATGAATGGTTGTCTACCATCGATTATTGGAAATACCTTGATACAGTCAGATACTCACTCATATCAATTACACTATCAAATTGATAAATTATTTGATATTATATTGAATTGACATTTTTTCAAGTGTATTATTTTTATTGATAACTGTGAAACACTGTGAGGACACAATTTGTATGACTGTCGTTATTACCGACCTAGTAAACAAAGGTGGTTCATTCACATCTAGCCATGTTAGATTCGGTTTGATTATAGGCTACAGGCTGCACTAGCAGTAGGTCGATCAAACTGTTAGGTCGTCCTAAAGGATACCACTCAAATTGCAAATGAGTCGACTTGTGTGCAAAGGGCCGAAAAGTAGCCCATTGTGACAGCATGCAGCTTTGGCACCAGCTGACAAAATCGTATGAGTGCCAGTATGTCGTTGCATGCACCACCAACCTGGTACACTTTGGAATGCAGCCCATGGTGACGGTGTGCAGCTTTGGCGCCAGGTTACAAAATGGAATGAGTGCCAGTTTGTCGTTGCATGCACCACCAACCTGGCACACTTAGGAATTCAGCCCATGATAATGGTGTGCAACTTTGACGTTAGCCAAGCTTGTCATCAGCCAAGCTAGTTGTCAGCCCACCTTGACGGCTTGCAACTTTGACATCATCCCAATTCATCTTCTCTAGTTTCTAAGTTGTTTATGCCCTCATTTATCTTTTTGATATTTTCATTGTTATGTATATTGGCATTACTTTGTGTTATTAATTGTTGTTCATATTGAATCCTTACCTGACTCATTTTCTCTTCAATCACACTCACCTTATTTGTTAATTGATCTGTTGTATTTTCAATAGATTTTTTAACATTGCTTACCTGTAACTGAATACTTTGTGTCTTTTCTTTTAATATGTCTTCACTAGATTTAAGATAAAAGTGTTTAAAGTTGATTCTCTGTTGTTCCATTTGTTCTTTGTAAATAATCCTATGTTCCAATATTATTCTAAGTTGTATTCATTAGTTTATTTTAATACCAATGTTCATAGATTATAATAAAATATAATTAGTTATTTATTATTTGTCATTCTTCACTTTCACCTTTATTTCAATTATTATTTGATTTTATAAAATCAGTGTTACCATCTAGCAATATGCAAATATTGATGTCGATTTTTATTCACTCTTATCCATCTGACATGTACATATCGATTGTTAAATCAATCATTTTGAATGGAAAATTTGAATTACTTTTTTTAATATTACTATATATATATATATATTGTCATAGTGAAAAATATCAATCACAGTTGTTGAGACAACTGTACAAAAACTAATATGATAATAGGTAGAAAATAAGAAATTATGTAACTTACATGTATTTAATTCAATTATAATTAATAATTATTTGCTGTATTATTTACATTTGCATAGAGTTTGCCAGGTAAAATTCGTAGTCAGAATCTTTTAATGAGCTGAGGTGTCTAAACATTGTTTACTTTCAATTAGAGGTTAGCCAGACCAAACGCCAGATTGTACCAGCGTTATCAGTCAGCTGTTTACCAGTTGATTGACATTTTTACTTTGCTAATTTATTGTCATATTATTCTTTATTTATTCTATATTTGGTCAACTTGTGAAAATCTGCTTATTCCTCACCCAATTAATTGCTTAAATTTTCAATCATGAGCATCCAGCCATCCAAGCCAAGATGTTGACCCAAGGGGCCTGAGGAACTCAAACTACTGTGGGATCAACAAGTGTGCAAAATAAATTTGGCCCAAAAAATTTTGTTGAGTGAAAATTTTACAAAAATAGTACATGAGTTTGCAACCCATTGAGGTCATAGGCATATCACTTGTGAGTGATTTTCTTCCAATGTTCTCTCCTCACAGACTGAGTAATACCATTAGGCAAAGTCCTATTTGCTTATTCAAAATTGAATTATTTTATTATTTAAAAGACTTACAAAAATATCCGCTCAGTATTAAAGATCTAAAATAATGCTGGCAGCACTTGAATTTATCACTCGCACTTTATTTACCTAAATAATCCACAACATGCACTAATCAGTAATGTCTTACACAAAATAAACAATCAAAAACAGATAAATCGATATTGTTCAACTGATAAAGAGTTTTCAATACAAAAATCAATCACTTTAAGTTGAAAGGCCGATCTAATATTAAATAATAACTACAATAAAATGTCCAATAATATTCAAAAAGAAACGTCTAAAAATAACAATTAACTTATGTAGCACAAGTCTGTAATACAATAAAAACTATTAATAGTCCACTGGTAGGAATTAAATAGGAAAAATAATTATCACTATAGGCACAGTGTATGGTAATTAATTATCACTACTGACACTAGTTGTTTATCTCGACGAATTTCAAAGAAGACTGAACTAATTTACAAAAGTCTCACTCTTATTTATATATTTTTCCATAATCTAGAAAGAACTACATTTTTCAAAACTTCTACTGAATTCGATAAGATTCCTAAATAAACAAATAAGAATTTCTTGCATATTCCACAGTATTAGATGAGATTCCATTAAATTCTAATCAAACACCTAGAATGTTCTACCATTAATCAGGGATAGTAACCTTGATGGTTCGTCTATGGTTCTACAAAGTTCAAAGCAAATATCATAAAAGTGTCAAAAGAAGAGTAATCAATTGCTTTGGCCAAGACTTGTGGCAACAAGCAGATAACAACGAGAACTGTTCATTCTTCATCTTCATTTTCACTACAATATAATTCCCATCTATGATCTTTCCTATTCGTCTACTATCTTCCTTGGAACATCAGTTGATTTTTTTATTAAATGCCAATATTAATGCAACCTGCAGTTATCTTTCGACCCCATTGGCGTAGCGGTAGGGGGGTTATCCGGGTTACAACCACCCCTTGAGCCTGTAAAAGAGGCCCCAAAAACGAGTTGGGAGGCGTCAATAGTAATATGATAATATCGGTTACTGGACGTAAAAACGTTACCTCATGTGAAATGCTACAGCTAGAAAAAACTATAATTTCAATATTTTAAATACTTTAACTAAAAAAAAAAATTAAGTTTACAGAGAGTATGGGGCGAACAAGGCAAGTTTTCTTGGACCTCAACGTCAAAGGGCCACATCATTTTGCAAGCAAGTGACAAAGCAAAAAAAATAATGGGCCATAAATTGTCCAACTAGGGGCCTCCAGGGCCCTTTTTCCTCCAGTTTAGACCTCTAGAGGCCCCTTTGAAGCCTAACAGACCCTAGAGGCCCCTGGCACAGCGGGCCCGTTTTATTGCCAGTATAGTCTTTTGAAGTAGAGATTCAGGTAGGTTTCATCTACAATATTTCAAAGTTCATAAAGAAGAGTCCCCTAATTGCCTCGACTTTGACTATCAAATGAACATAATATTTGATCGGTCTTTTACCAGTTAGTGATTGATTTTTGTACATTAATTCTTTATTAGCTGAACATTGTCGGTTTCTGACTGATTTTTTGTGTGATATAACTGATTAGTGCGTTTTGTGGATAATTTATGTAAATAAAGTGCGAGTGTTAATCTGAAGTGTTGCCAGCATTATTTTAGAGAAAGAACCCATAACAATAGCCATGTATATTGTTACTATTTATTGTTAGAGGTCCACTACTACAAATTAAAAGTTACTATTTATTGTTCCGAGAATCTAACCCTCCCAGCAACATCATTGGTCATCCCCCCCCCCCCCCCCACACCTAGACTGATTCTGTAGTTATGCCACTGCTTTGTGTGATGTATCGATACTCGATACACATTAAAATGTTATTAAAATCTGTGTTTCTTTATTTTTATACTTTCTAGAAACAAGTATCTCATGATGTAATTATTTTTCTGATAAACCTCTATTGTTTATTGAACAATAGTTTGGTAGCACGCAGTAGACAGTCAAGAGTTCAAAATTTTTGGACTAAGGATTTAGGGTGATCAATGATCGTGATATCTGGGTGAAGGTAAAGCAGGGCTGAAAGGGAACAATGGTTGTCCCTGGAAACAAGAAGTCTGCCCAAAGATAAGTTTAAAAAGAGGATGAAGGGATTTTTCAAAAATAATTCTCAAGTGTGAAATTTAGTCAGCCCCCAGGATTCATATTATTTGTTTATAAAATAATTATGATATTTTAATTCAATTAATTGCTGCTGCCTTGACCAATAACATAATTTTTTTCTAGTTAAGTTTATTATGAACTGAAATGTAATGTTACGGGTTCTAATGTCTAAAATAAGGCTGGCAACACTAAAGTTCACACTTTCACTTTATTTACACAAATTAGTCTATTTACACAAATTAATTGTAATTTCAATTAATTAAATAAAAGCAATTAATTACAGACTGATCAATAATAAAAGGAAGAAGAGTCCAATAAACTGTACAATAATGCAGAAAGAAATTATAAAAAGAGCAACTAATCATTTACAAAAACACAGTCCAATTCGTTATTTGACAGTCCCAAATAATATCACTTACAACGTCTTTAAACTATCAGTAAGCTGCATAAACAGTAAACACTTGTCTCTCCACTTGACACTGTCTAAAGACTGAATAAAGCACTGTTTACTCCACTGGAACTGGATTGTCTTTCTCACGAGATCTGTAATACAATCTGTCACACAGGTTTGTAAACTAAATTCACTGGTTCACATGGACTCCTTTATGTAGCTGTTGTAGTTGTATAATTCCAAGAATTGGAGCTCACCAGACACTTTGAGAATCTTCAAGAAAGCTTGGAATAGACCTCGATTGTTCCAGAAGAATGTAGAATTGACAAGAAGATCAATTGAGTGAGAGAGTTGCAGACTTGAAGAATAGGAGTGAGAAATACATCTAACAAGTGAGAATGAAATGAAATCAAATTGCAGCTGCATCTGTCCATGAAAACAATAGAATGATATAAATAGAACAAGTGCATGATTAACTGCTTGTTTGCTTTTGTAACACCACCCCCACCTTGAGAAATTGTTCTGTCCCAGAACAATGGCACCTTAGATGTCTGATGTCTTCCTTGACTGCTGACCAACTCCTCTTTGACCCTCCAAGGGTTGTAGATGCAAATGGTGATCTGGATACCAGTGGATTGGAACACTTCTTGCTGCATTGGCTTCACAATTGCCCAGTCCAAGCCATCATAACCACTTCCGAGCCTTGGTATGCCAAGTTTTCTCACTCCCAATGTCTGCATCTTGTCCCTCAGCTGAACCAAGCAAGTTCACAATGTGTCATATGATGCCTTCACCTCAGGCTGCATCTTAGTCACCAGGTAGAAGAGATGTTGACCATCTCACTGCAGATGAAGAACATTTCCTTCTGATGGTCCCTGCTGTTCCAGGTCCTTGAGACCACCAAACTTCTTCCTGAAGACTGTAGCAATGCCTCGAGATTTTGCCAAGTTCCTGGTTATACAGTGTGCCAGTGCATACTCCTTTGGCAGGGTAAACAAGTCTCTCTCACTTGTCTGGATTATTTTTCCTCCTGGTGGCTGCATGTAGTCATCAGCAGACTCCTTCAGGGATGTAGTGAACTGAAACCGAGCTGCTTGTCCTTCCTTTGCATTGTTATTTGGTCAGCCATGATGTCATGCTTCCCCTTCTTCTTCCTGCTTGCCCCCTTGGTGCTGTTGCCTTCCACCTGCAAGGTTGGTCTTTCTTGCTTCAAATGGTTCTGACCAGGATCTCTCTTCTGCTTCCTCCAGAGTGGGCCTCCTCCCTCTGGACCAGAAATCACTGTAGTCCTCCTCAGCATACCCTCCTTGGCGTTTCCTCCACAGGACTCCCTTGAGAGATCACTTACATTCCTGTCACAAACTCCTGGTCGATGGACTGTCTTTATGGCTTTATCTGTTTGTCTCCTGCTGGTCTGCCTCCTCTTCTCACAACTGCAGCATTGAATCTCCTTCTTGCCAACTCCCAACTGTTCCAGGACTAACTCCACAATCTTCTGAATTGTGCTTTCTCTAGTCATTTCAGCTCCCATAGCCCTCACCTTAGAATCTCCTGGCACTGCCTGCAAAACGGCTTCATACTCCAATGCTTGAGCAGCTCTCAGTGTTTTTGGTCTAGCTAATTTGACTGTAAACTGAGTCTCTGGTGTCCTCAATCCATTCAGAAATCTTTCTACTGCTAGGCTTTCATATATGCTGTCATCAACAAAGGGATATGCATTCCTCACAAGTTGAGCAATAGCAGCCTCAAACTCCTGCAGTGATTCATTTGGTCCTTGGACTCTCTTATTGAGCTGAAATCTGTACAACTGCTCCATGTGCTTGTTGTCAAACCGCATCTCCAGGCGTTTCCACAACTCACTGAAGTTCCACTTTTCAGCTGATGGGATTGAATGAAGAATTGCCAATGCTTCCCCTCGGAGATTCATCACCAAAACATAGGCCTTTGTTGTGGATGACCAGCCATGGAACTCTGCTGCTGACTCAAAAAGCGTTTGGTAATCTTCTAAAGGTGTCTTCCCATCATAGTATGCCCAGTATGCTGGGGAAGAGTAACTGACTGCTTATTTTCCTCCTTCCTTTCCAGCACTGACTTCTCTGAGATGGCTAGGTTTGGAATATCTGAAGATCTATTCACTTTGTCATGTCTGCTTGAAGATCCAGCACCGCATTCCAGCTTCTTGAGTCGATCTTCCATTGTTTTCAAGTCTCCTTGTAGTCGATCTTCCATTGTTTTCAAATCCTCTTTTACCTTACTGACTTCTTGATTAACAGAATCAGCAAGATTTTTAACTTTCTTTTCCATGGCTTCTTGTAATGAGGTGATATTTTCCTGTAATTTCCCCTCCATAGATGCCATATTCTCTTGAAGTTTGCCCTCCATGGATGTAATATTCTCTTGTAGTTCGTCCTTCATGGAGGTGAAGTTCTGCTCCATAGATGTAATATTTTCTTGTAGTTCGCCTTTCATGGACATCATATTCTCTTGTAGTTCACCCTTCATTGATGTGAAGTTATGCTCCATGGATGTAATATTCTCTTGAAGTTCACCTTTCATTGATGTGAAGTTCTGTTCCATGGATGTAAGTAATTTCATGTCATTAGTCTCAAAGAGGTAGGTTGCTGGGTCCTCTCCTTTTCTTTTTTTTTTCTTTTGAGGATGAAGCCCACATAGGTCTGAGACCTGTGCGTGGGTAATGAGTTGGATGATGGTGATTGATGAGTTAGACCTACAGTTTTAGGTGGGTTCCGAACCAATAACGCCAATAACGCCTCACGAAGCCGGTCCTGTAGAGTTGACTTCTTTCCAGATGTTTCCAAATCACGGTCTACTAGCTCCCGTTTCAGATCAGCCACTTTTAAATCACACAATGTAATTTTGCCAGCCATTTTAAATTAAACTTGAAAGAAATCCGAACTTCTGACACCAATTGTTACAGGTTCTATTAGCTAAAATAAGGCTGGCAACACTAAAGTTCACACTTGCACTTTATTTACACAAATTAGTCTATTTACACAAATTAATTGTAAGTTCAATTAATTAAATAAAAACAGATCATCAAATGACAAGCTAATACTTATTTTCAGTAATTATTTACAAGAATTAATGAATAAGTAATTATAGGCCGATCAATAATAAAAGAAACAAGAGTCCAATAAACTGTACAATAATGCAGAAAGAAATTATAAAAAGAGCAAATAATCACTTACAAAAACACAGTCCAATTCGTTGTTTGACAGTCCCAAATAATATCACTTACAACGTCTTTAAACTATCAGTAAGCTGCATAAACAGTAAACACTTGGTCTCTGCACTTGACACTGTCTAAAGACTAAATAAAGCACTGTTTACTTCACTGGCACTGGATTGTCTTTCTCACGAGATCTGTAATACAATCTGTCACACGGGTTTGTAAACTAAACTCACTGGTTCACATGGACTCCTTTATATAGCTTGGAATAGACCTCGATTGTTCAAGAAGAATGTAGAATTGACGAGAAAATCAATTGAGTGAGAAAGTTGCAGACTTGAAGAATAGGAGTGAGAAAGACATCTAACGAGTGAGAACAAAAAAGAATCAAATTGCAGCTGCGTCTGTCCATGAAAACAATGGAATGGCATAAATAGAACAAGTGCATGGATTAACATGGATTAAACTGCTTGTTTGCTTTTGTAACAGTAATATTCCTACATAATGTTATTCATTTGGGATACAAACATTAAAATATGGGTTGAACTTGAATTTTTTACTACATGAATACAGTATTATTTCCTATTTACACAAAAATTTTCTGGTTGTTTGGCGGTATAAGACGTTGTAAAGGCAATAGGTGGAACAATAAAATTTGTTTATCTAACAAGTGTTTCAATTTTTTTTTTGTGAGGATGAGTCCTGTGTGTGGGTAATGAGTTGGATGATGGTGATTGATGAGTTGGACCTACAGTTTTAGGTGGGTTCCGAACCTTAAATTGAAAATAACCTTAAATTGCTTCATATTCATGATTTTAGGCCTCATTTTCAAACACCCCGGGCCACCCGCCCCAAACATCCCTGGTGATACCCACTCAGGTGTTTCCCCCTTACCCCAAAATCTGCTGCTGGATCCGCCCCTGGTGACTCCACATAGGGATGACTCCAACATACTTTGATAAAAAGTAGAATCTAAACCAACAATGTGGTTTACCAATCTGCTTCCTCCAACACCAATCAAATCAAGTTTCTTGAGAAATTACTCTTTCAATAGTCAAAGGCCTTGGCCAAATCCAAAAAAAAATCAGGAGAGATTTTTGTCTGAACTCACAGCTTCATTCTATTCTATTCTTCATTAATGTCTCTATTAACTATGAATAATGCATCGTTATCTGCTCTGAATCCAAATTGTAAATCTGTTGGAATGTTATTAATAAGGATGCGACAAGAGCGTTGTTTAAATCATGCTGGAGTCCTTACCTGGAGCTTGAGAGAAAGATTCTTAACTCTTGAAACTTGCTGTATTGCTTCCTCATAGTCAAGTGAGATCGCAATTGATTCTGGAGTTTGGGGGTCGAATATAAAAATAATTATGATATAAAACAGATTTCCACTATTGACTCTAGGTTAGTTTGGGCTAGTGAAAAACAACCCGTTAATTCTCCAATTGGTAGCAAATAGAGCGCATGCGCAAACTGTTTGCATAAAACAACAAAAAACCTAACCAACTAACCTTACTTACTTATAACTAATTTTAACTGACTATACTTATGAGGGATACTGCATTAAGTATAGAAAGGTCAGTAAGCTTAGTTTTTTTGTTGTTTTATGCAGACAAACAGTGGCCATGGCTTCGCTACACAGTTCGCGCATGCGCTCTATTCCCTACGAATTGGAGAATTGACAGGTCGTAGTGAAAATTACAGTACAGTTCAATACTTCAATTTATATGTAGTATTTATCTTATTAATTTGCTAAATACTTCATAATGCATAAGAAAATTTCTCATGTCTTCTAAGTTTGAATATTCAAATAAAAAGCTTAAAATATCTTAAAATTGTGTACTCACGAAGTGTAAATTAAAGTATCCACTTATTCAGATTGAGAGAATTTTAAATTAATATAAGTAGCCTTTTGAAGTCGGCGCCGGATATTTTATGAGTTTATAAAAAATGCTGTGTAATATTTTAGAAGTTTATGAAGAATTGGATTCTGACTTTAAATGTTCACTTGTATTACATTTAAAATAATGTTTTGTTTAAAGTGTATATTTTATTTTAAACTTTTTAGTAGTCTACGTTTAGTATTTAATTTTTCAGTATCGTTTCATTAAAATCTGTTTCTTTTTGGCTTAATTTTTTTTAAATGGTTTTTGTTTATTGTATTATTGTTAATACCAGATCATTCAGCCATATAACAATTAATTCATTGTTAACTAGTCACATTTTTAGGGTGAAGGTAAGTTCACGAGGTAACTTATAAGATTGATTACGTTATATACGCTCGTTATAACAAGCACAGTTAATGTATCCAACACACACAACTTGAAAACTTTTTGCTGATGATGGTAACACGAGTCTGAGGCGAGTGTGGGTAATGAGGTTTAAGCTGACACAAAGAAGCCAGTCTGAACGGGAATTGAACCCGTGACGGCACACGACAGGCGCAGTATAATCAGTCATTCATATTATAAGATATAACGCCCCAACCGTATACACCTGTAGCTGCCAAATTTTTTCCACAATTTTTACTGTCAATATAACTTTTTCACAATATAGTTCAATTTTTATCAGCTTTTATCAGCCGCGAGCCGTAGCAGGTATCTGTTCAATCAGATAGATAAGCTGCGTTCTCGTAGGTCCTGTTTGTAACGGTGACCGATTAGATTGGCCAGCAAAAAAGACACTGTTCTCTGCTGTAAAATCACTTCCCGGTGGTTCGGAACCCACCTAAAACTGTAGGTCCAACTCATAAATCACCATCATCCAACTCATTACCCACGCACAGGTCTCAGACCTATGTGGGCTTCATCCATCCTCAAAAAAAAAAAAAAAAAATTTTTTATCAGCTTATGGTGGACTTAATCACTGTTTACATTAATAGTGCCATTAACTGTTTTTCCCATCCCAAAAATAGTTTATATGTATCAGGTATTTCCTCTTCAGAATATTTTTTCCAATCTTTGTATTTATCGCACAATACTGTGATTTATTGATTGAGTATTCAGGCTTCCGTGAGGCGTCATCAATAACTATATTGCACTCAAGTACGTATTCAAGTATAATGACCACTTGAATTGATTGCTTTGAAGAGTTCAATGTAAGAAATTCACTTTGTTATTAGATTAGATTAAACTAAAAGTTTTTTTAAAGCAACAAAAATTTGCGATCTGTATTCAATCTCTCATATTGTTCATAAATTAGACATCTGCAATATTGCTTTGTGGTTTGGAGATAATGCATACCGTAGCAATCATACTAGTTCCAATTTACATAGGGCTGTTGGGAGAGGTAAGTGATTTTGTGCTATCGAATTCAACCCTATAACTATTACTAAGAAATTCCTGCTTCTTTGTCACTAGTTTATTGAAGGTTGCAGTTACATTTTTGATCTCTATATCTTGTAAATAATCAATCATACATTTATAATTCAAAATCCATCTTGGGTTGTTTAGGGGATGATTAAGGGCACTCTAAGCCATCATTTTAAAAAAATCGGTTGTGTTGCAATTATGTTGAGGTTGAGTCCTATTTTCTTTAAAAATGGTGGTACTACCCTATAAGGTTAGTAGAGAGCAGAGAGGTTATATGCACCTTGGTTAAATTAGCCAATATGTCTGTATGTTTATCAGCACAATTTCATTATAATAATTATTCATTATTTAATATAAAAAATGACACTGTATTTCTATTAAAGTATTATTTTCACTCACTTATACTGGAGATGCTAAAGGGATGCATTTCTCTTCTGAAAAAAAAAGCTTCCAAAATTATCAACCAAAATTCATCAAAAGCTTATAGGCACTGTACAAACCTTCAACTGGGTACTATAATGGATATTGTTATGGGTTCTATCTCTAAAATAACGCTGGCAACACGTTAAATTAACACTTGCACTTTATTTACACAAATTATCCACAACACACTTTTCAGTTATTTCTTACACAAAATAAAGTAATCAGAACAGAAAATTGATCATGTTCAGCTAATAAAGATTTTGCTATACTATACTGTACAAAAATCAATCACTAAATGTTAGAAGGCCGATCTAATATTAAATAATAACACTGTTCAATAATTCAAGTAGAAACGTGTAATACATAGCAGTTGAAACTCTACAAGCAGTTACAAGTCACTGTATAAACTGTCAAGTAAGCCTGAATTATAATCTGTCACAAAATACTGTGCTTAACACTGTAACAACAGACGTTTGTTTATCACGGTCTGTATAAGCGCTTACTGGTAAACAGGAACTGTCACTTTTGCCACTTATTGCAGATCAAATCACAACTGAACTCACTTTTACAAAAGTTTCTCCTATTTATACATTTTTTCAATAATCTAGAAAGAACTAGATATCTCTCTGTTTTTCTATCAAATTCTAAAATAAACAGATTAGACATTCTACAATATTCGATGAGATTCCATGAAATTCTAATTAAACATTCTACAGATGTAGATATCTAGATAAACTGCAAGGCAAAGAGAGAGCAGGAGAAGAGTAATTAATCGGTTCCGGAAATCAATATTTACCCAAGCAGATGACGCTGAAAACTGTTCCTTCTTTTCATCTCCACAACATGAATAATGTAGGCAACTCAATACTTGCTAATACTCAGTAGTCACAGTCTTGAATTATTGTTAAATAATCACATTATTTACTAGCTTAGCTAGTACTTTAAACTGAATAATGACATTGAAATTTTATTATTTATTCTCATGATGTGCCAAGGTTATTAGTAACCTTGATGATGTGCTACTTTGAAATTGTATCTATATCGTTCACAGTTGAGTAGACAGTGATTTAAGGACCCGACGAATTAAATAATTATTTCTGTGATGTTTTCCATGACGAAATACTTCATGAACAATCTAATATCAAAACTGACACATGTACTTCTATTAAAATATTATTTCCACTCAATTATACTGAAGATGCTAAAGGGATGCATTTCTGAAAAGAAGCTTCGTCAATTTTAAAACTGTTTGCAAAGCAATGGATCAAATGCAGTAACCAAGCAGTTTTGATTAAATCATCTATTGCATTATCCTGTTTTTTTTTTCAGGCTTATGGAATGAGAAACCAAGAGAATTTTGAATCATATCCTAATTCTGAATTATCAAATGTGCAGACCCAAAAATTCATGGAAAGGCTTTCAATTCAAAGCATGGATGATTTCTTAGAGAAGTTAGCAGATAGATACTCTAGCATCAATGAGGAAATTAGAATGGCCATGGAAACGTATGGTGAAACACTCAGTGAAGTCCAGGTTGACTGCACTTCACCCAGAGCATCTGAATTGGTAGCGGAGAAAGAAACGTTTGACTACTGTCACAATTTAACTGTTCAGATGAAAGAACTGAAGAACCTTACAACACACTCATTCAACGTATTGTTTGATTTAGGATATGTGACTAGTATTATAGTGTCAAATGGCATTGAATGCTATCATAAAACATCGCCCTTGTCTCAATTTAATTGCTATATTAGTCTTTACAGATACACAAGACATTTTGTGATTCAAAACTCGCCCAAAATAATGAAGATAGTAGAAGAGTTCAAAGTTAAGGCCAATATTCTCACAGTTGATGGTTTGAATTGTTTTTTCCATCACAATATTGATCAGCAGACTGCGAAGGAAATCGCTCTCATCAGTTTGGGATGCGCCAACGGCTTTGTCTAAAGTGCGGACGAATAACTACCAGTACCTACTACATCTACATCACTATTCTATAAGGGAAGCTCTCACCACTATTCCACTATGCATTACAAGATTTAATTATATTTATAATAATAGAATTTTCTAATTTTATATTTTATAACTATTCTACAGTGGAAGCTTATTGTTTCGTAACAAGCCGTATCATCTAGTCATATGAGTCCTATGAAGGGTCATTGAATTCAGTTCTATAAAATATTACTTACCAATGATAAACCTTCTTATCTACCTTGCATTCAGTATTAAGCTTATGGATTATCGTGCTTGTGTGCTAATTAAAATCAGTCAAATGCTTGTTATTAAAATCAGTAGAATACTTAAAATATCGTTTATTTTTGTGGGAATTTTGAATGCCATCCTTGAATCTTGAATATAATTAATTGAGGTAAATCAGTACCGGTAATGTATGTTATAGAAAAATAGTACGTTCTAAATGGATGTTTATACAATTGACTCTTGCAAATATCTTCAAGAAATGAATACCTTTCCCGAAAGTTGACAGCCGCGATGATGTACTCGGTTGAAGCGTTATTTCTGATAAGACTCTCACTGACTGCTACTCCTGTTGTCACGGACTCGATTCTCGTTCTTTAGCCTGGCATATTCTGTGTCATCACTCACGCACAGGTTTCACATTCATGTGAGCATCATCAGAAAAAAAAACAAAGGAAATAAAAAATGAATTACCGTATTAAGATTTAAAAAGAGAATTCTGAAACTAAACTGCCTGACTAATAAATAGGCATTTGGTATCCGCTCTTAATCGGCTAAAATCTGCAAAATAATTTCAATCTGAAGAAATAGTTTTATTGTAGCAGGGCCGCTATTAAGTGATAGAATAAAAAATTAACGATGTAAACTTCAACTTACCAAATATTTTAAAATTCATTAAGTGCGTTTTAGGGCATTCAACAGCAATAACGTGCCAGAGCCTTAATTGAAAATATTTTTTCAGTGCGATTCCCAAACAAGAAGTTTTGTATCTACCTAAATAGTTGTTGCTTGATTGCCTTCAAAAACGTTTCATTACCTTCTTTATTCAATTACAAATATTCTAAAAATAATTTTTGGGCATTCGTGCTCATGCGATTGTGGATTCCATAATTCAATACCATAATTGCCTTTATTGTATGTATGGTTCAATAATGATCAATAATGAGTGATAAAAAGAAAACTTTTATTTGGTTTAATCTTGAAATTTTTGAAGAATAAACGATTTTTCATTTCCATTACAAATATGTAGGTTAGAAAGCCTTGCCTTGTAATGTTTGTGCATTCAATATTCAAAGACTTCATACTATTAAAACGAATATTTTTGCTATTGACTTTTTTCAATGAACCATTACTAATTTCAGGAGATTCATAATGTATTCATTTTTTTCGGAGGATGAAGCCCACATAGGTGGGTCTAATTCTAAGAGATTAAGTAGATCTACTCATAGGCGTAACGAGGGGGGTTTTTGGGGGTCGTAACCCCCCCCCCATTGCTTGGAAGAAATTTAAAAAAATTGTTAAAAAACAATCAGAAAAAGTAAAAATTAGAAAGATTATTTATTTAATTTGAAGCTAATGTAAAGGAACCTGTAGCTGACACCTCCTTAGTAAGTCAATTCATGAATATTATCTATTAACTTTGGAACTATTGTCTGAATTAATGAAAAAAATGTCAGAATATATCTTTTTTATCTATTTTTTCTTCATAATTATATTTTGTATAGTATATATAACTGTCAAAGTTCATAGCAGCAGTATTTTAGTTCTATTTTATAAGATATTGTTATTGTCTTTTCTTATTTACTGTATAATTTCTGATGTTGAGAGACAAACCATTCCTCCACACAGGCTATAGCCTAATGAGGAACAAACTTAAAATTTTTATTGTATTCTATGTTTTTAATATTTTTATTCGAGTGAATAAAGTATTTGAATTTGAAAAAAAATTCACTCAAGTCAGTTAAAGGGCTAATTGAAATTGGAATAAATTTCGATACAAATTTATTTTTGATTTTAAAATCACTTGACATCTATACCAATAGCTGACACCCCTTTTTTCTGTCACCTCCAGTAGCTGATATACGTATCAGGTAAGGAATGAGCTAATTTGATTTCATATATATCAAATGGTATTCATACATATAAAACATATACTAGCCTACACATACTGGAGATATCAACAATAATTTCAAATAAAATTTCATACATGGTCCCCAGTGGCTGACATACCACGTCAGCTACTTGTGTATGTGCTGAAAAATATACTTAATACGTTAACATCCCCCCAATTAACATAAAATATGAAAATCATCCCCTAATAGGTGAACTCAGGGTATAATCAACATATATTCAAGCTCTAGCATTCTAAGCATTAGTTAATTTTAAATAATGATTATTTTGACAGTACTTTGAGATTTTCAAACACTCTTACTTCGATATTTCGTAAAGAATTCCACCTAGAAAAAAAGGATTCTTGTCTGACAGCTTATCCTCAAAGTATTTTTCCCCATCAAAAATGATGCCTAGCACAGGATTCAATGGTACCAGTTTATGCACAAAATACCAGTTTAATTCTCAATGGTTTGAATTTTAAAACTACCCACTATGGCCTTAATAATAAGAAAAAATATGAAGATGTGTCAGCTGGGTGGGGGGGGGGGGGGTCGTCAGCTTCTGGTTCCTTTACCCTACATGATTATTGTATAATATATATTATATCTATATTCTGAGATTTTTTATGAGAGTTATATGTAAGAGTAGTTGACGGGTGGGGGGGGGTTAACTCTAGTTACGCCACTGATCTACTTCAATATGCAAAAGCAAAGATAAAGTCATAAGGGATAATAGGGAAGTACCGGTACTCACTGTGTTCCATCAGAATATTCGTAATAAAATAGATAGAATCGAAGTATTTTTGAAAGAAGAGGCACCTGATATAGCTATTTTCACAGAGCATGGTTTAAAAGAAGATGAATTGTCACAACTTAATATTTCAAACTATTCATTGAAAACGTTGTATTGCAGGACATCTCATCGAAGTGGGGGAGTAGCTATCTTCACTAAAAATGCTAAGAATCTGCAAACATTTAATTTAGAATATGTAGAGAAATTTGCTGTGGAAATGAATTTAGAAGTTACTGGTTTGAGAGTAAAAGTCGACAATAATTTCGAAGTAGCGGTGTTAGGTATTTACAGGTCACCAAGTGGGGAATGGAACAATTTTTGCGAACTATTCAATAGGCTTTTAGAGATTACTACTACTCGTTTTACAAGCGTTATTGTAGCGGGAGATTTCAATACAGACTTTGCAACACAGAATAAAATGACAGAAGATTTAAGGGATATTATATACATGAATAACTTGGAAATAAAAGTTCATGAATATACAAGAGTCACAAGAACATCACAAACAACAATTATTGATAACATCCTTACTAATATAGATTACTCTAAAACAAGATTAGGTGGCTCGGAACTATCTGATCATGACTATCAAATCTTAGAGGTGGGGTTGCAAGGTCATAAATCGATTAAAAAGAGTAGAGTAATGATGAAAGAAATTCAACAATGTGAACAGGGGAATATCGATTATTTGAAGCAGAATCTGCTACAAGAAAGCTGGAGTAGGGTTCACAATGGCAATAGTTTAAATGACAAATATGATGATTTCATTAATATTTCAAGGTTTCATATTACTATGAGTTGTCCAGTTAAAAAAGTCCCTGTAAAAAAATTTTTACAAAATTGAAGAGTGAATAACTGATGATATCCTTGCAGAAAGAAATGGGTTAAATATGCATATGATGAATTCAAACTATCTAGAAATATGTTAAGTGAAGATAATTACAAAGCTCTAAAGAAAAACTATACAAAAGAAGTGAAAAGAGCGAAATGTAAGAAAACAGCTGAAATTTTGAATAATAGTGTGTACTTTAACACAGCAGTGTGGGATGTAATAAACAAAAATAGGCAAGAAGCTCATGTAGATGCTTATACTAGTGTCCCCAGAATAATTAACGAAAATAACAAATATATTGATGATAGTGTAGACATTTGTAATTTCTTTAACAGATATTATCAACTGGTTGCTAAGAATCTTCAAAAATCTCTCAATACAGGTATTAGTGATGCAAACATGTGGAATACTGAGGGGATTCAGAACGAATTAAATTTCCACCCAGTATCCCAAGACGAGTTGTCAAATATCATTGATAGTTTAAATAATAAAAAAACTGTAGGAATGGATGGGGTATCCAGTAAAATTCTGAAAGAATGTAAAGATCAATTGTTAGACCCTTTGATTCATCTGATCAATCATTCATTAGAACAAGGTGTTTTTCCAGATAAATTGAAAGAGGGGAAGATCTTGCCAATCTTCAAAAGTGGTGATAGAGAAAAGGTGGAAAACTATAGGCCCATTAGTATTTTAAATGTAATAAGAAGACTACTGCAGTCTTCTTAGATCTATCAAAAGCATTTGATTGTGTTAATCATAGAACTTTATTGGAAATACTGCAAAATGTAGGCGTAAATGGGGTTGAACTGAAATGGTTTGAATCATATCTTATTGAGAGAAAACAATGTGTAGAACTAACTACAGTAGTTGGAAATAGAATAAATCTAATAAATTAGAGGTCCAAGCTGGAGTGCCTCAGGGGTCAATACTAGGTCCATTGCTTTTTTTGTTATATGTCAACCTTTTAGCTAAAGAATTAATTAGTGGTGGAGCCCTCTTATTTGCAGACGATACATCACTCATTTTCAGTAATTCCATTCTAGATAATTTAGAAATAAGTGCCCATATAGGTGTGCAGTCCATTGTCCAATTTTTAAATCAGTTGAAATTAACTATTAATAGTGAAAATGCCAATACCTTCAATTCAAAAACAAACATAATTTAAATGAAGATATAAACGTGTTTGTAAACGATAATCAATTAGCCAAGGAAGAAAAGATTGCATTTCTAGGAGTTTTGTTGAATAGACGATTGACCTGGGCTCCATACATTGAGAAAATATGTTGTAAAATTTCATCTGGGGTATTTGTCCTGCAACAGCTCGCTAGATTGAATGACAAAAAGTTACTTTTTACAGCTTACCATGAGCTCTTACTGTTACATATTAGGTATGCTATCTTAGTATGGGGTAATTCATCAATACCAAATCTTGATAGGGTGTTTAAGATCCAAAAGAAAGCGGTTAGGTGTATAGAAAGAGTAAATAGATTAGATTCATGTAGGCCGTTGTTCAAGAGACTTAGTCTCCTAACTGTACCCTGCTTATATGTGTATGAAGCTACTTTATATGTAAAAACGAATGATATTAACCAAAATTTCGACGTACATGATTATAATACAAGAAGCCGAGGAGGTTGTCACTTGGTGAGTCACAATAGTAGCTTATTCAAACAAAAACCTAGTTATATTGGTAGGAAATTCTACAATAAGCTATATATCGCAGTTTTTAAAGAGTCTTGAAAATATAGAAATATTTAAAAAAACAATTGAAAAAATATTTAGTTGATAAAGCTTTTTATAGTGTACAAGAGTTCCTTTCACATCAAAATTAAGCCTCACCTCAACTAATTGATATAGTAATTATGGTATCTAGTGTATAATATTGTTGATCTACTTGTCTTATACTCCTTAACTTGAGTACCCAAGACGTAATCTAAAAAAAAAGGTATGACCTGTGCATGGGTAATGAATTGGATGATGGTGATTGATGAGTTGGACCTACAGTTTTAGGTGGGCTCTGAACCGCCGGGAAGTGGTTATACTCAACAAGTCATTATAATAGCTCATCTGTCCGGGCTGATTTAAAACAATCGTTGACGTCGATTTAAAACAAAACGTATATGTCACGAAAGAGCCGTAGAGTTTTCAGGAATAGAAAGCCAGAGTCTTATCCAAGTCCAGCTGAATGAATTTGTGTATACGTTTTGTTGCACATTCCCTGTCAAAAACTCACTCTTTTTAAATAAATCAATCATAAGTTCAGAATTTCTGGAATCAAAATGAAAAGACAACAGCATTTCTTGATTAACTTAAACTTTTAATAGTTTGCCATTCAAGGTTGTATATATAACAAGGTAAAAATTTTTGACTCATTTGTGCAAAACTACACAGATCATGGTGACGGAAAACATTGGAGTTGAAATACAAAACGAAAGCAGACAGCCCAAATCCATTCTATAAACAAATAATACAGTTAATATCTCTCACTAAAATCATTATATAGTCAATTTTATTACAAAATGATCGAATTTACACAGATAATTATTTTAATGTATTTTCATGACCTAAACTCCTTGACTTTCTTAAAGCTTTAATAATTTTGCTGGATTTTTATATTGAAGCTGAATTAGTATTGATTAATACCAATACCAAACATAAACATAAAAAAGTATAAAATATTGTCATTTTTCAATGTTAGCAAACTAAATGAAACAGTTATTTATTAATGTTTTGATAAGAACAATCTGACAGGAAAACTCCTTGGATGGACCACGCCTAAATTAGTTATGGAAAGTACAAGTGGTAATACACATTAATCATAAATCGAATACATCAGTTCAAAATGCATGGCAAAAATATAATCTAAACCAAATAATTGGAAAAAACAGCTTCATAATACCATTCATGCTAATCAAATCATCAGCTATCGTAGCTTCTACTGATGACATCATGTAAATGCCTTGTTTTCTGAGCATTCCTTTTCAAGTTTTATTTATAGCTTATTTGATTACAGAAAAGTGATTCAACTAGAACCCGACGAGTGAAGTCAATTTATTAACATTTAAAATATCCATGCATAGAGAACTACAACGAGTTATAGAAAATTCATCACATAACAAGTTCATTACATTAGTATTTTTTTGATAGTGGGGTTTTATCATCTCTTTTCAATACCACTTGAACTCAACCATGTTATTATAATTCAGCACTGTTTAAATTGTGCCAAGATCTTGCAACATGTGCAACAAATCTTCTGGTGGGTGGCTATAATATTGAATCATATAGCCTTATGGGCTCACATGATATATAGTCTTGTCAATAATTTAAGAACGAGTGACCAACTGGAATCATTGTAAAAATGTTTTTCTTCAGACTTCATATTACAAAGCAAGAAGATCCTGCGAGTACAAAATACTCAGCAGGTTATGCGGAATTTAAGCATTCAGATCTATGATGAAATTTATGCTAGCTGTATAATTGATTGCATTGGAATTTTAAACAGCACAGCATGTTGTAGAATGATTGTTTACATTTTGTATATTGAATTGGATTTCAAGTACAACATTTTCTCGATTATGAATGTTTTTAGGGGATGAGAAAAGTAGGACAATTAAAGAATTCCTACTTTATTTTTCTTCTGAGTGAGTGAATTTAAAAGTATCAATCATATTCTTTTAAAAAGCTTTTTCAATTGCCATGAACAGCATATAACATTTTTGAGATCATTTTCTCATTCTTTCACAGAATAAAATAATGTAAAAATTCCTACAAAGTATTTAAGATCGAAATATTACAATAATAATTACAATAGTCATCTGCATCAACAGTTTCATCCATAGTTTTCTGTTAACAGAAACTCAAATAAATCATTTATTCTTTTCGATTGGGACATTTCAATCTATACAATGGACTCTACAATACACATATACACACTATGTACAACAAAAACTAATGGATGAGTCTTCAATAAAAATAATTGTATCTGTAAGATGATGGATCAGGTAACATCAAACTGACAGCATATTGCGCCATCAACTGAATAATTAGTAGCAATATCCATTGTAATAAATATATAACATCAAGTATATAAATATACATACACACATCTTCACACATAAGTTAAAATACTACAAATAAAATGCAATGCTATATTCATCAGTCCATTTTATAGTTTATATCGCATTAACAACTTCAGAATTTTATCTCCCATCAGCTGCAGCAACGTTGTAAATTGACTATAACAACAATTTTGATATGAACACCAACTTATAATTCCTTCTCGAACAAAATGTTGAACAGTTTTGTAATAATTTGTATGAATTGATATTCTCTTAGTAATAAAATATCTTTTTGATATAGGTACTCGTATATGTAATATATATTTATTTAAGTAGACGTTGATTAACCTGAGAATAAACACTGTAAATTTATGTTTCCAATCAATAAGATTCATGTCTCAATATTTGTTGATTTAATCATTCACCTACTTTTGATAACCAGTAGGTGAGAAATCATCATTTCCTACATAAACTTATGATAAAATATCTTTTTCAACATTTTTGCGATAATTCGAATTGTAATAATTATACACGATAATAATATTACTAATAATAACAAATAAATAGAACTAATATATGTATGGAACAACGTAAATTGGCGCAAGCCCCAGTTGTGATACTGGGACATGCTGAAAATTATCACAGGTAAACTAATGAATGTAGGCCTATTAATAGTGGGACGAAACTTTGCTTCAGTGCATGTCCGCCTACGCTTACTAGACTATACATTGAACTCTCATTTTCCCCTCATTGTTCTAGGCCTAGTCGGTCAAACAGACGCAGCATAATTTCCCACACATACACAACCATAAACACCAATCATTATTGTTTGTGTCCTTTTCAAGATCCTTAACCTCTAACAGACAAAAATACAAAGTATCATTTACACTGTCCGTTAAACGAAGTCAGATTATTTAGATTCATTCCAGAATAACGATAGTGATGACGTTTCGCACTTGAAAAAAGTTCATAAATGCCTGTTCCCTGGTCGCCTTCCACTTTTTTGCAGCATAAGTTTTTCATTTTTGTTATATTTCATAGTAATTTCTATTTAGACTAGTTTCAAAATAGGAACATTGCAGCCACAATCTTTCTCAAATACATTTCACTGCTCAAGACCGATTTATTTGCATTTCAAACTGCACCGAAGATAATTTTAATAATGATGACGATATTTGGACTAATTTTACAAGACTTTTAAACAGTTCAATTTCGAGTTTTTGTTTTTAATAAATCACAAATAAGTTATGTTTTGGGGCAAGATATGTATGAATAGTGTAGTCTATGAGTACTTTTCGTTGAGATGTGAGTTTGATCAGCTAGTGAGAAGGTCTCAGCTTGTGAAATTGTGATGTTTAGTTGGCTAGTTGAACATGAGGGGGCGCCATCATGCAGCCAGGCCTTCGCCACGAGGGGGTGGGGGGACGTGGGAGGGGGTGGCTGGCGGCGGCGAGGGACACATCTCCATTTGGGGCTCGTTGGTGGCGTGGTTGCCCGGCTTGCGATCGTAGTGCAGGTCCCAGAGAGGCGGCGTGTTTCGCTGGCAGGGAGATGACAGCGGCTGCTTGTCCGAGATGGGAGACGACGGCTTCATGTCTCCATGGCCAGCTCCAAGGCTGCCTCCACCGCCTCCGTATCCTCCAAAGCTCAGCAGGCCATTGCCCACGTTCGAGTTCACGTTTTGGATCACTGAAATCTCGTTCAGCTGCAAACACAATTAACTGTCACTTTTCGTACTATAACTCATCAATTGCATTCTCTACAATCATTTTTTAACAGCAAAAAATAAGGTAAACACATGGTGATTCAGTTGGTAGGCTTTTCTGCCTATACTAGTGTAATCCTTTTTGTACATTTAGTTGCTATTGATGAGCTGTTGCTCTGATCAAGAACTGAGTAAAATAATAGTGGAGCTGTGCCAAGGTAAAACCTAGTACCACAGTGTTGATTATCTGTTGATAATGGGGCGGTCCCACAAGGGGGTGTGCCCCCAAAATTAGATCGTTACTGATGAAAGACTAGGAAGGAGGAACAATCACGTAAAAAAGGTAAGGAAATCCCAGTTTGTGACTCCCCAAACTTCCGAGCTGGGAAACTAGTCATTGTCAAATTTCCTATCTTAAAAACTATTTCATTCATTTTGATCAATAAATTTCATTCTACATCAATATCCTACTATATCACGTGATTATTTTCTATATTGTTATTTCAGTTACAAAACAAGATGGCAGACACTTTGAACAAACAGAGGCCGCCGAATAGCTTCACAAACGCTAATGTGACTGCCCGAAAACTTCAAAAAATGAAGCTTTAAATTAGAAGTTTTTTGTCTTTAAAAATTTCCGTTTTTAATTGTCAAGATGCAGTTCTTGTTAAAAATAAAGAGGAATGACTCATAAGGCTTCAAGTGCATAAGAACTTTAGTTAGAGCGTGAAACCCCCAGTCTTCAAATCGCGGATTTAGATTATATGGACAGCGAAATACACCAACATGTATATTTCGATTTCGGTTGTGTTTGAAGAACTATATTATGCAGTTTATCATTTTAAAACTATGTTATTTCATGTGTTGTGCAGTTGACAATGTAGGCTACAGGCTACTTAAATATTTCAACACTTTAACCTGGAGCTATGGTTTTCAAGAAAATCAAAGCGTGCTATTGTGTTGGGAGTGGTTTCTTGACAAACCATGATAGAGCTGTCCCGATAGTGTCCGTCAGTGACGGTTAAAAGATGAAAATGAAAAGCAACATTTATTACCATCTATCATTTAGCATTTTTTTGTAATATCGGTAGGATTAATTCCTCCATTAAAATGTGTAATACACAATACTCACTTTCTGTTGCATGCCATTAAGGAACGGGGCCGGAAGATAAGGATAGAAAAGGTCTGGCCTCCGATGAAGGAAGTCTGAGTCCTTTGGGAGGGGAGGCAGATCTAGAGACATGCGACGGCCTCGCCGTGAAGCTCCGTTGGTCCACATGTGCGTGCCCATATGTACCTGCAAAATGTCATCTCCATAAATACTCCATTACAGCTAGTGAGCCCCCCATCAAAGAAGCTGGAGAACTCGCAAACAACTAGTTTCACCAAGGGCCAAAGGGCAACTTATTTCTAGCTCATTTCAAGAGAAGGTATCAAGAAACAGCCGTTTTGAGGATACTGATTTAGATAACAGTCCCAAGAAATTGTCACAAAAAGTCTAGTATCATAAATAATAAATAATAATAATTTCAAAAATTCAAAATTAACTTCACAAACTTTGAGATTTAGGCAAACAGGCCTATATATGGAAATATTATATCCATGTGAGATCATGATTCACAAAAATTAACAAGCACCAAATAATTCAAATATCCTCGATTGTCAACTTGTCACGTTTCAGCTTCATACAGTTTCTAAAATAATAAAAAGCGTATGGCTTTTAATGGTGGGGAAACCCTTACGGGTAGTTCCACCTCGTCGTTTGAACCATGTTATGGGGAATATGGAGGACGTAGCCTAGGCCTCATTTTTTAGGTGGGTTCCGAACCACCAGGTAAGTGGTAATAAAACTTATCAAGTAGCCATATCACAGTATCCTATCCTATAATTTTGAACGAGCAAATTCTGTATGTAAGTAGCCTATGTGTGTATTTATGTCAAAGACGGCTCTAACTATTTTTGATGAAATCACGAATATGGGAGCTTTTTGGTGCAAAAATACGATTTCGCTAGGTCTCATTCCTGTAAAAACTCGCTGAAGGACACTAAAGGAGAATTCTATCCGTAAAGAACAGCTTATAGAAGACAACAGTTTTTAATCATTTGGTAGGCCCCTTAGCAGCGTTATTTACGCTGTCACGTATGAAACATATGACTGAAAGTCAAAGCTCAGCTTATGTTTTATCCATTATTTCTTTGATGAAAAACAAACTTTTCTAATATTGCAATTCAATCAAACAAGAAATAGCATTTTACATTTTTTCATAAGTTTTGATATTTTGAATTACAATAACTCTGGGCCTAGGCAAGCTACGAAGATTGTGCCAGGCTCTAGCCTCTAGAGAATTGCACAGATAACCTTTAAGGAAATAATCCCCCTTCAAATAATCATCTTCGATATTCAAGATACACATCAAAACATTCACCCCTTCCCATCCTCCGGAGCGGAGCTGGGACCCCCGATATTACTAATTACATTGATGATGTGCATCATTGCACAGATATATATTTACAACATAAAAACTGCTGTTTAAATATTATATATGATAAATATATATCTATACACCAGAGCAAAATTTTCAATGAAATTAGTCTATATATCAATCTATATAAACCTGTATTAAGGTATGTTTCAATGAGAAGGTGCTGATGATAACTGGAAATACTATTTTGAAATCTAATGCAAATTCCATTTTTTATGATGAAAACTTTTATTTCCCATATATAGCCATACATATATATAGTACTGAAGACCTGAGAACCTTTTTTTTCTTTCGTCTCAATAAAGATTAAGGAGTGGGCCAATTGTATTGGCCAACGAACTCGATTTGTATAAAATTTGGAAGAATACCTGTATGTGTTCAAAATTTGAAGTTGATTGGTCAAAGCGAACGAAAGTTATTGTCGAACATACATGCCCACAGACAGCCGCGAGCCTTGAGTCAAACCAAAACTAAGAAATCGCTACGCTCATTCAACAAAGCTTCATGATAAGAATAGTCGCTTGTCAATTGATTGGGCCAGTGCCGTACTGTTATTGAGTCAAAGGCAGGCAAAACGCGTTTTTCCAAGCTGACATTCTGACTAGTCTAATTGAGAGATTCTTAGAGGATTTTGACCGTATTTCAATCAACTGGTGAAACCAATTAATTCCATTTAATACCTTGAAATCTTGAGACAAAGATCATGAATGAGTATCGCCAAAAATGTAGGCAATTATACGATATTGTCAGCTACAGTGATCATGTTCAATACTATACCAACATGTAGACAAATGGACAAACATTCGGTATTAAAAAATCATGGTTTGAATTAACGAGTTTTTATTTTCAAACAACATGGTTCTGTTAGAAAATGTTTGGACCGTAAATAATGAGCGGTTGAGCTTCAAAAATCATGCAAAGTATTCTTAATGTACAGTATTCCCAAGCTTGCAAACAAACTTCAACCGGCCACCATGTATTGCTTCAGAAATTACAATACCAAACACCTTCCACATTATTAAATAATGGCTTCATTGTCACTTTAGAAAGCAATTGAAAGAGTTTAAAACATCTAATTTTAAATAGTCTTAGAAAAATACATGCGCCTGTAACATTCAGCATTACTATTGAAGACACGAAAAAATCAGAAAATTCAGAAACGGTACCAATTTAGAGAAGACGCCATCCCACTAAATACGAATTCATATAATAAGCTGTTAATAAATTATTACGATCTCCGAATTTAGAAACAATCCATCATTAAAAATTCTGGATGTTCTTTTTGTAGTTATTGTTACGATTGGACTTGGTCGCTATTCGGACTGTGCTTTTAGAAGATTGGCAAAGTCCTAAATCATACTCTAGGACCTAAAGGTTGCCAAATGTCATTTTCTCCAAAAACATATATTTTCTTTTTTCAAATTATTGAAAAACATTTCACACACCGCAAACACATGCAGATTTTTTTTTAATATTTGCGATCAATGACAAGGAATCCCTGGATAGATCGCGTCATAATGAGCACTACGTAAGACTTAGTCATACTTTGGCTATTATTAACAACAACAACAACAACAAATTTATTTGTTCACTAGAAATACATTAGAATGTATTTGAATACATGGAATAAAATATTCCGAAAACAGTCTCCCTGATCCTCGAATTCCATTCTCTGAATACTATTTGGATTTGAATTTACTTTACTTTTACTTTCTTACTATTTTACTTACTTACTTTTTTTTACTTTTTAGATTTGAATATTTTTTGTGCAATTTGGTGGTCACATGTACAAATGTGAAGAATAACTGATTACTAGTGGCCCTTTTGCAAAAGTTTAGCACCCTACTTGAGGGTTGATCGGTCTTTGATGTGACTAATTTACTTTGAGATAAACTCTGGTCGTCAATTGAATCGATAATATAGGCAATTGAATGAATTATAGAATGGATATCTGTGCAAATTTGTGCTTGGATGAAACTTCAGTGCAAAAGTGAAGGATAACTCATATCTAATGGCCATTTGAAGAGACGAGCAGCCTAGTTGAGGGCAGATTGTTCTTCTGATTTACCTTGAGATTGCCTTTGGTCGTGAACGCTTTGTGACAGATGGTGCAACGAAACGGCTTGTCGCCTGTGTGCGTACGCATGTGAATCTGCAGGGCTGACGACGATGAGAAGTTCTTATTGCAAACATGGCACAAGTGTTTTGGCAAGCCTGGAAACACACGCACAACACGCACACACGTGCTGTTAGTGATGACATTCATACCCTCTTCAACGTTAAATCACATTTACAACATATACAGCACCTTTATAATATTAAACGATCGATTTAAACATTAAGCAATTAGAAGTTCTTTTTCCTTTAACGAAGTTATTGTAATACAATTATTTTATCCATGTCATAAACATTGTTAGACAGGTTTGCCAAATCACTGAGCACCATACAAAATAAAATTATTAGAAAAAACAAATGAGTTATGAGCGAAGCTTTTACTTGTTTGCTCCCTTTTGGTTTGTTTTTTTTTTTTCAAAAGTGAAGCGTAGGTTAGTGAGGCGCAGGAAGCCAATCATAGTAGTCCAAGAATCAATTAGTGATGAAATTTGTTTAGTTAATTGAAAAATTTGAAATGTTAATCTCACCCCATGTAAGTTATGTACATTGTTGAGAGATGATGCATTGATTTACTAGAAATGGAATCACTCTAATTTCTACTGATCATCAGCCTTCGATGTTCAAGATACTTATGATATGTTCATCGGAGCTTTTGGGTGCCACATTCATTTATAAATTCACTTAAATTACGATATTCACTTCAAATAAGAACATCTCCAACGGTAGTTTCAGTAGAGTAGCTTCAATATTTTAGAACCTTACAAAAGGCCTACATTATAAGGCCTACACATCTTTAGATTCATTTTTATCTTCATATTGCTGAAGTAGTGATTGGCAAAACATATGGATTATGAAGAGAAAATTAATTTATATATATTAAGCAATGGCTGAATTGAAGGTATGGATGAGTTAGCTGAGAGTCAACGATTTGATGTTTATGATTCAATCCATTACAGTTCTAAGACAATCCCTTAGGATTTTAATGGTGCTCAGCTAGATGGCTTTACATATCAGATATAACTGTCATCACCTGAATAAATAATTTAAAGTAGATTCGGCTTCAGATAATTTGAGACTTTTCTAGACGGTATGTGACAAATGACAAACCGTACTCAGTTAATTATTGTTAATAAAGAGTGTGGAACAATGGGGGTTTCCAGAGTTATAGCAGTATTTTAAAGCATTTTTATATGCTCGTTGTGGTTAATTAAAAAAAGATTCAGGTTTTTAATTATTTGAGATTTATTTTTAGGATTTGAGACAAATGACTTTATACTGAATTTGAAATGTGGAACAATGGCATTCCGGATTTCTCTCTTATAGAAAGTATTTTACAGAATTTCATAGCCATTTGCAGCATTTTATAGTTTTATATATATATCTATTTCTATAGAAGTTCCAATATCAGCGAAGACTCATCATTAGCCCTATAATACTCAGTTTGCATTATCGAGCTAATGTATAAAATTTAACTATAGAATGCTCCAAATTCAAAAACTTGTAAATACTAAATTTAGAAATTGATAGTTCGTGTTAGTGTATTGATATGATGAACAGAGTTGAAAGAGCAATAGAGACAAAGATTTGTAGCGGGTATAATAGCAAAAGTGGATAATACATACTTGGTTGGCGTTTAGGTAGGGTGAGCGCTGGCTCCTCGAGTAAGGGTGAGCGTGACCTCTTGATAGCGGAAGGCTCTGGCTTGATGGAGGCGGCGCCAGGAGACGAGCCAGGGGCCACCGGCAGCGTGAGTCCGGGTAGAGGCTCGACAGACATGGGTCGCAGGAGGCCCTCGCTGCTCGCATTGCTGCTCGCCTCGTCCGAACACATCTGACTACTGCCGCCTCCGATCGACGAGCCAGTGCCGCCTCCCGACTTATGCTCGAACAAGTGAGGCGGCATGTCGCGGATCTTATGCGTTAGCATGTGCTGCTTCATATTTCCCTGCAAAAAATTGCAGCAACATAAACATTGATGACTGTCATAACACATAGCAAACGAGATACTCTTATCACACTATACAAAAGTTGAAAATAATAATTATGACTTTAAAATTGTTTCTGCATAAGTTATCTCTAAATAATAGGTGATAAATTTATTTCACAGTACCGTATAGGCCTACAATTCTAATAAAAACAAAAGACAAGAATAATATAACAATAAAAAATACAGTAAAACTGTCACATCCGGATCAATGTGGCAACCGATCAATTCGGTTATGGCAAACTCCGGATGTCACTAGACCATTTGAAAATAGCTACAGAAAGCCTGTGCCTAGTTAAGTTTATTATATATCTTTATATCGTTAGATATAAAAATATATCTATTTTTTATCGTTAGACATATATGACATAATATAAGAGTATTGAAATACACCACTGTACATTGATATGAAGTTAAAATAGGTGAAAATTATTTGCTACATGGACAGTTTTATCATGTACCCTAACAAATCCTCAAATTTTTATAAATCTTCTGTTCTTTTATTAGGTCTTCAATCGATTTCACTTAAAAATTCTGTAAAACATTTATATCATTATCATTTTCCATAAACATTCAAAATTTGATCAAGCTTCAACAGTGCATTCTATTTTTGTTCATATTTCAGAAATTAAAATTACAATATATTTTCAGTTATTGATTTATACAATCAAATAAGTAATTTATCATTTTTGAAATAGAAGAGCCTGCATTACATTAATTATTAGAAATAATGAGTTATAAAGAATTGGAATAAACTGATAATAATGAATGATAGGAGATATAATTTAAATGATTGATACAATAAAATAAGTAATTAAGCAAATTTAAAATAAAATAGTAATAATAATGACAATAATAATAAGCTTCCATAAAACACAAGAAAAAACAATAAGCTATAAAGAATTAGAATGATAAATGAAAACAAATTTAAATTCTATTCTTCTAATGAAAGAAATTTTGGAAGGTTGAAAAGTTTTTACGGTTTTATAAGAGAATCAAATTGCTCATGTGTATTTCAAATATTGCAGTAGATCCTGGGCTGGCACATGCTTACTATACTATAATACAACTAGTTTTAATTTGAATGGAAAACTTTAACTACGATGATCGACAAACGCTTGATTTGATAGCTTGCTTGGTCATATTCCAAGGAAGCGTCTAATCTGAGATGATCCCAACCCCAACCGTTTGTTCTCAACAAACAAAAATAGCTGAGTGTTAACTATGGTGGCCGTTGTTTACAATTGTTATTCACTTTCTTTGACTGAGACATTGGAGAGAAGAGAAGATAATCAATGATGCGACTAGAAGCGAGTGTTCGCACTTCGCGGTTCCCACAGTACGAGGCACTGATTTCTCATAGATATTTGAGCTTATATTGAAAGACAATATCACAATCAACACTCTTTACCACAAATAATGTGGTAACTAATTGTGGAATACAAGTTTAATCTTCTTAGTAGTTCAGAGTATGATTATCTATTCTTCATTGAATTTCTTATGCCCGGTTTCTGAGTTGTTCATTAAGTTTAATGGAACATTAACCCATTGCCCCAGCATTGAGTTAATGGTACATTAAGTTAATGAACAACTCAGAAACCGGACATTAGTCTTTAAAAAGTTACTAGATAAAATTTTCATACACAAATTTCAAGTTCACTATACTGTTATGCCAGTACAGAATCGTTATATGGGAATTTTCTCTAATGTTCCGGTTTCAACATTTTATGAATAAGCTACCATACGCATGAAGCTTGTGCGCTAGTTGGTAAAAGTTTTTATTGATTTAAGTTTAATGAAAATTATGAACAATTGACAAAGTGGGACAAATTTTGAGCTGTAATTAACGAGAATTTAGGGCTGATACACGCAAATTTTGGCATTTATTTCATTGACGATACAACACAAACATATCAACCAATTTGTGGGTTAAAATCTATAAAATTAAAATCGTTTCAATAATATGTATTTCCTCCTCTATTTGAGATGCAAGCCCATATTAAACACCGTTAAGTTTGTCGGTTCTGGCTGCCTGAAAACAGTCGTTATTTAAAATCAGAGGCCTTAAACGTAATCAAAACTGAACTTATCTAAAGTTATGTAAATCTGAAAACTTATGGAAAATCAGACACTAAATCAGCCTGAATTTAAACCTGAATCAATCAGGTCTCTCGATATTATTATTTATAAACTATACATTAAACGGGATATCCAAAATTACCTCAAGCTCCTCCACATCGATGAAATCAATTTTTTGTTAAAGCTCTAGTCCTCAAAAATATCTCTCTAATATGAAAGTAAATATCATAATTAACTAATATTCAATCGAATATTGAATATCTAATTAACATCTTTGGGTCATTTCCAATCTAAATTGGAGTAAGCATCATGTCCTGTTCTCCTGTTTTTCGCTTATATCATTCGAAATAAATACGTAAGTAGGGCACTGGAAAAACAGTTTCGAGTTTGAGTTATAACTTGGATAATATTTTGAACATAGCGTAAAAAACTAGCTTCTCGTATATTCTGCAATGAATGGTATCATGGACTCCTCTAACAGGAGGCCATGATGGTATGGGTGAATTTGAAGCGGAGCGTTGAAGCGGAGAGCGATCTTGTTTGGTATGACGGATTCTGGCTGTGTTGAAATGTGATGGAGCGCGGTAGGAGGAAGGGATTAATATTTGACGAGGAGGTATGAAATTGAAGCTCTCACTGCGCAAAGGGAAATAAAACAGTTGTAAAGGAGAGCTCCAAGCGACGAAACCGACCATAAAATCAGCCTCTTGTAAAAGCAAATGGCACTCGGTGGCACATGCCATCATACATTCATACCTGGGCTCAGCTGAGCCTCTCCACCCCTCTTCTGACTCATGAATATTCTGGCTTCAGCTTCACAATGGACCCGCGCCATAAAACACATAAAAAATCTCCATTTCTCGGCGAGAAATGCTCCCTGCATGTGTCAACATCGCATTCGAATGCGAACTGCTGTTGATGTGCTTGGAAATAATAGGGAATAATGGCGCACATTTTGATGATTTTCGTGGCATTGTAATAGCCTACTGTCTCATGAGAATAAGTTCAAAGGTGACAGAATAGACTTGGAAATTGGGTCGAATAAAAATATTAGACTAAATGAACTAACAGAAGGAAACATACTACGTGATATAAGGGGGTGGGCTACTAGAAAAATGATTCAAATCAATCAATGAACAGTGAATGTGTTTGCTCACAGATGTCGTGTTAAATACATCAACAATTAATTAAAAAATTGCTTCAATAAATGAAAATGATTATTATTGGATTTTATTCTAGGCATGTGAGCTAAATTTCGAACTTAATAAATCAATTTTGTTGTCATGATGCTAAGGATTTATTCACCTCTAAAGGATAATAACCAAAGCAAACAAATGCTGTGGAATGGTATTGGCGCAGCAAAAATATAACTATTACACAGCATGTGTTCAATTTTGAGATGGTGATTATTCACGAATAACAAATAGCTTAGTTTAGAATATTATATGCTCCACTGTGCAAGCACTCTTGAAAGACATTATTTATTCAGACAATTGGAGTATGGATTTTATTCTACTTAAGCGATTTTATTTTACTAAAGGACATTTTTGATTGCTGTTCATTGTTGAAAATATATTCAGTTCCAACTAGGGACTGTCAGAATGCTCAATATCAATTATTTAGTTGGAACCAGCCCTCATAGTAGCATAGTGATGGTGAATGCGTAATGTGCTACATCGATTGGACAGGCAATAACTGAAACGATAATGGCACTGCTACAGTACTGCTAGTAATTCAGCCGCTAAACACGTAGTTGAAAGTAACCGGGAAAGCGTGGACTCGGCCAGGGACAAACATGGCTACTTTTGTGATTAGTTCAAAATCCGTGTAATAGAACGATTCTATCTATTATTACAGGTCGTATCAGTCGTTTGCATTAGCGGTAGTTGGTTGCAATGTTCTGTAAATCAACGTTTTTGATAGCGGTCTAATCACATGCAGTATTCTGTTCACCCCTGGCCATGCGCCATCCCTCCAAACTGCAACCAGCGGGAAAACTACCAGAGGCTGGCGAGCCGCTCTCACTCATTGTCAATACAGCCTTGCGATATCAGCGGGGTCGACAAATTGCGTATTTGCCAAATTTTAATCCCAGTGAATGCGACTGATTCATTTCAATGGTCATTCATTCATTCATTCACGACTCAATCCCCATTTTAACGATTGCTATTTCAAATTTTATTCGCAGCTGTATTACTCGTCATCGAGCTTGATATGTTTTTCGAGTGCGCGAAAAACCCGTATTGGAAGGACCAAGTGAAAGACTACATTCCCGGAACGATTATCCTCCATGCCAGTAGTGGCAGTTTTGAAAGGGTATAGCTTTTCGAATACATCCATCCTGCCAGATTCAGGCAGAGCTCATGAAGCGGAACAAATGGATTGCTGTTCCAAAACGTAACTGATTTAACAGTGATGTGATTGCATGAGCAATAGCTTTCAGGCTCCTCATGGTTGTCTCTATAAAACAATCTCCAAATAGAGAATATTTTCAACTAGAGAATTAAATTAAAGTGCATAAAAATATTGCATTCATTCATTATTGAAAACTATAAAGTATATGAATACAAAAATAATTTTTAAAATAAGTCAGCAGTACGAAGTCATAAATGGATAATGTCATGAAGTCATAGTTCTAAGCTACTTTTTAAAATTATTTTGTCCTTTAGTGAAATTAATAAATTAGTACTGGTAAAACCTACAAAATTATTCAACTAAGTTCTCACAAATATATTTTTATTTTGTGTTAAAATCCTATCTTTTTACCCCCGTTACAGGCGAATTCCCTCGTTAGGTTTATTCAGTTGTGATTATCAATAGTCTGAATGTCCATTCTAATAAAATTGAGATTTTACCCATTATCGTGATTTGATCATCATATTCTTGAGTGGATGGAATTTTCCAAGTTACTTTGATCAGGCTGCGTTAGTTTGACACTTGGAGGTGGCCCAAAACGTTTACCGACAAACTTGATAGTGTACATCCATAAATAGGTTTCAAGTTCATCGAATCTGTCATAGGTTTATGACGTAATAAACTAAAGATACAAATAAAGAAAAGGGTGAAGTTATAACTCTAATAGAATTATGAATAAAACCAAACGAAACAGGCAGTTAGGACTGATTCTACCTTGGTGGAGAATCCTCGGTCGCAAATAGTACACTTGAAGGGTCTTTCCTTGGTATGACTCCTGTAATGAATCTCCAAGGCCGAATTGCAGGCGAAAGTCTTGAAGCACAGGTTGCAGGTGGTGTTCCCTCTCACTGATACAAAAACAGACCACACGTTAAAACATGTCAGGTTATTGGGAGTAGATGACCAAAACTTAAAACAAGAATCCGATCATTGACCTCCATTTTGATATTAAATTTAATTTTTTTCGCTCACAAATCATTCTTATCAGTAAAAATCATAAAATTGTAAAATAATATTAGTAGTGCATTATAATTTTAAAATTTCACAATATATGTGGAGTTCATTCAAACATGCAAAATGACTATCAATCTCAACTATAACGTAATTATTCTTTGTCCTTTCTCTTTAAAACTATTCAAAATTTAGATTTCCTCTCCTATTCTTGACTATTCCTACATCTGCACTCTCGTTTTGCTCTTCTGAGGTCTAGGAGAAACGGTGGCTGATTGATGACTGGCGAGTAAGAAGTAGCGAAAGAAATGCTCTTACTTTTAGTTGGTGCTATAATAGATCTATACTTGGGCCAATCTAGTCTTTAGGCCCACTTTTGATAGGCGCTGGACTCTGCGAATTCCTTCCAACATACTTTCACTAGCAGACAACCTCACAGCTATTTATAAAGGTTTTGCCAGCTAAAATCCATCACCTATATTTAAATAGGGGACGATGTACTACCAGGCATCAAAATGTCAATGCATATTGAAGTGCCATACGATTTTGCACTTTCAAGTCTGTATTTTAGGAATTTTTGAACTTATGCCAAGCCACTAAACGCAATCTACGCTCACAAATTCCACTGATAATGAATTTGGATGCGTATTATCAGCGGGTACAAAATAAGTGACTTTTTTAGCAATGCCTTAATCTCGACTCATCATGTTTGACATTTAGGGGAATTAAAGTGAACACTGTCCATTTCATACCATCAATTATTGCCTTGAGAGAATTGGAAACAGATTCAGTTGATTCATTTGCGATTTCTGATGGATGAACAACAATCCAACAAATAGTAAAGTATCAGCCCACACAATATCAGATATAAATAGATTAATAATTTTTTTTTATTAAATTGATATTCTATTGTCTTGATAAAGCGTTATTATTTATATAAAAATTTGAAGTGTTATCAATATTTTGTTGAAAATTCTCTCCATCATTAGAAAAGTGAACTTTCAGTAAACCTGGCATCAGCTCAGCTACATGTGCAACATGTTTCAAACTTCAGAGGCTATTAAACATTGTTGTCTGCGATTAGATAAGACTCTGGCTGGCTTTGTTTACTTGCATTCTTGAATTCGAATCTCATTCAGCCATGAATGTTTCTCGTCATTCACCCATTGATCTCATTACTCACGCACATGTCTCAAGACTCATGTGAGCATAGTCTGACTGAAAAAAATCACCACTAATTTTTATTTGGTGGTTTATATCATTTTTAGCTTTTTTTTTTCAAAGAAAGCTGAAATTGGTGCAGACACCTACCTCCAGGTCCAACAGCAAGGCCAATTGGGCTGAACGCTGTAGAGTTGAGCACAGACGAGGTGAGTGTTGACAAGGCTGACGTCATGAGTGGCGATGATGCACAAACAGGGGGCAGCAGACCGAAGCTTGAAAAGTGTGGTGGACCGGGCGCTGGAGAGGCTCCTGGTGTGTGCACTGAGTGAGCACGGGGTGTCAAGTCAAGTGCGCCCAATGAGTTGGACTCTGAGGGTGCTGGACTAGGAGGTCGCTGGGCCGATGACGCCGGTCGAGGGATCTGGACAGGGTGTGATGGGTGGGGAGATGGTGTCAGCTGCCCCTCAGACCCGCTTGGACTATCCAACCCTCTGGAGCCTGCAGGCGACTTTTCGCCGTTCACTGGAATAGGGTTGAATGTTTGGTTATTGCACAAGTCTTTATTTAAATTTCTTAAATGAGAAGCAGAATTGAATTGGGAGGCAATTGTATCAATAGTTCGCACTTGATTTTCCAAGGCTGCTAATGAGGTAGAAAAAGCCGGGTAAGACGGCATGGAGCTACAACTAGTGAACATTTCATCAGATTTAGAGTTGTCTTTGGGCTTGATATCACTGCCAAAAGTAGGCTTTTCATCCTGCGAGCCAGATATAGGGCTACGGGAGAGACCTGGGGAAAGGAATGAATCATTGGAAATTTGATTGAGGTGGAGGAAAGATGAGGGAGAAGGAGCAGAGCCGGATAGCAGAGGCATAGGAGGTGGGTGCAAGTAGTCTTTGATTTCAGCTGCTTGAATTTGTTCAGGCGACAGGTCAGTTGGCTCTCCCGTGTGCAGGCGAATGTGTTGTTGCAGTACCAGACCATTGGTAAACTTCTTGTGACAGACAGGGCACTGGTGAAGCACCCTCATTGGTGGCTTGATCCTGTGCACGCCCATGTGCGTTTTCAGGTTGCCCTTTGTTGTGAAAGCCCTACCACATATTTTGCACTTGAAGGGTCTTTCACCTGTATGTGTGCGATAGTGCATCTGCAGGGCACTCTTACAAGAAAGAACCCTCTGACAAATGATGCACTGATTTGGGTCAGTTAATTTATGCTCTATGTTATCAACCAGTTGTTGTAGCTTGGATGTTTCAGAGGTCTTAGTTATTTCTATAAGACTCTCCCAAGAGTTATCATTGCTTCCAGGTCTAGGTAGGAGACTGGAATAAATTGCTGGATCTTGAGAAGGATCATAGTCACCAGGTGTGACAGTAAAGGATCTATTATGGTTGTCTCCAGAAGAGGTGCTACTGGGAGGAGAGACAGTACCAGGGAAAGGGAATGAAGGAGGCAATCGTTGATCTGCTGATATAGAAAATTGAACAATGTCTGACGTACTTTTGTTAGAGAGGTTCTCTGGTTGCTCCTGCAGGCTGTCATCATTCTTCTCCATACTTGGACTATCTTCCCTTGTCAGTAGATCTTCATTGCTGTACTTGCTGTCCAAACTGCAGTCATCATATGGAGATGGTGATGGATATCGCTCATTGTCAGGGTCAAGCTCAGATTCTCCTTCAGCCTCTAGCTCTTGCTTTGGACTTAAGCGGCTGTTGACATATGGTGGGTCACCAGACTCTGACTTGGATCTCATTTCTTCATCAACAGTCTCTTTTTTGAACCGTTCACCTGACTCAGAAACTGGTGGAGAAGAAGAACTTGCTGGTTTGCTAAGGTTTTCTGGCATCTCTTGCTCTCCTCGTGGACTGTAGAGAGATAGAGGTAGGATAGGTTTAACAAGAGAAGGATCTTGAGGCCTATGATGTGGTGGGAGCAACAAGTCATGAGGTGGAGGTTGAGGTGGTCTATACATAGGCAGGCTCGCAGGAGGGAAAGGTGGGCTGTTTGGGAATGGTGGACGAGGGATTGAATGAGGGTGGTGTGGAGGTGCTCCTGGTGGCAGGCTTTGGTGTGCCCCCATTTGGGCAATAAGAGGTGGGTGATACTTGTCCAAATGCTCAGGCACTGGGTTTGGATTCATTTTTATGTGTGGGAATTTTGAGGTATGCCTCTGAAAGTGCACCTTGAGGTTGCCCTTGGTAGTGAATCGACTGCCACAAACATTGCACTTGAATGGTCGCTCACCTGTGTGCGATCTGATATGTATTTGGAGTGCAGAGTCACTGCCAAACACCTTCCCACAGTAGCGACAGCAGTGTTTGAGGGATAGCTGAACACCAGACTTGGAGTCATAGGCTGCACGCTTTTTGAAAGCAACCTCATCAGCCATGTTGTTATTAGCTAGCAAGCTTTGACTGGCATTGTCTAACATATCTTCTGTTCTTCGTTTCAACATTTCCAGTGAGTTTGGCCCATTTGGAGAGGGAGGAGGGTCGAAATTTGTGATAATGGAAGAGGCAAAGCTTGATGATATTGAACAAGGTGGCAAGGAAGCAGGTTGGGCAGGGGGTGATGTTGGAGGAGGTTTGGGAGTTGGTGGTTTTGTAGAAGTAGGAGTCAGAGCCTGCGAGTGAGAGGATGGGGGTATTGACTGGGTGGCAGGTGGGGTGGAGGTAGGGACAGAGGCGCCAACGACAGTTGCTGCTGAAGATGTGTTTGCCTGGTGTTTGATTGCTGCTGCTGCTGCTGCTGCTGCTGCTGCTGCTGCTGCTGCTGCTGCTGCACTTGCTGTGGTGGCAGGAGGTGCTGGTGGGTCAGGCACTAGAAGAGGCGTGGATAGTGGAGTGGTGGGTGGTGATGCTTCCTTTAGTGGTGGAAGGCCACCATTGTCTTGCAGCTGCTGCTGGAGCTGCTGGATAAGCCTCAGTTGCATCATTTGTTGCGTTTGCAATGTGTAGATAGTTGAGTGTAACACAGCTAAGTTCTGGAGTGCAGCTGGGTTGTCTGCATTATTTGCCATAGCAGTAGCTGCAAACTGGGCAACAGCCACTTTGGTATTTTGCAGTGCTTCAAGGGTGACATGACCTGGTACAGCAGGAACAGGAAAGCCTCCTAATCCCTGGAAGCCCAGTCCAGCCAAATCTCCAGCAAGCGAGTCAGCATCAGCTTCTGCTTCAGCATCCACTTCAGCTTCTCCTTCACCTATGCTATTGTTGTTCTCAGCATCTTGTCGCTGTCGCCTTGCCTCTTCTCTTGTCTTACAGATGGCCTCCTCTGCTACACACTCTTCCTCTTCATCTTCATCACCAGTCGCTATCGTTTCTTCGTTCTCTACTGACATTGGACTGTCTAGTTCGTCTTTTCTTCCCTCAATTTCTTTTTCTGCTTCACAACCCAATTCCTCACTCAACTTGCAGCCAGATGTACTACCAGTATCCTCTTCTGAGCTTGATGCTGAACTTTCCCCTGAAACAAAAATATGATAATTTGTTAGCCTTATCACAACATTCCAAGAAACTATGAAAATGATATCTATGAATAGATAATAATCATCATTCCCTCATAAATAATTTAGAACTTGATATAAAATTGGTTGATTTTTCAAATTGTAAATACGAAATGCTAAAACAGTACTGGTCTAAAAAAAATAGAAGAAGCAGAATCAATGCTTTCTTCTTGTTCATAAGGGCATGATCTCATGATTGCTTGTTGACTAGATGATGAGATTGCTTCAGTTAGGACACCTTTGTCAGGAAGAATGCTCTGTACTTCACTTGAGTCGTGGACTACTGCGTAAATAAAGCTAAGAAACTAATTTTCTCTACCAATAACAATTTATTGGTACGTTACAAACTCGAGGATTACGTTAGTTATGAAACAAATGTCAGACTAGAGGTTTGTTTAATAAGAAAGAGGAAGTTAGTTTCCAACTCATAACTCATTCGTTATTTCATTCAGTTATACATTAAATCACAGCAAAATACAGATCACAGTCTAATAGAATTTTAAAAATGGTAGATTACAGTGAATTGATAAATGATAGATAACGAATTTTCCACCATAAGTAAAAGGATGCGACTCTTCTGGAATTTATCGACTCTTCACAAATTTTTATAATTTATTACTCATACACCCATTTTTATAACTTATTACACTACTCTGTCACTCTTTTATAACTTGTTACTCATTTATCACTCATGATCATTTTATAACGTGTTTATTTGTAAACGTGAGGGCCTAAATCTACATCTACAGTTTCGATTTGTCAAGTTATTGCTGAGTTTTAGAAAGAGTGAGAGAGAGTGTGTGAAAAAGTACATAGAATGAAAGCTAATACTGTATTATGAAATGGAATTCATATTTTTCTCAGATAGGATGTTGACGTTATTGATGAGTTAGAAATGAGAGTGTAGAAAAGACAAAGAGTAACGGTGGAGACTGATTGATATTTGTCTGTAACGCAGAGATGCACCGAGCGGCAGTTTCAGAAATGAAAGCCAGCCAGGCGTTAGCCAGTTGCCGCCCCCAAGCTTTCAGTTATGATTTATGAAGAATGCAGGGCATTGTTGTGTGACCTGCGCAGAGAGTAGGACGAATGAGCGCAGGAGCCTGTTGGATGAGGGGCGGGGGTGGTAGACAGTTATCATTTCATAACTCGATCTAGCCAATGGGAAGAGAGTCCAGGTCGTCCGTCATCTCGCCACGACGCCTCGAAAATATGGCCGTGGCCGACGCTAATCTCATCGCTATTAATAGCAGGCCGACGCTCGCATACATCAAACGACGCCTGACGTCGAGACGCTTCGAAAAATAATTCCCTATAAACGATTTTTCACAGTCCTGCTATTGCAGCAAAACTTTTATAAATAAGGCCCGCTTCAGCCTAGAGGAGGTGATTTCTCCGGCAGAGAAATAAATAATCTAGAGTAGGACAATGGTGCGGCCGACCGGCTCATATCTCTCCACACCTGGACCGCTTCTGCTGCTACTCTCGGTTCAGCCCATGATTAATGGTGGTGACACTTGCGCTGACGTCGAGCGACACGCTTTGGAAAAATAGAACCCGACAGACATTTTTCACTCCGCCTCTAGCGTTGTTTAATATAAAAATTATACTTCTGTATAAGTTATCGGCTGACAAAAATAGCGGTGCGCTTTCACGAGCAACGGCAAGTTGACCGGAAGCTCTTATTTGACTAATTTGAAAGTTAGATGAGTATTAAATTATTTCCTAGCTACTTTAATTAGAAGATGTTAATTAGACGCCAAAATCTCTCTGTCCAAAGTCAGACCCGAAACTCAATTAAACTGTTACAGTTTGGATCGTAATGATGATAAAAAATCAATTGGGCTTACAAAATGGTAGTCAATAAAATTGCAACATGACTCAATAAATATGTACTAGATATTTAGTTGATATTTCAGTTTATAAGATCAGAGTCTATTCAAAATATGAGTGATTTCAATTGCAGAACAATGATTTCTCAACAATTAAAACAAATTGCGAGTTTGACATGATTTATCTCTCATTCATATTGTGAGAACAAGAAGATCGAAATAAGAAAAAAACATTTGAAGGAGGATCAAACTTTCTAAACTATATTGAGATTTGAATTTTATAAAATGGGTTATAGGCTAATTGATAGTTGGACTTGAATGAAGCTGATAAACTTCTCCTACCACATAAATACCCACTCCTCACAAATATATCGAAAAATACTGAATCAAGGATGCATTGCTAAATTATGCTTAATTCCAAAATTCTCCAGTACAGGAGGGAGGAGGTATACTACTTCACAATAAATTAATTAAATAAACAGTGTGACAATGGAAAATATTAATGAATTTGATTAATGAATTTTGTAATTTTTTAATAGAAATGTTTTTTATTGTTGGTGAATTCTGTCACACAAGATGTCAAGTTATCTTCTGATTAGCTGCAAAACTCTACATGAAAATAAACTTTAATTTGTGTATGAATGTTGGATTTCATTTGATTTCATTTTGGTTCACTTCGATAATTAATGCTTCCATTCTCTTGATGGACAGATGTTTATGAATATAATTTTTTGTTGGATGATGACATTGCGATTGTTTGGCACCCAATGGGAAAGACACGACAATGATAGCATAAACAGTTGTAGCGGCCGGGCGTGAACACTTTGTCTGGACCAATTGAAACGCGGCGTTGTTAGCGCCGATCGACGCTTTTTTCGTGTTCGACCTCCACCGCGCGATCTGTCAGAAATATGCTAAGGAAAGGTGGAAAGGATGGATGGTTAGTCGGCCGGAAGTGTAGAAATCAAAGCATGAACTAACGCGCATGAATAGATCGCACCGGCATGGGAACGCTGCGGAGGAGACTGACGGTGGCCGCCTCCGGCGTGGAGCAGGTGGCTCCCGGACGCCTCCCGGACCATCCGATTCTGGTCGCACGTCGTTGTCAAATCAGCCGTGCTTAATAACGCGATGATTCTATGACTGACAGCTACAACAAAAGAGCAGTGCCGACTCCCCCACCCTTTCAACTATTAAATCGTGCATGAAAAAACAAACGACCTCCGTCTCGATCGACACTGTCATGGATGATGGCATAGCCCACCTTCCAGGGTCATTAGGGTTCATGACAAATGACAAATTGCTCCAATATACTACACTTTGAGCGTAAACATTTTTTCCTTGTCTATAGTTGTCGAGTCTCCGACCATAACGATGGCTCTGACACTATTTAGCTGCTGCTACTGGATCTGATTGACTCAGGCTCCAATCTTCAACCATGCTATTCTCACCAGATTGATGAACGCCTATCAATAGCAGTTGACGATGTGAGTCCAAAATATAAATGAAAAACTTCCTACACCACAAACCGGGTCATTTAAAGGTGAAGAGACTGTTCCACTCTTCTACCAGTGCAAGGCCATTGAAAAATGTATTCAATGAACCAATTGTTAGAATTATTGTTTCTTGTATTGGTAGGAGATTGTGGAAGATCTAGACCTAGACTCTCAGGAGAATTTTTTAGATTATCTTCTACACGTTTACTCACTATGAAAAATAATTCACAACTGTTTGACTTGATTGTTCAACCATTGCAATGGAAATTATTTAGAAAAATAGAATTCGAAGCTCATTCAATTGGAATGGAAGCGAACAAATTCGAACTTGCTAAGATTAATTATAAAACAGGTCGAATATAGAACCTTGTTCTTTTTGGAAGTCAGTTGAAAAGCAATTGCCGATGGAAGCCTCAGCGTTGTGATTGATCATGGGAAGTCAGGTTACGTATAATATAATGAGACATTTTCACATGATTAAAAAATGTCCACTAAGGGGTAACGCAAAATATACAAACATTTTGCAGAGAAAGATCATAGTAGAGTGTGGAGATTCAATGATTTAAATGAAGGTTTAATGACACTCACTAACTTATAATGAGAGACAGGCCTAGGTATTGAAATTTGTGAGAATTGTTAGAAAACGGTCGAATAATAATAGACATGTGCGGATTGTTGGGAAGAATGAGCTAAACGCAGAGGGAGAAGTATTAGGCCCACATAGTGATGGGAGAAAGCTCTACAAAAGAGCCGACATACATTTTCTGGCGGACCGCAACAACCCTTCGCGAGTCAACCGGAAAATTGAAGATTCTACCCCTGCTTACCACTCTTCACTTATTGAAATTTCTTGGTCATTGCATCCAACCATGTCGCGTTCGAATTCAGTGATCATTCCGAACTGAAACCCTTCATTAATAAAATTTTGTAAGATAAAATCTTTATCTTTTTGAAGCATTGAGATTTTTATTTTTTCTCAAGTACAGTAAATTCCCGACTGTAAAATTGACTGTCGTGAATACTGCGTATAATTGCACTTTGCGGGTAAGCCGCAACATTGCCGATAGCGGTTGGACATGGCTGAAGTTACTAAAAACCAACACACATGTGCCTAAAAAATTAGTTTATTGTTTAGTCAAAGAATTATTTATGACTTTTAATACATTACAGTAATTAAAAAATCTATTTATGTATTTACGACAAATCTGAGTTTCAAAGCCATTTTTGGAGTATTTTTCTTGTTCGTACTTAAAGCCTTTTATTGCAGATGTGGGGATAATCGAGTGTTTACTGTTCTGAAGTATTGAGATTTTCCAAATTATTTAGTGTGAACAACACTCTGGTTAATAAAATGTTTTAGAGCTTATTGTTTTTTAGGCCTTCTTCATAGCCCAAAAGAGCTCAATTACTCCCAAAAATTGTACACTTGGAAATAATAACCTTTGTGAACAGTTATTAAACTTTGTTAACTTGGTTAAAATTGTAAACTTCTTGGAGTATTTGAATTTTTATCTAAGTAGAGTGAACTCACTGTTAAATGAAATGCTTTCCTGCTAGTTTCAGCTAAGTTCCAATAAGGTCAATTTAAAATAGCCAATTTGTTTTAGATGTAACTTCAGTTTCAATGACATACATGTGAAAACGATCAATTATTAAACTCATGAAACTCATGCTTCATTTGGCGATAAGTTAGGCATAATGATTGAGTCCCGAATACAAATATTATTAAAAGCTTGTTTTATAAAAATCTTTCAAAATTACTACTGATTTTCTGTATTACGTATTGCATCAATTGAAAGGCTCAGAATACAGTGAAAAATAAGCTCAACTAGCATTTGTATTTTAAGGAATAGTGCTCATTTGTATATCAATATGCCATGGTATCAATGTATTACTTCCAAGTCCTGGAGAAATGGTCTTTGCAACTGATTTTTACTATTTGACAGTAGGCGCAGGATTTTTGTGGTTATAGGTGCTGGTGGCAAGTCTGATCCTACAGAGCACACGCGTTCACGATGTTTGCGTTATATGAGCGAGTGTTATACGCAAGGCATCAGTATATATATATACGTCTGGGGCATGAGTTCAAGAGGAGGAAAAGAAAAGGAGGAAGAGAAGGAATTGAAGAGCAGCACGTGCCATTAAGTTAGACGGTGGGTGACGGCAAATGAATTAAAAAGGAGCCGAGCTCATCTTATTCACGGGCCTGACAAAAAATTAAAATTCTCCCAATTCTCGGATTTCTAAGTGGCGCGCCATGTGTTGTGTGTCATTCCAGCACTACTTTTGCTGCTGCTCATGTCGATGTGTGAGAGAGAGAGTGAGGAAGAACATGCTAGAACAGTTGGAAATGCTCGTCCAAGTGTACGGAGAGAGCCCGGCTGCGTTTGAAAGTATTTTCAACCGTTTCCTCTTTCATGGAAAAAGCGCTCTACTTGTAAAAACAGGCGGCGAGGGTTGATTCGTGTATGAGAAAGGGAAGAAAAAACCTGCGATGAGTATAAGTGTGTTGGTGTTTGTGTTTTGGAGGCTGACTGAAACGAAACGATAGCGCGAGAATGATTAAGAGTGTATAGTGCAGGTCTCCTGTACGTTGGGCAGATTGTCTGTATAAAAATAACTGAGACAATTACTTCATTAAATCTCGGGCAATCTTCAACGATCATCTCTCGCTCTTGACAGGAGTCAGGCGCGCGCGCACTCTCAACGACCGCCATCTTTTTCTTTTTCAAGTTTTGCTCGTCTAAAAATAATTAACAGTTGAAAATTCCGAATGAAATTAGAACGCCAAAGCGAGCAATAAATTAGGGCAGGACTGATGTCGCCTTTGTCATCAATTAGGCTTGCAGCTCTCTGGAATATTTTTCACCTTTCTTCATGAGTAAGCTGAACTTTAAGAGATGATTTGAAACAGAAAAAGGAGCAAGAGTCTTGACATTATTTAAGGAGGTATCCCCCTCCCTACGAAAATTTTTCTCAGTTAATGTAATCCTATGCTGGGTGATGCCAAGAGATTTTTATTTTCTTGTAAATTCTTATATTTGTAATAATTATTATTATAACAAAGAAATAAAAAAAAAAAAAAAAATCCTCCGAAAGTTTTAAGATTTTGACTTTAAGCTAAAACTATTCGAAATATCGATGATACTATTGGACCATAAAAAGTTATTAAACTATCCCACTGAGCTGTTTACTTTATCGATATCATTGAAGATATCATTCAAAGATATTATTATTATTATCATTAGGAAAAGCAAGTTAGATCAATTTGGTAGCTAAGTTAATTTCCTTATCCTTATCTGCATCCTAAAAGATCAAGTTAATTGAAATTATTGATCTTTGATAGTTCAGGATGAGGATTCTTGATTGTCTCTTTAACATAGCGTGAAGGCTTATCATGGACATTAATAATGAAACAATATAATTCCACTTAAATTTTTCGTTTTTGTTCTTCTTTTCTCTATGAAAATAACTCATACATTTATAAACAATCTTTGACTAGAAAATTACGATATGAACACCTAAGATTCCAAGTTACTGATTTCAATATTTTCGCGTTCAACTCCCATATATGTAATATTGATAATAATTATCGGGTTTTAAAAATAAGTTATGGAAAGAGCACAGAAGAAAAGGTTGATGCGATAACCAGTGAGTGATAACCCACATTTTTGGACTAGAAAAAGTGTACAAAACAACTGACTGAGAATTATACATGAGATCGAGATATTTTACTGTTCTTGAACAGAAAGAAAGTTTCATTTCGATGATTAATTCTCAGGCGAAGAAGTCAAAATTTTTCATCTTGAAGCTCCAACATTTCCCCAGAAAGTTTTTTGGGTAGAGAATGCTCAGCACATTCTGCCCCTATTTTGATAGAACACTAATTATGAGATATTAATAGCACGCGCCAGAATTTCAGTTTTGTGACGACTAATGTCCATGACGTCATTAGAGTGCTGTTGACAGACGCCGGAACCCTCTCTCATTCACTCACACGCTTGATCGGAAGAGAGAGAGAGAGAAAGAGAAAGAGTGGATGTGTCGGAAAATAAGGTAGTCGAGAGAAAAACACCCTGGTTCCGGTCTAGCAGGGAGAAATATTCAGCAGATTTTGACATATTTATAAGGGTGGGATGCGCGCACTTTGGGCAGGAGGAGAGACAAATGGAGCGCAATAAAACATCTGCATGCTGGTTTCACCCCTGCCGAAGAATTTCTTAAAATCTGGAATAAGTGAGGAACAGACAGCAGTGCCGGCGCACAGTGATGAAGGGGCTGGCAATAGAAGAAGAACGACAATCATAGAAAGCAGGAGATGAAGTAGAGAAATAAGAAGAAGGACAAAGTAGCAGGCCTGTGCCTTAAATCATAGTGGCACACGCCGCCAGGGGCTTGTGTCTCCTTTTTGCCTCTCAACTGTCTCTTTCTATTTCAGCCTCTTATCTGCCGTATCGGAAATCTGCATCCACAGGGGAAACATTTTCCTAATACATAATTATACTGCTATTTTTGTATGAACTTTATTGATTTGTTAGAAGAGCTCCGAACCATTAAATTAAATAATTTGGAATTTAATTTGTACTTATTCGAATAACATAATTAATTCTCATACCTATAGTGTACGATTCGATAATAATAATTCGTGTGATGATTGACATTTTTAGACAAAGGTAATAAATAATACTCATTTGGATTTCACACAAGTCAATAAGTTTGGATGACCACCGGAATTATGCCAAGTCCAGCTATGTGAAATTTACCTACTTATTAATCAATAGACTCATTACTGTATTGGATTTTTTGATATTATACTGATGGATTAGGTTCAATAACAGTTAGTTCTATAGATATCATAGTTATTATTCCAAAATCCGGAGATTATACACAAACACGTTTATTTCTTCTATTAAAAATAGTTGAAATGCTAATCTTAGTTGTCAATGGATACTTAGTTGTACTTTCAAAATTACAAATTTTAATTAAATGAGAGCTTAATTTTATTAATTGATCAATTGATTATTGGAATTTCAGTTATTGAATTTTTTTGGCTGATGATGCCTACATGAGTCCGAGACTTGTGCGTGGGTAATGAGGTGAATGATTTCACAAAATGCCTGACGGTGGAGCGGGATTCGAACTCACGACCGCTTAAACGACAGCAAGCTGAGGTCGCAACGCCCCAACCAACTGCGCTAAGCGGCCCGCCAAATTGAAAACAAGATTGATTCAATGAATTTTTTTCAAAATTATTATAAATCAGCTTCCAATTACATCGAAGAAAACGGTACTTTTTAATCAACAGTTCAGCTAAGAAAAACTATTCATCAATTTTCAATATTATTTGTAAAAATTCATAGATGATGCACATGTGCTGGTGCACTTTTATCTCCCTGAAAAACTATTATCCATCTATTACTTATTCACTAATATTCTTTTTAAGAAGGGTCTTGTTCATTCAAAACCTATGCTTTTCTTCTTCTCACGAACATAAAAATAACCCCTGAGGTCCATTTGGGCGATTCCTTTCAATCAGCTCTGCTATTTCTCTTTGGTTTGAGATATTTTTTCTCTATACTTTTCTTAGCTAAGTTAACCAGCAAATGTAATATTTTTTTGTATGCATGTGTGTATTTTTAATGTATGCATGTGTTTGTTCACATTTAACAATGTAAGTGCTTATTCTTGAAATAAACTGAAACTGAAACATCATTAGTCTACTATTATATTTCACTAGTTTATCAGCCTTTAGAGAAGAAGTTGGAGGTTGAAGTTTATTAAAAATATAATAGTTTGCATAGTAAGAGCTTGAGAGACTCTGTATGTGAGCTATTAAGAAAAAAATAATAATTACAATACTTTATTACAACTACTATAGTAATAATCACAATACTTTTACAATTAGAACTTGAAGTTTAAGTTCTTGTTGGACCCGGAAGTAGAGTGATCGAGTTAGGCCTTCTCAATTTCATAGCTGATATCGAGAAGCAGTATGAGTTATCCTACTGAGTGGCTTCCCTAATTTTCCACCCTGCAAGAATCGCGTTACAATATCATCGATGCGTAGGCCCAGTCTAGTATTCGCGGGGCCGCATGTTAATCATGCAGTTCGAACAGAAGCCATACGATAGCGGAAGTTCGCCTTGTTATAATTACTGTGTTTCCTCTCTACTAATCTAATGTTTTCTGTTCGACTCATCGATGTGATCTCTCTATGCTCTATGATTCACCCATTCATTATTCCAATATCCGGAAATTATACACAAACACGTTTATTTCATTCCTATTTTATTCCTCTATTGAAAGTAGTTGAAATGCTAACCTTAAGCCTACCAGCCACGGTTCATAATCTGTGCAGGCCGCTCGCGTTTCAAATGCTGATTTCTTCCTTTGAACAGGAAATTCCACTAGGCTTTGTAATTTTTCAATTGCCCTCTCAATGTCGAATTCATACTAGTTAAATTAAATGCCACTATGTCATGTAACTTTTAACAAGGTAGGATGCTACAATATACTAATTTTACAATGAATAATGCTACAATATACTGTTGCAGTCCAAATTGATTCGGCAATAATTAGATTTAAGACACAAATTCAGGTGATGTAATTAATTTGTATTTTCAAGAAATAACAACAATTCGTTTGATGTTTCGTTCGATTGAGTAAAGATTGATTTATTCTAATGGTTGTTTTCATTGCAGTCCTTACAAACATTCATAATTGAATAAAAAATTCCTTAATAAACTTGTCACTCTCATGAATAATGAAGACTTTAGTTTAAGAGAAAAAAGATTCGTTTTCATTTGACTTGATGCGAATGTTACCATGATAATATTTATAGTTCATAAAAAGTCGTTGTATGACGCTTCAAACTAGCTCCAATAGGCAAAATTATTTTGATTGAGACTGTTTCTAAATCAAACATGGTCAGTAATTTATTAGCCTTAGGCCACAAGAGTGGGTTACATTTAAACAATAGTGTCTAACAGTCTCAATTCAAATGCTGAAAATTTTTATCTGTCAAAAATGAAAGTTTGCTGTGGTGAGAATCAAGGATATAAAGTTCTCTATGGTGGGAATCAAGGATGTAAAGTTTTCTATAGTGGGAATCAAGGATGTAAAGTTCTCTATGGAAAAATATCAAGAATGTAAAGTTCTCTATGGTGGTAATCAAGGATTTAAAGCTCTCTATGGTGAGAATCAAGGATGCAAAGTTCTATAAGGTGGGAATCAATGATTTAGAGTTCTCTAATATGGTGGGAGTCAAGGACCTGAGTTTAAGAGACGAACATTGATCTATAAAGTCGGTGAATTCCCACTCAATGAGTCGGCTTTTCATTCATTCGGCGTCAAATAAGGTAAGAAATGTAATGATATTGAATGAGAAATGAAATTTATTTAGATGGACTCTTGTACCATTGAATACTTCTGGTCTGAAAAGGAGAGAGCGCATCATCAGAGAAAACACAGATCCTCTACAGAGGGTAAAGCACGACTTCTGCCTGTGATAACCTGTCATGAATATTTCATTTGTTATCGTTGTTTGACCGTCGGCGAGTATTGAGTAATAGCAAAGGGGTGATTTAGAGGGGGAATAAAACGAGCCTGAGTGGGGGGGGGATGGAATGTTTCGGGGGGTATTGGGTACGTTCTCCAGGTTTGAGTAGGCTTTGGCGCAGTGAAATGGAAGAAAAGGAAGGGAATTTCGTTGAGGAGGAATACTGTGTGGTTTCGTAGCATTGGTGCATGGGGCCGAACGTTGCGATATTAAAAGTTGGCCCTCGTAGGACTAGAGATGATGATATTGCAGGGCACACACATATTGAACCGCCGCCACTTGCACTGGTGTTGAACAAACATATCATCCCTTAGCCCTCTATTCGTACAGACACAGCGAGCCCTTATATTCGATTGCCTCCACCAATTGATCTCATACACCATTCGACATTCGACCTACTCCTTTTCTTCGATCTTTCACTTGTATTTATCTAAACACACTTACATACACACAGTCACACATATCTGAATACTCCTTCTCACTCACTCTCTCTCTCTCTCCCTCTCCCCTCCTCATCGTTCCGGTCACAATATCATCATCATCGGTAACTTTATACTATTTATACTTCGCACTTGAAGCCTTCGTTTCCCCCTCAATGATGCGAGTTTTGTAGCTGGTGTTGTTGTTAGTTGGAGGTCTTCCCACTCGTCGATATCTAATTGAAAACTCAATTATTAGGCGAGTGCGGCTGGAAGAGTCATATTATGTTGTTCAGCTAACAAAAAGGGTTGCTCCCATCTCGCCAATAAACCTTCCTTATAAGCTTACATTGTCAGCTGCATGTTTCTACTCAAGGCTGAAAGTTTTCATTAAAGGAGAATGTAGCAACGAATTGCTAAACTAAAGATTTTAATAAAGAGTATTGGAATATTTTAATAAGCCTACGGTGTTATTGGAACACTTTAGGGCTTTATATACAGAATGCAAAATAGTCAATCATATATGAGATTATTGTAGCCTACAGTTTTTATGAGAGTTGATATTGATATCAACATAACAATATAGAAACATTATCAGTATTGTAACTTAGTTCCGAGGAATTTTATATTTTCGCACAAAATATACATTGAATTAAACACTTTTTTTAGTCGTTATTAACAAAATTAAAGTTATACCAAAACTAAAAAAATAGCTATTCAGTTTGGAAAAATTTTAATTTCCGAAATAAATGTATGTTATTACTATCAATGTGTTATGCACATGACATTTTTTTTATTAGGTCTTATTGAAAATTAATAATAATTTACGAAGAATAATTTAAATACTATAGCATATATGAAGAGAATATGATGCTTCTATTTTGGTCTTCATAGCCAATTTTTCGGCATCCCATTTTCATTTTTACTTCACTCTTTTCCATTTTTTCTTTCATTTTTTCAAGTCTGCATAACAGCGTCAGGATTATCTTGGAATATTTCTTCCAATAGAAATGTTTGAAATGTGAATTTTTCCTGGGGTATTGGGGTATTGCCACTTTACTCTCCCAAATGAATTTCATTCTTCTCATTAAATTATGCAATTTTCTTCTTTTAAAGTACATTTGCACAATGTTTATCTTTCATTTTATGATTTTAAGCTTATTCTATGATGTTTTAGATGTTACACTAGTATCCTAATTATATTGTTAATATGTGGGCTATTACATCTTTCATTCTTTTTTCCTCTTTAATTTGGTCACTCTTTTTTCTATATCTTTTAACAATATCCTGCAGTAGTATCAGCAATTTTTCATAGTTGTCTTCACCGATGACATACCGTATTTGAAGCTTTGAAGGCCAAAACAAGACAGATGACAACCAGTAGACAAACTTAGGATAGCCTGCAGCAAGACAGGCTCTCAAGCAGGAGATAAACATCTCAGGTTTCATGGATGAGGCGCCCGAGGCTGGTGGGGACATCTTTATTGCGGACTTTTTCCATTCTAAAAGTACATAATAATGGACCAGATGAGACAGAAGTGGAGAGAGGGGAATGCGTACCAAAGACAAATAGACGGCGAAATAATAGGCCTTTTATGCTACCGAAAAAATTGGTGTGTATTTTTCCGGATGACGGGTTTGTCAACGTTGGTTTCATCGTTTCTGATGGGGACCCTTTTTTGGAAAAAGTGTAGGTCGGCAAAATGATTGCCAATGTTTGCTGAAGACTGTTCTTTTGGCGGGCGATGACAGAAAGACGAGCCGGAGAACAAACTATGACAGATACTACTTAGCTGCGGACGAATGGATGACAGGCACATCATCTCGACATAAACGCCACGACCACAGACGACATTTGAAATAATACTGCGGGCGATCAGCCAGGTAAACGCACGTCAGCGCAGAAGCAGCGGCAGCACGATAGGTTACACTTGTGACAAGGGTCTCTCCTTTCCTCCAGCTATAATAATAATAATATGTCTCCTATTATGTTTCACGATAGGCGATCATTTTGTTTCCGGTCCAGACAGTAGGCTGGAGATTCAATGTTTTTTGCAAATTACATACTAAAATTCCAATATAGATTGTGAGGTTTAGAGATTATTTCCATAGTAGGCTACAGTGGGGTGGATGGAAAGATGAAATTATTCCTTATTAAAAGAATAAAAAAAGGCTATCAATTTATTCCTTGCCGAACAATTTCCAAATGGAAGTTTCCTGAATAGATTTACCAAAAAATATAATTTCCAAAAATGTTTATTTCTGTTATTCATCATAATTGCATTTTCTCTCTAAATTACCTCATTAGAAATTGTGATAGGAACCCTTGTTTATCGCTATTATAAAGTTGCTGTTTTTTAAACTTCATTTTTTTGGAAAAAAATCTTTGTAGTTTTAATAAACTACACTTTTGTGAAAATATAATGGACCACTTACCAAAAAGAAAATTAATTTATTCTCTGGGAGGTTTTATAACTAGGCTCTATTTATAACAATTTACGATTTTAAGCAATTAGTTCAGATAATTGGAATTTTGTATCATTGTGTAATTGCTTCATCATCTCCAATTTTACTTATCTTATTCATGGCCGGCATATATTATTTAAATTACAACACACATTTTTTGTGTTTTTGGCAAAACATTATTTATGAATTGGAGCATTCAGGAAGAAAATGTACCATAGACTATCAACCATTATACGAATATTGTAATTCGTTATTACTATTCAAGTTGAATTTATAGAATGTGGAGAATTGATGTCGATTTTACACGAATTCGCCTATTGTATGAATAAGAGCGCCCATTGTAATACATTTTTGGCTAGTCTTTATCGCCTATTCTTGGATAGTTTGAGATAAATTTTGATTGTGATTAGAGATAAAATTGAAACATTGAAAAACCGATGTTTGTTCTCCAACGATTATTATCATGGTTTAAAACGTGCTTTTTTAGTGAACATTTAAAATAATCTAAATAAAGATAAATGAATTTGGAGCTTAGATTAATTGGTGCAAGCTTTCAAACAAGCAGCCCTTAAATCAGACGTCTTATCACAGTTTGTTGTGATTTTTTAAAATTGATGTAAATTTAGAGTCTCCATCTCACAATAGATTCAGTGTTTATTTTCAAGCCCAGTAATTGATTGCCGGATGCTTGGAGTCTGGCTTACCATATAATTTCCAAGCATCAATTAGCAAAGAGATATATGACGCATATTTTGAAGGAATAAAATATATATATTACATTTAATGTACTGAATTATGTCAAGTTAGTAAAAAAGAGCTTGCAAATTCTTGGCAGTCTCATAAAGGCAACCTCTTTGACAGTATACTCAGGCGGCACTAGATAGTGTTTTTCAACAATAATGATTTCTGATGGGTTGTATTTTTATTCTATTGTTGATTAATTATCAGGCTCAAGTTTATCCATCTATCTGGAAGAGATGGGCCGGATAGAGAGACATGAAGACAACCATAATAAATTAATGGTTCGTCTGACAGAATAAAAGACAAATTAATAGTATAACAAAAATACAAGTTTCACTTCAGGTTTGTTGATTCTTTCTCCAATATTCATTTCTTTGTTCAATAATCTTCATTTTTTGTTTTACTTCAGATTTTAAGACTTTATCACACTCACTTCCCTTACAAAATCGAGCCATTTATCCTCGTTTATTTTTATCGTGGTTTAACTATTTCTAAAAAAGTGTAGCTTATAGTGAGTGATAAACCTTATCTCAAATGAAAATCTATCAAGAGTCTCAAACGCCTCTTAGAAGGATGAATATCACGAACGTAAATAAGAGTTGAAGATCACGATAGTGAGTAAAGTTATTGTAGGCTACCACAATATCTGTAGAATTCTACATAGTACGCTAATTGAAAAAATATGATCAGATTATCTGCTTTTGCCTAATATAACAAATTATAAAAAAAAAAATGTTTGAAATATCAAGTTGCAAGTGTAAATTAATATTTGAGGATCGACGAGGAGCATTTTCAGAATATATTATAATAACGTATTATTTAAAAAAAAAACTCTCGTTTTAAACCACTGAATCTATTGCAAGAGCTGTATTGGCATTAGCATCTAAAAGAACTACAGGAAAATTGTAACCAACAGTTTCGAGATATCTTAATAAATTGATGTCTGAAATCAGTTTTCTCAATTTTGGAATGACACATTGTTAATAAAGTCAACAATCAAGTCAAGATCCATAGAAAAAACTTACGGTTCTGGATGAATAAGCCCTTGCTTTTTAAATGGATTATCTTTTCTCATTCAGCATTCAACTGTGAATTTCCTCACTAAATCAACTTTTTAATTATGAATACAATTAGGGATTCCCAAGCTGTTCAGAGGTGAATAGAATGAACGGCAGACTGCAGGTCATTACTATTTGACTCAGGTTCGCTATTTCTCAATTCGGACAGTGATTTGAAACGCATCCAAGTTCTCTCTCAAGCTCTCTTTCTCTCTCACATTCACATTTTCAAGCGTTAATCGGTTGAATACACTTTGAAAAAATCATCGCGCACATTCTAACTCATAGTCATCAAATATAAATACCAGCTCAACCTAACCGTTAAGCATTTTCTTTGGTTTATAAGAGTCATTTCAGGATATCTAAATATAAAGAATGAAATAAGCTATTTTCGAGCGATTTTTATTGCTCTGTGCCAAAACTATTTTACAATCAATCACACTAAAAAGAGTCTACCAGAAATGGTGGCAGGCAAGCTATCACTAGGCTTATTATTCCTATAGTTTATACAGGTAGATAAATTGCCTACTCTGATTCATGAGAAAATCGTTAAATTTTTAGTCAATATTAACTTAACTGGCAAGCACTTCTAATAAATAGTTAAAAAATATGGTCAATTGAGAACAAATATTATTATTAACCGACTTTTAAAAAGGAGGAAGCTTTCAATTCGACATGTTTTTTTATTAGTTTCACAATAATTTACACTATTATCCAAGTCTCAAATGTATTCAAATACTTTGTATCTTGGAAAATGTTTCCCAGTTACCTGTGCTTATAATATATTCATTACTGAGTAAATTGTTGAAAAAAATATTTTTTAAACTTAAGATAGCCTACTTGTCATTAAATTATGCGACTTAAGATTATGAAGAAACTATCAATGATCTTGTATAAAAAAATAAGGGAAAGTCAGAGTCTCTATTGTAGAATATTTTTTAGCTCACTTCAGCCACTTGGATGAATAAAAACTTGGAAGGAAATTCAAGCAATGGGCCTACTCATCCTTTAAGAAATAATACTTTTTAACATTAAAGTGATGTTTGTTAACTGCAGAACGCTAATACAGGTGGTATTATCTCGAATTTCTTCAAATTCCTATCAAAAGGATTAAGTTTACTGTTTTTACGTCTGTCTCTTGATTATTGGTTTCCTGCTCAACTTTTGAATGCAACCGTCGTGCCTTGTATTATTATTGGAATATCTGTAGCTTAATGTGGTTACTGGTGTCGGGCAATTTAACTTAGTAGCAGAAGGAAGCCCGCAGATTAACTGGCACCAGTGTACGCTCCCTGTCGTCTATATAGTCAAGCAGATAAATGGACTCCTAAGAATGCAAACACCCCATTAGCATAATATGTGTATATTAATACAGCACTTTGAATGGTAAATAGAACCGAGTCTGCCTTTTATTCTTGCACTTTTTTTCTCGTTACACTTAATGTCCAACTTATTATCCTTTCTTCCCTCTTACCCGTTCGTTCATTCTTTTTCTCTCACACCCTCTCCTGTCTAAGTCTCTCTCACTCTCTCTCACCCTCTCTCTCTCTCTCTCTCTCTCTCTCTCTCTCTCTCTCTCTAGGTTAAGTGTAAGAGAGGGACACCGTCCCTAACTTCGCCTTTTCATACAAATGTATCACCAAGCTTTTTTCCTTTTTTTTTTTTCTGTATATCATATTAATATCATTTTCAGTAATAATTTCACGTTTGTATATAGTTAAAAGTTTATGTAATAAGTAACTGATAATGTTTTATGTAATAATACTTGGTGATGCCTATATATTGTATTTTATACTAGTAACTGTCCAACTATTATTTGCATGAATAAAGAAATCAATCAATCAATCAATCTCTCTCTCTCTCTCTCTCTCTCTCTCTCTCTCTCTCTCTCTCTCTTTCCAAGATCACCTTCACCCAACTAATCGGAAATCTTTTTCTTGGGAGAAGTAAGCAAACGTCAGACGGCCCTTCAAGCAATGTCCACTTGCAGACTGAAGACTGAATAATTGTCAGTGTTTTCTACTGGCTGAAAACACATCCATTCGTTTTATTTAACGTCAATAACTTCCTTACACATCACAAACGTGAAGTTTCGATGGGAAGAGTCTCCAGGAATGTGACATGTAGCTGATCAAACGCTCAGAGATTTTTATTGGAAGAATCTTGCTTCTTTATGCACATGCTGATCATTTTATCTGGAATTCATTGAGAAATACAAGTTTACAATAATAAAGGTCATTCCACCCATACTAATTCTATTGAAACCTTTTGAATTCTCTAGAATATTATAGGCTACATTAATCAATAAGGATTCATAACAACCATATATCAATCTCTCTCTCTCTTTACAAGATCACCTTCACCCAACTAATCAGAAATATTTTTCTTGGAGAAGTAAGAAAACGTGTCAGACGGTCAGATGTAAAGCCACAAGAAATTGATTAAGATTGAAAAATTAAGACTGGGAACAATAATTTAATAATCAATAAAATAATTAAACATTCAAACCTCATTTTTCATCAATTGATGGCTCGAAAAGGATTAGTATTTCTCGATAAGATAATTATAATATGGTACAATAATGACTAATCAAAGCAGATAATCAGCCCAATCATTCAAAACAAAAAAACCAAAAAAATCTGTTATCTCATAAAGTTAGAAGAAAGTTTTCTAATGCCAAATTTATCATTAGTCACACATCACGTTCACGTCCAGTTCTAAAAATGTTTAGCTTTATTTCGATTTTTGGGAAGAATTTCCAGAGTAGAAGGTAATATGCGTGCGTGAGTTTGCTTCTTCTTGTTCGTGATTTATCTTTCCTGCTTTGTTGTCATGTTCAATGGCTTGACCCTTCTCTCTGTTGGATTTTTTCTTTCAATGGACTTTGTCTCCTAGTCTACTTATAACAATAACTAGATCTTCGCATCGGCTATTACAAAAGTCTTTTACTAGCCTGCATGTTGTAAATGTGAAGACAATCCAGGTGTTTCTCAGAAGAAGAACAAACTACAGCGCATCACAACAATGGAGACTAGGGCTAAATAACAACTAAAATAGTGATTTTCTGTCAGTTTTCGAGCGTTAATTTTTTATTTTACACTAGCTCGTCGGGCTTTTGAGATTTATTCTGTGATTTATGCTCCTTTTAGGCTCCTTGACAAAAAATCTTCAATCAAAAGGAGTTCATGAATAACCTATGTTCAGAATTGCGGCCCAAACGAATGGGTGGGCTCCTCGAAGTATGAAAGCTTCACAGAAATCATCTTCTTTAATAATTATAATTATTGCAATAAAAAAAAACTATGGTCATCTAATCTATGATTCAATCTAAATTTTTAGCATTCCATGTAAACCGTTCCATAGTTTTTATTATTTTCTGCCCTACGCTGTTCTGAAAGCTATTCTCCATTAGATTGTACAGTGTAACAAAATTATTCCATTCGATGAGTTTTATAATGTAGTCAATAATTGGCATTTTGAATGATATACCGGTACTTTCTTTTCGAGAGCTGTCATTTCATTCAAATTATATGCCATCTACGAATCTACCACTTCTATTCATCCTAGAAACATCAATTTAATGAGTGTTTTCCTATTCATGAAAGATAATAGGCACTCAATTTATTAATTGTTTTGCCGAATCCGATTGTGAACCATGAAATGAACAAGATTAAGTTAGGTTAGGTTAGACTAGTATGCTATCAACACTGGGTTTTTTCAAAATCACCTCTATACCCATTTCTTCTATCTAATGACAGCCTACTGCAAATATGAAACTCTTGTATTCACAGTGTTATCGTAAAATGACATAGTGTTAGCGTTAGGATGGGATAGATAGATAGTTATAGGATGGGAATGGGGTACGTTTTCCTAGACATCCAACACTACTTATTAGTGTGATTCGTGTTCGAAGGGGTTGGGCCTATTTCTAGCCTATTTCTAACCTCTTCAGATGACGTTCATTCGCTTTACTGGTACTGGCAGATAGTTTTCATAACCTATCACGACATTAGAAAATTTATAGAGATCAGCTAATTCAAGACCACGAATAGAACAACTATTGCACTATTATCACTTTATTATTCTGCTGAAAATAGACACAGTTACGTGGCTTTGGTTGAGGATTAGGCCTAATAAACTCCAATATTGCCTTACCATTTAATGGTTTTGAAGTTCTAGAAAGTCACGATTTGCTTATCGCAACTTTTATTTCGTAATAAAAGAACTGCATGAGTTTCATTGGAGCCGTGTATTTCAGCGCGCACTCAATAAAACACGGCTACTAACCGACCGACCATGCAGTCATATTAATTGCCATTTCACACGTGGTTTTTGAGTGTGAGTGTGTGTGTGTGTGTGTGTGCCCTCGGTGCACAATTCTTCTATTTACGTTCGCTATCAATGTATAAAATAATTAACAATTATACTGTTGTGTTGGTAGCCCTGTCATGCCTTAACAGGCAGTATTTTTGTCTACTCATTGAACAGCTTTCTATTGTTATGAAATTGGGCGCGCTCTAAAGGCTAACTGAGACACCAGTAATTATTCTCACACGAAACAGGACGCTATTCTCAATGAGCAGTCCGGGAGTCATTTCAACAATAATTAACAATAGTTTTTTCCATCCGCTCCATTAATTAGCAACAAATTCCGAAGGAAATGTTCTGAACTGTTCTAGATTTGGCTACTTTTTAAGAAGCTGGCTTCCCTTGTCAGTCATTTTTCATTTCGTCATCAAGAAAATTAGTGTTACAAGAAATGTCATCTGGGTTTCTATTTTTTTTATTCTGAATCAATGAAAATGTCTTATTTGGAATCAGTAACAGGCTTTGATGTTTATTGTTCAAGGCAGCCTATTTGGCAACTAACTTCTTGTTGTAAGCAATGCAAGCCAGTTAGAAAGTGGGCGCAAAGCTATGGAAAGTTTGTTGTTGAATGTAAAGCAACTAAGAAACTGAAATGGAAAAATATAATAAAAGGCTGCAACCTATATTTCTTAAGAATTGAAGCTCAAATCAGGTCGAAGAGCCAAAGAGTTTGAGGTCATGATCTTGAAAAAATAAAATATTGGGCCAATACCTCTACGTTTTCATAGGAGCGAACTTTACAGTAAAATATACTGTAATGAAAAGACTATTGTAAAAATAGAAAAATAGTAAAAATGAGCTATCATGAATCTGAGGTTCATTCCACTATTCTAGCTCAACATTTTGAAATTGAAACATGGCAGGCTGTGGGTTTCTAGGGACTTTCCCAGCAAAGAATGATACCAAATGTGTGGAGATTAGTGTTAGTGGGAGTGGAAGTCGGAAGATAATCTATAACAGACTTATGCTAATTTTTGCAGGCCTACTGAGCATGTCCAGTTTCAAAATCTTGATTGGTCAACGAAGCAAAACGATGGGAAAAGTCAGACAAACAGTTTCATAATATGCAACCTCAGAAAGCTACGATGGAAGAAAGTGACAGCAATGTGTATTAGACTAATCTGTAAAATCGAGAACTACTTATCCAAAGCGATATATTTCAAAAAGTGGATGATGATTGGAAAGTTATCATCAGTTATCATGATTAAGTTATCTATGAATAAGTAAAATAAATTACTTTGGAATTATTGAATAGGCTTTATCTTGCTTACCTCATGAAACCGGGCTATAATAACTCGGCTACAAAAAACTATTGGCTATTAGGCCATATTTTATATTGAAGTGTAGTCTGTAGTAGCATTATTGGAGTAAGTTAATGGGAATCGCTATAAAATTATATAATGGTTGAGTTCATAGGAGCCTTCTCCTATGTTACCGGTTCGGTCTGATTGGTCTATTTAAATTTTCCAACATCTATGAATAGACCAATCATAAGCCACCGGTAAATCGCACAACCAATGTCATAGATGACATGCAATTCTCATGCTTTAATTAGGGAAGTGATAGCCGCGAGCCGTAGCAGGTATCTGTTCAATCAGATAGAGATAAGTTGCGTTCTCGTAGGTCTTGTTTGTAACGGTGACCGATTAGATTGGCCAGCAAAAAAGACACTATTCTCTGCTGTAAAATCACTTCCCGGTGGTTCGGAACCCACCTAAAACTGTAGGTCCAACTCATCAATTACCATCATCCATCTCATTACCCACGCACAGGTCTCAGACCTCAAAAAAAAAAATTAAGTGAGCATTGTGTTAATTCAGATGAGATGTGATCATTTCATTGGTATTCATAATAAGATACAATCTGCATCATCCACTCCGTATAAAAAGGAACAATTTAATGTAATAGTTTAAAATGTGCTGGATATCTTGAACAAATTCTACCAACACAAATATTGTGTGAAACTTAGCAACTTTCAACTATAACATACAGTTATGAGGAGACTCATAACATAAATGGATTGGCATGATTGCAAGTTTATGAAGATGACATTATAAAAACAGCACTTTCAGCAAATTTAAACAGAAATTTTGGGACATCTCTTGAGAAGCATGAACTCAGCGCAGGGGAAATGAAGAACGCGTTCAGAAGAAGATAAAAACGGGCTTTCGTTATTTGCATATACAAGACAATCTACTTCATTTAAAAAATGGACAGAATGGGAGAGAGAATGAATAGGAGAGACAATAAGTTGTGAGCAACGAGTAGAAAAAGTAAATGAAGAACTGTTATCTCATTGCAGACTCTTACCAATTTATATTATAAAGAGGAATATTTAAGGGAGGGAATATGGAAAAAGAGGGAGCATTAAATCGTGGCCTACATGAAGCACGAAGGCTCATAAATATGCATTAAGTGTCCCGCTTCCCTTCTCAGCGGCAAGGTGAGTCCCTGTCCCCTTCCCCCCTTTCTTTCTGTCTCACTCGTAACCCCCCTTTCTTTCTGTTTCACTCGTAACCCCCCTCTCATCAAGACCGGCACCCTGAAGACCGCAAGCCACGAAAGACGGACACGTAACCCGGCAAGAGGGCCTATCCCCCATTTTAAAGGTGCAGCAGAGGTAGAAGAAGAAGAAATGGTGACGGGGGAGCAGCGGTGCAAAGGAGACAGGATAAACTGTATGAGCATAATGCCAGTGCAGATTACACCTCCAGATGCCACTTATTTATTTGAGCTAACCAGCCAACTCATAAATCTCACACTGCTAGGGGTCTCTGCCACCCTCCTCGTCAGTGTTCCGTGCTTTAATTAAGTAAGCAACGAGTAATAATGAATTCAAATCTTTCCTTCGAGTGCTACAGTACAGGATAGTGGTGAACAATATTGTCCAAGTAAAGTTCATAGTTTATTGTGTCGCACATTAAATCACACATGGGGAAATAGCCCAATGGCTATTAACTAGTGAGACGATTGAGCAACATATAGGCTTTAAACACTATTATTTAAATTTAGTCTGCCATAAAAGCTCCAATATTCTCATTGAGTCAATTTTTACCTCCGGTGCAATATAATTTTATCAATAATCAAATCGAGTTTTTGTATAATGATTAAAATTCATGAATTGGATAAATTTAATGTAGCAAATCTGGTTATAGCTTTGGTTGAAATTTGGGTCTAGATTCTTATACATTCAACTTTCTTTGTCAAGGAACAGAGGATTAGTGAATCAGAATGGTCAAGGTGACTACAAGGAATTTGAGCACCACCGGAAGTTGTGTTTCAAAAATTGGTCAGTCTGGCGCCTCACTTCACGCCATTCATTCCTTCATCTATTCTTCTGTTTCGACTCTGTAGCACTTCCCTCAAGTTTCTCTGTATAGCAAGCTATTTGGTTATTTATTATAATTTGATTGTGCAGTTCCCACTTTTATTTATCTTTTTGGAGTATTTTTGAAGAGAGAAAACCGGAGTGGCTTCTAGTTTAGCATAGCTGATTCTGATAAAAGTATTCTCAAACTAGAAATTTACAGATTGACCGTTTCATAAAGAAACATGCTGACTGAAGTTCATGCTCAATTGATGAAATCATTCATTAATAATAGCACAAAAATTTTTAATCAAAGTATAACTGAAGCGTAACTGATTAGTCTAATAGTGGTTAGTTAATTTCATGTAAAATCACAATATACATACGATATTATATGTTATATTTTACTATATTATAATATATTAATAAAGAAATATAAGTTACCACTGAACCACTCTGAACTGATTGTCAAGGAAAAATGTCACAGGAAAGTGAATACGATACAATGTTGGTGGTTGCACTGGTGCATTTCTAATGATTTCTCCCATGGATGGGGAGATCTCCACATGAATACGAACTGAGCCGAACAAAAACGTTTAATAAATCCTGATAAAGACTAGACAAAAAATGAAACAACAGTCTGAATTGTTCATGTTTGTGAAAGTGAGTAGGTTGTCAATAAAGACTCAGCTGGGAGCCTAAAAACTACTAAATTCTAGAAAATTCAGTCCAAAAGGTAGTTAACAAAAATAGATCAAGTCTGTCTTTGTCCAACTGGCGCTCCTTCTTGACTAGTAAAAGGTGGGTGAGTGCATTGTGTCGCGCTAGAAATATCTATTTTGAAATGTTATTCTTTTGTTCTAATGATTTTGTGAAGAGAAACTGACAAATTTACGAGTGAGCACCCTCGACTTTCTGTGTTGCCTTCAACCACCCTTCATAGTTTGCTTCTAAAATCAGTCACCCCTGAAAATTAATTCTGAAGTTTACAGCAGAAGGGAGTAGACTAGACAAATAAGAATAATGAAGGCCAAGTTGAAAGTATTTATGAAAGATGATGAATTATATAAATTTGAAGAAGAATTTGAATGAAAAGAAAATGAGAGGAATACTGGAGATTTGAATCATGGAAGTGAAACGAAACCAGGAGGAGATACAAGAGACAGCTAGCCCCGAAAAGTCCAGAAAGAATAATAAGGGATTGTAGAGTAGACTATCTAATTAGATTAGATTAGATCATCTTTGTTTACTCATGTAAGTTCACAATTTTTGCATGTAAGTAGTTGAAAACAAAATTATCAACACCACATAGATACCATAGTAAATTGAGATAATGCTATTTTTATAGTGCAAGATATTATGTACAATGATCTAATTTGTATGGTATTAATGATATTAACTTTGGTGACAATCTAAGTGATGCAATTACATGAAATGGCGAAGTTTGGACAAAGATTTGTCCATTCTTGACACTAAACCAGTAAATGGATAAGAGACAGGAATAATAAACACAAGAGAAGTCGGAATAAAGGAAAAATGAGGGATAAGAAGAGGAGAAGAAAGAGCAAGAATATAGAAACTGTGGAGAAGAAAACAAGGGGGAGGAAGAACAAGAAAAAGTATGAAGGAGTACAAGAAGAAGAGAAATACGAAGGAGAAAGAGAGGAGAAGAGGAAGGAGAAGGAGAAAAATGAAAAGTACAATAAGAATGAAAGAGAAGATGCATAAATTAGCGAATTGGAAAAATATAAGAAGAAGACAAAGTAAAAGAAATTGGAGGAGGAGAAGAAGAAGAAGGAGGGTGGAATAACATGAAGACGATAAAAAAGATGAAGGAAGATGAAAAGCAATAATAAAAGAAAAAGATAATAGGAGGAAAGATATAAAAAAGGAGTAGTGGAGAGTGGAGAAGAACGATAAAAGGGCGAAGAAAGAAAAAAACAAAAGCAGTAGAAGAAAAAGATATAGAAGGAGAACTGTAAAAAGGATAGCTTATGAGAGAAACTCGTTAAAATATATAAAATGTAAACAAGCATTGCAACTTGTAGGCTACGTATTTGTGAATTGGTGGCTCGTTAATGGATTGGAACAGCGCTTACATGTTTAGAAGCTGAAATGTCGCCGAGCTTTTTCTGTTGGTGAAGAGGCAGCAGCAGCTATTGTTGAATGGATCTATGGCGGACCGGAAAGGAAGTGGCGTTAGTAGGTCCTATATGAACACAGAGTGCAGCGGGGTGCGGACCTGAGCGGAGCGGAGCAGAGACAGGTGGAGAGGCACGGCACGGCAGGCAGGTCTTCCCTGGATGAAGGTCGAGGTAAAAGCTATGATTGTTGGGTGTCATCGACAGACACATAAATTCAGACTAACGGCAGCCCAATGGATGAGGGGGGTGCCGAGGGGCGCCGTTCTGCCAGATAACGCGCTGCCATCAATTTTTTTCAACTTTTATTCACGGCTTTTGACGTTTTTCAACTTTCCAAACCACTAAAGTCAATAGCATCGACTTGGTTTTGACACTTGAAAGGCTCTGTCTGATAAAATATCTTGAAAAATCTTCGAAAACTTATACATCCGGTGACTGCTTATAATGAGGAGGAGTTGGATCTTAGTTCTAATGTGGAAACGCTAAGTTCCCACGTTATTCCCTCCTCATAACCAATTTTGTGATAGTGAAGATATAGATTGTTCTATCTGTTCATACAATCATAAAACCAAAAGCTGTAAAGCGTGATTAGATTGATGATTAGTGCCTACTCAGATTCATTGAAATCTTTTAAATTCCTATCATCTATAATATTGCTCCATATTTATTTATCTATTGATAGAGTCAAAATACAACTTATTGTAAAGAAACACAACAGACTTTTAGCCCAAAACTGTCTCTATTACTAACTATACTTTTACAAGAGCCCAAATATTGTGCCCATTCTGGCAAAACTCCAATATTGCCCATTCTTCAAAATCATAACTTAAAGTGGACTCAAGATGAAACATTTTACTATCAGATTCCTGATTGAGATTAGGCTATCGACTTAATAGGTGCTTTATAGTTATATTAGTTGAAGGCTCTTTTTGGTATAGGCTCTGCTAGGTCAATTAGATATTTTAATTAAATCCTAGAGCCACAAACGTTTAGACCTATTTTTAATTAATTTATCCATTAAAATTTCAATGAACAAATATTTGGCCAATACAAGATAATTATATTTGAGCAAGATAATTTTCAAAAAAAAGCTTCTTATAAAATGACTCAAGAGGTTCTAGTATTGAAGTCTGATCTAAATTTGGGACGAAGCACTATACGCACTCTCTGCATCCAACACTCACACAGCGTTTCGCAAGCCAATCGGGTATTTATCATCACTTAGCATTTAGTTCGTTTTGTTTTCGTGCAGCCGTCTACTTCTTGTGTGTTCTGTGTGCCAGCTACTTCTGAATGTAGCTGAGATCTCGCAGAAGACATTCATCCTTTTCTAGTCCGACCGCTATTCTTTCCTTACACGTAAAGATCCCCCAAACCACTCCTCACCACTCCCACAATAAAAGATATCAACTCACTTTCCGCATCCTCCTTCATCTTTTCGACTACCCACAATCCCCTTCTCCAAGACACCAGTCTTCATTCACCACCTTCCCTTCTCTTCCCCCTTCCAACTGTAATTCAACTTCTCTTTCATTAATTCGTAATTTATAGACAGAATGTCATGATAAAACTGTAAAGCAGCTAATGGATTCAGGCAATTAAAATTTTCTGAAGTGGATCGATAACTCGGCTAACTTATTTATTTTGCTTTTGTTTTTTTATAATCGAAATAAAACAACAGTTACTGGAGGTTTGAAATCAGCTTGAACTTATATGGGATCTTAAATTGGAAAATAATAAGATGAACATTGATGTTGGAAGGTATTGAAATGGTGATATAATTTAAGCTGTGCTTTATTTTATGGGAGATAAAACAAATCAAGAACGACTCGCCTAAATATGACCCTAGATAATGATCCTGGATCAACGACTACTAGGATTAATGTTAAGCTAATAAATTTTTTCCACTCGTAAATCAGGATCAGCTTTTATCAATTTATTCAGTCTCAAGTCTATAGTCTAACCAAGTTCCTGCGCATTAGTGCGAATATCATATCAGTTTGTTATGAATTCTATCTGTGACAGAGTTCGATAAATCCTGATTCAAGAAGCTAATAAATTAATTCTTACAATAATAACTCTATTTCTTAATAACTTACACGGGAAAACCACCGTATAGGTCACAATTCAAATCAAATCGTTTATTGCACAAAAACTGAATACAAATAATATACAATTTCACATACAAAAAGAAATACATTATTATTATAAATTTGTGATACACGCCGACAAAAGTAAAAGCTTGCCCACCGACGTGGAGTCTTATCAACAGAACATATTTTTTACTTGCAAATTAGTAGTGAGTGAAAAAATGATTGTCTCTTTTTGATAGGAATTGAATTGAAAGAATCTCATCGATAAAATTGTATGCATTTATCACAGAAAATATTATAATCATTATAGATCATTAATTGAATGAAAAAATTTGTCCCTTATACACATTATGTAACTCCTTTATTCCAGGTTTTTTAACTACCCAATCCCTAGGCATTATATTTTAAAATCTGTTTCTTCTAGATATGCTCCTTCAAGATGAAGTGCTATCCACTCTTTCTATGGAAATGAGGTTTTGGGTCAGTTGCCTGTTAACAACAGAACCTCTACCTCTGAATTATAATTGATAATGGCCACATCTTTGATAAGCATGTTTAGTCTAATTGGGAAATTATTTTCATTGATAAATAAAAAAGTATTTCTTTTTTTATGAGCACTACTACTGTGGCAGTTGGTACAATTGTATATTTATCTCTTCGTATCCGATTCATAGAGAATGTGGTCCGGGACAATTTCACCTTTGATCTGCGTGTGTACGAGTTTGCATTTGTGTATTCACAAATAAACAAGCTGGTGGCTTTCAATGTTTCAATATAAAGCTATGAGTTAGTATAGCGATGAAGTGCTTTAGCATTCAGCTTGAAATTGGATTTATTAGGGCGCAGTGGAACTCATCTGCAAACACGCTGCTTCGACATGGCCTACAAACTTGAAGAGACTTAAATTAACCAGATTATATTTGCTTTATTCATGTTGCCAACACAGAAAAGAGGAGGCCCACAAGCCTTCGCTGAGTCTGCTATGGAGCGGGATAGAATGACTGAAAGACACTCTCAGAGTTTGTCCAGTGTGAGTTATATTGCTGCACTAAGGCCCTGTTCACATCAATCCGGCCGATTGATTGCCAAGATAACATGCGAAATAATGTATTGCCCTATCGGCTGTCAGTGTACCGTTCGTCTGCCCGCTCCGGCTACAAGTGAAAGGCCCTTCGTTCATACGCGTATGTTATAACGACAACAACTGAATACAGGAACAAGCAGCCAGTGTCTTCGTTGCGACTGGTGTAACTCATGTTTGATTTCAGTTTGAGATACTGAGATAAGCTATGAAAGCGTTTGTAATGCTGCTCTATCATGTATAAGATGTAAGTCAATGACTATTCTTAATTCCAAGTGAGGAGTGACTAGAAGATTTTTTCATTTTCACTAAGCCACGCTTTTTCTGAAACGACAAATGCTGGTAGAGGATAAAAAAGAAAGCAGAAACTCATCATCAATACCTGTTGAGAAGCAGAAAGCTGATTATGATGATTTTGAAACATGGCTGCGTTATTCAAAAATATTCTCATTAAATGAGAACATTATTATATTTATTTGCTTCATTATGCTTACAGCAAGTAGTCTACATTATTCTGATTCACACTACTAGGTATTGATTAGTAATACATAATGCAAATGAGTATATTAGTAATACATCATACATCACAGGGGTACTAAACCATTCGATATATTATTCTGTATTAATTTGTTTATCCTATATCTTGATCTTTGACCATTTTATGATGTATTTGCATTGTTGTATTGATCTTTTTGAACTTGTGAATCGGAATAAAGAAACTTGAATTTGAATATTCATTGGATGAATAAATTATCTGGCTCATTTAGTTCTTTAATATTCATCCAATGGTTGAATTCTCTAATTCTTATGAAATTCTTCTAGTGAAATAGTATTGTCTGGAATCAAAATTCGCTCTGTGATTTTGAAACTTTTTGCTTTGCAAAATGAAAATTCTATTCATAAGATAATTATTCAGCTGGGAAGTCATTTCATTTTGGAAACAACAGATTTGTGGATTTGACAACAGGCTTACTTGCAGGCTTTCAACTAAATATTGTGTCCCTTATGATGATATTAGAGGGAAACAATCGGATCAGAAAGCAATTATTTGGTAATCGATATATTGATGGCATCAACAAAAGAAAATGTTTTGATGGACGCACTCGAGTGTTTGTTGTATTTATTATGGAAACCATGCCGTTGATCTTGTTATTACATTGTTTGCTGGTTTGCATAGAAAACACATAAATAATTCCTAATAGATTGATGACAAATGACATGGAACAGTTGGTATTATTGATATTTGTCATGCGACAAGTAGCAACAAATTGCTGTTACAATATTATTATTGGAGAGTGGTAGTTGGAGGTGATGTGCTCTATAATATTTCCACCTGACACTTTTAAGGCAGCTGGCAGGGAAACCATATCAATCATCATTACATCGTTACCTGAATGTACTTACAGGACCCAGTGATGTCATGGATGATCAATAGTCTCGCTCAGAATAAACTCGCTTGTTATTTATTCTGTGAACTTTAACAAAATTATATTGATGTGTCTCAAAAATGGTACTTTTTCATTCTTGTCAAATTTTGCATCATCTCTGTGTAGCATTGTTACTATTCATGAAATATTAATCAATAGAAGTAGGATTTCTTGCCTATGAGTTTACTAAAAAATTATTAGGTAATCACATGTTATATTTTATATGAATTAGCCAGTTACTGGAAATTGTTAATACGTTTTCATATTTCTAGCATTACAATACAATATTACAATATTTCTTATTATTCGATTAATTGCAAAATTCTTTGAATTATACACAATAGAATATTTTCTGGATATAATATTTTTAATTGTTTGACTGATCAGTTTAAAAATTGAATTTCAATTGGTATTCTTGTCAATAGTCTTTTATATGAATAGGAGATTGAATTTTATCTAGCTGCTTGATTTTCCCAGACATACCTTCTAATAGGCTTCAAGTGGACATCCGTTTACTTGTTTTGAATAAATGATTTTTTAAACAACTTATTCACGTTAGAATTTTATTTAGCCTGAATGTATTTCAATGAATCTATTTCTAGAGAGAAATAGAGGGACGAATATTTTAATAGCCGAGAGAATCGAGCATTTTCTGCACGACTCTAAAAAGCACGCGTAGTCTATTGTTTGGACGGTTATTTAAATGGGCAACTGAAAAGAAATAAAATGGCCAAGTGCAACAGAGCCAGTAATCGAGGCGGCATAATTGAAATTCATTCGAACGTCGGAATACCTTTACTTCATTTTCGATCGTAAGTAAATAACGAACATTTGCCTCTTCGGTTGATTGTGTTTGTGTGTGCGCGGGTGCTTTATGTCTGCTATTATTTCTGGTGGAGCAGGGGGAGCCAGGAGCTGGAGACCAAGCAGCTCAGAGGAGACGCGTGGTTATAAAGCGTCCCGCGCGTTCCACGGTGGAGCTGCGGAGTTATGGAAGATGTACTTGCATGAGCAGGGGAATTCCATAGCAGCTCATAGGTTATAGAGTGGTCGGTTGTAGTGGGTTAATGCGGGGAGACGAGGAGGGGGGAGTTATTGTTCGTGGCGCGCCCCGTGTCTATTTCAATAATGATACGCTGGACACATTATATAAATTTAAGCCGCATAGCCGGCCGCTATATAAATACATCAACCGGATTCTTGTGCTGTGTATTGGCCAAGTTTATGGACGCAGATTACGCGTTCCTTTTTAATTAGTCGGTGTGTCCATTCGCTCTCTCTACCTCAATCGCACTCTCCTAACGCGCCTCTCTCTTCCGCCACAGCCAACATCCTAACCACACCAGTAATTAAAATTACAATAGGCCGTATTTTATATTATTGTTCTGAGAACTTTATGGCAGGCGAACGGTTTAAGACAATGGACCTAAACTGTCCTCCATGTTGGTCAGTGATCGTTGATGTCCAAGGTCTCCCAGCTCACTCATTAAGTTGAGTCGGACTTGTACATTGGCTGCCAGATCTCCACCACAGTCAACATCGACATCAACATGTCCTATTTTGAGAATAAGGGTGAAAAATCTTTATTACCTAGTTTCGATCTAGCTCCGAACGATTAATCTAAAACTTTCTATTGAGAAACTATCAATAACTCTCTATTTCTATAAACAATCAACTATTTATAGTATGATATAATAATGATTTATTTGCCAGAGCATTTATAAAACAAAAGAATTTAAATACAAATACATTAAATCAATTAATGTTTCCACATAACAATATGAAATAATTATTCATCTTTGAAATCTTTGTAATAATAATCGATCTTTATAAAAAATTGATATCACCTTCACGCTCAGACCACAGACAAACAAATTCCAGTTATTGATCTATCTTTGTTCATACATTTTGAATAGAATTAAGGTTCGTATTTATGAACTTTGTGGCTCCCTTTACTCAAGGGAGATCTGAACAGATTTTAAAGACGTTTTCAGGCAAAAGGCAGATTAAAAAATGGATGGTAGATACGAGCCTAAGACTGCAATATTATAAGATTTGTCATTTACATTAAAACCTAGGTTCTAAAGACAAAGATACAGTGAAGATTCGGAAACTCTAATACTTGAATCATATTTTGAGGAATGGCAACAGGTACCGTTTTCTGCATACAATATTGCAGGGTAAACTGCAGAGTAGTTGTGGTGTCGGTGGGAGAAAAATTTCATGGTTGCTCAATTTGAGAGGTTTGGTATGAGTTCCATAGAATTGTTCCGAGCGGCAGTGAGTCGAGTGAAGATAGCATGCAAGATAGCCAACATCCGAAACGGATAGGAACCAATAGAAGAAGAATGGCAATCCTCCTTTCGAGTTGAAAATTTCAGGAAAATGAGAAAAATAAAGTGATAAGTTACTTTACCCCAACGCAGATAGCTTCGTAGCAGCCTACTTCATTCATAGTAGTCCTTACGAACATTTATTACAATTTGGAAGATGCCTTACCTGAAAAAATAAAAAATAGTTTAGTTAGAATTAGTGTAAGCTTATTTGTTATAATTTTCATTTTCTTTTTAATAAACACAACTGAACACTCCTCATTTTAAACAATATCAAAGTAAAATCTCGCAAGAAAATATTCTAACATTTTGGTAACTTTTCAGTCTTTGTATAACTTTTGATCTTCACTCTTTACCCAATGACCAAGAAAGAATGTCTGCCTATATTGGCTTTATCTTCTTAACATGGCATGATGGTATAAACTTAAATTGGGAGAAGTCTTCTTCCAAGTTTTTTTCTAACCAGCATGATGAAGAACATTAAGGTAAAAATGACAATCTAAAACATGTGAATGTTCTTGAAGATCAATAGTCTAGGTATGTGCATTTCACAGTAAATTCTAAACTAAATTAACCGTACAATTGGGAGGTAGTTACAGTTGTAGCAATAAAATTAATTGGATCGAAATAAGCTCAATCTATTGTAACTGAAAAACCTTTTGTTCTATTCATCTAACAATAGAATGATGCGGAAACATACAGAATAGGCTTGATTCAGTAGCCAATCAGAACAGCGGAACTAACAATGTTAATCTGTGGAAAGTCATAAGGCGACGGCTTAGTAACGTTATTCTTTGTTTTATTAATTAACATAATTTCCATGACCATGAGTTACGCCTCAAGAAAAGCGGCTGAGTAATTCTTTTCTCTGCTATGATGATGAAGAAAATTTAAATTATGGCTATGTCCTCCATTCTTTCTGTATTCCCATTTTATTTTTCTCTTCCTTACTTCGCTATGCTTCTAAGCAATTACGAAGTAAAAAACACCAATAAATAAAAACAGAGGCTGTTGAACCTTTCATTTCGGCTGTTCTTTTAATTACAGAAAACAAGACAAAGAATTTTTTTTCTTGAACGATGTTTTACAATGAAGACTCAATGGAAGACTCAGCATTGGAAACAATAGAAACATATAGCGACAATCAACATGTATTGATGCTAGCCTAGTCTATTTGAAAAATGTGAAATTCACAATGTGCAATATTGAAATTATAAGTTTCTGATAGAGATATCAAGGTCTTGTAAGCTGTTTGAGAGAGATATTGAATGCAGTAGGTCTATCTAATTGGATGATTTCTATCTGAGGTTCATATCGTTAGGCTATTGTTTTCATTTACTTAATAATCCATTCACCAATAACTTTTTATCATCTATTAAAATCCATTTTTTTAAAACTTGATTGTGCAGCTCCATACTTTATCGGTTATTTTCTATAGTTTAAGGAACAAAAAACGGAGAGAAAACTTGGTGACTTACTTTTGTGACTTTCAAGTTAAACTTAGTTGTATGAGCTCGAGACCCCTGTATTTTTATCCAAAGAAATTATCGAAGCGCTGCAAATATTTTAAACAACTCAGAAAAGAGTTTCATTCTTTGCTAGGCATTTCGTAAAAGGGCGCATTCTCGCTGAGTGAGATTCGTAGACAGCTTGGATTTATCCCAAAATAAACATAGCCTAGCCCTAGACCTATGATTCTAAATCTGGATTTGATGTAAATCAACTGTTTCTTCTGGTCTCACAAAAAAGAATGCAGCCACAACAAAAGAACAAATTTCAACAGCTCTTTCAGATCTTATCCATTCTTGTCCGATCAATTTACAGTTGAGGTATTTTATCTAAAAGGTCTGGAATAACGAGATACTGTGCTTTGAAATGCAAATGTTCTGCTCGTTATATTGTAGAATGGGAACAAGTAGACTGATTTTGTTCAAATGCATTTTACACTTGCACAATTAAGCTAAACGGCTTTCAATCTGATGCATAAAGCATACTATGTAACATCAATAAATTTTTGTTTGAAATATAAAAAATATAATCTATTAATTAGTTTTGGGAGATATTGGATGCAGCTTCTAAATGCAGATGAGTTAATCGAATTGAATTGAGAATACTAAAATACGTATTCCGGCTAAATTCAGAATGCAGGCTTGAGTTTGTCAACAGTGATGTAGGTGTTGTAGGCTACATGGACGTTGAGGCGAAGTTTGCTATAAAAATGCTAGGCTGGAACGGGAGTCGAACCCATGACCGCCCAAGCGTCAATTGGGCACTTATAACACTATAGTACTACGATGAAATTTGATTGCATTCCATTAATTGGATTCAATATATAGATAAGAGCTGTTTCATTATTTCTTTAAGAATATATTTTTTTGTATTTCAAGAGAATAAAATTATTGTCCAAACTCAAAAACAAGAAAAAATAACAATTTTTTATAAAATGTTTACTGGTTTTGGTTACTGGTTAAAATGTTTACTAAATAATAATAGTCAAGAAAAATAGTAGCCTATCACTGAGCGAAGAATTGGGTTACTAATGCTTATAACATAATATTGTAATAAATTATTCTATCGCTTGTGTTTACAATACTGTAGTTATTGTAAAATTGAAAAGGGTAGCCTAACAAGCCCCGTGCACTAGTGATGCGTATACTATCTAGTATGCGTAGGCTATATATGCGTATAATATGTACTATCTATGCGTATAGTAGCACTAGTACTATCATGTGGCAATAGAAAAGCAAAATAATGAATGGTAGCCTATCCAGCCCCGTACACTACTGTGTGTACAGCAATAATTCAGAGAGTGAGAGAGAGTGAGAAGCAGGAGAAGCGAGCTAGAGAGAGTATAGAATTGTGAGAGTTGCGTGGTTGCAGTGCAGTTGGGAGGAAAGGGCTGAAGAAGTCTATTGTTCCCCCTCCCAACGCTCGCCAGGACAGCGTTATGCTTTATGACGAAGTGCCGTGAACGGGCTGCCATTGGTCAGAAGCCAGTTGGCTGATTCGCCTCCCTGGAAATATGCTCCGCCCCTAATAATCATCTTTCATATGTGAATCTTATATTCGGTCCCCACCACGCGCCGCTACCGCCGCTGCTCCTGGCTCATAGCTCATCCCTTCTCTTGTCATAACTCTTCAATGATCCGCTGGCAGCTCAGCGCTACTTCCTATTCTGTCTCACAATCACTTCCTTTCACGTTTCCACCTCAGCATACAGCATCCACTGGTATGTTCCATCTGTGAGGAATTTTATGTGGCAGATCGATGTGACGATTATTACATGACAACGAATTTGACAAAGAATGAAGATTCAGTATTTTAATCTAGTTTTGATTCAGGAGTCTTATTTCAACCTAGTAGCCTACTGATGCAGAGACATATCTAAATGAAAACATTAATTACCATAGAGCACACGAGTAGAGCACATGTTTCATTCAATACTGATAATAATAAGCTGACTGAAAATAGAAAAAACTGAATGAAAAAGAAAGTAAAACGAAAAAAGAATAATTTCTTTTTGAACATAGAGCACTAGAGTAGAGCCGATGTTTCATTTGATAACTTACTGATAATAAAAAGCTGACAGAATAGAAAAAACTGAATGAAAAAGAAATTAAAAGAAAGTAAAACTAATAAGAGAAAAAATTATTTTTGAAGATTGTAGCAATCAAATCTAATTAATAGAAGTCAACTTTTAATATTTTATTGCTAACAACTCATCTATTGATTCTAAGCGGGAGGACCCTCACACCTCACACCCTAAGTTAAGCTTCACTCTAGATAGATAAGAAGGGCCACACCAGCACTAATAAATTAAAAACATGTTGCTTCGTTCATTACTTTCCACTAGATCATATTAACGCGAATAAGAACTAGTGAATGATATCTGTTTTAAAATCTACTCTGAGAAAATGTAAAAGTAAGTAAAGCTACGTCAAGAAATAAAGGAACAAGTAGCCTCAGCTACCTAGATTATGTGAAGAGAAGGGACTGACAAACTTAGAATTTCATGATGTTGAAGATCCATATTGTTTCCACTAATATGTAATATAAACTTAAAAACACTTTTAAGTGGAAATTAAGTCACGTTATGGCGATGCTCTAGACAACAGACTGAAACGGCCGTCACGCCATAACGTGAGTTAATTTCCACTTAAAAGTGTTTTTTTAATTATTATTAGAGATTCAGTATTGGTTTTAATGGGCTTGACATATGCCTACTAATAGAAATACTGTACGTGGTCCGCTCTTCAGATCAAAAAGTTTTCTATTGAAGTTTTGAAGAGCCACTAACGATTGAAATTGGTATAAAATAATATTCCAAACAAGTTCTTATTTTGGATTGGAATGATAGGTTAACGCCCTTCTGCAATTAGAAGTGGATAAAATAAAAAACACATTAATTTATCGTTGTAATCATTTGATACATTTCCTGTATTAGAGAAGTTTCTCCCTATCTGCAAAGACCATTCTTAAATTTCAATCAATTTCATGTTTTTTCCTTTACAGATAGGCTAAGCTATCCCAACACTCGAGAGGTCCAATATTTGATAGCACCTCAACTTCCGGCCGGACTGCTCAGAAGTGTCTTTGTGCCTTATGATTTGTTTGCCAGCTGAAGATCACTTCAGATCCCCATCTCAACTGTCCCATCACCGCTCAGTCGATATTATTCATCCTGGTGACAATGTTGCACCCCACTCCAACATTTTCATTTCTCCATTTCCATTCCTCTATTCCCCATTCCTCCATTCACAAACCTATGAAGACGCTGCGTCGAGACGCACAAAGACGTCGCTATCCAGCTGGACGTCGCCCAGTCACGCCCTGGACACTCCATCTTCTGGACAAACACTTCAGCTACGACGTCCGACAATCCTTCTCCGCTCTGCCAGCCCTCCAGCAAATTGAAATGACGCTTTCTCCCTATTTGCAGCGAAATATCCTTTCAATTTGCTCTTCAGCTATTGCTAACCGATTTTCAAGTGTCTGCACTGCCTAGTAACCGGACAACACTCACTGTCATTGTGTCCGAGCTTTTGAAGTATCTTATTGCATTCTGCGAGATTGATAGATAGGTTGCCTATGTTCGTTCCCGTTAGCCACGTGCTTCTCTTGCATTTCAAAGCAGTTGATACTCAGTTATCCAAGTGCAGATGGAACCTGTTATTACTTTCTCAAGGCTAAAGACAATAATATCTTTCAGAAATTAAAAAATATTATAATGAAACTTTTCCTATTTTGGTTGAACTTTTACTTAATGATTTTTCTCTAAACTTACAAATCATTAGTGTTAGTGTGAAAGTTGGTATGAAATATCAAAGTTGATTTCGATTCATGTTGTACTAAAGCCTATAGGAATGTCAAGCTGAATTGATATGGATAGAAAAGGTTAAATTGAAAAATAAAATGAGTAATTTTGTTCTTGAAGAAATCGGTGAGCTAGGGAAGGAACATATAACTCATGATTTCTGTATTATTGGATATATACTGTTTTTAGAAGCTTATAAAAAAAATACTATTGAGCCATTTAAACTAATAATTGTATAATGATCATAGTTAGTAGTTTACTAGAATGTCTTTCAACTAAACTGACTGTGAAAGCTCAGTCGTAGAAAAATCCCCTTTTGATTCTGATTATTTCAAAGTGAATTGAAACGTTAGCTGAGTTGATAACTCATAGATCGTAAAGGGATTGCGCTTTCGATCAGTTTAAACAGTAAGAGATCGTGTTTGGAGTTGAAAGTGATCAAGCTGGAACGTGGCGGGTGGATGGCATTGAAAAGACACGGTCAGTAGCCGATTGTCGTTCTAACACCTTTGACAATAAATAAGGATTTTGTGGGGTGCGTGGGTGCACGGGCCTCTTATAATTAGGGGGAAGGCAGCTGGCCACCCCCGCACCGGCGTCCACCCCTCCCCTACAGGATGACCATTGTCCGTCAGTGGCCCGGTGCGTCCATCCAGCCGGCGCAGGACACTTCTGCTGCCAGTAAAACGCTGAATAGAAAGAGATCGTCGGCGACAAAAGACGCCAGCAACGAACGCCCGCACTCAACAACACCTAATCGCCCCCCCCCCCCCCATCCACCGGCCCGTCATCGCAAATAAATAATAACAATGCACACAGTTGGTTCGTTCCAATCGCATGCCCGCAATAGTTGGCCGCCCAATTGACTCGCACACAACGGACGAATCATTCAGCTCGAAACGCAATTTCGGCGTAAACCTAACTCTTAGAAGCCATTAAGAATTACCGTTTGTAACAACATTAATGTGGCACTAACTCCCTTAATACGCCAATAGCCTTAATAGCTGGATGACAATAAGTGCAAGGATGCAAATGTTTCTTCACTATAGTCTTTGATTTTGTTTGACATTGAATAATTAGTTGTGTTTGGCTATTGAATATATTTGATAACACAAGTATACTGCAATTGCTGGTAGAGAATTACATGTTTTGTTTCTAGTGGTAGGAGTTAAAAGGGGAATAGTGTAAAATGGAGTTAAGTTCTTCTTAGTCTATAACTCCTTTTAGGAGTTTCAGTGATTCAACTCAGAGTTATCACAGCGGATAGTGAAGAATTACAGCGCTGAAATTGACGTTTACTGAGTGAAAAGACGCTATTTTTGTTAATACGGTATGGGAATGATTTGTATGATTGAGATGGATACGTAGGCCTTTGTATGAATAAGTATCCTTTGTAAGCAGTTGCTGCTGGAATTTTTTTCCAAATCATGGAAGGTGGAAAAAACATAAAAGAAATACGGTATAAATTAGTTTCAATTATTAATTATTTATCATTTATCGGTTTCAATTATTAATTAATTCATCGTTGAATTTAGAATTCATTTTTCAGTCTTTCATTCATCATTTCAATGCTTACCACAAGAGTATGAAAAGAACGATTCAATTCAAAATCTATTGAAAAAGTCAGTAGCGAGTGGAAGCCTTATGGCGATGTTGATCTATGGTCAAGTCCATATGAATGGTTACATTGTTTGGTCAAACGTTTGTTGGGCCGAACGTCATTCGTCGTAAAAGTGTGACTCATTTCTCCACCCACGTGTCATAGGCGAAGACCACAACCGATGCGTGGGCGAAAACTAGCTCGATGGAACTCCCCCTTACAATTCAAGTTAAACTAAGTCAAAAGACAGATAGGGTAAGAATCGATAAGAGCAGCTGTCTCTAAGCTGTGTTCAATCAGGACAACGTAATAGGTGAGTTATGGAGTAGGAATAGCTAAGTACCGGCAATTTAAACACTATGAAACGTTTATAGTAAAACGGTAATAAGTTATTATTTTTCGTGTACACCTAATAGAGAACTACAAAATGTTAAGAGAACAACAAACATTATTTTCAGGTTCCATGCAATTACAATATTTTAAGTGAAGATTTGCAGTGAAACTTGGACCTATCCTCCAAAGATTTGTATTATCCAGTTGAAATTTCGTGAAGAAATTAATTTCGACCTAAAAATCCATATCTTTTCCCACATTTGGTTGAACGAATTTATTCTGGATGAATAAATAAAAAATGACAAATTATTTATTGAATCTAGAAAAAACTAAGTTTATTGATTTATTATTTTAAACTTATATCAACCCAACTATTAACCGATTCGACAACATAAATGGGTAACGCACTCTCTGGCATTTCCAAATCTAATCAAGGGCTAAATCCAGCCAGTCTTTACAGCAAATTAAAGCAACGATTGAGTTTTTTTGTTTATATAATTTGTCCCTGAAGCTGACCTGTTATCATATCTGCACTTCGTTCGACCTAATTCAACTGAGACACTAATTGAAATAACTTAAAGCGCTCCATTATTGATATCTAAAGAGCTCTAGGCTTGAATATTCATGGTAGACTTAGTGTAGCAGGTCTTTGGTACAGATTTGATTGCTTTATGAGAGCAATATTGATACAGTAGTTGTCTTCGTTAGGACGGGTCTATGTGTCATTTATGCACAATAAGCATTAACTACGTTAAGCATATAGTCCAGTAGTTTAATAGTCCATTCTAGCTCTTGAACTAAGCTCAATTTTAGCGTACAATTAATACAGTGGTAAACTGAGGTTCGATTTGAACGATACTAGTTACTTGCTCTCACTTGTTACTTGTGATTGACCCAACGTTGATTATTGCAGTAAAATTGAATGGAAAAAATCATCAATTCATCTCAAAATCTGATTGAACTCAGTTTAAGCTTTCAAGAGACAGTCTAACAACTGTTGAAGTTTCATGAGACTCCATTGAAAAATAATAACGGGTTCATAACGCGATAGAAGATGATTGGCGGTTGGAAGCATTCAATCAAGATCCAAAAAATGGTTGGTTTTTTGTGAGAAGGCTTGAAGTATCATCGTGGGCACAAAACCCTTGCGACTACCTGAGAGCTGAATGAAGCCGAAGGCGGAGCTCCCGGTACAGAAGCTGAAGAGGATGTGCCACCCCCTCGACAAATCCAGTCCGTGGAAAACTTGAAGCATTTCTTTGAATGCGGATGATTCTAGATGTGAGTTCGCCGCGAGCTATGACAGAAAATGATATTCATTACTCGTGCAGGGACATATTCGACCGACCACTCCGCTCATTGTCCTCTTTTGTCCTCTGACAAGGGCGGAAGGCAGACAAAAACCTATCGCCAACCAGGGCCTTCCCTTGCCTACAACGACTTGTCACTCGCACAGACTACGCACACAAGCACACAGCGCTCGCTTGCAGTGCAATACAAAAAAATGCTTAAGAGCTTCTGTTAACAATGGAATAGTAATCGAGAACTCTATTGATCTGCGTCTTTGCTTTGCTTTCTCGTTTTGAGACGAGAACCTCTCTGAATACTGCTATGGTTGTGGAGCGATCTATCTGGAGTGAAAACCTGAATGGGGAACGTGACCTCCAGAATAATAATTCAAGGACAGCGACATTCATCAGAAATTAGGGAAAGGTTATAAAGATGACAATTTGATTCCTCATTCCCATTTCTCAAGTCTATCCATTGTTTTTACTGGCTATGGTAAAATTCCATGGATGGGAAATAAAAATTTTCATACTGATTTAAACCGAATAATCAAATATTTAAAATTGTTAAGACATTGTTACATTTAACATAACTTTATCGAAAATTTTTCTACTAATGCCAATTCAGTGATTACTGTTAGCAATGAATTGCTCTTACACACATCTTCTGTCATACAGCCCTGATAGTTTGAATTAATTGCAGTAAATCTCTACAGCGACCCATTGTGCATGTGATTAGTAGAAAGTATCACTAAGTTTGCATTCAAATTAAGGATGATCTTGATTATCAAATTACAAATAATAGAGAAAAGAAATGAATGAGTGAGAATGAGATATGAGATAATGAATGAGAATAATAATTTTGATTAGTCTTCAAAAAACTTTTTAAATTCTACATCAAATTTAAACGGCAACATTCAAATAGGCCTATTATGTAACTCCATCCGCTCATTGATATTCTTTCTCAAGAAGGACATCTATATTCAGCATTCCATTTGACGTTTTCAATGTATCACGCCTAATTTAACAATCGCAAAAAGAACTATTGAACGTAAGAAGTTAACCAACTGATTTACTAACTTGATCTATGAATGACTGTTTTTCTTTTGTAAAGAACAGATACAAGTAACCCACTTTTACTGTGATCGATAACGGTTTCACCATCTCATAGCCCAAGCCCTGTTACTGTTGATTCAGTTTACGAAATAAAACAAATAGAATGTATTTGATAAATGTTCAATAACGTAGTATTGTTGGAAGTAGGCTAATAAGGTGATGTCACTTTTGGTCAACCTAATTTAAAATGCACCAAGTAGCCTACAGATCTAAGTTAATGAAAATAGCGCAATAATGCACTTTATTAAATGAAAGATTTTTTCAATGCTTAGCACATTTCACGAATAATCCTTCCAGTTTCGAAATTTTCCATACATGAAGTGAGGAAAATTATATTTTTCAAGGAACAACACAAATGCCATGATTATACTATTTTTAAATTCTGTTAATCCAAGAGAAGATATTAGTTTGATAAAAATCTTTTATTTGTTTCTGTTTTCTCTCTCATACGCAAGATTAAGGACCGTAGGTGACACCTATAAGTTCAATTTAAGTTCAGTAAACATTTAATATTCGGATGTGAATGTATTTTTTATTGGAAAATCTTATAGGTCTCACAATTATAATTCAATTTATTATAGTATCTTGACAAGCAACTGGCAGTTTAAAGTTGTTATTGAACTAAATAACTTACGCAAGCGTTTAATTCTGCCATATTCACCATTTTAACCCTTCGGGCAACACTGTGTGTGAAGAATATAGTTATGACATCGAAAAGGAATTTCTCACTAAAAAACATGGATAATGCATGGAAAACATAGATATTGAAATCAAAGTGAACTTATTATCACGTTTTTCACTCCTGTATTGTCAGTGATTTAAAGGCTACATGCAGATTAAAAAGGACTTAGTAATTAATGCTGTTAATTTATATTATTTAATATGAATTCTAAGGTACTATCGCCACTGTAGAACAGACTCCAACGGTTTATCTCATATTTCCATGGAAAATAATAATTGTAGATACATGCATTTGGCAAAGCTCTATTCGAAGATAAAAAAAATAGTATAACTTTGTTGAAAAACACAGGATAAGACCAAGAACAACAAACGAAGAAGGCATGAGTGACGTTGTGCTCTCAGCCAACAGAGAAATGACTTTCATAACTCGAGTGGCATCATATTGAGTAGAATAACAAATATTTTGGAGGACAACAGTCTTTATGCTTGGAATTAATGAGCTCCATAACGAATATCTTCTGTAAATATGTCAGTGCAGGCGAGAAATGCTTGAAGCTGCGATGGATGCATGCCAAGTTGCAGGAAGGAAGTTGGTGAGAAAAGAAACGACGCTGTCGTACTCCCAATAAAATAAATTCCCTTTCTATTAATTGCCGGCCACAACTAGTGAGTAAAAGGATGAAGGGGTTCTTGGTGAGGAGGGGTGGATGATGATGATGATGATGATGATGAGGAGGTAGGTTAACAATGACAGCAACAATTTGTAAAACCAGCTTCTCGGGATTTGGGTAGCTTGCAAGTCTGTTGATCAGAGATGCTATTAAACCAGACAACGCTTGCTCGCTGTTAAGAGGCTGACACGAGAAGGATGGTATTTCAAGACGCGTCTACATGTGTCACCTCTCTCCTGGAATCATACTCCAATTAATTATTTTACTAGAATCACATTATTTTCTACCTCTGATCAAGAAGATTGAGTTTGTTCTGTGATCTGATTAGAATTCCTACTGAATGATGAGAGCTGAATTGATACTTTTTGGGAAGAGTGCTCATAGAGAAATGAACTCATTACTGTCTACAGATATATTTTACTTATTTTATGTTTCAGCTTTCTGTTACAAAAATCATCACTTGTTTCAGATTTCTGTAGACCATAGAAATCGAATAAAACAGTTTGATATTCACTTGTTTCGATTCAATTTTAATCATTGCTTCAAAACTTTCTGAGTCAAATACTTGGAGCATTGTTTCCTCTTGTTTTCTTCTTTTCAATTATCATTTCCATACATTCTAAAAAAATTAAGGATCCTACAACAAGTTTCATGCTACAAAACTTTATAGATCTCTATACTCCGTATTTCTCAACATTAAAAAATCGTAGAAATTGTCATCCATATCCAATTGTAGTATTTTAACATCTTAGCCTACGTTATCACATAATTGTAGACATACAGGCTACATCATTATCTTCGATTGGATTGATGAAATTATCATTAATAAGTCCATTAATAAGTGATAGTCATTATTAACGAATTATTTCCAATTATTATGGAAGATTTCACCTAATAAATCTGCATTTATTGATTTGAATAGAATCATCCTCACTTCATTTCCATTCAAGACATTTGCACTCAAATGCGTTATCTTTCATTCCAAATGTACGTTTCCCTAACCTAGCCTATTTCATATCTCACTTTATTTTTCATCACCCCATTCAGTTTGTTGATGAGATATTCCTAAAACATGGCCATATATTCTTCATGAAGGGATATGCATAGGAAGAGCATGGAATTCCGTGCTGTTAGCAGGCTGTAGCAATGTGTGCTCAGAGAGCGTCGTTTAGGAAGCCAAGCATAAACTGTGAGAAACATAATATACACCATACGTCTTCTGTTTTCTATCATAGATCAGAAATGATGGACAATAAGAGCGTTGATGCACCTATAAATGAGAGTGGTGCATAGACATAGTAAACATTCTTCACCCCTTCTCATAGGTCAACAGAATTTGTCGACAAATGATTAACTGCTTGCTCACTTTAAAAATAAATCAGCCTCCTGTGTTTCATTATCTATCAAACAATATTGATGAAGGCAGCAGGAAGTGAAAAGTGGCAGAAGGCAGCAGTGCTATAGCTGTTATTATCATCCACATTATCATTATCTAAATCGGAGCTGATTCTATAAAGGAGAGAAGTGATTGCAGTGCTGTCATGCACTAAATAAATAGATTATAAGAAAGTTTTATTTCTCATCCCAATGTATCTCCATTTGAGACTCACTGGGGATTAAATGTGTTGGAAGCCACTTTGTAGCGCTTTATTTGTAGCCACTTTGATTTAACAGCATCCAATTAGACATTTTGTAGACTATGCTCTATTGAAATAAAAACTTAATTATTTATTAAAATTTAAATTCATGGAAATTGTTTGATGAATTTTTTGTCTGTTAATGTCATATGTCGACATCATGTCAAATCTAGTCTTCTACTGTTTTTATATTTAAATTTTGCTTTATAGAGCAAAGTTAGTAAAGGAAAATGATCTTACTTGCAGGTTGGTGAAAGGAAGAATAAATTTTAAGCAATATAATACAGTGCCTCCATAAAATTAATTCATTATTGTTTCTTCTTCTAAAAAAAATCGCAATTTATTGTTTGTGTGCAATTATTTTAATGAATAATGTAATCATCGTTTCTCCTGGTTTCAATATTTGAGAAACCAGTATTGAAATCTGTGATGTTTTCCTTTCTTAGTAATGGCGAAGGTGATATTGTGGAAGGTATCCATAATGAAAAATAAGACGAAATTGTCACAACCACATTTATTAAAACTTCGAGAAACTAGTTTCGGTTGTTACACCATTATCTATTTCAATCAAACTGACATTGTTTGATTGAGATTGATAATGGTGTAACAACCAAAACTAGTTTCTCGAAGTTTTAATGAATGTGGTTGTGACAATTTCGTCTTATTCTTCATTGTGATGTTTTCCATGACGAAATACTTAATGAACTAATATTAAAACTGACACTGTATTTCACTTTTAATAATGTTTAACTCACATATATTGGATGAAACCAGTGGACTGGTGAAACCAGTATTGGTTGAGGAATCACAGTCATAGACCTGAAAACTTATTCAGGATAAAATATGGTCATGTTGAACTGCATAACATAAGGAATGTGGTCAAAGTACGAATCATTAAATCAATCTCTTCGGATTTGACAGCTTCCAGACATAATTTGAAGAATCTAATTGATAAACAGTATTTAGGCTATCGAGTAGACCTATAGCGTATTAACATTCCAGTCAATTTGTTTGTAGTTAGCAATATGCATTTTGAATTAGATCCTGTCTCAGTGAGCCTCAAGCTGTATATAACAGCGAATACGTGTACAAACTAATAGCGACTGAGGGCATAGCCTATACACATTCATGAGACCATCTCCGGCATTCGGACCATCTGCCAGTAAACGTCATGTCAAGCAGAGATGCTCTCGACTCTTACTCTGCTGCAATGCAATACCAGATGCATTGCTATGCAATATGCACGTTACAGCTAACTGCTCCCATTACGGAAGCCTATGTCCGACACGTCCAATGGATTGCACTGTGACAAGACATTGTTGTAAAGGGGAGCGAGTGAGAGGGACTGACAGGGGGCAGGAGGAAGGAAGACAGTGGTGGAGTAGATTATTGATAACATTGTAACAGACTGTCATACTGATTTGAACCATTAAGCTACTGGTTGAATGAATGGCCAGTTAAAGGAATCTTACTATAAAATTCCTCATAGCTGATAGATTTGAAAGATGTTGTCGGATTTTTTTTCTTTGGAGGATGAAGCCCACATAGGTCTGAGACCTGTGCGTGGGTAATGAGTTGGATGATGGTGATTGATGAGTTGGACCTACAGTTTCAGGTGGGTTCCGAACCACCGGGAAGTGATTTACAGCAGAGAACGTGTCTAATTAATGAACGGATTTAATTAATTGTATTGAATTAAAATTGATTTATACATTTAAATTGAGCTACTAAATAATTATTTCATGAAATCCAATGTTTCAATACATTGACATCGATGTGATCATTTTGATAGATAGATAAATTGCATTCATTGCCTATATTGTATTATTATAGACATTTTGACAAAAACAATTTTAGGCTGCTGAAGCCAATTTCATTCCCATTTATTTCAAGCTGTTGACTACAAATAGTTGTGCGCAGAAGGGATTTCAATTAAGAATCATAAGTTACCGGGTCAGAATCAGAAATTAACCCAAATGAACAAACTTGGAAACTTGTACACAACCTGCTGCACTTCTGGAGATTTTTTACCCCAAATAATAAGCTCAATAAAATTCATGTGAGATTATCATAGAGAAGTGAATTATTGTCTGAACCAATGCTTTAATCAATGTGGCAAAACCTTATACGGTACTTTAATACTGCAAAGCTGATTTCCCCTAAAACATGGAAATATCTGTAGAAGTCGAAATAGATAGAAAAAGGCTATAGTTCTAGAAAGTTAGGTTATGTGGTCGCATGTGGTGCGGTACGGCTTAGAGTATGATTGGAAATGTTTGCAGGATAGGGGTGTGGATTGGCGGGGGTGAGTCCGAGGTTTGAATGCTATCAGGGCGGGCCAAGGGGGAAGCTCGTAACTACGTTGATTTACGCCAGCTCCTGTATATAATAGGTAACATTTTTTCTGATATCTTGAAAGGCACGATGGCATAGAGGCAAAGGTGTGAGGGAGACAGACTGAGAGAGTAAGTACGAGGGTATACCGAGTGGTCATAACTCTAATAAATGGCGAAAGGCCATCACTCGAATAAGGTTTCTTCATCGATGGACTCGGCACATGTGTGCTGTTATATATAGATATATATCAGTCTATATAAGATGCCCTATGCTTAGTTTGATAGTGTATAAATACGCTGGCTCCACGGAAAATCCCTTGGACTACTCCACTTTATTAGAGTATAAGAGGCCTGGCCTCCATTTCCTAATGAGTATATTATGAATTTATGAAATGATAAGGGCGAAAGAACACGATCCGACTCACGCGAGCTCACAAAAATCTCCACCTATTTCCTCTTTCCTCCGACCACTATGGAATCAAAGGTATTTGCTTGCCTTCGTGATCATCGCAGTCGTAATCATGTTTTCTCATCCTCTTTTATCTCTTTCGCGAATAAAACGGTGAACCACTGCGCACCAAATGAGGCGTTTGCGGTATGCCGCTTGCTGTTATGGGTGGTTATCGTTTGTGGGTGACTGGACTCTACCTCACAGTCCATAAGAACCTAATAACAGAACCTATGATATTCCTTCCTCCTACCCATCAACTTGCTCTTTTTATGAATTGAATTGCCAACATTGAGGAGAATGTGCGGATCCGTATTATGCGAATTTCTATTCTATGGTCTGTTGAACAGCCGCTCTGGTGGTCTGATGAAATCTCATTGTGAAATAACATTTAGCGTATTTGGGTGCATCCTTAGTTGGGCAATCGCTATTGATCAGTAGTTATCGTTGGAGCGTATTCATGCTCATCCCTATTTGAATAATTAATATATTGAACAGTTATCATGAAACTGAAAGAAACCAATAACAAAAATGACGGATTTTCGTGATGAAATTCTCCAATCACAACTTTAATGCCCGGTTTCTGAGTTATTCATTAACTTAATGGACCATTAACTCAATGCTGGAGCAATGGGTTAATGATCCATTAAACTTAATGAACACCTCAGAAACCGGGCATAAATCATATAAAATCATAATTTACACTCAAATAAGTCATTTGTCGATTGAATAAATACTATCAATTGAAGCATACAAACTAGCATACACAATACTGGCCTATTTTATGAAAAAAAATGCATACAAGAAATAGTTTCGTTTTGGGAAATAATGCCAGTTGTTTATAAATGAACTGGTCCTTCTGTAGAATAGGTATTGAGTCATAAGAAATAAAATACAAAGTCTACTAGCAAAGTGAAAGATTAGAATTTGAAGTTGAAATTTATTGTTTCTACGAGTGACTGACTCATACTCTAAAAATGTTCTAAGATTGGAAAGTATCACTTGTGTTATAAATCACACGTTTTGATCTGAAAAGGAAATTTGAAATTACATGAAATCATCAACACAAATCCCAAATTTGAAAACATCGGTTTTCCGTATCTTAACATTTTTCAGTCTCAAAAATAGAAAATTCCCTTCATGCTCTGAAACCTCAAGTATTGTAGATTTATGAAAATGAATATCAGAAAACTTGCAAGAAATAAATGAGCTACAAAGAAAACATTTTTATTCTTCTAGAATCCTCGTCGCTTGTACAAAAATAGATGAAAGGAGTTCTGTGTCGGAGAGTCATTTGCACGAAATTTATTCGTCCATAAATCATTGAGACCAAACATTATTTCGTCTGGCGAACAACGAATTCACCCTTCTTCTCATGACATACTCATTCATTCTCTCTCACTTACCTCTCTTCCACGCTCTCTCTCTCACTCACTCTGCCTCCTTTCTCTCATCCACACTCTTTAATTCTCATCTCTCTCTCTCACTCTCTCTCTCTCTTTCTCTCTCTCTCTCTCTCTCTCTCTTTCTATTACATGTACTGCCCAGTTTTTTTCATCATTACTATCTTCTCATTACTAAATCGTCATTAGTTTCTATACCACATAATCAGATACAAAGTAAAAGTTAAGAACTTACTTATATATTTTTTTTGGAAATAACTAGTATTACTAGTATCCGAGCCTATCGTATAGAAATTCACAAACCAACTATTAAAAAACAAGAGTTTGTAGTTACTAATAAAAATCGTGAATTATGAACTGTAAATTGTAATTGCAATTTGTTAATTATTATGCAACAAGTATCTTTCAATCCAAGATTCAATTGATTTTAATTATTTTTCAAACTTTGATAAGCTTTTTCAAGAGGGTAAGTTGGTGAACTATTAAGTATATAAGTAAATTTTTTAAAGTGAATCACGAGAAAAATTATGTAAGTTTTGTTCATTTGTAGAAATAGTTCTAGCCACGATTTTCATCTGTAACTCATGATTCTTATGATGTAACACATGATTCTTAAGATGTAACTCGACTTTTAAACTGTAGCTCATTTAGATAAAAATAAATTAAATTAAAAAATGAGATAAATATTTCGAAATGCGGTCTAATCTCCGATCCTTAGTTATTTTGATGTTGAAGATCCATATTGTTTCCACTTTTTACTTAGTTATTCCTCAAATTTTATGAATGAAATTGAGTATCTACCATCGGATTGCGAGTGAAGAGTTTGTCCTGAAAAGCCGAAGTATGTTTTATTGAAATAATAGTCTAGTTATTGGGATACTTTGTGTGTGGATGTTCCTTGAGAAATATTATGTTGAAGGAGCTTGACCGTAGGAAGTCTTGAGCATTATTGAGAACGTTCTTTAAGGCTTGCACGTAAGGTTATGTGGTTGAATGCTAGTTGTAAAGATGTTTAGTGCCACTGGTGAAGTGCATCCCTGTGTAGGGCGTTAACAATCTGTCCGTCCATAACCGTACGAAGCCATAAGGCTCGCGTTGGCACAACTTTTAAGAACTTGCCCGCTGATGCGCTCATGTCGCAAGGAGCTCATACGTGTCCTGTGGGAAGAGGAATGAGCAACCACATCAGGGTCTGGCAAGGCATAACGACCTCGACTCCGTGATCCCCACGGGCCCACTACAATAACCTTTCATTCCTAGAAATGGCTCTAGACCCTGTCACCGTTAACTGGCATTATAGTTTCAAGCTTCACCAAATGTGCAAACGTGCTATTCCTTTCAAAATATTAACGTCTCCACCACTATTACTGGATCCTACTGGATCGTGCATTACTACTTTAGAATTTGTTCTGTTAAGTTTGAGATATTTATTAATTTCCTAATTTTTGAAAGAACTATTTCAGTGAGTAGCCTATATTTTCAATTACATAATTTGGTTTCTTATTATATTAAGTTTTCAAGATGTCAAGATCAATGGCCTAAAATTCAGCTTTGGATGTTTTAAGTGCTTTCTAAGATGAGAGAAATTATTATTTATTAAACAAAATTACAAAATAATCACAAAAAACTTTGTAAATCATTGGAATTTAGGTGTGGGTCTGTTATTTCTCCAATTAACAATCTAAACCAGATTCAACAAAAAAGCCATCACTGGCTACGAGCAGTAAACATCTTGAATCAAATCATTATCACATCATCTAGCGAATAGACTTAGTAATTTAAACTGATAATCAAAATATTCAGCAAATAGCAAAGTTAGGTCCATTCCAAAGTTCAAGTTACGATCACATGATAACATCATGCATATTTTGTTATCGCATAATGCCCTTATGAGTCTTGAAGCTTATGCGTGTGTAATACGGTGAATGATCACACAAATTATCCAAGGCTAAACGAAATTTGAGCTTGTGACCACTGCCAGCCAGTGTCTTATCAGAGACAAGCGCTCCAGTTGATTACACCACCATGGCTGCTTGCTGCTAAGTGACATATTATCGAAGAACCTCCATATAAGCAAGTGGCTTTTTATTCAAGCATTAGCATCTTCCTTTGAGTAGCTTAATTAGTTAAAATGTGTCAAAAATATACTTATTATTACATACCATGGAAATAATACTATTCTAAAAAATCTATGTACTAGTCTATCTGTATTCGAAGAGTGAGCATCGAAGGCAAAAGTAGAATTACTAAATAAAAACAAATAAATAGATGAAGCTTTTTCAAATGATGTGTAATTATTTGAGCATTGCTGGTTGAAAAACAAATTTATATAAATATATAATTGGAGTAAAGAACGAAAAACGACAACTACCGTGAACAGTATTTATAAAAATCCTGAAATTTGTGTCCACAATATGGAAGCGTCTGTAATTGATTATGACATTTATATCGCCATTCCTCTGGAACAACGCAGTCCAGCAGTGCTCCTTTCCTATTTATGACGTTCTATTTTATCCCAATAGTCACCATAAAACACAACAAATTTGGAATGCTTCGTTTGAAATATGTGCGCAGGGATGCTTGCTCGGACTGCTAGCATTTATGCGCGCATATTGAAATTCCGCAAAGCTTTCGGCTTCTCACACGAGCACAGTGAGAAGTGGTGTCGGTATTTTTATGAGCTTATATGGCTTTGTGAGAACTCTTATTTATTGACTGTGAGTTTGGGGGACACACGTCTAATAAAGAGTCACAATGTGACAAAAGCTTGCTTCGTGGAAAATAAAAATTTGTTTGACTACAATAGAAAATGTATGTTGTTATATTTTCTTATCTGAATAAACTTTATCAATATTATGAATTGCAGCTTCTATTATAAGCAAATGATTTGAACAAATGAATGTGACAGCATTTTAACAAAACTATTTCCGATTGTTAACAGTTTAACTCATAATGGTTATGAAGTTACAAAGTAATACCAACGTTTATCATCAAATTAGATTTGATTTTGATTTTACTAACGTTGGTGGATAACTAGCAATTTGCTTATTAAATTGAGCTTATGGAACTCAGTTGGTGATTCGTATCATCCTGAACGATCGTATCTTGTAACTCTTATTTATTTATTCTGTAAATTTTATTAGGCTATTTTGTGTTTTCTTAATTTTATTGTGTATATGGCTGCATAAAATAGTACTTTATTCATATTTATAGAGCTGAAATTAAATGACGATTACCAGCTAACAAACAAGAGCTTTTGTTGAAAACACTCACTGTCTACTATTTTTGTAGTTTGTAATACATTTGTCATTTTGGATGTGCATTTATTGAATAGAATAAGATAAAACAAATGGGATTGAAATTAGTCTGTTACTGATATAAAGCAGTTCGAAGAAGCTAATGCTTATAGGTTGTTAATTGAATATCAGCTATTTGTTTGATAAAACAATGTACAGACAGTCTAGATCGACGTTCAATATGAGTTATGAGTAAGTAAAGTACATGTTGAAGATGAATGAATGAAATCAATGAATAATAACTACACTTTTTGGATGCTACTCACAAAGGTCGTATTCAGCGCAAAACAGTCTATATCTTGGAGATTACATACCTGGAAAAAAGGAATGCTGAATTAGAGTAATATTTAAATTCAGAGTCAAACTATCGTTTGTATAACACACTTGACACAAATTACATAGTTTTGTTTATTCCAGTGTTATTAAGAAAATTTTTAATAGTGAAATTAAATGGAAACCATTTCAATAGGACTATTAGTTTTCGTGCTGTGAGCTCTTAATCAAAGTAGTTCTCTTGAAAAGTTGTGGTTGGGTAGAGTGAACAAGCATGGCGGGTGGGGGTGATGCGTGATGACTTCGGTTTTTTCAAGCTTGTTCGTTGCATAGGCTTTTAATATTGTGATTCTAATATATGAAATTCCAAAATTACAATTTCCTCTGAATTGTAACGACGAATAACCTCCAACGACTGGGGTATTAATTCATAAGTGTCAACCATGATGAAAAATACGTGAGGACATCACCAGTAGCTGTTGGAAAATGAGGAGGCGTCCTTGATCTAGGAATTCGTCCATACTTGTAAATGAGGCATTTCTATCAGTCAATACCGGTTTGAGAAGCACAGGTGTGCTCTCGAGCAGCTTCAACCAACTCAACAAGACGATGTGGCGTTGACATTGTAATGCTCCAAGTGGGATGATGATGATGATGATGATGATGATGATGATGATGATGATGATGAGGTATAGTGTAGAGGTGAAGGAGGAAGAGGCAAAAAGTGGGATGGAGGAGGTGATTGAAAAGAGGGAGAGAAGGTATGTGGATGACTTTGACAAGAAGTCTACTCGGTCCAGGACTTGATGCGACACATGTTCAATGAACTTAGCGGTCAATCCTTACAGGCAAGTACCCAACTACTCGTCTAGTGGGCAGTGTTCAGTCTCATACACTCTCCATTTGGATTCCTGGAGGCCTCGTCTCGTGATAAATGATTTCCAGCATCGCATTTCTTCGCAACTCATCTCGGAGACCGGTCTCCGATTTGCAGCAGCGACATTGTGCATGCGCCGATTAGAGAAATTCTTCTCTCTTCAAATCGAATGTCAGATAGGTTAGCTAATGAACGTGACACTTCCAATACAACCGGCAGTTATTCAATTAACATCGACTGATCGCGTTCAGTAGCGAGCCAAACAAGTAATGAATAGGCTGAAGACATTGTGATTCCATCATCGATGCTTTTCTCGCTGGAATGTAGATGTTCTTCAATACAAATTAATTGTTTAAAGTATTATCACTCACCCCCTCACCATCACCTAGGCTTAAAATACTTATTCAAAGTTGCCTTTGTAAATAAATAAATAAATACAATATTTCAATAAATACACGTTATTATCTGATAACGTCATAAATAATTTTCAGAACAAGTAACTATCGAAAGAATTTCGAGAATGTTTTGGATTATCATTCAACACTTCCAAATAATTAACATCAACTTTACAGTTTTTTTTTTTTGTACAACCATTTATTATTTGTAAAAATTATATCATTAATTCAATTACGGAACGAATTAAATATAATTATTAATAATTCATAAATTTAATATCAGACTGAAGATTAAATCATATGACTATAACACATATGATTCTGATACCGTGATACATATCATTTTAATGTTCGAATGAAATGAAAAAATACTTAGGAAAAAATTAGAATGAGTCAAGACTCCAGGGTCATTTCTGCCATTCAAATCTTAAGTTGAGTGGAAGAATACGAATATTCAGTAGAGTATAATTATTTAGAATGGTGAATAGCATGTTTTCGAATAGTAAATAGATTTTTATCTCCCATTATTTATTTCAAACTGTGTCGATTTTCAAATCTCTCATAAATCATCAGAATAGTTTGTTGAATTTTGTTCTGAGGAAAAATTTGAACAGTAAATTTTGGAATTTGAAGCTAATTGGCCTGTAGCCAAGGATATTCAGTCAACCTGACCTTCTTAGATCTTATCACTTTATTCCAGTGGGCAAAAACGACTTTGGTCAATAACTATAAACGTTATTATGTTTGAATAATCTCATGCACATAATCTAAAATACTCTATTGTGAGTATTCAACATTAAAAAAATACATCGAGCTTCCTGAAAAATCTACTCTTCACTTCTTTAGTTTAGGCTACAATTCACAAATAATTTTTTTCACTTCAAGAAAATAGGAAAGTTACATCGGAATTTTTCCTACTTAATAACTTAAGTTGGAACAGCACAATGCGTACTTTGTATTATGTAGAATTATTTTTACTCTCATTAAACATGATTTCTTTCACCCACCGCAATGACGGAAAACTTAAGGAATTATTTATATAAAAGCAATTTCAAATTGTCTTTAATTAAAGAGAGACTCAATGAGAGTTTACAGAAAAATGTCTAGGCACTACCCTGACGACCCATTAAAACTCCAATTGGCGCATGGGCCCACAAAGTGTTGTCAGTGATTACTGGAACTGGAACTGATACTAGATCTGGGATAGTAACCGTCACCGTTTTGAAAGACGTGTTGTAAGTACTGTCGTTTTGCGTTTTGGGTTTCGAAGTCACAAAGTAAGCATATTCAACTTTATTCAGCAGTGCTTGCGTCAAAATAACTTCAAATTGTAAGTTGTTATTAGTTTTTATTAAGAAAGTTGAGTGTAACTGTATGTTTTTCAAAGAGATTTTGGAGGTAATCCCTCATAACATTTTTCTACCTTTAATCACATTTAATATTTTCGGTAATCATTGAATATCCAAACGAAGTTTCGAATTTTTCGACAATTTTTTTGTGACATCTGCAGGAAGCAATAATCCGTTGACATTATTTGGGTGTCGCGATTTTTTCACAAGAAAATTTGAATTGAAAAAAAATTGGATGAAAATTTATATTATTAATTGAAAAATACATAATTTGTAAACATATAAGGAGTATCAAACCATAAGATATAAATCAAATGAATATAACATTTCCAAAACACTACCGCCCCCAAACACAGTGCGCGCTCCGCGCGCCCAATCAAACCTTCCCTGGGTGGCTAACAAGGCTAGATGTGACTCAACCACATCATACATAATACATCCAGTACTTATAAATAACTATTTATAATACTTATAAATAACTATTTATAATACTTATAATTGGTAATACTAAAACTAATTTGTAATACCAATACTAATACTTAATTGGGACTTATAATAACCAGTATCGGATCTAACCAGAATCAGTTCCAGTTCCAGTAGTGAAAAACACTTCGCGCGTGCGTTCTATTCCTCTACCAATTATTGGATTCGTCTATCCTGTACTAATAACGCAGATTCTGAGTGATTTGAAAGCTGTCACATCGACTATGAACACAAGTTGCACATAAATTTGAAAACAAAGCTTGGGAAAAATGAGAAAAAAAACTTTGTTTCAGCTGGGCTTCAACGAGAAAGATCCTATTGAGTGATTTAGAACAAGACATAAATCAAAAGAACAATATTTTTGTATCTTTTGTCGTGGAATAGAACACGCATTATTTCAGCAGAGGAAATGTTTGTCACGCACTGAACGACCTCTCGATTTCTCGGTAGGGTGCTTGGGAGTATGCTTGCGGCATTGACATGGCCGAAGAAGATTCAAAAACTTTTGACCAGAAGACAAACTTAAAAAATAATTCATCAATGCTTTGTATTTGACTCTCTTTTCAGCATTATCTGGCTGTTACTAGAAATACGACCAATATTCACTTTGTGTTTAGAAATAACCGAGTTGGGGTGATGGCAACGGTGAGAAATGGGAATAAAAGAAACACTCAAAGACAATGACCTGTCTTTGTTTCCTACCTTCTCGAACAAGGGTACCGTTTCAAAACTATGAATTCTGAACCATCTCTATTATCCTAAAGCTTGCTCTCCAAACGAAGGCCAAGCTGCACAGGGACGTTTCAAAATATTGACAAAGTCAGTGTCAAACAAACGACAATTCTGGAACTAATATTATAAATACATTTCTCAAAAGAACAGTCTAAAAATGACGGATGGGGTAGCCGACATTGTAAAAAGAAACACAAGCTGAAAGTTGAGTCTTCTGTTCTGTGATGAGTTGAATGAATGAATGATGGGATCTTAAATTTCCAGATTTATTCTTATAATCACATTTGGTTGATAAAACAAAAACAATAGAAGAGTGAGCCTCACTTTTCCGAATTGTTAAGCAGAAAATGAGAATGCCATAGGTTTTTATTTTCTGAGACAATTATATGGCTTCAGCATTTTGTTTAGAAATTTTCCCAATTCATCTAGATTTCTGTAACAAATTACTCTGATACCTCATATTTTTGGAATAGCCTAGATATAATAATAACCAATCATTGGATTTTTCAGAGTTGAAGTTTTTGTGGGCGATAGCTTAGTAGTGGAAATTTTGTTTGATTCTGTTTTTTGTCATGATTGAATTGATATGGGATTATTATTAATCATAATTAAATAATAGTACGAAAATAATAAAGATATTATCAAAAGAATAAAACACTGTCAAATGTTGTCAATTCCACTTCTTTATCACTACAGCACTGGACCGCGGTTTCGTGGCTTCACCAGTCACATTTTCAACAGTACTAATACATTGTTTATAAAATAATGTTAACTAATCTTCAAAAGTCGATAGTCAGTCAAATCGATATTTATGGTATCGATTATGGCATCAATATCAAATGTAAATAATTGAAGTATAAGGTATAATAAATTAAAGGTAAAATAAATAGGTATAATTGAAGTTACTAATCTTAAATTAAGCTTACATATAATGGGAATTGTTCTTAACTTGAATGAAAACATGAATTAAGAAATATATATCTAGTAAAAATGGGTTAACCTCTAAATTGTCTTAATTACAGTTAAAATAATTTTTTTTTTCTCTCAAATACTGAAGATAATCTTAATAAAAGATACTGATTATGATAAATTTATCTTACATTAGAATAAAGGGGGTTGACTCTTACTAATTAAGAAACAAAATTCAACTACATCTAGTAATGGATTCCTTGAACTGAACTAACCTAATTTGAATATTGACAGTGAAAATGATACTGATAATGGAATAAAATAATTATTGAACTTAAGATGCATATAAAGGTAAAATACAATGGGATAACAAATGTTATTTAGTTGGAATGACAGCTGGAAAATTGTTTCTGGATTCTGGAAATTGTTCTGCTGATTTTACAATTAACAAATTCTACTTGTTCATTTAAACTGATTGTATTCTTATCTTTTGTCAAATTGTCTATCTCTACTGCTTCAAGAATATTTAGTAGTTTTCCTTTCTGTCCTATGTGAAGAAATTGGGTGTCTGTCTGGCTATTGAAGTTGTGTCCTGTTGCTATTAGATGCTCAGCAAATTTGGAGTTGTCTTTATTTTTCTTCCATGCAGTTATATGCTCTTCAAATCTCTTCTTGAATTTTCTTCCTGTCTGTCCTATGTAGCTGGCATTGCAGTCTCCACAATTTAGTCTGTAGACTCCACTCTTGTCTTCTATATTGATCCTGTCTTTGGTTGAGTTAAGAAGGGTCTTCATTATTGGTTGGGTTTTGAAAGCTACTTTTATATGTTTCTTCTGTAATATTTGGCCTATTTTCTCTGACTTGTCTCCTATATATGGAATAGTGACCCATGTAGATTGATCTGCTTTATTGTCTTGGGAGTAAACTGTTTTGATGGTGATATTTTCTTCTTTCTTCTTTTTTAATTTCAAAATAGTTTTTTCCTGATACCCATTTGTTTTTGCAATATGTAGTATCTGTTGTAACTCTTGATGGTAGTTGGCTTTGTCCAATGGTATTTTCACTAGTCTGTCCAGCATAGTGTGAAATCCTGCTAATTTCTGGGCATGTGGGTGGTTTGAATAGTAAGGAATGGCTATATCAGTGTTTGTTGTTTTCCTGAAAATGCTGAATTCATGTTGGTTATTTTTGTGTGATATTGTGAGATCCAAAAAACTGATCTTGTGATTTTCTTCTATTTCTTTAGTGAAATGTATTGTTTTGTGGAGACTGTTGATGTAGTTATGGAAATTTTCTAATTCTCTGGCAGATCCATCCCACAGGCAAAGAAGAGAGAAAAAAAAATTATTTTAACTGTAATTAAGACAATTTAGAGGTTAACCCATTTTTACTAGATATATATTTCTTAATTCATGTTTTCATTCAAGTTAAGAACAATTCCCATTATATGTAAGCTCAATTTAAGATTAGTAACTTCAATTATACCTATTTATTTTACCTTATACTTCAATTATTTACATTTGATATTGATGCCATAATCGATACCATAAATATCGATTTGACTGACTATCGACTTTTGAAGATTAGTTAACATTATTTTATAAACAATGTATTAGTACTGTTGAAAATGTGACTGGTGAAGCCACGAAACCGCGGTCCAGTGCTGTAGTGATAAAGAAGTGGAATTGACAACATTTGACAGTGTTTTATTCTTTTATTATGGAGTTCCACAACATCAACCAAAATTCTACAAAGATATTATCATTCATTAGATATTCTTAGATTTGGTGTAGTAGAGATCTTGATAAATTGGTAGGGCCTATTGTATTGTGTAAGAGTGTTAGGAGGTAGTAGGAGTGTAGGAGGCTTTGGATGTTGGAGGGGTAGATATGGGGGTGTTTGAAGTCACGTGGTTTGATAGCTCGAATTCAAACGTAGAACAGTCGTCATTCGGTAGATGCAGTGCAGCCTAACGGCCGTGTGTATATCGGTAGGACCCACTTATGCTGATTAATACAACTGTTTTAATAATGCCCTCCACTTATCGTTCATTGTTGCCCACGATAAGCTTCCCCTATGCAAATGGGGTTATCCAATTAATCGTACAAGGTCTGTTTTTTATGTAAGTAATTTGTACCCCTTCTGCAGTCGGGCACAGTGGCGTTAATGACAGTCTGACAATTAATAAGACAGGACCTTATGATAGGGGCATTATTTACAAGGAGCGGAAACCGTCAATTGATGCAACGACTCTTTACTAAGAGTGAGCTACAGAGACCCGATAGTCAATGCACCGTGTGAGCTTAGCCCTGAAAAGGGTGTGCTGTGCTAGTGGCTCACTAGGGGCGCTGCTAAAAATTTATTCTCAACTCGGACACCGTCTACGAATTTATTTTTATTTCGAGCATTACGCTCAAGCCCCTTCCTTATCGGTGACCGGTCGTTCAGCGGCAGGAAACTGTTTGCACATATCTGCATATCAAACCACTAATGCGATACTTGGCGCGCATATTCAGCTTAACAAGCACATTGCAGTTGCTCCCGCACTTGAAGGGGCGCACATCGATAGCCAAGCCACATAGATAATCTCCTAGGTGAAATATAACAACATACTATACTACTTATGCATAAGTTTATAGCATTAGGACTACGGTTATGCACACAATTACAGAATAAATAGGAAATGATCAAGCAGACATTACCCTTGACAAAGACTGTTATTCTTTGCTGGGGTTGACTCATATATATGGTAAATATTTAATTTATCTCTCTCCCTCTCTTTAAGGAATAAGATAATTTCATCTTTATCCTCATACAATCGGATATAATTATTAAAATTATTTAAATCAACAAGCCTTGTTAATTCAACTTATTCAACATAAATTAACATTAATATGTTGATGTTTTGATGGCATATCAACATCAGTTTAGCATGAAATATATCGATGGAAATTGTGTTTAATCTATATCAATTTTACTCATAACCTTATGTTACTAAAGAAAGGATAGATTTACTAATGATAATAAAAAGCGTTCTTCTAAAATGCAATGCATTGCATTAGTCTTCGAGACAATATTGTAATTCTTAATTTGCTATTACTTTTTTCATTCTACTAAATAAGCTCAGCTTTGTAATTTTCAAGACCTTATCGAACAGTTTTGATTGACTAGAAAAGTTTTTTCAATATTTATCTATTCGCTAAAAAACTAACCAATAGTAACTAAAACAATAGCAGTTACCGATTATTGTGACCTACAAAATAAATAAAAGATAATACTTTTAACGAGGAGACTAACTGAACAAAATAAAAAAGTCAAAGAAAAAGAAAGGTGCTCATACCTGACATGGTAAATGCGAGGGGAGAGATTCAAATGGCGGCAATCCTGATCAAAACAAAGAGACGTCAATGCGTAACTTCACCGAAGTAATAATTTGTTTCAAACAGAAAACACTACAAAAAGATGACTCCAAGGTTAGCACCAGTCACTACAGTATAGAAGGCACAGGCAAATGTGTGGGAGATGCTCTCTGCAGTCTGCACTCTCCTAGTCCCTGACACTTCCAGCCAGACGATGCATAGTAGTCGGCCATTGTCTCACTTCATCTTTCACACTCGAAACCTTTCTCTCTCTCGCTCTTCAGCTTCATATCTATCTCTCCTGTTACCTGCCAGTTTGACTTTCTTTTTCAAATAATGAATACGGTTTCAAACTCTCTTCCACATGCTCACTCTCTCTCCCTCATCATCCTCCCTCTCTAACTAACAGCGATGTCGAAGTCAAATCGAAAATTATAATGGCAAAAGCACACACACATACATAGAACATACAAGTACTGATTTCTGATTCTGAATAAAATTTGAAAACAATGAATCATCAGCATAAGACAAACGTGGAGCTGGGCTAGGTGCTGAGGTACAGCGATACGAGTTAGTACAACACCGACCATAGTTGGTGTGCCGATCAACAGAGTTCGCTGGTGCCTTTTATTTTATTTTTTCCCATCGACAAGGTGCTATAAAGAAAACATTATCATATAACCACGACACCATCTTCACGCCATCTTGTGCCTGAATAAATTTAAAGCCTCTCAACCGGCATTTATTCTATTCATCTCTTCGTACCACCAACTCCCTCCATCAGAGCACCACCCAACCCTATACAACAGTGTGCCTCGGTCCAGCTTACAATAATTTGAATAAATGTTGCCTCGAATCAAGCAAGATTCCCACGCACAAGCAATATATTAACTACATTATAAGTATAATCAAGGCTTCTAGGTACGCACGCCTATAAAATGACAAGAGTTGATTGAATGAAGGTTGAAATGAAATGACGATGGGGTAGTATTAGAATTCCAATATAATTGAAAAAATGCCATTTAGAAGGATGTCTTTTCACTGCAATAAAATAAAACGAACAACTGATATTCTAGTTTCAGATGAGTGTTTCCTTGATTATGCCTATAGAATATCAGATATAATGATCAGGACATCATGAACTATATGATAAGAATCATTCACATCCATTTACTTATTGATGAAATTCTCATGTAATTAAAATAAATTGAAGCTGAAATTGATAACATGATAATATTTTCAGAAAACAATGTGTTTCAATGAGCTTCCATTAATTTTGATTTTTTTTCTCTGGGCTTCTATGTCGACTAGATTATTTGTCAAGTTTTCATTGCAAAAGTAGCAAGTGACGTAACCGCAAGGAAATGCTATTGTTTCGCTTTCTGTTATGCTCTCTTTAATATCATAAAGAGACTTGAGAAGAAACAAGCAATACGAAATGGTTGCTGTTAGAAAACTGCAGGCGCTGTCTAGTGGAACTCTCGCCAAAATGGATCGAAGCCTCTTTAGTATTCATTCACCAGGTAGACTCAACACAGAATATTAATCACTCCCCTATGAATATCTCTTGGATAATTAACACCTGTCTGTTGAGAAATTGTGTAAGCTCACCTGAACATCTTGTGTCCCAAATGTGCTAATGTTATAATGCATATATGCTACTATATCATATAAATTTTGATCAGAGGACATTAATGTGCACTTGAAAATACTTTAGATCAATTTTATACGAGAGAGTTATTGCCTTTTCTTTTGGACTCTCACAATCCGATTATTCTGTGTTTTGCGCAATAAAATTTATGAAAATTATCCAGTGAATGCAATAAGGCAGTGAATATTGATAGTTGGAGCAGAGATCAAAACCTTTTCACAATAAATTGGAAACGGTTATTTAAGTATAATATTATAAGATCGTAATGTACATACGAGTGCAATATACCTTTGCCAATAGTCTATAAAATAAAGCCTTTCTCCCTCCTACTATCACAATGAAATTGTATAAAAATGCACAGGTGAATGAATAAATAGTCCATATTGCTAGCTTTCAACTTGGACAAATAATTTATAGACTACAGGTTGACATTGAAATTTGATACAGTTCATTCCAGAGGATTTTTTCCTTTGACGATGAGCCCATGTGTTTAAGACTTGTGCATAGGTAATTGATGACTCAGAATATGCCAGGCTAAACGCGAATCGAACCCTTGACCGCAGGAATAGCAGTAAGTCGGGCGTCAGAGATAAGATCTCTAAATGATTAAACCACTGCGACCGTGAATTAAACCAGAGTGACGACATCTTGACTTGAGACTTTATTACAGAAGGGAATTTCGGTGATTGGAAGATAAAGAAACTATTTAATCGACAAAGTTCAAGAGCAAATTAAAACTGAATACGGTCATAGCATTTTCAGTAATTCCTCACTTATTATTATTATTATTATTATTATTATTATTATTATTATTATTATTATTATTATTATAGCGTAAATAATATTTTAGAATGAAGAAGCGTATCATGCAGATCATTTACCTGTAAATTAGTATTCGCTTGTTATGAAAAAGGCGCAAGACCACCCAGAGCCCTGTTTGTTATCTTGTAAAGCTTGAAAGCGGTCATAAATTCAAATTAAGAGAGTATACTTGGATGATGACACAACCGATTACTCATAATAATTATTGTTATCGGATTCAATCAATTCAATTCCGTTTCCAACCCTACATCATGACATGCAGTAATAAACAAGGGCAACAACGTTTCCGGTCCAAGTCAATTAGTCATGTTCAACGTGCACCGTCCGGGAAGGTACGAAGACTATAGGGACGAGTCCGGGAAAGTCAAGAGGTCGCAGGCACACTGGCTGTGAAGGAGACTCTGCGGTAATTGAGACATGAGTCCGGGTTGTGTGGTGTGCAAGTGTGACAGAGGCCAGGTAGTATGTTGATGCACGCAACCTGATAGAACAGGTGGTGGTCTGGGATACTGTAGGTGTATTTGAAGGATAGGGGAAGCGGTGGTGGTTGCAGACAGGGTTTATAATCGCGGTTCGTTTGTTGTCAGATGGCCAGTGGAAGGGGGAAGGGGCAAAGCAGGGTGTCGTGTTAATCCAACTACAAAATCATATTTAATAACAGTGCTTGTCGAGTGTGTGTTTGATGAAGGGCCAATTATGAAGTGCGGCGAACCAGTGAACTGACTAAGCATGCCTTGATGCCTACCTGTTGTTTGGCATTTAAACATTGTGGCCTACAGAAAAAAACAATCAACATTAAACACTACTCATCAACATCAACAAATTTTGCCTTTCATGCTCCCATTCTCTCGAAACCCTTTCAACGTTCTAACAACCAGCAACAATGATATTGCTACCCCTTTCGGTAGCTTCACTAAAAATCTAACCATGAAGTAAAACCCTTTTAGCTCAATGCTTATAGAAAAATTGTCTACAGCCTCCTATTAAATATCAATCGTGATTTAGATATTTTCAAAGTAGCCTGTTCGATTCTTTCATTATTCACAGTAAGTAAACAAGTTGAAGACAGTTAATCAATTATTCACTATGTGCTTTTAAATTTTACCCAATCGAAGTATTATCTGCGGTTTTCTCAACGTTCCTCTGGTAGTACTGTCACCAACTCCAGAAAGTATCATAACAGCTGGTTTCAATCGCTAGTAGTAACTACACGCAGACAGTCCATATAAACATGTTGTAGGCATGCTAAAATTAAAAAAAAATGTTATAACAATGGTGAATATGTGAATGGAAATGATAATGAAGATAACTCATTGTTCCTGAATTTTAGTATAACTAACCAATAACAATAAAGATTACAATGTTGAGCCCAATAATAACATAATGAGTCTTTCTATTAGAATAAGAAAAAAATATTTCATAGCTATCGAATATTCTTCCTTGCTTGCTTTTAATAGCTCCTCAATGTTATATCTTATGCACTGATTATAGCACCCCATTCACCCCACTTAAAACGTTATTCCTCATAATACCGTGTGCATTATTTACCAGATAAACAAACAGCCCGCATCACATGAACCTTTTCTTTCATGAAGGGCGCATTCAGATTGATATTTTGGAGGTCTTAACCATTTGTCACTAACGATAGTGATTGCCCCTAGATTAAGATATTTGAAGCTGAGATTGTACATTTTATTATAATTTCTAATAATGAAGAAGTAAAATTAAACAAAAAGATTTTTTCAATTCCACGTTCTATTTGAGCACTGCACTAGTTGCGTGACTTTATTCGTCACCGGTCCGGTTCTTCAATAAAAACGTGGAATTGATAGACCATCCTCTCTGTTTAATTTTGTTATGGAGTTATAAAACATAAATCATATGTATAGGCTACTAATAATGTAGAACGTAGAAGTTTTTGCTATTTCAAAGATGATGTGTAATGGAATGAGTACTTTTATTAAAAAAAAGAGTTTAGCCATTTTGGAAGCCCAAGATGTAGAGTGGATCAGCAAGTCAATCATTTAAAACTAAAAATCAAATGTCATTCAAGGTTCCAGGAATGAGAATATGTCCAGTAAGTTTCTGTCCGTTTGTTAGTATAAAAATGATGGTTGACAACACTGAAGATGACTGGAATGTAACAAAAATCGTCCGGGAAAAATAATTCAGCTTGGGCCTACTGTCTCTTCTTGACAATCCGATCAAAAGAAACAAAAATTGAGGATCAAGGAAGAATTTCTGCTCGGTTTGGCATAAAGATGAAAAACAAAAGAAAATTTCGGTTCACTGCACTTACTAGCTGGGTGAGCTCCAAGACAATCATTCCTACCGAATGACTATTTTCTGCCGCAAAGGTAGGGTTGGTGAAGATGGAAGGGGTGGGGAAGGATCGCTCTTGTGAAGTCAGAGGGGTCATGAGTTCATCCATCCTCTTCCTTTCTTAGCAAGTAATCCTCATTCTACTGCCCGTTGCTCTCTCAACTGTGAAGTTTGGTTGTAAAATGAGAAAAAAATACACCAAAGCTGGCTGTCATACAAGCTAATAATCTATTACACTATTTTACCTGTATTTGCCTCCATTCTATACATTTGACTATTTTCCTGCAATTTGTCTATAATTTGGTAGATATTCAATGGATTAATACTTCTACAACCATATACTAACCAATATATTCACGTCAATTATTGAAGACTTGAAGCAAGCTAAGTTCCTTTGTTTGGCCTAAAATTTAATATCAGAACCAGTTTCTATCCAAAATGAATAGATAACTTTGAAAATAAATTTTCCTATTTTAATTTTTAATTTAGTGTGGAAAACTATAGGCTATTCTTCATTCAAAATAGATGTTCTATAGGATAACCATTACGTCATGGAACAAGTTTTTTCTATTTGAATAGCAATTTTTGGCAATCGTTTTTCATCTCCTCACGTCATTAATCCACAAAGAGTTTTCATATTTTACGCTTCTTCAGTTTTAAAGTTAGGTAGGTGAATAAAATTCGTTCACTATCCATTAGAATAATTTTCCGATTAAAGCCACCCCATTACTTGATAAAACTCGTGTCAAAGATAAAAAAGTTACTGTCACGCTCATATTGCCAGAGAACCTTGAATTTGAAGTTTGTCAAATTCGATAGTGTAGTTAAATGTAGCCAATAAAGTAAAAACATTGATCGCTCTAATACAAACTTTGTCTATTTACGACATACATTCAGTTCTGTCAGGAGAAGCCAATCGTGATCGAGAATCATGTTTGCTGATGATACTGTCTATGTATTCTGTGATTGGATTAGTGCTATGAGCTAGATAAAAAATATATAGGATCAGGATCTTGTTGCTTACCAGCCGGTTTTTTTTTTGAAATGACGTTAAAGCTGATTATTATAGGATCACATCTTTTTGACGCTTCATTTAGATTTGAAACTAGTGACGCAAATAACCTCATTCCTTTAATATCCATCACTCACTCACTCTCATTTCCTTTCTGTCTTTCACAATAGTGAGAAAACAACAATGATCGAATCGATATCAACTCCATCAATATTGATTTCTCCTTCTAAAAGCCAAGTTTAACTTTCCTAAAATAACTCATGAGACTACAAGCAGTGGATCCCACGATTTTTCTGTTTAGCTTAGGATGGCACGTTATACAGATAGTTGAATTTTGCTGTGAATGGTCCAACGAATGATTCGTTGCGAAAAAGGGAAAATATTGTTTTTCTGTTCCTATTAACTAAATTGTTTTCTATCAGGTTTTAATTAGAATATTACATGGTTTTATTAGTCCGTGAATTGTCTATAAGAACCAGGAAGCTACAAGAAAACAATAAATACACCAGGTAATCGCTGTTTATGCTCAATTAATATAGGACCTGAACAAAAACTAGGAAGATTTGTGAACATTGATGATCATCTGCAGTAGATGCTTCTCGTGATGAAAAAATTGTTTTTGTCTTGCATCACACTTCTAGGTTACGCTTGTTAAGAGACGAAAAAATTGCAAAAATCGTAAGGCACAAGAGCGATTAGGATAAATTGAGTTCGTGTTGTACGGCTGTAGAACAAAGACTTCCTGATCAAAGTGGAACGTGTTTTTTTAGAGCGAATTTGAAAAATGTCGTTATGGAAAATTGCATTAGTCACCGGTCTCTATTTGAGAACGTTGCTCGACGCAAATTTGGCGCACTGCTAGTGGCTCACACAGCTGTTTGTATAGCGTAGTAGTTTTAAAGAGAGCAGTCATGCCAGAAAAGGGTAGACGAGCATAAAATTTTGAAACTGCTTTTTGCTTCCAGTGTAGTTGGTTTCATCCAGAAATTTCGCGACTGTATATTATCACTTCTTAAAAAGTGAGTTATTCAATCTGTTTTTAAAAAAACACTGTTGCATCATGGTTGCAAAAAACATGGTTCCTTAATTTTCCATAATTTTCTTACTCAATAAACATGTAATTCTCATTAATATTTCGACTAAAGTATAACAAGATAAAAGTCCAACATATTTTTAATGAGTAAACATAGAAGAGTTCACATAGAAAAAATATAGGATGGAGATAGACCTCAAGAAACTAATATAACAATGTGCAACATGAATTCTGTGGAATAGACTGATTTTTTTTAGGTAATAGAAGGCGGGAGATTGATTGCCTATCAGTGGTCAAACTTATAGTGTTTGGTGGACCTAAAACGTAAGCTGGAATTTACATAAAATATAGAAGACATGGATTGGAATCATTGGCAAAAAGTTGAATGAATGAACAGGAATGAAGGTAACACGACCGGACATGTAGCTTACTGATGGATGTGCGTACCTAAGCTAGTCTATTTGTATATACGATTTTTCCAGGACTCTTCATGTGGGAGAAGAGCGGAGCGAGGGAGGGGAGAGTGAAGTCCATGTTACATTACCTGAACACAAGGTGGGAGGTGCTCCACATTCTCCTTTTGGTTTCATTTCAATAATTCGTTGCATTGGACAAATGGAAGGTCCGGTGGTGATGTTTGGTTTGTGCGCTGCATCAGTTAGTGAGACAGCGTTTCATTTCAAGTTTTATACAGAACGTTTGTATATTTGGGACTGGATAATTTATTCGTAACATAGAAAAGGCGTTTGACTGATACATTCATTACGTAAAAACGGTTCTCGTTTATTTACTGATTGCTGGATCGAAGTGTAAGTGTGTGTGTGTGTGTGTGTGGGTGCGAGAGTGTGATTGGAAAAATTTCGTTCCATCCGATGCCAATGCCAATAGGATGATATCCTGCAGCCAACCGAGTACGACTCACACCGACCCACCACCACAACCAGCAAATTCACAAAGTGTTGCCTCATTCGGGGCCAAATCCTCTTGTTGATGTTACCCCTCCTTCTGCCATTAACCGAGATCCAAGTGCATGAACCCTCTTTTTAAAGCGAACTCTTCCACCAACTCTATAGACGACCTCTACGCTCCGTGTATGCCACGAAAAATCCAAATTTGTTTTAATCAAACGTATCGGAACTGATTCTCCTAAAAAATAAACAATAATTAATTGTCACTTTTTTCACATCGCCGTACATCCGCTCATCCTTCCCTCGCTATCATCCTCATGCCTATCCACCATTCCTCTTGCTTTAAACAGGAACGCTTGGAACAATAACCGTAAATTGCAGGCGCATACGGAAACGCAAGCAAACATCGCACCAACAGCAGACAGGTAGCCATCGCCTTTTCGGACATGACGAGGGCGGGTACCCGAGAAATAAAAGGAAAGACCTATGGCATTTATTCGACTACAATCCTTTCCTCTTCTTTATTTGCCCTATCACTTTCTCCCAGCTGCAGCTTCAATCCATCGGTTACCAAAAGGGGCTACAATTTTCTTTCTAATTGTAAAAGGTTGGTCTAAAATCTAAGTGTGATTTACTGGATATCTCTGTCCAATAACTGTTGACAAAGAAATGGTAATTCTAATTGCCAATCAGTTCCAGACTTTGTCACATTACCAGTCTGTGACGGATTATAAGTGTGGACGTTCATAGAATTCATGGACGTTCATTATTCATCTGGAATCTAGAGCTTTGATAAGCATGTCTTCAACAGGATTTTTGACAAGATATAATTTGAAAAATCATGATTATTCTTGTTATATAAAAAATATATTTTTTCATAATCCAGTTAATTCATTTATTTCAATGTAAGTTTTAATTAATATGTTATATTCATTATCAAATAATCATTAACTTGTGAAATATATAACATTTGTAACCAAATTAAATATGAAATGAATTTGAATAAGAAAATCTTGAAAATATTCTTGCAGTAGGTTATCGAGTTTCGCTTACCAAAAATAATTTAATCCTATTCTGATTGGAAAATATCAATTTTCTTCATTTAATAATGTGCATCGGCACCCATGTATTCACGTGATTGCTGAGTTTCAGAATATATAATACAATTATTCATCCATATAATAGATGCAATACAAGCTATGCTGAGCGCAATTCAATTTAGCAAACGAACAATGACAGTGCGAAACTGAACGACAAAATTATACGATAATCGCAAATCGATTGCAGCTTTTGCAAATTGAATGCATTGCGCGATGGCTCCAAACGACTCAATTTGTTGGCATGTATATGGGTGCAAAATGCGTGCCACCATTTATGAAGCTATTCAAATCGAGATTATGAACAATTTTAGACAGATTGCTGAATTTGGGCCTCGAGCCTGCAATTGTTGGTTATTACGATGGCAGATGTTAATTGAGAGGGGCTTCGGTTGCTGCAAAATCAATACAATTTGTGCTGCAGTATGTAACGCAATCAATACAGTGTATCGCGCCAACATACATAAAACAATATTTACAGTTACCGTGCACTCGCTCGCGTTGCCGCGACTGACATCGTCAGCTCGTCGTATTGGCGAACGATCGGATCGATTGTGTGCAAATGCGATAAATGGTGTTGCTCGCTTTGCGCGAACAGATTCCATGCATTATTTATGCATCATTTCGCACCAGTTTGCTTCACCCCCCCCCCTCCCACCATCAACCAACCCCTTTCTGAAGCCGGTTTTTCTCTCCCGCACTGCAACAAACCCGAACCACGAACTTCGCGAAGGTTGTCTACTATGTCTATTGTTAGTAGCTGTTGACTGACACTATTTTGCTAAACTTGTACTCTACTGTTGCGAATTGGAGATGTGGTTGAATTTGACAAATTTGAAATTTGCGATTTTGGATTAACAAATGCTATAAGATTCAATGCTCTCTTGCAATAGGAAAAGTCTGCTCTCCAGTATGTCTTCTATTAAAATCAATTATATCATAGTCAATTATATTAAAATGTATATTGGCATTCCTACATCAACACCAGTCATAGGTATATAGTTATATAGATTAAATACTTTCATTTTCGAATCATGATGAGGATGATGATGATGTTTATGTTACAATTAACAACAAATATGATTTACAACAAATATATAAATCGAACAAATATGATTAAAATAGCAACGGATAAAAATGTCCATCTACTACATCTATGCAGTGCATAGTTTTTCCGTATGCACCGCGAAAGAGTTTTTCAACCATTCACACTTCCATTGAAAGTGTATTGACTTCAATTATCACAACGCGATCTAGTAGCATAACCCATAATTCAGATCTGTACAATAAAATACTGTCTCCTGGATGGGGATTTTGACGTTAAGGGTGAACATTTGAGAGTGAGTTATTTGGTTTGAAAAATGTTCGGCAATCCATTAAGGTGAGATGCGTATTTGGTGAATGCGTACTGGATTAAATTATTTGCATTTTTGAGCACACTCATCGATGAGAGGAGTCGAAATGAAAAAAGCTGTCTACAAGCAGTTTAGCTGCAGGAGTTTTAAATCCGACGCACCGGCCCGTTCATAATGAGGGATGCCTATATTCGCCGATGTATATATTTTATAAAACGTAGTCCATCTGGTCCGGGTAGCCGGCTCGGTTCGTTCAATTTAAATGTTTTTGCACTTTATTTTGTGCGCGTTTTTCGCGCAACGCCACTGGCCGGCCACTCGAAAAATGATCGAGCGAATAATGAAAAGCAAAAGCGACGGGGCTTTGCACATCATTTATCTTCATTTCATTTGGCGTTTTTAATTTGGAAGTTGCTGGCAGATGAATGGATTTCATTTGAATTTTGAGTAGTAAACTTGTACGTCGACTCTTCCAGCGACAAGTGACAGTAGAGGGTATGGGGGAGGGTTAGGTTTGAGGGGGGTTTTGGGGGTTATTTGAGTTATTTTAGACAGACCGGCTGGCCGATGCCTGAGCGACAGAGAGGGCGCACCGTGCGCTTTACGTACGAAGCGCAGACCGCATTATATGGAGTGAGTCCTACAATAATCCGTGATGGATGCGTGTGCGCGTGTGCGATCATGCTTGCCTGTGCGTGCGTACACCTAATTGCCACCGCAAGCGTCAACGCATTGCAATTGCCATCGGTCGGCCCGACCCAACACACCAATTCACGCTGTCATGCAATCGCGTGTGCGTGCCTATTGCAATCTATATGAGTTGTGATAAGGGGTGCTCTCATCAATTTTAATTTTAATGTTAAATTAAAACGAATCGTTAAAATCCATAATGGTTGAAACCTTCATCACTCTGTTGGATGTGAAGGATCTAGAAAACTCAAAGCATTCGTTATTGAAATCACACATGATTTTTTATATCTCTAATAAGCAGATAATTCTACATCAGATCAGAATTTTGAATGTGGGATACTCGGATTGATTTCTATCTATAGCTGGTATTAATATTCGTTTATTTATTCATCCATTTATTTGTTTATTTATTATTAATCTTTATTCATTTATTTGTTTGTTTATTCATTCGTTTAACTAACTAATTAATTTACTTATGCATTCATACAGACAAAATAATATAGAATGCAAATCTGCAACAAAGTTCAGAACTGCTCTTTACACAAATTTTGACTATACTATACATTCAAGTGTTAAAATTTTATGTTCTACCACTGAAAAGATGAAGACAAATCCAGCTCTTCTTCGGAGAAAGAGGAGTACATTCTTCTGTAGTCTTATTTATAGAACTATTTAGAAACAGACCAAGCAGTAAGTTACTGAGTTTTCAAAAATATACTTTTGGGTGAGAAACTATCACAGGGTCTCGAAGACTGTAGTACCCAAGAACAAGATTTATTATTTTGTGAGCTTCAACTTTCAGGGATACGTACTTGATGGGGCACGTTTATCGGGTAGCTTGGAAATATTTGTTTCATAATGAAAATTATGAGCTCAATTTATTACTGGACCTCTGAGGAAGTAATTGTCTTTGGTTCTTTTTGTTATCCCTAACTCGAACCTTTATTTTTCTCATGTTCAACCGCTTCACATAATTGTTTTTAAACTGAAATAGAATAAGAACAAGTTAACATTCTTATTATATGGAGAAAGACTTCTACTTTCTATCTTGAATCCAATCACAGCGGGCTCACATTATCAAAATCTAGCAATTCAAACTGTATCGTTCTATAGTTCAAACTGTACGATTATAAGGCATGAAGAATTCCATTTTTCGAATATCTCTCTTTGAAAGCAACCTATAACAGTCTATAATTAATACTGTCTGATAGAGGTTAACTCTGCTGGTTAAGGTACATTTGCTTGTGTGTAACAGACCTGTGATTAACGAGTGAGATGGTATAATGTTTCGGTTTGATGGCTTAAGCATAATAATTTATTCAGAATCAGATAGAAGATACAACGTTCCCAGAAATACGGTAAAGACTTTCAGGTAAGAAGTGGACCTACACGATTCACTTTGAGCATCGCGTGACCAAGCCACGCCATTGCTTAGTGCTCCAATATGCCTTCACTCTTCAGCGCTGTATGTGCGTTTGCTTCCATAATAGTAATCATTTCCAATAATGAGCCAGTCAGTGTCTTTTTCATTTCTACTTCTAAAATGAATAAAAAATGTTCACGGAATTCAATTTCGATTTCCTGTCAGCTTTTGACCACGAAACGTCCTACAGACGAAGGCATGAATAGATTTCAATAACATATTGTTGAGTTAAAGGCAAGCATAGGTTGAAATAATCTACATAAAACAATTAGACATTTCGGAATATACAATAATTATTGTAATTTTTGTATAATTCAATAATAATTATTGAAAATTTTCATTACCTTTCAAAGGCATATATATCAATCCAAATCTCCAAGCTGCAATTACACAGAGATTTTTCAGTTTTGTGCTATTGGAACTCACCTGAAACAGAAGACAACATTTCAAATTAGCTTCATGTTTTAAAAAATTTAAATTTCAAGTGTTTTCTTGCAAAAGTTATCGTGTTTAATGGAATTATTTCCTTCCAAACGAAAGCCCTAAGAACAATTTTATAATCATGTTGGAGTTATTTTAATAGTCGACCATTTACACTTGATGCATACACTTGATTGTTTAAATACATAAAAATAATCACTTTGTAAGTAGTGAATATGAATCTCTTGCTTTGGGATATTGGATTCCCAATTATTGTCAATTTACCATCTAGTGAGATTTGCAACAGCAATCACAGATTCACTGTTTTCAAACTTATAGATACATTTAAAATGTTCAGCTCTCAAATGGATAAATATTATAATAAAGATCACACAATACTTAAAAATCTGTAAAATTGAGATCTTTTATCAAACTAAAATGATGTCTCAGGATATCTATGTATGCCAAATTATGTGTAAAGAAAATATATTCAATTACAAATCAATAAAAACTTAAAAAACACTTTTAAGTGGAAATTATGACTCACGTTATGGCGTGACGGCCGTTTCACTCTTTTGTCAAGAGCATTGTCAGACGACCCACAGTACACTGATTTAAGGTATGAGTTTCCACTTAAAAGTGTTTTTTAAGTTTTTATTATATTAGTGGAAACAAGATGGATCTTCAACATTACAAATCAATGTTATTTCAAAGCATTGAAGACAAAGTTCATAAAAATATCAAATATTGATGAGAAAAGGGAGAGAGATTCGTGTCTCTCATTTATCAAAATAATTTGAAACTAATATTATTTCCAAGTATTGAAGAGAAAGTGTCGTAATTTAGACTTCTGATGAGAGACAGATCACAGTCATTTATCAGGCGCAAGTTTTCGTCAGTGTTTGAGACGAAATATGTGGCCGCCTTAATCCACACACAAAAAAACATGACGTGTGGCGAGACTTTCTAAGCTTATGTGTGAGTGTGGCATGCTCAGTGATGATGACTGACGACTGATGATGATGACTGTGACGATGACAGTCAACACGACAAGATCTGTTTGAGCAGGTGGCTGAGACAGTACGTGCTGCTAGCTGGTGGAACGATTGTCAACTAGAATTATGACAAATTGCTGCTGTAGAAGAGGAGGCGGTGAACGTAGGAGTTTGTGAATGAGTGAGTGGGAGAGTAGACGAAAGGGTGCCGCTGTCAGACAGAAACGTTGTCACCAACAACAGGAGATATTACTCGAACAAATTACCTGTTTAGATAGAACAGGGACAGTCAATTTAATATGATGGATGAGCCTTCATAATGGCGCCTCATTATCTTAGTGTTGGAACTACGCCAAGCGTCCTGGCGCTTATTTCATTCAAATACAAGCTCAAGACTCCAGGATGTGGAGTCCAGACGATTAATCGTAAGAGATGTTAGAAATGGAAAAATGGTAAAATATATTAGACTTTTAATTAAATATGCGCCAACGTTTTAACGCTTATTCTAACCTGAACACTCTACGTCTGAGATTGTTCTATAGCATCTTGTATTATTTAAAGCAAGCGGAAGCATAGAGTGGCCACATTCGAATTAGCGTTATCATTAGCGTAGTTTTGATCATACTCTCTATTCTTAATCTACTTTATTTATTTGGTAGTTAGGAATACAGTCTATATTTTATTTAAGCTATTTGGTAGTTAGAAATGAAGTTAGAACAACTATTTTTTTGACTAATTTTAAAGTTTAGTAGCTTTTTTTATTCCAATGGGATCCTGATATTTGAAACATGTTTTGCAGCTTGATATGTTATTCGATTCAAAATAATGTAATTGGGTCATAATAATGAATGATGAATCTCTGTTTACATCATTGAAGAACGGTGTAGCCTCTCCATAGATAGAGGTGTTGAAGGCTGGTGAAGGTGTTGGTAGTTTTACATATCACTCTAATTTATAATTGCCTTTCAAGTGTCAAGTTTGAGAAGTCTAGATTCTAATTCTATCACAAGTGGATAATACAAATTCTAAATTTCTCTAATTATGATATACTCAAAATATTATCTTTATTTAAATATTCTCTTGGACAATATTTTTATTTGATACAGACTTATCTCCAGCTCATAAAGATTCTTTCATGGTTGAATACACATGACAAACTCAAGAAAATCTTGGCAATCTGGAAAAGAGCGTGATAAAACATAAGCCTAAATGAACTTTATCGTATGTGTTCTAATACGATATATAAGTAATATATAGCCTAATAAGCTATCACTCGGTTGTTATCACAATATTCAACCCTCAGAAAATTGATACCAAATGAGGGTTCCACGCCTATAAGTGGCGACCCTACCGCGCTGAACTAGCCCACTTGAAGCGAGAAACGAGTTCACTACTAAACCATCTCGTATTGAACTGTATCGTTGTTATGAAAGACCGGTTCCTTCCTTTATTGGGGCGGAAACTTGTTTTTATTGTAGGCATTGCTTGTGAGTAGACAGCCGTCACAATATCTCCTTTTATACAGCTTCTATATTGTATAATAAATAATACAGCAGCCATTTTTGTAAGCATAACTTCATATTTCATGGTTCACCACGGTGGACTTGGTGTTTTCATACTTTCACTCACTAAACATGTAAAAATGCAGTTATTCAACTTGAATGACTTTCTTACTTTTTCTGCATTTGTAATGATTATCCATCAGCTTATTCTTCCTATTCCAATGGAGATGAGACAATATTTGAAAATTAGTGGTAAACATCTCATCCGTGGTACTCGATGAAAATAGAGAGCCATGAAAATAGAGAAATAGTTTTGTAATTTTCTACTTTTTTCTTACATGGTAATACTAAAGTTTTGTTTTTTATTTCAGAGTAGTTTAATTTTAGAGTTTTAATGAGTAGTTTGTTTCAATCAATCGATTTCAAAAAAATTATCTTTATCTCAATTCTTCAGCCTATTTTTTATGAATGCTGAGAGCTATGAGTGAAGCCGATTTTACAATTATATAATTGTCTGGAATCAATCAGTAAAGTGGAATAATAATAATTTTTCCTGAAGGAAATTTACCTGAAAAATTTTGAAGTAGGCCTACAGAATCTTTTATTTTAATAGGATGAAAAGTAAGCGCCATATACATTAATAGTTCAAAAACACTGAAATTAGTGTAGGTCCTAGAATATACAGAAATTCATTGATTAATTTTGCTGTATATTGAATTTGATCTGACAAAAATATATAAACTAGGTATTACATTCTGATATCAGAAATAATTATCCAATTGAAATATCTATTTCTCCTGTGATAAGGTAGAACTTTATGAACTAATAAGAATTGATTTAATTCCAAACTAAATTACGTAACTGAATTTAAATGTTTCCCCAAGGGAGCAAACATTATTAAAATACAAATCTATCAATTTCAGTAATCCATGAAAATTTAATATTATAAAGGCTGGATATACGGCGCCATTCTACCCTCAAGCTCGTAGCAAGATCATGGGATATATAATATCCTGTAAAGACTCACAATGGGATATTGCTTGAAATACTTTAATTTTATGCACCCCCAATGTGATGAACCCCTGTTCGCGATTCGTCAAGAGGAGACTGAGAAGGGTTGCAGCCCTCAGGTAGTGCAAGATAAATACGCATGAGCCGCATCTAATCATTGGTCGGCTTACCTATACTATAAATTTATGCGAGACGTTGTACCTTCATGTACAGTCTACTTCAAAAGCTTATACGATTGTATAAGAGCATTCATAACATAGAGTTATTAGGCTGGTCTTGTTTTTGTTTTATGAATTTTTATTTAACTTATACTGACTAAATTTTCTTATAGCGTAGTTCAGCCTACTTTTTTTATATACTATATGACTTTAAATAGCTATCGACTCTAGCTTATTGTACTCTTCCACATGTGATTGTGATAATCATAAGTGAAGGAATCATCTTAAATAATACATTATTAAATTGGTTGTAATAAATTACTGCAATTATTTGCAATACAGTCCAGTCATTTTAGACATTAAAAAGAGGGACTGCTTCCAAATCGTATTGTAGTTATGATTCACTGGTAAGGTATGTTGTTTGGGCACATAAATATGAATAGTCTACTACCAGTAGTAAGCAAAATATAAAAAAATGCCAACCTTTTGAGGTTTTTGACGGTGCGAAATTTGTTCTAGACTAATCACAATTATGTGTCCAAACAACATACCAACATGACTGTAAGTCAGTTGATTGTAATCAATTGCATAGGTAATCAATCCACTGCTCTTGATTATAGAAATCTCATTTAACTCAATAATTTATAAAAATGGAAAATTCAGTGATTTCTACTCTATTTTATCTGCATTCGCATTCAATAATATGAGAAAAACTTGTTCACATCTCACTGTACCGTTGCTCTTTTTCAACAAAAAACCGTTGCTCCTGATCGACCCATGCAGGAGTTTGAGACTCTTACTAATATTATGAGAATTTCAGATTGATTGTCTGATAGTTGGATTGATTGGATTAGATTGTCTTCGATATTACTAAATTAGAGTTGAATAATTTTTTTTTAACCCACAGGCTGCTTTAACTTTTTATTGGCTCTGTTAAGTCTTAATTTGTTTCTGTGTTCATATTATACAATATTTGAAAAAAAAAATTGAGACGAAGTCAATGAGTGGGTAGAAGTGAGATAATAGCTTGAAAGATAAAATATGATAAGTTTCCGTGTGAGGAAGTTAGGGTTGGTGTTGAAGTTGAATCAGATAAATGAAGGCGCGAGAAAACGTTCGCAGCAAACATGAAATAGGGTGAGAGGCAAAATGCTTTGTATAGAATGAAGGGTAGTCGCAGACGAAAAATGTCATCTCCATGAACGCTTTCGTCATCAACGTTTGTCTCTTGCGCTTTTTCTGTTTGCTTTCATTTTCTATCTATTTTTCTCTTCCTTTCTCTCTAGCTCGTACTTATTCCCGCACGCACTCTCCGGCACGCCGAAAGTTGAGATTCTCATAATTTTCCAGTCCATTAGCCGGCTTATTCCAGAGATAGGCATACGGATTATGAGGGCTGAAAAGGGCAGTATCACTGATGTAGAGGGAGAGAGATGCTAGCTGAGCAAATTCAAAAAAAAAGGCGCAAAGACAGAAGAATAACAAAGGATGAGGGAGATAGAGACAAAAACAAGATGGATGGGGCTACAAGTTTCCCTTCTGCATGCCAATTACTACTGTTATACAATAAATGTCTTCCGAATATATATTATAGCCAGAGACGCATTTTATTAAAAATACGCGGCCTGCCATGAAAAAAGCTGCCTTCCCCATCACGAACCCAGTAGTCATCCTTGAGACTTTCTCCGTCAAGCAACTCTTGAATAATTAGAATTCCTTCAGACATTTCTATGATAATCTTTGTGTTTTTTCTGTGCTGGATTCTAGATGAGCTTTTTAATCTTAGTAGCCGTAAGCGCTGGGAACGCTGTTAATTTCAGAATTTAATTACTGTCGCGAAGAAGTTGGTTATTATTTCGAGGGAGACAAAAACAACAAGGGTTCCTACAACCCTTTTTTTTAGAGCTATGAAAAAATGTTTATGAATGAAGATTATCTTTCACCGAATTAGAATATCAGCTGCATTTCATATTGTTTAGGCTGAAGATAATTCAGTCTTCAGGTCTTATGTTAAACCTTATCAGAACTAGTCTTGAACACCACAATGCTATGTGAGCATCGCATTTAAATAATAATAAATAAAGTGGTCAATCTGATGGAGTGGTGAAAGGAAGTGAAATTCATAATTAAAAATTGTTACCGTTGTGGCAATCTTAAGCTGATTTGGCTTTATAATATAAAAAAAGTACATTGCAATAAAAAAAACAGCAAAAAATGAAGCAAAAGCTTTATGAACTATAGATTTCCCAGAAAAAAGTGCAAAAGCACTAGAATTCTACTTTTTCACACATGTAACAGCTAAACGACTGGCAGAGAATAGGGATGCAAAAACAGGGGAAAAACTTGAAGATACAGAATCTACCATAATTTGTTTGAAAATATGAAATGTCACCATCAGGTTATTATAATCTAACGATATGAGTCAGTATTGCGCATGTGCAGTGCTACATTCTAGTTAAGGTCTACTAGAATGCAGTTGAATAGGATGACCGGATCGAATTGTTATTTGGGGCGCAGTCATTGTGATTCGCCAGGACAAAATCGCACCGTGAATGAGTGTCGCTAGTGATTTAGAGAGAGCGAAAGAGAGAATGTGAGAGTACACACGTGGAGATCACGTGCCTTCCCTTTGAGGAATTTTTCGTCCTTGTCACGCCCGCTGATTCTTGTTTGTAGTCCTTGCTCTTTTAGGACTTTCTATAGATTACCTTTTCTCAAAACTCTTCTCGAACGCTCAGCGAGGGTGAATTGTGGCCTATTCACTGGACAACGATTATTATATATAGAAGTGGACAACGTGCACCCTTCAAATCGCAGCAATTGATAGTAGAAATGCCAATCCAGTACTGTATCGAATCGTCCCTATCTGTTTCCAATCATAATTCAACGAGTTCCCCAAAGTGTCTCAATCTAATGCCCATCAATAGCTCTCCTGTTTCGTATGCTGTGTTGCACGCTAGTTCAAGAGGTGTGCCTCGTGTTGCACGAGGAAGAGGCACGTGGGGCATGCGACAAATGCGTGTAGAAGATCCTCAAGAAATATTCAAGGGAAAGGATGAACTAGTAATAAAAGTGATAGAAGTTGAAGAGAAAGTATAATGAAAATTTCAATAGGGAGGAGAAAACCCGGATGTTAGACTTTCAAGTTTACCTACTTGTGCCTACGTCAAGCGCAAATAGAAACGCAGGCTAGGAAACGGGACGCAAGATGAATGTTAATAGAGATCAATAGAGAATTAATGGAGGCTCTATCAAACATCTAAACTTCGCATTGAATAAATAATATTTGAACTCAGTATCCTTGACGCTAGATAATGTACTTCAGTGAAAAAAATAACACATAATTGAAGAAATAAAACTGAGTCAGGTTTAATAACTAATTTCACAAAGCTCACTCAGTGTTCTGCATCACGTTACTTAGCTTGTGTTTCTATGTAGCCTACTATGCGCTCGCTTGACCTTAGTGATGGGCAAAATATGATTGTTATTAACCCTTGTAATGTCATGTAATATTTATGATTCACATGATTCTACTTTTGATGTACGGGAACCAAGTTTTATCCAAGGCTAATTAACAATTAATGTGATCCCAATAATATTAAGAGATAGAATGACTCTAAATGAATCTCAATTGAGAGAGAAGAACAATCTCGTATTACCCTTTGCATAAAATCTAGTTGAGCTACAAAAAATATCAATCAGCTGTTATTTTGATACACATGAGGGAAAAGATGAATTAGCATCATTGAAACAAAGACAACGCATTCTCACACAGACACACACCCAATTCTCATACACTACATAAATTCCAGGAAAAATTGTCAAAATTATTTGTAAAACCATACTGTACAATATTACACTTTCACTTTCTTGCGCAGATAATACTTGTAACTCATTGGAAAATGGACTGCTGTCGGGAGAGAACGAAATGGTGCCAGAGAACTCCAGATGGCCATGATGAGAACGTCTGTCACAATGTTTCAGTGAAGAAACGCAACATCTTGAATAAAATGCGGGAGCTGGTGAACAACAATTATGATCAGTGAGTTTCCACAAACAATATTGTATTCTAAATATTGTTTCCATATTTGTTTTCGTCATGTGGGTGTCACTCTAACCTCAAATTAATTAGGTATCTTTTGATTCTCCATCTTTCAAATTTCTTCATCTTTTCCATGAATTGTTTCACAGCCAAATAAAAAAAGCAAACTGAGTTTTCACTTTTCCCCAGATTGGAATGATAGAAATGTCACCTGCGTAATTTTCATTGATAAAGACTGAAATATTCTGAAATTATTCAGCGACCCAGCCTTTTTAACAGATTAATGTCAATATTATGAAAAAATGATAATTAATGATACAATCTTTATCCGACATGCTATATTGAAAAAAATCGTGACCTTTTGATACTCTTATTACGAAAAAAATTGGGTAATTGTGCCGCAGATGTTAGCAAATAAAAAATCACTTGAAACTTCACCAAATTGTATCATTATGTCTCCTGATCACAATTATCAAGTTTTTAAGTGTCGGTCTCAATTAAATAATTAATTATTCAATATTGAAACCTTTCGAACAGAGCCCCAAAATTACTATCTTCAGAAATTAACTTTAATTGAGTGTTTAGAATGCATGAATCTTTGCAACACAATAATTTGCATTTTAATTTATTAATTATTTACTCATGCAATTTATCTACTTAATAATAAAGGCATTTTCAATTTGTGCCAAAATCTCATCACTTGATGCATCGCACATAATTATACATAACCTGTAGCCAGCTAGCCACAGCCTGGGTTTTAGGCTTTTGGGGATTGGGCCACGACCTTTTAAATCTACACATGTGCGAACATTTCGCGCATGCGCAGAAGCGTAGTCTGCGTGAATCTAACGAAGTGGAATGGAAACTGGAATGGAACTGCATAACCAAACCTTTCCTAACCTGGCTAGATGTGACTGAACCACCTTTAAATATTTACCTTTAAACCTTTTAAATATTTACAGAGGTGGTTCAGTCACATCTAGCCAGATTAGGAAAGGTTTGGTTATGCAGTTTCATTCCAGTTTCCATTGATGTTCTGATGTAGATGGCACTGATATAATGATGGCACTCCATTAAAAGAAGAATAAAAGCATTTTATTTGCCATTAAATACAAAACACTGTACAATAGGCTTCGTCAAGAAGAGTAGTATTAATACACATTGCTCTAACTATCTGTTCGTCTATGATGTTATGCTTAAGGTACTATAAAGGCTTTTCAGAGCCGTATTTATGTTCAAAAGGTGAGTTTTCAATATTGAATAATTAACTATTTAATTGAGGCCGACACTTAAAAACTTGATAATTGTGATCAGGAGACATAATACTACAATTTGGTGAAGGTTTCAAGTGATTTTTTATTTGCTAACATCTGCGGCACAATTACCAAAAATTGGTCTATTCTGTAGAAAATATTTCTATAAGTAAACGTATTGATTTTTCCAGGATAACATGCGAACAATGGGATACACAGCAAACTCTTAATAACACAAAGGGCCCGTATCGCTTTGGTGTTATAAAGGTAAACTAGACCTATTAGTTTTCAATTTATGTAGATATTAGATTTCTTGCTCCTCGATATTCAATGTTTTAGGGTAGTCTAAATAATAATTGAGATATAATTGTAATGTGCCATTTCTAGTTCAAGCATTAAAATATTTCTGGAATTGAATAATAGGTACAAGAAACAAGCGATTTTTCTATCTCAACATCAAGCATTGACGTATAACGTACAACTACATTTTCTAATTCAATTTGATTACGCAATGCTTTCTTTGTGTGCTAACTTGTTTACCAAATAATCCAGATCGGGAATAATTCCAGCTGTCATCACGTATTTCTTAACTCGTACTTATTTTTGAATTCATATCTCATATGCTATATTAACAGATCGTGAATTATTGGGACTGAATTTACGTAGTTCCAATTTTGCGCAAAGGTCAAGTCATTTAGGCCCGTATTTATGAACGTGACTTTTCAAAGATCGATTTAAGTTAGATCGGTTAAGTCAGACTTAGCGGCAATAAGGCTTACTTACACTAACAGGTTCAAGCCAGCGAGCAGCTGTAACCCTAAAAGCCAATCCAGCTCCCACAACAAAGATCTGACTCCTGATAAATAATTTAACATTAGAAATTTACATTAAACAACTCTAATTTACACTAATATAAGATTTTAAACTACGTAAATGTTGCAGGGACAACTGGGTCGGCTTATAACCTCACTTTTCAGCTAGTAAACTCACCTAGTATAAGTAAAGCTTAGAATAAAGTTCGTATTCATGAACCTTTCTTCAAATCATTAAACATCTTCTTAACTTAAAAGCCAAGACTTATAATTGGAGTCTCAAATCCGTTCTTAGCCAAGCTAGGTACAGAGCTGTCTTGAAGCCGTTCTTAGATTGTTGTGTTGCATCATATTTTGATTTCATTTTTTAGTATAGCATCGGCTCATAATAGTAAAATAAAATCATCATATTCAATTTTTGCACCATTGCAATGTAATTCACTGTATATTTGACTTTTTGAAATTATTTCTACTTATTTTATAGTTCTAACCTTACATTTTTTGGCACTAGAATTGATTCTCTAGGAAATAGAATGGATAAAGTTCGTTGATCTGCTGGCACATAGCGTTCAATACAATGCTCATTATTCAAATTCGGGAAACAGAAAATAATGATTTGAAAAATGTTGGCATGGTAATTATTATGTAACAGTAACTGTAAATTTACATGCAGTGCAGTATCTTTATCTTTTCATGCATGTTATTTTATGTTTATTAGTGCCTGATAATACGACACAATTTTAGGTTAGCTTCTGACCACGTTCAATGTAATAGAGCCTCACCAACTCAGTCTTGGATAACTCCTGCAATCAAATTGTAACAAATCATTATCAAGTCAAAATTAATTTATTTTTGGTCTGTTTCAAATATTCAGTGATAGGCCCAGTGCCTTCAACTTTTGAGAACAAATGAGGACCTGCCGGGTCCTTGATAAATAAGCCTGTTTTAAGTAGAATTATTTGTTCTATATCTGTGTTTTTCAATCATATATTTCTTGTGTCAATAAACGTATATTTAACGAGTGAATTTGAAACAGAGTACTGTTGATAACCAAATTATTATTTAGTGCTGAATACTGTTTCTAGCCGGAGAACCAGCACCAGGAGTTGATTGGTGGGCAGCTGGTGACGAGATGCGAGTGCGGAAGACGCAACGGACTCCAGGACGACTGTCGTAGGTGGAGTTGCCGTGGCTCACCGCCGTGCAAGGTAACGCCCTTCCCCGAATGCCACCCTTTCCAGGGTTTTCCGTCCGACCGCAAGAGTCCATCCTACAGGCCACCGCTCATCGATTGCGTTCCCCTACATCGGCGACTTGCTAGACAAGAGGAGCTCCCCTTTGATTTGGAGCAAAACTGTTAGCATTATTCAATGATTAGCCTAGATAGCTGTTGTATATAGTTTTAGTTCCGATGAAGCATTGATAATAACCATTGATCCATGATTAACCCATTAAACAAATAAAGAACATATTGTTATTTTTTCCTCATTTTGAAATTCATCCTTAATTCAATACCTATTATTTACGTTTATGCCATGGTATTTGAAAGATGAAAATAATATATCTAAAAAAAAAACTACATAAAAAATGTGACAAAGCTTTCTTTAAGCTAAAAAACACAAAATAGGTAAAAATTGATGAAGCTTTCTTTAAGTGAAAAAATGTGGAAAATTACGAATGTTTTTCAAACTGATTTGAAGAATGTAAAAATTTATATGACTGAAAAACTACCAAAAAATGTAAAAATTGACGAAGATTTCTTCAAGCTGATGATTTTAAACATGTCTAATTGAAAGAAATCATAAATGTTGATCGTATCGTAAATCATGAACCTGAATGATGATCGTTTATCCTCACACCCATTCACTTGGAACCCTTCACCTTAAGCGTTCAATCCCCTTCCTCACCACTATTGGTTATAATACTGATAACATTGGTGGAGAAGATTAAAAACAATAAGGAGGAATTTTATGAGAAGGGGATATGTTTTATAAATGAGAGGTTGTAATGAAAAGAAGAAAAAATAAGAAGAAAAAGCGGGTGATTCGAATCTATAATAATTTTTCCCTGTAGGAACTAAGAGTTTTCATAGTTGAAGAGCAGTCGCGCTACAGATGACAAGTTAATCAATTTTGAATAGTGTTCGCGCATCGATTTCCATGGTGTTTTATGAATGATTTGAACGCTTGTCTTTCAAATTTACTACAATCGGCCCACTAAAGTTTAGTTTTGTTGACATCATTCCTCTGTTCCGGAAAATCTATAATTTTTCTTCATTGACCACCGCGAAGTCATACTCCGCCTATTCCAAAACGACCACCCAGACTTCCTACAACAAACTTAATACTGTAGTAATGATGCCGTCATCGAGGTTACTGTGTCAGAAAATAATTCCTAATTTTATTTTTCATATCGCTTTTTAACTTGATATTTGAACATAAATAATTTCTCATTTGAAAATGAACTGTATACTTCTTAGAACCCATATTAGTTTGAAAGTTTGGGGTTAAGGATGGGACTCTCTTATTATATATTTCTGGTAAAAGTTGTTTTCCAAAATTTGATCGTCACTATCACTAGGCCCGGTGCAGCGATGTCTAAAATTTATTTTCCATTGTCTCATTATAAGAAATAAAAATAAAAGACATGATTAGACTGAACTTGAATAAGTTGAAGTAGGCTACAAGGAATATGTGGCTCGATAATTGTATAAGAATACAAATATTATAGAAGTTTCTAATATTTTTATTATTTTTTTGGGGGGGGGGGGATGACCGTCTTTTAATAAGACGTTTTACTGGTGTAGTACTGTTTAATATTTGTTTTTCATCACCTCATTAGATGAATAATCTTTCAGCAGAAATTCGCTTAGTAATAATAAAAAATATGTTTATTCCAAACTTAACAGCCAACTACTTTAAGTAAAAAAAAATTGCAGAAGGTCGGTCATATGATGAGACAGGAAGAAAGAGCTATCATGTCTTTGGGAGGCGTGACCTATTGAAGTTTTGCACACATTTTGAAGATATTCACGCTGAAATTTGATACATAATTGAAATTGGAAACACAAAGACGGAGTCACTACCTTCAAGGCAGACTACTCAGCGCAAAAAGTTCTATTGTATGTAGAAAATACTTTAAGATCGTTCCACCGCTTGTTAGGAAACGGGGAAGAGTATCTCATGGCGGGTCTGAGACATCAATGGGAAATGAGGTGCTTGTTGGTGGTTCACCATGGGGGAGAGGGTGATGGTGTTGTGGGGAGGGGGTGTTTGAGCAACAGGGGTTTGTGGTTGTGGAACGACAATTGCGTCCATTAGAACGTGTCAAATAGTCCGTCCGATATTAATATAGTGTTGCCGAGGCTAGCTTATTTTCTCTATGCAAATTAACCGTGAGGAAACTTTAGAGCCGACACTTGGTACGGCTGAGAGGTGGCATTTGCGCCCGTGGTGGAAGAGGGGGGGGATGGAGTTTCCAGCACGCCTAGCAGCCTTTATGATAGAGGCAAGCTCATAATTCGCGGGCGAAACTGGTCCGTTCGTTGCAGTGCAGAGACTACCGCCAATGACTCCCAGTGCACGACCAGCTAGGATACGGTAGAGGTTTATGGAGTGGTGGGGTGGGGGAGAGCTCAACAACATCAACAAGCAGTCGTTGAAGGTGAAGGTGGAGTAGAATGATGACGAAGATCAAGGGAGTGAGCGAGAGAGAAAACTAACATTTGCCTGCGCCGGCCAACCAACCAACATTCTCTGTCTCCTTTCGTCTAGTTGACTTGTAGCCGAGGTCGGCCGCTCTACAGTTTCGCCTGTCGATAGTATTTACGGCGTTCGACATTTCTCGAAACACGAAAATCGTTGAAATTAACAGCAAATTCAAACCGATGCTAAGGAATAAAATTTCAAGAGCATACTTTAATTGCCGCTCTCCCACGCTGCTTGCTTCGCTGACACCCATCTATGCGGGGCTGCAGGCTCTCGCTTAAAAAGTGGGAGTTGGTCAAAATGGTTAGTTGTCTGATCAAGGCGTTTAGTATAGCCTACCATTACGGAATCAAAATGGAAATTAGAATTACTAAGAATGAGTTTCGAGGTTCTCAATAATTAAAACTGAATTTAAGAACTCAACAATTTATTTCGGGGTTAGGCTAGCCTAATAAAATAGGTTCTTGAATGAGTTTCAAGTTGTCAGTCTATTCCAGTCTATGATTATCCTAAAGATAAATTAGACAGGTATATTAATGCAATATTTTGTTAAATTTATATGAGATTAATAATGTAGGCTACATAAGTTATCCCACCTTGGTTTCAATTTATTCTGCTTTTATTGTTATGGTTGTAATGGCTGTTTCACCGATTTCGGAGCGTTCAGTCTCATGGAAGATACCCTTCTAGGTGTTGGGGTGGTTCTAGTTACTTATAAATACATGATATTCCCAAACCACTATTATAAGTTACTTTAGAAGATCACTTCTAGTCACTATTAAAAGATAAGATCGTGGCTATCGTAATTGTTTATCAAGCTGGCTGTTTTGAATTGGATTGAGATCTATTTTTCATAAAATATTCTACATCAAATTAAGTTTTCATCGCCTATATTTTACAGTATACTATAACAGGGCACAGTATACTACAGTTAATTCGACAGTATATTGAATTTCATGCGGAATGAATTGATAAGTTTAGAATATTAATGGACAACTTAAATGAGTTATATTAATACTACTTTGGGAAAACTCACTTGAGGCTGGACACTAGACAGTTAGATAGTATAGACAGTTCTAACTATATGCATGATTTCTGTAATGATTCTTCTGACAGTTAACCTTTAGTAGTTGAGTATTACACTATAGTAAAAACAAATGTATCTTATTGGTGTTGGTAATGATGATATTGTGATAACTACATCTATAATAAATGAGATTGATGTCCAAATCACTTCAATAATTTAAACACGAGAGACTATAGTTTCAACCATTATGACATAGTCAATCCACATGAGGTGAGATTGATTGTCGAAATGTTTTAATAATTAAAGTGGTTTGGACAACATCAGTCCTACTAATATTTAACTTGGAAATACTTTATAATAACAAATTGCTCAGGGGAATAAAGATGACAATCCCAAGGTTACCAATAGCAATAACCATAAAACATTCACAGACTGATTCACAGAACAAATGAATGGAATGAGCGTTAGAAATAGTTTAAACTTATGTTCAATCTGGACGTTGTATTCCCCTGGTTAGAAATCATTCCAAGTCCTCTCCCATCTCTTCTGTAAAGAAAATATTCCACCACATAAAGGTAGGCTACAATATTTCTTTCTCACTTTTAAATAAACCATGCCATTTTATTCATAAATTTCCTCTCATTCTTGCATCAACATATGGGCACATCACAGAGCAGCCGTCAGCAGCGTGTGTCTGAGTTGCTAGATTCAGTTCAGCGTACAAAATAACGCCGATTTGCGACGCAGAAGACGTCGGACCGAAAAATTCTTTAGCGTTTCGAATGATTAACGCGCTTTGGAATTAATTCCTGTCGCACGTCAACTGGCAACAAGCCAGACACCTCGCTTCTCACAACTCTGCTGTCCCTCGTCATTTTTCCCAGCTAACGTTATTATTAGTTACAGGCCAATTACTATAACTCATGCCGTCTACAAATTCAGTCACATCACACATCAACACTCGCTTAGTGCTCGGACAACGTTTACTGTTACAAATCAACCAAATTGTTAATATTCCTGTGACAGCCAACTGGAATGTGTCAAACAACTCAACTGCTGTGCAGAATTTGTCAAAATAACACTCAACACTTTAAACCAGAAATTAAGCCATAATTCCAATAAAATTAAATTTTAGAATTAAGTTGAGGAAGTCATAGTCTGAGAGATATTGCTGTTATAATGGAATTTCACTTCGTATAATTCTCCTCTTGTTCATAATTCCGCTCTTGGCTGAATATATTATTTTGCTGGTTGACAAACGAAGACTTCGATTTAGCTGAACTCAACCAACTGTACATGTAACACAACGGAAGAATAGTAACGGGGAATGCTATTAACCAGGAAGTATTGAGCAGTGAATTATTCGATTTATTACTTAAATAAGTATACCTATTAATTCAAAGCTCAACATCATCATCATTAATTAATTTGTATTCAAGATGCAAACATTTAAGAATATTTTTGTTCCTTATAGTGGAAAGACTTAGAAGTCAATCAGTAATATTGATCATCAATAAATCTCTCCGTAGTTTCCTTGAGTCAATCAATATTCAATTATTGATTCCCTCCAAAGATTCTTAATATTTCTATGAGGAAACCGAAAACAATATTTTACCTAGAAAATAGAATAATAATTATTGAAAATATTGTATCCTCTCTAGAACAGTTCATTTTATTTGGCTATGAGTGTCTACTTTATAGCTTGAACTCAAGTTTGCCAACCTGATGATATATTTATAAGCATCAACTTATGTAGCATACTTATCAATCTAACAGTACAAATTGTTATGAATGAGGATTTAATACTTAAAAAACTACTAGGACATCCTCTATGGCTTGCTGACCTTCAGAGTATTCACATGACCGAGTCTCTGCTATCAGAGACTCAGTATATCGCATTACAATCAACAAAACATTCGTAATAACCGCTAAGAAGAACAATAGAAAACACATTTCACATTGGCCCTTAATAGACATGGCGACATGGGTAACATAATAATTATATTATTGTTGAGGCTAATGTGATTAAAAGAAAAAAGGAGAAAATAAGGAACTTTAGGTTCCTCCTAAAGGAGAAATGCCAGAGTATGTGTTGATATATTATTTGAAATTTTCTATTCTATTCAATGAAAATAATGGAAAGCGACAAAATATATACAAAAAGAACGAAGCACCAAAATATTTTGTAGCCTGATGCTATGAGTGCCAACTAGAAGAATCTTGAAATATATATTTTTGTCCCACTTGCCTGCTTTATGGCACTGGACTCAATCATCTCTTGGATGCGATAAATCTCTCAACTAGTACATAATAGCTGTATAAATGACCCGTTGGCTATTAACTATGACAAGTAAATTGACGAGTAAAATAACATTGGAGAGGAGCCAGCTCACTGTGTGATGGTTATAGGAGTAAAATATTTTGGCTTTTAATAGTTTCAATATTCATAATTTTATTTGTATAATTAATAGATTGAGATAAAAGATTATACATGAAGTTGTACTGTTCAATTGGAATGGCGATTATTAGTAGAGTATAACAATAATTACACTGTATTTGAAATCAATTTTATTCTTGGTTACTCTCATCATTATCTCATCACATCGTCATTATTAATCAGAATAAATCATTTATTGGGGCTTCACTGTTTAGAGTATGGACGTTATAGCATGGCGAAATTCCACACTTGAATGGTAAAGGGAGGGCGAAAGCTATGGGATAATTGAGTTCGAGGGGAGAATCTATTAGGGGATGAAGTGATAGATATGAGCAAAGTTATGCACACCGATTAATGCCGACAATACTGACTTCAGCTCCGCCCTCGATCTATTAATCGTCACAATCATAACAATCATAATAGTCTTCTTGTTCCACGATTGGATTTCCGGAGTGCTTTAGATCATCTGCATGTGATGGAGGGGAATGTAAGGGGAGTTTCCCAACCACAACCCTTCTCATAAGCAACCAGTCAAATATGCATGATATTATGCCAAGCAACTGTAATTGATATTCATTGAACTGTTTATAGATGCAAACAATATAGTAAAAGTTTGTTTATTGACGCAAACAAGAATATAAGAAATGAAAAAATCATATCTACAGTTTGTAATTTTATGTGGAATAAAATAGCCTGCAATCTAGAAAACTAATCATAACTTGCTCAGTCATAATTAGGAGTAGCCTTAAAAATTAGAATCTTGTCTTTAAAAATAAAACTGCCTGTTCAATGTGACGTAAATATTCTTCATAATATTACTATTCATCATATGTTTCACAAAGAGTGTCGCTAGTCAACACTTGTGTTTTATTCATAGTAGGCAATAGGCTACCTATTTAAAACCAGTTATTTCTCCAGGAAAACGTTTGCATTGATACATTATAACAGGGAACTAGTATAGATGATAAATTTTTTGAAATGAGTTTTTTTTGTGTTTAAACGATGTATAGGATACTACCTCTTGACCTGTCTACAGTCTGTTCATCAGATGCTTGGAATATTGAAAAAAATGCAACGTTTAGCCTAGAACGAAAAAATCACTCCTAGCAATATTTTATGGTAATATTCAAAGTGAATTTACAGTGTTATTGTTATTTTAACACATAACTTGAATGCAATTTATGGCTACTGTTTAATAATAGATAAAAATATTTTGGAAAACAGTAAGTATATTTATATTCTACCAGAAACGCCTATAAATGATACTCATATTAAAATTTAATGTTCAGCCTAATAGAAAAATTTTTCTTTAAAAAAAAGAGCAACGGTTAGGAGCATGAGCAAATAACTAGCATGGGCTATTGGAAACGTATATAACGCTTTTTTCATCCTTTACATTTGTTTTCAATTTTTTTCGAAAAGCCATGCTTTTTTTAATATTTCTGAACGCTTTACCTGGAGCTTAACTGTTTCCGGTCAATGTCACAGGTCTGAACGCGCATCCTCTATGAAAGTCAGTTACGCTATGCAGAGGAAAAGGATCGTCATTTTTTCAGTCTTTCTGTGAAGTCGACCAAAACACTGGTTTCATTTGTTTTTCACGCTTAAAGCGTATTACGGAGCCAATTCTCAATGTAGGCTTATAGAGTGTAGAGTAGGCTATAGAAATAATCATAATGAAGCTGGTGCATACACGTCACTTCGGCGTTGCCGTTTCATCTACACTTTTATCCCATGTTGGCTTTTGCAAAATGCAGTTGATTTAAATTCCTATACAGACTTTTGGACAAATGACAATGGACATTTATAAATTTCAATAAACACTAGCAACACCATCGGCCAGTTGCACGAAATAAAATTAAATTGACCGTCGTAATATGACGTCATTTGACGGAGCCAGTGCAACGACTTCCCTATTGAGCTCCGTAAGATGACGTCATCTTATGGTGGTTGAATTTAATTTTTTTCGTGTGACTGGCCGTATGTATTTTTTTGTTGAAACAATGCTAATAGGGAATAGTTTTGGTGCTAAGAACTGGAACAAAAATCAGTTATTATAATCTTTTATATCCTTCCAAATTTGAATGTATGAGTTATTCATATTAAATTTCAATACTTTATAGTATCACATTTCCAAGCTGGGACATTTACGGTGAATCTCTCAGAACACTATTTGTGCTTGAAGCTCATTCAGCCTAAAAAAATACTACGAAAAAGATTATGCCTATTTCAATGACAAATGACAAATTGATGGTTATCATTGATGTACAATAGAAATTGTTGGCGATATATATTTCCATTTTTCTAGCCTTTGCTCTAGAATAGACGATAATGCGAAAAGAGACATAATATTTTTCGAATAGTCCTGCATATAAATTCCTATTCCCATTGCCTTTAATTTTTGTGATATTTGTTTTTAACATTTAAAATGTTAGATAATCTAGAGATAGCTTTCATACCTCTTGCTACATAGCTCTCTTGATATGGGAAATGGGCCACTTTATCATTTATGAGGGTTCTATATTATCCAATTCACGTCTCATTGAAGTAGAGGGGATTCCTCTAAAAGCCCTAGTGAGGTCGAATGGGGAGCATAAATCCCCTTCTGAAAGTCCACTCAGGCAGCAGTGATAAAATCGACAACTCACATTAAAGGACCGCGCCTCTCCATCAATCATCAATAGACGGACATCAGGGTCATTCTGCCACTCTACCACCTGTTCGGTTCGAGATATCGATTCCCTATCAGGTCGCGATACTATCGACTTTCTTTCAAAACAAACTATAGCTACAGCAGTGCCATAACTGTAGCTGAAGTTAGTATACATAATAATATGTCTAAGGTGTGTTGTAAGGCGAGATGGCCGCGCGACAGCAATATCACGACTCGGATAAGTTACGATTGTCGGCGGCTTCACCAGCAACGATGGGAAACCGGCACCGGCACTACGGAAGTGAGAAACCGGAAAAATTGTCGCCTGCCCTGCAAAAAAAGACAAGTCGAGCACGACACAAACGCACGAGAAAACTAGCAAATTAAAGTCTCTCACACTTAAACACGGCGTTTCTACGATCACGTATATTTTTATCTACTTATTTCTATGCTCTGATTGCAATTTAACCGGGCTCGTAGGGAATGAAATTTCTTGTGCAGAAATGCACCATGAATCTATGAATAGATAAAAGTAAACTTGAACATTGATCATATAAATACGAATATGAAAATAGTTTTTATTTTCGTGGATTTAATGAGGCACTTTGGTGGATTTTTTAAAATATAAAATGCATTGGCCAACATCGACCGCAATCCGGTTTATCGAGAAACGCAACACAAAAATGTAGGATTTTGCTATAGGTCTTGTTATCTAGGGTTAAAAAAAAGACCCCACTAGAAATAGGGAATAGTTTGTGATCTTCTGCATGGAGTAAAATCCTTTAAATAAGTTAAAATAATAATTTAAAACTATTATTTGTCTGTACAACACCTATTTGTCTGTATTTCTCCTAATTGAAAAATATTTGTATATAGAATTATGATGATAAATTAGGCTAGTTCTAATTATGATAAAGTTTCACAATATTAACATTGATAATGATACAATGACCTATGTTGATGTGGATAACCGGACTTAGTGACTATAACTATAGGCCACTTTATATATTAAACTCTTTTCCGATGCATTGGATAGCTAAAATGAACAGTAGAATGAAACGACCCTGACATCTTTTAATTCATGTGTTATTTTTTAAATTGCTTTTGTTTCTACTTGCAATAATTTCTAAACACCTACCACGCAATATGAACGAGTTGTTAGAAGGCCGAGAACTCACATCCAATGTATGTTGGTTTCGCATGAAAGATATTCAAACAAAGAAAATAATTTCCAAATGGTTTTGTCACATATTGGCAGAGAAAAGCGCGCTTCAAAAAATGAGTATTTCGGCTTCAGAACGCGCACTCACATTCTACTGGCAATAAAAAAAAGAAGGTTGCGAGTTGTAGTAGAACACGAATGTAAATAATCAAAGCGATGTCCTCTATTTAGACAGAAACGACGACTGTATATTTCTACGGTTCTCCCTTTAATTAATTCAATCCAGCAGATGGTTTACACACCACCCTCCATAGTTTTCCATCGAAGCGAGTTAATTGTCATATTCAATAGCCGGCTTACATCAGCCGAGAAGGAGAGAGAGAGTCATCGAGAGAGATTCTGATCAACGATAGTAGAAAATGGATGAGAGAAAAAGAAGATAGAGAGGTATGGGCTACGAGAAAGAGAGCGTGATGTAATAATAGAAGAGTACATCGGTGGGGAGAAAAAAATCACTGAAAAGGGGCGAAGCGACATACCAAGTAGAAGAAAAAGAAGTAGACGAAGCTATTGGGAATTGGGGACATGTTTACATATCTGTCGTTAATAGTGTTTGGAGGGTGCAGAGGACAAAGGTCCATTACAAGAGGGGAATCGATTCGATTTTGTCATGAGAAATTGAAGGGATTGAAAAGATGATGCATCAGTGTGAGCATCATCAGCTTGTGTTTTTGAAACCAGTGTCACCCACTGCACGTTGTAAGAACACCTGTCCATCACCTACAACTGGATGTTGGGACCCTCCAAAACGTAAGCAAGGCCAAATTGGCAAAGGCTAAACCAATCATTTTCAAAATTTTACATTTATTTGAGAGTATTTTTACATCAACAATACCAACTACAAATTCATTCAAGCTCTAAGTATCAATCAATGAGTATTAATAAGGAGAAATCAAAGTATAATTGATATTAACTTTTCATGTGAAATTTAACGACATGCAGTCAAATATTTGTTAAGAATAAGTATAATAACTCACTTAATCTGGCCGAGTACTTTCGAATCTATGAGATCCATCTTCAGAGGCGCGGGTTCCTAGATCATCATGTCAGTTTTTTGGTTAGAAGTGTTGTGGTTTTTGTAAAATATGATCAAAAAGTTTGTGAGATTTAAAATTTAGTTGTTCATTGAGAATGTTTTGTTTATTGTGTGTGGTGTGTTTGTATATTTCAAATTGTTCCAAGGTGTTGAGTTCGTGTCCTTTAGATTTTATGTGTAGAATGTGTAGGTTGGTACTGATGTCAGTGAAAGTGTGTCCAGTTTGAATGATATGGTCGGCAAAATTCGATTCAGCTTTGGATGTGAGGGCTTGAAAGTGTTCCTTGTAACGTTGTTTGAATGTGCGGCCTGTTTGTCCTATGTAGAATTTGTTACAATTAGAGCAGTTTAGTTTGTAGATCCCTGGGAGATCGTATTTGTTTGTGTTCAGTGTGGTTTTGAGTGTAAGTGCATTTTTTATTTTGTTTTTTGTTCTGAATGAGATGGTGTGGCCGGCTTTTTTGAAGATTTTTGCTAGTCTGTGTGATTGTGGATTAATGTATGTCATTGTGATGTATTTTGTCAGTGGTGTTGGTGTTTTGTTTTTTGTTTCTTATTTTATGATTGAGTTTGTCAATTAGGTCGTGTTTGTAGCCGTTTTCTTGTGCTAGGTATTTTATTGTATTTAGTTCAGTGTGGTAATTGTCGGTGGAAAGCGGTGTGTTGTTGAGTCTGTGTAGCATTGATCTGAATGCTGAGTGTTTGTGTTGTGTTGGATGATTGGAGGTGCTGTACATGCAGTACAAACACTCAGCATTCAGATCAATGCTACACAGACTCAACAACACACCGCTTTCCACCGACAATTACCACACTGAACTAAATACAATAAAATACCTAGCACAAGAAAACGGCTACAAACACGACCTAATTGACAAACTCAATCATAAAATAAGAAACAAAAAACAAAACACCAACACCACTGACAAAATACATCACAATGACATACATTAATCCACAATCACACAGACTAGCAAAAATCTTCAAAAAAGCCGGCCACACCATCTCATTCAGAACAAAAAACAAAATAAAAAATGCACTTACACTCAAAACCACACTGAACACAAACAAATACGATCTCCCAGGGATCTACAAACTAAACTGCTCTAATTGTAACAAATTCTACATAGGACAAACAGGCCGCACATTCAAACAACGTTACAAGGAACACTTTCAAGCCCTCACATCCAAAGCTGAATCGAATTTTGCCGACCATATCATTCAAACTGGACACACTTTCACTGACATCAGTACCAACCTACACATTCTACACATAAAATCTAAAGGACACGAACTCAACACCTTGGAACAATTTGAAATATACAAACACACCACACACAATAAACAAAACATTCTCAATGAACAACTAAATTTTAAATCTCACAAACTTTTTGATCATATTTTACAAAAACCACAACACTTCTAACCAAAAAACTGACATGATGATCTAGGAACCCGCGCCTCTGAAGATGGATCTCATAGATTCGAAAGTACTCGGCCAGATTAAGTGAGTTATTATACTTATTCTTAACAAATATTTGACTGCATGTCGTTAAATTTCACATGAAAAGTTAATATTAACAACGCAGATCGTCATGGAACAAACAATCCAGGAGTATAATTGATATTAAAATCTAGTATATCAATCGAATAAGTTTGAGTATCAACTAGAACACGAACTATTGTTAGAATTTGTCAATTCGAAGTTAGTAAGACTGCAGCCGTTTAACTACAACTCATAGCGTAAACTAATTTAGTATGAGTTTCATATTGTCAAATAAGTGAAAATAGCAGAGCTGAAGGGAATGAGAACACTATAGTTACAATGAGGCTAGAAAGGTAGAATCCACCACATCAGAATTCCCCATAGAGGATCACTTGAAATTATCTTTCTGGATTAAGGATCTCGAACTTTCTTGCATTCAAATTCGCTCAGTACACAGCTAAGATTGAAATGTCCGATTAACAATTCAAGACGTTTTAAGCCACTTAATATTCGAGTGCGTTATCGCGCAGCTATAGTTGGCAGGGAGGCGCTGTTTTCTAAACTGAAATGCAAAGAATTCGATACGCTGGCTGGGAAAGCTGGATTAATATTCAATAAGTAACACAGTGTCATATCTCACACCGTAATATGTCGCCATTAATATGTCACGTGCACTGCATGAATAATATGGCACTGAATGGATGGTCTGTCTCATTCGTTCAAGAAATGCCCAGGGTTAAATAGAAGCAGCCAGTAAATGTTGCAGATGTGAATGGGGGTCTTTACCAGTGCCTGATATACGAAATATATATATCATGTAAAGCAACAAGATACTACACATAATACATAATATATTTCACCAGGAAGCAATGCTACCCAGGAGTGCATCCTTCGTTGGAACCGCTAGCAGTTCACAGCATTGGGGAAAACACCAAGGAAACCCCACTGAGAATTCAGTATTCGAACGAACATTTGCCAGTCACCACCTGATACAGTAACAAGCACGAGAGATGTGCAAGTAATTTGATCTGTGCATCTGCGAATCTCATTCAGCTATTACGAATGGACCCTGTGCATCATATATACTGCAGTCAGGTGTGCTGCTACTCGTAAAGTGAATCTTATCAGCTTTTATTTATTATATTTGTTATTCGACGGTGCATCACAAATAGCCTGAAGGAGATTTGTATTTCGAATACAGGATAAGTGCAATTGATGACAAATCAGTAGTACATTATCTGGAATCAAATTTATTGAAGGAAAAACGATGAAAATGAGAACGTGTATGAAAAAGGGATGTGAAGCCGTGAGCAGAAGCAGGTATCTGTTCAATCAGATAGAGATAAGCTGCGTTCTCCTGGGCACTCTTCGTAAGGGTGACCGATAGGATTGGCCAGTAAAAAAGACATGTTCTCTGCTGTAAAATCACTTCCCGGTGGTTCGGAACCCACCTAAAACTGTAGGTCCAGCTCACCAATCACCATCATCCTACTCATCCTACTCACCATACCTACGCAAAGGTCACAGACCTATGTGGGCTTCATCCTCAAAAGAAAGAAGAAAACAGTAGATAATTGTTTGCCAACTTCACTTATTTGACTGATATTGTGAAAATAATAATTTGTCTATGTCTCCTAGAGAAAATATGATACTCAAGTTTCACAATCCTCTCAGACTTAAAATTACAATAATATTAATAATAATGTCAGGTGTCTAATATGAAACAAGGGCACTGAAAAAATAATTATTACAGTTTCCAGTAACCGTGGTAGTGATATATTATTAGTCTTTTCCCCTTATTTGAAGAATAATGAATTAAACAAAATCTCGGAGAAAATGGTCTTTAGTTAATTTCATAGCCTGAGCTGATGTTTTCAAAAGTTCTCAGACTCTAATGTTTGGTAAGGAGCTGTAGTCTACATAACATTCAATCGATGCGAAAATTGGAAAAAATGTCTAATCAATGGCCTTATGATTAATATTACAACTGTTTCTATCGAATTTATAGTTGATTGTTATCGTAGTTTAACTCACAAACCTTTTGATGAAACAAAATCTATGATTTAGCTCTTAGAATGATATAAGGCAATTTTTTTATTGCTGATGATGCCCGAGACTTGTGCATGGGTAATGAGGTGAATGATTACACATAGATGCTAGACGGAGGAGCAGGATTCGAACCCATGACCGCTTAAATGACAGCAAGCTGAAGTTGCGACGCCCCAATTATTGCTAAGTTTATAACTCAGAACTATGTAAATGTAAATCTATATAACGATTATAATAGAAATGCTAATGAAATAAGCAAATGAATATGAAGCCCATACTGTACATCATCATTAAAGTCAAACCGTTAATTCAAATGCTTGTTTTAATGGAATCGTTTCTGGGGATAGAGAGATTTATCTGATAAGCTTTGACATAATCGATTAGATATTTCACTTTGAAGCTGGAACTTTTGAATTATGGATCGCATTAATCGTTGACAGTAGCCTGCACAAATCCCAATGAAGCTGTTACTCAAAAAAAGAAAGGCCTATGAAGAAAAAATAAGTTTGTGTAAATAAGGCGTAAAAGGGAATGCTACCATTAAGAGATGATAAATCAGGAGCACGTTCTGATGGACTGGTTGGTGTACGGTGATGTTTTAGAAAGAGGTGGGGAGGCGAGAGTCTCAAAGCATTCATGATATTCTAAGAGGCCCACCTAAAACCTGAAGTGTAGATTATAAACAATATTAGGAATCACACACTTCCCGCAGGAACCATCCTAAATACAACTCAATAAGTTATTCTGATCGAACTAACTGTTTTAGTTTTTCAATGCTCTATCCCTCTCGGAGCTTCTTCAGATAAATTAGAGCTGGTGGAAAAATAACAGTTGAACCATTCTTGTTGCCCGTTATTCTCACATAATTTTTGTTCTGGAACTAGAAGAAGGAAGCTGATGACTGACACGAAACAGTTCATCTATTGCGCTCAGCGCTACCTCATTCCTTCAACAAATGAGAATCTCCACGGTAATTATTGTTCAGCAAAGAGTGTTTAAGCTGCCTCCCAGAGTGAGAGCTCTTTCATTGATGAGAATAAATACAATGAGGTACAATGTGCTACTTCATGAAATATTGGAATATGAATGTAGGCTTGTAGCTGAATTTTAATAATCGCAAACGCTTTCATGAGTCTAAATATTTTTTTGAAAAAAAAAATCAATGATCGATTAACCGAATTCACTCCCAAAATCTAGTGTCCATCCTTCCAAGTTTATTTTTACTACTGATGTTGCCTTCATGAGTCTGAGACTTGTGTGATGTGAATTAGGTAATGACATGAATGCTTCTGAACATGATACTGACATGAATTATACTATGACATGAATACTATGATACAGAAATGCCAGGCTAGAACGGGAATTGTAGGCTACTCAAAACAGTCGGGGTGGCAGTCTGGCGATTTCACTACTACACTTCAGTTAGTTAGTAGCCTACTTGAAAAACATAACTTTTTATCAATTTCTTTAACTGAAAACTGAATCTCAATTAGGCTATTACAAACGAGCTCTTTTAAAATATAGCGTATAACACAGAATGTTACGATCAATTTGAGCTTCAAATAATATGGCACAAAATGTCTCACTTAATTTTCTCAAACGGAACAAAGAAAAATTTACTTACTGAGATATTTTTAGGCTGTAATAAAAATAATAATTGTTTTGTTATTCTGTATATGAGTATCAGAGTTTAACTGGTAATCTACTATCAAACGTAGGCCGTCATAAAAAGTCACTACGAAGCTTCTTTCTAATACTACCAACATTTGCAATATGCGAACCAGCATTCGCTCCATATGTGCAGCTGGAGAGAAAAATAAAGTTCACAATCTGCAGTGAACAATTCAGGGATTAGTGCCAAGAAATAAGGAGCTAGAAATTTCAAGGAGTGAAAAGCAACTCTTATAGTTAATATTGCCAGACCATTTACGAGTACTCAGTGATCTCTCACTATGACTTTTCAAGCATTAACGAACTTATTTTCATTATCGGTACAAAACTTAGTAACACAGACTTGTGCAATCTGAGGGGAGTTGGGACTTCAAATGTTGTAAGTATCGTAAATGGTAAAACGCAAACTATTTGGAGTTTATTGACAAGCAGAGTAGATGGCAATGTGCCAATTTAAGAATCGATTACACGTTTGCAGGATTCTTTACATGGGAATATCTAACAACAGTAGCCTGAGTATTTAAATTCTCCATCAAAATCATAACAAAACGCATAGGCTCATAGTTACAAGGAAGATCTTTTCAATGAGCGACCCAGGTGCCCGGCAAAAATAAATAAATAATTATTGATTATTCAACAATTTTACAACATTTGGAGAATTAAAATTATTTTCCTGTTATTTTGTCTATATGGATGAATATGAGTGTACAATCAAATTTTTTATTAATATCAAATCCATTATTATATAAGATAAAGACACGAATTATTCTAATAAAACCCAATGTTAATCCTTAGTTGAATTGTTCATGATATTTCAAGAATTCAATTTTCCTCACCTGACTTGTAGTCATTGTGTCCTAAAGTGAGTGAAAACCTGCGATTTGTATTTGACAAGATGATCCAGCTTGACGCACGGAACTGATCTAAACTCGAAATGCTTGAAGAAAGTTTGTTTCAATAGCTTTGAATAGGCTTATAATTCGATGACGTAACGGTGTTGCATTGAAGAAAACAAATATGATCTATTATTTACAAACTAGTTGGCCAATATATTTGGGTCAGGCAAACAAAGAATATATAGGTCGAATGAAACGAGGATTTTGATAATAAAGCGATCAACTCGTTAATCTTCATAGTTGTACATTGATAATTATTGAATAACTATTCAGAAGGATATTAGACTCTGTTCTGTTTTATTGACTTTCATAGAAATGTGATTCTCTCTTACGGAAACTACCCTACTAGAACAATCAAATCTGTTCAGGTCCTAAATAAATATAAATATATTCGAGCCGTATTCAATCATAAAACGTATTATTTATTTATTTAAGCCCATTTATTTATCAAGATAGAAAGTTGTATAGAATAATCATACCGTTAGCAGCATGCCTGTGGAAATTGGTTGAAATATTGAATTCAGTAACTCAATGTATCTGTAAACTCTAAAATACCAATTATGGTACTGCTTTGTAGTGTACTTCATGAACAAGTTCGTTCATTCTCATACATTCCTTTTATTAGTTCACCTAAAAAGAATTTTGTCCTTGTTATGGGCAATAAATTTCAATGGCATATGTTGAAGTACTGTATTAATGTTTTATTCCCTGTTGATTTTTTTTTGAATTGTGCGTCTGATGGGGGTAGAGATTGGACCAATCTGGAGACGGGGATTTTGGAAACGTGTAGGCATATTCTGAGTAGCAGCGGATCTGGATTTGCATTCATTACGCCGTTAATTTTATAAACGTCACCGGAACGTGTAAAGAGTAATTAATATCAGAACTTATACAAAGGGCGTGCAATTATTCGGGTGCCTCCCCCTTTACCATTTCGCTCCCACTACTCAGAATCTGCGCGCCATGCAGGCTCAACCCTTCTGACGACGGGGTGGGCTGCTCCCCTACATAAATTACCACCAATGAAATAGCTAGCGTTTTCCGTGGGGGTTTATGATAATCGTATCAACCCCCGAGGCCCGGTTAGGTATTACACGCTTGCATGCAACAAGCAGTGCGCACCAACGCACAGCCACCAGCAGACGCGAGCGCGCTACATCAAAGGCCGCAGTTATGGCACAATCAGAACAGTAGATATTGTTTGCCTCAGCCGCCGTGTTTCAATTAAACCTCACCTAATGAATAGCGAACGCCGAATGCGCCTCAAAACACACACACACACAAACGCAAAATATGTGTTTACAATATACCTATATACAAACTACAGCTAACATATTTGACGACGAAGTTGCGATTTGCCGATCAAAGCCGCCTCTAGCGGATATTCTCATCTACTAGGCGTGTGACGGCGGTCCCTCCTTGCTAAAACACCCCCTTCGCCCTTACGCGACCACCCACACCCCTCTGAAAATCAGCCACACTCCATCATCCCTCAACCCTCTACTCACAAGTATTACGATATTAAAATGTAACAGCTCTACGCTTCAAAATTTGTTATAAGCCTTCCCTTTGAAGCGACATGCAAACACGGCCACTGCTTTCTAACCGTTTTTGGCATTGCGCCATAACACGACTGGTGTTGATTTGATTTTTGCACTCTACCAATATCTCACGATAAACACAAACATTTATAAAACATAGCAGTCAATTTTGTCAGGAACAAATTGCAATAATAATAATCCTTCTACCTGAAAACAAATTGTCAAATGTAGTATGTAATTAATTGTCGCGGTAAATTTGTGTATAGTTCGACTTATGCAGACACAGATTTGAAAATATACTCACATATGATATTGATAACTTCAAAAGTGCAATAGCCAATTTCAAAAATCGATTATTATATCATTTAAAACTTGGCAGACCTAAACAATTATTCAATGTGGCTCTAATTTTGGTTCAGTTGAATATAAGTATAAATTTGCTGCACTTTTATCGTGGATAGTAGCTTTGTTGTCCAAATTATTGATTATTGGATTGCTTTTCACTGGTGTAATTTGATTAACTAAAAATATTAATAAAATTCATAGTAACTGTAGAGAGTATATTTGGTGAGATTTGGGTGCAATGTTCAGAATATTCATTGAAACATGTGCGAATGCCTAGTATGATCATGACAGCAAGAACATGATTCTATAGACCATATTTTCTATTCAGTTTGTTTGAAATGTTGACAGGTTATATTCAACAGGAGACTATTGCGCCCAACATGTATGCGGGTGTGTTGATCGATAAGGTCTCTCAAACTCATTGCTGAACAGCTTTTATTCCATCAAGGCAAAGAGCGCTTGTTCGTTGTTTAGTGACATTGAATTCGATATTTTTAACTGAGGTCTCAATGTTTTGGGAATAAAATTGAATTCATGAACAGTATTACCAGAAAAATATTTTTGCGATGTCAGAAATATTTTACAGAAATCAAGCCTATTAAATCTAAATTATGAGACATTTTCCTTAATATAGTCGATGCTTTGCACAATAACTACACAGATATCTTGATTTATTATTTCAAGATTATTACCTAATATTTCTCAAGGCTCTATGTAATCGATTACCAAATAATGATTCAACTGTGTCTATGTCAAAATTTCTGTGAGAATGCTGGACTACAGATAATACGAATAAATTTTATACGAGGAAATAGGCAAATAATAGACCCTACCCTGTAGCTGTAGACCAAATCAGAGGAGAAGTTGTCAAAACTGTTTATTAGTTCTTCCTGTTTATTAGTCTCTTTAAATGCCTGTCTTTTCTGATAACTCAGCCCTTTGAATTGAAAAGTTTATTAATTGATGGTTGTTGCATCATGTTCTTTATGTAAACTACAATGATTTCAATTTCATGTTGAAGAAGAGTGATTATAGTAAAACTTTTGAAGAACGCACAGGGGAAGAATTTAAAAAATGAGGTCAAACATGCTTGTTCTGCTATAACAAAGAAGATTCGAGTTGATTCTTGATGTCGATTCTCTCGTCATCTACAGCAGAATTGTTTACAACCAAAAACACTCAGACATTATCTGTTATGCATCGAGATGTCGAAAATGTGAAAGAAGACCTCAATATTTACAATTCTTTGATCGCCTCCTTTTCAAATTTGACATCCACTTTGTATATTCAGTATTAGCTTTATAGCTGTTATGTATGTCAAAGTTCGGCACACATGTTAACCATTCCATGTTCAAGTGGATTGAAAATGCATTGAATGTGAAAAAATAATCGGCTCTTTGGAAATCAAATTAACATACAGAAATGCTCGTGAATAGTCTCAAAACAGACGTATGAGTACAAATTGTCATTTAGAATACGTGGTGTGCATTGCTTCAACTCTCACTTTCCCACGATATGTAATGCATTATGTAAAGCATATGTAACTCATGTTGTCAAGTAGTTAGACTAATTTCAGTTATCAAGATAATTGACTCTTTTATATGTTTAGTTCAATGACGATAATTTTCAAAGGAACACTACCTGATCGATTTTTTGGGAGAATCCAATGCGTGGATTGTTGGACGTGAATTTTCAAGTCAATGTAAGTATTCTTCTGTTTTATTTCTGGAAACAAATGTCTCCTTACATTTTTGGTACTCTTCTTGATAGAAGTAGTTTGAAATAATGAGAAATAATTAGTTGAAAATGAATTTTACAAGAAAATATTATTTAGATTTTTTAATGAGTGTATTTTATAAAGTTTTTCAGAGATTTTATTTGAACTCTACTAAGTGAACTTAGTAAACTCTGAAGTTAAATCCATCGCTTTATAGTATTCTGAAGTTATCATAATGATTATAGCTGGAGATGAATCATAATTGATTACTGGTTGCAAAGAAACCAGGAAGCAAGCAGGAGAAAGTTTCCTACAACTAGAAGCTGATTATTTAAAAATAAACTTCTACCAGTGATTAGTTGTGGAGAGAAAATCCAATTTAATTAGTAGGCCTATGCCTCGATTGGATTCATGAAAGCCTGCTTTTTTTTAAAAATCTCTGAATTACGTGTAGCTTATTCGAGGAATTACTGAGTAATTTGTCCAAAAATGTAGAAGGCCCATCTAAGGTATCTTCTAGCTTGAGCATAGATCTATCACTTTCTTTGCAAAGAGAGGAATATGAAAAGGAATGGACTATTTATTTGCGAAGTTATGTAAGAATTATAAACGCGAAACTATTTTGGAATCCATATCAGTTTGAGGTGAATATTATTTAGAGCTGACTTAATTTCCAAAAACCCAATCTAGGACATCTAGCCTGATGATTCTATGTGAATAATGAACCATATGTAGGCCTATAACATGATGGGAGACTCGAAAGCAACTAGAATTAAAACACCTTTGTTTCTCAATCAATTTGATTTGCCTATCAAAGGATGAACTAATTGCATCCTGCGTCCTTGTTTAGGAAAAAACAACTTTTGTTTATTTATTACCTGTAATCACTCGTTAGAGATAGCTGATTACTCTGGTGACGGACAACTGGATAAATCCACAGAAAGACAATTTCAGCACCTTGATTACAAAAGCGAAATCGGGCCAATTACTAGAGTAAAGCTTCCACTTCCGTTCCCATTGCGAATAAAATTATTCAAATAAATAAGTTGAATAAAAAGCCACCTTCCCAAAACTATATTTTTTCAAGCGAGAACAATGCCTGACTGATATATGGAAATACTTGCACGGAGCTTATTATTAGTCGATTATTTTCAGTAGAACTCTGCCATTCCGTTTATTAAGAATACCAATATTGATTCTATTAATGAAAGGAAAAGTTAGCCCATAAATGACATCATAACACATTTCATTACTTATGATCTTGGAACTAGGCCATAACAAAGAAATATAGTAGGCGTGTTTAGTAACTCTAGATGGACAAATTTCTATGCCTTACAATACTATCAATTTGATTTATAGATGTGGGTTGAGTGGCAAGGTTGTGTTAGGGAATATTTTCGGTATTTTTGAAAGGAACATATCCGCTCTAAAACATATTGTAGGATTAAATCGATACCGTCATAACTCAAATAATAAATAGCTTTCAGGTTCATGAACAACGTTTGAAAGACACCTGCTACAAAAAACGGAAAAATGCTTGTTGAGAAGGTGATTGTGAGTGGGGTTAGTGAGAGAATGAGTTTGTAATTTATATTCTATCAAAATGGTCGTTTGTCCTTTATTCAAGCTATTGAAGCTATACTAGTTTTGAAAGCTACTACACTTTTAGTAACTGTTATTGACTATTTGAAGGTCAAATTGAACAAAACGAAGTCATGTGATGGTTTATAAAATGTTTTGAGACATTATAAATATGTAATATTATTAAGTCATTGTCACAACTCCAAAGAAAGGAAAGCATTCCAACAAAAGACTAGTATTTTTTAATGGAATAGGATGTTGGAATAGAATGAATGTGGTGCTGAGGTCGAAGTCTGTCAATTGATTGACGAAACCTCAGAACAGCCATGCTCTCTCATTTAACTTCTAGTGATTGTAGAGATCCTTCTCAACAATAAATTCATTATTTTATTTCTTGGTTAAGTTAGTTCTTGAAAGCTATCTTAGCAATACCTGAATGTAACATATACAACTTCGTAGAATTAATTTCGGAAATAAGTGCTTCACTTTTATTATAAGAGCTTTCTCATGCCACATTAGAGCTAGATCCATGGACATCACCGTTCTCAAGTACAATCCAAGTTAGTCATAAAGGCAAGTTATTCAGCGTGTTATAACTTTTTTTTAAGGTAGTATAAAGAAAAATATTCGAGTCATTTATCGCCATTACTATAATGTAGTTACTGTTTCAATGTTATCGTAGAGAAGTTGAATATTTTTTTGTAAGCTTGATAGATGTTATCGGGAAGAGTTGAATGTGAATAAAGTGATTTTAGTGTGGAGATTAGGTAGTAGAGAAGCGGGTTACATAAGTCAAGGTTGAGCGTTTTATTCACAGGATGGTGTTTGAGATACTTGATGGTCCAGACTTAGCCTAATGCAGGCAACATCCTAAATCGTATATACCCAGAAGCGTTGTAGTCGTCAATGGAGCGGGCGTAGTAGTTTTTGTGCGTCCATGCCGGATCATCGTCATTCATAAACGGACCGAGCTGAGAGCAACGAAAAAAAGAGAGAGAGGGTGAGAGTGATTGTGTGTCGGAAAGAGAGAGTCATAGTGATTTGTTTAGCGTGAGTCATGCACGGATCGCACGGCGTGTCCGATTGATTCCGGTAGTCGTACGTCCGACGTCCGGTATGCCGCGTCCGCAACAAAATGCCCAGAAAAATGAAGTAAACTAAACGTGCGACGTCTGCATGACTGGTTGTACTACACTGGCGGCTGCCAGCATCAATGACCGGTCATTCTATCATTCAACATCAACTCTCATGGCCTATTTAAAAAACATTACTCGCTCATCAATTTTAGTGCAAAGTTATTGACTTCAAATTCAGTAAAGATCGGTTAGTTAAGCTCGTCTTCATTGGTTTCAAAAAATGATCGATATGGATAGTTTTGAAAAGTCAAAGAGGAGACAATTTCTTGAATTAGTAAATCAATTGCCCTGATCTATCATGGTCTTCGGTTTTGAATATCATCAAGACAATAGAGTTTATTCAATCAGAGGCTGCTGATGCGTTGAATAAGTATGGTTGAATTTTCAGTTGCAGGGATCGACAAAGTAGGCATAGTACTTGGATAGACATCTACTGTTTATTCTTCATACCCCTAAAATTTATTATAAACAAACTGACAGAATTTGGTTTGAGGATTGATATAATGTCGTTCTATTATAACTGTTTGAGGCAGAAGAATTACGTTTTAAGAGAATTGAATTTAAATGGGTTTTTTAAATTATTCAACAGCTCTTTTTCCTCGTCCATTGATCGTATGTTGTCGTCCATGTATGAATAAATCATTATTTAATGTAACATTCTCAAGTTGCATCACGCGTGTTTTATTTTCCATGATTAAGTTCATTGATACAGTAATTACTGTTATCAATCGATATTGATTTTTTAAGATTGCTATTTGGATTGCCTCCAGGACATGATTTAATGAAGTGAATGCTGCCTGAATCTGGCAAAAATCAAGGGCTTTTTATAAAAAATGAGTTGTTATCGCGTATTTCTCTGATTCCAGAACGAATCCAACAATCTTCTTTTTCAAAATATCTTCATATCAACTCAACCTATAATGTACAGGGAATCTGTGATTATGTTATTCCACGAGACAGTAGCTGGTTTTTATACAGTGCTGATCTCCGCTATTCGTGAGCGTTTTGAAACTTGAACCATACTTATTTAAGGCATTGTTCCATTAACAGCCTTTGATCTTTGAAAAGTTGCTGAAAAACGCTTCATATTAACGATCATTTGAAAAGTTAATGAGAGAACAAGTGGTAATTAATTCATTTCGAGCTCTATAATTATGGCGATCATAATCATCAAAAAGATACAGCGGTGAACAGAGAGAATGTCAGCCGCTAGTTTTTCTTGTTTGAGAATATTAAAAACCAGTTTTATAGACTACAAACTTCCAAGTAATGAACGGTCAAAATTGCTGTTCATATTCCTGGCATTCTACTGCTCAGATAGAAGAATTCTCATAAAAATATTATATTGTTTTATAATTATTTTTACGATTGCTCTTCTATGTGGTTGGTTAGTCATCCGGCTGCAGATAGAATTGGGCTTTCATTGAAAATTGCTTTCTCTATAAAATGAAGTTTGGACACTTGCTTTTCTCATTACTGTACTTTGTTTGCAATTGTTTCATGTTTGAATTGAGTTTTTGTGGCGATAATCTTGTGTATATACGTATAAAGCGATGATTGGTGCCTGTGGAGTACCTAGTCTGCCCATAGAAATAATTTTTGTTATTCTACTGAGTGATTTTTCAAAATAATATTGTTTTTACAGACGGAACAAGAGATTCGGTTAGACTACTCTATTGAAAAAAATTACGATATAATCCATTCATTCTATAATATCCATTCATTCTAATATAATATATTGACAAATTATTGAGCAATGATTGGAAAATTCGAGTGATATTTTTTGGAGGATAAGCCCACTTGAAACGTGTGCGTTGGTAAAGAGTAGGTAAGAGTTGATGAATGGGCCTACAGTTATAGGTGGGCTCCGAATCACCGGGAAGTGATTTTACAGTAGAGAACGGAGTCTTTTTGCTGACCAATCCAATCGGTCACCCTTATAAAGGGGGCTCAGGAGTTCATAGCTTATGTTCATCTGACTGAACAGTCAGATAATCTATAATTACAATCTACGGCTCACGTCATCACGGCTATCACTTTCCCTATATGATCTTAAATAAGGCAGTAAGGCTGTTGAATAATTTCTTTTAATTTCTTCTTCTATTTTATGAGCGAAACAAGAAGAAATCGAAGGTAGTAGCGTGTTTAAAAAAGGATCAATTCCATCATTTATATTGATTATTACAGGCTCGTTGATATTACATTCACTTTTTTTATAAGATGACTAAACAAGTAGCTAGGGCTTATAATTACACTATATGCATTTTCTGATTGTTGGGTGATGTTTTACAATAAACTTATCAATCATTGGAATAAAACAATGAGCTTTTGTATCCGCTGATAATGATTTGAATAATGCAAAATGTGGTAGTTATTTAACTCGCTGAGAAAGGTGATAAAATGGAAATAAGTCAAAACCTACTTGATGTAATACACGTTATTTTTATAGCTTCTATTGCAGCTAAAATGAGCTGTAGAACGGTATGTGAAAGAGGGTTTATGACATAGAAAGTAGTGAATTCCAAAGAAATAGCAGTTGTTTATAATTTGAAGTTATCTGAATGGTAAACAGGAATGCCGTCAGTATTGAACATGACAGTTTGAGCGTCTTTACAAGTTGATAATCGTTATGATCTTTAAGAATATTATGGGCCGATAACCCTTGCCTCTAGCAAGTGTTAAGTAAACAAACTTACGCAATTACATATGGGTGAGTTCTGATGAAGTGAATGTGTATACAGTGTTGGACTGTGTTATGAGTCTTGTACACTTGGTCCAGACCCTCATCCACCATGTGGCCTTCTGGGAACTTTTCCTTCAGACGAATAAAATGGGTACGGGTCTCACGCTCTTACAATGGATTTCATATACCATTCATTGTTTAGTTGAATTTTCGATTATTAATCATTGATCTTAGCATCACTTTTTAAAAAGCGAATTTGTAGAAAACACTTCTTCACAATATTCAAGATTTTCTACAAAAACTGAGGAATCAACAAATAGACAGTAGTTAAATATTTGAAAAACTGTATCATTCTTTGAGTGGCCAGTCACATGAGACTTAGTATTATTCATTATTCTTTGTAGTAAACAATACATTAGTAAGAATACATTGGTATTGCATGTATTTTGGACTTTATTGAATGATATGATGCCATTCTAAAGAACAGCACATTTTATTTGTTATATCACAGGCAAAAGTATGACGACTAGAAGTTATAATCTGATGTTATTGACCTACATTGAGATAAACTTTCATGATCAAACAGGAGCGTTAAGTTATCAATGAAATATTGTAGGCTACATTGTTCAGCTAATCTGATATATTTAGTTATATTTTTAGACACGATAAAATTTATTTCCTTGTTAAATGGATTGCACTCACCAATAGAGAATCTTGAAGTTGATGGTTGTTATCATGTCGTTGATAGACTATAATTGATGAATATGAAGTTTCCACTCACCTGTAATTGAAATAAATTGTGATTTATTATTGATAGCATATACTAATGGAACATGTAGAAATAGTCTCTTGCGATTTGATTTAAGAGGCCTTTTGTTTCTTTACATTCAATAACAATACATAAAACCTGAATAATTTCAACATGCGTTTAGAAAAATAATAAAAAAATTAATTCGTACGCGATTAGAAAAATATTATATCTCTTATTAGGCTTTTTAACCTCTCCTTTTTTCTTAATTTTCTTTTCTCTTCTCTATCATGTTCCTTTTATAAGGTTCTTCACTTGAAATATCAGAGAATTAAATTAGATATAAATTATAAAAACAGTCAATTTTCCTCAATGATAATGACATTTAAAACATAAATTATTCTGATAATTTTTTATTGGACCGATAGACTTCCATTGTCCGGTGTTTTGTGAAACGAGGAAAGAGGCATTTGATTATGAGACTACTGACAATGAATTCAACTTCTACTTCACAATATGTTGATTGAATCAAAATGTTGAAGGGCGATCGACGTTGATAATTCAACTCCCGTGACGACAAAATAGGTTTTGATGTTGAATCGTGATGAGGTAACTGGTAAGAGAAGTTGAAGGGAAAATATCGATGGGCTAGGTCATGGTTGATGGTCAATGGTGTTGTCGGCATGGGCGCATCCCTTTGACGAATGCACTTTTCACATACAAGTGGCTCCTTCCACCTTACGACTACATCATTTCGTGTTATAAATATTATAGAGGGCTGAGCAAAAAAGTGGTGGTGTTTTTGTAGTGAATGATGATGGTGAAGAATAGAGGGGCCGCCGCCAGTGTGAATGAAGCATGAGAAATGCGATGAATGAAAGTTTACTATATAGCAGGCGGCGTTTAGGTAGCCGGCACACAAAGGGCGGGTGTCTGACTATGGATGCAATAGCCACTATATCTATATCTAAGGGCATTATAGATATGTAGGCTTCACGATTATTATTATTTTCGGTATGAAATGATATGCTCCAGCAACGCCTGCGCTCAGCGGCAAAAAGCCAATTCCGGTGGTAGTTTTTCTTCAAGTTCTTTCACGTCGAATTAAAGTCTTTTAGTTATCCTGACGATCGATGCGTAACACGCCTTCCCCACGCTAACACCCGTTTACCTTTGTCGTACCCTATCGTGCTTCTACTCATTCGTCAATACATATCTCTTTCCAGCACACATAACATCGAAGAGTCTTAGGTTAAGAACTAATAACCTCTTATGATTAATTAGGCTTTTCATTGCTATTTAACATCTTGTTCAAACTTAAACTTTTTTCATTGTGTGTACCTTACAAAATTGTTTTTTATCTCAAAATACTCTAATCGGAGCTTACATTTGAACAAAAAATTGTCTAAGTAATCTATTAGATCTATAAATCTGTAACCCGTCAATATTCATTCTCGAAGTGGGAGAGTGCTTTCAATGATGTTGTGACTGTTTTTCCGAGGATGAAGCCTCATAGATCTGACATAATGAGTCATAACAGTTGGATGATGATGGTTCATTCATGATTTGATCTACAGTTTCAGGTGGGTTTCGAACCACTGGAAAGAGTGATTATACAGCAGAGAACAGTCATTTTTGCTATGATGATTCATTTATGATTTGGCCTACAGTTTCAGGTGGGTTTCGAACCACTGGAAAGAGTGATTATACAGCAGAGAACAGTCAAAGGGATCACCCTTTCAAGGGCAATACGACCTTGTAAGGTACAATGCTATATATTTAATACAAATATTCATGTTTGATTTGAGTATTAGGGGCGATATCTACTGTAACTTGATGAGAAAACAACATTACCGATTTCAATAATAATCATCTCATTCAAACCCTGTGATAGAACAACTTTTCTCATGCAAATTGGTATGCGAAGTCGTGCTTGTTAAATCTAGCCACCAGCAATATTTTATAATATCATAAAACAAGATATTCATAGTCACAGAGCTCAGTTGGCTTTTAAAATACCATCTGTCGATGCCAATTACTGCTTATGTCTGTTCGCTAGGTTATCAGGAAAGCCTAGCGACCTCCAATATCTGATTCTGAATGCTGTCTTCGTGCAAAGATTATATTCGATAATAAATTGAATCATCCTATCCGACTTAGGATAATAATGTCATTGAGTATGAATTATTGTTTTCTGTTTGAATAGAAGTACCAGGTAAAATAAAGTTCTGTCATGCAGGTGAATTGGAATGTGGGTAGTCGTGATTGAATCGTAATACATTCATCGAATTGCATCATAAAACGATGTATTAAATGCTGTAAGATAATATACAGAAGTGAACACGATTTGTTGTTGATGGAACATTTTGCAATCTTTATGAAATTATTGAACAACAATAATGCTATCCGACTGAAAACAGTCCACTGTGATATGAGACTTCTAAATCGACCTCGAAAGTGAAATCAGGCTTATAAAGCTGATACAGAACGGGTGCATGAAGATTGCCAGTAGTTAAATGTCGTGAGTTGTACTCGTGCAATGCTTGTATAATATTTCACAATGCAAGTGTATCAAAATCTTTTTATGTGCATGCAAAGTTGCAAACAGAAGACAGAAGATTCAAGTTGCAATCTATAAGATTCAGCATGAGAATATTCGTAATTAGGAGATGATGCGCATGATCCTAGGTTTTGTAGATTGGATGAAAAAGAATTATGTGAAATGTTAAAAGGATAATGATGAACTAAAGATAAGAAGAGTTAAATGAGAATAATACTGCAGACCTAGCAGAAAATGTATGATTGATTTGCTATGCTTGTTGCATAACTGCAGCCTGAAAATAGAATACGAACCAATAAATAATGATCGACAAATTTATTGCTCCTTGACACGCGTAATGCGTACTGCATATCTTACTCCTGTTATACATGTACCGTGTCACAGTTCTAGTGATTGCGAGCGGCTCCAACGCATCAATATTTCAGGATTGTAATTACTTGCGATTGCGTTGGGATTCAACGCATCAATTTTAGGATTGCTTACAATATTTTAAAACTATTCCTTCAACGTAGTCCTATCGAATGTTAAAATAATTAAGAGAATATTCAGTATTTGAACTGTAGGTTGAACAAGATAGGTTAAAAAAAAATGCCGCCAAAGTTAATATTATGAATAGTGGTGAGAAACGGTGTGGAGGCAAAAGAAAATTTATATAAAAATATATCATATAGAGAAAATATGAAAATATTCTTTTTATAAAAAATATTTCTCAAGAGTCGAAAATGATACTGATGAAATTAAAAAGACTAATTGAGAAATATCTCATAGACATATTTTTTTTAAATTTTCAAGAAAACTATTTTCTACCATCATGAATTTTCAGTACTAGGCCTTGTTTAATTATTAATGCAATTCAAATTATGTAACTATCTGCTCTAAAACAGCTTCTCATTTGTACAATGAATTTATTTGCTCTTTCGATTGTTCCGCCTATTGCCTCCTCCGACTCAGAAACAGCAAGGAAGAGCATATTAGCTGAAATAATATGATCTGATGTAGTCCGTAATCAAGCTCAGAATAATGAGCTGTATTAGTAAGAAGCATTAACCAATGACACTGACATGACCTGAACAACGTATCAAACGTTCAATTCCAGTAAATGAGGATACTACAGGATGGACAAGCCGGACAAGAAACTGCTGCAGAACACGACAAATTCATAGGATGGCTGCATCAAAGACCTAATATGTAACCTCGACCTGATCTCATGTTTGAGTTGTTGCCTTCTGTGTCATTCTGTCTTTCTCACTTATTCTTTCTTTGTCACTTGTCAACGTCAACAGTTTAAGGCAGATATCCGCGTTCTATACTACTAAAAATGTTGAACGAAAGGTGCAATACCCCTTCGACAGACTCAGCTCGGACATTCTCTCCTGGCTGTTGATCGATGATACGTGTTCGGAATACGCTGCAACCAACTTTGCCAGTTTGGCTGTACTGTAGAATTCATAGTATTGCAGCTGTATGCTATAAACATTTCCAATCAGATCCCCAACACCCTGATTGTGTAGGAAGAAATGCAAGAAAGGGGGAAATATACAAACATTTAGTTTCTCAAGCTGGTTATACATTTGTGAATTGAAATTCTGTACTCAATCATTATTAGAGGCAATGATCAACAGTCTCAATAATTATCATTGGTTTTACGTGGTTTTAATAATTTTTTTATAAAAATTTGAACTTTTTATATTTTTTTCAACAATTTTTAAAGGTGTAATGATTCTTCTCTACTTTCTTCTATTAATTTCTTTCTCTCGTTTCACTTACACCACCTCCTTTTCTCCCTCCTATATATAAAATTTTCTCAAGGTCTAAATAAAATGTATTTGTTCAAACGCGTCTAATCAATGTTACTTTTCTTGTTACTTACTGTTGATAGTTAATCTATCTTTCAACTCATATAATAGAAAATGAAATCATCGTACTGTAACCAATGTTTACTATTGATGGTTTTAAATAACATTTTGACAAACCATAACTTTGTTCAGTTAATCTATCTTTCAACTCATATAATGGAAAAATAAATCATTGATAGACTGTATAAATAGAGCGATGACTTCCTTATTACTCCAGCACATGTTATCTGTTTTGGTATCCACTCAAAGTATATTCCACCCAAAGTTATCTGAAATTTTGGGGTTGCGTTGAGTGGTACATAACCACAGTAGTAGGTGGGCTCGAAACCACAATCAATAGACGTAACCTTATTGTAGAACTAATGATGCCGGTATGACTTGGGATAAACGAAACAGCTCTGCGGTTGATCAGTAGTATTTTCCGCTAGTCGTGTTAAATAGCCTGACTGGCTTGAACCAATTTTCAGAGGTGTTGGAAGAATCGCCGAATATTTCACGGACAATTTTGAAATGGACTGGTCACAGATGAGCAGTCGGTGTTTATGGTGGCTGTCTACCGGCAAAGAAACGTAAACTATTAAGGAGAGCAAAGCGACGTCGGTACGCCCCGTTTGTCGAACGAAAGTTCTTTAATCTCTGATTGCTGTTCAATTGACTATAAAATGTGTAGTGGTGCTTGCCTTGCAGCCGGAGCAGAGCATGCTGGGATTTCGGCAGAGTCGGAATGCACCGATGGTGGTCCTCGGCTGCTTACTGCTTACACTTTATGGTTCGATAATTCATCTCAGGTTAAACTGATTAGCGATGCTTGGCGTGAGATTATCGTCGATGCTTGGCCACCGTCTCTTGTGAATCATTTTGAAGACGAGCTGACCTCCGCTTTTCTTCGGGTAAACATCAATGAAGCTGCATCGACGTGGACTCATTTGTCGATGGATTGATTAGCTTCCATAAAAAAACAATACAGGATGAATCAACTTTAAATTTAAGTCATCAGTCATCTAATGTTCAGCAGAAAATTGTATTGTAATTTGGTAGGTGAATTAATTGGTGAATAACAGATAATTATATTCAAAATTGGATAGATAAGATGATAGTTCGGATGAATACGAATCAAACGCTTTGAAACGTATTTCACTCCAAGTTTTGGGAAGACTAACTTGAGAATCGATTAACACTTAGCATTCATATTTTAAAATTTTTGGAAATCTATTAACCTATATGTTATTACAGCTGAGCTTTTCAATGTTTTTAGAAATGTCGCTATTTGTTTATAATTGAAACGTTTAACAGTATGTTTTAAACATTGGAAGTATATAAGTTACTAGCTGGCTCGACGCGCGTTGCTGCGTTTTCATAAAAATTCTCCTCGATTTTATTATTCGCCACCTCCCGCTGAGGTTACATTTCAAATTAGGAAAGAAGTTAGTCCTAGGGCTCTTCCAGCTGATCATAGAGGCTTCGTTTTTTTCTTAATCACCACCTCTGAATGAAGAAACGTTTCAAATTTAAACCTCCTACGACTATAAGGGTAGAAGCTAGATTTTTTTATTTATTATTCGCCACCTCCCGCTGAGGCTGCATTTCAAATTTATAGCTGCATTGGTTAACAGATGTCATCAATCTGGCATAATTACATTTCTTCATTCCTAGTCGTATGTTTCCTGCATATTGCAAGGCTCCGACTGCACGGTAGCCTACATGCAAAGTGCAAAGTCTTTTGCTGTTCAAAGACATTGTAAATAACGCCGCTAAGGGGCCTGCCATATGATTAAAAACTGTTGACTTCTATCAGCTGTTCCTTTAAGCTGTTTGGACGGCAAGTTCAGTAGGTTAGGTCTATAAAATGGGTTAATTAATAATAATTATTAGCTCCCCTATTAAAATTTATGGTCAGAAACCAACCCCAATATTCACACAACATATTCCCAAAGTTTCATGCCGATCTGTCAAGTAGTTTTGAAGTCTATAGGGAACATACATACATACATACATACATACAGACAGACATTCATTTTCATATAAATAGAGATTACATTTTTTTGTAGGATTGCTCAGTTCACGGGCACTCTTGAAATTTGTTTGGATGAAGGCTCACAATTGCCAGGTGTAGAATATAATATTATAACATTAGTGGATCATCAATCTTAAGGAAATCCATTCAGAATAGCTTGAATATTATTTGACGTATTCAAGACAGGTTTCTTACTACCGTGACAAATCTAATTACACCTTTTTAAAATAATTTTATTTTCATGAAAAGTCTATGGTGCTAAATTCTTAAAGAAACTCTGATTTATTATCATTAGAGTTAATACTCTTCATTATACTAGATCAACAACTTTTAAATGTTAAGTACAATCGTGTCTTCCAAATTGACTTCAAAATTAGCTTCAAACCCAGGGCAATACTCTATAAACTACACAGCAATAATTCATTCGCCGAAATGATTGTTATTAATGCATTGTGTGTATGCTATTAGTTCCATTAGATTCAAGTAGCAGGAATACACATCTAATTAAAGATTTCTACAAGTGCCAATCTCCATTGGGCAAGATGCCCTCGTTATAATGTACCTCCATCACTCTCGATAAATTCATGTATTCTATAAACAGGACCTTATTAATTTGATCATATACCAGTCGGCTCTCTGCCAATAAATTTAATTCAAAAAGCAAATACTTTTCGATCTCAATATTCCTGATTGTAATCAGTGGAATTATTATTCTGTGATTGCTGTATTTGTGCATGGACTACCATATCAGTTGAGGATGATTCTTGATGGAGAGATCTTAGTCCAGTGATACCTAAGCTAAATTGGTAGATAAATAATTGAAAACGATAATAAAAGTTGTTGAAAGTTATTCAAATGTTCTTGTTTTTAATAATATCTACAATCTGAGCATGCCTTGAATTCTAATACGAGATGATTAAGCTCTGAATAAACTCTCAAAACAACATTAATTCAGAAATATTCACATGAAACTCATAAACCTTACCTAGTTCATGTATGCCTATATTTGTATGTCAATGATTATGAAGATTATGAGCGAGAAATTTAAGGTTGATAAGGTGAAAGTACATGTGCATGTACTGTACTGTAATGGTAGTTTAATAAGCTTATAGTTGCTTCAGAATAGATGAAAGTTATCCAAATTTATATAGTTCAACTAGATTATTGTTTCTGGCTCCATTGAGTAATTTATTTCAGATTTGAAGGTAACTTGAATTAGCAAGGATGCTATTGCACATACTTAGTAAAATTAGAGTTTATAAAGAAAAAAAAAGGAAAATTTATTCCTCTATTCTTTGTAATGAAACTTTTAAGAACGTTTATCTATTGATAACGCAAAAAAGCAGGAGGAGAGGAAGTTTCATACAAAGATCTATTCAAGCAGAATCAACAGAAGTAAGAGTGACAAACCCTTTAGTTGCTTAACAAGGAGTGGAATGTTGTGTGAGGTCGAGGTTGAAGGGGCCAATCGAAGCAGTCTGTGGAAGCCCACATTAGAATTTCTTTGCTTAATTGTGAGTAAGAAGCGAATCCAGTGCCAATAGAGCCAAGAGTCGAAGCAGAGCCAACTGGTTTCGCTGCTTCTGTCACCGAAGTGCAAGAGTGTCATGCTGCGGACACAGCGGACATAGCTCGCAGACATTGCTGGTCACAAACTGGTTTTCGTTTAGCGTCGACAAAGAAATTCGCACTAAGACTTTACCTAACTTCAAATCATACAGACTTATTGGTACAGTTGACTCACGCCTAGCCAATACAACCAGTGATGTGGCTGTAGTTAGCCTCAACCGAACAGAAATATATTGGCTGTTACAGCCAATTGGACATTATTTATACAATCCGCTTTTTGTAGATAGCCTTTCTGTTGAATGGGACGGTATCGTATATTGATAATCAATGTAATAATATTATTATATATCGTTATTAAACTAAAAGTAGTTTTAATAAGATGATATGATGATAGTAACAACTGTAGATATATAATATAAGGCTATTGGAAATATTAGTTAGTTATAAGTTCCATAACATGACGACTGTTGGCTTTTGAAATTTAATCGAAATGAAATACTGTAAGGCAAAATTTAGCAGTACATAGGAGAGTATGTAATAGTGTAGGATATGCGGTGACGTCGTAGGTAATCTCGAGGCACCTAATTATGACTTATTTTCTCTTGTTTTACAGGGCACAGATCTATTGTTTATGTATCATGCTGTTTAAAAATGTGGTGTTGCATTATGTGTGCTGTAAACTTATTTTCAATAAAGTTTCAAAGTTTCTTCTTGAAACAACTCGCAGTATTCTTGTAACTGACCTTAAAAAATCCTACATTTCATCCATTTCTTGTTGTATACACATTGGTAATTATATTTCAAACGCGGATAAATTCAAGCTTTCGTTGGAGGTCTCTCACACGGAGTCGTGTGTGTTTCGTTGTTTATTATCGCCGACTAATAAGGACTCAACCTACTTATTAGAGAACAGTAAAACATTCTATTTGTTTAGTTGTACTGATCAAGGAAATAATTGAATGCGTTAACTTTCTAATGGCGAGCGCGCATTCGTTCTAATTGTGCGGATCTACTAGCTGTAATTGGACATTCTTCTGTTTAAGGGTCTTGCACTCGTATTGCTTCAGAATCATCTTCTTGGAAACCACAGCGCGCAGTATTCAGCGCAGGTTAACGATAAAGAACGACTATTGTCATTGGAAATTGATTTTTATGGGTATCAGAGTGATTCTTGGAACCTATTAGAGCAATACACAGTATAATACAATTGCCTATATGGTTTGGAGCGTGCCTATCCATAACTGAGAGTTGAGCTCAACAGATGATTATGCTAGTCTATGGAGCAGCCTAGGCGACCTTATGTTGTCTATGGAGGTATCGAGGAGCAGCAAAAGATGCAGAAGATAGTAAATTTTTCGTTGCGAAGTTATTGGAGTCATCTATATAAATAATAGGAATAGGCTGCAGTGCAGCACAATGGCATGTACTTTCTGAGCCAATGAGGGCCTCGAATGATTCTGGATGGAAAGAGAAACCTTCTCGAATTTCAAAATTCTATTGTACACTTTGGATATCGGTCGTTTAGCCCTTAGCCTGTTGAGGCGCTCAAGTTACAGAATCAACGATCTTCTTAAATAAAGTTACAGTGAAAACTGCAATAATCCGAATATTTGAGCAAAATAAATTATGTAATAAATAAATTTACATTTTTTTCGGTGCAAACTTCCCTTGATTATTGACAATTAACTTAGGTACAACTTAGGTTAAATTGGGAACTTGAAATTTAAATGGATTTCATATTCAAAATTGTACAGTAGGCTACCATATCCCCCTATTGAGAGTAGGCCTAATATTGCTCTGTGCACTCAGATCAAGTTAAATATGTTCCGGAATTCATCTCGTATAGCATTTTGAAAGCTACTAAAACTTTTTATTGAAACCTATAATTTTTCAAATACAACTCTTCAATATTGCTCAGTCTACAATTGTATCCTATTCCATCGTGTCAATTCTGGGATGAACAATAAGGAATACAAACAACTCTGATGTCAACGGAGAATGATTGATGCCTTATATTTTGTAGATTCATAAAGGTGGGAGTTTAACTACTGAATTGCAGAAAGCTAGAACCTAACATCTTTTTTTCAGTCGACGCTAAGTTGAGGTGTTATCAGAAGAAGATAAATGATAATTTGACGTTGTATGCTCAAGCTCTTCCTGCTTCCTCCTCCAAATTTGATATCAAATCGAAACACAATCAAACATTGCGAAAGTCATACAAGTGTACTATCAAATATTATTTGGAAATCTGCTGTGTTAGAGGAAAGAAGTTTGCAGATGTGATGAAATGAGGAAATTAAGTTTCTTCAAAAGTAAAGTACTGTCGTTCAACGAGCCGATATTAGACTGTCCATTGGGTATAAAACGTTGACGGGTGTGAGTCGGAAAGCTCCGTCTGTGAGCATTACTGCGCGTGTGAGTGCTCATTCCATATGCTTACATAGGCTTAAGCTGTGTACTTTCCACAGTGGAAAAGCGATGCCACAACTGGTGACAATATACTTTTGAGCATGACCCAATTAAGGGAAACTCCGCGGGATTTGAAGCGTCTGACTATAGCAGTATAACAGGGTGGAGAGGTACATGAAATGCTTAAAGCCTGATGAATTGCAAAACCAAATAGATCTAATTAAATGCAGGTATTGTTATGCACAATTATGCGGGCGTGTATACATGTGAGGCAAATCCTTAATGCTGAATGCAGTGATGTAAACATGTGACAGTCGGGTGGAGGCACTGGAGATAGATGAATCATGTCAGAAACTCCAAGTTGGCGTCAATGTGCTCCCAACAATTATTGCTGTCACGAGGACAAAATTATGCGAGTTAGCACGAAGCAGTGAGGCACCAATGAAACAATGTAAATGGATTATCATTTTATTGTATTACTACCACTATTTTTGCTATGTTGACTACATTGAGTATCTTACAACAGAATATTGGAGACCAATGTTTAATAATAATTATTGTTTCAGCCCTTATAATCAATAATCCAATAATAGTTGATGATCAATAATAGAAGTGAGATATATTCATGACGAATAGGAAGGAAATGGTCGAAAAAATGACATGAAAAATAAAAATGGAAAATCGAGTCCAGATTGAATATAAAATATGAGACTGAAGTTTTCAACAGCGACCGAAGAAATTATATATTACCGGATGTTAAAATTTCTTGGACGGAAGGAAATCGTAGTTCAAAGAATGAGAATATGATGCTATGAAAACTTATTCTAATAATCTATTATCAGTTGTCGAAATACATATTATGATTCGTAGAGAAATTACTTTCAAAATTATTTGATCAATAATTTCAATTCTTCTAACCAATTAAAAATAAAAACTAATTTTCAAACAGTGGTTACAGTACATTCCAAGAACATTGGAAACATTTCCAAATGACATTTTATTAATTCGCCGTAAATAATCTTTGGTAAGTCAACTTATATGCAAAGTAAATTTAAAATGTGGTCGCTCCCGATTCAGAGACCTGAAAGGTGGTTTGAGATTATTTTTGTTGAATAGGGGATGCTTGGATTAGAATCACTCATTAGTGAATAGAATATTAGTGTGTGCTATTTCATTGGCTGCCAAAACAGTTATTTTCGTTATTTAAGATTAGTAGTAGCAAAATCCCATCAACAGGCTATTGGCATACAATCGTGATATCAGCGGCCCAATAAAACGTTATAAAACAAGAAAGAGTTGATTTAATTTTAATATCGACTCCTCCACGGCGATCTGATGACGACAGAACTGTTGGCTATTAAGACCAATCGGTTAGAAAATAAACCCTATATTTAATTTTCAATCACAACTTTCGCTCTCTTTACTACTCTATTGTGGCGGGATAGTAAGAGAAAAAGTGACTGTGCGATAGAGACAGTGACTGAAGAAGAGAGGAAGCGAGGGAGAAATGTTTCATTCGAGAATCGAATAATGGCACACTGTCAACTAATTTAAATTACCATCACTTGGGTTAGCCATAATTAATTAGGTCGACATCACAACTGAAAAGAATCCAAGCATTATAAATTTTCATTTGTGAATAACTCTGAGAGGTCGAAAAATTAATTCAGCAAGGACAATCAAATATATTTTTCCACATTGAAATCGTCCGTGAGAGATGACAGACCACCTGTAATATGAATATTCAGTTTTTGGTACTCTATTTATTTAATCTATTCATAATAATCAATTATTGATTTAATATATTATTTATTGAATTCCATTTATTGTCATTAATCTTTTTATAATAATTATTGATAAAAACAATAAAATCGCTAAAATAATTAATTTTTGTAAAATGTTAATAGTTGAGAATATTAATAAAAATTGGATTCGAATTAATAATTGAATTCTTTTGTTCTCCGCAATTATGATTCGAAACATTTCGCTGAATAACCGGAATAATCGTAATAATCATTAAGACATATCTACAGTACATTTATGAGCATTTATAATCTCTAAGATGTGATTATCAACACCAGGCATTGAGTAATAAAAGCTATATTAGTCGAGAAATTTATGTATAAAATATTTTAAACAAACTAGTATTGTTATACTAGTAAACAAACTAGTATTGTTATACTAGTAAACAAACTAGTAACAGTTAATACTGAAAAAGAATCACCATAAATCTACATTGTTATATTATTCAGTAACGATCGCTTATCAAGTCGTCACCGATCCAATTCTTCAGCCTTCAATACATTTTTTCAACGACGGGAAACCAATCAGATGAAGAGACAAAAACAAATATATAAATAAGACATAAAGGCCAATTAAATATTCCGGAGTGCAGATATTAATTTGATGTTCTTTTCCGAGAACAATGCGGCCACACAAGAAGACGTCCAAAAATTCTCAACGGATAAACGGACTGCACTTTTTATAGCTGCCGATCGGTTCCAACCAATCAGAAATGCTAAGAAAAACTACCGATCTTATGATTAATTGAACGTGTTCCAGCATCGTCGATACGCTGACTGGAATTTAATTAGATGTCGCCGGCTATATATCTCGACAATATAGAAGAAAAATATACATTGGTAATGTACCCGGTACACTTTTTCTGGCCTATCGTCAAGGAATGCTTACAATGACAGCGCTGTTATTGACTAATATAATTTTTAATCATTCATTCTGCTTTTTATAAGCTACCTGTCTCCAGTGCCATCGTTCATCTCTGTTACTCATTGCACATTCTTACGAGTCCACGCTATTAGAGGGTTGAACAGTATTCAACGTTTCAAGGACTTGGAGATATTACGAGAAATCAATGCCACTTCAAAAATATAGCATATGAACATATATTTGCTAAATATATGCAAACTATTCAATGCATTTATTTAATTATTTATTTATTCAATTATTATTCAAAGCATTGAATAATAACTTTTATGGAAGCACGCAATTAATAGATAGTAGGACCATTCTAGTATCTTATTTAACATCCTAGAACATCACATAATATGCAGAAAAAATATTTGCTGATTTGGTGCTCCTATCTTTGGAGCGGGAATACGAGTAGGAAAGCATACATCATACTGGTACATTACATATATGCTAAAAAATTATTTACTAGTCTGATGCTTCCATTATTCGAGTAAAAATACTAGCAAACAGTTTAATAGTTTAGTAGCAAGAAAATGAAATAGGGAATTGACGTGGAATTCTATGCTATGAATAATTTTTGCTTATTTACCCCGTGAAGTAAATTAATACGTTGCTGGAAACCATAGTGTAGGTTCTTGAAGAAATCGGACAATTGTATCAGATTGAATGAACCGAATTAAAATGACACTTCGCAGCAGTCATTGACATCGTTACTTTCTAGAAAATCAGTGCAATATTACTTTCAATGTAAGGCTCTTTTCAATTTGAAATTAAATATTTTTCTTTTTCCCAATCGTTACTATTGAGCTCCGCTACGAATAAGTCTTCCAATGAAAGGTTTTATGCTAGTTTTGTAGGAATCTTTCAAGAATATTGTGCAGGCCTAGCGCCCGGCAACCGTATTTTCTCCTATTAGTGGGTAATTTTCAAGCTGAACGATCTGACTATCATCAGATGTAAGCTTCAGTATCAACAATAACAACACCCAAAAAACTACCCCATATTATTTTCCATTCAGAAATATTAAAAGCTTCAGATACACAAACATCGATAACTATCTGTTGACATTGAATTCTATCGACGTAAAAAATCTCGGTGGGGATGCAGAAGGAAGATACAAAGCAGATAAATAGGCTGATGCTGATAGTGGATCTACAACAGCCCGGTTGGTCACAAAAGAGTCGAGAGGCTAATGATTTTTTTCGTCTTTTCGAGTCTCATAGACCTAGGGAGAGAGAGCCGGAGAAAGAGCAAGGATCAATGGGGAGAGAGTAAGAGAGTGATGAAGTAATGGTGAGGGGAAGTGGGGATACTTTATGTTTTTCAACAAATAGCTGTACAAGAGCATGCAGATTATCGAATCTAACAAATGGATTACAGAACTAAACGTTACATCAGCCGGCGTCTATCAGGTCCGGTTTTAGTCAACTTTGAAAAAACACCTTCCGATCGCTACGCTGCTGCTCCTAGCGGATCATCTGCTCACTAGACGCGTTCACCCTCCTCTCCTTTCCAGCAATGTCTAACCCATCTGCAAACGCATACACAACGGAAGCAAGGAAAGTGAAAATCCTGGACGTGATTTTAATGGGACTTCTGCTCACTAGTTTGAGGTGCAAATAATGATAACAGCTAACTGTTAAAACCTGACGTCATATATTTTTATCCATATCATTCCAATTCCAGTAGCAGTTCCACTGGGGAAATCGGTTGTGGCTTTACTACTGCGGTCTCGGGTTTGATCTCCGTTCAGCCAGGCATATATTGTGCAATCATTCACCCCATTAACCATGTACAAGTTTCAAACTTATCGTTAGCATAAAAAAAGGATGAATAAATATTAAATCAATCTAGATCCTAGTTCACCTATAATTATTATTTCCTGTTTGACTCTCAATGAAAGACGATAATATTTTTTCAAGATACATATTCTAGTACATTTCAATCACAAGTTAGGTACATTTTTATTTCTCGGCAAATTATTAAATTTGTTTACGCAAGAGAGCTATCAACTTTTATGTTCGAATCACTTGACTCCTTCGGAAAAAATTAAAAATTAAAATTTATACAGTGAAATCGTAACAGACAGGTCTCCATCAAGCAAGAAAAAGTGAAGTAGTAATGGAGCGTTCACAGGACATTATTTATTAAATTGATATTTTATGATAATACCCAGCTTTAAACAAGTTTTCAACTTCGTATGAAGTTACATTTCGCAGATTTACGATTTCACAATGATATTAAAAACCTTGTGCAGCTGATTCACGCCAACTTATGGAACGTATAAATATGAAACGAAAGTGACATATTTCAATTGGTGCAATAAATTCGATTTTACAAAAATAAATCGAATGGCTTGCGCTGGATAAGTTACCGCACCCAGCGCATACCAGTTTCAAACTTATCATAATTTTATGTAATAAGGACTACTTGCTTTCGCTCTGATCCTAATAATTGTTTTAATCTGCTGTAAACTTGAATTATATTAAGCTCAACGTCTCTTTCTTAATCAATTTGAAGAGCAACTGGTTCCATTTATTGTTGATTGCAAGCCTATTCCTGAATAACTGGCATGATCTATGATTATTAGTAGAGCAGTTTGGAATTCACCTCATTTCCTTGTTATGCTGTACTCTGGAACTTAGTTGAATTAGATCTTCAAATTAGTATACATTCAAGTCAAGGTATTTATGCAATGGAATGACCACAATATTGAAATTGTCTGACATAGGACCACTTATTACTGACACTTAGTGATTATGACATAAAATTGATAATGGGAAGGAGTATCTTGCCAATTACACATTTTCAGATACCGAAATATCCTTTAAGTATTTGGATAACCAGTCATTTAAATAGATGCTTGCTCAACTGACATAGTGTAAGATATCCAACATAGTCAGCAATATTTCAATATTTTGGGCTGAAATTTTCACATAGGCTAAAATCACCTAACAAAGAATCACAGTTTTTTAGTTCAGGCATATAAGGAATTTATTGATATTTTAAACTTAAAATTATTGAGTCGATAATACACAAAGTTTGGGTGAACATGTATGATAATTTGAAGATACAGTTGAATTCTCAAGATGTACATACATGAATCTGATAATTTATTTATTTTCTTCGGAGGATGAAGCCCACATAGGTCTCAGACCTGTGCGAGGCTAATGAATTGGATGATGGTGATTGATGAGTTGGACCTACAGTTTCAGGTGGGTTCCGAACCAACGGGAAGTGATCCTACAGCAAAGAAAAGAGCCAATCCAAACGGCCACCAGGCCATAGAGCGCCCAGGAGTTTCGTAGCTTATCTCTGATTGAACAGATACCTGCTACGGCACTCGGCTATCATTTCCCCCCCCCCCCCTGATAACAACTAGAGTTTCCAAAGTTGATTCGTTCTAGACGGTAATATGCTTTTCAATGCTTGAACTGTAGATGATAGAGGAAATAGAAGAGTGAAAATAGGGGAGAAGATACGGTTTTAATCTTGGGAATCAGGTTGAAAAAATACTGGAAATGAAGGGTGCGCTCTATAGGACATTAGCGGCATGAAAAGACGAAGCAACACTCCATAAAAGCCACTTTCTCTTTCCAGAACGTTAAGCAAGAGCAATTAATAAACAGATGAGTGCTAAAAGCAGGGAGCACGTGTTATGATTATGTCTGCCCTATCATTCAAAACATACCACACGCTATCCTACATGTGTTTACACGCATACACTCTCACACACACATACACCTGTATTAATAATAATCACACGACTGTTGCATGTTATATGATTGTTCTGGTTGAAATGATTTGAGGACTTCCGTTTAGGGTCAGCTTTATGAAAATAAGGTTGTGTGAAGGCTATTTGTTCACTGCCACTCAACGCAATCAAGTTGAAACAATTAACTGCTCCTGTCGAAACTCATAAAAATGTATTGGGAAATTTTCAACCCTACTTGCCAATTAATGACTCGAAAAGCAGAATTCATCAGGTATTTATTTTAATGCTCTTGTAATTCTGTTCTATTTACTCCGAATCAATATCATTCTCATCATAAAATGAGTATGAATATGAGAAACAATGGGCAAGAATACAAAATTTGTTTCGGATTAAAAATTGGTATTTTGGGATACAAAATAATTAACTGAGAATCGTTTATTTACTTGAGTTTCCAGTGTAGATGGTTCAGTACTGTAGATCTACATTTGAAAAGCTGTTTTGAAATTCCCCTACACCGATTCATCAATTATCAATCATTACATTTCTGTATCTCATTACAACACCGATGTACTTCATTGACTAGATTCTATGGGATGTGTATTAATTCCAGAATATCAGAAGAAAACGAAATTCATAAGGTATTTATTTATTAATTTGAATGTTCCAGTAACTCTAATTTATTCGAATTCAATATCATTCTTATCATACAATTTTTATAATGAAATACATACTGTTTGATGTATCTTGTGATTTAGATTACACTTTTATCATTGATTCTTGTTGATTATTCAGTCACTCCACTAGCTGAGTCTGGTATAATTCACATTTATTAAAAACATTTTCATGAAAATAAAAATAAAATTTAACTAAAAAAACTATAATGGAGTTTTGAGAAGAATACCAGATCTTTTAGTGCCTCTTCACAATTAATCTTTCCCCATCAATAAAAATCAATTAGTTGTCAAAAGTTGTTTTTTAAATCAAATCGGACGTTTCTAGTTTTTCAGACTTTCGTTCTCTTCTTAAGTCAAACATTTTATGTGAGAATGGTTTGTGAGAGTAATATGTATGATATGGAAACTGAATGAAACCACGCCTCCAATCGCAAAACTAGAAAGTGGTCACATTTGATAAATAACTACTGACAACGTGTATTGACGGATGAGATAAGAATGGAAGAAAACTACAACTTCAAGAATGAACATCTGCGTAAAGATCTGCTCATTCAACTCTAAAAGGATCAGACAAGGTTTTAATAGAAATTACACATTATCCATCTACTTATGGCTGATAAGATCCTGTTCACAGTTTCACCGATCTCATATATGACGTTACACAGAAACAACTCGTGTATCGAGAAATTGTTGACTTTTCATTCGAAACTAATAAATTTTAAATAATACACTTGATAAAACAAGTTCTTCCATTTTCCCAAAATGATACCGACTTTACAAAAGCTTCAAGAAATCATTGAAACATCGTTATGGAAGTTGTATGACCAGTTGCACAAACGCCAATCGAAGTTTGATCGCCGATCACTCATAAGAATTCTGATGAATAATCGACGATCAAACTCTGATCAACGTTTGTGTGACTGGCCCATATAAAATATTGTTCGACAATAAACAGAGCTTGAACTTTATTAAACTTGCTAAATTTATTACTATTTAATATGAATTATGTTAATGTGTGATAGCCTACTCAGGGGTGCCCAACCTTTTTTAATCAAGGGCCACATTGTCAACAGTCAAAGTGAAGGCGGGCTGGGCCGGAGGTGTGTCGGGGAGTCTGGGATACCCCCCTCCCCCCCCCCCCCCAGGAAAGCGGGGCTTATATATCAAATATATATTAAAATGATTGTAATTAACCACACAAGTATAAAAATACAACAATAACGGTATGAATTACAAAAAAGTTAGTCTTTCATTTTTCATGAGGAAATTTAAATATTTTAAATTCTCTGAATTCTTGTAAATTCTTAGTTTTTATGGCAACACAGCGGGCCACATAAAATTGGCTCGCGGGCCGTAGGTTGGGCACTCCTGCCCTACTGCATGTATGAACAGCAATTAGTTTTACCATGTAAATTTTCTATTCAAAACAATCTATTTATAATTCTATACATCAACGTATCAAAATTAACATTCAAGTCTTGAGGGAATATCCATTTCAAATTTGATTTTGAATTATTATTTGCAGGGTATAAATTAGCTTTTGCTTTTCTTTATATTGGCAGAAATATAAATTAGCTTTTGCTTATTACAGCAAAATTATTCTCTGTAAGATCTTACCTGGGCCATGCTACTGAAACACATGAAAATTCAATCCATCTGTCTCTCTAATAATACCTTAAAATGTTTTAATTTGTTCGGCTATTATTTTGATGATGCAATATAGCATGGCATTGGCATGGTAAATTGAGGCGATGCAAAATCTCTACAGAATGTAAAAGGTCTAAAAAGGTTTCAAGGATATTTAATTTTTTTAGGAGATATTATACAGTAGTTATTTGAGTAGTTATCGATCTATGGTCTCTCCAATTATTTTCTAATAGCTAGATTTGTAAATTATTGACTTGCATTCTACTTAAATCCAAATTAACTTAACAGCGACCATCTGTCAAGAAAGCTGACTACTGGTTACCAACGCCATATGTGGTTGAAAATTGTGCATCTGATTAAAACTTCTGAATAAAGTGAGTTTAAAGGAATAATGCATAATCGATAACGATTGTTATCAACATAAATACTTTGCATTGAATGATGTTCATGTCTCTTAGTTTCAAGCATTCAATAGTGTCTTCGTATGTATTGAAAAAGACTTACTATAAACCTATGTGCGACGAATAGAGAAATATGACCGAGGCAAGTTGGCATGAACGCAGTCAACACATGAACGATCTAGGTTTCAACGTTATCTGTCCACCTTTGGCTATAGCAGCCTATCAATGTTTTTACTCAGTCTCCTCAACCGTAAAAGACTCGCACAATGTTCTTTTACCAACAATTTTATGCCAGCAATAAAAACAGACTCGAATACTTAGTATTATTTACTGCTGTTTGTCGAGTATAAAACATGTAATGACAACGTTGTCTTGATTCAGATGTTTTAGAATCCTCGAGTTAAATGACAATCAACCTGAAATAGGCCAGCTAGGAATAGAGTATTTTCTATGATCTGGACTACGCTATGCAGCAAAAGATTGTTTTGAATATTTTATGTAAGGTAATAAAATAAAATGGACCACATAAAATGTATTAACATGATGATAAATCATCATCAATGCACCGCATTAGAACATTTATCAAGTACTGCATTATTAGTGTAAGTGGTTTTGGCACTGTAAAGTAAAGTAAAAAATTGACCATGAAACTGAAATCGTTTCAATTGAATCTTTGCAGCACAAAACACTTTTTTTGAAATTGCATTCATGAGACAAGAGATTAAATTGAACACACATTTATAAGATATTATGGGAAATGTTTATCACATATCATAATTATTGGTGAGAGGAAGCGAAGGGAGGGAAAAATTAAATCATTATCTTGGGATTCATAAAGCGCTCTCTAGGATTATCAGAGCTTAGTACAAGATCTTAAAATTTTTAAGGAAGAAGAATGCTTTGGTTCTGTCAAGAGTGAAGAAAGATACCACATAGATTAAAAGTGTTGTTCGTCATAACAGTACAAGGAGGGGAACATTGTTTGGGACAAGATTGCATATGAGACATTTCACAGCTCTAAAATTCGAAGAACGGACCGAGAGTCAACATGAGTTGCTGCTATTTATAGCCAGGCGTTTATGAATTTCTGTGAGTAATTATCCGAAATATAAACTTTTTTGTGACAGGCTGTGGCCATTCGCCGCTGAAACGTTATCGCCATATTATTTTAGTTTATTTTAGGTTACATTTGTGTGTTTTATTGCTGTTCTGTCGTTAACACGTATCAGCGTGAGAGGATTTATCTGACTATTAGGCCGCCGACGTGTAAACTTCATTTCAAAAGAGCAGATGTGTTTATTATAACAGATTTGTTGACTCTATTATAAGCGACGCGAACAGCCCAGCTCGAGCCTCCAGCCTCGGCCTCAGCGATGTGATGCGCTGCGTTGCATCCGAAACACGCAGTGGCTCGTACTCTGCACCATTAAAGACAGCTTGAAAGGGAGCGACAAAGATGGAATTAAAAGGCCAAAGGAGATAGAAAGTAGATCAAAAAGGGTAACAAAGTGATAAAAATGGATTTAAAATTTCAGTTCACGTCGCGATAACAGCAAAGCTGTCAGAATGTCGTATTAATATGAATCACCATGATTTTCAACCGAATTCCACACAGGAGGAGATGTTTGGACTTGTTTGGGAAATTTGACCTGTTTTTTTCATGTTTGTACATAAATTATTCAAACACTATTGAACCGATTTCAATTCCTTATTTCCATTATTTCCAATTGCACCTTTCTTCTCTAACAGTTCTTCTTCTCTAAATATTCTTCGAAGCTATTCATTTTTCAGTGTAGGTAAATTTTGAAAGGGACCGCATTGAAATGAATAATTATTGGCCAATTCACTTCTAATAAGCCTTCCGCTATTATAATTTTACTAAATACAATATTCTATTTAAAATAATTTTGTAAAATTTTATTTAGTTTATTAGCTTTCTTATAAATAATATAGAATTTTAGCATCCTTAGTTTTTATGTTATATTAATCATATTGATTTGCTAATTTGATAAACATTTCATTATGTAGGCTATAAGAAAATTCTCATGTTTTCAAAGTTTGGATATTCAACTAAAAAGTTTAAAATTAAACAAATTTTAAAACAAAAAAAAGAAGAGAAACTGACATCATATCTATGAATAATTCATGAAGTCAATGAAAAAGTCTATGTTATGTTTAAGAAGTTTATGGAAACTTTGGTGCCGATTTCAAAAGATCACATGTAATAAATTTAAAATTTTCTCAGTTCAAAGTACATACTTTATTTGAAACTTTCTATTTAGTGAGTATTTAATTTTTGAGAATCACTTCATTGAAGTCGGTTTATTTTTTGTTTTAAAATTTGTTAGGAAAATGGATGAGAAAATTACATATTGGAAAGAAGAAATTTATCAAAGAGTGAACTGTCTTGGATGTGCCTTGTAAAAAAGGAAAAAATTGAAAAATATGTAGTCAAAATCTGAAGATAAAATCGAAATAAGATGATGGAAATATTTTAATAGGAAAGAAATACCATGAGTACAAAAAAGGAAACACAATGGACTATTTTATTGGAGACGGAAAAATAGGGGTTTAGAGTGATTGAAAATGAACTTGAGTAGGTGAGAGAGAGAGAGAGAGAGTAAGAGGAAAGAGAAGAAGAGAAAATGCGAATGAAAGAATTAGGATTGAGATTAAGGAAGGATGAAGAAGGAGAAATGTCAATGATGGAGAAATTGAGTCTTCGAAAGTATGAGATGTGTTTTTGAGTAAATTCCCCAATTCTCTTTATTGACAAAAGAAGAGAGTAAAGTTAGCTCTGTTCATGAAAAGAGTTCTGACTTAGCATTAGTTCACCCTTACAACGTTTGATTCAGAGTACATTGACATGACTGATAATACGAGTGCATATTATATGCAGGATTATTACAACAAAGAAGACAAATATGGCAGAGCTGTACCCCCCAATGAGGTATAGTACATACAGGGTGGCGAACAATATGATTCAATATTTATTATGTTCTGAATTAATAATAATAATTATTGATGTGTTTTATATTGTCAGACGTCAATGCACTTCATGGAAACTAGTTCCTTTGTGACCGAATGATTCCTTCGTTCATAAATTTGTTCCAAGATGGCCAACAAAGGAAACCCATTCGGTTATGTTTTTTGTCAATTGTTGATTCGGGTAACACTGTGATTTCTTACGGACACAAAGTTGTTTACATTCAATTTGCTGGACATATCTCCTGGAACTATGAAATTCTGCTATCGCTCAACTCGACGACTTAACCTTGTCTCGTCTTGAGCTCCTCACAAAACTTTATTCATTAGAAGCATCACAATTCTTAGTTGCTGATCAACAGTCAGCCTTAATTTGTCATCTTGGAACGACTGTTTGGTTGAAGGAATCATTCGGTAACAGAAAACCTACTTCCCGTTAAGCTCTGTCACGCATGCCTACATGAAACACATCAATATTTACGAACCTGAAGAATTAAGAACAAAATAAATATTGAATCATATCGTGCGGTATCCTGTATATGGAAATTAATTAATGAAGCCCCTTCGGGGCCTGTATTTTAGCCACCAAGCATCATCAAAGTAAAAAATCTATACATTTACCAAAATTGATCCAGTTTTGAAAAAATTCACGGATTTTTCTCTACTTTATTTAATCTACTTTAGACTAATAGCAAGTTTATGTCTTGATAGAAAGGCGGTTGCCGAATTAGACTGTTTCCGCCGAATCAGCCTGTTCCCAGCGTGAGCGATCAATGTAGAAGCAAAAACAAAAGCAAGAGCAAAAGTACGAGCAAAAGAAAATCAGGAATAATGGTGAGCGACATGGTTGAGGTTGTGCGTTGTGGAGTTGAGTGTCGCGGGGAGGGTCGCGCGCCTCTGTGCTGCTCCACGCCAGACTTTGGCAACAGTCCAGTGACAAAAACGGTTGATAGACTTCGAATTCGACTCCACTGTTTCGATCTCGTTCAACTATCGAAATGTTACTCAGCCAGATGCACAGTGCTTAGCACTTCGTGACCAGTAGTCTTATTAGTACTTATTCAAGCGATTGTCATTTTTGAAAGCGAACTATCGAAGTGCTAAGTCTCAATAGCTAGTCTTCACAAGTTACATTATACAAAAAGGGTTCAACACTGACATATCTGGATACTAACCTAACATCGCACGATTTTAGATTATTGAATTTTTACCTGATTTAAGTTGTTGAAAAAGGAGATTTTTACCTCTTTTTTTAAAAAACAGTGAAAATGTGCTTACATTATTTTTGAGTATGAGCATTCATTATTAGAAAGTTTAAGAAAAAGAAACAGAAACTACATTAACAATAACGCTAATGCTATCCTGAACACTATAAGCATCCGCCTACTTTAGAGCAAGATGCTATCGAGTATATTATTATCTAGGCAATAGATGATTACTTACGGCGAACCTTAAAAGTTGAAGCTAACGCTCTCATATTTTTTATAATAATGCGCGGAAAATTCCTAAAACAAAAATTCTAGATTTGTTAATATATGATTGTGAGTTATCACTTTCAAGTATTAGATCTTTCGCTATAATTATGTATTGTACAATAACCATCACTACAGTTGCTACAATAAAAATTATAAAATAATTGATACAAAAGAGAGTTATTGACCTAGAAGGATTGAAAATAAAATTGACAAGTAAATCAAGCACAGTGCCTTTAATAACATTCCACCGTCAAGTAAAATTAATCGAAGATTTCTGCGTTCTCAAATTAGAGGAACAGCAAAAAAGGAGAGAATAATTTTTTTAAATCAAAATTATTTTGCAAGTCCAACTGGGCGCAGTTGAATAGCCTAAAAAAGAGAAATGAAAGAATAAAAATGGAGTGGGAATGTATGAGTATTGATAATAAATATTTAATAAAGTTTTTTTGGCAAAAGACATTCAAATTGAAAAAAAATGGTATTCTATTATGAAATTCTTACCTAATTGAAGAGAAATTATTATTCATGTTTTGAGAGTTTTTTAAAAGTTATAAGCTTTTTAGTATCACATAAGGATATTTATATCACAAAGGATATTCATTACACAACGATGACAATTAGGCTATTATGATTGATTGTACAGTAACATAATGATTGCATAATTTTTTCTTACATATCCTTTCAATCCATAGTACAATTGCCTCAAGTTGTTGGTTATATATTTTTCGGTCGATGAAGCCCACATAGGTCTGAGACCTGTGCGTGGGTATTGAATTGGATGATGGTGGTTGATGAGTTGGACCTACAGTTTTAGGTGAGTTCCGAACCACTGGGAAGTGATTTTACAGCAGAGAACAGATTATTTTGCTGGCCAATGCAATCGGTCACTTTTTCAAAGAGTGCCCAGGAGTTTCGTAGCTTATCTCTGATTGAAGAGATACCTGCTACGGCACTCAGCTATCACTTCCCTGTGATTCTAACATCTTATATCCAATGTATCGATCTAATAACGGGCTAGTGGTAAAAGAACTGCTAGGATCTAATAATTTCCTGCAAATAAGCATTCCAAATTGGCTTACACTTCAAAGATAATCTCATGTTGTGAATACAATTAAGACAAATATGGAATATCAAAATTTAAAAAATGCGCGGAAATAGTACGGAAGCATCAAGAAATAGCCTACACACTTTTCACTGGACTTGAGTCTTGATGAGGCTTAATGAATATTATGTGACGGTGAAAGTAGATAACCCATTTAAGGTTATTCAGTATAAGATGAAAGTTTATATCGAGTTTGAGCTTCAGGCTGGTAAGAAATGAGATCCAATCAAAGGAAGATCATGCATTAGTTCTAATTAGGGCTAAATCAAGTATATGCTCCACATAACAATGAATCCAAATATTACACTTGAGTGATCATTTCCACAATTTTATTAAGTTACATTCTAAATATGATTCATATTTTCCACTTATAAGAGAATTGGAATTTTCAAGAACCACTTTCAATCCTAATATGTCAATTCAACGTGGCCCACCAAATTCGAACCGATTCTAAAAGAAAAATCATAGTTGCATAGACCGCATCAGAAACCCCTAGGTATATAAAATGATAAGTTTCTTGACAAGGGAATAAATATGATCTTATATAGAATCAAACAATATAATTTTTCATGTGATAAAAGTTTTTCTATAAGTGAGTTCATTACAACATTCACAAGTTTAAAAATAGAAAATAGTAGCTCAAATATGAAGAGTTGAGAAATATTTTCATAATAGAATGTTTCAAATAGAAAAATATGAATGATTATGATGAGAAAAATAGAAAATAAGAGCTAAAATATGATGAATCAAATATATATTTTAAAAATAAAATATATTTTGTGTTTCAAATAGGGGAATATGAATGGTTATGATTGAAAAAAAAATATGAAGAATTAAGAAAATATTTTCATCTATCATAGAATATTTTTGTTACAAATAGGGAGTTATGCATGGTTATGAAAAAGAAATCGTAGAACCGCTTTAGACAGTGATAGCCGACACCCGTTGTATTCCATCATGTCTAACAGATAGTCTGTTTATTCTATCAAATAATTCTGATATTATATCAGCAACATAAAAAGATAATGTCAATATTGAACCTCGACTGTTTTGTCAAGGGAATTCGACTAGCTATTATTTTGATTATTCCACTTCTACTTTTTCACCATTTTTGTGACAAACAATCAATAAAATTTATAAAAATAAAAATTTATCTTTGTTCATTCAGTCAATGATCTTAGTACAATTGAATTTCATGGATACGTCCTTGAATTATCCTCGAAGGCAAATTTCTCTGTTATTCTTTTGTGCGAAATCTCAGTACATATGAAACGACGGACTATATTTCTAATGGCTGATTTCCATTATTTGCTTTACAGCGTTACGAATGAGTGGAGTTATTGGTATTTGAAATATTCCTAATATAAATGACTATAACAAGACATCTATGAATAAAAACACTGGTTCATATCACATAACTTGTTCCATCGTAAGAGTCAAAATTACTTGAAAATACGGAAATAATGATCATCATTACTTGAAAATACGAGAATAATAATCACCATTACTTGAAAATACGAGAATAATAATCACCATTACTTGAAAATACGAAGGAACAGCGCAGACTAAAATCAATCACAAGAGTATTGCACGGAGCTCAGAGCCAGATTTTCACTCAGCCTACAAGAGCTGTAATAATTTTCACAGGAAAAATTATTTCCCTTCTATTTCACGTTTTATACATGAAACGTTTTTTTCACGTTTTTTAACAAAAGAAATGAACCCTATAGTCTAAGTTCCTGCAAACCATGACTTCATTGTATTGTAGAAATGAGAGTTGGTATAATTATTTTTCGCAAAAAGGTGTTGCAAGCGCTGCTTAATCGACTGTTGCTATTTGTAGGGCTTAATTTCGTGTTAATGTTTGTGAAAGATGGAGATATATTTTCAAAATTATCCGCTAATCTTTGGGGTAAGGTCATGAAAACATGGATTTATCTTGGAAAACTTCTTTGCTTAGCCTAGGCCTATAGCCCTATCATAGGCTATTGATGCCATCTACGATAAATGAACGATCATCGATTTCATTATTCATATTTATTTATTTATTTATTTATTGATGTAACTAACAATCAATGTGAATACAATAGGCTATTGCCCGAAACTGTTTTTCACAAAATTTCAGAGTAGAATCAAAATTTTAGGTTAAGTCTCTTTCACTTGAAATTTCACCACGGAGAACAACAGTTCACATTTTCACATTATGATTTGATTCCTCATCGAGCTAAGCCCTAATCATAACAATAATATTGTTTCAATTTTAAATGTATATGTATGTGATTTATACATTAATTGCGATAATAGCCTACATAAGCATGTAATGAGTTTTCTGTTTATTAAATTCAACAAATCCACTACGAACAAACGCGGTTATCTACTTTCAAGTCTATATCATACCTAATTCAAGTATTTAGAACTGGATTCATTTAAAACAGAAAAACTCCAATGCACCTTCATCTACATTCATTTAGGCTTATCAAATGAACGAAACGAGTGAAGTCTTTTGATAAGTTTATAGAATCTTCCCAATAAATGTTAGTATTAGATTTATCTCAATTTGAAAGAGCCTGATCTTTTAATCAAATTTAAATAAAATATCTTCATTAATATTTTAACGGATAGTTCCAGTAGTTACAGATATTATATTATTGAGGTTTCACAGACAAAGAAGGTTACACTGCTCCACATGTCTTCTGCTTGTTTATAGTGTAACTCCTGCAAGCTGAAGCTCTATTACTTTTTGTAATCCCAGCCTGTACATAGCCTATTCTGAAAAATTCTCGATTCGCAGAGTTAATTTAGTTTTAATTCAGTCACTTCGGTTCGACACAACGAATTTTCGGATTGCCCTACTCTCTTCTAACACGCAGTAGGCTAACCCTCAAATAATATTAGTAAGTTACACTTATATTGAAAAAAATTGAGTCCAATTCGATTGGAATCGTAATGCTTCCCATGTAGCCTACTCATGTGCTACGATTTATTGGAACATCAGTTAATCAAACACCAATAAGATCCATTACGTGAATTTAGCCTATTCTTGACATTACTGTAATAGTAAATATGCTATTGCTTATCAACTTCTCAAGCCCAACTAGAGCGAGTTTCACTCGTGATTCAGACTCAACTGGGAGCTCAAAGAACAACGTGGATATTTGGAGCAAGCCTATGCTTGATGTTTGATTTCGATTAGCTCCAACACTTGTCACAGTTACACACACTGAATAATTTTCATCAGCTGGATTGAAATTTTTCAACGCATACTTCATTTAGCCAATGTCCATATCACACCGGTACGGATTTTAATCACGTCGACTTGATTGGAATTATGATGATCACTTATGCAAACTGGAAGATTATTGACATTTTTATAAACGCTTATTTTATTTAGCCAATACCCATATCACACGCATTACGACACCGGTACTTTACGGTTTTAATCACGTAGATTTGTTGAGATTATTATGATATCACTTTTGCACACGCAGCTCAATCCGAGAAGAGTGGTGGTTATACTTAGAAGGTAATGTAATCCTCGTTGGCGAAGTAGTATGTAGTTTACCGAAATTGGAACGGCTCGAACACTGCACTGTAATTCATCATCACTGACTTACCAGTATTAACAGCTGTGGTGGCGACAGCGGCGGACGTGGTGGCTGCGGAGGACTCCGGGCCGTCTTCGGACTCTAGCACGCGGAAGGGACGCGCCTGTTTCCGGCGAGACATCTCCCTGAGAAGGCGGAGGCAGTCGTCTGTATCTGCAAGTGGGGGCTCCTCCTCAGCACGTGTCCTCGGGCATGGCAGCTGGTCCCAGCTCACAGCAAGGAGGTGGCTGACCGAGAGGACGCTCCTCGTCGGGTCCGAGTTGACAGATCGCGCACTGACATACGTGGTCGCGGACGCCGTTGATCGCTATTGTATTGCGCGGGTGTTCCGAGCTGCGACTAGTGCTCTGGATCAGTTCGGGTCGCACACAGGTCGCGGCTGAGGTGTGAGTGCCGGCGTCACTCCAACTACACACAGGCCATTTCAGCTTCGGCTACACTCGGCACACTTCGGCTGGGTTCGGCTCGAACGGGCGGAGCTTCCACCTTCCACCGCCTGGCGGCGCAGCCGTGCGCTTGTCTTCACAGGCTGTTACATGCCGTACGGCGGCAACACAACATCCACAATAATTCCGTACACCCGCCAAGAAAAGCGACCGACACACAGGGGGGCAGAGCCCCCTTCCAAGAAGTAGAGGGGATAATAGGGTACACCATTCACTTGTGCGTTTTCCCTGCGTCAAAGACTTTTCCCTTGACGAGAGCCCTGTCCCATTAACCACGACAAATAAGGAGTCGAGCGTTTTTCAGTTTTGCCTCATCTCGGACAAACCATCCACCGTGTAAGATTCTACAACAATAACAACTGCCATGCACCTCTTCCAAACAAGAAACACTCTATACAAGATCACTTCAGTCCTAAAAAACTCGCTAAGCCAGTGTTTTCCTCTACTGCAAACCAGGACGCTAACTTATTCTAACAACAAAAGTAATAACATCTCCGACGATGAATATATCGTCTACCTACAGGAGAGCAAGCCGTAGATTACAATTTTTTTGGCATGCTCCATGTGATCAACGAAAATTTTCTTCCTCACCTACCGTTTTCAAAGATTAATAATAATAATAATAATTTCTCTGAGCAAATTGCAATTGCCCAGAGGAGTTTAATGAAATAAAGTAAAACAAAAGCATATAATAAATTGAGAATACAATTTTTTAGTTTCTATATTAAGCAATATTGTTAACTATGATCACCCCACTATATCGGGATGAACAGTCTAGAAATCCAAAACAATCTTTGAATATAGTGCTGAATTCAGTATACTTCAGATTACTTCAGCTGTTCCATTGCAGTGGCCTAGAATACAACTTCTGTGATAAGTGTGGAAGGTGCTTATGTCTATCACAATAATTGTCACCTTATTGAGGATTGAACAAAGCTTTCTTATATAAGAAATCATTTTGGTCGGGCAACACTAATACTAGTGTTGTTGAAACCTTATTCAATAGGGTTCTATCACTACTACAACAAAAGAAGTGCTATGTTTTTAACACACATTAACCTGTGCAATAACAGTTTCATTGACTTCTAAGTAAGGATCATGCTCAACGTGACAAACTTGTGTCCAACTGAGAAGAAAGAGTTGTCTTCCAGTCATAGGCTTGAAGCCCACGAAAGGTTAATGAATGGTCCACTCAACGAAGATTCAAAGGTCTAATATGGATTTAACATGAGTAGCCATGTCTTGGACACTTGTTGGATTTTTTCATAGCAAAGACAGTAGCATTTTTTCAAAGTCACTTTTTAAACTTGTTAGTAGAAAGGCGTAAGATACAAATTATTAAGCAGGTCTATAGAAAAGCCTGGAGTCGTGATTTTTTCAAGTTTGCTAAGAGTATAATAAAGATAAGTATGTACAATAATTTTTGCGATTCTTGTCCTGCATAATTTATAATGATAGTTATTTACAGTTACATACGGTTCTCAATGATGAAGACAAATTGAAGAAAGCAGTCAACTTAAAATACAGTATAAATATCCAAGGAACCGCATAACGCTTGGAAACAAACTTTGATATTATTCAATGATTTATTTCAGTACTTAAACATTCTGGAAGATAATACTCAAACAAGTTGAAGTGATTTATCAACATATTATTTTAGTCGCTTTACTAGTTAAATATCGCATTTCTATCCAAATGCGGTATTTTGGAATAACTAATAAGTTCATGAACCCCGATATTCGTTGTTGTTGATGAATATAATAACTTTTACCAGTAATTGAGATAAGAATTTGTTTGAGAGCTTCTTATTGGAGAAACAACTTAATCATGAATATGCATGTTATTTGAAATTCAACTAGTGGATGGAATAGTTTATTTCAAAAGTTTCAAAGTAATCTCTCTTACTACTGGAAGATAAATTGTTCTTTAAAACAAAACTGGTCAAGTTAAAAGGAATACAGTTTCTATGAAGAGAGTCTGGATGACAGAAAAGAGCCTACACTCATGCGATCTTATTCAAAAGGAAAGGCTACTCAAGTAATTCCTTATAAATTAATCATGGAGTGAAATCTGGATTCATCTAATTTTCACCAGATGTTGAAATAAGCATGATAATATATCATGCTCAAAAAATATAATGCTGGTACACATTCGCATCATAATTTTCGATACAATATCCTGAGAGAGTAGAGAGATGTCAATTCCAACACAAATAAGGATTAGTTGGTTGAATCAGTGGAGAGGCAGACATTAGCAATGTAAATCCCAGTAAGCTGAACCTAAAAATTTTCTGTTTATTAATATCTCTATTCATTCTAAATCCTATTTACCTCAACAACACAATAGCGGTTCAACTGCTTCTATCTATACAATAGGTACTTCTATCAACTCAAAGCTACTTGAAACTAATATGCGGTTTTATGAGTGGAGGCTGAATGACAATATTAATTCGAGACGATGTCAGAACTAAACCTTTTGACATAAATCAGAGCATAAAGTTGAATCAACCAGTGATGACACCGATCGTGTGCTTACAATGGGAAGTGGAGGCTTCGATGGAGAGTGATGTGGTTTGGGGGAGGGGAGACTGTTCCGATTGAGTTATAACCCAGGTCGAGAGACTCAGGTCGAGCGTTCAAATTATGCAATTTATAGTGCGGATTATTATCTCGGCAGGACCCGGAACTGTGTACGGGAGCCAATAATTTAAACATCTGGCTTTCAATTGCAGTTTGTGTCAAAGTTTGAAAATATAATCGAAGTTAAGGCAGGGGGGGGGGGGAGCGGTTGACAGGAGGGTTTGCATAGTGTCGCCTAGGGGTAGGGACCCCCCGTGAAGGGTTGGACCAGCCACAATGGACCGACACATGCACAAATAAATCCGACAACAACGCCCTTCTAGCCATTTTTCATCTACGAAAATGACTACACTGCCTCCCTTCATCCTCAATATGCAGTGCACTCTTCCGCCCCTGCTGACAATTAATCTGCTTTATTTCTCATCCCAGCTTCAGTACCCACTCTTCTTCATTCCACCCACCCTCCTCTAGGCATCGAAGCCCATCAGCCGTCAATTCATCATCCTCCTCCTCTAGCGATTACTGCTCCCCGTACCATCAGCATAATTCGTCATGATCATTCCATTAGTCAATTTTCTCTGTATTAATTTAATCGCGCTGAATAAACTGTTCTCCGGCGCATAACTGATTGCCCGCTCAACACTGTTACTGCCTGCCAGCCGCTCAGGGCTCACTTCATTTCATAACACCAGCTCCATGCACCCACCGCCTCTTCCTGATCAACTCCAAATTACTTGACTGCGCATTGTGACACTCTTGTTACTTGGGAAATTTTATTCATGATTTCCAATTATTATAATAATCATCTCATCTATATTTTCTGTGCAACACCTACAATATTCAAATGGAAATTCAATAACGGGAATGTACGTACTTTACTGGTTACAATAAAATACTGAAAACATTAAATAAAACAGAAACCAAATTCAATCAAATGATACTCAATAATAATTGAGTACTCACGTACTGAAAAGTTTAAAATGAAGTATTTAATAAAAACTGAAAAAAATTAAATTTAATGCATGTAGCCGGCGCCAAATTTTCCATAAACTTCTAAAATATGACATAGAATTTCTTATTTGATTCATAAAATATTTGGTGCCATCAAAAGATTACGTTGAATTTAAAATTTTCCCAGTTTAAAGTGAATAATCTATATTAAACTTTTTAGAACTTCATTACTTAGTTTTAAAGTATCATTTCATTGAAGTCGGTTTCTTTTTTGTTTTAACCTACCTTAAACTTTTTATTTGAATTTTCAAACTTTGAAAACATAATAAATTTCGTATAGTCTAGTCTACTTCATGAAATACAAATTATCAAATCAATATGAAGTGTATATATTGTATTGTTTTTTTGTAGTAAATAAATCATTCATGCATTCATTCAAATCATTCATTCATTCATTCAAATCATTCATTCATTCATTCAATATAACATATAAAATAAAGTAACTAAAAATCTACCTCTAAGAAAAGTTTATAAACTAAGTAAAATTCTACAACTCTCTAACGTAGAATATCGTATTAAGAAAAATTATGATAGGCTTGATAAAAATGAATTGTCCTTTAATTTGTCATCTTAATGCGTTCCTTCTCAGAATATACCTACACTGAAAAAATAATAACTTTAAAGAATATTGTTAAATTATTTTTTCGAAATTAACGATCTTAAAAAAACTTATGATTGAAACTATAAAACCTTATTCCCACGACTCCATAAAATCAGCTATAATTAATTACAATGTTCAGGAATATGAGCATATATATTATTATATCTTTCTTATTCTTAATTCAAATTGAGTTCACTTGATTGGTCAAAACGGGACATGAACATGCTTGTTTCACACATAACCGGCTGTGGGTAACCGTTGATGTTTACCCGGCATAATTACATTGCATCATATGATTTCGAAAATCGAGTAGGTGTGAAGCGCTTCATATGATACGATACCTAGTAAACGACACCGGATATCCGACTGGCGGTTATGTGTGACACTATCTTATTCAAACAAAATTGATGACATCGATGAATGCTCCTTTTTGTTTAATATTGGGCCGATCCTTGCGAAATTTGGATGGGACCACCAATGAATGACGCTCTTTCATTTAAAAAAATATCGAAGTAGTAGTGTTCGAATAATTGATGTACAAATATAAAAAATCAGTTAAAATTGAGAGCCTCCTCCTGTTCAGAAGTCGGTTAATAATAGCTGTAATTATTAGCACATAGAGCAAAGAAACTTCTCTGGCAATATTGACAACTTTGTTGGTTGAGCTGTTAATTGAACACAGTAAAAAACCTATATTCACTATTTACATGTGGGTAGAAGATCTACATGAGGAAAATTCTACAATGAATTTAATTTTCATTAATAGGCTATTCTAGATTCAGGATTTGCTATTCCCCAAAGAAGTTCTAACGTGATGTCAGTTGTCATTGAAGATTTGGATTTTTATTAAATTTTATAGTTCTTATCGAGCGTCCAATTATTTTTATAGTATTTTATTTATTCTTTTTTTTCTTACTTGTTTAGTTTCATTTCTTTTTCTTTACATACACGCACCAAAACTTTACAATCTGCTTCCAAGAGACATACAGGAAATACCACACAGCAAAAAATTCAAAATCAATGTACATCACTGGATAATAAACATAGGAAGACAAACCATAGAAACTATAATTTCAAACAATATGTGAGCTCACTAACCTGATATTAAAACACTGAATCCTGAAAAATTTAAATTGCAAACCTGCTCTAGAACATGGCATGCCATAGTAGAGTAGGTTAATTTCCACGCAAAAAAAAATGTTTATAAAAAATGTAATCTTTGGTAGTTTTAGTCATGCAGTCTTATATGTATATGTATTTGTTTAGATTTAGTTTTAAATGGAAATAAAATTTATTAGACTAATATTCAATTCAATTTCCACCATAACCTTTATTTTCCCTATTCTTATTTCCCCTACTTTCTTCTTTTTTGTAATTTGTATTACATAATTGATTTCCATTTTGTAATTTTGTAATTTATATTATGTAGGCACCTGCTGAAAAACCCACAAGGTTTAGCGGGACTTTTATTTGGAACTTGTAAATAAATAAATGATTGATTGATTGATTCTCGCTAAGAGAGTGAGTCGGCTACTTATTAATTTGGCCCCCTAGTGCAAATGATGTAATGAAAGAAAGAAAGAAAGAAAGAAAGAATGGTGTTCATTATTATCTTTATTGGAAGATGGCGATGATAGCTTCCCAATCAATAGAAAAGAACGTAATGTGAGACTTGGTGAAAAATAAGGAATAAAGTTTGGGGAAGGAGTGAAACTGTAGAGATGTTTGAGGTGACAGTTAAGACGGGCAAGTGAAATTAATGGTGTAATTGTATAAAGGGAGGAATTGTCCATTGCTTCGGTTAAAGTGAGTTATTAAGGCAACAAATTTTTCTCAAGACTGCACACACTCACACACACAAACCTACACGCATTGTTTTCTTGCAGGTGCATTTTTCTCACACTGTCCGAACCCAATGAATCAGTAGGGAAAGAAGCAAATGCTGAGAAGAAAGACAGAATGTTTGGGAGGTGGAGAGATTTAGAAAAGGATGAAGGTGCAAGAGAAGAAGTAATAGCAACCGTGGCTCTCCTCTCGAGAAGTACATGCTTGACCACTCCCTCTCATATACACCATCATTTTCTTACTCTTTCTCGGTGCCGCTTTCTCACATATTCTTTCCAATCCTTTCTTCTTCCCCATCCGGATCTACACGCAAAATGCGAAGAAGTTTAAACTGTTTCCATGTAGCACGACTACTCTGCGAGCTACCAACCATTGCTATTGCCTATTGCCTTAGCCATAGCGTATGTGTACAATTTCTTCTAAGTTACGATGCACACTAGCGGGGCATTTACCCGGCAACAGCTTGGTGCGTTATATTCTTTGCTTGGCATTGGTTGTGTGCTATGTAACGGACGGCCATCTTCCCAATAAATTGAGCACAGCTTACAGCTGTAAATATTCATTAACTGCCGCCTACCGATGAAGGCGATGCTCACTATGCTTCTTTTGGCCATTAGATTCAAGCCCTGTAAAAAGCGGAGGCAAACTTTGTACTTATCTCAACCGTAAGAATAATTCTTTAAAAAATATGTCATTGAGGTAGAAGTATGGGAAGGGGAACTACCTTATATTCTTCTACATTTCACCTTTACCATAGATTAATATCTATATACTGGTAGAATAAAAATATAGATTATTTTTATGATGTGTACTTCGGTGATATGATGGGTTTTTTCCATCTGTGATACTTGCCGTGAACGATTTTAATACTGTAGGTTACTAGTACATACTCTAAATAGTAGTTTACAATTGTATTATGACTGCTTTTAAGCAACAAGTGATATGTAGGTTACAAATCTTGTAAATCTGAGCATCTCACGAGTTGCTTTGAGGCAAAATACAATCGTTGCATAAAATATTTTATCTTCGACTACCAATAAATTACGTTTATTTAACTTACCAATGAATCCAATAACTTGCTCAAATTACAGCAATGCGTGATAGTTGTCGACAGTTCCGATTTGAAATGCTTAAATCACCTGATTTTAATATTATATCATATTCATTTCGACACTCTTTTGAGGAAATCCTGAGTTCTGATTGACTCCTGTACTAAAAAGTTTCAATGGTCTTGAAATAGTTTTTCATGACACTAGTTTGATAATATGTGGAATAAGGTAAGCTGTATAAATATCACTTTCTAACCTCTTTTGTATTGTAGCCGTATATAAGCATAATCTTTAATCAATCTCGATTTTATTTTCGTGTATCATTGTTATTAACTGGTTCAATATATCTTAAAAATCATTGAGATGTTAATCACTATTTTACCAGGATAAAATATTGCTGTTGTTCCTTATATGAATTGATATCTTTCAGATTAGAAATTTAATTTTCACAGTTTAAGTTCTAGATAAAAATAATAAAAAAATACTTCTGTTGAAAAATTAATTTCTATTGAGGGACTATTCATGTAGTGGAATAGAAACATGTAGATCATAATACCACGGATGAGAGCGGATTAGAATTTTTTAAATATTATTAATGAATAATTGTGTAATCTATGAACTTCTGAAAATTATGTACTCTTTTTTCAATATCAAATTTTACATTGACTTAATGACTTAGCCTAGTTTTGGAAAAGTCAATTCAAATAGTAAGTTTCTACTCTTTCAATTTCAGATAAAAATATTTTTCCTGCAACTGCTCGTAAAGTAGTTCTTTACGTACTGAAAACTAATTGTAAAATACCTCTTTACTGCTCAGCAAGCGGTAAAGTACTTTACGCTCGCCAGCTGTTTTCTTTACGCTTCTGTTTTGATTTTGATGTCTTCTCATTGGTGGATCACGGAATCTGTGAAATTCACATAACCTCAAAAAAGGCGAACGCTAACCAAATCCGCGCATGGTCTGTGATGTTACAAACTACAAGCTTTTATTGTGTTGAAATCCAGAACTGCAGTTTTAGGAAGAATATTGTATGCAATTCGCGCGTGGAGCTTCTTTATCGCTCTCGCAAAATTTGCGCTCCGCTACGCGTCGCGCAGTAAATGTTTTGACGATAAAGTCGCGCTTCACGCTCTTAATACATAAATAACTATTTTCAATTTCCTTCTGAGTGGACTTATATTGGATTTCCTGGGAACAAAAAAAAAGCTTCTGCATGTTGAGACTCATTGGATGGACTCAATAAAGTAGTGTCGGGACTACCGATTATCACTATCGATCACTATAAGGAATTGACATTTGTGATTATACTATAAATAGATGTCTGCAGCTATCAGCTGCTCAGTCCTATCGTAGATGACCTTTATCCTTCAGTTGCACTTGGGTGGAGATAGCTTCCGCTTTCTTATTAATAGAACGTACGTTCAGAAGGATTAGCTAGAACTTTGAAAAGTAGGACAGGATTTCAAATAGAAAAAGCACTTTATCTTATGTTGATAGTTGAAGTTTCAAGTTCAGGCTTGGGGACAATTGAACACAATAGCAAGTTACCTGCAGCTCCATATCGTCTGGAAAAATTATATTATATTAAGCTGTTATATAAGTTAGAATATAATAGTTATATGTTATATATTATGTTAACATAGAAGTGCGCTCCACTCAATCTAATCAAACGTTTTTTTGGCTTTTCCTGGAATAGAATTTGAGAATTAGTTTTTTCATAAACATCCCTAACTGATATAATACTCAACTGTTGTCAGAAGGAAGCTGTATAAATTATCAATTAGTTGAAGCTGCTGGTGTTTATAAGAAATAAATATAAAATCATATTTTCCCTCATAAAATAGTAATTAGACACTCAAATAACTAATGATAGTAATAATTGAACGAAAAAAGGATAAATGAATAATAATTCATTCCAATAACTATTAGAAATCCAAATAATTGTTTAGAAACTATACTCAAACGGTCAAGTGAATGAGTACTCTGAGCTTGCTATAGCACCTTAATATTCCCGAATTTATTTGTTTTCATCAAACGATATCTTGTCAGCTCTAGAGAATCGAATGATGAATGTATGTATACAATGCATTGAACTACTCAATAAATTGATGAAGTATGGAAAACAATGTTTCCACCAGAGAATAAATAAAATCTGCATTCACATGGTGAATGTAAAAAAACAACAACAAATGTGGTAGTAAAAAACAATAACAACCTGAAATGGAGGCTTTGTTCATCAGGATAAACAAAAATATTACAAATTCTCAGATATACTTTATGATATTCAAAACCAGTTGACCTCAGGTTGAACCAACTCAAAAGTGTTCTTTGTTATTATTTCTGTTACAGCGATATTCGAGGAACGAAGGAATCAAAATTTATTCATAAATCCAATCACAAGATCAGAGTTTGCAGAACTGGATGACTTTCTGCCTTCAGGTCAGCCGCGGCGGTATTTTGCGGTATGCAGAACCCTATGTGTTGCGGTTGCCGGGGGGGGGGGGGGGGGTGAGAGAATGTATAGAGTAGGCCTATATATTGTCGAGCTGGTAGCGACAAAACCTTCCATTCGCGAAACTAATGTTCTTCAATGCGAGTGGCCTGGCCAACATCGGTTGACATATATTTGAAGTCCGCGCAGCTCGGCGATACTTTAATAAATCTTCATATGAATGAAGAATATCAGCGATCCGCTCTTTGTTCTGCTGGTCCTTGACTTTTGCGGCTGCCTGGCGGTCGCTTTCAACTCAAACTGATTGTCATCGTCAGTCGTCGGTCATCGGACATCGAGACGACAGTTGTGCCCGCTCTCAAACCACATAAATCTCTCATAGGTAGAATTTGCATGGTCCACCTCAAACAACAACCTAGTACGGTAGTACGAAAATAACAAGAACAATCGCTAAGAACTGTTATTAGGTTTCTAGGACAAAACAGTGGTCACCCTTGCTTTCAGACCTCCTTCCACATGAACATTATAAAATATATTTTATAGGTCATAGTACTATGACAATAGCTATGGACGTTTAAGTCCATATGCATTTTGCAATAATCGGACTAACATTGAGTAGGCAAATCTAGTCATGCACCCCACGTTATAATTTCACCACTTAGAAATCAATCGGGTGGGGAAAAATTAAAAAAGATCATGACATTCAGACATTCAGTTTGTGGAAACATCCATGAAAATTACTCAATTAAAGCATATAAAAGATAGATGAGTATGTTAACTGAATAGGAAAAAACTGTTTATGAGAGGAAATTTCTTTGCAATCGAGTAATGAACAATAAAAATTTCATCAAGAAATAACTACCATGATCATAAATTTTTTTATCGTTTATCAAAACTTTTTCTAGGATTATGCTAATGCATAATTAATGCATAATGAGTGAAATCAATAGACGTAGCTCTGATCAAGTGGGTCATAATTATTAGCTTTCCAAGTAACTTATGGTAGAGATAGACCTATAGACTACATCAGATCACTTGAAGCAACTAATTTGCTTTGGTTGTGAACTCTATAATTGAGCAATACGTGTTTTAGTTATAATCTTTGAATGCTCTATCTGTCTCTTTATTGTCTATATTATCCAACTCGATATTGTCCAAGACTCAATTGAAACTGACTATGACTAAGAAGTATCCTTGTTATTTCACGAACAAGGTGTGTCAATTATCAATTTGAGACACTTTAGCACAAACAAGTTAAAGCAGATGCTAGCATGCATTTATTCTGACTAAATTTTAAGTTCGAATTTGATGAGATACATTTCTGTAGCAATGTAGCCATGTATGTGTTGATAGAAAAAAAGGTCGAAAACCAGTTGAAAAAATTCTAACATGATAACATCCGGTGAATGGCCGATTGATTTTTGCTAGCTGCCTGATGACATTAATACAAACCTAATTGGGAGAAGTTTTTAAAAACTTTCCTCACTCAAAAAGGAACTAGACATGAGGTGTTAGCAGTGTAGACCCAATAGATAGTCTACTCTTATGAAGTGTAGTCTAATGACTAGCAATTAGCACGAGCAATGATTACACAAGTTGGTTAGTCAAGTTATGCTACCTTCAGAAATACACTCCAGATTGAATCGATCGGCTAGGGATACCTGATCGCTATCAATGACAAATAAAATTCCCTTTCCTCGCTTTCAGGCTACTTCTATTATTGGGAAATACTTCTCTCCATAATTGTAAAAAGCTTAAATTTAGATTTATAGTGATATAATTATTATTTTATCACCTAGGCCTGAACCTATGGTATGCTTTCTCTACCTACTGTATCTGACATACAGATTTTCCCTTCAACACGTAATAGTGCAGCCAGATTGATTCAAAATACAAGAAATGAAAAATTCAAATACATCGAATACATTC